>CM033713.1:47116255-48542933 GCA_019671005.1 Hibiscus mutabilis | reverse complement strand
TAGTGCTTAGTCAACACGGTCTTAAGCTTCTCAAAACTAGTCTGTTGAGCCTCAAACCGACAAAAGGAACATTCTTTCTCAAAAGTTTAGTCAACGGAGCTACGATGATCGAAAAACTCTCAACAAACCTTAGCCAGCCTAAACCAAGAAACTTCAAATTTCAGAATGTTATCGGGTTGCTTCCAACTCATGATAGCCTCAATCTTCTTTGGATCAACCCGATACCCTCAGCGAAAACTATATGCCCCAAAAACATCACCTCTGAAAGCCAAAATTACACTTACTGAATTTTGCATATAGTTGTTTCTCCCTCAAAGTTTGTAAAACAATACGGAGATGTTCTTAATGCTCAACCTCAAATTTAGAATAAAACAGAATATATCCTTTATAAAGACCACCACAAACTGGTTGAGATAGGGTTGAAACACTCAATTCATCATATCCATGAAAGCAAAGCAGGAGCAATAGTCAACCCAAAGGGCATCACAAGGAACTCAGAATGACCGTAACGTATCCAAAAGCTATTTTGAAAACATCGAAATCCTTAACCTTGAGTTGGTAGTAACTAGATCTCAAGTTTATCTTAAAGAACTCCGTAGCTCCCAGGTAACTAATCGAAGAGATCATCAATACGAGGAAGGGGATACTTGTTCTTGATTGTCAACTTATTCATTTTTTGATAATCGATGCACAACCAAAAAGTGTCCCATCTTTCTTCCTAACAAAAAAGTGTAGGAGCTCCCACAGAGAAACACTGGGTCGATAAATACCCTATCTAGCAGTTCTTGAAATTGAACTTTCAATTCATTAAGCTCTTTCGGTGCCATCCGATAATGTGCTATAGACACGTGAGCTGAACCCGGATAAACTTCAATACCAAACTCAATCTCATCGCGCTTTGGCGTAACACTAGGCAATTCTTCCCGGAATAAATTGGAAAGTCTCTCACAACCCAATCTTATCCATCCCAAGAGTCAGCTATCTCGGATCAAGAATGTAAGCAAGGTAGGCAATGGACCCTTCTAATCATCTTCTCAGCTTTGAGAGCCGATATTACATTAGATAGAAAGCCCTAATGTTCTCCAAAAAGAACTACCTCTAGGTCATCAAGTTTTTAGAGTTGCTCTTTTCTTCTCACAATCTAGATTGACTCAAGTGGTAGACAACCAGTCCATGCCGAGAATTAGGTCAAATTCACTAAAGGGTAACTCCATCAAATTAGTCGGAAAGATTTCCCTTGAATCTCAAGAGGATAATTTTTATACACCCTAGAAACCACAACAGATTACCTACCGTACTATGTACGGTAACAACATTAGAAACATCCTCAACAAGAATTTCAAGACCCCTAGATACCGAACACGCAACATATGAATGAGTAGAACCATTATCCAACAAAGGCAAAAGTAAGAGATAGAATGAATAGAAAAGGTACCATCAATAACATCCGCTCATCTCGATCCTTATGTCTCCTAGTAGCATAAACCAACCCAAAGCTATCTCGCCCCTAAACCAGCTGATCCTCTACTGAAAGCAGGCCTACCCTACCAGAGCACCCAAAATAGTAGATCTACCATGACCTCTCCCTTAATAGGAGTCTAAATAGATGCCTATGACTAACTCGAACATATCCAGATTAAGGTGCCACCGACAATCTCTAAAAAGATGCTCAAAAGAACCGCATTAAAAACAAGCCCACTTGCCTCCAACACTGTTATGGATGCCATTTATTGCAAAAAGAACACTATGGCACCCTACGAGAATTAGAGAACCTCCAACCTCCAATGTTGGCAAAAATAGTATATGTCACCGGTCTAGCTCGAGTAACTCGATGGTCATACTCATCTAGTCCTCTTCCTAGACCGATTTCCCCGACCGTGCTGAACTAACGCGATCGACTACCTCCGGCCCAATCATTACCCCGATATTCCTATTGTTTCTTCATAGCTTTAATCCGCCAAAGAGCCTGCCCGCTGGGTGATCTCTTTATACTCCTTATCCCGATGTAAAGCAACCCCAATCTTGATAGAAAACGCAACCTCTCCGTAAACCAGTCACACTTCTCTTTTTCTGTAGTAACTAGCCTCGAAACATACCGAGAAGCCTCAAAACTCTATCTCATAATCATTAACGCTCATATCATTCTCGCCTCCAGATTCATAAAGTCATCTCGCACTTAGCTAGATACTCAAGTCCAACATTTTGGTCCTAAAATGACTGCTTGAAAACTCCTATGAAATATGACTAGCTTGAACAACTTTTTCCTCTACTTCCCACCACCATGGGCCTCACCTCAGAGCAATGACACAACAGTCTCAATTTTCGGCCAGGATATTTTATCTCAACAAACAAACACTAAAGTTTCTTCACCAATACTCCGCATCACCAGGGTTTGTACCCAACATGCCATCAAACATGGTCATCCCGAGTAGCTAAGAAATCGGTAGAAATAGGTTTCAAACGCCTTCGACTCAAGGAGGTAACGGAGCAACTCCTCTGCACTCAGAATGTAATCCATGCCCACTGCCTCACTATCCCTCAATCACGTGGACCAACACTTTGTGTCCGCTGATGGTGCATGTTTTGAGCTCCAGCTTGATCCTCGGTTGATCCTTTACATCATCATCTTGTACCTCATCCTGATCATGAGGCAGATCCGTAGGAGGCGAGCATCACTCTCAATAGTGGAAGAACGACCCGGCCACGACCACGTCCGATCGCTAATCTAGAACTCCTACGAGGTGGCATAGTAGTCTATCACAAAAAAAGATAATCCTAAGTTAGAGTCGGTACTTGGAGTTTCTATTTAAAATAAAAATAATTATATTTATTATAAATTCCCGCTTTTGCCCAAAAATATTTAGTATGCATGCAAAATCATTTTCAATTTAAAAATTTCATTCGAGCCACACAAATCCGAGGGTTGAACTCGGGGCTCGATACCACTAAATGTAACCTCCTAAATTTGACCAAATTTCTTAAGTCGAATCTTGGTGTTAAGTTTGAAAAAACTTGTCCCTCAAGAAAGGTTATTAGGTTTAATAATTCAAATTACAATTTAGTTATAAAGGATCAAATCACAAGATTGTATCATTTAAATAAAATGTAGTCGTTTAGCAAAATTCCAAAAGTCATTATAAAATCCGAAATAAATTCAAATAATGCATGCCAAACCAATAAGTCTCAAATAATTATAAAGTCCAAAGTCCCAAATACAAAATATTCGAAATAATAATAATAGATAAAACCAAATGTTTGAGTAACCATATTGTAAAATAAGATAAAGTCCGATGAAATGAAATCCTCCAAGTATCGTACGCCTAAGCCTGAGTATCTGAAAGAAGAACTAAGGGGAGTAAGCTATGAAGCTCAGTGTGTCTCTAAAGTGCAGATAAATCACATAACAGAAATCCGAACAACAAGCATAGTTCAACAATCATCTCAATACACATATGCATTTAATAAATGTCATAGACATAAAATGTAATGCCATACACCCATCTCCATACACTGTTCGAAGATTAAGGTTTTCCAGAACCACTCTAACTACATCGTCACCATCCGAAGTGAAATCTCGACCCGAGGATGGAGCCACTGATCCGAAGTGTAATTCAGCCCGGCGGAACCCACCGAACTTCCCAAGACAATTTTCCAACCCAAATGATATGACATGTTCCAATTTATATTTTTCTGAATTTGAGTGTATATCCGATCTATTAATCTAATCCGAAAATGCATACAATATAAGTCCGATATTAATTTAATCCACTTCGATATTTGATGCGTGACATGCCATCATACAAAAATACCATAATTTTATAGATCATTCAATCACCACATATACAACATGCACACATAGCATAGAGCACAGAAATGGTATAGCATAAGAAGAGACACACCTTAGGCAGCTAATAACTCAACATCGAGAGTGACGTCTCTCACGCTCAGCTCTAGTATTAGGTCGAAAAGAGTCAACACCTACGAGGTCAACAAACATAATTATTTACTACTACTATGCCACACTAATATAACCACTAAACGAAATCATACTCACGTGCAGAACTCGCAGGCTATGCAAAAAGAGGTCGAACAAGTAGATGAGGATCAAGATTTTCGTGCTCGAAGTCAACATCATCCGAACACAATAATATTCGATCAGATTCTGATATTCAAAATTCTCAAAATACTGACTATAATTAATTGTAGATAGCAATACGATCTTTCGGGTCTGAATTTGGGAAAATAGGCAGCGGATTTGGAATTAGAACGTCGAAAAACGTAAATCCAACTTAGACTAAAAAAGTTAATGATGGCGCTATCAAAAAGTCAACACAAACATCATCAAAAAGTTAACACCGACATCATCAAAAAGTCAAACCGACGTTAGCCGTAAAGTCAATGCTAACATCACCGAGTCAATGTTAACGGTTAATGGGTCGGCCAATGGTCAACTGGTTCATTCAATAAATAACGGGTCGAGCCTGGCCAACGGGTGGGGTCGGGCCTTTGATATAGGATGAATCCTATGATTTATTTTGATTAAGGAATTTATTTAGTTCAATTCGTGATGAATCCTATGATTTATTTTGATTAAGGAATTTATTTAGTAACCGATAAAATTCTCGATAATTATTGGTAAACCAGATCGAGCTAAAATTTCAAAGATAGTTCCATGGACCTTAGAAGAGTCATAAAATATTATTTTATGATTATTTGATGTTAAAAAGATCAGAAAAAAATTTAAATCGATTGAAATGATATTGAATGGCAATTTTGTGAATAAGTTGATCTAAGAAAGGGTATTTTGGTCATTTTGGTCTCAAAAGGGACATGGAAGGAATTTTGAGATTTCTTTTATTGATGAATAGCAGCTGATTAGAATCCAACTAAGTCTAGTTGGAATGTTACAAAATGGCAAATTGGAAATATAGATCTAGTTGGAGGGTATTTTTGGAAAGTGGAATTTATTGAATTAAAATTTCATTTTTTATAATACAAGTGGCATAAATACATGAAAATATGAAGGAATTATCATCAAATTACTCTCCAAAACCGTGGTGAAGAGGAGAAAGAAGAAGAAAAATTTCCAAGCTCGATTTAAGCCTCGAATATCTATTTTAAGGTAATCCTTCGAACTACAAATTTGTTCTATTCTTTGAGCTCTATATTTTGATGTAAATAATTCATAGAATACTTGCTTGGTTGATGAGATTTGATATGGGGAAGAAATTAGGTTTATGAACAAAATTAGGGCTTTTGAAATTTTATGATTCCATGGTTGAATTTAAGTTGAATCAAGCTTATATGATGTTAAAATCATGTTATTGAGTTAGATTTAAACCCTACATATTTTGGTTTGTATGGAGAAGATTATGTTTTATGGATTAAAGTCTAAAGTAGGGTTTGTGATGTTGGATTAATGATCTAGTAAGCTTGATTTGTTGTTTGGAAGCAAAACCCTAAGATAAATATATAGGGACCAATTCGGCAAGCTTCAAAGTTGAGGGACTGAATCTGAATTTTATGAAATTTGAGTGTATTTATGTAATTAATGATGTTGGAGATGTGAAATTGATGTTAGAATGCTAAACCGATGTTGAATCGAATTAGTCACCCTTTTGACAATTTGTCAAAATCAAGTGACCAAATAGGAAATGAATTATTGGATGGGGATTAAATCTGATTTTTAGTTAAAATAATAGAATTAAGGTAGTAATGTTGATTCGAGGACTAAATTGCAAAGTTGAGAAGTTTGAATCCTTACCTTTGCATTTTAGTGACTATTTTGGCAAAGAAAGAAAATTAGAGGGAATTATTTTGAATAATTATTTGATGGAGAAGATGGTGAATTGGTGGTTTGAAGCAAGTGATGGGAATAAATTGACAAATAGAAAAATAAGAAGAAGTTAGTATAAATTAAAAGTTTATTATAGAAAGCTATGTAGAAGATTGAATTTTTGGAAGTGACTTCGAAAATTCACCATAAATTCTGAAAAAATGTTTAGATGATGAATTTTATATCGATGTAAAGATTTGTTCATCCAGTTTCGTTTCCAACAAACGGAAACTAATTTCGAGTTAAAAGATATGAATTTTTAATCGAATAAAGGTCAGAAAATTTATAGAGCAGTTTCAGAAAGATAGATAGTTTTCAAGGGAGTTTGAAGAATTTTCATAATTTTTTTGTAGATTTTCTTAATTTATGTGGCTTATATCGTTAGAATCGTTATCGAATCTTGTTCTTACAAAGATAAAGGATATTAAGATCCAATGTGTATTTTGATCTTTAGAAGTAAAACTTTGAGGGTAGGACAAGTTGCCAAAGAAATAGAGTTTGATACATTTTGTATCTAAATGTTTGATAACAAGCTCGAAAGAATTATTGGAAGTTCAAATTGGTCATTAAGGACCAAAATGAATTTTTGGACAGCATAAGGAAGGAAGGAAAATTATGGAAAATTTTATGTTAAATGATTAGATAGCTTGATTGAAATATTGTTAGAAGTGAATTTAACAAATGTTTGTTTATATTCATGTGGTTTAATGAAGTCAAATTCAAATCAAAAGAAGATTCGAGGTACTATGAAGGAAAGGATCGAGTAGAATTTAGTGAGGCATGCTAATAAATGGCCCAGGTGAGTGCATTTTTACTTATTTATTATATATGTGATATGAGTGATTGCATTATATATATATATATATGCAATATTGATAAATAGGACAACTTGCGATGAACTGACCTTGATATTAATGAAAATGTATGTTGATCAAAGTTATGCAAATGGCATGAAGTATTAAGTGGCATATGTGATACATTGATATGGCATAATGATTTATCTAAGATAAATCAGATTTTAGATATTTGGATATGAATTGCTCATTATCGAATTATGGATAATAGTATTGAAGGATTGGATATTGAATATGAAAATATTATATTGTTATGCCCAAGTACTAGTGTGAGAGTCATTGGTATAATTGGATATCCATAAGAGTCATAGCAGTTGCAATCCAGCACTACGGTGCGATCCAGACACTTCGGTGTTGATAACAGACGCTACGGCGTTGTAGTCACTTCGGTGATGTTTAGACACTTCGTTGTCGACTAGCACAAAAATATGCTATAATGAGGAGCAAAGGGCGTCCTCGAGTATGTACTCACCATCAGACGCTACGGCGTTGTAGACACTACGGTGTTGAGATGACTCGTAACCATAGGTTCACATGAGAATCTTTGGTGTAGATGGATATCTATAGAGTCTTAGTAGCTACATCATAGCACTACGGTGCGAGATAAACTCTTTGGGGTCGAGATAGACTCTTTGGGGTCGAGATAGACTATTTAGGGTTGAGATAGACTCTACGGAGTCGGTTCAAACACTACGGTGTTACATAGCACAAAATGTGCGAGTATAAGGAACAAATAGCGTCCTTGATTATATGAGGAGCAAAGAGCATCCTCGAGTACGTACTCATCTCAGTCACTACGGTGATGCAGACGCTATGGCATCGTAAACACTACGGTGTCGTGATGACTCGCGTACCATGGCGTCACATGATTTGTACTTTGGGCTATAATACTTGAAATGCAATTATACATGTAGTTAAGCTAAAAAGCTTAATGTACACAAGACTGGTAAAACAGATCGAATCCTATGATTTGAATATTACATTGGTTAAATGAACTATACCTGTAAGGTAGTTCTATGCATGATAAAATATTATCAACTCGCAATTGGGACACACTTGCCATTTTGCGTAAAATTGTATTGCATTATTATATGACAGAGGGAAGACTTGAAATGCAATTATACAGTTAAGTTAAAAAGCTTAACGTATATTTGATTAATAAAATAAAGGCTTGATGTTATGATATAAACTGTTATTTGGATTCACTTGTGTAATCACTCATTTTTATCTGAGTTTGTTAATATTGTGCCGTAATAATATAGTAATTGGTTAATATTGTCACGTGTTTACATATATGTATGTGTGTACATGTGATTAATGCATGCGTAATATCTATATGTGTAGATATTCATGTTGATTATGTGTGTGATTGTGTATGCATGTAGGATTGTATATGATATTAATTAAAATGTGTAATATATTAATATTTGTATATATGTTTGCATGAGTGTATTATTAAAGTCATTATTACGTATACGAAAGAGTAGTTCATGAATTGTATATGTGTGTACGTAAGCATGTATGTGTATGTGTCCATGTACGTGTACGTTTATATGCGTGTATATATACGTATTAATTATTATTATTAATATTATTATTACTATTGTAAATGAGATAAAGTGTCATAAACCCAAAAAATATAATAATAAATTAATATCCACCCATTATAATTTACAAACCCACAATCTTTCACATTGGGCCCTAACCGGCTAGCCCACGTCCTAAGAAACCCTAACCCATATCAAATATTGGAACCCTAATGCCCTTCTTTCATCTTGCGCAGCTGCACGAGGGCCCTTGGATTAGATCTGGATCCAACGGCCACGATTGAAGCATAAAGACGCCTCATCTACCGCGTGAAGTCCACGCTGGGGCTGGCTGTTGGGTTCCCACTGCTGCGCGTGTGAGACGTGCAAGGCCCGTCTATCTCCTTCAGGCCACGTGGCGCGATCCCAGACCAATGCATCATTTCCGAGGCCTCATCTCAGCCCCCGATCATCAAGCAGTCCTAGCCATTGAATCAGATCTGATCCAGCGGATAGGAACGATTCTGGCCATAATAATCGCCTCACCTCCCGAGACGCCAGTCTGCGTAGACGAACGGTCACTTCCACCACGCCGCTCCCCATGCCGGCCGTACCAACCACCAAGTATGGCCAGACATGCCAAAGACGCAAACACAGAAAGGCATCAGAAAATCAGATCAGAAAAGAGATATCTTATGTACTAGTCTGAGAAAAACAAAAAGGCAGAGAAGATATATGTAACAAAAAAAGAAACGAAAGAGGGCAGTTCAGTTGTAACCCACTTATTTCAGAAATACAAACAAGTCTCATCTTTTTGTTCTTTTCTCAAAAACTTACAGAGACCATACAAAGGTATCCATCCGTCTTGAATGTTGCATGCATGTATGTATTATAAAAATAAGAAAGGAAAAGGAGAGTGAGATTTTACCTTTGGTGGTCAGTTCCTCTACAGGCAACAAGCCTTAATCTGGTGAGCCGACTAAAAGGGGAAGATATTCCTTCGGTCTCGATAAAAAACATATACGGTTTTCGTTTTTCTTTTCTTAGATCTAGGTCAAAGAGGGGTTTTTCTCCAAATCCAACTTCGGATTCGAGTTTAGGTTGAAGTAAGGTTCAATTCGGTGTTTTTTCTGGGCTCGCCGGCGCCGGCTAGCGGCGGCCGGCGGCGGAGAGGAAGACCGTTGGCCGCCGGTTTCTGGGTTCATCACAAGTTCATGGGAGGGGTTGAGAGCAAAATGAGAGAGACAATTATTATTAAAACTGGGTTTGAATGAAAAATGGGAAAAAATTTGAGTTTGGGCCGAAGAAAAGGGTTTTATAGGTGTTTTTATTTTGTGAAATGGTGAAATTCCATAATAAGTCCCCCCGCGTTTTCGATATTTTCGTTTTTGTCTCGCCGCAGGGGATATTTACAACTCTGGTCCCCCTCACATTTCGAAATCTTGCAATCCAGTCCCTAAATTAAATTGAATCAGTTTTTAAATGGCGAAATTATCTCACTAGTCCCACCGCGTTTTTGAAATTTTCACTTCGGGTCTGCCCCTTGGTCCATTTACAGTTTCAGTCCTTTCAAGTTCGGTCCTGCTTGCATTTTCGTCCCTAAATCGCATATTATTGTCTTTTAATTTCTGTTCCTTATGTTTATTTCTTTTCATTTTAGTCCTGATTCCATGTAAATATTTATGTTCGTTTATTATAATCGTGTATGTTGATGTAGCCTTTTGCCTTTTCATATATCTCTCGTATATGCTTTGTATTTTCATGTTTACATGTATATGTGTGTTAAGTTTATGGTGATTATGTATTTTTATGCATTTGTTCGGTTATTCGTATCACACGTATTAGATTGATATTTGAGTTGGCTCGAACACAACCTGTTTTATATTTTCAGCATGTATTGCATGTTTTCTTTGCTTTTAGGCTATGTGTTGATATATTTTCTTGGTCATGTATAATGCTATATTTTACGTATGTTACAATGTGTCTTATGGTAATATGTACATTTTTGTAATATGTGTTTTTGTTTCATGCCTTGTAATTGTGACATGTTAGGTTTATTTTTAGTCATGATTAGGGATAATTTGTATGCATGTATGTTTTAGATTAGTATTTTATTTATGTTCTGTTAATAGTTTATTATGTGAATATTTACTGTATTTAAATTATTGGCCATGCTTAATATTTTGTTCACTAAGGTTGCATAATGGAATACAAATTGTCAATGCGGTGTCCTTTTATTCGAGCGTAAACGGGGCCAGTATCAGGCGTAGTGATAGTGGTTGGGCGTTTACTCTCGGATAACGGGGCTTTTAAAATTTATTCGCAATTAATACCGAATTTTAAACTAATCGTCACTTTAACCCGGAAAATCCAATATTAATAAAGCGGTAATTATTAGAGTACCAATTTTGGGCGGTGTGGGGGTGCTAATCCTTCCCCATCCGTAACCGACTCCCGAACCCAACAGTTTTTGAATCTCTGGTTTTATGGTGTCCGGCCTACCTAAGTGGCCGGTGGCGACTCCAATTTTTAATAAAACCCCCACGGAATAAACGTTTTATATCCGAAAAATTACAAACACTTCGAAAACCTACTTTTTTTCAGCGAAAAGGGACATCGCTACAGATGGCGACTCCGCTGGGGAAGATTTTTGTTTTTTTTTTTTAAATAAATAAATGAGAGTCAAGCTTTTAAAATAATTACCGCTTTATTAATATTAGAAATTCTGGGTTAAAGTGACTATTAAATTAACATTCGGTTATAATTGCGCGTTTATTTTAACGCATTTAAAATATGGCATATAAACCCTTTTTTTAAGTGGGGGAAAACGCTAATGCTTTCGTGGAGATATCGTTCTCCCGTATGGGCCTAGCAAGTACCTTCGGGCTCGAGTACCTTATGCTTTCGTAAGGATATCGCCTTCTTGACGGGCATAAGCGAATGGGTCCCCGAATTGAACCCGGTTGAAAGGAGCCTATAATGGGTGATGATCGGGGCCTTGCTACTCTTAGTAGAGGACAAAGAAGGACAATTCGGTACCTCCTAGAACCAAGACTGCATGTAGAGAATACATAGAAACCTACCCATTTAGAGCCATGCGGATAACCTTAGGTTTTAGACGGGATAAATAGGGTTGTTTTGTGTGTTTATTCTGCTTTAATTTTGTCCTTTTATTTATATATTTATTAATTTTATCCGTACTCGACTTGTTTTCTTTTTCGCTTTTGTTTTTTTCATACATCATACATTTGCATCACATAAAGGTACTGGATCAAGTGGTTTGCCCGATCGTAAAGTCTTTCACCATGGAAAAAAGGTGTCTTAGGAAAGAAGAGCTTAATTTGTCACCGACATTGGTCGAGGTCAACCGAAAACCCAAGGGGACAGTTCACGAACGAACGCGCGTAATAGCAGGTACACTTATGTGAGTCTCCAAATGTAACAACTTATGGGATCTTCAAAGCATTTGGGAAAGATGGGACCAAGACTACAAGACTTGTTCTCGATAGTTATGGCGACATTGCACAATTGTTATATGTTCGGTTAACCAGCTCCGCCCGAGCTGTTATCCAGCCGAATCCGCCTTTTGTCGCTTCACCTTCAATGGGCGGGACATGATGCCTACAAGAGAAGAATACACCGCTTTACTTAACCGTAAGAATATTCAGAAGATTGGATCTACGCCAAGCCTCCGAGGAATCAGATTACACTCATGGCTCAAAACCTTTGCAGAATGAGTGACGATTGGGTTAATGGCCCGCTTCACTCCAACGAGACAATACAGTTTTTGCATGGGAAAGTATTCGGGACATCATACCGACACATCCAGACGAGGCAAAGAAGATGGACCTACTCGCCTTAGGAATATATGGCTTGGTGATCTTTCCAAGAGTACTTGGGAACATTGACATAGCCATTCTGGACTTGTTTGAGCGTCTGAAACGGAAAGCAAACCCAGTACCAGCAATCTTGGCCGAGACTTTCATTTCCTTAAATGCTAGCCGTAAGCATGAAGAAGGACGTTTTCGAGGATGTGCACAACTGTTACAGGTATGGATTCAGAGTCACATGTGGAAGACACCGACGAGGGTCCTGCCGGGGATATCCTTCTAAGGTTTTTCGCCTTTACGGGAGTACTTAGCACAAGAATGGCTAGAGGACTTGAAAACAAAAATGTGGACTAGTTTCTTCAGGAACATTCAAGACGAAGACATAGCATGGAGGGTCTCATGGCTCGGTAAAGTAAATTACTTTCTATACAGTTGTGGTGATTTTAACTGGCTGATGATGTTGGGATTGCACGGAGGGATCGCCTGTGCTCCGCTTTTAGTGTCTCAACACTTCGAATCACGACAGTTCATTCTCAATACCGCCAGGTTAAGCCAAACTGAATTTCTTTTCAAAGGGGAGTTCAAAGGAAAAATTCAGACCATCATGAGGGTCTGGGACCATTGTTATCGGATCAGGGTGGAAGGAGATACCGAGCACATGACTACCCCAGACTACAATCTTTGGAGACGTTTGAGGGTTAATAATGTGATTCCTAAATCTGATCAAGGACCAGCAGTGTCACTCGAGGAGCTTACAAGGGTGGTACTGTCTGAAACTGACATCTTACGGAATGAACTCGAAGAAATTAAAAGGAAAATGGACATCCAACAGACTCAACATGTGAGCGAGCTCTATAAGGCAAGCTTAGAGGTTGACGAGCAGGACGGGATCATTAGGCAGTTGAAGAAATTAAATGCAGATTTGAGCGACAAGAACGCCCTTTATCAAAAAGGTGCCCTTCTACTACAAGCAAAAATACAGAAGGCCGGCCGAAGTTAATTCACAACTGTGGAAAAAGAAAGAATGAATGGTATCCGTTTGGTGGAAGAAGAACGAGAAATCAGCAAGAGAGCGATCGAGAAGGAGATAGAAAGCTGTCGGTCAGCTATGGAGGAAGAAAAACGGTCCTCCAAGAAGGCCATTGACCAAGAAAAGGAAAGACTCAGGCAATAAATCAACAAGGGAAAACAAGTTGTCCATCATGAGAAAGAAAATGCCACCGTATGGAAAAGAAAGTCCATGAGTAGCCGGAATAGACTGTTAGAGATGCAAAAGTTGTACGATGACACTATTCAAAATCTGGAGCAAAGCCAAAGTCAGAATGGCGAATTAAAAGGAAAGGTGGCGAAAGTTGAACACTCCCTTCGAACGTACTGCCAGAGAAATGGCTTCACTGAGCTACAAGAAAGAGAGCGCGAAAGAGGCGTGTTACGAGCACGAATTAAGTCCCTCGAAGCAACTGTTGAGGATTACAAGGAAAGAATTAGTGTGTTCGAGGAGACTGCAGCCGGAGGGGACACCTACTGGCAAAGGAGACTGCGTGACGCTGCCCGGATGGTACAAGATAGGGACCAATATTACGCAAACCTGATGGTGGACATACAGCGAGTCGCCAGACATGTGAATGATTTGGCCATCGAGGCTGAAACACTCCGACCTTTCATAGTCCCAGAAATGGAAGAAGCTCCCAGGTTCATCAAGTTCCTCAAAGCAATTGGAAGATTAGGAGATAGAGCTAGGACTTATCTATAGGACTCTGTGTTGTAATTAGATCTTTTGTATTAGGAATCTTTATTTTGTAATATGAACTCTGTTGTAATCTAGACCCTTTAATTCCCGTGGAAGTAGTTCAAAAGGGTGATTACTAGCGGAATCAGTACCTTATCTGCATACATTCTTGCATTGCATCATGACATTCGCATCATTATACATGCATTTATTTTCTTGCAACCATATTAACATTATGAATATTGTGGCAGTGTGTAGTTAACCCGCAATCATTCATCATCCATACCTTACCCGATTACAAAGCAAGCTCATGGAAGACAGGATAATCAGTCTAGAAAAGGGGCAAAAGGAGCTCGAGGCAAGGCTTGAAGAGGCTCAAAGAAGCCTCAGTGACCAGATTGCTCAGTCACAAGCATCGATAGTATCCGACATAACCGTACTGTTGGCTAAAAGTCTTGGAAAATGAGTGGAAGGAGAAACCATTCAAGAGCCAGAGGGTACCCCAGCTCACTATAAGGTTCAACCAGTTGCACCAAATCTGGCTAGAAAGATGTATATCAACCCTTCTAGAATGACAGCTAGTCTTCAGATAGGGGCACCTGAAACTCAACCCCTCGACATTGAAGCACCCTATGAAGAGGAGGTGCCAGACCTGAATATGGTTGAAAGGATCAGGACAGAGGTAGAGAAAAAGTGGGAGGAGAGGTTTCACCTCATGGAGGAAAAATTTAAAACGTTACAATCTATGGAAGAGTCAGGAAATGACGCTAGCGACTTAAGTCTGGTGTCTGATCTTGTCCTACCGCCAAAATTTAAAACACCAGAGTTCGACAAATACGATGGAACCACGTGTCCTTCCGCGCACATAACAATGTACTGTCGAAAGATGGCAGCCTACCTTAAGGACGAAAAGCTACTGATCCACTGTTTCCAGGACAGCCTAACTGGAGCGGCATTACGGTGGTACACCCAGTTGAGCAAGGCAAATGTTAAGACATGGAAAGATCTGTCGAGAGCATTCATTGAGCAATATAAACATGTAATAGATATGACCCCCAGTAGAATTATGTTGGAAACTATGGGGCAGAAGTCCAACGAAAGTCTATGGCAATACGCTCAAAGGTGGCGGGAAGTGGCCGCCCAAATTCAGCCACCCCTCCCGAAACATGAAATTACGCCGTTATTTGTTAATACTTTGAAAGGGGCACTCTTTGATCGCCTCATTAATAACACAACACAGTGTTTTGCTGACTTAATCAGGACTGGGGAGTCCCTTGAATTGGCAATTAAGAGTGGTAGAATTGATAGCGGGGAAGGGTCTCGGAAATATAGCAAGAGGAATGAAGTAAACGCCACCAGCACTTACACCACCCCGAAGAACTTTACAGTCTCACAGCCACAAGCACCTATGGGAAAAACACAAAATTTGAACCAAAGAGAGGAGAGAACCTCCAGAAAAGAGAAAGAGAGGAAAACTTTCACTCCCCTACCTGTTTCATACTCGGAGCTTTATTCCCAGTTGTATAAAGCGGACCTGGTCCGTCCATACATCGTTACTCCTTTCAAGCCACCATTCCTTTCTTGGTATAATCCGAACGCGCATTGCGACTATCACGGCGGTGCCCCTGGACATCCCACTGAGAACTGCCTTGCCTTCAAAAAACTTGTGCAGAATTTAATCGATTCTGGGATATTGAAGTTTGAAGAACCAAGTGTAGCTACTAACCCACTACCTAATCATGGGAGCAGATGAGTAAATGTTATTGAAGAATACTTTACCAGGAGGATTAAGGATGATGTGTTAGAAATCAAATCTCCTTTACGGTGGGTATTTCAACAGTTATGCATGGCCCGTGTGATCGACAAAGGCATGATAATAAGGCAGAAGGGATGTAGAGTGTATTGCGAATTCCGACATCCAAGAGTGCGATGAGTTCAAGAGATTGGTACAACAATTGATGAATGAAAAGCAAATAGAATTCTTCGAGGAGCCCATGGGAAAGAAGGGGTCGGACGTACATATGACGGATAGCCCCAAATCTAAATACGGGAAGGATAGACCTTTTATCATCTCTCCCAGGCCAGGGAATGCAGGTGCCTCCCAAGGAGAAACCAACAAGATAAGTCCTAGGATCATCATTTCAGCACCATCCCCGTTCCCATTCAAGGATATGCGGCAAACCCCCTGGAATTATGCTATAAATATGACCACGCCAGAAAAACTAGAACATGGTCACGTAAAAGAGCCTACTCTAAAAGACCAACAAAGCCAGAGCGATGTAAATGTTGGTGAGGAGGGCCATTTCACAAGGAGCGACAGATGTTATTCCTCTGAGGCTTTGAAAGCAGCTGAAACAGATAAGGGAAAGGATACAACAGTTAGCCCCACGCAGATATTTGGAGAAGAACCTCCCCCAAAGATGAATGAGCCGGTAACTGAGGCCCAGGCCAAAGAATTTCTGAAGTTCTTGAGACATAGCGAGTACAACGTAGTGGAACAACTACGAAAGCAACCGGCTAGGATCACAGTACTGGAATTACTCTTGAGTTCAGAAAAACACCGTGAGACGCTATTAAAAGTACTAAATCAAACTTTTGTGCCCCAGGATATTTCTGTGACAAACCTGGACAGGATAGTGGGGCATATCACTGCCTATAATCATATAACATTCAGTGATGATGAGATCCCCGAGGGAGGAATGGGGTCCACCAAAGCCCTTAACATCACAACTCACTGCAAAGGGTATGTAGTACCTGGCGTACTGATTGAGAACGGGTCAGCATTGAACTTCCTGCCTATGGTAACCCTGCAGAAACTACCAATAGATGGTTCTCACCTAAAGCCCTGCCACAATTCAGTAAGAGCCTTTGACGGTACGCAAAGAGGAACAGTGGGGAAAATTGAGGTGCCTCTATTGATCGGACCGGCTGAGTATGTGATCGATTTTGTGGTAATGGACATAAAACCATCTTACAGCTGCTTATTGGGAAGGCCATGGATCACTCCGCAGGAGTTGTCCCCTCATCATTGCATCATAAATTAAAATTTGTAGTCGAAGGCAAATTGGTAACAGTAGAGGCTGAACAGGAGATTGTTGCTTTAGTGACATCGGACGCCCCCTATATTCAAAATGACGAAGATGCTGCAGAATGCTCGTTCCGAGCATTAGAACTAGTGAATGCCACGTTCGTTTCGGAGGGAAGTCGGATCCCCTATCCCAGGTTATCTAATTGTACCAAGATGACCGTCGCAGAAACTTTGGGCCGAGGAGCCAAAGTAGGAAAGGGGCTGGGGAAGAAATTACAAGGAAACCTAAGAGCCAAAAATATGATAACCAAGAAGGATCGTTTTGGGCTGGGTTACAAACCAAGTGTCCAACAGAGAAAAGAGGAATACAAGAGAAAGGAAGAGCAAAGAAAAGCCAGATTTAAAGGAGAAGACATTCCGTGGAGACCAATGTCCTTTCCTAGTTTAAAAACCACTTTTGTCTCTAGAGGATTCTACCAACCAGGTCAAGAGGTTGAAGAGGCAATTAAGGAAAATGACGTACTCAACCAGGAGGAGACATTCAATGAATCACTTGAAGGGATGTACATCAACATGATAGCTGGAAAGGACCGAGGCAGCAAAATGTTGACCAACATTCGCCCCTGCCGTCCCGGGGAAACACTCGATAACTGGAGCTGCATTGATCTACCCGTGGTTTTTAGGAATAGACCAGAGTAATGCTCCGAATCAACCTTTTGTTTTTGCCCATAAACAATGAGGATCTCTTGTATAGGGCACCTATGTTAACTTTTTGTTGAAATGAAAATATCCCCACTTTCCTGAATGACCAAAGTTTCATTTATTTCATTCATGCATTCTTCATGTTCATTCCCTTCATATAAAGTCGTCTTCTTCCCAATACAATTCATTCCCATTTAATGCAGGTCGCTCATGATTGACTATATGAATGATACCGGATCCAATCCTGGAGTGAATTTTGAATGCCCTGAGGTCTCAGAGGGAATTGAGGAAGAAGATGATGAGATAGAAGGTGAGGTCCCGGAAGAGTTGAGGAGAATGGTGGCCAACGAAGAAAGGCAGATCCTGCCCCACCAAGAAGAAACAGAAGTTGTAAACTTGGGGACTGAAGAAGAGAGAAAAGAAGTAAAAGTAGGAATGACGGTTTCCTCAAAAACCAAGCACGAACTGATAACCCTACTTCAGGAATTCAAGGATGTTTTCGCCTGGACTTATCAAGATATGCCAGGGTTGAATACCGATATAGTGGTGCACAAATTGCCAACAAAACCGGAGTGCAAACCAATACAGCAAAAATTGGGGAGAATGAGACCAAATATGTTGTTAAAGATCCGAGAAGAAGTAAAAAAACAGTTTGATGCTGATTTCTTGGAGGTAGCCAAATACCCCGAATGGGTTGCAAACATTGTACGAGTACCAAAGAAGGACGGGAAAGTTCGTATGTGTGTAGATTATAGGGATCTAAACCGAGCCAGCCCTAAAGACAACTTCCCCTTACCACATATTGGCACGCTGGTTGACAACACTGCAGGACACTCGTGGTTTTCATTCATGGACGACTTCTCAGGGTACAACCAGATAAAGATGGACTCTAACGACATGGAGAAAACTACGTTCATAACCATGTGGGGACTTTTTGTTATCGGGTGATGCCGTTTGGGCTAAAGAACGCAGGGGCAACATACCAAAGAGCAATGGTGACTCTTTTCCATGACATGATGCACAAAGAAATAGAAGTATATGTGGACGACATGATTGCCAAATCCCGAACAGAGGATGAGCACCTACAGAACTTGAGAAAACTATTCCAAAGGCTACGGAAGTACCAGCTGAGGCTCAATCCTGCCAAATGTACCTTCGCCGTTACCTCTGGAAAACTCCTAGGGTTCGTGGTAAGCAGAAGAGGGATTGAGATCGATCCGAATAAAGTGAAGGCCATTCAGGATCTCTCACCATCCCACACTCAGAAGGAAGTTCGCGGCTTCCTGGGGAGGTTGAATTATATCTCTCGTTTCATTTCCCAATTAACCGACCGATGTGACCCGGTCTTCAGACTTCTTAGAAAGAATAATCCTGGTGTGTGGGATGAGGAATGTCAAAGAGCCCTAGAAAAGATCAAAAAGTACTTGACAAATGCTCTGATTTTAGTCGCACCAATACCAGATCGACCATTAATTCTCTACCTGACAGTCTTTGAAAATTCAATGGGATGCGTATTGGGGCAACACGATGAGTCAAGAAAAAGGGAGCAAGCCATCTATTACCTAAGCAGGAAATTCAATGATTGCGAAACGCGGTACCCACCAGTGCAGAAGCTGTGTTGTGCTCTAGTTTGGGCTACCAAGCGGCTTAGGCAGTATATGTTGTACCATACTACTTGGTTGATATCCAAGCTAGACCCATTGAAGTTCTTAATGGAAGGGCCAGTACTAACAGGAAGGATGGCTCGATGGCAGATGCTCTTATCTGAATTCGATATTGTATACGTGAGCCAGAAAGCTGTAAAGGGAAGTGCCATAGCATATTTCCTAGCTAGTCGCGCTTCGGACGACTATGAGGCATTGAACTTTAATTTCCCAGACGAGGACTTGATGTGCATTACAACCGAGGAAGAGGTTTCAGATGATAAATCGTGGAAGCTTTACTTCGATAAAGCCTCTAATGCCCTCGGACATTGGATAGGAGCCGTACTAATTTCTCCTGAGGATGTCTATTATCCCTTCCCCAGCATATTAGAATTCTTCTGTACCAACAATATAGCTGAATACGAAGCTTGCGTTATGGGACTAAACTCAGCTATTAAAAGAAAGGTTAAGGAACTTCGAGTATTCGGAGATTCATCCTTAGTAATTTACCAATTGCGTGGGGAATGAGAAACCAGGGACCCAAAGTTGGTCAAATATTATGAATTGATTCAAGAGCTCACCAAAGAGTTCGAAAGGGTCAGCTTCAATTGCCTTCCCCGAGAAGAAAATTAGATGGCAGACGCCTTAGCGACCCTGGCATCCATGTTCAAAACAAACACTGGGGCAGAAATGAAGCCCATTGAGATGCAGACGTTTGAAAGGCCTGCTCATTGTTGTAATGTACAGGAAGAGATTGATGGAAACCCATGGTACTATGACATCTTGCAATATGTCAAGCTTCGAAAGTATCCAGAAGGGGCAAATGACAATGACAGAAAAACACTCAGAAAAATGGCAACAAGATATATCCTAGATGGGGAGATCCTATATAGGAGAAGTCATGAACAGACATTGCTGAGATGTGTGGATGCCCGGGAGGCGAAGGAGATTTTAGCCGAGGTACATGATGGGCTCTGTGGAACGCACGCCAACGGGCTGTCTATAGCCCGAAAAATTATGAGATATGGCTATTTCTGGTTGACCATGGAGGGAGATTGTATTGATTATGCCAGGAAATGGCACAAATGCCAAATTTACGCTGACAAGATTCACGCACCCCCATCGCCTTTACACACCATGAATTCTCCGTGGCCTTTTGCGGCGTGGGGCATGGACGTCATCGGGCAGATTCATCCGAAACCTTCCAATGGACACCGTTTCATTTTGGTCGCCATAGACTATTTCACTAAATGGGTAGAGGCAGCGTCTTACGCCAACATCACAAGGACTACAGTATGTAAGTTCTTAAAGAAGGAGATTATTTGTCGATACGGATTGCCAGAAAGGGTCACCACCGACAACGCTTCCAATCTGAATAACAAAATGATGACGGACGTGTGCACTCAATTCAAGATAACACACCATAATTCCATAGTCTATCGTCATAAAATGAATGGGGCAGTGGAAGCAGCAAACAAGAACATAAAGAAGTTCATACCAAAGACGACGGATACCTACAAGGATTGGCATGAGAAGTTTCCATTTGTCGTTTTCGCCTATAAGACGTCCGTTCGCACATCAACGGGGGCAACACCCTACTCCTTGGTGTATGGTACCGAAGCAGTACTCCCCATCAAGGTAGAGATCCCGTCTCTTCGGGTCTTAAATAAAGTAAAATTGGAAGAAGCTGAATGGGTGCAGGCCAGACTCGACCAGCTAAATCTCATTGATGAAAAGAGACTAAAGGCCATTTGTCATGGTCAGATGTACCAAAAGTGGATGATGCAGGTATACAACAAAAAGGTGCGCCCAAGAGAATTCAGAGAAGGGGATCTGGTGCTCAAGAAAATCCTTCCGATTCAGAAAGGTTCTCGAGGAAAGTGGATGCCCAACTAGGAAGGGTCGTACGTGGTAAAAAAGGCCTTCTCAGGAGGAGTCCTAATCCTAATAGAAATGGATGGAGACGAGTTGAAAAACCCTGTAAATTCTGATGCTGTTAAGAAATACTATCTTTGAAAAAAAAAAGAACAAAAATGGAGAGCTCAGGGCGAAAACCCAAAATAGGGCATCTTGAAGTAAAGGGAGGACCCGAGTTGAAAACCCGTAAAGGGCAGCTCGGATAAATTGAAAGGTTGGATATCCGAAGAGAATGGTTATCCCCATGAACACTGTGAAGAGGGAGCTTCAGGCAAAAGATTCTACGCCGGTTGACAGGATCATGTATCATTCATACCGAAGATAATGAGGGATCTTGTATTTCATACTTAACTTTTCTTCTTTCTCATGTGTGTCATACCTCTTTTAAGATATCCCAAGCCCTTAATCGTAATAAAATCGTGTTTTTGAGCATCCATTCCTTGCCTTCTTGTTAATTTCAGGCAAATAAGCTAACATAGGCTTATGGTAAAATAAGAGATTTCTGAGCATTACTGTGATCTAACCTTGAAAATGCAAGTGATTAGAAAACGATGTTAACTTCGCCCTCTAGCTCCCTACATAACGGTTGTTGATAGGGAGGGCAGAAAGCTTCAAACAACCGGATAGGATGACCAATGGTGTACGCCCTGCTTATTCAAAGAAAGCATGCGAGATAACAAGAGAGATCTCCTGGGTGAAAACCCAGAAGGGCACCCCTCAAAAAAAACTCTAAAGCGAAAACCCGAAAGGGCACTTTAGAATCCCAAGTCGTAAATTGAGAAAAAGAAAGGTTGGAATGGTTGAACCCGACAGTGAAGTGGGGTATCGCCGCCCGTGAAAAAGGAGAAAGTGAACAACGAGATCGAATAAGGACTAAAGCAAGCCCACCAAGATATTGACACTCATGCATCATGAATAGTCAGACATCACTAGGATTAGGAGCATGTCAATTCATTTGTCATAGCATTTTGTTTTATCTTAGACAAGTATCTATGGATTCAAAGAGACATCGGTAGCCATCGTGGTGTGAATCCCAAATATGAAGACAATGGTTCTACATACAAAAGGCCTATGTTTCCAAGCGCCTGCAGAGAGAGATTTTGTATAGGAAGAATCCGCCGCTCTGAGGCTTCAGAAGCTGAAAGTTTTATATAGGAAGGACTTACAGCTCCAGGGTGAAGACTAGCAGTTCCATATAGGAAGAACTCCTAGCCGAAGGAATTCACCCATGACACACAAGGTTATATAGGAAAACCTGTTGTGTCTGAAAGCGAAGAGTCTTATATAGGAAGGGCTCAGAGCTCCACTGTCTTAGAGTAAAAGATTCTATATAGGAAGAATCCGTAGCTCCAAGATTTCTGAAGTTGAAAGATTTGTATAGGAAGGACTTACAGCTCCAGGGTGAAGACTAGCAGTTCTATATAGGAAGAACTCCCAGCCAAAGGAATTCACCCGTAACACAAGGTTATATAGGAAAACCTGTTGTGTCTGAAAGTGAAGAGTCTTATATAGGAAGGGCTCCGAGCTTCACTGTCTTAGAGTAAAAGATTCTATATAGGAAGAATCCGTAGCTCCAAGATTTCAGAAGCTGAAAGTTTTATATAGGAAGGACTTACAGCTCTAGGGTGAAGACTAGCAGTTCCATATAGGAAGAGCTCCCAGTCGAAGGAATTCACCCATGACACACAAGGTTATATAAGAAAACCTGTTGTGTTTGAAAGCGAAGAGTTTTATATAGGAAGGGCTCCGAGCTTTACTGTCTTAGAGTGAGGGGTTTTATATTGGAAGAACCTGTAGCTCTGAGATTTCAGAAGCTAAAAGTTATATACAGGAAGGACTAACGGCTCTAGGGTTTGAAGACTAGCAGTTCTATACAGGAGGAACTCCCAGTCGGAAGAATCCATCAGCGACGCAGAAGGTTTGATAGAGGAGAAACCAGCATTGAAGGCGAAGAGTTCTATATAGGAAGGACTCCAAGCTTTACTGTCTCGGAGTGAAAAGTTCTATATAGGAGGGACTCATAACTCGAGGCTTCAGAGTGAAGGGTTCTACATAGAAAGGGCATGTAGCTCCAAGATCGGAAGGTGACGAAGTTCTATATAGGAATAGCTTATAAGCCTGAAGATTCAACTAAGAAAGAACGGAAAGTTTCAGAAGAACACGTGACTCCAAAGCTACAAAAGGGAAGTCGGATAAAAATGAGTGCTTATGATCTTTGCTTTGTTCTTGTTCCACAAGAACAAGCAAAGAGGGGCAACTGTAATCACTCATTTTTATATGAGTTTGTTAATATTGTGCCTTAATAATATAGTAATTGGTTAATATTGTCACGTGTTTACATATATGTATGTGTGTACATGTGATTAATGCATGCGTAATATCTATATGTGTGGATATTCATGTTGATTATGTGTGTGATTGTGTATGCATGTAGGATTGTATATGATATTAATTAAAATGTGTAATATATTAATATTTGTATATATGTTTGCATGAGTGTATTATTAAAGTCATTATTACGTATACGAAAGAGTATTGCATGAATTGTATATGTGTGTACGTAAGCATGTATGTGTATGTGTCCATGTACGTGTACATTTATATGCGTGTATATATACGTATTAATTATTATTATTAATATTATTATTACTATTGTAAACAGATAAAGTGTCATAAACCCAAAAAAATATAATAATAAATTAATATCCAGTCCATTATAATTTACAAACCCACAATCTTTCACATTGGGCCCTAACCGGCTAGCCCACGTCCTAAGAAACCCTAACCCATATCAAATATTGGAACCCTAATGCCCTTATTTCATCTTGCGCAGTTGCACGAGGGCCCTTGGATTAGATCTGGATCCAACGGCCACGATTGAAGCATAAAGACGCCTCATCTACCGCGTGAAGTCCACGCGCGGGCTGTACCGTACGCCTAAGCCCGAGTATCTGAAAGAAGAACTAGGGGAGTATGCTATAAAGCTTAATGTGTCTCTAAAGTGCAGATAAAACTCATAACAGAAATTCGAGCAACAAGCATAGTTCAACAATCATCTCAATACACATATACATTTAATAAGAGTCATGGACATAAAATGTAATCTCATGCGCCCATCTCCGTACACCGTCCGAAGAGTAAGGTTCCCTAGAACTACTCTAACTACATCGTCACCATCTGAAATGGAATCTCGACCCAAGGATGGAGCCACTGATCCGAAGTGTAATTCAGCCCGAAAGGTGAACCCAGTGAACTTCCCCGTACAATTTTCCAACCCAAATTATATGACATGTTCCAATTGTATTTTCCGAATTCGAGTGTATATCCGATCTATTAATCTAATCCGAGTGCATACAATATAAGTCTGATATTAATTTAATCCAATTCTGATATTTGATGCGTGACATGCCATCATACAAAAATACCATAATTTATAGATCATTCAATCAGTCACATATACAACATGCACGCATAGCATAGAGCACAGAAATGGTATAGCATAAGAAGAGACACACCTTAGGCAGCTAATAACTCAACATCGAGAGTGACGTCTCTCACGCTCAGCTCTAGTATTAGGTCGAAAAGATTCAACACCTACGAGGTCAACAAACATAATTATTTACTACTACTATGTAACACTAATATAACCACTAAACGAAATCATACTCACGTGCAGAACTCGCAGGCTGTGCAAAAAGAGGTCGAACAAGTAGAGGAGGAACAAGATTTTCAGGCTCTGAGTCAACATCACCTGAACACAATAATATTCGATCAGATTTTGATATTCAAAATACTGACTATAATTAATTGTAGATAGCAATACGATCTTTCGGGTCTGAATTTGGGAAAATAGGCAGCAGATTTGGAATCAGAACGTTGAAAAACGTAAATCCAACTTAGACTAAAAAAAGTTAATGATGGCATCATCAAAAAGTCAACACAAACATCATCAAAAAGTTAACACTGACATCATCAAAAAGTCAACACTGACGTTAGCCAGAAAGTAAATGCTAACATCAGCTCGAGTCAGGTTAACGGTTTATGGGTCGGGTCAATGGTCAACGGGTCGGGTCAACAGTCAATGGGTCGAGTCGGTCAACTGGTGGGGTCAGTCCTTTGATATAGGATGAATCCTATGATTTATTTTGATTAAGGAATTTATTTAGTTCAATTCAGGATGAATCCTATGATTTATTTTGATTAAGGAATTTATTTAGTAACCGATAAAATTCTCGATAATTATTGGTAAACCAGATCGAGCTAAAACTTCACAGATAGTTCCATGGACCTTAGAAGAGTCATAAAATATTATTTTATGATTATTTGGATGTTAAAAAGATCAGGAAAAATTTAAATCGATTGAAATGATATTGAATGGCAATTTTGTGAATAAGATGATCCGTAAAGGGTATTTTGGTCATTTTGGTCTCAAAAGGGACATGGAAGGAATTTTGAGATTTCTTTTATTGATGAATAGCAGCTGATTAGAATCCAACTAAGTCTAGTTGGAATGTTACAAAATGGCAAATTGGAAATATAGATATAGTTAGAGGGTATTTTTGGAAAGTGGAATTTATTGAATTAAAATTTCATTTTTTATAATACAAGTGGCATAAATACATGAAAATATGAAGGAATTATCATCAAATTACTCTCCAAAACCGTGGTGAAGAGGAGAAAGAAGAAGAAAATTTTCCAAGCTCGATTTAAGCCTCGAATATCTATTTTAAGGTAATCCTTCGAACTACAAATTTGTTCTATTCTTTGAGCTCTATATTTTGATGTAAATAATTCATAGAATACTTGCTTGGTTGATGAGATTTGATATGGGGAAGAAATTAGGGTTTATGAACAAAATTAGGGCTTTTGAAATTTTATGATTCCATGGTTGAATTTAAGTTGGAATCAAGCTTATATGATGTTAAAATCATGTTATTGAGTTAGGATTTAAACCCTACATATTTTGGTTTGTATGGAGAAGATTATGTTTTATGGATTAAAGTCTAAATTAGGGTTTGTGATGTTGGATTAATGATCTAGTAAGCTTGATTTGTTGTTTGGAAGCAAAACCCTAAGTTAAATATATAGGGACCAATTCGGCAAGCTTCAAAGTTGAGGGACTGAATCTAAATTTTATGAAATTTGAGTGTATTTATGTAATTAATGATGTTGGAGATGTGAAATTGATGTTAGAATGCTAAACCGATGTTGAATCGAATTAGTCACCCTTTTGACAATTTGTCAAAATCAAGTTACCAAATAGGAAATGAATTATTGGATGGGGATTAAATCTGATTTTTAGTTAAAATAATAGAATTAAGGTAGTAATGTTGATTTGAGGACTAAATTGCAAAGTTAAGAAGTTTGAATCCTTACCTTTGCATTTTAGTGACTATTTTGGCAAAGAAAGAAAATTAGAGGGAATTATTTTGAATAATTATTTGATGGAGAAGATGGTGAATTGGTGGTTTAAAGCAAGTGATGGGAATAAATTGACAAATAGAAAAATAAGAAGAAGTTAGTATAAATTTAAAGTTTATTATAGAAAGCTATGTAGAAGATTGAATTTTTGGAAGTGACTTCGAAAATTCACCATAAATTCTGAAAAAAAATGTTTTGATGATGAATTTTATATCGATGTAAAGATTTGTTCATCCAGTTTCGTTTCCAACAAACGGAAACTGATTTCGAGTTTCGAGTTAAAAGATATAAATTTTTAATCGAATGAAGGTCAGAAAATTTACAGAGCAGTTTCTGTAAAGATAGCTTTGTGAAGGGAGTTTGAAGAATTTTCATAATTTTTGTAGATTTTCTTAATTTATGTGACTTATATCGTTAGAATCGTTATCGAATCTTGTTCTTACAGTATAAAGGATATTAAGATCCAATGTGTATTTTGATCTTTAGAAGTAAAACTTTGAGGGTAGGACAAGTTGCCAGCAAATAGAGTTTGATACATTTTGTATCTAAATGTTTGATAACAAGCTCGGAAGAATTATTGGAAGTTCAAATTGGTCATTAAGGACCAAAATGAATTTTTGGACAGCATAAGGAAGGAAGGAAAATTATGGAAGATTTTATGTTAAATGATTAGATAGCTTGATTGAAATATTGTTAGAAGTGAATTTAACAAATGTTTGTTTATATTCATGTGGTTTAATGAAGTCAAATTCAAATCAAAAGAAGATTCGAGGTACTATGAAGGAAAGGATCGAGTAGAATTTAGTGAGGCATGCTAATAAATGGCCTAGGTGAGTGCATTTTTACTTATTTATTATATATGTGATATGAGTGATTGCATTATATATATATATGCAATATTGATAAATAGGACAACTTGCGATGAACTGACCTTGATATTAATGAAAATGTATGTTGGTCAAAGTTATGCAAATGGCATGAAGTATTAAGTGGCATATGTGATACATTGATATGGCATAATGATTTATCTAAGATAAATCAGATTTTATATATTTGGATATGAATTGCTCATTATCGAATTATGGATAATAGTATTGAAGGATTGGATATTGAATATGAAAATATTATATTGTTATGCCCAAGTACTAGTGTGAGAGTCATTGGTATAATTGGATATCCATAAGAGTCATAGCAGTTGCAATCCAGCACTATGGTGCGATCCAGACACTTCGGTGTTGATAACAGACGCTATGGCGTTGTAGTCACTTCGGTGATGTTTAGACACTTCGTTGTCGACTAGCACAAAAATATGCTATAATGAGGAGCAAATGGCGTCCTCGAGTATGTACTCACCATCAGACGCTACGGCGTTGCAAACACTACGGTTTTGAGATGACTCGTAACCATAGGTTCACATGAGAATCTTTGGTGTAGATGGATATCCATAGAGCCCTAGTAGCTACATCATAGCACTACGGTGCGAGATAAACTCTTCGGGGTTGAGATAGACTCTTTGGGGTCGAGATAGACTATTCAGGGTTGAGATAGACTCTACGGAGTCGGTTCAAACACTACGGTGTTACATAGCACAAAATGTGCGAGTATAAGGAACAAAGAGCGTCCTTGATTATATGAGGAGCAAAGAGCATCCTCGAGTACGTACTCATCTCAGTCACTACGGTGATGCAGACGCTATGGCATCGTAGACACTACGGTGTCGTGATGACTCGCGTACCATGGCGTCACATGATTTGTACTTTGGGCTATAATACTTGAAATGCAATTATACATGTAGTTAAGCTAAAAAGCTTAATGTACACAAGACTGGTAAAACAGATCGAATCCTATGATTTGAATATTACATTGGTTAAATGAACTATACCTGTAAGGTAGTTCTATGCATGATAAAATATTATCAACTGCAATTGGGACACACTTGCCATTTTGCAGAAATTGTATTGCATTATTATATGACAGAGGGAAGACTTGAAATGCAATTATACAGTTAAGTTAAAAAGCTTAACGTATATTTGATTAATAAACTAAAGGCTTGATGTTATGATATAAACTGTTATTTGGATTCGCTTGTGTAATCACTCATTTTTATCTGAGTTTGTTAATATTGTGCCGTAATAATATAGTAATTGGTTAATATTGTCACGTGTTTACATATATGTATGTGTGTACATGTGATTAATGCATGCGTAATATCTATATGTGTGGATATTCATGTTGATTATGTGTGTGATTGTGTATGCATGTAGGATTGTATATGATATTAATTAAAATGTGTAATATATTAATATTTGTATATATGTTTGCATGAGTGTATTATTAAAGTCATTATTACGTATACGAAAGAGTAGTGCATGAATTGTATATGTGTGTACGTAAGCATGTATGTGTATGTGTCCATGTACGTGTATGTTTATATGCGTGTATATATACGTATTAATTATTATTATTAATATTATTATTACTATTGTAAACAGATAAAGTGTCATAAACCCAAAAAAATATAATAATAAATTAATATCCAGTCCATTATAATTTACAAACCCACAATCTTTCACATTGGGCCCTAACCGGCTAGCCCACGTCCTAAGAAACCCTAACCATATCAAATATTGGAACCCTAATGCCTTTCTTTCATCTTGCGCAGCTACACGAGAGCCCTTGGATCAGATCTGGATCTAACGGCCATGATTGAAGCATAAAGACGCCTCATCTACCGCGTGAAGTCCACGCGCGGGCTGTTGGGTTCCCTACTCGCGCGTGTGAGACGTGCAAGGCCGTCTATCTCCTTCAGGCCACGTGGCACGATCCCAGACCAATGCATCATTTTCGAGGCCTCATCTTAGCCATTGGATTAGATCTGATCCAACGGATAGGAACGATTCTAGCAATAATAATCGCCTCACCTCTCGAGACGCCAGTCTGCGCAGACGAACGGTCACTTCCACCACGCCGCTCCCCATGCCGGCCATACCAACCACCAAGTATGGCCGGACATGCCAAAGACGCAAACACAGAAAATCAGATCAGAAAAGAGATATCTTATGTACTAGTCTAAGAAAAACAAAAAGGCAGAGAAGATATATGTAACAAAAAAAGAAACGAAAGAGGGCAGTTCAGTTGTAACCCACTTTTTTCAGAAATACAAACAAGTCTCATCCTTTTGTTCTTTTCTCAAAAACTTACAGAGATCATACAAAGGTATCCATCCGTCTTGAATGTTGAATGCATGTAGGTATTATAAAAATAAGAAAGGAAAAGGAGAGTGAGGTTTTACCTTCAGTGGTCAGTTCCTCTACCGGCAACAAGCCTTAATCTGGTGAGCCGGCTAAAAGGGGAAGATGTTCCTTCAGTCTCGATAAAAAACATATACGGTTTTCATTTTTCTTTTCTTAGATCTAGGACAAAGAGGGGTTTTTTCTCCAAATCCAAGTTCGGATTTGAGATTAGGTTGAAGTAAGGTTCATTTCGGTGTTTTTTTTGGGCTCGCCGGCGCCGGCTAGCGGCGGCCGGCGGCGGAGAGGACGCCGGTTGGCCGCCAGTTTCTGGGTTCATCAGAAGTTCATGGGAGGGGTTGAGAGCAAAATGAGAGAGATGGTTATTATTAAAACTGGGTTTGAATGAAAAATGGGAAAAAATTTGAGTCTAGGTCGAAGAAAAGGGTTTTATAGTTGTTTTTATTCTGTGAAATGGTGAAATTCTGTAATAAGTCCCCCCGCGTTTTCGATATTTTCGTTTCTGTCTCGTCGTAGGGGATATTTACAACTCTGGTCCCCCTCACATTTCGAAATCTTGCAATCCAGTCCCTAAATTAAATTGAATCAATTTTTAAATGGCGAAATTACCTCACTAGTCCCACCGCGTTTTTGAAATTTTCACTTCGAGTCTGCCCCTTGGTCCAATTACAGTTTCAGTCCTTTCAAGTTCGGTCCTGTTTGCATTTTCGTCCCTAAATCGCATATTATTGTCCTTTAATTTCTGTTCCTTATGTTTATTTCTTTTCATTTCAGTCCTGATTCCATGTAAATATTTATGTCCTTAGGAAAGAGATCAAAACCTAAGGACAAGCAGCGTAGAAAGAAGGAGGAAAGTAGAAGCATCATGCCTTGTCTCCTCATCTCAAGAGCCATAAATGACTGAGTTTGTGTTTAGATTTTGTAGGCATGCATAACATGTAGTACACTTTCATTTTGTTATATGTATTGTCATCACATCTGCATTGTCATTGTAATTGCATTTAGTTCTATTTTTATTACATTCATCATTGTAACCACATTCTGTCATTGAATTTTGTTTTTGCATTAGGGACGATGCATTCTGTTTTTGCGTTGGGGATAATGCAATCTTTAAGTTTGAGGGTATATACCTGGGAGTTGAAATGCTCCCTTATTTCAAAAAAATTTAAGCAAAAACATGGTTCTCTTTGTGTTGAAAATCTCTTGCTTACATTCAATGTTTAAATCTTGAATCATTCTAATTATTGATGAGTTGAATGGATATATATGCTGGATGATTGTATTTTAACTATGCATGAATACATTTACTTGCTTGAGTAAAGGATATCTAGTATCATCTCTTTGATTTTGGATGAATTTTGCCTGGTTTATCTTATGTTATATATACTAATAGTACTTATTATGTGTAAATAAATAGCATTCCAATATGAGTGCAATAAGATAGTAGCTTAAGGGGGAACACTCCAATGCATGCGTTAGAAAAATGAATATTGCCAAATGCTGTCGCTGCATGAGTGTGTGTCGACGCAATGAAGTACTTTACGGGGTTCGTTGTACAACATCTTACTTCTTAGGGTTTAGGGTACATTCATTGTTCGATATCCCTTGTTGCAAATAAAATAAAAAGAAAGAAAGAAAAAATAATATTTATGTATATGTTTTTTGTTTTGTGTTAATTAAATGATGTGAGGTAGAAGGATTCTGATTTGACAAGCATGAAGCTATGTATTGTTGAAATGCTAGTTCATGTATTTATGCTTGAGTTGTTGATGCAGTCCTCTATTATGTCGATGCAATCAATTCGTTGATTTGTTGGAATGATTCAAGTAGCTAGAATGTCCTTAAACTTTTGGTAGACCTTGTTGCTTATTATTTTTTTCTTGAGGAAAAGTAAAGACTCAAGTTTGGGGGTGTGATGGTACTCTAAAGAGCATGTATTTTCCCCTTATTTATCAATTAATTTGTCCCCATATTGGTATCTCATGCATGCATTCTTGCATTTTTTTAGTTTACTATTTGTATATTTTCAAACTCAGTTTACTTTGCTCGAATTCTCCTTATTTATGATATTTTTTTGTTGTTTTGTCACTACACTGCTAATGTCGCTGTAAAAGCATCTTCTTATTATTGCAGCCAGGAATGTCGTTGTATTGTGATATCGCTACATAAAAGTTGTTAGATTGCGTCTAGTCATTGTCGCCACATTGACAGCTGTCAATAGCTGTCAGGATAAGATCAAAAGCAATGAGCTGGCAGCTAGTTGCAACAACTTTTGTTCGGACCTGATGTGGGCACAATGAAACAATCATGTCGCCACAATGACAGCTTTCAAAAAAGATAAGATCAAATGATGTTGGCGAAAGGATAAGATCCAAGGACAATGAGGTGGTTGTTTGTTATAACAACTTTTGTCCAAACCTGATGTGGGTGCAATTTTTGTTGCAATGCTAGCACATCGAAGTAGCCATTATCACCGCAATGACAACTGTCAAGATAAGATCAAAAGGACGATGAGTTGTCCGTTAATACAGTTTTCCTGCTCGAAATTCACAGCTACAAATCTATAAAGGACACCTGTAAACACCCAATTGGAAGATGAAAAAGATATATATACATGTATTCTTACCCTAAAGAAATGGGGGCTCATATCATCATCTTTTGAGAATATCATTTTCTCTTTCCTTTGAAGCTTCTCCCATGGCGGCTTGAGTTCCTGTTCTGGTGAACCAAGGTGGAAATGAGGCAGAGCTCTTAGTGACAAAGAAGACTTGAATACTTTTTTCAAGGGGAACGTGTGGATCATGCCGACTCAACTAGGAATAGAGGTTTCCGTATGATTTTCATGTTCTTTTGTAAATATTTTAGACGATGATTTACTATTTTATTTCCTTAAGAATGAGAGTTGTTTTGGATTGTGAACTTCAACTTATTTTATGAAGCTTTTTTCTTCTTTCAACTTTTGAGCCTGAATGCTATTTTGCAATAAAGTGTTTATTGCAGCCATTGACATTGAGAGATGCAGTGACAGTTCAGGTTAATGAGCGTCACTATGAAAGTTGGGTGGGTACGCAACGAAACTTGGTCCACTTATTTGAGGACACACAATATCTCCCAGCAACGAAAGTTGTGGTAGATTTTTTTGTTTAAGTCATTAGCTGAAAGTTGAAAGAAAGTTAATAGGATATGTTTGATTTATCTTGCTCTATAATCATCTCATGCTTTAGCCTTGTAGCATTTGGAAATCTGTCGAGTTACACTGAGGGAATCCAGTATTTTTATAGAATATAATTTCCCTCTACTATTGCACCCACATCACTCTCTAAAATCTTTTGCATTTACGTTTCTTTGCACTGACAACTTAACTTACATTACCTTTTATTTTTAGAAATTTTGCACTGACATTAATAGGCAGAAAATCGTTTTCCTCGTGGGATCGACATTCGATAGGATCAGCCTATTAACTATACTTGCATCGATCATGTATGCTTACACAATTGATATGATGTTTCATAGCTGATCAGTTGCCTGGGTAGTTTAGGGAACGACAGATTCAAAAAATAGGCCGAGAACGGGTAGATCTAGGCTTAGATTCGGGGAAGAAGGGTAACTTTGACAAATTAGTTTTGATTTTAAGTTTTAGGGTTGAAAAATATATTTCTGAGCCTCTCCTTAAAATCCTCTCAACTATTCTTATGAGTTCATGGTGAACTCAAGAACAACATCCAGAAACCCACGGCCTTCGACTGCGTCCACCGTCGCAATTTGTCGTCGGCCGCCGCTCACCGACGCCGTCAATCTTGAAACTTACATCCAAAACAACCCCCACCTTCTCCTAAACTCGAATCCAACACCCATTTTTTAAAATAAAACCTCATTCACCCTAGATCTAAAAAATCAGAGATGAAAACACATTCTTTGAAATCCCAATTTTTTAAAACCCTAAACCTTAAAATTTCGTCAGCATAAAGAAAGGGAATGCAGAGAGACACAGAAGCAGAGGTGCCAATCATCGGCGGCACCAACCTAGGCCACCATGCGGCAACGGTCCAAGGCCGAAATAAGTAAACCTTAATCCTTTTGTTTTTTATTCAAAAAGAAAAAAAAGAAGAGATATACCACAGAAGATTTCCTTTTTCTTATTGATTGTGAAATCGCTCTTACAAATGGTTTGGGTTTTTGTTATATACCCGATATTACATCTTGCAAAATAATAAAAGAAAGCTAACCTCTACTGTTGATGACGATTGTTTGAATGACATCCTCATTTTTTATTGTTTTCATCCTGCACGGTGGTTGGAGAGTTTGGCCGTACGTGGAGGCTATTAGAGGAAAGGTGGTCGTAGATCGCGCCACGTGGATAGCAGAGATGGAAGCAACGTTGAAGCGTGGGCACACCAACCATCTCGGGCACGCGTGCGTGAGGGAGATGGGAGGTCTCTCTGCTTCAATCCTGGTCGTTAGATCAAATTTGATCCGGCGGATCTAACATGGTTGTGCATAGGATAAAAGGGGGTTAGAGTTTTGAATATTAGAGTTCAGAATTAGCTAAAGTTTTGGGCCAAACGGGCCTCATACTTAATATATTTGTATTGGGCTTGTAATTAAATGGACTTGGGCTGTGAATAAATTGGGTTTTTATATTAGATCTACATTTTTTTAATTTCAATAACAAATATAATAATAAATAAATAAATAAATAAATAAATAATATTAATACTGATATTAATAATAATGATAATAATAAAAATGAAGACTGGATGAAAATCAATAATTACTGCTACCCCTCTTTGCTTAGTCTTGTGAAACGAGAATAAAGTAAAGATTATAAACACTGATTTTTATCCTACTTCCATGTCTGAAGCCTTGGAATCATGAGTTCTTCTTAAACATTCTCTGAGCTGCAAGCACTTAAAACTTAATCTTGAGAAGACATTCTTATGAAAGGATTAAATTAAGAAATTGATTTTAAGAAAAATATCCTTATGGAAGGACTAAATTAAGGAATTTGTTTTAAGCAAAATATCCTTATGGAAGGATAAAACTAAGGAATTGTTTTTAAGAAAAATATCCTTATGGAATGATAAAATTAAGGAAATGATTTTAAGAAAAATATCTTTATGGAAGGATAAATTTAAGAAATTTAATTTTAAGAAAAATATCTTTATGGAATGATTAAATTAAGGAATTTGTTTTAAACAAAACATCCTTATGGAATGATAAAAGTAAGGAATTGTTTTAAAGAAAAATATCCTTATGGAATGATAAAATTAAGGAATTGATTTTAAGAAAAATATCCTTATGGAAGGATAAAATTAAGGAATTTAATTTTAAGAAAAATATCCTTATGGAATGATTAAATTAAGGAATTTGTTTTAAGAAAAACATCATTATGAAATGATAAAATTAAGGAATTTAATTTTTAAGAAAAATATCCTTATGAAGGATAAAATTAAGGAATTTGTTTTAAGCAAAACATCATTGTGGAAGGATAAAATTAAGGAATTTAAATTTTAAGAAAAATATCCTTATGGAAGGATAAAATTAAGGAATTTAATTTTAAGAAAAATATTCTTATAGAATGATAAAATTAAGGATTTTGTGTTTTAATAAAGGTGGTATCTCGCTTTGAGACTACCGGAAGGAGAAATCTTTAAGGGATCAAACTCTTCACCATTGCAGATCCATGTCTTTGCTAATCTTTGAGTACCTGTTAAAATAAGAAAAATGCATTTAAGTTGTCATGCTCCTAGCATAGGGATGTCGAACTACATATGATGCATGCAATTTTTAGAATTGTTGAAACAAGCTTTTGTCCCCTGAAAGGTCATTATTAGCTTTCTTTGCTTCGCTTCTTTGCAATATGCTCTTAAATCTTTGTCTTGTTAATTGGATATTCGTATCAAATCTAATTTAACAAATACTCTTTCGATTCTTCTTGCGAGTAACTTTCTCATTTTCGAGGTTACTAACCATCTTCGTAAGCAGATGCCTTTAGTCCCTATACTATTCTTATATAAGAACTCTTGTCATCTCTCATATTCAGCCTTGGGCCATTCAATCTTAGGCTCAACACTTTCTTGTCTTTGACTCAACATGTTGAGTCTTCATCTATCCTATCATTTGGGCGAGCATGTGCCTCAACTCCCTGAACTCATCTTTAAGTTCAATCTTCATGTTTGAATTTCAACAAAGCATCTGGGTAAAAACCAACTCTAGGTCTTTATGCTTTAATTCTCATTATAAAGTAATGCAAAAAGGCAATTTGCTTGTGTATATTTCAAAATAAGAAAATAATTGAATTTTGAAAAGAATAACAAACATTTTTAAAATCAAAATTTGGAGAAAATGAAAAACATTTTTAAAAACAATGTTTGGCCCCAAAATATCAAATGCAATAACTTATTTGATTCAAATTAACAAAGATCAACTCAAATAAAGCGTATGCTTAGAAGATCTTGATTGTTGTGACGATATATGTACATGTGTAGTCTCTTTTGATCTATTAGACTTCCGTGAGGAACTATTCACATACCTAATTTCTAACCCATTTAAATCGGCTCTCTTAATCTCACTAACTCACCATGCCACAACCTTCCCTCGTTTTGGTGTCGATCAGGCACTTGAAGTTTGACATTCCTTGAAGAAAGGTTAACCCTTATAGGCAGAATGTAATCTGAAGACAGACTCACCCAACTTAGATATCCACGTATGATCAGAATGGTCTTTGTAGAATCCTAGTGTAGGCCATGGGTCACAGTTAAGTGAAATCGTATTTCTGTATTTGTTTAACCTAGATCACTCTAGACTGCCCATTTTTGGGTTTTCACCCTAGAGTTCATTTTCTTCTTTTGTAACTTTGGACCGGCTTGTACCTGGCTGGATGTTAATGCTCACTTTCTTATTCAAAGGGATTAATCCTCCAAGGCTCTTCAAAAATTGAGATCTACTGGAATGGAGGATTACGTAGAAGTCTTTTACTCATTTCTTCCAGTTAAAGCCTCATTCTTGCATTGCTTGATTTGGGTGTGCTCGTGTAAAGTATTATTTCCTCTTTTATTCTTTTTCTTTTCTTCTTTTTCTTCTTTTTCTTTTTTTCTTTTTTCTTTTTTTAATCTTTTTTATTGTCCCTTTTTTAGGTTTTTAGTCTATAATTTATTTCTTTTCTTCTAATTAAGGAATATGTATCTTTGGACTATATTACATCCTAACTAGTATTGATGCATGTTTTCGCTTGAACTTAATCAATTCTCCACTATTCTTCTAAATTGATTCTTATTGAATGGTGGATTCCTCGTGTATCTCTTACTTTCTCTTTATTTCACTGTTCAACTTAGTGTTCTCATTCTTGATTGTTTTTGCCTTCTGATTGGCATTTTTCAACTTTACTTGGTTGGCTTATGGAGCATAAATTTTCTTTCAACTGTTTCTTTCTGATGATTCCCTGGCCCTTGTATCCAATGTATCTGTTATCATTTCTTCCTCCTTGGAAAGTGAAAGAATGTCATTCGTCGTCCCATTCATAGACATCTAGAGAATGTCTTCAAGGGGTAGAAGTTTAGGGTCAACACTCCACTCAAGGATCTTAAGCAGCAAATGCACGAAGGGGAATTCACTAAATGGGATCTGCCCATTACCTGGACACTTGTTTTCCCCCATTGGCCTAAATAGATCATTAGAGGTTCGCATTTGCTATATCCTCATAGCATTTAATTCCTTCTAAACATAAGCAACTTGGAATTGATCTTTGGATTTGAATCAAAGGTACTCTTGTAATTGAAATTCAAGGTACTGATAAAAATGATATATACATATGCATGTCCTTTTCAAAAAAAAATATGTGTATATGTGTATGAGAGAGAAAAAACTACCCTATAAAAATGAATGAAATGTTTAAAGAATCAAATAATGTAAAAGTATTTTCTAAATAAGAATAAATTCATTCTGACAAAAATAAGTAGACATGTGTCTTTACAAAGTATTCTTACTACTTTAGGGCTTAAGCCATAGGGTTTGTTCTGTGCATTATTCTCAAAAGGGGAAACCAATATGTGGGATAGTCTTTACAAACTATCATGAAAAGATGAGAAACCTATGCATAGGGACTTGAAGTCATCCTGGCCTTTTTAGTGCGGTGTAAGCTTGCCCCATCTCCCTTGTTTTCCACTGCTAGATTAAATCTCGTGTCAGGATTCCCTCGCTAACCAACATCTTGATCTTGTTCGATAACGGCCTACAATTCCTAGTGGAAGGCCCCGATGCCCCCATATGGAAATCATAAATTCTAGCTGAGTCAAAACTGTGGGCAGATAAGTCCTAGCACAGCTAGTGTCATCATACTTCTCAATGTCGGGGACCTTGAAATTAGGCAGGATAGCTAGATCAAGGACTAGGTAAAGCTCCCTTGCATTGAAAGCATCATCTCCTCCTCTTTTCCTGAACTCTCTCCCGAATCTATCTTCTAACTGCTCGAGTCTTAATCTCTAAGTTCGTTCAATTCTTTCATCCATGACAAAACTTCAATTGATTCTCGGATTACTCCATCAAACCCCATGAATCTTATTATTTAATTAATTAATGCATGAAATGTGTCATAAATGAATAAAAATAGAAGGCAAACAGTAAGTATAAAATGCAATAATGAATGCAAATAAGGTGTTGATTCGTAAATAGTCCTTAGAAAGATATATGCTTAACGGAGGAGATGTCTGATTTCAAGAAGCTGAAATAATGAATTATAGATAATTGTTAGCTTCTCGTCTTAACATCTTGACTTTGTGAAGCAAGGCTCACACTCTGTGTCTTAACGCCGCTTTCGGACTGAGGGACAATCTCGTCGTTCTCTTCTTCTACTACTCAAAAGGTCTGCGGCGGTGTAATCTACGTACCTAGGGGCTTTCAGAAAGATTGCTAGCCTGTGCAGGCAGAGCGTAGACAAAGGTCCTTTATTTTGTAGATCTGGGTGCAAACGAGTCAAATCTCAAACAGTGCATCCAAGCTACGCTGTCTCTCTATCCGAAACGTATCTCACTGTCAAACTATTTTCTTTCTCTGTTGGTCTTCGTTTGGCCTAACCCGATAGTGTAGCATTATCGCTCTTGGCATCAAAGAATTCTCTTCCATCTAAATTAGATTGTTCTCGAATCAACATTTATGTTATGATATGGTATGCAACACAAATGCAGGAAAATGAAAGAAAATGGAAAACAAATACCAACAAAAAAGTTAGTATGGTGTAATCGTCGAATAAATAAATTAAATGTTGAACGATAAATAAAGCAATAAATTAAGACAATTAAAAGCACATACAAGGCATATATAGAAAACAAAGGCATAAATAAACCAAACAAGGCCTAACAAGGTTACTGCTAAACGGACAAAGTTCTGACATGGCTCTAAAGGGTGGGCTCTTATGGGCCACTATATGTTGTTCAGTTCTAGAGTACTAAGGGTGTCTGAGCTGTCGCTAGGATATCGATTCGGGAGGGTACGTTCCCTTATACCATACGGAGGCGAGGGCCCCATGAAATATAAGGTTAGTACCCTGGAAGTAAATTACAATATCATACGTAGGTGAACACCCCATGAGACAAAGTAATCACTCCCACTTATCGAGGGACAGTGCTCGAGAAGCTCATGTATGAATGACAATTTATATCAAACACCGTGCAAATAAAAGAGGTAGACAAAAAAGGTTAGAGATTAAAAATTAAATTAAATCAAATTTAAATTTTTCTTAATAATTACGATACGAACCCAACTAAAGCTTGACTCTCTTTTTTGTAAAAACAAAAAATTTGTCTCCAGCGGAATCGCCATGCTATAGTGGCTAAAACTTACGTAAGTTCGTGTACCCTCGCTTTTGAAAATATTTAATGGGGAAATTAAGAAAAAATCATATTTTTTAATGTAAACAAAGGAGTCGCCACCGGCCACTTGGATTAGGTAGGCCGGACACCGAAAAACAAAACCAGAGATTTACCAAGTTTGAGAATCCATTACGAGTGGGGAAGGATTTGTACCTCTACCACGCCCAAAATTTGGTACCTAAAGGTTTGTATCGTGTTTACTAAGAGAAATTAAAAGTTCGATTTAGTTTAAAATATAATCCCTAAAATGCATGCATGCATGGCCATACGATTCAAAAATAAACTAACTCGCAACCCACGAATACCAAAAGAGATAACGCCCGAAGACTCAGGACGACACTCCCACTAGAATATCAGGGTCTCGGGAACTAGACTAAACTAGTGCAATAAAAAAAAACATGGCAATTTAAATGCATGAACGAAATGCGAATGATAGCGTAAATAAAAGATAACATGTATGAAACAAATAAAGAACAGACACACACATATATATAAGACATGACAAATATAATATATAGCATAGATTAAAAATATAAAAATAGTAACGCATATAAAAAAACAGTGTAGTGTATAAGAAGTATACATACATATAGATGTATATATATACACGTAAAAACAAAGTAAGATATACATACATAATATGGCTTCTAAAAAAACTATATATGTATACTATATGTTATAAACGGTATACTATGTTAAAAAATATATGTATACATAACATCATACAGTTACTAAAAAACTTTATATATATATATATATGTATTTATACCACATATTATAAACTATATATTATATTTAGACAATATACTCATGCCATCATACACAAAGCATGCATCACCTAAAATTAACAATTAAGGACTGAAATTAAATTAAGGGCTGAAATTAAATAATGTATGATAAAGGGGGATATAATAAAATAAACACGAAACACAGGGTTTAGAAGGGGAATTTCACCACTGGAAAGGATCAAATTAAAAGGAAATTAGGAGTTTGGAGGAACAAAAAGGGAATTACCCATTGAAAATCAGATTGAATTTAAAACATGGATGAAATTGAAAAGATTTCAAAAACTACAAGGACTTAGGAGAGGGTTTCGAAATGTGAAAGGGTTAAAGGTGTGGATATTTGGGACGGAGGGGCTTATTGAAGTAAATAAACTATTTTTTAGCCTGGGTACCCAAAAATCATAAACATATCTCATTTTTCCTCTCCCTTTGAAAACAGGTCAAATAGCATCTCCTTAAAATCTTCTCAACTATTCTTATGAGTTCATGGTGAACTTGAGAACACCGCCATGGTTTCTAGAAACCGGAAGCCTTCAGCCGCGTCCACGTCGCGACGGCCGATGATCTTGAAACTTACACCCAAAACAACTCCACCTTCTCCTAAATTCGAATTTGACACCCGTTTTTCAAAATAAAACCGCATTCACTCTAGATCTAAAAAATCATAGATGAAAACCCATTCTTTGAAATCTTAATTTTTTTTGAAAACCCTAAACCTTAAAATTCTTTCTACGTAAAGAAAAGGAAGGCGGAGAGACACAAAAGTAGAGGTGCCAATCATCGGCAGTACCAACCTCGGCCACCATACGGCGGCAGTCCGAAGCCAAAACAGGTAATCCTAATCCCTTTGTTTTTTATTTAAAAAAAAAAGAGATATACCTTATAAGATTTCTTTTTTTTCTTATTGATTGTGAATCTACTCTTACAAATGGTTTGTGTTTTTGTTATATACCCGATATTACATCTTGTAAAATAAAAAAAAATTAATCTGATGATTGCTTGAATGATATCCCCATTTTTTATTGTTTTCATCTTGGACGGTGGTTGGAGAGGTTGGTCGTAAGTGGAGGCCTTCGGAGGAAAAGTGGTCGTAGATCGCGCCACATGGACAGCAGAGATGGGAGCAGCGTAGGCACACCAACCGTCTCGGACACCCACGCGTGAAGGAGATGGGAGGTCTCTCTGCTTCAATCATGGTCGTCGAATCTGATTTGATCCAATAAATCTAACATGGTTGCGCATAGGATAAAAGGGTGTTAGGGTTTTGTATATTAAGGTTTAGAATTAGCTTAAGTTTTGGACCAAACGGGCCACATAGTTAATATATTCGTATTGGGCTTGTAATAAAATGGAATTTGATTGTTAATAAATTGGGTTTTTATATCAGATATGTTTTTTTAATTTTAATAAAAATATAATAATAATACTAAATAATATTAATAATAATATTAATAATGATAATAACAATGAAGACCGAATGAAAATCAGCGATTACACAATTAACATATTAAATCTCTTCTTTTTGGGAGAGGCATGTTTTCTTTAATTTTCTTGGTGGTCGGTGGTGACGTCAGTTTTAGTGTTGGTCATCGACCACCGATATTTCATTCTCATTTGTTTTTATATATTCAATTCTTGTCTTTTTTGTTGCTTTTTTATTTTCTTGTAGTTTTTGTATCTTCCTTAAGGGTGCCCATTTCCTATGTCTTGTGGCACGCTTTGTTCTCTGTTTTGTGGCACGCTTCTACCTTATGGCACATTATCATCTACCGTTATAATAGATCTGTGTTCGTGTATACGTTTTTCACGACGCTCGACTCTGATTTGTTGTTTATTAGTGGTCTTCAGTAGTTTGATCCCCTTTATGGTTCGTTTATCAATGCAGTCAGATATGTTCTGCGAAAAAGCCTCCAAGATTGTTGGTTTGTTCTAATCATCAAGCGTATAGGTGGATAGAGACAAGATTGTTTCTCTATTTTGATTTCTACTAAAATTCAACCAGCACATTGTTAAAAACAATTAACATATTAACATGATTGTATTCAATTGGTTAAAATTTATTTTTTTTAGTTATAAAAAATTTTAAATATGTATATATAATTGTTGCAAATTATAAATAATTATAAAATCCTAAAACATTCTAAAATTCTTTAAAATAAGATAAAATAGAAAAATTCTAAAAAATAAAATAGTATAAAAATAAACAATTTTTTAATATCAATATTAAAAATAGAAAAATTTTAAAAAACAATAAATTAGTGTAAAAATAAACAATTAAATAGTATAAATAATTTAAAAATAATTATGTAACACCTGCTAGTGAAAAATGAAAAATGAAAGAAAATGAATGAAAAATAAAATAAATAAAGGAATTGCAGCTAATGGGGTTTGGACCCGTGACCTTGGCTGAACAAGTTAGAGAGATAACCATCTAAGCCAAAGCTTACTTGTGATATGGGTTTACGGTAATAAAATATAGCTTTGTCTTTGTTCGGTTGTCATGTAAATGATAAAACCAAATCTGAGACCTTTCATCTCCCATTCTCTATTCGAATCAATACCCAAAAAATCCCCAAATAACTCTCACCTACCCCCCCCCGTATCAGTTTTTGTCCATCCGCCTACACTATCGCTCCACGTCGCTCACCGTCAGCGCCAAAATACACCCCGTCGAGCCCCGACCAAAACCCCTCTAGCAACTCGCTCAGCCGCCGTGGTAATCGACGGGAATCAGAGGTTATAGGTTCAATGAACCTAGGTTTAAACCCCCTTGATCCGTTGTTGTTTTCGGCCGCCGTGACCAATTCGCCTATAAACCGGTCTGGTCTGACCTGATTCAACTCGGTCCAACCCGGTCTAGCCTGAACCCGTTTCGAACCTGACCTGTTTGACCCAACCCATTTGACCCGACCGAGTCAACTTGTCCTAGTTAACTCATCTGAGTCAACTCAATTTACTCAGACTATTGACTTTGACTGATGACGTCATGTTGACGTTAGCGTTAACTTTGACTTTGACCAAAAAATCAAAATTTCTGAAAACTCTTATTTTACGTATTTTGATGTTCTGAGTTTGTTTATGAAACCCGTTTCATGAAATTCTAACCTGAAAGCCTCCAAAATCAACCTTAAATCTGAGCATGTATTTTATCAAGTATTTTTATTTATGGGTAATTATAGCTGAATAAAGGACTGATAAAAATCTTTGTTGGTTAAAGGTACTCACGGATCTCCCGATCGTGCTTACGTCCAGCCCAGCTTGTCTCGATCTGCCCAGCCGCATGAACTTATAGTGACCCGTTTGATATTAAAAACTTAATTAATGGTTCTAATAGTGGAAACACAAGTCTTATAGTAACCCCATTTTTATCGATCTAGGTTCCAACACCCAATTGAGCGTGATTTCGGCGCCCAGTAGATTATCCGACCTACCTGACCTTTTTGAGGTGTGTTCCTTGTGTGCTATACGATTGTTTTACATACTATTTAAATGTTTTATACAATGTTTTATAAAACTAATCATGTGCACATGACCGACAAGGTAATTTAGCATAAATGTAACTTGTCTTTGAATTTAAGCAAGATTTTTTTGTAAGTTTGATGCATGCCCTAGTACCTGATATGATGAGTATGCTTTACGGTTACTGTTATTGACTCGTGAATATGTTTATAAGATACTGCATATTGTAAGACTGTCTGTACTGAATTAATGGGGTACGTGGGGTTATGATATGAAGTAATAAAGGTTCAGCCCTAGTCCGACTGGAAATTCTGCCCGTATAAGGTTCCTATGCTCCGGCTAAGGTAATTCCGCCCGTATTTGGTTCATATGCTTCGACTGGGGTAATTCTGTCAAGACCTAAGGTTTTCCCTTAGGATGGTACCCAAGCCCAATGGGCTCATGTTAATGCCTATATATATGTATGATACAGTTCCTGGAATACGGATGGAGGGTAGAAAGACTTATAGGAAAAACTTTGGTTGCTCTTGTAATATGTTTTACTGAAATGATTCATGCATGTCTAAATTAAATACAATGTTTTTATGCATTGTTGGAACACACTGAGCTCCGTAGCTCATACCCAAATCTTTTCCCTTTTAGATACTTTTGGATAGGCTTCCCGGACTTGGCACTTGTAGGATCTACACATTCAGCTCATGCACTTTGATGTAATGTTTTTATCTTCCAAACTGTCTTATTGGGTGGCATGAGCCTGTATATTGTTTCAGTATACTTTTTATATTGTCGTTATGGTTTTATGATGTAATCATATTTTGATGAAGATTTTACTGATTATCTTAACTTATATATATACGGGATGACTTTATTACTTGACTTGTCTTCTAAACTTTCAAATAATTTTTATGGTTAAAGTTTTTAGTAAGGAATGTGGCCTCCCAGAGTTGGACTTTACGCATAGGCCGGTCTAGGGAATTACAAATTATATGAATAAATAAATCAATTCTTAAAAAATATAAAAAAAATCTGTAAGAAATTCTAAAAATTATAAAATAGAAGTATGGTTATCATTATAATTTTAATTAGTTGTAGTTTTTGTATAGACATCAATATCTGGTCCAATGGTTAATTAATCTGAACCAAATATTGTAGAAGTTTTTTTCATATATTTAATCCTCGTTATTTACACATTCTAGTAATTTGATCTCATTTTTAATTAGAAATAATTTTATAATTATATAAAAATAAGATCAAATTGATGATTTAATAATTAGAAATAATTTAATAATTTGAGGAAAATGATTAAATTATTTCTAATTACAAATAAGACTAAATTAATATAATGTGTAAATAATAAGAGTTGAATTTATTGAGTTATTTAGAAATGTGACTAAATTGATTGAATGTGTAAATATGGAGAACTAAATGTGTTATTATACAATTTTTAATAATAACCATGTCACTCCTTAACGACAGTGTAACCCCCTTGACCCGGCCTAGTCGCAAGACTAAACCGAGCAAGCTACATTAGGTTTATCGAGGTAAACCGTAAAGAAGAAACTCGAAACGCGTCCATTTTTTTCCTTTTATCTTATCTAGATGCAAATTACTATCCTATGTGTTCATGTTGACCACAGGTGAAAACTCAACTCAATTGGGCATCGAATCGATATCCAATTGGGGTACAATTGCAATTTAGGGACCAAATTGCAATTCCAAAAAATTACAAGAACTTTTCCCATTTTTATATTACCAACCTTCAATTAGTCAGGTTTCATGCATGCATGTTGAATTTTAGCTCAAAATACTCTTCCATACTCATTCAATTGCATCCACAGAATTTAGGGACCAAAACGCAAGAAAACAAAACTTCAAAACATCCATATAACTGAATTAACGGTAGCTGTATCGTTACACTTACAATCGTATCGATACGGTATTGTATTTCAAAAACCCCAAATTCCAGCAGCCAAATCTCATTTCGATACGCCCTCGCGTACCGGTACGCCATGCCAAATGTACATACCCCGCACTGAAATAGTTCCTCACGTACCAAAACGCCATGCCTGAAAAGGCTTACCTGTACCGAAACACTTGCCCGTGTTTCGATACGCTAAGTCTAGAATGGCTTGCTCGTACTGAAACAGGGACACGCGTACCGATACGTCTGGACCGAAAATGTCCTCTTTTGTTGGTTTAACATGCTTTCAAACATACCAAAACACCCTAACATTCTTCTAACATGAATCCAACACATTCAAGAGTTAAACCACAACAAAACATCATAGATTCATCAACCTTTCATGGCATCATGCTTCAAATGTAACTTTAGATGCATGCTTCCTAGAAATCAAGCCAAATAAAGCATGAAATCTTAAACCATCACCACAAACAATCCATAATGACCAATTACAAACCAAGAGCAGCAAAACAACATTGCTCAAACATGGAGTTTAACAAAGCACCTCCCAAAGAAACAACGGAAACCTCATTGCCCTTATTACTTATAGTCTAGTTCAAAACATACTCTTAGTATCAAGTCTTTGGCGATCCCTTGTTTCCTCGCTGCCTCCAAATCTTTAATTCTCTGCATTGATGGACAAAGAGAGTGTAAGCACACTAGGATTAGTGAGAAGTGCTCAAAAACAACACACCATCAATGCATTTAAAACCATTTCTCATCAACACATTGAAATCTCATTTCAATCATCCTTTAGACATCACTTAAATCATCATTTAAACATCATGCCTTGAAAACCATTCACTTAACACTTTCAAAAATCGGCATATTAAACCATATGCAACTTGTGTCATTAACCAAAAGCAAATCCCATTGCTAAACCTCAATTTAAGCCTTCACATGCATAACAAACCTTATGCAAAGCTTAAAGAGTAAACATGTATAAATCACATTATACAACATAAACCATTACATGACACATCCACAATTATATTGGCCCACAAGTGATCATTAACCAAGTTCCATAAAAAAAATAGTTTATCGGATACATGGATTCAACAAGTGTCCTCACAACACTTCAAGCCATCTCAACTGCAATAGCGATACAATCACAATCGCGGTACATTACAACCGGGTACACTTACAACCCCCGTGGACACCAACCCTAAACTTTATTAGATGCTTAATCCACTAACGGGAGTTTACGGTACCATATAACCCCTCGACTGTTAGGGTACTTGGATGGAGTATTCGGTACACCGTATAAAACCCCTCGACATCCAAAGCGACTCTTTATAGTGCACTATCAATCCTATGGCCGGCCAACTATATCCGATAACATTTTTAAACCATATCACTTACCAATATAATTCACAATTAACCACATACCTCACTATTTTTATCCGCATTAAACCAAACCTTTTTTCCAAAGCAACAAACCATGCTTTTCAACAAGTATTTCCACATACTTACAAGGATCACTTACCATGTGCATCCTTCATCATTTCATGATTAAAAACAGTATCTCACATACTTAAAAACATGCTTAAACCGCAGGTATCATGTAATTCAAAACAAGTGCATAAAACTATTTCATAAAAGCACGACCGAGAGAGTAAACTACTTTGTACTTACTTTTGAGTTTAAACTAGCGTTTCAAGCTAATTTTAAACTCCCATAAACCACCTTTAAATCATTTCAAAGCTGAAGTCCACGTTCTCACTCACCGATACACGAAACCTCAATTCGTCAACGCAAATTCAAGCGTCCGAAGCCTCCAAAGCTTCACCGATAGCTTCTGAAACAACCTCCCCTCTTTTAACCACATAACAAAAGAGGATTAATGTATCTCAATGCATTACAAACACTACAGCAACATTCCTCACAAACATCAACAATCCTTTCACAATTACCCAACCACAACAACTGAAATCATCATCTAACTCATCCTACGTACAACCCAGCCGCAAACTATCAATCTAACTCTTCCATTAACATCAATCAACACTTAAAAATAGGATTACATCATCCTTATATCTCCAACAACTAAACAGCCACCACAACACCTCAAAAACACAAATCTAACAACCTAAATAATTAAAGATTCATGGAGATTCGCGATTCCAATGTTAAAAACGACTTATCCACATTATAAAACATTCAATAATGTTTAAAACCAATCCTCAACACTGGAAAACAGATCCAATACGGATCTTCTTTAATTTCACCAATTAGTCCTAAATTAAATCAATTAATCATCACAAAAACATAAAATCAGATTATAAATCATAAATCAAGGATCAAATACTTGGGAATATCAATAAATAACCATTCAATAGAGGAGAAAATAGACTTTACCTCTATTGTGTGATTTTCCCCCTCAATTGATTGATTAAAGCTTGAAAAACACAAGATTTCAATGAGGTTTTGTAAATCAAATATAAAGAATCAATTATAAAACAAGAATCCATGAAAATAGATCTCTCACCTTTGAATTTTGATGAAAACAAGAGTGTTTGGCAGAAAAGAAGTGAAGAGAAAAGTTTACGTCAAATTTCTTTAAAATCAATAACTACTTTTTCATTATAAAATCCCTTTTAACTAATAATTAAAAAACATGTTTAAAGTCTTAATTGAAGGGAGAAACCACCAGCCAAAAGTTGTCAAAACAGCTCCTTAAGGATTCTAAGAATTGATCCTTTACAATTTAGTCACCTTTTAAAAATAGTTTTCAAAAATTACATTTTCGTCACCAACCAAAATGTCACTCTTCCAAATCCAATTTTCCAAAATTGATTTCACCAATAATTTTCATATATTTAAATATGATTTTTAACCATTTTCCTATATTTTTATCTTAACCAAAAATATTTATTCCCGAATCTGACTCGAATCTCTAACCCAGTCCAGAGGACCATCTAACTAGCCCTTAAAACCGCTAGGCCCAAAAATGGGGCGTTACAACTTTCCCCCACTTAAGAAATTTCATCCCCAAAATTTACTTGGAGGAAACATATGCGGAAACTGTTTCAACATATCCGATTTACTTTCCCACGTGGCCTCCTCAACACCGCGGTGCCTCCAAAACACCTTAACAAGCTCAATCGTCTTGCCATGCAAAACCTTACTACTGGTGTCAAGGATCTTTACTGGTTGCTCATCATAAGATAAATCTGACCTCAGCTCAATATCCTCCACCGGCATAACATGCGATGGATCTGACCGATACCTCCGCAACATCGACACATGAAACACATCATGAATCTTCTCCAACTCAGGAGGTAACCTCAAATGATAAGCAACTGGACCCATACGCTCAAGAATCTCATATGGTCCAATAAACCTTGGGCTAAGCTTCCCTTTTCGCCCAAAATGCATCACCTTCTTCCAAGGCGACACATTCAAAACCACTCGATCACCAACAACATATTCTATATTCCTACGCTTCAAATCCGCGTAGTATTTCTGATGATCTGAAGTCGCTTTTAAGCTCTCACATACCAATTTCACTTTTTCATTGGTGTCTTTCAACACATCGGGCATCAAAATGTATTTTTCTCCAACCTCAGCCTAACATAACGGTTGCACTTCCTACCATACAAAGCCTCGTACGGTGCCATCTGTATACTAGCCTGATAACTATTATTATAAGAAAACTCCACCAAAGACAACTGCTTTTCCCATGTTCCTTGAAACTCAATGGTACAACATCTCAACATATTCTCTGAGGATGATACGAAGTACTGAAATTCAGCAGTGTTCCCAAAGCACGATGGAAACACTTCCAAAACCTTGCTGTAAAGCGCAGATCTCTATCCAAAACTATAGATTTGGTCACATGTGCAAACGCACAATCTTAGAGATGTACAGATTGGCCAACCAATCCAAGGTATACGTCGTATGCACTGGCACAAAATGCGCACACGTCGTAAACAGATTAACAATCACCCAAATAGAATCCTTTTTAGTCGAAGTCAAAGGCAACCCAAACACAAAATCCATGGTGATTCTTTCCCATTTCCATTCTGGTATCCTCAACGGCTATAACAACCCAGAAGGAAATTGGTGCTCAACCTTTACTCGCTGACATACCATGCATCGAGCCACAAAATCAGCAATATCTTTCTTCAAACCAACCTAATAGTACTCTTCCTTCAAACCCCGATACATCTTAGTACTACTGGGATGCATAGCAAAAGGACTAGTATGCGCTTCAGTCAAAATGGTATGCCTCAACTCTTCATCATCAGGCACCACCATCAGACCTTTATAACACAACACCCCATCATCATCAAAATGAAAATCAATAGGACTTTCATCCATGATATCTTTCTCATGCGGTACCAAACTCTCATCATGCGATTGCTTCTCTTTAATCAACTGTGACAAGGACGATTTTACTTACAACTCAGCCAACAACCCACCGTCTCGTGTCATGCTTAACCTAGCAAACATAGCCCTTAACTCCACAATAGCTTTTATACTCAAAGCATCAGCCACAACGTTAGCTTTACCCAGGTGATACTCGATGGTAAAATCATAATTTTTAAGCAACCCCAACCATCTTCATTGCCTAAGATTTAACTCCTTCTACAACATAAGATACTTCAAACTCTTATGATCCGTATAAACTACACACTTCTCACCATAAAGGTAATGCCTCCAGATTTTCAAGGCAAAAGCAATTGTAGCGAGTTCAAGATCATGAGTAGGGTAATTACGCTCGTGCACCTTCACTGTCTAGATGCATAGGCAACTACCTTACCCTCCTACATTAGAACGCAACCGAGCCCACACATAGGATGCATCACTGTAGACAACGAACTTTCCCTGATTCTAGCTAAATCAAGACCAGAGCTCGTGTCAAAGCTTCCTTCGACCTTTCAAAAGCCCGCTGTCTATCCTCCGTCCACTCAAAGCGAACATTCTTTTGCAACAACTTGGTCAACGGAGCAGCTATACTGGAGAACCCATCAACAAACCTACTATACTAACTGGCCAACCCTAGGAAACTTCGAACCTCTAACTCAGACTTAGGCGTTTTCCAACTCATCACAGCCTCAATTTGTGCGGATCAACACAAATCCCCTCGGCCGACACCACATGTCCGAGGAAAACAACCTCGCTAAGCCAGAACCCACACTTGCTTAACTTGGCATAAAGCTGATTAGCCAACAACGTCTGAAGCACAAACCTCAAATGCCTATCATAATCCTCCTCGGTACGAGAGTACACAAGAATATCATCGATAAACACAACCACAAATTGATCCAAAAACTCATGGAACACCTAATTCATCATGTCCATGAAAGTAGCCAGTGCATTGGTGAAACCAAACGGCATCACCAAAAAGTCATAATGCCCGTACCTCGTACGAAAAGTTGTCTTGGGCACATCCACATCCTTCACCTTCAACTGATAGTACCCAGACCTTAAATCTATCTTAGAGAACACGGAATCACCCCTAAACTGATCAAACAGATCATCAATCCACGCCAAAGGATACTTATTCTTTATCGTCAACTTCTTCAGTTGTTGATAATCTATACACATCCGCAACGTACCATCTTTTTTTCATAAACAACATCGGTGCACCCCACAGTGAAATACTTGGTCTAAGAAACCCTCGATCAAGCAACTCTTGCAGTTACATTTTTAACTCTTTCAACTCCTTTCGGGCCATACGATATGGAGTAATTGACACGGGTGTCATATTCGCATAAACCTCAATGCCAAACTCCACCTCCCGATTCAGTGGTAACCCTGGTAACTCTTCCAAAAAAATACATGGAAACTCACATACCGTACGGATATCCTGCAGTCTCAACTCCTTCGAACCAGGATTCATAACATAGGCTAAGAAAGCCTCACATTCGGAATCCATCATTTGTCTCGCTTCTAAAGCCGAAATAGCATTAGACAAGAACTTAGCATTCTCACGCACAATCACCACCTCAAAATCATCTGACAACCTTAAGGATATTTGCTTGGTATTAAAATCTACCACAGCGCTATGCTCGGACAACCAATCCATCCCTAAAATAACATCGAAACTATGGCCACCTTGGTGTGACTCAGCTACAAAATGAACACCTTGGTTACCATGGCCACCACCACGTCTGTGATTCGACTTGTGCCTCTTATCCCAAAACCTCCTATTCTGCCTCTAGAATAGCCAGAGTCAACTCCTCGCTTATACAAGGCCATGTCTGAACCTTGTCTCGACACCCTCAAGGACTGCTCAATATCCTTAGCACGATTTACAAGTACATCAAAATCTGTATAGTCTGCCGTCAACAGGTATGTTTTGATATCCTTCACTAACCCATAGCGAAACCTGTTGCACCTCTCAAGATCATCCGAAACTAACTCCGAAGCATACTGACTCAAATGGACGAATTTTATCCCATATTCTGCCACAGACATGCTGCCCTAAACCAAGGCCATAAACTCATGTTTCCTCGCATCTTGATACTGTGGACCAAGATACTTATTCTTGAAAGCTCTTCGAAAGAACTCCCAAGTTACATCCACCTTCGGGACATTAGAAAATGTGGTCACCCACTAATGATAAGCATCACCATGCAAAAGTGACACTGTACAACCCAACTTACGCTCATCATTACAGCCCATTTGATCCAGAATACGGATCGTACTCTCCAGCCAACCTCGGCTGCCTCAGGGATCAAACCCCTGAACTCAACACCTCCCAAACTGCGAAGACGCTCCAAAGGTAACCCTGGGTTAACTGCCACAGCAGGTGCTGGCGCCTGAGCATGCACTCCAGCCATCGCTGCTTGAAAAGCTCTCGTTATTGCTTGTACTAACAGAGTCAAATCACCAAACACCAGCACTTGATGAGCTTGGGCCACACCACCAGCCCCAACAATGACTGGTGGAACCAACAGAGGAGGAGGAGGTAAAACATTAGTGGGATTCTCTTCCTCAACATTATTCTGCCCGATTCTGGTATTACCAACCATAGAATGTGTCTCACATCGAGCCATGCTAACAAAAGCAACAAAACACGTTAAAGGTAGGCTAACACAAGGCAAAGGATCCAAGACCATCTTATAAAACATTTTAAAACATCGGTTATAGGCAATGTGTTCCTAGTTCATACCCCAACATGATGTAAATCAATCATCGTACACGTACACAATCACCGAGCATAACTAACAATGATATACAACCAAACAACAACATCCCAACCTTTCATAACCTGGCTCTGATACCAACAAATGTAACCCTCTCGACCTGGCCTAGAAGCCCGACCGAACTGAGAATGCTACATAAGGTTTACCGAAGCAAACCGGAGAAGGTTACGAAAAGTCAGTCCATTTTTTTCTTTTATCTTGTCTAAATTCAAATTAATGTTCCTACATGTTCAAACTCACAGCGGGTAAGTTTTTGAATGAAACGAGTTACAAAAGACAATCTATTGCATCGTATTCAAAATTGAGGACTATAACGTAAATACTTTAAACTACAAAACCAAAATTGAATTTAAGGTTACCAATCTTCAATTAGTCTATTTACATGCCAACATGATAAATTCCTGGTCAATTTAATCATCCCACTTCATACAATTACATTCCAAAACTCAAGGACCAAAATGAAAGAACCAGAAACTTTCAAGATTCCAAAAATAACCAACTTAACGGTACCCGTATCGGTACGCATACTCGTGTTTCGATACGCCCTTACATTCTTAAAAACTCAGAATCCAGTAGCTAAAACTCGTACCGAAATGCTTGTTCGCGTATTAGTACGCCTGGCAAAAGTGCCTATGACCGTATTGAAACACTTGCTCGAGTACCGAAATGTTAAGCCTGGAAAGGCAGGATCGTATCGAAACACCCTCCCGCATATCAAAACGCTATGCCTGAAATGGCCTAGCTATACCGGTACGAGGACACCTGTTTCGATACGTCTAGATGTAACAATCAGGTTTTGGGCCTAGCGGTTTTGAGGTTTATTAGACGGTCTGGTGGATTGGGTTAGAGATTCGAGTCAGATTCAGGACCGTGTATTTTTCGGTAAGATAAAAATATGGAAAAATAGTTAAAAATTGTCTTTTAATATATATTGATTTTTGGTGGAATCAATTTTAGAAAAGGGAGTTTGGAAATATGACATTTTGGGTTAGTGACCAAAATGCGATTTTTGGAAAACTATTTTAAAGTGACTAAAATCAAAAGGGTCAAATCCTTAGAATCCATAAGGAGCTAATCTACCAAGTGTTTGCTGGTGGTTTCTCCCTTCAATTAAATCATTTTAAACATGTGTTTTAAAATAGTGTTAATAAGGATTAAATATCTAAAGTTAGTTATTAGCTTTTAAAAAAAATTCACGTAACTTTTTCCTGAACCTTTTCTCTCAACTTCTTTTCTTCCAAACACTCAGAATTTCATCAAAATCCAGAGGTGAGATACTTTTTTCACTCAGATTATTGATTTTTATTTGATTCTTTAACTTTGTTTTGCAAAATCTCATTGAAATCTTATATTTTCTTAGCTTTAAACAAGACGATTGAGGGAGAAATCACATAACAGGGGCAAGGTCCGTGATCTCCTTTGTTAAATGGTTCTTTATTGATATTCCCAAGTATTTGATCCTTGATTTATAAGTTGTAACGTGATTTTTATGTTTTATCAATGTTTAATTGAGTTATTTTGGAAATATTGATGAAACACAGTGATTTTCGAAGTAGATCTGATTTCCAGTAATTGAGATTGATTTAATATATGTTTTGGATGCGTTTTGATGTTGATAAGTTGTTTTATCCATAGAATCCCGAAACTCTTGAATCTCTAATTATTTAGGTTGCTAGTTTTGAGTTATTGTGGAGATAAACGAGTTTAATCTTTGCTAGAGGTAAAAGGAAGTTAGGTGAACTCAGTTTAAGTTTCAGTTAATAAGGCAATGTGTTAGCCACGGTTTTTGGGAGTTGCAATTCTGTTTCCTTGTAGATTTTGAGTATGTTTCTACGCTGGATTTTGAGGATGGTTTGATGTTGCTAAGCTTGATGTTAATTCTTGCTTATAATTGTGGATGAATGGTTGGTTAGGTATGCATTTAGAGCTTCCTTGTTGATTGCCATGTTGTGATGGTTTGAGCAAGTTTATTATACTGTGTGGGTTGTGTTGTTATGATGCACATGCTGAGATTGGCCTATTTGTGTATTTTGTGATATTTCCCAAAGTGATTTTAGTAAGCATGCTTTCAGAATATCATGGGATGTATGAATGCTAATTGGTTGTTGAACTTATGATGTTTAGGTTGCTATTGCATCTTGGTATTGTTGTATGTGAGTTTGTGGCATGATGGAATGGTTTAGATTTGAAATAAGCATGTTAAACTAGTCATTTGTGATTCTGGTACGCGGGCTAGACATTCCGATACAGAAATACATTTTAAGAGTAGCGTATTGATACTCGGGTTTGTGTATCGGTATGGGAAGGCTGATTTTGGCATGGTGTTTCGGTATACAGGTTTGAGGGTTGGTACGAGCCTTTGGTTTTGGTAAGGCGTATCGGTACGCAGGGTCATACCGGTACGAGAGTTGGCTACTGGAATTTTTAGGAGTTGAAATGGCAAGGGCGTACCGATAATCAAGTGTGTGTACCGATACCCGAGTTAGTTAAGTTAGCTAATGGCTTTGGTGAAGTTATGTTTTCTTTCATTTTAGTCCTTTATTGACGTGGGCTCAATTGTATGAGTATGGAGGATCTTTTGAGCTAATTTTTGCCATGTGAGCATGTAATCTAACTAATTAAAGGATGGTAATCTTAAATTCACCTTTGGCCGTATAAATTAAAAGTTTTGCATTTTGGTCCCTAAAATGTATGTTGTGCAATTGAAGGCCTTTCCATGAAATGTTTCCTTTGAAAATTCACCCGCTGTGATTATGTACACTTCGGATTAATAATGTGCATTTAGACAAGATAAAAAAAGCTGATTTTTGTAATTCTCTTCGATTTGCTTTGGCAAACCTAATGTAGTTCTCTTGGTTTGGTCGGGCATCTAGGCCGGGTAAAGGGGGTTACATTTGTTGGTATTAGAGCCAAGTTTGCAAAAAGTTGGGATGTTGTTTGATTAGCTGATGTTGTTTAAATTACACTGTGATTGTGTATATGTACGATGATTGTTTAATACCATGTTGGGGCATAGTTTGGGAACACATTGCCTTTTATCGAGGTTTTAAAAGGTTTTATAAAGTTTTCTTGGATCATTTGCCTAATGCTAGCCTAACTTTAATATGTTTTGATGTTCTTGTTAGCGTGGTTCGATGTGAGTTTTGTATTATGGCTAATAGTGCCAGAGTTGGGCGGAATAGTGATGTGGAAGGGAATTTCTCTATTGTTTTACCTTCTTCTCCTCTGCTGGTTACTCAAGTTGATGTTGGGGCAAGTGGTGTACCCTAGGCTCCTCCAGTGTAAGTTTTTGGTGATCTGATCCCGTTGGTCCATGCAGTGATGACAACTTTTCGAGTAGCAGTGGCTGGAGTGCAAGTGCAAGCACCGGCACCTGCTGTGGTGGTCGAACAAGGTTCGTCCCTAGTATTTCTGGGCAGGCAGCGAGCGTGAGCTCGAGTAAGAGAGCGGCTGATTTTGGCTATTCTGCGAGGCAGAATAGGAGGTTCAAGGATAAGAGGCATAAGCCAGATCTCAGGCGTGGTGGTGGAGTTGGCCAGGGTGCTTAGGGAGCTCGTGTTATACCAGAGTGTGAGCGATGTGGTAGGCGCCACGCGGGTATGTACTGGGGTAATGCTTGAGCTTCTTGGATTTGTGGTTCATCTGATCACTTGAAGCGTGATTGTCATCGGGCTGTAAGGAGATGCACCAGCACAGATTGTTGCACCTGCTAGGGGCCGAGGTCGTGGCAGGGGTAATTTTTAGAGGTGCAAGGATGGTGTTGCGTGTTTTAAGTGCTACGCAAATGGTGCAAGTGTACACGTCGCAAGTAATAAATGATAAGTATCAAGTATCGTCTCCATAAGGATTGGTTTGGGCCACTTTGCTTAAGTCACTGCAAATGTTTCAAGAATTAAATAGTAATGATGAATTAAGATAAAATAACTAAATCTAAAGAATTAAAATAAAGGATACAGGAAACCGAAATGAGAGAGTAGGTTGGGTTATCGTGAGTCGTGGAGTGATAATTGGATGGACCATCGTGGTAATTGATTGCAAGATTCGCTCAATCATTTTGTCAATTGGCTCTAGTCGAATTGCCTGGGCAACTGGGAAAGGAGCGATTTCCTGGGCAATTGGGCGACAACCTTCAAAGTTCGGCGAAGCGTTCTTCAATGGTTTCTCGTTATCCCTAACTCGAAACACTGTTAATTGTGCATACCTTGATAATACATCCCTGCGTGAACCAAGGGTGGGCAATAACCGATCTTACGTTCCTTTTAGCCGTTGAAATCCACAACTTATCCCTAAGTCGAATTAGTCTTTACCATCGATTGATTGAATAAAGACCATGCTCATTTCTTTCTTGAATCTAACTCTCCCGATATTAGATAAATGGATGAATTCACGAGATCCTCTCCCAATTCACTCTCAATCAAAATTAAGAACCAAGAATGAACAAACTTTGAATTAAATTGCAAACTCAAGTACCTAAACAAATCTAATCATTTATCAAAACCAAAAACCCTAAATAACCTAAGCCAATTTACATCAATTCATGTCTGGGTTCAAAAGATATATAAAGAATAATCCCCAAAAATGAATCGCATAAACTAAAAATAAAGAAGATGAAGCCTTGCGATCTCTCTCTCTCGTCCAATTCTCTTTCTCCTCTCTTTGGTGGCTGCGGCTATGTCCCTTTTATATGGGATGATTAGGTCAAGATCTTTGTTGATGAGAAGGAGTTTAATTTGGAATTAAATTCAATAAAAGAAATAATATATCTCTTTTATCTTTTTCCTTAAAAACTCCTCACAAATCTGAATTTAAATCTTCATTAAATGTTGTGTATAAATCTAAATCTTTGGGATTTATCCCCTAATTTTCGTGCTTATCCAAATAGGGCAGATTTGTCCCGAATTGCCAAGGCAATTAGTTTCGCATGTCCTTCAAAAATTCTCCTCAATTGCCACAACAATTTCCTACTTGCTCCAACAATTCCTATCCTGCATAAAATAACGCACAAAGCAGCGATTTTTCCATAAAAAACAAAAGTGTAATACCAAGCTCGTAACGACGGAAACTAGGAAATTATGCATAAATGCCTAACAATGCAACTAAAATGTGCCTAAGTCTAACAATAATATGAGTAATAAGGGAAATAAAAATAGTACTTTTGAACACTCATCACACCCCTAAACTCAAACTATTGCTTGTCCTCAAGCAATGCAAAACTAACAATTATCCACCAAGACTTTAACCATCAAGAATTTGCTTCGTACCTGACTTCAATCCTTAGAACCGTGGCACAAATTATGATTACCCTTCAATTTTCAGATAGCACGGGAATTACTCAGAACCAAACTATAATGCTCGTGACAATGTGTGTGTGGAGTTGTGTACAAGTCGATTATCAGGATTCCATGTGAACAATAGGGTTTTATCAAATTAATTATCGGGGCATTTAAATTTTTATTTTTACTAGAGCCAATTTCGGGCACCTCTAGCAAAGCATGCAATTTCTTGTTTTAATTGTTGTCAACTAGAGCCAATTTTGGGCACCTTTAGTGATTCTTTAATGTGTAACAACTACAGCCCATTTCAGGCACCTTTAGTGATTCTTAACTAGAGTCGGTTTTGGGCACCTCTAGCAAGAAATTTTTAATTTCAATTTACCCAAATTTTAAGCAACCTAATTTCACTAAGTCTCTCTTAATCAACAAGACAAAACTGTGTCAATTTATATTTAGCATCATAGTGAAATTCTAAGTTCTTTCTATGCAAATCCTAAAATAAAGGTTCTTTCAATTAAGTGCAGTGGCAAAAATTTTATCATTAGATATCCAACAAGTGTAGGCAAATTAAATCCAATCAAAGGCTTGGCAAGTAATATATGCAACCTATATGAGACAACTAGATGAATGCAACTAAAGATGAAACTAAATAAAAACAAACACCCCCCCCCAAACTCGAGAGAAGCATTGTCCTCAATGCGTACAAGTAAAAAAATTAAAATGCAAATGAGTTACTCAGAAAGGTCGTCACCTTGAATGATGAGTTTCCTTTGAGCCATTTGCTTGATTCTTTTTCCGATTCGTGGTGGTTGGTGGTGCGTCTTGAACCCTTACTTCCGCAACCTCATTGCTTGTTGTATAATCTTGATTGACCTCTTCAATGATCAAAGCTTTACGCTTCGTCTTTGGTGGCGCAGCCAGTGGCGATGTCACTTTATCATGTGTAGCGGTTTTCGCGGCATCCTTAGTTGTCAGAGTAAGTAGTTCGGTAGGAACACCGAGAAAGGCACGGTGCTATCAGGGTACTTCTCCAAAATCACATGAGTGATGGTTATGTTGTGGTCCTTCATGTACCGCATGAATAGCAATTGACGAGCCTCAATTTGCTCCAATCGGTGGGATAGTGGGCAGAGCATCTCTTCGATTTGAGTCATGTTCACCGAGGTAGGTTTGCTTTCCTGGGCATCAGTACTTGCTGAGGCATTTTTGGTTGCCTGGGCAATTATCAGAGCATGGGATTTCTTTGGTAGCGTTGGTTCTCTCGTCGGTTCCTCGCCCATGATTCGTAAAGTAAGTGTTGATGGCAGCGACATCAACCAGAATCGCTCTACCTCGCACATAAACACAAGGGTTATCCAGATTAGAAATATGAGAATAAAATTCCCTTACCCATGAGATATCTCCCGGTTAGAAATCACCTCTCAATGAGTGGAGACACGAATCATCAGCAAGAAGACTCGAGTGCTTGGGACGAACTTACTCTGGGCATGGTTTTGAGGTTCTTGTGGGTTCTTGATTGGAAAAACTAAGTAAACAAGAAAGGAAAAATTTAAGAGTTTAAGAAGGGAAGGAAGTAAAGAAAGATGAAATATATGGGTAAGAAATCGGCTTAAGCTCAACTCATTTTCCTTTGAAACTCTTATCCTAAAAAAATAAAAATTAAAGGATAAATATCAAAATAAAATAAAAGAAAAACAATGATATTAAATAAAAATATAGAGAAAGCTTGAGGAGGGTCGTTTCTGATATTTCTTATAGTCCATCCGCACCCTCCATCGGGTGACAGTATTGCCCAAAAAGAGTTGGGCCAATGTGCTCACAGCTACTCCCCTTTGCGTTACCATGGTGGAGGTGTTTTTCTTTTGTGTTCCCTTGTAGTCCATGCATACCTTCCACCGTGATACTATTCCTGAAGGCATTAATATATCATTAGAAAAAATTATATCAACATCCAACCATTTAATTACCTCATTCTCGTCGAATTCTATCATGGTTGGATGTAGCCTTCGTTTTCGTGGCAATTGCTGCTCCAGCCAATTCTCGTGGCAATCCTCTGCCAAAATTCTGTGTAAGTCAAGTGAAGGTCTATCTTTCTTGAAGTCTTCAAGCATCCACCTACCGTTTTCTTTAGGCTTATCAAACATCTCCATCAGTAGAGATTTTGGTGCGGCACTAATATCAGATGAAATCACCATGGATAGAATGTCATCTTCCAAACAATCATACCCTTCTTTTGATGGCTTCAATTCTGTCAGCGTTGGTTCCTCGAGAGATACCTGTAATGGAGGAGGTGATATTTTAAAGAATTCAAAAGGTTCAACCATTACCTTCTCATATTCCATTAACAAAGTATCACTATCTTGTTGACCGAACATGTAGTCATGCAATTGCCATAGCAACTGTGGCTAAGAGCAATTCACAGATTCCTGCTTCAGCATCAACATTGTTGTAACATTCTGGGAATCAGACTCCTTAGAATTTGCTATGGTATTACTCTTCTCAGTCTTACTGAATGTTATCGTGGCACCGCTCTGTTCAGGCTTCTTAACCTTTGTCGTGGCAATTGGTTGGTTAGGCTCATCAAGTGTTGGGCTATCTTTCTCATCAACATGTTCTCGACTTGGAGGTTCGAGTTGTTCCCCACACATCGGGGAGTGCTCTTCGCATTGCTCCTTGTCTTTTTGTCTTGGGATTTTAGTATCTCTAGGAACGAATTGTTGGTGCATATTATCCGAGACATATGTTAATCTCCTCGATCGATCTTCTGCTTCTCTCAAGAGTACATCCATCTTGGCTATCCTTGCATCCATAGAATTTGATAGCTCTTGAAAGTTACCACATTGAGGTGGCAATTGATTGAATTCAATGAGAGAATCAAGTCTAGCCATGAAAGCTTGAAACATTTCCTCTAGGGAATTTGAATGCTCTTGAGGAAGACTATATTGCCATGGTATATCTGTTGTAATAGCAAAATTGTTATGGTAAAAAAAATTGAGCATTTTGATCGTACCATGAAGGATTTTGCTGTTGGTTCCAACTATGGTCCTCTATGTGACCATAAGCATCAAGATTGTATGGGCGGTTTCCAAACGAATGATGTTCTCCGCAATAAATACAAAAAATTTGCCCTGGCATGATCTTGCTGGGCTACTCTCGGCAGTTGCATAGATCCGATCAGCTTGTTCAATTATGTAAGTTGTGCTGAGATTGATTGGGGATCATATACTCTCCTCTCTTGGAAGGCTCTAGTGGGTTGGTATAGGTAATCATCAATAGGAGTAAGAAGCTCTCGAATAGATTGATTTCTATCTTTATGCATCAATTCTCGAATAAATCGCTTCCTATCTTCCCGCATCTTGAAGTTCCTTCAACTTGAAGCACACCTAAAAAAATTTTGTGTTTTTTTAACAAAAGAAAACAAGTTAGTGAAAATAATAAAATGTAATAACAAAAACAACTAACACCAATTGTCAATCCCCAGCAACGGCGCCAAAAACTTGTTGCGTGTTTTAAGTGCTACGCAAATGGTGCAGGTGTACACATCGCAAGTAATAAAAATGATAAGTATCGAGTATCGTCTCCACAGGGATTGGTTTGGACCACTTTGCTTAAGTCACTGCAAATGTTTCAAGAATTAAATATTAATGATGAATTGAGATAAAATAACTAAATCCAAAGAATTAAAATAAAAGATAGTGGAAACCAAATTGAGAGAGTAGGTCGGGTTATCGTGATTCGTGGAGTGATAATTGAATGGACCTTCGTGGTAATTGATTGCTAGAGTCACTCAATCATTCCGTCAATTGGCTCTAGTCGAATTGCCTGGGCAATTCTGCGATTGACTGGGCAATTAGAAATGGAGCGATTGCCTGAGCAATTGGGCGACAACCTTCAAAGTTTGGTGAAGCGTTCTTCAATGGTTTCTCGTTATCCCTAACTTGAAACACTGTTAATTGTGTATTCCTTGATAATACATCCCTGCGTGAACCAAGGGTGGACAATAACCGATCTTGCGCACTTTTTAGTTGTTGAAATCCGCAACTTATCCATAAGTCGAATTAGTATTTACCATCGATTGATTGAATAAAGACCATGCTCATTCATTTCTTGAATCTAACTCTCCTGGTATTAGATAAATGGATGAATTCATGAGATCCTCTCCCAATTCACTGGCAATCAAAATTAAGAACCAAGAATGAACAAACTTTGAATTAAATTGCAAACTCAAGTACCTAAACAAATCTAATCGTTTATTAAAACCAAAAACCCTAAATAACCTAAGCCAATTTACATTAATTCATGGCTGGGTTCAAAAGATATATAAAGAATAATCCCCAAACATGAATCGTATAAACTAAAAATAAAGAAGAAAAAGCCATAAGATCTCTCTCTCTCTCGTTCGATTCTCTTCCTCCTCTCTTTGGTGGCTGAGGCTATGTCCCTTTTATAGGGGATGATTAGGTCAAGATCTTTGTTGATGAGGAGGAGTTTAATTTGGAATTAAATTCAATAAAAGAAATAATATATCTCTTTTATCTTTTTCCTTAAAAACTCCTCACAAATCTAAATTTAAATCTTCATTAAATGTTGTGTATAAATCCAAATCTTTGGGATTTATCCCCTAATTTTTGTGCATATCCAAACAGGGCAGATTTGTCCCGAATTGCCCAGGCAATTAGTTTGGCATGTCCTTCAGAAATTCTCCTCAATTGCCACGACAATTTCCTACTTGCTTCGGCAATTCTTATCCTGCATAAAATAACGCACAAAGCAGCGGTTTTTCCTCAAAAAAAATAAAAGTGTAATACCAAGCTCGTAACAACGGAAACTAGGAAATTATGCATTAATGCCTAACAATGCAACTAAAATGTGCCTAAGTCTAACAATAATATGAGTAAAAAGGGCAATAAAAATAGTACTTTTGAACACTCATCAGATGGTCAGAAGGGTATGGCTCATGCTGCAACGGTGAGACCTAAAAGTGGTGGACCGACGCAGATCATTGTTCGTCAAGAAGGTTGCAATGACACGGATTTGATCGCAGGTATCCTCGCTTTGCAATCCTTGTTATTTTTATCTTTGGTTAATTCGGGGTCTACGCTTTCATATATTTCAAGTGAGCCTATGTTTGATGAATTCTCATGTAGTATTAGTAGGGGTTGGCATGTTAGTTGTTGAGTATGAGATAAAGTTTGTTCGCCTAAGAGTTCTCTCCCAAGGTTATAGCGTGATTAGTGCTAGTTGGGTTTTATACCGCTAGCTGTTGTGGCTATTTGTGGAGGCGTCGAATGTGCTAATGACATTCGAGATGATGCCGTGTTGGGTATTCTCTAAATACCTACTTTTGGATAGTAGTCAGAGTAGTGGTGTTCTCGTGTACGGTGGTACCGAGAATGTTATAAGTGAGTGTAGACGTTGACCATGCACAGTGCAAAAACACTTATATGTATATGTTTAAATATGTTAGTACATGCAAACATCTTTGGGCATGACATTAGAGGTTTTGCATCCATATGCATAGGCATCTAGGATGACATGTAAGAAATCATGCATACATATGTCCACACTTACAGATAACATTTTGGAGGCAGAGGTAGTGATAGTAGCTAGTTCTTCTGGTGAGTTGGGTACGTTTAGAAGGTTGTATAGGCGGTGTCCTTTGGTGGTGCAAGGTTATGAGTTGCCATAGATCTAATGGAGTTGACATTTCCATGGTTTTAATGTGTTTTGGGTATAGGATGGTTGGGTGAGCGCAAGGCGGTTGTGGATTGTGAGTCCAAAAAGGGGTTTCTTTGACGTTAGTCGATGATTATGAAGTTGTGGTAATTGGGAGAATATGGAATTCTTGTCCAATGTAGTGGTGGCTGCTCAAGCGAAAAGGATGTCGCAGGGAGGTTGCCAAGCTTATTTAGCTTTTGTGGTGAGTCCTGAGGTTAAGGGTGTTCCATGAATATCTTGATTAGTTTGCGGTGGTGTTTATAGATGATATTCTCGTGTGCTCTCGTACTGAGGAAGAACATGATCAGCAATTACAGGTTATGTTGCAAGTGTTGAAGGGTAATCAGTTGTACGTCAAGCTGGGTGAATGTGAGGTTTGGCTTAAAGAAGTGATGTTCATTGGTTGTGTGGTTTTCGCAGAAGGTATTCGCGTTGATCCACAGAAAATTGAGGCTATCCTTAATTGGAAGCAACCTAAGTATGTATCGAAGGTGCGTAGTTTTCTTGGTTTGGCTGGTTATGATCGTCGTTTTGTTGAGGGGTTTTTGAGTATTGCAGCACCATTGGCAGAGCTGTTGCAAAAGAATGTTCCTTATGTGTAGACGGAGGGGCAGTGCCTAGCTTTGAGAAGTTGAAGGAGGTTTTGACACATGTTCCTGTGTTGATTTGACCAAAATTGGGGAAGGTGTTTATGGTTTATAGTGATGCATCGTACGTTGAGTTATGATGCAGAATGGTGAGGTTGTAGCCTGGGCATCGAGGCAGTTGAAGGTTCATGAGCGCAACTATCCAAATCATGATTTGGAGCTTGCGGCTTTGGTTTTTTCCTTGGACGTTTGGAGGCATTATCTTTATGGAGAAAAGTGTGTGGTTTTACGGATCACAAGAGTTTGAAATTTTTATGTCTCAAAAGGGATTTGAATCTTAGGCAACGAAGATGGTTGGAGTTGCTTAAGGATTACGTCTTGACAATTGAGTATCATCAAGGTAAAGCCAATGTGGTTGCAGATGCATTGAGTTGTAAGGTTGCGGTTGAGCTTAGAGCTATGTTTGCAAGGTTTAGTGTGACACGGGAAGGTGGTTTGTTGGCCGAGTTGCAAGTTAAGCCCACATTGTCACAGATGATCAAAGCTAAACAACTGTTTGATGACTCATTGGTTGAGCATGTTAAGGACATATCGGAGGGTAATCCGATGGATTTTTCATTTCGATAATGATAGGGTTTTGTGTTTCAAAGATCGAATAGTGATGTCGGATGATCTGGAGTTGAGGCACACTATGTTGATTGAGGCACATTTTAGTCCTTTTGCTATGCATCCTGGTAGTGTTAAGATGTATCACGGGTTGAAGGAGGTATAGTACTGGGTTAGTTTGAAATAGGATGTGGCTGAGTTTGTTTCTTGGTGCATGATATGTCAGCGGGTCAAGGCTGAACATCAGTTTTATCTGGGTTGTTGCAACAGTTGAGAATTCTGGAGTGGAAATAGAAGGGGATCACCATGGATTTTGTGACAGAGCTGCCTTTGGCACTAGCTTAAAAGGATTCTATTTGGGTGATTGTTGATTGGTTTTCGAAGTGTGCATATTTCTTGCTAGTGCACACGACGGATACCTTGGACAGACAGGTAAATTTGCACAATGCTGAGATTTTATGTTTGCACGGGGTACCTAAGTCCATTATTTCGGATGGAGATATGAGGTTTATGGCAAGGTTTTGGAGAAGTTTACACAAAGCTTTGGGTTCGAGGTAGAGTTTCAGCATCACGTATTACCCCCAGACGGGTGGACAGTCTAAGCGGGTTATCCAAGTTTTGGAGGATACGCTGAGGTGTTGTATTATAGAGTTTCAAGGAACCTGGGAGAGGCATTTACCTTTAGTTGAGTTTGCATATAACAATAGCTACCAAGCTAGCATCCAGATGGCTCCGTATGAGGCTTTGTATGGCCGGAGGCATCGTACGCCCTTGTGTTGGGCTGAGGTAGGGGAAAAGCATGTTTCTCTGCCAAGTGTGTTGAAAGAAACAGATGAAAAAGTAAAGCTTGTGTGCGATCGCTTGAAAGTGGCAGCAGATCGGCATAAATCTTATGCGGATTTGAAGTGTAGGAAAATTGAATATGCGGTGGGCGATCATGTATTCTTGAAAGTGCCACCATGGAAAAAGGTGATGAGATTCGGACGTAAGGGTAAGCTTAGTCCGAGGTTTATTGGACCATACGAAGTTATTGAGCGTATAGGTCTTGTGGCTTATCGGTTGAGGTTGCCTCCCGAGCTAGAGAAAATACATGATGTGTTCCATGTATCTATGTTACGGAGGTATCGGTTGGATCCTTCGCATGTTATGCCGGTAGAGCATATAGAGTTGAGGTCAGATTTATCCTACGATGAGGAACCGATGGAAATCTTTGATTCCAGCAGCAAAGTTCTTCGTGGTAAAACGATTGAGCTTATGAAGGTCTTGTAGCGACACCGAGGTGTTGAGGAAGCCACTTGGGAAAACAAGGCGAACATGATGGGGAAATTTCCGCGTTTGTTTCCTCCGGGTAATTTCGAGGATGAAAATTCTTAAGTGGGGGAGAGTTGTAATGCCCCGGTTTTGGGCCTAGCGGTTTTGAGGTTTATTAGACGGTATGGTGGATTGGGTTAGATATTCGAGTCGAATTCGGGACTGTGTATTTTTCGGTAAGATAAAAATATGGGAAAATAGTTAAAATTGTCTTTTAATATGTATTGATTTTTGGTGGAATCAATTTTAGAAAAGGGGATTTGGAAATATGAAATTTCGGGTTAGTGACCAAAATGCAATATTTGGAAAACAGTTTTAAAGTGACTAAAATGAAAAGGGTCAAATCCTTATAATCCTTAAGGAACTAATCTACCAAGTGTTTGCTGGTGGTTTCTCCCTTCAATTAAATCATTTTAAACATGTGTTTTAAAAGAGTGTTAATAAGGATTAAATATCTAAAGTTAGTTATTAGCTTTTAAAAGAAATTCACGTAACTTTTTCCGAAACCTGCTCTCTCAACTTATTTTCTTCCAAACACTTAGAATTTCATCAAAATCCAGAGGTGAAGGACTCTTTTCACTCATATTATTGATTTTTATTTGATTTTTTAACTTTGTTTTGCAAAATCTCATTGAAATCTTATATTTTCTTAGCTTTAAACAAGACAATTGAGGGAGAAATCACATAATAGGGGTAAGGTCCGTGATCTCTTCTGTTAAATGGTTCTTTATTGATATTTTCAAGTATTTGATCCTTGATTTATAAGTTGTAATGTGATTTTTATGTTTTATTAATGTTTAATTGAGTTACTTTGGAAATATTGATGAAACACGGTGATTTTCAAAGTGGATCTGATTTCTAGTAATTGAGATTGATTTAATATATGTTTTGGATGTGTTTTGATGTTGATAAGTTGTTTTTATCAATAGAATCCCGAAACTCTTGAATCTCTAATTATTTAGGTTGCTAGTTTTGAGTTATTGTGGAGATAAACGAGTTTAATCTTTGCTGGAGGTAAAAGGATGTTAGGAAAATGTTTTTGGATGTTTTTAGATGTTGGTTGATGGGTTGAAATGTTTTTTATGGCTGGTTAAGTTTCGAAAACGTTTGATGGTGTTTTTGGTATGTTTCAGATGGTTTTCGAGTGGGCAACTTGGGAGTTGCGAGAGATTGCTATAGGCAATGGTTTGAATACATTTTAATGCATTTATTCTCTGGTTTTATGTGTTTAAAACAGGGGATAATCAAGGCGACGAAGCTTGACGTTGTTTGGTTGCTTGTCGGGAGCTTGTTTCGCGTTGGCAAGGAAGGTCAGGTGTATCGATGAGTGGAAACTGGTTTTAGATGCTTTACAAAGGTTTGCAAAGGTTGTTGGGTGTTTAGGGTAAGCGTGATATAAGCTCGGAGGTAAGTTTCCCTTATTTTGCTCTTTAATATCGGCTTAGATACGAGCATGTTGTTTGCATGTTTTGGCGATAAACATGGTATGGTTTACTTACTGGTAATGCATGATTTTGAGTACATATGCAGGGGTTTGAGAGTATATTAAATTCTATTGAGCATTGGCTTTCATTCCGATTGGGAATGGTGTTATTGCATTGGTAATGAGATTTGCATATGTGGTTTTGTAAATGATATATTGGCTATGTTACAAGGTGAGAAAACAATCGGATATAGTTGGCATGCCATAAGATTAAAAGTGCACTATAAAATATGAACAAAATCGATCGTGACCATGGGTCCTTGAGATATGGCAGTTTAACAAGGCCACTCAGACTGTTGGGACATCATTTGGGGCATGCGGTCTAACTAGGCAACCCAAATTGATGGTAATCTTGCGGTTTAACTAGGCAATGAGGTAAAACTCGCTGTTTAATTAGGCGAGGTAATAACATCTTGAAGTTTAACTAGGCAAGGAGTTAAAACTCGCGGTTTAACTAGGCGAGGTTGTCAAATCTTGCGGTTTAGCAAGGCAAAGATGGAAAACTTGCAGTGTAACTAGGCAAGGGTGTTAAGCTCGCGGTTTAACTAGGCGAGGGTTCCAAACCTTGCGGTCTAACTAGGCAAGGTTTGGATATCATACGGTGTAACTAGGCATGATATGAGAGATCCGTGTATCCAATATGTGTGGATAGAGAGTAGTCTATCCGGGTCACTATAAATGCCAATATATGTGGAGGTTCATGTGTTGAACTTATTTTTAATGCTTTGAGGTTTAAGCATGGTTTATGATTTAATGCTTTGAGATTTAAGCATGGTTTATGATTTATTGCTTTGGGATTTAAGCATGGAATGTACATGGTGTTACATAAAGGTTGTTATGCTTTGATTCGGTTGGAATCATGAAAAAATGCTTTGGTTGTAAGCATGTTTTTGGAAAACAAGTATATGGTTTTCAAATGGTTTTAATGCGTCATTGTGTTATGAGCATCCTCACTAAGCAAGTGTGCTTATGCTCTCTTTTTCCTAATGATGTAGAACATTGAGGTTTGGGAAGCAAAAGGCAAGGCTAAGTGATCCAAGGACATTTACAAGTTTGAGTATGAACTCGGTTTAAGTTTCGGTTAATACGGCATTGACTTCGCCGTGGTTTTTGGGAGTTGTAATTCTAATTCTATTTCCTTATGGATTTTGAGCATGTTTCTATGCTAGATTTTGAGGATGGTTTGATGTTGCTAAGTTTGATGTTAATCCTTGCTTATAGTTGTGGATTAATGGTTGCTTAGATATGCATCTAGAGCTTCCTTGTTGATTGTCATGTTGTGATGGTTTGAGCAAGTTTATTATACTGTGTGGGTTGTGTTGTTATGATGCACATGCTGAGATTGGCCTATTTGTGTATTTTGGGATATTTGGCAAAGTGTTTTTAGCAAGCATGCTTTTAGAAAATCATGGGATGTATAAATGCTAATTGATTGCTGAACTTATGATGTTTAGGTTGCTATTGCATCTTGGTAGTGTTGTATGTGAGTATGTGGCATGATAGAATGGTTTAGATTTGAAATAAGCATGTTAAACTAGTCATTTGTGACCATTCAGGTCCAGGCGTACCGGTACGCGTGTTCACGTATCGGTACGGGAAGCCATTTCAGGCTTGTGGTTCCGGTACGCGGGCTAGGTGTTCTGATATAGGAAATGCTTTTCAAGAGTAGCGTACCGATACTCGGGTTTGTGTATCGATACGGGAAGGCTGAGTTTGGAATGGGGTTTCGGTACACGGGTTTGAGGATCGGTACGAGCCTTTGGTTTTGGTAAGGCGTATCGGTATGCAGGGTCGTACCGGTACGGTAGTTGGCTACTAGAATTTTTAGGAGTTGAAATGGCAAGGGCGTACCGATACTCAAGTGTGTGTACCGATACCCGAGGCAGTTAAGTTAGTTAATGGCTTTGGTGAAGTTCAGTTTTATTTCATTTTGGTCCTTTTATTGATGTGGGCTCAATTGTATGAGTATGGAAGATCTTTTGAGCTGATTTTTGCTATGTAGTCATGTAATCTGACTAATTAAAGGATAGTAATCTTAAATTCACCTTTGGCCATGTAAATTAAAAGTTTTGCATTTTGGTCCCTAAAATGTATGTTGTGCAATTAAAGGCCTTTCCATGAAATGTTTCCTTTGAAAATTCACCCGTTGTGAGTATGTACACTTAGGATTAATAATGTGCATTTAGACATGATAAAAAAAGCTGATTTCTATAGTTCTCTTCTGTTCACTTTGGCAAACCTAATGTAGTTCTCTTGGTTTGGTCGAGCGTTTAAGCCGGGTCAATGGGGGTTACACTGGACTTGTAATGACATTCTTAGCTGGTTTTTCACACAAAACTAGATGCATTTAGGTCCTAGCAACTTACATACATACATACAAGCATCCAACATCACATTTAACAGTAATTGTACCAAGGTTTAACTACAACACAAGATTATGCCACCCAAAAGGTTGATCTAGAGGCATGCTCCCTATAACTCTCCACCAAACATACCAAAATGCCTAACTAAGCATTTATCAGCAAGAACACCATGCCAACAACACATCAATACCATACCCAACATGATTAGCTTATCAAAACATGTTATCCAAGCAAAACCATCTAGATGCATACCTAGGTAAGCATATAACATCAACCATGGGTAATGGTGCATGATAAGCGAAACACCAACAATCAAACTCCAAAATCACAGCATTACACATGCTCAAAACTAGGGAAAACTGAATTACAAATCCCATAAATCCATGGCGAACACATTGCCTTATTAACCGAAAACTAAAACCGAGTTCATACTCAAATAGTCTTGTCTTTGGATCATTTAATCCTTGCCTTTGCTGCCTCCAAGCTTTAATGCTCTGAATCATTAGAGAAAAGAGAGCGTAAGCACACTTGCTTAGTGAGGATGCTCTTAAACAATGATGCATTTAAAACCCTTGAAAACCAACACTTGTTTTCAAACCATGCTTATGACCTAAGCAAGTTCCAATAGTTTCAAATCAAAACATACATATCAACCATATGCAAATCAGGATATATATTCCACATAGTTAATCCCAAGGTATCGAATACAAAACCATGCTTAAATCCCAAAGCATTATAAACAAATTCAACATTAGAATTCTCATATATTGGCAATTATAGTGACCTCGGATAGTTGACCACTATCCCTGATTAGCCGACAGCTAATCTTTAGTTAATTGACCGTTAACTTTACATATCGGATACATGGATCTCCCTTAATGACCGACCATCATCAAGACTTCCCCATGCCGACCGCATGACTTTACAACCTTGCCGACCTCAAGCTTTACATCAACAAGGGGAACCGACCGCTCAACCCAAGTGATAACAACATAGTTCGGGTAGCCAACCGCTATACCTCAAAGACTCTTAACTCACGATCAATTTTTAACCATATTATAGTATACTTTATCCTATGGCGTGCCAACTATGTCCGAATGTTTTCTCCTCTTGTCACATAGCCAATATATCATTTTGCAAAATCATTTACTCACTGTTTTACAATTCATTACACAAAATCCCCACATATGCAAATCACATTGCCATAGCAATATCACATTCCTGACTGGAATAAAAACCAATGCTCACTAGCATTAAATATACCTTTAAGCCACTGCATATGTACTTTAAAATCATGCATTAACAGTAAGTAAAGCAAACCATGTTTACGACTAAAACATGAATCACATGTGCTCATATCCGAACCGATATTGAAGAGCAAAAGAGGGAAACTTACTTTCGAGCTTAGGTAAGTGTTTCAAACTTATCCTAAACTCCCAAAACCACTTTCAACACTTTGAAAGACTTTTAAGACCGTTTCCACTCATCAATTTTACTTCGCCTTGCTTGCTACCGCAAAACAATCTCCCAGCAAGTCTAGAACCACCTCAAGATGCTACGCCTTGATTATCCCTGTTTTGGCCACACAAAACCAGAGGAAACATGCATTAAAATGCATCCAATACTCTGTTTCAACCCAAAATCCCGTAGCTCTCAAGATGCCCACTCAAAACTCATCTGAAACTTACTGAAATCAACCTCAAACACTACTCAATCTTAACCCAGCCATATAATAACGATCTTAAACATCAAGCTTCATAAATTGATATCTAAAAACTCATTCCCAACATCCTTTTACTTCCAGCAATGATTAAACACCTTAAACAACCCAAAAACCCTTAACTATCAACCTAAACAATTAGAGATTCAACCAATTTCGGGATTCCATTATTAAAAACAACTTATCCACATTATAATACATCCAAAATAAGATTGAAATCAATCCACAACACTGGAAAAACAGATCCAAATCGAAAATCACAAGATCCTTTAATTAAACCTCAATTAAGCTAAAATCCATAATTAATTAATCGAAACCTATTAGAAAACATATGTAAAGAGCCAAGAACTTGGGAATTTCAGTAAAGAACCTTTCATTAGAGGATAAGAATGAAGCTTACCTCTAATGAATGAGTTTCCCCTCAATTGGATGGTTTTTTCCTCTTAAAAAATAAAGAAATTCAATAAGATTTTTGAAAAACAAATTGAGAAATTATTTAGCAAATCAATGAGTAAAGAAATTAAGATCATCACCTTAAATATCTGATGGAAAAAGAGTGTTTGGCTGAGAGTGTTTTGAGAGAAAAAAGTGAGAAAAGAAAAGTTACGTCAAAATGTGTTTTAGAAAGATAACTACCTTTTTTAACAAAATTCCATTTAATTCTTTCAATTAAAACCTTTTTAAAATAATCCTAATTAAGGGAATACTCAGATTAGACCAAGTAGTAAAATAACTCCTTAAAGATTCTAAGTTTTGACTCTTTACAAAATAGCCACCTTTTAAAATAGTTTTCAAAAATTGCATTTTGGTCACTAGCCAAAATGTCACCCTTCCAAGGCTCGTTTTCCAAAATTGCTTTCACCAATATTTTTAATATAATAAAATATGACTTTTAAATATTTTCCCATATTTTTATCTTTCGAAAAATAATTGCTCCCAAATCTGACTCGAATCTCTAACCCGGTCCAATAGACCGTCTAACCAGCCCCCAAACCGCTAGGCCCAAAACCGGGGTGTTACAAGGAAACTGGTGCTCAGCCTTTACTCGCTGACATACCATGCATCGAACCACAAAATCAGCAACATCTTTCTTCAAACCAACCCAATAGTACTCTTGCTTCAAACCCCAATGCATAGCAAAAGGACTAGCATGCGCTTCAGTCAAAATGGTACGCCTCAACTCTTCATCATCAGGCACTACCATCCGACCTTCATAACACAACACCCCATCATCATTAAAATGAAAATCCGTAGGACTTCCATCCATGATATCTCTCTCATGCGGTACCAAACTCTCATCCATGATATCTTAGTACTATATTTCCATTATAAAATCCTTTTAATTAATAATTAAAACACATGTTAAAAGTCTTAATTGAAGGGAGAAACCACCAGCCAAAAGTTGGTAAAACAGCTCTTTAAGGATTCTAAGAATTTGATCCTTTACAATTTAGTCACCTTTTAAAAACGGTTTTCAAAAGTTACATTTTGGTCACCAACCAAAATGTCACCCTTCCAAATCCAATTTTCCAAAATTGATTTCACCAATATTTTCATATATTTAAATATGATTTTTAACCATTTTTTCTATATTTTTATCTTACTCAAAAATATTTATTCCCGAATCCGACTCGAATCTCTAACCCGGTCCACTGGACCGTCTAACTAGCTCTTAAAACCGCTAAGCCCAAAACTGGGGCGTTACAGACAGTTAAGGACCCATGATTGTTTTGTAACCAAAATCAAAGTTTAATGACTATTTTGTAACATTTAAAAGTTGGATGACCAAAAATAAATATTTTACCATAGTTTAGTAACCATTTATGGATTTTACCCTAAAAAGGTATTGTTTTATTACTTTTAGATTTTTCAAAATTTTGATTATTTTTAAAGATTTTTTTAAAAATATTATTATTTCTAATTTGAAATAATTTTGTATTTTTTATATAAAATTTATAATGTTTTTTAAGAAAAAAAAATAGCTAATTAGGTTCTTTCGTGTCAACATATTAATTACCAATGAAAAGTTACCATGGTACCACTATAATATTCACTATCTATGTAAGGACTAATTTGAGATGTTTATTTTAAATAGGTGATTTATTTGATCGTGATTTTTTAATAACATAATCAGTTAAAAAGATGTAGGACTATTTGGTAAACAACATTTGGAGCTAAAATTAAATGTTTGACTAGTCAAATCTGCTATTTTAGATGTTTGGTAAATAGAAGAATGTAATAACAGATTAGAGTGAAACCTCTCGAATTGAAAAGGCTGTTAATAGGAGCTTTCCGATGGTTGGGTGTTCCAGGTTTCCTAATAAGGAGGTTGGGCAGTTTCCGATGGCATATGTGGTGAGAAAACCCGGAAGCAACATATCGGAGACTGGCGTCATGGAGTTGAATTGTAGAGTTGTGAGATGGTTTTTGAGTAGATGAAACTGAGATGAGGTGCAAAATGACATGAACAGGTTGCTCCATACAAAAGAATCCGGAGAATGGCTTTCATAGCTTCGATACCCAAGAACCCATCAGGCAAGATTCTTTGAACGCTTTTGGTTTTGCCTTTGCGGAAACAACACCGGTACCAATATCATGCAATAATGTATGATCCAATTCATAGCTTCTCTCTCCCCCAAAAAAAAAAAATGTATGCTATAATACAAATTCTGTGTGTTTATACAAGTGAGTACGAAAATAAGGGCTATGGTTTTATAAGATTCAATTTAAAAATTAAGATAATGATCTTTGGATTTTCATTTTTTTGTTAGTTTTTACTTACTCAAGTTAAAACAGTATTCAATTTTCTTATTAATATACTAAATTTTGTAACACGTCGAAAAAACAATTTTATTTTTAAAAATATTTATAAAAATTTATTTAATAAATGAATGTAGGTAAAAAAATGTGTACATTTATTAATTGCGTGTTTGATTCTCAATAATGCTTTTTTTTGTTTTATTTAAGTAATATATTAATCTATGAAAATAGAAAAACTGTTATGATAATTTTAACCAACTTAGTCTGGACCTGTTATATATATTAAAAACACATTTATATAAAAATACTAATATTTTAAAATAATGTTGTATATTATTTTTCATTAAAATATTATTTATATAAATATTGAATACAAACTAAAACAATACTCCTTACAGAATATTGTACTTTGGTGATCATATATTGTTATAATTATAATAAATTATTAAAAATTTTAATAAATATTTATTTTATTAATTTCTTATTTATCAATAATATAATGTATTAAAAATATTCCATACGAATATACTATTTTTTATGTAAAAATATACTAAATTTTAATCTAATTGAAAATATTACAAACAAATATATGTAAATCAAATATTAAATTATAATCTAAAGGTAAAAATGTCATTTTCAGTATATTCCTCGTCTAAAGGTAAAAATCCGTTAAAATAAGGCTAAAAGAAGACCAAGATATTTTAGCCGTTGGATTCAGCTGAACAATTAATAAGCGTTCGATTAAAAAAAGAAAAGAGAAATAGAACCCGGTTAAAGCGGGAAATTGAAGGGTTAGAGTTTTTTCACTTTGAAAGCTTTGAACAGGATCGCCGGTGCGGTTCAACTCCCACCCTCCCTCGGTCGCGCCACTAACATCGATGCCATTCTTCAAGCTGCCGATGAGATTCAAGCGAAGAACCCCACTGTTACCAGGATACGTACTTTTATCTTTATTTTAATTCCCCCTAGTTTCTTGGTTATACTACATCATTGTGGTTACTTAATCATGTGATCTGATGGCAATTTATGTTATGGACTTTAGTACAAATGGCTTAAAGAGACTTTTGAGAATAAGGTGGTGTTTGATTACGATGATTTTCATAGATGGTTGAGTTTATTTGCTCATAGTATTTATAGAGATAGAGATAGTTGGGGGTTGAATTCTTATTTCCTTCCCTTTATGTGCTGAAAGGAGTTTTGAATTTAGATAAACCGGTATTCTTGAGTTCCTTTAGCTGTTGTGTTGTTCTTTCTTTGAGCATTTGGTTTACTACCATGTCCATCTGAACTGACATTATGACAGCTTAGTTGATAGATTTATTGTAGGATAAAAACAATTAACTCCAAATGATTGTATATTTTGAATTTAGAGAAGCAATAACAGTAGTACTATATAACAAAAATAAAGTAGAGGCTTGCTTGTGATGAAAACCACTTTATCATAGAAATGGTTGTTATGGGCTAACATGATTTGAATTAGATGATCTTTAGGTCTCTTTTAGATTGTACATAGATGTGGCTATGTGATATCTCTCCATGTATTATATTTAATAGTTTGTAAGTTTCAATCATTTAAAACTTGGATTAAATCCAATCAGATGTTTGTTTTGAGTTCTTAATGCAGATTTCTGATTTGATCATATTGATTTTAAAAGTTAAACAAGGTAGCCAGACAGATATAACATGAGGATGTTTTAGAGTTTGTTATTTACATCTATGCATTTGCTTTTTATTTTGACAAACAATTTGGATAATCAACTTAATTATTGACTGATTTGTATTTATGTATGCTATGAGTTTAAATATGTTTCTTGATATTCCTTTATTTTACTGTCAGTCCATTTTTATCTCTCTATTTCTTTGATGATTTACATAGAATTCTTTTCCCCTTCAGAAAGACAATCTAAGGAACCAGCGTGAGAATATTGTTCTTACTATAGCAAATGCACAATCTCAACTTGGCATAGCTATCGAAGCTGATCCAGTTAGTTCAAAAGAATTTTATAGACGTTTTTAATTCTTTTTTTGTTTTTGTTTTTATGTTAGTCATTCTGATTTACAAAATCAATCAGAATAGTATATCCATATTTGCATGCATCAAAATTGTAGTTGCTGGATTATTGAAGCAGAACTCCTGATGTGGTCGTCTATGCTCTAGAATACCAATTTTGTTTACATGTTATATAAGATGGGATGCTTAGCTTTTAAATATCATTGAAAATCGAAGCTTGACAGTTTGACATTTTATGTAAAGAATTTTATTTTCTGCCTAGTTATTGGAGATGGTTTATCTAATTATGTACAAACATGCTAAGTTTTATGTATTGTCAAGCTCTTCTTTTTAAACTTGGATGGTTGGTGTTTTAGGATATTTCTCATTACTGTTGTTTTTCATTTTAAGGAAATTATATATTCATATGTATGGATTTTAGATTCCCTTATACTGACCGATATTTTTCAAAGAGCTTGTTAATATAATCACCAATTTTATCGGGGTGTTAACCTATTTTTACATTTTTGTTAGTATTTGAAATAATGGTTTTGGGCTATTGATACCTTTTTATATATTATTCATTATGCTTAAAAAAACTCAAAAATATTATTAGTATTATTATTAAAGTACTTATTACTATTTATTATGATTTGAAAAAAATACAAAAAACTATTATTATTGTATTGATATCATATTAGATTATTACTATTGTTAATTCAGTTTATTATTATTCTCGTTTTAATTACTATACTATTATCATCATTATTATATTTTAACAAAAAACAAAAAAAAACAAAAAGTAATTAAATAGAAATAAAAGCCCCAAATGTTGATTTATAAAGTCTATATTACAAAAAAACCCAAATCAATATTACAAGTATGGCCCATTTAGAGCCCGAATAATAAAACCCTAATTATCATTGTGTTTTTGCGTAGCTCATCCATAGCCGTCAGATTTAGGTTTAGATCTGACGATCCAGATGTCTTTAGAGGAAAACCCTAATTAGGGTTATCATCAGTCTAACACCGCATTTGTACCCATAAACTCGGCCCAGAAGAAAATGTTTAATTTAGAAAGTCACAATTGAAAACTTTACCCTCAAACTAATTTCATTTATAAAACTGTAAAATAATTGTAAAATAATTAAATACTTAATAATTTGTCAGAACTAAAGCGTTGAAATAATAACCGAAAATTTCATAATATAATCTGAATATATAGAGTCTGAAAATACATGCTAAAAATAATAAACCCCAAATATAAAATTGCATCAAATCCCAAAACTAGTAATTAAATTAAATAAATAAACCCAAGTTCATACTGAAATATAGTAAAGCTGAAAAACACGAGATCTTTCGAGTACCAAGTTGCCTAAAGACCGAGTTATCTGTAAGAGAAGCTATGGGGAAGTGAGCTATTAAGCCCAGTTTGTCTCTAAATTGCAAGCAATCACAAACTCAGTTCTAAAATAATTTTCTCAAGATATTTAATAAAAGCAAGGTAAAAACACAATGCATGTAATGATGACACAGACAAAACGCATTTCTCAGCTACATACTCCAATCGAAGTGGTGGCAAAGCCAACCGATCACAGTGGAGGTAGTTCCCCAAAACTCCTCACCATTATTTCACCAATCACAGTGTGGCCAAGCCACTTCTTCCTCCGTACAATCTCATCCCATGCATATAAAATATGGTAATGATTGTAAAACACAAAATCACATCAAGTATATCGTACTAAATTCTGATAAATTCATTAAAACACAGTCTATCACAGTATGCATGATATCTTAGAACACATTGTAATTGTAACCCTTAAATTTGGCCCAGAAGAAATATGTCGAATTTATGAAATCACGTTTAAAAACGTTTCCCTCAAGAAAACAAATTTTAAAGATTATACTTTAATTAAAAAAAGAATACATATAATGATAATTTAATTAATATTTTATAATAAATAATTTGCCAAATGTCATAATCAATATCCGAATATATAATAAAAATATCTAAATAATAAAATGAAATATAAACGTAGTAAATGAATGCTAAAAGTAATCTCAAAACATAATTAATCTCAAAGTTTAAAATTACATCAATATATCAAAATAATAAATAATAATCTGAATAACTAAAAATAGTTTCGTACTCAATAATAAAATAAACGGATAAAAGGTGAGATCATTCGAGTACCACGTCGCATACAAAGATATCTGTAAGAGGAAACTATGAGAGAGTAAGCTAAAGAGCTTAGTGTGTCTCTAAAGTATAAGGAAAACCATAATCATAAAACATAGTAATATTTTCTTAAAATTCTTTAAAACATAAAACAAATGGTACAATATAAAAAGCAAAATGCAATGCACCCAACTATATCCGCCAAAGATGAGGAAGGTTCCCATAACCTCTTCGCTACGTCCGCCATCCGAAGTGGAATTCAGCCCGAAGGATGAAACTACTGAACTTCCTCCGTACAAATTTCAACCCATGCTTATACATGTGTGATGTTTAAAACTCAAATTTCATAAACACAATTCCATAAATCCGATATTCCATAAACATACATCATAAATCCATAAATCATAGTCCATAGTTTCGTAAATCTAATATTTTGTAAATCAAATATTTTATAAATCATAATTAAAACACATTATAAAATCGTATGCATGTGATGTCAACCATACAAGCCATAATGCAAATCATAATCAAACAAGGTGTAAAATCATATAAAAATTATTTATTTATAACACGGAAAGAAAACACACCTCAAGCAACAATATCTTTATTGTCGCGAAGAACGCCTCTCTCGTTCAGATCTAGCATTGGGCCTAGCTGAACCGGAACCTACGATATCAAACTCTACATTAAAAATCTATCACTATGCCACCAAACTAAACTTCACAATCACTAATCCTAATATGGAAGAATACACGTAGTCATATCTCAAGTCGGATGCATGAGTCCTAGTATATTCGATTCACGGTTCTGAAGTTGTTTTGGTGCCAAACGGTATTCCAAGGCAAGGGTTTGCACTGGTTAGCTTGGAAGAAGTATTGGTTAATTCACCAAGATGCACTTAAATGTCAGTGCCAAGATCAAGGCTTGGCTCGGGCAAGGGTGATAGTGTGCTTGGATTGCGTTGAGTGGGTGAGCGCCGAAGGATGGTTGGTCAGTAAGATCGCGTTGGGGTTTGGGTTGAATAAGATGGGGAATAAGGGTTTTGCTGGCTTTCAAAACACAATGTTTGTTATTATATATATATATATACACGAGAAAAACTTTAATACACAAGCCGTGTAAACTTTAATTTATACTTGCTTTTTAGTTTTAAGGGTTAGGGTTTTAGCTTAGGGTTTAGGTTGTATGATTTAGAATTTAAGGTTAGTGTTTAGAATTTAGTGCATAGGGTTTAAGGTTTAGGGTTTAGTTTTTTAAGGTTAGGGTTAAGAAATTAGGATTTGAGTTTTTATAGTATAAATACACATGCTTGTGTAAAATTAATTTTACACATTCTATGTATCAAAGTTTTACCCTATATATATATATGTATATATATATATAATAATATGAGTACAATCAACAAGTGAGGTTGAATTGGCAGAATAAGAGTCCTAAAGGAACTGAAATTCAATTTTCTATAAATCAATGGGCTAAATGCGTAGAAAGTCCTCAAACTTGAAAATCATATTAAAATTACCTCATCTTTTCAATATTACCTATTTAGCCACAAAGTTTTAGAAAATTCAAATATAAGCCTCCCTACATCAAAATGTTACAAAATTAACCTTAAAGTTTTATAGAATTACAAAATGGTCCTTGAACTTTCAAACATTATCATTTGACACCAAAATCCAAATTTCTCAAAATTTAGGGTTTTTAATAAATTACAATCTTAACCTAAAAATATAAGGGTTTCATTTTTAAATTCTCAATTTCTAGGATTTTGAATTGGGGTATTTTTGGGGTATTACAGTAATCACAACACAGAAAAGTAGTCATGCAAGTTGTAAAACATTTCAAGAATATATAGCACGGAAAAAGAACACATCGTAGCCAAAGCAAACTCAACCTACTGAGCAACACATTTCCCACGATCAGGAGCACTAGGTCTAGCTGAATCAGAACCTATGAGATTAAGTTCTAATTAATAATAGTCACTATCGGAAACAGTTCTGATTCAATGGAATTTCGAATAAGTAATGATATTAGTTTAGCTACCTTCACAAAATTGGTTAAGTCGAAACTAGAGTGTAAAACCCAAAGGATCAAAATATAGACGTATTCAAAATAAATTCCTGCGTATGTTTTTTTTAAACAGAATTACGAAATCTTGAACTATTTCGAATGGTAGAAAATAATTCTCAAAATACAAATTGAAATATATATATATACACTGCTGGAATCATACTAGTCTGAAACTTATATAATAAAATAATAATAATTAAAAAGGTGAAAGTATACAATATGTATATTCCTATATAGTAATAAAGCCATCAAACAACTGTTTAACTTCTTTTTTTTTTTACTTTTGAAAAACCCAATAATATTCAATGAATCAATAAATAAACTTGGGTTAACATATTGAATTGTGATTCGGGTCATAGTAGAAGAACAAGCAAATGAATTAATTAAAATTAGAAAAACTGATGATTCTAAAGAAGAATTTAAGAGAGCCACGAGTTTAAACAAAAATGTCAAATAAAGGGGTTTTATATATTGGGTATACGTTGAGGTGAATGAATTCCAAGATCCAATTTTAATCATACAAATATATTTTCCTTTGTTTTAAAGCAAAAATAAATAAAACAAATAAATAATTAAGTAAAAAAGAGCAGTCTTGAGAGTGGTCTAATTGATGATAAAAATGGGTTTAATTTGCCGAAATAGAGACCGTTAGTGGGTTCTGACAAGAACTATAAAAACATGAATTTGTTCTTTTATTTCTACTGAATAATGAATAGAAAACAATTGAATTTAGTGTAGCCTTATAAACGGTGAACAACTCACTTGATGAGAGTGGACACGGCGTTGACGAAGCGTCATCGGTAGGAAGGTGAACGGAGCAAGGTGGTGAAAGGCGGCTATCTGAAAACGATGGGGAAGAGAACTGAATGGGCGGTTTAGAAACATTATGCTAATATTGGGTCATTTTATATAAAATAAGACGCGGCTAGGGTTCAATGGGGAAGTAAAAATTATGTGACCAGATTAGAGAGGTATTTATAATCCAAAAAAAAGGTTAACCGCCAAATTTGGTCTTGTACTTCTTAGGGTTTATAAAAAAACGCACTTAACTTATTCCACTTTAATATTTGACCCTTGACTTTTAGAAAATTATGATTTTGGCCGTGAAATCCAAATTTCTCATAATATATTCTTGAGTTTAGAAATTCCAACATTAAAAATCCAATGTTTTCAAATTTTCTGATTTTTAACAAATCGTTTCAAAAATTACCAAAAGTTAGGATTTTAGAAAATTAGGAATTTTGAAATTAGGTTTTTAAATTTGGGGCAAAAATTCAGGGTATTACAGTATCCATCTTAACCGTTGGACCATGAGACACGCGGACGGCTCAGATGCGAAGGAGGGAAGGTTCCAGAACCCTCACGTGCCCACGCGCGACTCGCTAGTGCCCCCACGTGCGCTTGGAATTCATGCACGACCTATCAACTTCCACTCATGAGCTCCCTCATGACCTACCAATAGACTTTTAATATATTATTTTTCTTTTTTCTAATATATGTAATATTAACCGGCTATATAAAGGAAGCTGAAACGTTTGTAAAGGGGACTTTCCTCAGGATTTGAAAAGCAATAGAGCAAAAAGTTTGAGGTATACCTTTATTTTCCAATTTGCATGCATAAACAAAAAACACAAAGGGAATAGTAGATCTAGGGTTCTTAAGAGTTTACCCTTTTTGTTCGGTGGTCGTGTCATCCTCCTGGTGATAAACCCTTGGCCTTCGTGCCTATAGAGGTAAACGGGGAGGATGTCGGTTGGTTTCTGGCCACCGAGAACACCATTGTTAAGTCTATCATTTTTTAAAAGGGGAAGGGCTTTCTTTGAAATCGATTTAAAAATAAAGAAAATAAGGGTTTAAAGGTTCTATTTTTTAGATCTGAAAAAAATGGGTTTTCTGGGTAAAATGGAAGTCGGTTTTGGATTCAGAGTGAAGAGAAGAGAATTTTGGGTGGTGGTTTTTTATCTTTCGACGTCGATGTACGGCGACCGACGGTGGTAGGCATGGTGGAGCATCGCCGAAAATTGGGAATGAAGGGTGGTTTCTTGGTTTGGGATGAACACCACGACAGTGTTCATCCCGAGTTTTGGAGAATTTTCCAGAAAAGGGAAAGACTGCTTATTTTTAAAAATGGCTTAGGGGCTTGTTTTCCTAAAATAACTTATATATACTCCCTCATTTTTTAAAAAATGCCTTATTACAACATAAACCCCTCTATTTTTTTATTTAAGCGCAAGAGCGGTTTTTGCATTTCAAATTTTCGTCCTGCATCCCTCCAAGATTTCCCAAATTTTTAATTTCGTCCTAATTTGAAACCGGCTCCCTTTTGAAATTGGTTTTATCCAATTTTAGTCCCTTCGCATTTCTAAAATACACTCTTAAGCCATACCATTTTTTTAATTCTTTTTGCGGTCCCTTTTACTTTCATCCGCTTTTCGATTTGGTCCTCGTTTTATTTAATTTGTTTTTCTTGGGGATAATATCCCATTTAATCCCTGTTTTTTATTTCTTTTAATTTGGGCCCTTCCAGTGTTAAAAATCACGCCTTTATTCCCTTTTTATTTTGTCTTAATCTAGTCCTTGCATTGCATATTTACTTTACGTACTTTATTTATGTTATTTATGCGTTTATTTATATGTTTTGATTCCAAATGTTTGTTTATGTAATTCTTATGTTGGTTCCCTTTTAGTGTTAGGTTAGGCATTTTAGGTTAGTTTAGGGTTTAATTTAATTTGATTATGCGCTCGGCTTATTGGGGTATAATTTTAAAAATAATTAAATTAAATTTAGGATTAGATTTTTGGAGCCTTTAGTTAGATTTAAGGTTTGAATTAATTTAATTAATTTAAATTTATCCTTGGCTCGTTTGGATAAATGTTAAATTCATTAAATTAGTTGGATGTCTCTTAATTACCTTTTAGGATAAATATGATATTTGACTTAGGTGGACACCTAATTAAAATCATAATTAATTAATTTGATTCATTTTAAATAGAATCCTTGGCTTATTGGGATACTAGTTTAAAATTAATCAAATTAATTATTTTTATTCAAGATAATTAATAAAATATTAGGGTTTTCTAGTTTTAGGATTTAAATAATTTCGGGTTAATCTTAGACTAACCTAGTTAATAATTAGACCACTAATTAATTTTCCATAATTTGGGCCTCTTTTTGGTTAGGACTTTAGTAGACCTAGGGTTTTATTCCGTGCCATGCATGGTTAATTGTCATACTTATGACTTTACTTGTTATAACTTATAAAAAAGGATATATTTATTAATTCTGATATTTTTGTCGTAACAATCCTGACTCATTGGATGTTGACCAAATATTCGAATTAATTCTTACCGTCTAAAGGTAAATGTGATTTGTGATAAAATTTTGACAAGCCATAACATCATTCTTAACTGATTGCATCATGTATAAAGGTGATGAACGAAGTTCGAACCATAAATTAACACGACAGTCGAGATTATTCGATGTTGGTTTAATCTATGGTCCGATGTATCGTCCCCTTATTAATTAAATGTTCAATTAATTCGAATTCACCAATTTGGTAAAAGCTTGTCTAATTAAAGTTTATATTCAGTCACGAACTATTTAATTAAAGTCAATTTAAATTTCGATAATTTCCATCAATTAAAAGCAACATATATTTTGGTACCGATTTCTGGGTGTGATGGGGGTGCTAATCATTCTCCACACGTAACCAACTCCCGAACCCGCTTTTTTGAACAAATCTCTGGTTTTATGGTGTCCGGTGGCGACTCCGAGTTTTTAATTTTCAAAATACAAAAAAGAATTCCCCATTTTTATACTTTTCAAAAGAGAAAAGGAAAAGATCCCCCTTTTTCTAGCGATTAATTCGAATTTCAGAAAAAAGGCCGATGCAGTTAAATAAATGATTGGATGAATTGTTTGGATAGTATGTTTGGTTAGGTGTTTTACTTTGCTGTTTAGAACTTCTAATTTTGTTTGGCATTGTGTTCGTGTTTACTTTTTCTAGTTAGATGTCTTATATAACTTGCAGTTTGCTGATGAAATTCTTTTTGTTATCAAAATTTCCATTTTTTCTTGAAAGTTGATGTTAAATTAATGTTCACTTTGAACTTTCTTCTTTTTATTGCTCATTTCATTTTTTATTATCATAAAAAAAAAACTTATGATTCAAGTCTTGTATTATTTGCAGACAATGTTGGTGTCATTGTAAACCCAAGAGGAGAAATGAAAGGTAGGATGTGTCAAATTTTGATTACCATGGTGTCCTGAGTTTCATTTTTCTTGAAATATTTGAGTCAGAATATTTGAGTCGAACTTATCTTTAGATATCGGAGTTGACATTTTCTTAATGATAAATCTAGGTTCTGCCATAATTGGTCCAATTGGGAAGGAGTGTGCTGATCTATGGCCAAGGATTGCAAGTGCAACCAATGCCATTGTTTAGGAATTGAAGTTTGTTTCTTTGCTTTGAAACTAATTATAGTTTGATGGTTCACTACTTTGTAATATCTATTTTTTTGTTTCTTCATATTATGTTTTGGATGGTTTTTTTATTTGATTTTGTGTTTGGGAATAAAAGGTGAGTTTTTTCATTATAAAAGCTGAGATTGTTGTTGCATGATTTTAATAATTTTGATTTTTAAAGCTTCGGTAAAAATAATATAATTGTGTTTTATTTGTAATTATAATTATACTTATAAATTTACTTGTAATTTTCTTTTAAATTTAAAGTTCTCTCATTAATAGTGAAAAATATTTTCCTAGAAAATTAGGAAAGATTGGGTGTAACATCTTGCAACATAAGATACATATAGCATATAAAATCAATCCACATTCATCAATTTCATGCATAAATTCTTAAAAAATGAACATGAATTTCGAAATACCCATAAACATGAAATTATTTGGAAAATCAATATTTGAGTCATTAGAAGCATGTTTAAGAAGCTAAAGCATGAAGAAAAGACATGAGTATTAAAGATTTAAAGCATGAAAACAAAAATTTTAGTGAAGATTGTATCAAATTTTGATTGTTTGAAGTTTTAATAAATATTAGTTTTTGATAAACTTACCCTGAGAAATTGATGAAGATGATGAAGCAACTCAAGTACTTGAGAGATTTTGAAAGACTAAGGCAAAACACTTGAGATTTAAAGCATGAATCATATGCACTCGGGGTCCTTGCCTACTAACAGATTACAAAGACTTACACCGGTGTAAGTCTTTCTAATTTGTTACTGGTTGCTAGGCTCGATATACATCGGTGTAAGTCTTTGTAATCTGTTTACCTACTAGTGTACTAAAACAGGTTTTCTTGTAGCTCGGTCTGTATGTACACAAATACTTACCGTAAGTTGAGCTCTCTTAGGATTCGGTGATCTCGTGTAAGGATTTCTATACGTACCTTTTTTATTACATTTCTTGAAACCAATTATGTATATTCTGTAATAATTTGTGTACCTACTAAAATTTTTATCCTTTTTATACTAAAATAGGTCTTCTTGTAGACCAGTCTGTATGTACACAAATGCTTAACGTAAGTTGAGCTTCTTTTGGATTGGGTGATCTCGTGTAAGGATTTCTGTACGTACCTTTTTTATTACATTTCTTGTAAAAACTTATGTATATTCTGTAATAATTTGTGTTCCTACTGAAATTCTCATCCTTTTTGTACTAAAATAGATTTTCTTGTACCCTAATCTGTATGTACACAAATGCTTATCGTAAGTTGAGCTCCTTTTGGTTTGGGGTAATCTCGGGTAAAGATTTCTCTACGTACCTTTTTTATTACCTTTTCTTTAACAAATTAGGTATATTCTTTAATAATTTGTGTACCTACTCAAGTTCCCATCCCTTTTGTAAGAAAATAGGTTATCTTGTAGCCCTTTTTGTGTGTACACAAATGCTTACCATAAGTTGAGCTCCTTTTGGTTGGGGTGATCTCAGGTAAGGATTTCTGTACATACATTTTTTATTACCTTTTCTGTAACAAATTATGTATATTCTTTAATAGTTTGTGTACCTACTCAAATTCTCATCATCTTTGTAAGTAAATAGATTATATTGTAGCCCTTTCTGTGTGTACACAAATGCTTACCATAAGTTGAGCTCCTTTTGGTTTGGGTGATCTCAGGTAAGGATTTCTGTATGTACCTTTTTTATTACCTTTTCTATAACAAATTATGTATATTCTTTAATAATTTTTTGTACCTACTCAAATTCTCATCCTTTTTGTAAGAAAATAGGTTGTCTTGTAGCCCTTCTGTGTGTATACGAATGCTTACCATAAGTTGAGCTCCTTTTGGTTTGTGTGATCTTGGGTAAGGATTTCGGTACGTACGTTTTTTATTACCATATCTATAACAAATTATGTATTATATGTAATATTTTCTGTACCTACTAAAATTCTCATCGTTCTTGTAAGAAAATAGGTTTTCTTGTAGGCCAATCTGTATATACACAAATACTTACCCTAAGTTGAGCTCATTTTGGTTTTGATGATCTCGGGTAATGATTTCGGTACGTACATTTTTTATTACCATTTCTGTAACAATTTATGTATATTCTGTAATAATTTTTGTACCTACTGAAATTTTCATCGTTCTAGTAAGAAAATAGGGTTTTCTATAGGCCAATATGTATGTACACAAATGCTTACCCTAAGTTGAGCTCTTTTTGGGTTTGGTGATCTCGGGTAAGGATTTCGATACATGCCTTTTTTATTAGCACTTTTGTAACAAATAGTGTATAATATGTAATAATTGTTGTCCTACTGAAATTCTCACTGTTCTTGTAAGAAAATAGGTTTTCTTTTGGGCCAATCTATATGTACACAAATGCTTACCCTAAGTTGAGCGCTTTTTTGTTTTTGTGATCTCGGGTAAGGATTTCGGTATGTAAGTTTTTTATTACCATTTCTGTAACAAACTATGTATATTCCGTAATAATTTATGTACCTACTAAAATTCTCATCATTCTAGTAAGAAAATAGGGTTTCTTGTAGGCCAATCTGTATGTACACAAATGCTTACCTTAAATTGAGCTCCTTTTGGTTTGGTGATCTCGGGTAAAGATTTCGGTACGTACCTTTTTTATTACCACTTTTGTAGCGAAGTACGTATAATATGTAATGATTTCTGAAGCTACTGAAATTATCATCGTTCTTGTAAGAAAATAGGGTTTTCTTGTAGGCCAATCTGTATATACACAAATGCATACCCTAAGTTGAGCTCATTTTGGTTTTGGTGATCTCGGGTAAGGATTTCGTTACGTACCTTTTTTGATAGCACTTCTGTAACAAATTATGTATAATATGTAATAATTATTATACCTATTGAAATTCTCATCGTTCTTGTAAAAAAATAGGTTTTCTTGTAGGCCAATCTGTGTGTACACAAATGCTTACCCAAAGTTGAGCTCTTTTTGGTTTCGGTGATCTCAAGTAAGGATTTCGGTACGTAAACTTTTTATTACCATTTCTGTAACAAACTATGTATATTTCGTAACAATTTGTGTACCTACTGAAATTCTTTTTGTTCTAGTAAGAAAATAGGGTTTCTTGTAGATCAATTGTATGCACACAAATGCTTACTTTAAGTTGAGCTCCTTTTGCTTTTGGTGATCTCGGGTAAGGATTTCGGTACGTACCTTTTTTATTACCACTTCTGTAACAAATTATGTATAATATGTAATATTTTTTGTACCTACCGAAATTCTCATCGTTCATGTAAAAAAATAGGTTTTCTTGTAGGTCAATCTGTATGTACACAAATGCTTACCCTAAGTTTAGCTCCTTTTAATTTTGGTAATCTTGGTTAAAGATTTCGGTACGTACATTATTTATTACCATTTCTGTAACAATTTATGTATATTCTATAATAATTTCTGTACCTACTGAAATTCTCATCGTTCTAGTAAGAAAATAGGGTTTTTTGTAGACCAATTTGTATGTACACAAATGCTCACCCTAAGTTGAGCTCTTTTGGTTTTGGTGATCTCAGGTAAGGATTTCGATACGTACTTTTTTTATTACCATTTCTGTAACAAATTATGTATAGTATGTAATAATTTCTGTATCTACTGAAATTCTCATCATTCTTGTAAGAAAATAGGTTTTCTTGTAGGCCAATCTTTATGTACACAAATGCTTACCCTAAGTTGAACTCCTTTTGGTTTTGGTGATCTCGAGTAAAGATTTCAGTACGTACGCTTTTTATTTCCATTTCTATAACAAACTATGTATATTCTATAATAATTTCTATACCTACTGAAATTCTCATAGTTCTAGTAAGAAAATAGGGTTTCTTGTAGGCTAATCTGTATGACATAAATGTTTACCTTAATTTGAGCTCCTTTTGGTTTTGGTGATCTCGGGTAAGGATTTTGGAATGTAACTTTTTATTACCACTTCTGTAACAAACTATGTATAATATGTAATAATTTCTATAACTACTTAAATTCTCATCGTTCTTGTAAGAAAATAGGTTTCCTTGTATGTCAATCTGTATGTACACAAATGCTTACCCTAAGTTGAGCTCCTTTTGGGTTTGGTGATCTCGGGTAAGGATTTCGATACATACCTTTTTTATTAGCACTTCTGTAACAAATAGTGTATAATATGTAATAATTGTTGTCCTACTGAAATTCTCACTGTTCTTGTAAGAAAATATGTTTTCTTTTAGGCCAATCTATATGTACACAAATGCTTACCCTAAGTTGAGCTCTTTTTTGTTTTGGTGATCTCGGGTAAGGATTTCGGTACGTAAGTTTTTTATTACCATTTCTGTAATAAACTATGTATATTCCGTAATAATTTATGTACCTACTGAAATTCTCATCGTTCTAGTAAGAAAGTAGGGTTTCTTGTAGGCCAATTTGTATGTAGACAAATACTTACCTTAAATTGAGCTCCTTTTGGTTTGGTGATCTCGAGTAAGGATTTTAGTACACACGTTTTTATTACTATTTCTGTAACAAATTATGTATAATCTGTATTATTTTCTGTACCTACTGAAATTCTCATTGTTCTTGTAAGAAAATAGGTTTTCTTGTAGGCCAATCTACATGTACACAAATGTTTACCGTAAGTTGAGCTCCTTTTAATTTTGGTGATATCAGGTAAGGATTTCGTACGTACATTTTTTATTACCATTTCTATAACAATTTATGTATATTTTGTAACAATTTCTGTACTTGCTGAAATTCGTAACGGTCTAGTAAGAAAATAGGGTTTCCTGTAGGCCAATCTGTATGTACACAAATGCTTACCCTAAGTTGAGCTCCTTTTGGTTTGGGTGATCTCTGGTTAGGATTTCTGTACATACCTTTTTTATTACCTTTTCTGTAACAAATTATGTATATTCTTTAATAATTTGCGTACCTACTCAAATTCTAATTCTTTTTGTAAGAAAATAGGTTATCTTGTAGCCCTTTCTGTGTGTACACAAATTTTTACCCTAAGTTGAGCTCTTTTTGGTTTGGGTGATCTCGGGTAAGGATTTCGGTACGTATATTTTTTATTACTATTTCTGTAACAAATTATGTATAATATGTAATATTTTCTGTATCTACTGAAATTCTCATCGTTCTTGTAAGAAAATAGGTTTTGTTGTAGGCCAATCTGTATGTACACAAATGCTTACCCTAAGTTGAGCTCATTTTGGTTTTGGTGATCTCGGGTAAGGATTTTGGTACATATGTTTTTTATTACCATTTCTATAATAATTTATGTAAATTTTGTAATAAATTTTGTACCTACTAAAATTCTCATCGTTCTAGTAAGAAAATAGGGTATCTTGTAGGCCAATCCGTTTGTACACAAATTCTTACCCTAAGTTGAGCTCCTTTTTTGTTTTTGTGATCTCGGATAAGGATTTAGATGCGTACCTTTTTTATTACCACTTCTATAACAAATTATGTATAATATGTAATAATTTTTGTACCTACTGAAATTCTCATCGTTGTTGTAAGAAAATAGATTTTCCTGTAAGCCAATCTATATGTACACAAATGCTTACCCTAAGTTAAGCTCCTTTTGGTTTTGGTGATCTCGAGTAAATTTTTCAGTACGTACGTTTTATTACCATTTCTGTAACAAACTATGTATATTCCGTAATAATTTCTGTACCTACTGAAATTCTCATCGTTCTAGTAAGAAAATTGGGTTTCTTGTAGGCCAATCTGTATGTACACAAATGCTTACCCTAATTTCAGCTTATTTTGGTTTTGGTGATCTCGGGTAAGGATTTCGGTATGTATATTTTTTATTACCATTTCTGTAACAAACTATATATATTACGTAATAATTTCTGTACCTACTGAAATTCTCATCGTTCTAGTAAGAAAATAGGGTTTCTTGTAGGCCAATCTGTATGTGCACACATGCTTACCCTAAGTTGAGCTTTTTTTAATTTTTGTGATCTCGGGTAAGAATTTCGGTACGTACGTTTTTTATTACTTACTGAAATTCTCATCGTTCTAGTAAGAAAATAGGATTTCTTGTAGACCAATTTGTATGTACACAAATTCTTATCCTAAGTTGAGCTCCTTTTGGTTTTGGTGATCTCGGGTAAGGATTTCGGTACGTACCTTTTTTTATTATCACTTCAATAACAAATTATGTATATTTGGTAATAATTTCTGTACCTAATGAAATTTTCATTGTTCTAGTAAGAAAATAGGTTTTCTTGTAGGCCAATCTGTATGTACACAAATACTTACCCTAAGTTAAACGTTTTTTGGTTTTGGTGATCTAGGGTAAGTATTTCGGAACGTGCCTTTTTATTACCATTTCTGTAACAAATTATGTATTTCTCGTAATAATTTCTGTACCTACTAAAATTCTCATAGTTTTTGTAAGAAAAAAAGTTACCTTGTAGCATTTATATCAGTACACAAATCCTTACGTTATAAGATTTTATGTATATACCGTTTTTATTACAGTTACTATAAACATTTATATATAAACTTCATAAGAATTTATGTACAAACCTGCTACTTAAAGAACAGGTCAACCTCATTTTAGCCTTAAATTACCTGTTTCACAGCAGAACTTCCCCAATGATTATGGTCGTGTACTCTTTGTTCCAAAACATTCTGAGAATATTAGCAGCTGACATGACAATAACTAAAATGCACTGTAGATATATAAATGTTCTAAAATTTAAATAATACAAATATTAACTTATCAAAATTTATGTAAATATAAAATTTATCAAAAATACAACATACAGGCGAATTGCCAATGACTTACTTTTAGAGTTATCCTTACCAAACTGACACGCGTCGTTTTCGCGTCAAAATAATTCCTTCTTCTCAAATAATAAATAAAGGAATTCAAACGTAGTAAAAGAGAAATAAGGGTCGATCCCACAAGGACTAAGAGAACTTCCTGATTTATGTTTGTTCAATAAGTGAGCCAAGAAGAGAGTTGAATAATATTTAAGTATGGTGGGGGTTTGTGAATTAAATAATAAGAGATTGTAGACAAAATTTAGGAAGTGGATTAAATATGGTAAAGATTAGCCTCGAGCTTTTGCTCTGACTCAGTTTCCTCGGATCATTGGAAAAAAGGATTTTTCACTTCGGGGTTCACGTCAGTTACTCGTCTTCAAGGATCAATCCTTGTGACTATGCCTTGTATACCGAATACCCAAGTGCCATCTTTGATATCGATTTTGGAAATTGATCTAATCAACAACAATGTTGTAGATAAAAAATGTTTAAGTAAAGCTGACTCGGACTATGTCTTTTCAATAATAACTTATTCCAATCTCAGTTTCCTCTTAGCAAACAATTTTTTTAAGTGTGTTCCGAGGAAGTCGAATGTGCTTCAATAGCCGATCCTTCCTCCCACACATTTAACCAAAACAACATCCTGACCAAGGTCAATCTTTGGTTTTGAAATCATTTTGATTTTGAAATTAGGTTTAGAAAACTAAGAGAGAGACCCGAAATTGTTTAAGTGCTCTTCAATCCTCACGTTGGAATTGAGCCATTGCTTTAGCCCTTGGCTATAGAGAATTTAGCTAAGTATGATTATGGTAAAAAAACATACTTAGCATTATAAAAGAAAAATAAATAAAAAGCTTAAAGCAAGAACTAAAGAAAATAAAATTTTATAAAACTTTAAAAGTAAAAACAAAGCTAAGAATGAGAATATGAGATATGATCTTGAGTTTGCCCCAAATGGGGTATTTATAGCAGCCTAAAACCCTAAAAATAATCCTAAAGAGATAAGAGATAAATCCCAAATTATTTAAATTAATTACAAAAGATAAATCCAAAGTTTGAATTTAAAATCCGGTTGATAAGTTATCTGATATGCGGCTGATAAGCTATCAATGTTGCTGACGTGGCGTCTTCTATAAGCTGCTGACGTGGCGTCCAATCATACTTTCATGCCCAGATTCACGCCCACTAATCCAGCCATGAATCCAGAAAATCAAAAATTGCACAATTTCAGCAGTTTAAGCAATATTCCTGGAATCTACTGTCCTGCATGGAAAATGAACAAAAATGCCCACATTAGCAACTTAAAACAATCAATCAATGAGTAATTAGAGATAGAATAATGCATAATTTAAGCACTAGTCAAATTCCCCCTCACTTATTCAATGCTTGTCCTCAAGCATTTCTCAATTATCATGCTAAAAACCTTAAGTTGTCAATTCCAATTTCAAAGAATTTCCAAGATTTCTAAAGTAAACTAAATCAAGTAAATGTTGAAATTCAAGATCAATCAATCAAGGCATAATCAATTAAGTGTAAATCGACCAAGGTATTTCAATCGTCTACCAATTTCAAAGAATACAAGACTTAGCTCCTCACATTGGTTCACTCATTTCGCTCAAATATTTTGGGTAAGAGAATTGCTCAAGCCTAAACTAATCAACTCGTTACCATAGGCTTGTAACTAAATCTAATCTCCACTACTTAGTATAAAAATGATGCAAAAATCAAGAGGACTTAAAATGGGTTGTAACGGGGTTAAGGTTCAGGTAGGATAAAAGGTAGAAAATGAGGTTTAAAAAGTCAAGACAAGTAAAATTATTCCAAAGAATTTATTCGAAGAGAGGAGAAGAAATCAATCATTTTTTCATTCGAACTGTTCCCCCTTTTTCTGTTTTTTTCTGCTCTTTTTTCATTGTTCGAACAGCACCGTTTATTCGAACTACACTGCACGGTTCTGCAATTTTTCTGCGCTGTATTTTCCTGCACTGTTCGAGCCAAACTGCACTGATTTATTTTTCTTCACAGTATTTTTTTCCTGCACAGTTTTTTTCTACACTGCTTATTTTTCGAACTGATCCGAATCTAATTTTTTTCTCTTTTTTTGCTTTGGAATAACCTTAACTTGTCCTGAAAAAGGGTGACAAAAATAATTGAAAGGAAAACAAAAATAAAATAGTCTTGGCTTAATGATAAGGTAAACAAAGAAAATGATTAAAGGCTCAAAAATGGTTCACTAAGTGGAAAATAAATAAAAGGGTAGGCTATTTTGTTTGGTAAGAGAAGTTGGTTTAATCCTAATGCCTCTATCGTATTAGAGCATCATAATCAAAATGTGTAGTCTCAACAAGCATCGAGTTACAAGTTCTAGAACGCAATCAATTAGTTTGGCACACTCAATTGAAACAAAGAGCAAGAATAAAACATATGCTCATTAGGCTCAAAACTCACACGAAAAGTCTATTGAACTAAGTCATGCATCCAATTCAATCAATAAATTCAAAAAACGACCAAGAAAAATTTACATAAATTAGTTATGCCATGCTATCATGCATCCTAAATTCAACAAGAACAAAATTGAATTCACAAAGAAATTAAATCAAACAAGAGACTAGCAACCAAGGTTGTCAACAATTCTAATCAAGAAACAACTTAATTTTAATCGCAAAGCATAAGTGAGAGTCAATTTGATTTCTAATTCCACCCCCTCACTTAATCATAATGTCCCATTATGGAAAAATAAAGTGCAAGAGAGAGGGTGAAAATACTCCTCGATTAACGTCGGCCACGCCCACGTCCTCGACGAGATGTGTTCGGGCGAAGGAAGGATAGGATTTCAGCAATATTGGTTTCAATAGAGTTTAGGCGCTCGTTAACATCCGGCGGTGGATTGTTGTCCTGTGCGGGTCGAGGAAACGGCCTCTTAAGGAAAACACGCTTATTACAAGGTGTACTAGTGCCCGGAGGAACAATATATGGCGCATCAAGAGTACCGGCTAGAAGACCCATTGTATCCAAGCACCTCGCATCCAAAACATCCATGGCAAATGCGTAAGTAAACTGTGAAGGATCAAATGTTAGAGGGAAAAGACGAGATGCGAGGTGTGTGATATAAGGACCAAGAATAAGTGGGTGATTAGTCCGCGCAACACGCTCAAAGGCATAGGCAAACCAAAAGCCTAAATTTACCTTAATGCCGACTTGCATACACCATAAAAGAAAAGTTCAACCTTACTTAAATTGGAAGAAGTGTCATTACGGCCGAAATAGTTGTACGCAAGGAAGCAATGAATGTAGTGGAGTGTTGGATTATGAATGGTCCATCCTTTCGTCGACGCGGGATCGTATCTTGAACCCGCCAAGCCGATAAGAGTTTCATAGCATATGTTCTTGTCAAAATCTGCGGAATCTCAAGTAAAGTAGTTAAATACCCAGGATCTGTGACATCTATCACGAATCCCATATAAAAATTAAATTCCATGATTGACATTGAAAATACTGACCAAGCGGCGAATGAAAGGATACGCCATCGGGAGAGTTCACGAAATAACACAATTTTTTATCTAATGAAAACGTGGCATAAAACTCAAAAACAGTTCATAATACGTGTTACATCTAATTTCCGGATAAGTTGTCCATTCAATCGCATCAAAGAACGCATGATGACAGACTCGTGCAAGTGCAAACTTTCTAGAGTTTGGGGAGGAATATACTTACAAGCTTGAAAGTGGCGGTGGTGAATGTGATTGAATCTTTCCAAGTCGTTGCCAACAAACTCTAAGTAGCCATGTAAAACCTCCTCGGTTGGAACTGAATATTTATGGCCACGTCGATAGCGATCGAAACGTTCTTCCTGATTGGTGTGGTTGTTCAGAATATCATTGTTTCCTGAACTTGCCGCGAATGGTGGGGAATCTGGACGTTCATTGTTCGAGTGAAATAAGGCAGGCTGGTCAGAAGGATATCCGTGCTCAAAGTCTGGTTGTTCTATTGACGGGCTGTTCGTATGGAGATTAGCTCCGAGGGTGTCTGTAAAGCCAAAAACCGGATGGAAAATTAGTAGAGGGGTAACAGAGATAAAATCAGAATTTACCTCGGGTTTTTGATGCGGCGGAGAGGGACGCAGGGGATGAGAAAATGCAGCATCGTCGTGCATGGAACGAAAGGATGGTGACGGCCTTCTTAAAGATCTGTCTTACCGAGGTTGGTCAGCATCGGTGGCATCTGGCATCGACTGTGAGGACGCGGCGAAAGGCATGGAGTGGAAGGAAGGGGACGACGGTGCCGGCTAGCTATGCGGTGGTCGAAGCGTGAAGACCCGGAAGCCGCGTTGCTACTCATCGAATGAGCAGACCGACCAATTGAGTGATCGGGGGCTAGTTCTTGGGCGTTCAGCGGAGTGGTGGTCGCCTGCTGTTGCTGCCTACGGCTGTGACGTGGGGGAGGCGGCGGAGGAGCGGGCTGCAAGTCTGAATCGCTAGGCATCGCCACGAACTGCGGTGGTGCCATCCGACGACGGCCGCCGAGCATTATGGGTACAGGTGTTTGGGGGAGCCGGCGTGCTTGATCCCTTGTGCGCACCATTGTTGAAGCAAGCGAAGGTTGTCGTGGATGAGGGCTGGTTGGTTTGAGGGAACGGCTGAAGAAGAAGAAGGGTAATAGTGTAGGTTTGAGAAACGTAAAATAATTAAATTTGGAAGGGATTGTGATATCTTATCACAAGTGGGGCCCACATAATCTCACAAAGCAATACGATTGGGTCAAAATTTGACCGATTATGATATGGAAATTTTAAATTTTGATTCTATAAGGGCCGACTATAGTGCACCAATTAAAAGGGAGATGCTAACTTGCTCCATGCTTGAAGAACCTGCATATAATTGATGCGAAATACGATCAACAACAAGGGATAGCAAACGATTTAATGCAAAAATAGAAAGAAAGAAAATAAATTAAGAAAAATTGTAACAAAAAGAAATAAACAAAATAAATTAAAAATGGGTTGCCTCCCATCCAGCGCTTATTTAACGTTGTTAGCTTGACGAGCCGATTTTAAAGCGTAGGTTCTTCTAATTCGATCTCCTCGGCTAATCCTACCGGAGCGTTCTCATAATACGGCTTCAACCTCTGGCCGTTTACTTTGAATCGAGCTCCAGAATTGTCTTCTATCTTCACTGTGCCATGAGGAAAAATTTGAGTTACCGTAAATGGGCTGAGCCATTTTGATCAAAGTTTGCCTGCAAAAAGTTTAAATTTTGAGTTAAACAACAAAACTTTTTGGTTAATTATAAATGATTTAAAGGATATTCTTCGATTGTGGAATTCTTTCGTAGTCTCTTTAAATATTTGAGCGATATCGTAAGCGTTTAGTCGGATTTTTTTCTAACTCTTGAATGTGTAGCTTCCACGCTTCTCCAATTGCTTCCATCTCCATGTTACATTGCTTAACTGCCCAAAAGGCTCGATGTTCCAATTCAGCCGGCAAATGGCATGGCTTACCGAAAATGAGTCGATACGGGACATCCTAATATGACCTTTATAAGCCGTCCGGTACACCCACAACGCGTCGGACAACTTGAGACTCCAATCTTTACGATTCGGTTTTACAATCTTTTCAAGAATTGCTTTAATCTCGCGGTTTGACACTTCCGCTTGTCCGTTGGTCTGTGGATGGTAAGCAGTGGCAACTCTTTGAGTCACTCTGAACTTTTTCATGAGTGCGTCAATTACCTTGCTGATGAAATGGGTTCCTCGATCGCTAATTATCGCTCGTCGTGTGCCAAACCTGGAAAAGATAGAATTTTTCAATAAATTAACAGTGGTTCTAGCATCATTATTTCGGGTAGCCTTAGTTTCCACCCATTTAGAAACATAATCAACTGCAAGAATGATATAAAAATTTCCAAATGAAGAGGTAAAGGGTTCAAACGACGTTGTCCTTCTTTAGAGGGTTTCGCTCCTTCTTCCGTTTTAATCTTATGTATACAAGTCGAGGGACTAAGTCCCTTAATATCGGCAATAGTCTATCCTATGGCTTCCTTGTACGTGCGCAATACCTTCACTAGTGCATTATCTTCTTCTTCGGACAACTTGTTTCAGATTATCACGGTAAGGTTTTATTTTCTCCTAAAAAGGCATATTTCAAGTGCTCCGGCAATTTTTTTAATTCTATCTCCGGTGCCTGCAAAACAGAAGGTAACATTTTAGTCTTAGAGGGAGATAAAATAAATCAGAATTGATAGATAAAATATGTTCAAACTCTATTTCTTCCTCTTTGAGGCAAAGTTTAAGATCCATGTAAAAATTATCGAAAAAATTAGTTTCAACAAGTTCATCAACTAAAGGATTAATAATATCGACATAATTAATTCTTTCAACTTGATATGGGTATTTCATCGCTTTATAAACGTCAAATTCTACGACCTCACCATCAAATTCCATTGTTAATATACCGCTTCTTACATCAATCTTTGTATGTGCGGTGCTTAGGAAGGGTCAGCCTAAAAGTACCTCAGAGCAAGTGTTCGTCCTATCGTTTTCCATGTCGATGACGTAGAAGTCGGCAGAAAAAATCAAAACATCGACTTTCACTAAGACATTTTCAAGCACTCCCTCCGGATAGATAATAGAACGATCAGCCAACTGGATGGTTACTCTTGTTTCCTTCAAAGGTTCGTTAGTAATCATTTTATAAACAGAAAGTGTCATAACATTAATTGAAGCTCCTAAGTCGCACATTGCACGCTTAATTAAAATATTTCCTATTTTGCAAGGTATAGCGAACATACCTTGGTCTTTCATCTTTGGTGGAAGCTTCCGCTGAAATACTGCTGAGACATGTTCTCCCAGATTTACCTTCTAATGACCAGTTAGTCTCCTCTTTGTGGTGCAAAGCTCCTTTGGAAATCGGGCATACCTTGGTACTTGTCAGATTACATCTAGAAGAGGTATGTTGACATGTACTTTTTGGAACACCTCTAAGATTTCCTTCTCTTCGGCTCTCTTGTCACGCCTCATCAATCTTGATGGGAAGGGTGGTGCGATTTCATGAGAAGGAGGAGGTGGTGGTGGTGGCGATGAAGATGTACCTTGGACGTCGAATGATGGCATTTTCTTCTCTTTCTTGGACCTTCCGACATTCTCTTCTGAGACTTTAGGTGTGACAACGGTTCCACATCGGAGGGTGATAGCACTCACATTCTCTCTCGGATTTGACTCTGTTTGAGAAGGAAGTCTTCCCTACGACTCTAGTCTCCCCACGGTTTGAGCCAACTGGGTCATTTTTTGTCCAAATCTTGTAGGTGGGCCTCAGTGCGGGTTTGAAACTTCTCTTGGGATATTTCCAACCGTTCAACGATAGATTCCAATGATGACTTCGGTTGTTGATATTGTTGTTGAATGGGCTGTCTCTGCTGATATGGTTAACTTTGCCTTTGATTTTGAGCATAACTGAAGTTCGGATGATTTTTCCAACCTAGATTATACGAGTTGGCGTTAGGGTTGTATTGTATTTGTGGAGGTCCTGGAAAATTTCCTATGGCATTCACTTGCGCAGTGTCATCTTCTTGTATAATCGGACAACAATCCGTCGGATGCTCTGGACTCGTACATATCCCGCAAAGCCCGGGCTGCAATTCTTTTATCTGCAACAAATGACCGAACAATATCAGCTAATTTATCAATTTTGTTTTCCAGCGAAACTGTACTTACCTCGTGAACCCGTCGAGATGGTTCACTTGAAGGGTGAAATCGTTGCGAGTTGGCGGCCATAGTAGATATTAACGTTCTTGCTACCATCGGAGTCATGTTAACAAGAGCTCCTCCACTTGTTGCGTCTACCACTTTCATGTCCATGGGTGTTAAACATTCATAGAAATACTAGAGAAGCGTTTGTTCAGACAATCCGTGTTGCGGACAATTTGCGCATAGCTTTTTGAAACGCTCCCAGTAGTCATATAAAGATTCAGTATCCTTTTGTCGGATACTCAAGATGCTTTGCCTTAGCTCGCTTGCCTTAGCTGCTGGGAAAAACCTGTCAAGAAATAGGCGAGCCATGTCAGTCCAAGTTGAAATCGAGTTGGAGGGTAAATCAAATAGCCAATCCTTAGCAATATCAGCTAGAGAAAAGGGAAAGGCGCGAAGTTTTATTTGATCTTTAGAGACTCCCTGTGGTTTTGTGCTTAAACAGACTACGTGAAATTCCTTTAGATGTTTATGTGGATTTTCACTTGGCAACCCGTGTTAGGTTGGTAAAAGGTGTATTAAGTCTGTCTTGAGAGAGAATGGTGTCTCGCCATTCGAGAATGTTATGCACATCGGCTGGTTATCATCAGGGGCCGCAGTCAGTTGTCGAATAGTTTGGTCGTTGTCTCCCATCGAAACTGGTTCTTTGGTTGTGTGGTCGGAATGTGATTCTGCTTCAGATGCTATTTCTAGATCACGTTCTAATCGTTGTTGTCGCTGTATTTGCTTCTTTTCCCGAAGTGTTTGGGCGTGCAGTCTTCCGGCGTATGCTTCGATCTCCGGGTTATAATCTGATTGTTCTTCCAGATTCCTCCTGATTTATAAATTAAACAAAAATAATCAGTAACTTCGATGTAATCCCCGGCAACGCCGCCAATTTGACACGCGTCGTTTTCGCGTCAAAATAATTCCTTATTCTCAAATAATAAATAAAGGAATTCAAACGTAGTAAAAGAGAAGTAAGGGTTGATCCCACAGGGACTAAGAGAACTTCCTTATTTATGTTTGTTCAATCGGTGAGCCAAGAAGAGAGTTGAATAATATTTAAGTATGGTGGAGGTTTGTGAATTAAGTAAAAATAATAAGAGATTGTAGACAAAATTTAGGAAGTGGATTAAATATGGTAAAGATTAGCCTCAAGCTTTTGCTCGACTCGCTTTCCTGGATCATTGGAAAAAGGATTTTTCACTTGGGTTCACGCGTCGGTTACTCATCTTCAAGGATCAATCCTTGTGACTATGCCTTGTATACCGAATACCCAAGTGCCATCTTTGATATCGATTTTGAAATTGATCTAATCAACAACAATGTTGTAGATAAAAAATGTTTAAGTAAAGTCGACTTTCGGACTATGTCTTTTCAATAATAACTTATTCCAATCTCGCTTCCTCTTAGCAAACAATTTTTTGCTAAAGTGTGTTCGAGGAAGTCGAATGTGCTTCAATAGCCGATCCTTCCTCCCACACATTTAACCAAAACAACATCCCCACCAATTTCAATCTTTGGTTTTGAAATCATTTTGATTTTGAAATTAAGTTTAGAAAACTAAGAGAGATACCCGAAATTGTTTAAGTGCTCTTCAATCCTCACGTTGGAATTGAGTCATTGCTTTAGCCCTTGGCTATGGAGAATTTAGCTAAGTATGATTATGGTAAAAAAAATACTTAGCATTATAAAAAAATAAATAAAAAGCTTAAAGCAAGAACTAAAGAAAATAAAATTTTATAAAACTTTAAAAGTAAAAACAAAGCTAAGAATGAGAATATGAGATATGATCTTGAGTTTGCCCCAAATGGTATTTATAGCAGACCTAAAACCCTAAAAATAATCCTAAAGAGATAAGAGATAAATCCCAAATTATTTAAATTAATTACAAAAGATAAATCCAAAGTTTGAATTTAAAATCAGGTTGATAAGTTATCCGATATGCGGTGATAAGCTATCAATGTTGATGCTAACGTGGCGTCTTCTATAAGTCACGACGTGGAGTCCAATCATACTTTCATGCCCGATTCATTCCCACTAATCCAGCCATGAATCCAAAAAAATCAAAAATTGCACAATTTCAGCAGATTTTTAAGCAATATTCCCGGAATCTATCATCTCTGCATGGAAAATGAACAAAAATGCCCACATTAGCAACTTAAAACAATCAATCAATGAGTAATTAGAGATAGAATAATGCATAATTTAAGCACTAGTCAAATTCCCCCTCACTTATTCAATGCTTGTCCTCAAGCATTTCTCAATTATCATGCTAAAAACCTTAAGTTGTCAATTCCAATTTCAAAGAATTTCCAAGATTTCTAAAGTAAACTAAATCAAGTAAATGTTGAAATTCAAGATCAATCAATCAAGGCATAATCAATTAAGTGTAAATCGACCAAGGTATTTCAATCGTCTACCAATTTCAAAGAATACAAGACTTAGCTCCTCACATTGGTTCACTCATTTCGCTCAAATATTTTGGGTAAGAGAATTGCTCAAGCCTAAACTAATCAACAACTCAAGTTACCATAGGCTTGTAACTAAATCTAATCTCCACTACTTAGTATAAAAATGATGCAAAAATCAAGAGGACTTAAAATGGGTTGTAACGGGGTTAAGGTTCAGGTAGGATAAAAGGTAGAAAATGAGGTTTAAAAAGTCAAGACAAGTAAAATTATTCCAAAGAATTTATTCGAAGAGAGGAGAAGAAATCAATCATTTTTTCATTCGAACTGTTCCCCCTTTTTCTGTTTTTTTCTGCTCTTTTTTCATTGTTCGAACAGCACCGTTTATTCGAACTACACTGCACGGTTCTGCAATTTTTCTGCGCTGTATTTTCCTGCACTGTTCGAGCCAAACTGCACTGATTTATTTTTCTTCACAGTATTTTTTTCCTGCACAGTTTTTTTCTACACTGCTTATTTTTCGAACTGATCCGAATCTAATTTTTTTCTCTTTTTTTGCTTTGGAATAACCTTAACTTGTCCTGAAAAAGGGTGACAAAAAATAATTGAAAGGAAAACAAAAATAAAATAGTCTTGGCTTAATGATAAGGTAAACAAAGAAAATGATTAAAGGCTCAAAAATGGTTCACTAAGTGGAAAATAAATAAAAGGGTAGGCTATTTTGTTTGGTAAGAGAAGTTGGTTTAATCCTAATGCCTCTATCGTATTAGAGCATCATAATCAAAATGTGTAGTCTCAACAAGCATCGAGTTACAAGTTCTAGAACGCAATCAATTAGTTTGGCACACTCAATTGAAACAAAGAGCAAGAATAAAACATATGCTCATTAGGCTCAAAACTCACACGAAAAGTCTATTGAACTAAGTCATGCATCCAATTCAATCAATAAATTCAAAAAACGACCAAGAAAAATTTACATAAATTAGTTATGCCATGCTATCATGCATCCTAAATTCAACAAGAACAAAATTGAATTCACAAAGAAATTAAATCAAACAAGAGACTAGCAACCAAGGTTGTCAACAATTCTAATCAAGAAACAACTTAATTTTAATCGCAAAGCATAAGTGAGAGTCAATTTGATTTCTAATTCCACCCCCTCACTTAATCATAATGTCCCATTATGGAAAAATAAAGTGCAAGAGAGAGGGTGAAAATACTCCTCGATTAACGCCGCCACGCCCACGTCCTCGGCGAGATGTGTTCGGGCGAAGGAAGGATAGGATTTCAGCAATATTGGTTTCAATAGAGTTTAGGCGCTCGTTAACATCCGGCGGTGGATTGTTGTCCCTGTGCGGGTCGAGGAAACGGCCTCTTAAGGAAAACACGCTTATTACAAGGTGTACTAGTGCCCGGAGGAACAATATATGGCGCATCAAGAGTACCGGCTAGAAGACCCATTGTATCCAAGCACCTCGCATCCAAAACATCCATGGCAAATGCGTAAGTAAACTGTGAAGGATCAAATGTTAGAGGGAAAAGACGAGATGCGAGGTGTGTGATATAAGGACCAAGAATAAGTGGGTGATTAGTCCGCGCAACACGCTCAAAGGCATAGGCAAACCAAAAGCCTAAATTTACCTTAATGCCGACTTGCATACACCATAAAAAGAAAAGTTCAACCTTACTTAAATTGGAAGAAGTGTCATTACGGCCGAAATAGTTGTACGCAAGGAAGCAATGAATGTAGTGGAGTGTTGGATTATGAATGGTCCATCCTTTCGTCGCACGCGGATCGTATACTGAACCCGCCAAGCCAGTAAGAGTTTCATAGCATATGTTACTGTCAAAATCCTGCGGAATCTCAAGTAAAGTAGTTAAATACCCAGGATCTGTGACATCTATCACGAATCCCATATAAAAATTAAATTCCATGATTGACATTGAAAATACTGACCAAGCAGTCGAAAGGATACGCCATCAGGAGAGTTCACAGAAATAACACAATTTTTATCTAATGAAAACGTGGCATAAAACTCAAAAACCAGTTCATAATACGTGTTACATCTAATTTCCGGATAAGTTGTCCATTCAATCGCATCAAAGAACTGCATGACAGACTCGTGCAAGTGCAAACTTTCTAGAGTTTGGGGAGGAATATACTTACAAGCTTGAAAGTGGCGGTGGTGAATGTGATTGAATCTTTCCAAGTCGTTGCCAACAAACTCTAAGTAGCCATGTAAAACCTCCTCGGTTGGAACTGAATATTTATGGCCACGTCGATAGCGATCGAAACGTTCTTCCTGATTGGTGTGGTTGTTCAGAATATCATTGTTTCCTGAACTTGCCGCGAATGGTGGGGAATCTGGACGTTCATTGTTCGAGTGAAATAAGGCAGGCTGGTCAGAAGGATATCCGTGCTCAAAGTCTGGTTGTTCTATTGACGGGCTGTTCGTATGGAGATTAGCTCCGAGGGTGTCTGTAAAGCCAAAAACCGGATGGAAAATTAGTAGAGGGGTAACAGAGATAAAATCAGAATTTACCTCGGGTTTTTGATGCGGCGGAGAGGGGACGCAGGGATGAGAAAATGCAGCATCGTCGTGCATGGAACGAAAGGATGGTGACGCCTTCTTAAAGATCTGTCTTCACCGAGGTTGGTCAGCATCGGTGGCATCCGCATCGATCGTGAGGACGCCGCGAAAAGGCATGGAGTGGAAGGAAGGGGCGACGGTGCCGGCTAGCTATCGCGGTGGTCGGCGTGAAGACCGGAAGCCGCGTTGCTACTCATCGAATGAGCGAGACCGACCAATTGAGTGATCGGGGCTAGTTCTTGGGCGTTCAACGGAGTGGTGGTCGCCGCTTGTTGCTTGCTGCCTACGGCCGCTGTGACGTGGGGAGGCGGCGGAGGAGCGGGCTGCAAGTCTGAATCGCTAGGCATCGCCACGAATCATCTGCGTGGTGCCATCCGACGACGGCCGCCGAGCATTATGGGTACAGTGTTTGGGGAGCCGCGTGCTTGATCCCTTGTGCGCACCATTGTTGAAGCAAGCGAAGGTTGTCGTGGATGAGGGCTGGTTGGTTTGAGGAACGGCTGAAGAAGAAGAAGGGTAATAGTGTAGGTTTGAGAAACGTAAAATAATTAAATTTGGAAGGGATTGTGATATCTTATCACAAGTGGGGCCCACATAATCTCACAAAGCAATACGATTGGGTCAAAATTTGACCGATTATGATATGGAAATTTTAAATTTTGATTCTATAAGGGCGACTATAGTGCACCAATTAAAAGGGAGATGCTAACTTGCTCCATGCTTGAAGAACCTGCATATAATTGATGCGAAATACGATCAACAACAAGGGATAGCAAACGATTTAATGCAAAAATAGAAAGAAAGAAAATAAATTAAGAAAAATTGTAACAAAAAGAAATAAACAAAATAAATTAAAAATGGGTTGCCTCCCATCCAGCGCTTATTTAACGTTGTTAGCTTGACGAGCCGATTTTAAAGCGTAGGTTCTTCTAATTCGATCTCCTCGGCTAATCCTACCGGAGCGTTCTCATAATACGGCTTCAACCTCGGCCGTTTACTTTGAATCGAGCTCCAGAATTGTCTTCTATCTTCACTGTGCCATGAGGAAAAATTTGAGTTACCGTAAATGGGCTGAGCCATTTTGATCAAAGTTTGCCTGCAAAAAGTTTAAATTTTGAGTTAAACAACAAAACTTTTTGGTTAATTATAAATGATTTAAAGGATATTCTTCGATTGTGGAATTCTTTCGTAGTCTCTTTAAATATTTGAGCGATATCGTAAGCGTTTAGTCGGATTTTTTTCTAACTCTTGAATGTGTAGCTTCCACGCTTCTCCAATTGCTTCCATCTCCATGTTACATTGCTTAACTGCCCAAAAGGCTCGATGTTCCAATTCAGCCGGCAAATGGCATGGCTTACCGAAAATGAGTCGATACGGGACATCCTAATATGACCTTTATAAGCCGTCCGGTACACCCACAACGCGTCGGACAACTTGAGACTCCAATCTTTACGATTCGGTTTTACAATCTTTTCAAGAATTGCTTTAATCTCGCGGTTTGACACTTCCGCTTGTCCGTTGGTCTGTGGATGGTAGCGCGAAAGCAACTCTTTGAGTCACTCTGAACTTTTTCATGAGTGCGTCAATTACCTTGCTGATGAAATGGGTTCCTCGATCGCTAATTATCGCTCGTCGTGTGCCAAACCTGGAAAAGATAGAATTTTTCAATAAATTAACAGTGGTTCTAGCATCATTATTTCGGGTAGCCTTAGTTTCCACCCATTTAGAAACATAATCAACTGCAAGAATGATATAAAAATTTCCAAATGAAGAGGTAAAGGGTTCAAACGACGTTGTCCTTCTTTAGAGGTTTCGCTCCTTCTTCCGTTTTAATCTTATGTATACAAGTCGAGGGACTAAGTCCCTTAATATCGGCAATAGTCTATCCTATGGCTTCCTTGTACGTGCGCAATACCTTCACTAGTGCATTATCTTCTTCTTCGGACAACTTGTTTCAGATTATCACGGTAAGGTTTTATTTTCTCCTAAAAAGGCATATTTCAAGTGCTCCGGCAATTTTTTTAATTCTATCTCCGGTGCCTGCAAAACAGAAGGTAACATTTTAGTCTTAGAGGGAGATAAAATAAATCAGAATTGATAGATAAAATATGTTCAAACTCTATTTCTTCCTCTTTGAGGCAAAGTTTAAGATCCATGTAAAAATTATCGAAAAAATTAGTTTCAACAAGTTCATCAACTAAAGGATTAATAATATCGACATAATTAATTCTTTCAACTTGATATGGGTATTTCATCGCTTTATAAACGTCAAATTCTACGACCTCACCATCAAATTCCATTGTTAATATACCGCTTCTTACATCAATCTTTGTATGTGCGGTGCTTAGGAAGGGTCAGCCTAAAAGTACCTCAGAGCAAGTGTTCGTCCTATCGTTTTCCATGTCGATGACGTAGAAGTCGGCAGAAAAAATCAAAACATCGACTTTCACTAAGACATTTTCAAGCACTCCCTCCGGATAGATAATAGAACGATCAGCCAACTGGATGGTTACTCTTGTTTCCTTCAAAGGTTCGTTAGTAATCATTTTATAAACAGAAAGTGTCATAACATTAATTGAAGCTCCTAAGTCGCACATTGCACGCTTAATTAAAATATTTCCTATTTTGCAAGGTATAGCGAACATACCTTGGTCTTTCATCTTTGGTGGAAGCTTCCGCTGAAATACTGCTTTGAGACATGTTCTCCCAGATTTACCTTCTAATGACCAGTTAGTCTCCTCTTTGTGGTGCAAAGCTCCTTTGGAAATCGGGCATACCTTGGTACTTGTCAGATTACATCTAGAAGAGGTATGTTGACATGTACTTTTGGAACACCTCTAAGATTTCCTTCTCTTGGCTCTCTTGTCACGCCTCATCAATCTTGATGGGAAGGGTGGTGCGATTTCATGAGAAGGAGGAGGTGGTGGTGGGTGGCGATGAAGATGTACCTTGGGCGTCGAATGATGGCATTTTCTTCTCTTTCTTGGACCTTCCGACATTCTCTTCTGAGACTTTAGGTGTGACAACGGTTCCACATCGGAGGGTGATAGCACTCACATTCTCTCTCGGATTTGACTCTGTTTGAGAAGGAAGTCTTCCCTACGACTCTAGTCTCCCCACGGTTTGAGCCAACTGGGTCATTTTTTGTCCAAATCTTGTAGGTGGGCCTCAGTGCGGGTTTGAAACTTCTCTTGGGATATTTCCAACCGTTCAACGATAGATTCCAATGATGACTTCGGTTGTTGATATTGTTGTTGAATGGGCTGTCTCTGCTGATATGGTTAACTTTGCCTTTGATTTTGAGCATAACTGAAGTTCGGATGATTTTTCCAACCTAGATTATACGAGTTGGCGTTAGGGTTGTATTGTATTTGTGGAGGTCCTGGAAAATTTCCTATGGCATTCACTTGCGCAGTGTCATCTTCTTGTATAATCGGACAACAATCCGTCGGATGCTCTGGACTCGTACATATCCCGCAAAGCCTGGCTGCAATTCTTTTATCTGCAACAACAGACTGAACAATATCAGCTAATTTATCAATTTTGTTTTCCAGCGAAACTGTACTTACCTCGTGAACCCGTCGAGATGGTTCACTTGAAGGGTGAAATCGTTGCGAGTTGGCGGCCATAGTAGATATTAACGTTCTTGCTACCATCGGAGTCATGTTAACAAGAGCTCCTCCACTTGTTGCGTCTACCACTTTCATGTCCATGGGTGTTAAACATTCATAGAAATACTAGAGAAGCGTTTGTTCAGACAATCCGTGTTGCGGACAATTTGCGCATAGCTTTTTGAAACGCTCCCAGTAGTCATATAAAGATTCAGTATCCTTTTGTCGGATACTCAAGATGCTTTGCCTTAGCTCGCTTGCCTTAGCTGCTGGGAAAAACCTGTCAAGAAATAGGCGAGCCATGTCAGTCCAAGTTGAAATCGAGTTGGAGGGTAAATCAAATAGCCAATCCTTAGCAATATCAGCTAGAGAAAAGGGAAAGGCGCGAAGTTTTATTTGATCTTTAGAGACTCCCTGTGGTTTTGTGCTTAAACAGACTACGTGAAATTCCTTTAGATGTTTATGTGGATTTTCACTTGGCAACCCGTGTTAGGTTGGTAAAAGGTGTATTAAGTCCGTCTTGAGAGAATGGTGTCTCGCCATTCGAGAATGTTATGCACATCGGCTGGTTATCATCGGGGGCGCAATGATCGGTTGTCGAATAGTTTGGTCGTTGTCTCCCATCGAAACCGGTTCTTTGGTTGTGTGGTCGGAATGTGATTACGCTTCGATGCTATTTCTAGATCACGTTCTAATCGTTGTTGTCGCTGTATTTGCTTCTTTTCCCGAAGTGTTTGGGCGTGCAGTCTTCCGGCGTATGCTTCGATCTCCGGGTTATAATCTGATTGTTCTTCCAGATTCCTCCTGATTTATAAATTAAACAAAAATAATCAGTAACTTCGATGTAATCCCCGGCAACGCCGCCAATTTGACACGCGTCGTTTTCGCGTCAAAATAATTCCTTATTCTCAAATAATAAATAAAGGAATTCAAACGTAGTAAAAGAGAAGTAAGGGTTGATCCCACAGGGACTAAGAGAACTTCCTTATTTATGTTTGTTCAATCGGTGAGCCAAGAAGAGAGTTGAATAATATTTAAGTATGGTGGAGGTTTGTGAATTAAGTAAAAATAATAAGAGATTGTAGACAAAATTTAGGAAGTGGATTAAATATGGTAAAGATTAGCCTCAAGCTTTTGCTCTGACTCAGTTTCCTCGGATCATTGGAAAAAGGATTTTTCACTTCGGGGTTCACGTCGGTTACTCATCTTCAAGGATCAATCCTTGTGACCGTGCCTTGTATACCGAATACCCAAGTGCCATCTTTGATATCGATTTTGGAAATTGATCTAATCAACAACAATGTTGTAGATCAAAAATGTTTAAGTAAAGCCGACTCGGACTATGTCGTTTCAATAATAACTGATTCCGATCTCAGTTTCCTCTTAGCAAACAATTTTGCTAAGTGTGCTCCCAGGAAGTCGAATGTGCTTCAATAGCCGATCCTTCCTCCCACACATTTAACCAAAACAACATCCTGACCAATTTCAATCTTTGGTTTTGAAATCATTTTGATTTTGAAATTAAGTTTAGAAAACTAAGAGAGATACCCGAAATTGTTTAAGTGCTCTTCAATCCTCACGTTGGAATTGAGTCATTGCTTTAGCCCTTGGCTATGGAGAATTTAGCTAAGTATGATTATGGTAAAAATAATACTTAGCATTATAAAAGAAAAATAAATAAAAAGCTTAAAGCAAGAACTAAAGAAAATAGAATTTTATAAAACTTTAAAAGTAAAAACAAAGCTAAGCATGAGAATATGAGATATGATCTTGAGTTTGCCCCAAATGGTTATAGCAGCCTAAAACCCTAAAAATAATCCTAAAGAGATAAGAGATAAATCCCAAATTATTTAAATTAATTACAAAAGATAAATCCAAAGTTTGAATTTAAAATCAGGCTGATAAGTTATCTGATATGCGGCTGATAAGCTATCGTTGATGCTAACGTGGCGTATTCTAGAAGCTGCTGACGTGGAGTCCAGTCAGACTTTCATGGCCAGATTCATTCCCACTAATCTAGCCATGAATCCAAAAAATCAAAAATTGCACAATTTCAGCAGTTTAAGCAATATTCCTGGAATCTACTGTCCTGCATGGAAAATGAACAAAAATGCCCACATTAGCAACTTAAAACAATCAATCAAGGAGTAATTAGAGATAGAATAATGCATAATTTAAGTACTAATCACAAACAAAGCCTTAATTGTATAAAATTAAGGATAAACTACATAAATGGTCACTGAATTTTTAGGGCAGATTTATTTTGGTCACCATACTTTTAAAATATTCGGTAAGGTTACCTAATTTTTAGTTCGGTTGTAATATAATCACCGAACTTTTAGTTCGCTTTCAATATGGTCCCTCTCATTACATTCCGTTAGAAGCTGAGTTAGTTTTCGTTTTTCTTTGTAAAAAAATGGATAAACTAGACCAATCATCACTCAACTTTCTTCTCACTCTATTTTGGTCACTAGAGTTTAAACAATTTCAATTTAATAACTTAACTTTCACATTGTTCATATTTTGGCCACTCTCTAATGACATATTTATACAAATAGAAAAATTTGTTTAATCCTTAAAAAAATATTTTTGGTTAATTGGTAAATTCAAATTATTCGATTCTCGATCGTATATTGTACCAATTAAATTTGATAATCGATTAATCAGTTAACTAAAATATTTGATTCTTGAAATGATTTTTTTACTTTGTTTACTAAAATATCAAATATGGTAATATGGTAAATTTAATAATTGTTCGGTTGTGATAAAAGTATAAAAACAACTAGAAAGTCAAAAATTGAAAGTTTACCCCCTATTAATCCTACCCAGAGCCAAAACTTTTTTAAAAAAAATCAGAATGGTATCAAAATCACTAGACTATAAGATATTGTAATGCATAAAATTTAGAAATATTGTATATGATAGATCAGATCGATTAATCAATTTTGCTAAAAATTGTGAACCGTAACCGAATCGAAATAATTTATTTTAAAAATTTATATCAAAATCGACTTCGATTAATCCTTAAAAATTATTTTGGTTAATTACTAAATTCAGATTATTCAATTCTCGATCTTATATTGTACCAATTAAATCAGATAATCAATTGACCAGTTAATTGGAATATTTGATTCGAGTAATATTTTTTTACTTTGCTTATTAAAATATCAAATATGGTATTACGATAAATTTAATAAGCAAAGTAAAAAAAAATCATTACCCTTAATTTTTTTAATGATTAATCAAAATTTTCTATTTGTATAACATGTCATTTGAGAGTGGCCAAAATATAAACAATTCGAAAGTTAAGTTTTTAAATTGAAAATTGTTAAACTTTAGTGACCAAAATAGGTGTGAGAAGAAAGTTGAGTGATGATTGGTGTAGTTTACCCATTTTTATTAAGGAAAAACGAAAACTAACGTCAACTTCTAATGAGAGGGACCATATCGGAATCGAACTAAAAGTTGATGAACTTATCGAATATTTTAAAAGTGTGGTGACCAAAATGAATCCATCCTAAAAGTTCAGTGACCATTTATGTAGTTTACCTTAATTTTAAACAAGAATGCTTCAACACCTAAGTTTACCTTAACAGGAACACTCAAAATCAAATGATTGAGAGTCTTCACGAACGCTTGTCAATGATTATAGTCGTGTTCCAAAACTTTCTGAGAATATTAGCAGCAGACATAAACACAATAACTAAAATGCAACACAAATATATAAATGTTCCAAATTTAAACAATACAAAGTATTAACTAATCAAAATTTATATAAATTGTCAATGACTCTTGCTTCCAGAGTTATCCTTCGTACCAAACAAAGCCTTAATTGTATAAAATTAAACATTAATGCTTCAACAACTATGGTCTATCATATGACCTACACTTTACAGCAAAACATACCTTAAATAAAACCTTGTCAAGTTCTGGAATGACCTGGATTAGATAACAGGAACACTCAAAATTGAATGATTTCAGAGTCTTCACGAACGCTTGTTCAGGCCATGGAAGAAACGGTGCTTTCTCCTCTTAGAATGTCTCCCGGAACCCTTTGAGACAACATAGGGTAAAAAATGTACCTGCAACAACATATCTTTGCATAATGAGACCAAAGTACGATCATAAATCATAATATCTCACAGAAAAAATCAACAGAAGGAAGAAATTCTTCATGTTTACAACTTCTAATGGTTATTGAAACAAATCTGTCCTGATTACAAAATGTTTAGTTCGTTTCACTATAGTTTTACACGGCAGCTACTACTAGACATTATAGCTCTCCTAATTGGAAATGAGAGCCAAATTAGTATATAAGTTAACCAATATTCATTTGCGTATAAGTTGTGCGAAGTAGCAAACAAGTTGATATATGCAATTTAAGTGGATTTAGAGCTCCAGAGTAAGATCATAAGCATTAAACTAGCAAAGAATGTAAAACCTGAGAATTATTTCGAACACTGAAATCCTGAAGTTCAGCTCCGTCGTCAAGGAGCTTCTCATTGTGGTGCGCTAGGCAGAAATTGGACCAAACGTGCCTCCTACAACCACAGCCAAAGTAAGAATAAAAAAGGGTTAATCTTCATAAACTAAACTCTATGGTAATTCCTGATAATTTGGGCAACAAGATAAATGCCGAACCATGAAATATGTCGATGACCCATCTTTGACTGCTCCAACTCAATCACTTTAGCTTTAATAGCGAGCTTCAAGTCTTTCACCGTGGCCGAATTCATCATCGCAACATCTTCAGTTCAATGAAAACCAATCCAAATAAGCAAAAAACTTTCAATTTCACAAATAGTTTCTTAACGATTCAAACACAGATTAGGTGGTTGTCTAAATGCCTAGCTGACAGAGATAGAGAAAGTTTTTCTAGTACCAAAGGAGGTTCCGTCTAATTTGAGGATAGAGATCCGCATGGCACTCCCCAGTTCAAGGCTGATGAGGGTATCGACATCGGACAAACTGGGTTTCTTAGGGACATCGGCGAGAATTGGATCGTCAAGGAATGCGGTCAGTGTTGAAAGTAACTTGGCTTTCTTCACGTTGTTGCTGTTGTATCCCAACACGTTATCTTCCACCTTAGTCCCCGACTCCATTTCTCTATGACACTATACCGATATAATCACCGTCACCGAAAACCAACCGGAAAGGTATCTTCCATGAATTGATTGCCGATCTGCTTCATTGGGTTTTGGAGATTTTAAGTCGAATACTTCGAATTCAAGGGGTGGGCCAACACAAGACTACGAAGTACGAACCGTGGGCTAAAACTATTCGAGCTTTGTATCTCTATATATAGCACTGATAAAGGTCCATTGCTTGCACTACTATGTTAGCCCAAGAGAACCCCATTGAACAGCTCTTGGGCTCTCAACACCCGTTCATATGAATTACACAGGATTTTTTGTTGGCATATACGAATTAGGATTTGATTTAAGGAAACTGACAACTACGAGTGGGAATCGGTCTATGAGGGGACGGTTTTGTATTTCTTATTCCGTTTCCAACATTTACGGGAACGATTTCGAATAATTCTCATTACATGCTTCGATAATTTTTTCGTCCTCATACTCATCGGATCTTTATAGTTTTTGAGGAATCTTCATCCTAAAAAGTTTAACAAAAATTACTACTAACTAAAATATATGGTCGATTTCAATTTACAAATCATATATTCAATACACTCAAACGTATGGTTGAAGGGGAACAAGGTTTTTGGGTAATATGAATAGTAGAAATAGGGAGATAAATATATTATATACTCTTAATTAACAAAAAAGGTAAATTACTAGAGATTTCACCCAAACTTAATAAACTTTAAACAAAAGACACAAATATCTTGATGGACTGAAATATTGATAATAAGATAGGTATGTATACATAAATATTGATAATAAGATAGGTAGGTATACATGTAAATGAGAGTTAATTATATATATATATTTTTTAAAAAAATTGCAAAATACTGGGATCCTTGCAGATATTTTTTGGGATCTCCACAATTATTTATACGGTTATAGTTCGGTTATCCCTACGGTTCGGATATAACAATCTCGGTCCCCATCCCTATTTGAGCTTCAGTGATAAAACTTCTCCCGTGTAACACCCTAAAATTTTCTTTACTATGTACTAAAGGCTAAAAGGTTAAATTAAATAAATATGTAAATGGATGATATGCTGCCAAGGGGTGTTAAACCTATGACCCCTTGAATGGAGTACACATGGCTTAGCCAATCGAGCTAAGGCAATCACTTGACATGATTTTCTCCATCTTAATATTAAGTTATACCTTATTCCCATACCAAATGAAATGGATAAGTCGGAACCAAACCCCCAACTAGTGTTTAATGTTTTATTTCTAATCTAAAGAAAATATCAGATCTAGAGTCTTCTTCTCAAATTTTTCATCTCCCCTCATGGATTTATCTCCGATCTGCACCACCGCCTCGTCGTGATCGTCACCGCCAGTGTCGGCGTGTCCAGCGCCACACCACGACTCTAGTCCTAGCCACCACTTGCAGAGTAACGCTGCCGTTTGCCGTAGGAATCTGGTTGAATGCTTGACCGAAAACCTTGAGCCATTTTCTCTTTTTCGGTGATTCATCGTTCTTCCGTCGGCCGTGTATCACATGACCACCGTTATCAAGTTCGCCATCGTCCCGCGACCAAAACCTAGTCCTTCACTCGCCGAGCCGTCGCGCTTTTCGCCTTGGAGAGCACCGACAATCTTCGGCAAGGACAAGCTTTGCTCTCCGGTTTGGGATTTGAATATTTTTGACCTTTTTCGATCATCCCCAGCCACAATAAGCATCAAAAAGGCCTTTTTCTTTTTACGTTTTGTGTCGGTTGTCGCCGATTTGAAGTGTTTTTTGGCCGTTTGAGCGGTGCGTGGCAACCACGCGCCGTCCTGGGTAATTTCTAGCCGCTTAAGGGATGATGAACCTTGAACTGAACTGGCCTGACCAGCCTTGGACCTGGTCAGGCCTCCGAATTGAGCCAGTCTGATCTCCTAAACCGGCCTAGCTAGCCAATCGACCCATTAGACCACCAGGCCAGTTTTATTGCTTTGGGTCGGCTTGTTTCAGGCCCAGTTAGCTTTTGGGTTATAACCCAACCTGTCTATCTTGACTCAATAACTTATCTGATTTTGTCCAACCTGACCCAAGCATGTCTGACCCAAACCCGTTGACTTTGACCTGACCCGAGTTGACCATTAAGCTGTGTACCCGGCTCGGCTCGTTGAACCAACCCATGACCTGTTGACCGATGACATAAGTGTTAACCGATGATGTCAGTATTGACTGATGACATCAGCATTAATTGATGACATCAGTGTTGATCGATGACATCAGCATTAACCGATGACGTCAGCGTTCACTTTGACCAAAAAGTCAAATTTTCCAAAAACCCCTATTTTATATTTTTTGATGTTCTGAGTCTGATTTTGAAGTTTGTTTTGTAAAATTCTAACTAGAAAGCCTCTGAATCTAACCTTGAACCCGAACATGCTTGTGTATTTAATTTTTTTCAATTATAAGCAATGTGATTAAGGACTGGATTTGGAATTTGTGTAATTGAAGGTATTCACAGTCCCTTGTATATAAGATGTTGAGGGATGTCGAATTCGGGTTTGAGAGTGTTTGAATGTCGTTCCAAGGGTTGACCGACACAACAAGGATTTAAGGTAATACTTTACTACCTCTTGCATATTTCATGAAACATGATGGTATCTGGTTGGTACATGCACGACTATGATTAAGCGTATTGTTAGCTCTTGTTAAGTCAAATCTATTATGAAAATATTAGAAGGGTAATCTAGACAAGATTAATTATTCGAATAAGAAGTTTGATAACCGTGAGGGTTTCTAAGTTTAGTAAATAATTAATAATAAGTAAATTTCCAATTCTGATTCATTGTGTTACTAGAATTAATGTTGGAAATATAAGGTGTGAAATGATGAAAATACCCTTGAGGTGTAAGAATGACCATAATACCCCCGTTGATGTATATCGATTTAGAAATTTACACTTGTTCTAGTAAACAATTGATTCATCTGGAAACCTCGATGTACTTGGAAAGATACGATAATAAGATTTAAACCTCCGAGAATGATAAGTACTTGGATTCAACCAAAATTCTAAATAGATCTCTGAAGAAAAATTTATGGGAAACTCTTTGTATGTTCGAATTAATCAAACTATAAAAAAATAAGAAAATTGATTATAATGACTGAAATAAGTGAGAGAATTAGAAATACTAATACAGCGGAATAGGAAAAGACCAAAATATACTCGGGCATTGGAATTTCTATTTTAATTAAAATGACAGTTATGCCCTCGAGTTTTGAAATAATTAGATGGTTTAGAAAAATCAAAAGGAACGAGATGACTAAAATGGTAGAAAATACTGATATGTATGAATTGGCAAATGAATCAGATACCCTAAGACACCAAAGCTATTAACTTAATTGAAATGACGAATATACCTTCAAATTCTGAAATAATCAAATTGTGAAGAAGGCAAAATGGACCGAATGACTGAAATGACGTTAAGCAATTAAACGAATAAAAACTCCTCCTAACTTGAGATTAGTGAAAGCTCTAAAAACCTAGAGCCTAGATACAGTTCAAATGACTGTATCACTCGTGTAGACTCGAAGCTGGACTTACGTATATCAGTCATTTGTGTCACTGTTACAATAATGAAAGAATACTACATAAGTACTTGATCAACTAATCGGGTCTCATCTAATGATAAATTGGGAGCGGTGATCAGTCTAGCTTTTCAATGCAATCAATACTAAGTTGGTAATTAAGACAAAGATTATACACATAAATGGACTTGAAAGCTCGGCAAGCCATAAGAAAATCTTTATTATTACATATCATCGACCTTCCCATATCAGGTTAAATTACCAGATAAGCCTCGAAGGATAGAAACGACTTAAATGCCGATTGAACTAATTGTTTGGAACCCTCTTGATATATCCAGAACTTTGAATGATTTCGATGAACCAAGCTCTTAAATACCTTAATGGTCTCTATATTCATCGAACTCCTATTTCAAGGAATCTCTTTGGAAACTGCTCGAAATACGTAAAGTATTAAAGTACTTCTTTTGTAATCATCTTGTACCTGAGTAAAAAATCGAATCATTTAGTGTGTTCCATGTGTGCTACACAACTATTTTGTATACTGTTTTATATGGTTTATTAAACTAATCATGTGCATATGATTGACATATTTGAATTAACATAAACATAACATGCTTATAAAATTAAGCATGACTGTACTATATGGTTGATATATGCCCTAGTACACAATATGATAAACATGCTCTATGGTACTGTTTATTTGTATACAAAAATTACATATTGTATGACTCCCCGGACTGATTCACTAGGGTACTTGGGTTATGATATGAAGTCTATATAGGTTCAGCCCTAATTCGACTGGTAATTCCGCCCGTATAAGGTTCTTATGCTTTGGCTAAGGTAATTTTGCCCGTATTCGGTTCTTATGCTTTAACTAGGGTAATTTCGCACGGACCTAAGGTATTCCCTTAAGATGGTACCCAAGACCAATGGGCTTGGGTTAATGCATGTATATGATACAGTTCTAGAGAACTGTATTATAGATTTCGGTTGGAGGGTAGATATGTTTACTGTATTGTTACATTGTAAGTATTAATTTTTGCATTGTTCGCCTGATACTTGAGTGGTCGAAGAAAGAACAACTATGTTACCTTTAGATAAACCATTTTTTTGGAATATTGAATCAAAATTCGACTTGTTTGTTTCCTGGAACACCATGACAGCTTTATGCTTTGCCATATACCTGCATGTGCTTACAACATCATTTGGTAGTTTTGTATCACTAAGCTTTTCCAAGCTCACGTTGTTTTTACCATCGTAGGTACTAAAGGATTGAACATGGTCAAATATCGACATCAGTATGCGAGTTCTTTCAGCACTGCTTGCGGAGTGTGGTACTCGTGTAATTAGGGGGCATGTATATCACGTCTTATTTTATATCAGAGTCTGAAACTTGTACTGTAACTTGAACCATAATTTTTATTTATTGTTCGAATGATTTCTGGAACTTATATTTTAATCTAGAAATTATTTTATGATTTTAAATGTTTGACAATTTTCTTATATAAAATTTTATCTTTGGTAGCTCTTGTGACCCAAATGTAACACCTCAGATCGGATCGGGTCATCTTATCAATCTAAAAGGATTACATTTGGTGGTATCAGAGCTTAGAGTTGCATCTTTCTGGGTAGATCGGCTAGTCATCTGTCGTAGGGTGTTTGGTGAATACATGCCCCTAGATCATAATCGTACTCCTCTGAGCCAAAACTTTGATGTCGAATCTTTTTCCTGTGATAAGAGTATTTAAGTATTATGTCTGTTAGTGCTCTATTTGAGCTGGCAAGGAATGTCCTTGGCTTTCATCTGTGCTTTGGATTTACGTGATAAATTTGAATTCGGATAAAGTATATAAAATTGTTGGTGCCTGTAAAATTAAAAAAATTCAGATTGGGAATAAATGTTTGATTGTGTGAGATGTTGTATGACAGACTCTATTATGATTTCAAGTTGAACTGATTTAGTTCTGGAAGTCCTAAATAACAAAGTAGTTTATCTGAGTTCGGACAAGGTGACATTTCTCTATGGTCTGCATTGATAAACCGAATTGAAAGATTTCTAGAATTAGTCTCTTTCCAATTTTAATAAATCTGGAAATTTGAAAAGTGTCAAGCCTCGTACCTCAGTGTTATGGTTGTTTTGAGATTATGCTTGAAAATATTCTGGTAGAAGTTAGTTGTGGAGTAATGTGTTGATCATGTTAGTGATGCTGGTAATCATTGTAGAAACTGAATGGATAGATTATGAAATTGAAATAAAAGTGTTTGTATACGTAGCACATGTGTAAATTTTGAAGTGGTTCAGTTATATTCGAAAAGAAGTAGTTATGTCTGAATGTTGCGATGTGGGTAGGCAAGTTATATCTACCCTTCAGATATGTGGAATGCATAATTCTTGAGTCAGATAATGAAGTTATGTACGCTAATCTTGTAAAGTTTATGTTGACGCTTAGGATTGACCGCTTTGCTTTTGTAGCTGATATATATAAGATATGGTATCCAAAGATATATATATATATATATATATATATATATATATATATATATATATATATATGGACAAGTAAGTCTATCCTTATTGTCCAATTGGTTATGTAATACCCGAATTTTGATTGGGTTTAATAATTAATTAAATAAATAAATAGTCCAAATAATAAATAAAAGCCCAAAGCTGTAAATACAGTCCATTTACATATCTATTACAAAGCCTACAAGTCCAAATTCTACAAAACCTATTACAATAGTTAAACAAACCCAAATATTGTTTTCCCGCCCAAATATATGCTTTATCAAATAAAGAGGCCCAAACAAGCACACTTGTGTTTGTTTAGCCTACCCAAACTAGCCACGTGTCACTTCAGGAATAGATAGTTGCTCTTTCTCGCGGATTAAGCCTTCGATGACGTAATCATGGTCAGTAGCTATAAATACCCTGGAGAGAGAAAAAAACAATTAATGAACAGTGTAATAATTACTTAATCATTACTCTAATAATTGAGGAGAGAGGGAAACCGAAGGGTTACTTGGAAAGTCTGGAGTCACCAGAGAAGTCAAGCCATCGTCGGAGCCACGCCGTCACCGGATCTACACTGATTATACCAAAAAGGTAATCCACAATTCGAATCTTTATTTTCCTGCAACAAAAATAAAGAAATATTAGATCTAGGTTTAAAAACTAAAAAACAGTAAAGGACAAAATAAAAAAGGTCACCAGAAGCTTATTTTAAAGTCACTGGAGTTTTATTTCGTGTGGTCGTCGTAGAGTGTTTTAGGTTTCTAGTAGAGTTGAAAATGATAGGAATGGTTCGGTTTTGGGTAAATCTAGGGGGAACTCGGGAGATCCTGTTGGATCAGGTAGTTTAGGCCGAATCAGAGTGAAAAATAAAATATTTTTGGTATTTTAAGGTTCTGGTACGGTAGCCGAAAATCGCCCCACGACGACCGACCGGAACCACACGGTGGTCGAAAGTTGTAGGCGGTGGCCGGGAGTTTTGGATATGGTCGGAGTGAGGAGGAAGATGATCGAAGACGATGACCGGTGATGGCTACCGTGCAACACATCAGAAAGGATTAGGACGACGGACATGGATCTAGTGGTGGTGGCTAAGGCGAAATTTGGCCGGAGTTCTAGGGTTTGTTAGTTTGGGGAAGAATGGTTAAGAACATGAAAGGGAATTTGGGGTTTTGATCTTTAAAAACGAGAATATGATGAGTTTTAGGTGTTTGTGAGGATTGGATAAGAAAAAATAGAAGAACATATGATGGTTTCAGGGTGGAAAAAGAGTTTTGATCTTTGAAAACAAAAGTTAAAGGAGTTTTTGGTGTTTGTAAGGATTAAACTAAGGAAATGGATGAATTTTGGGAAGAACATGAGGAAGAACAAGGGTTTAGATCCGTTTTAGGGTAGGTTTTCTGGAAATTTCGGGTTAAAGTTGAGAGAATTTTGAGGAGTGAGAGAATTAAGAGTGAGGGAGTAAATGGAAGAAATGGTCGAGCTAACTCGGTCAGCCCCTTTTTGTAGTCTGAGCAAAACGGTGCCGTTTTGGCACCGGGCTAGCTAGGATTCGCGCATTAATATGTGGGTCGGGTTAGATCTGCATCTATCTATATGGATTCCCTTTGGTTTTTGCCCAAAGTCTTGATTTCTCTCAATTTAGTCCCAATTTCCCTCTAATTTGTTCCCTAACTTTGTAATCTTTTTCAATTCGGCCCTTTTCTTTAATAAAATCAGGTTTCTAGATTTGATTTCTTTCAATTTGGTCCTAAATTCATGTTCTAATTTAATTTATTTTAATTGCTTTAATTTAAATGATTGGATGCATAGTTTAAATTAATGCATATAGAAATATTTGTTAGGAAAGTTAATCATATAGTGCTAATTAATCATTAGAGCCTTTAGCTTAGATTATCTAATTAGGATTCAATAATTAAATAGGATAGAATATTGTAGTAATTAAATGTATATCAAATATAAACTTTAAAATTCAAATGTTGATGATGTTCCATTGTTTACAAATGGGGTGTTATCTCAATATGGATTTTAATGGATATATTTAATATATATATTACACTTATAATTGAATATCAACTTAGCACTTTAATTGAAATTAAATAATTAATTAGGATACATTGTAGTTAATTAATTGTATATTAAATAGAATTTTTGAGGCCCAAATTTGGATGGTGTTCCATTGTTTACAATGGGGTGTTATCTCAACATTAACTTTGAAGATGTATATTTAATATACATTTCCACTTATAATATTGATTTAATTAATTGTTAGAGCCTTAATTAGGGCTAGTACTTTAATTAATTAGAACAATTAGCTGATAAGGAATATTATTAATTTAAGGGCTTTAAATATATGGAAGGTGTTCAAGCAATTGACATTTTCTCATAAAAGCCACTAAATTAATTAATATTCATATTATAAATGATTAATTAATTAGAACCATTTTAGGTTAGTACTTAAAATGAACAAGACGATAAAAGGTCATTCATTTAAAACCTTTTATGATTGGAAATTCATTTTTTTAAATATGAATAGGGGTGCCACTTAACGGGGTGCTTTTAATCCCATATTCGAACAAAATGAATTTCCTTATAAAAGGATATCTGCATTTGGAAAGTAAAATTCATTTATTAATTATGGGAGAAATTAAATTCAAATAATTATTTGAAATGCCACGTAAAGTTAAGGTACCGATAACGGGCGTTTGTGGGGGTTCTAATCCTTCCCCACACGTAACTGACTCCTGAACCCAATTTTAAAGTAAAGAATCTCTAGTTTGTTTTTATGGTGTCCGGTCTACCTCGAATTGATCGGTGGCGACTCTAATTGTTTTTTTAAAGGAAATTAAGGATGAGTTTTATTAAAATGAACCTTAAATTTTCAAAAATGTAAAAATGGATTAAAAGGAGTCAAAACCTAATTTTCCAAAAGACTGATCGTCGGGCTATTTTTACACACCAGTTTCAAAAATGGTCGCGACAGCTTGGGGACTCCGCTAGGGATTTTTTTTAAAAAGCGAGAGTCAGGCCTAATTAATTTTACGTGGTATTTTGGCATTTTAGGACAGTGATTTGAATTTAATTTTTTCATAATTATTGGATGAATTTTCAGAACGAATGGAGATAGTTTTTTCTTATGTGATATAAACTGTCATTCATGCATAAGTCTTCTACCCGAGCTTTTCACCCTTAAGTGGGAGTGAGGCATGATCTTACGTGAGTTATTCAGCTCCGTGATCGAAATTTTGTCCTCCTTCCGGTATACCAACCTTATACACCGTGAGGTTACGACTCCGCTATAAAGGGCCGTATACTCCCGAATCTATGTCTTACTGTAGTGTAGTAACGACAGTTCAGGTACCCAAAATCTAGATTGAAATAGAAGCCTACCCCATTAGAGCTAGATAAGGACCTAGGACAGGGTGTTGCTGATTTAAATACACTTCTCTGGTTATTTTTTTGTGCAATATAAATTGTTCTCTGGTTATTTTTACGCAATATAATATGTTTTTACAGCAATTATTTTTGCCTACGGTATTATTTCATCATACTGGCACAATTTCTTTTGTTTTTTTTTGTTATATGTATTTTGCATCATAATTGTATTCATTGGGGTATTGAGTTCGAAGTCAATCGAATAGGAAATGTCTCATACAACTGAAGGGTCCAATAGACAGGGAGAGGATAATACCGCAGTTTGGTCATGGTCCGAAAAAACCCAGTTTGTCAAAGGAGACAGTATCAGGGGAGACTATGTATCACAAACCAAGAAAAATGCGAGAATGAATTCAGGATAGAATAGATGTTTACCGGAGCTCAAAATGATGTGGGAACAACGGGATGAAACTATGAAGAAGGCTTTTCAAATAGAGTTCGAGGATATAGTGATGTTATTAGGCGTCCCAATGGATCGATAATTAATTAGGGCCATGATGCAGTGCTTCACGTTTGGAGAAGTGGATATAACACCTACACTAAAGGAGTATGAGGCTTTGATACACTGCCCGAGATTTGAGAAAGACAACATTTATACGAGGCCCCCTAATAATTCAACCTTTAGAAGGAAGTTGAAGATGATTACCGAGAAAAATAAAGTTTGGTTCAACGAGAAGTAAAAAAAAGGGAACGACGAGGTAACTGAGGATAATGAACGTATACATTGGAAAGTAATTCAAGAATTAATTCTAGCAAGTGATGAGCTAGAAAGGAAAAGAAGCTTGTACACTCTATGTATTTACAGGTTAGTGTTATTTCCGAGGACTCCGGACTATATTGATCCCTCAACTCTTGGGTTGTTTGAGCGCTTAAAGAACAAGGTAAACCCGGTGCCAGCTATCTTGGCAGAGACATGTAGAACATTGACCGCTTACAAAAGAACAGGAGAAATAAGATTCTGGGGCTGTGCTCAATTGTTAGAGGTTTGGTTTCGTGGCTATAGATAGGTTGCGCCTTATAGAGCTCGTAGGTTCTGTACTGACTATTCACCACTGGAGGAACACCTTGCAGCATGTTCGATTGAGAGAATGACGGAAGAACAGTGGAAAGAACACTTTCTGAATATGAAAGACTCGGAGATTGTTTGGAAGGCCCCTTGGCTGAATTTGGTTGGTTACCTATATCGATGTGGAAAATTCGACTAGGTTTCGCTGCCGGGAATTTGGGGAGGTACAGCCTATTGCCCACTGTTAGTGTCTCGACAATTCGAATCAAGATAGTTTATTCCCGCTACTGCTGGTATGGAAGAGTTTGAGTATATGCACAAGATGAAAGGCTACAAGATAAAAATAAAGGACGCTGTAATAGCGTGGAAAACACCAAGGAGGGTAAAGCTCTGGGATGGGTCAGAAGTCATGCCAAATTATGTGCAATAGAAGGCTCGAAGGGTTAACGATGGCATTCAATAGACAATCACTGGGAATACTGGTCTGATCAATGAACGTGTGAGAGATGGACCATCAGTAGTGGAAAAATTGAAACACGACCACGAGAAAGAATTGAAATGGTATGAGAAGCGAATCAAGAAACTGAAGCAAAAGCTTTCTATGGCGACATTAGATATAGATGTGCAAAAAGGGTAAGAAAAATGAGCTTTTTGAACAGAATTAGAAAGTTAGCCAAGAATTGAAGGACTTAAAGGAAACTCATTCCGAGTGTAAAATGACACAAAAAGGAAGCGCGAGCAGGATGATCAATGATTTTTCTAAACAGTTAGATATGGTTGCAAAGAAGATGAATGGCTACAAGAAAATGTACGATGACAATGTAAAATTATCCAAGAAAAAGATACAAGACTTGAAGGAATCGTATAACCACACCAAAAGGAAGCTCGAAGGAAAGAAGACACAAAATTTAGAGTTGTCAACTCAAAACTCAGAACTGAAAGCATAGAATGAAGAACTAAGGTCTCAGATATCGCAAATGGAACAAGTTCTCGCGGGGTATTACAATGAAGGAAGGGATATTGCGGATGAAGAGAATGAAGGTTTGAAGAAAAAGGTGGTTGAGTTAGAAAATACGGTTCAAGACTTAAAGGGAAAGCTTGCAAATTTTGAAGGAGCGCTGTATCGAGAAAGTGATGCATGAAAATAGAAGTATGAAGCAGCCCAACGTACAGTCCAAGATCAGAATAATGAACTAGTTATCTTCAAAGGACGAGTAAGGGGCATTGCTCAGTATGTCCAGATACTGTCAAAGGATGTTGCTAAACTACTACAACGCCCTGACATTGATCTGGAGCTTGAAGAAATGGTTGTCCGCCTGCTGAACGAGATAGTTAACCTATGAGTTAGGGCTAATAGTTTTCTGTAATGGAAGTTATCCATTCCCTGTACTCGACTTTTCCTAGTTAAATGGATGTTTTTCTAAATATTTATCTTTAAGCTTAATGCCCTTAATGCATTCATACATTCATATAGCAACATATGATATCATTTTCTTATTAATAAAGGTTTTTAATAAAGAAATGTTTTATGGCATTTTGTTTTTGAATTGCAGTCATTCTACATTCATACGGAACACGTTTACGCTCCAGGACCATGGTTGTTGAGGATAGAATTACTAGTATTGAGAATGATCGTGTCGAGGTATAGTACAGATTTGACAAGATTGAGCAATCCATGAAGGATCACTTTGCTCAGACACAAAGGGATATTATCAGTCACCTGACTGCTTTGTTGGGACCAAAAGAATCTGGAAAAAGCAAGGTGTAGGATGGACCACATACAACGTGAACGAATAGGTGGACACTACATTTTATATAAAGGAACAGCCTAAAGGACCACCTCATGTGAAGAAGGTCCAAATTAATCTAGTTGGAGCATCTGCTAGCCACCGATCCATATTGGAGCAAATTTTGGAAGTGGCGATGAAGTCTCAGATTTGAACATGGTCAATGAGGTCGAGAAGATTCGTGCTGAGATCGAAAGAAAGTATGAGGAACGTTGCAAGGCTCTGGAAGAAAGATTGTTAGAGATACAAAAAATGAATAATTAGGGGTCTAGTGCTGCTGATTTGAGTTTGGTTGCTGATTTGATCCTTCCACCCAAATTCAAGGCACCTGATTTTGAAAAGTATGATGGAACAACTTGCCTGAGGGCACATCTTACTATGTATTGTCGCAAGATGGCTGCTTATTTGAAGGATAAAAAAAATTTATTCATTGTTTTCAAGATAGCTTGACGGGCTCAGCAGTGCGATGGAATGCGCAACTAAGTCAGGTCAACATCAGGTCATGGAAAGATCTTTCTGGAGCTTTCGATGAGCAATATTAACACGTATCTGAAATGGTTCCTAGCGGGGTTATGTTGCAAGCTATGGAACAGAAACCTACCAAGAGTTTTCGCCAGTATGCATAGAGGTGGAGGGAACTAGCGGCACAGGTACAACCAGCGTTGTTGGAAAATGAGGTCAACTATATGTTTGTAAATACTCTGAGAAAACCACTCTTCGAGCATTTAATAGGTAATGCTACTCATAATTTTGCTGACATGGTGATGATTGGCGAATTGATTGAAGCAACAATTAAGAGTGGAAGATTAGAAAGCATGGAGAGTTCTCGTAAGACTTCTAAAAGGAAGGATAATGAAGTGAACAATACGAGTTCTTATGAGGCCCCGAAGAATGTTACAATTTTATTAGCTAGTGCATCAGGAAGTTCACAGAATTCAAATAGGTAGGATTCTCAAGGCTCGAGAAATGACGGGATGAACATCACACTGCTACCAATATCATATACAAAGTTGTATCCACAGTTGTTTGATGCGGATTTGGTAAGACCCTATTATTTGACACCCCTTCAACCTTCATATCCTCTATGGTATAATCCGAAGGCACACTGTGAATATCATGTTGGGATCCGGGGCACACAATTGAAAATTGCACAGCATTCAAAAATGTGGTCTAGAATTTAGTAAATATTGGTGTGTTGAAATTTGATGAGCCTAATATAGCAGTGAATCCTTTGCCAAATCATACAGTTTCTAAAACATAGTGATCGAAGAAGAAACAAGATATGAAAAAGAACGAGGATCGAAGAAGAGCTCGTTTTCTAGGAATTGAGACAACTTGGGAGCCCACGATCTTTCCGAACTTGGCAAGCATCTTCAAGTTGTGTGGGGTTGTTAATATAGAGAGGCAACTGGAGAAAGACAAACAGGAGACACTGAGGCTCCAGGAAGATGAGATCTTCAATGAAAGTGTGGGAAAGGTGTGTATAAATAGTGTATTCGAGGGATCCCAGCTTGGCAAGTTTCTGGAGGGAATACATCCATGCTTTCTTGGTGAAATCTTGAACAACTGGACATTTGAAGACCCCCTACTCTTTAAGAATAAAACATAGTAAATGCCAAGAACCACTTCATACTTTTGCCCGCAAAAAGTTCAATAGAAGTTAATGAGGTCGAAGATGATACAGAATGTGAAATCCCTGACGAATTACTGAGGTTGGTAGAAAAAGAAGATAAGCAGATCTTACCTCACAAAGAAGAGAAAGAAGTTTTGAATCTGAGTACAAAAGAAGTTAAAAAGAATGTGAAGATTGGTGCTGCTTTCTTGCCAGAGATAAACCAAAAGTTGGTTGATCTGTTGCGAGAGTTTAAAGATGTCCTTGCCTGGTCTTATCAAGATATGCAGGAGTGGATACATATATCATGGTACACAAATTGCCAATAAGGTTAGAATGTAAATCGGTTCAGCAAAAGCTTAGAAGATTGAGACCGAAATAGGAGGTACAAAAGAATATTGATGCTGGTTTCCTAAAGGTGGCACAATATCCAGAATGGGTGGCTAATATAGTCCCGGTGCCAAAGAAAGATGGAAAAGTGTGCATGTGTGTTGATTACAGAGATTTGAATAGAGAGAGTCCAAAAGATAATTTTTCTTTGCCTCGCATAGATATTCTGGTGGACAATACATCAGGAAATTCATGGTTCTCCTTCATTGATGGCTTTTATGAATATAATCAGATAAATATGGATCCAGAAGACATGGACAAAACAACATTCATAAACTTGTGGGGAACATATTGTTACAATGTAATGCCCTTTGGACTAAACAATACTAGGGCAACATACCAGCGAGCTATGGTGACTATTTTCCATGATATGATGCACAAAGAAATCGAGGTGTATGTGGATGATATGATTGCCAAATCCCAGACTGAAGAGGAACATATTCAAAATCTGAGGAAATTGTTTCAAAGATTGAGGAATTACCAGTTGAAGCTCAATCCGAATAAATGCACTTTTGGAGCTACATCTAGTAAGCTCATAGGCTTTGTGGTTAGCAGAAGAAGAATTGAAATTGATCCAGACAAGGTGAAAGCAATTCAAAATCTTCTGCCTCCTTGTTTGCAAAAAAAGTTTGAGGTTTCCTTGGAAGATTGAATTATATTTCTCGGTTCATTTCTCAATTGACCGATAAATATGATCCAATTTTCAAGCTGCTTCGAAAGAATAATCCAGGTGAATGGCATGAAGAATGTCAAGCAACATTTGACAAGATAAAAATACCTGATAAATACTCAAATTCTGGTAGCATCGGTTCAAGTCTGACCACCGATTCTTTACTTGACCGTTCATGAGAATTAGATGGGGTGTGTGCTGGGGCAACATGATGATACGGGAAGGAAAGAAAGAGCCATATATTATTTGAGCAAAAAGTTCACAGAGTGTGAAGTACAATACCCACCAATTCAAAAGTTATGTTGTGCCTTGGTTTGGAGAACTCGTAGACTTAGACAATACATGCTATGCCACACTACTTGGTTGATATCCCGTCTTGATCCATTGAAGTTCTTGATGGAGGCACCGGCCTTGATCGAGAGATTGGTCGATAGAAAATGTTGTTATCGAAATTCGATATTGTGTATGTAAACAAGAAAGCACTAAAATGAAGTGCAATAGCAGATTTCTTGGCTAGTCGTGCCTCAAAAAATTATGAGTTCCTGAGCTTTGATTTTCTAGATGAGGACGTAATGAATATCTCTACGGAAGTAAATGGAAATACAGAGAAGGAAGCCTATACTTTGATGGAGCAGTTAATGCCCTGGGACGCAGGATTGGAGCAGTGTTGATCTCCCCAGATAATACACATTATCCCTTCACAAGTAAACTAAATTTTTATGTACCAACAATATGGCAGAATATGAGGCTTGTGTTATGGGTCTGCGAGCTGCCATTGAAAGGAAAATAGAGATTTTGAAAGTATATGGAGACTCTGCATTGGTGATTTACCAACTTCGTAGAAAATATGAAACAAAGGGTGCAAAGTTGATTGAGTATCAAAAATTGATCCTTGAATTGATAAAAGAGTTTAAGAAAATTACTTTCACTTACCTCCCTAGAGAAGACAATCAAATGGCTGATGCCTTAGCCACATTGGCTTCGGTATTTCTAGCAAACAAACAAGAAGATATGGTGCCAATTCAAATGCAGAGTTACAAGACCTATGCTCACTGTCACAGTATAGAAGAAGAGGCAGATGGAAATCCATGGTATTATGATATTTTGTAGTATATCAAATTCCAAACTTATCTCAGAGAGGCGAATGATACTGATAAAAGGATAATTAGGAAAATGGATGTGGGATATGTGCTTGATGGTAAAATCCTGTATAAAAGGAGCAAATATCAAATATTGCTAAGATGTGTCGATGCTCGAGAAGCAAGAAATATCTTGGCGGAAGTACATGATGGAATATGTGGGACACATGCCAATAGTTTTGCAATAGCCTGCAAAATTATGAGATATGGGTATTATTGGTCGACCATGGAAGGAGACTATATTGAGTATGCTATGAAATGTCACAAGTGCCAAATATATGTAGATAAAATCAATTCTCCACCAGTACCTCTTCATACAATGAATTCACTATGGCCTTTTGCAGTCTGGGGCATAGATGTCATCGGTCAGATTTATCCCAAAGCTTCTGATGGACATTGTTTTATCCTTGTGGCCATTGATTATTTACCAAATGGGTAGAAACAACCTCCTGTGCCAATATCACCAGATCAACAGTCTGCAAGTTCTTGAAGAAAGAGATTATTTGTCGCTATGGATTACCTAAAAGAATTATTACTGATAACACCATTAATTTCAATAATAAAACAGTGACAGACGCATGTGAGTAGTTCAAAATTATGTAGCTTAGCGTCCAAAGATGAATGGTGCAGTGGAGGCAGCAAATAAAAATATTAAGAAAATCATAGTGAAGACGATAGATACTTACAAAGATTGGCATGAAAAGTTTCCCTTTGCCTTGTTTGCATATCGAACTTCAGTGCGAACTTCTACTAGGGCAACACCGTATTCTCTAGTTTACGAAATAGAGGCAGTATTACCAATCGAGGTCGAAATTCTGCCTCTTCGAGTTTTGTCTGAAGTGAAATTGGACGAAACAAAATGGGTACAAACTCAGTATGATCAGTTAAATCTTATCGAAAAAAGAGGTTGAAAGCTATATGTCATGGTCAAATATACCATAAGAGCATGATGTGGGCTTATGATAAGAAGGTTCGGCCCAAAGAATTTCTAGAGGGTAATCTAGTACTAAAAAAGATCTTGCCAATACATCGAGATTTTCGTGGGAAATGGATGCCTAATTGGGAGAGACCTTATTTTTTCAAAAAGGCCTTCTCTATAGAAGCGTTGATTTTAACTAAAATTGATGGTGAAGAGTTGCACAAGCCGGTGAACTCCGATTCAGTTAAAACTATTACGTTTGAAGAATAAAAAAGAGATGAAAAAGGAAAAAGAAAAGTGGAGTGAAAACCCGAAAAGAGCGCTTCGTAAAATAAAATATCTTAGGTGAAAACCCAAAAGGACACCGAAAAAAGAAAGAAAATGGGGCTCAAGATGAAAATTCGCAAAGAGCGTCTTGAAACCAAAGGAGGATCTGAGTTGAAAACCCGTAAAGGGCAGCTCAGATGTGTTGTGATTAGGCATCCAGCAATTAAAACCTCTCGGATACCCAGTATTTTGGAAGGGATTTCACATCTCGACAATGTTAAAGTCTGCTAGACAAGGACTCAAGTTCAAAGCTACATCTGGTTGAAAAGGTTGTTGAATCCTTCATACTATGGATACCCAAAGATTTGACTTTGTTTCTCGTTTTTGTTGTTTCAGTTTGCCATGACTCTTTCAAAATCTATTGTATTCCTATTGATAAGCCTCAATAAAATTCATGAATTCTCTTATGAGCTTTATATTATTATTTTTAAAGCATCATGAAAGTAGATTAGCTTAATTCGTGAAAAACATATGATTTCTTGGTATTATTGTGTTTTGAAGAATGCAGGTGAACCTATGCACTCCAGGCCATTGTAAGGAGTGTATAAAGAGAAGATTGAGTAGAATGTTGTGCCAGAAGAAATAGAGATGGAAAAAATAAAGAAATGCCTGAATCAAGCAGCAACCGAATAAGTTGGGTGACAGAAAATGAACAAGAGAAAAATGTGAAAAATAAGGTGAAAACCCGAAAGGAAGCCAAAAAAGGAAAAAAAATAAAAGAAAAATAAGGTGAAAACCTGAAAGGGCGTCTGAAAAAAGAAAAATAAAAAGCGAAAAAAATGAAAACCCGAAAGGGCATTTTGAAAAAAGCAATCTAAAGTGAAAACCTGAAAGTGCGCTTTAGAGCACAGTACTAGAAATGCAGAAAGTGGTTTTGATGGTTAATTCTGAATATGAGATGAGGTGTCAGCACAGGTTGAGAATTACTGAAGAAGCATAATTAAAAAGAGTTAGATCGGTTACCCGAAAAGCAGAAACTGTTTGATTGGTCCCAATTTACCATGTTCATGCATCATAGAAATTAGGGTCATACCAACCTTCATCAAAGCATTTTAATCTGTTTTGTCAGGAATTTATCAAGAATGAAGAACTCCTAATGAGAAGAGTTTGCTCCAGAATTCCTAATGAGAAGAATTCACCCAGCAAAGATTGAAGAATTCCTAATGAGAAGAGTTCTCCCTTTTAAAGAATGAAGAATTTCTAATGAGAAGAATTCGCCCAGCAAAGAAAGAAGAGCTCCTAATGTGAAGAGTTCACCCTTTGGAAGAATTAAGAATTCTCAATGAGAAGAGTTCGCCCTTTTGAAGAATAAAGAATTTCTAATAAGAAGAATTCGCCTAATAAAGAAAGAAGAGCTCATAATGAGAAGAGTTCACCCTTTTGAAGACTGAAGAATTCCCAATGAGAAGAGTTCGTCGTAGAGTTTCTAATGAGAAGAACTCACCTAGTGAAGAAATAAGAGCTCCTAATGAGAATAGTTTGCTTATCTGGCGCCTTTACATAAAGATGGATCAGTAAAGAGTGAGGAATGAAGAATTTCATAATGAGAAGAACAGCTTAAAACCTCAGAAAGTGAAGGATTTCAAAGAGCAATGCCAGACTTTAGAAGATGAAGAATTTCATAATGAGAAGAACAGCTTCAGACTATATGGTTCAGCAGAAGATTGAAGAATTTCATAATTAGAAGAACAGCTTCAAACTTCATTTGTTTAGAGGATGGCTTGTGAGTTCGAACAAAATTCATGTATTTTCAGTCTTTACCATATTCTTGTTCTACAGCAATGGGCAAAGAGGGACAGCTGTAATACCCGAATTTTGACCGGGCTTAATAATTAAATAAATAAATATTCCAAATAATAAATAAAAGTCTAAAGCTGTAAATACAGTCCATTCACATATCTATTACAAAGCCTACAAGCCCAAATTCTAAAAAACCCATTACAAGAGTTAAACAAACTCAAATATTGTTTTCCCACCCAAATACATGCTTTATCAGATAAAGAGGCCCAAACAAGCACACTTGTGTTTGTTTAGCCCGCCCAAACTGGCCATGTGTCACTTTGGGAATGTATAGTTGCTCTTTTATGCGGATTAAGCCTTCGATGACATTATCATGGTTAGCAACTATAAATACCCTAGAGAGAGAAAAAAACAATTAATGAACAGTGAAATAATTACTTAATCATTACTCTAATAATTTAGGAGAGAGGGAAAACCGAAGGGTTACCTGGAAAGGCTGGAGTCACCGGTGAAGTCAAGCTGTCGTCGGAGCCACGCCGTCATCGGATCTGCACTGATTATACCAAAAAGGTAATCCACAGTCCGAATCTTTATTTTCCTACAACAAAAATAAAGAAATATTAGAACTAGGCTTAAAAACTAAAAAACAGTAAAGGAAAAAATAAAAAAGGTCATTGGAAACTTATTTTAAAGTCATCGGAGTTTTATTTCGTGTGGTCGTAGGAGTGTGTTTTAGGTTTCTGGCAGAGTCAAAAATGATAGGAATGGTTCAATTTTGGGTAGATCTAGGAAGAAGTCTGAAGATCCTGTTGGATCGGGTAGTTTAAGCCGAATCAGAGTGAAAATAGAATTTTTTGGGTATTTTAGGGTTTCGACACGGCGGCTGGAAATTGCCCCACGGCAGCTGGCCAGAATCACACGGTGGCTGAAAGTGGTAGGCGGTGGCCGGGAGTTTTGGAGATGGTCGGAGTGGGGAGGAATATGCCTGAAGCTGATGACCGGTGATGGTCGGCATCACCTTCGGTGGCCGGCAAACACATCGAAAATGATTAAGACGGGGGACATAGATCTAGTGATGGTGGCTAAGGCAGAATTGGGCTAGAGTTCTAGGGTTTGTTAGTTTAGGGAAGAATGATTAAGAACATGAAAGGGAATTTGGGGGTTTGATCTTTAAAAACGAGAATATGATGAGTTTTAGGTGTCTATGAGGATCAGATAAGAAAAAATAAAGAATAGATGATGGTTTCGGAGTGGAAAATGAGTTTTGATCTTTGAAAACAAAAGTTAAAGGAGTTTTTGGTGTTTGTAAGGATTAAACTAAGGAAATTGATGAATTTTGGGAAGAACATGAGGAAGAACAAGGGTTTAGATCCGTTTTAGGGTAGGTTTCTGGAAATTCTGGGTTATAGTTGAGAGAATTTTGAGGAGTGTGAGAATTAAGAGTGAGGGAGTAAATGGAAGAAATGGTCGAGCTAACTCAGTTAGCCCCTTTTTGTAGTCCGAGTGAAATGGTGCCGTTTTGGCACCTAGTTAGCTAGGATCCGCGCATTAATATGTGGGTCGGGTTAGATCCGCGTCTTTTTATATGGATTCCCTTTGGTTTTTGCCCAAATTCTTGATTTCTCTCAATTTAGTCCCAATTTCCCTCTAATTTGTTCCCTAGCTTTGTAATCTTTTTCAATTCGGCCCTTTTCTTTAATAAAGTCAGGTTTCTAGATTTGATTTCTTTCAATTTAGTCCTAAATTCATGTTCTAATTTAATTTATTTTAATTGCTTTAATTTAAATGATTGGATGCATAGTTTAAATTAATGCATATAGAAATATTTGTTAGGAAAAATAAGCATATAGTGTCAATTAATCATTAGAGCCTTTAGCTTAGGTTATCTAATTAGGATTCAATAATTAAATAGGATAAAAAATTGTAATAATTAAATGTATATTAAATTTAAACTTTAAAATTCAAATTTGGATGATGTTCTATTGTTTACAATGAGGTGTTATCTCAACATAGATTTTAATAGATATATTTAATATATAAATATATTACACTTATAAAAGAATATCAACTTAGCACTTTAATTGAAATTAAATAATTAATTAGGATACATTGTAGTTAATTAAATGTATATTAAATAGAATCTTTGTGGCCCAAATTTGGATGTTGTTCCATTGTTTACAATGGGGTGTTATCTCAACATTAGCTTTGAATATTTATATTTAATATACATTTCCACTTATAATATTGATTTAATTAATTGTTAGAGCCTTAATTAGGACTAGTACTTTAATTAATTAGAACAATTATTTGATAAGGAATATTATTAATTTAAGGGCTTTGAATATATGGAAAGTGTTCAAGCAATTGGCATTTTCTCATAAAAGTCATTAAATTAATTAATATTTATAGTATAAATGATTAATTAATTAATTAGAACCATTTTAGGTTATTACTTAAAATGAACAAGATGATAAAAGGTCATTCATTTAAATCTTTTATGATTGGAAATTCATTTTTTTAAATATGAATAGGGGTGCCTCTTCACGAGGTGCTTTTAATCTCATATTCGAACAAAATGAATTTTCTTATAAAATGATATATGCATTTGGAATGTAAAATTCATTTATTAACTATGGGATAAATTAAATTCAAATAATTATTCAAAATGCCAAAATGCCACATAAAGTTAAGGTACCGATAACGGGCGTTTTTGGGGGTGCTAATCCTTCCCCACACGTAACCGACTCCCGAACCCAATTTTAAAGTAAAGAATCTCTTGCTTATTTTTACAGTGTCTGGTCTACCTCAAAGTGATCGGTGGCAACTCCAATTGTTTTTTAAAAGAAATTAAGGATAAGTTTTATTAAAATGAACCTTAAATTTTCAAAAATGTAAAAATAGATTAAAAGGAGTCAAAACCCTAATTTTCCAAAAGATTGATCGTCAGGCTATTTTTACACACCAATTTCAAAAATGGTCGCGACAGGTTAAAATATAATTGTGATTGTCTGGGTGAGGCTATGACAAACAAGAGTCTTATGTTATTCTCAAAGATTGTGGCATCGAGTTCAGTGATGAGGTTTAAGTAAAATTCAAATGTTTATGTATGGGAAAATATCAAAATTTGGACATAAGGGCAAACTAAGTCTTAGATTCATTGGCACGTATCGTATTTTGAAGAGAGTTGGACCTGTAGCTTATCAGCTTGAGTTGTCTAAAATTAGTCGTATAATGATGCTTTTCATATGTCTAAGTGGAGACAATACTGCCCGAATCTAAGTTATAGTATTCAGATTGAGGATATGAAATTGAGACTAGATTTCTCTTATGATGATGAGCCCAGATTTTAAATCACGACGAGAGAATTCTGAAGAGCAAACATACCCTGATGGTTAACGTTCATAGGAGTAAATGAGGGAGCAATTCTCGCATCTGTTTGACTATGTTAAATTTCGAGGACGAAATTTTTTTTAGGGGGAGAGTTGTAACACCCTTAAAATTTCTTTAATATGTACTAAAGGCGGTTAAATTAAATAAATAAGTAAATGGGTGATATTGCTGCCAAGGGGTGTTGAACCCAGGGCCCCTTGAATGGAGAACACATGGCCTAGCCAATCAAGCTAAAGCAGTCACTTAACATGATTTTCTCCATTTTAATATTAAGTTATATCTTGTTCTTATACCAAATAAAATGAATAAGTCTGAACCAAACCCCCCAGCCAGTGTTTAATGCCCTATTTCTAATATGAAGAAAATATCAGATCCAGAGTCGTCTTCTCAAAATTTTCATCTTCCCTCATCGATTTATCTCTGATCTTCACCAACTCCCCATCGTGACCGTCACAGCCAGTGCCACACCGCGACTCTAGCCCTAGCCGTCACGCGTAGAGTAACGTTGTCGTTCACTATAGGAATCTAGTTGAGTGCTTGACCGAAAACGTTGAGCCCTTCTCTGTTTTTCGATGATTTATCATTCCTCTGTAATCCATGTATCACCGACCACCGTCATCAGGTTCGCCATCATCCTGCAACCAAAACCAGTCCTCCACTTGCCGAGCCGCCGCACTTTTTGCCTTAGAGAGCACCGACAAACTTCGGCAAGGATAAGCTTTGTTCTCTGGTTTGGGATTCAAATATTTCCAACCTTTTTCGACCGTTCCAAGCTATAGTAAGCATCAAAAAGGCCTTTCTTTTTATGTTTTGTGTCGGTTGTTGCCGATTTGAGGTGTTTTCCCATCGTTTGAGCAGCGCGTGGCGTCTTGGATAATTTATGGCCACCTAGGGATGGTGGCTGTAACACCCGTATATTCGATGATTAAATACACATTGAAGATGTTATTAAAATATTTAACTGATTTCCTGTCTTGCAATTTTTTTAAAACACCTGGCATAAATCTAATTTATAAAATAATCTTTTATCGACTATCGAAGTATTCATAGCCTATTTTCAGATTGCTAGTTTTGACCCTAAATTGATTTATAAAACATATTAGTCAGTTATTAAAATAAGTAAATAATTCAGGGTGAAAACTAGGTACACTGCCTAAGCACTTTCTTGAATTTAATATCGGTATGCGGTAAACAACATTTAAAATTTTACCTTTTAAACAACCAACGAATAAATTGTTACATACCTACTAGAGAATATCATAAAATTAGAATGTCTTACTGATGTTTGACAGATTGCAGCTTGATTAACATACTTGCCTCCTCTTTCGGTAAGTTTCCAATAACCTATGAGTGAAACAACACACATTAAGTATTCACTTAATGAGGCAACTATAATTTAAAGTAAATCATTTCAATGTATAGAATCTTATAAAATAGACTTATCAAAGTCACGCCTTTGTCATATAACAGTGCAATACATTTCCTACATAATGGCAAGCGAGTCTCAATTGCAGTTTATATCATATCTTCAAACCTTAATTTTATTAATCAAATATACGTTAAGTTTTTTAACTTAACTGCCTGCATAAATGCATTTCATGTAGTATAGCCTGAAGTACAATATAATGTGATACTTTGGTACACGAGTCATCATAACCGACACCGTAGTGTCTACCATGTCGTAGCGTCTAATGATGAGTACGTACTCGAGGACGCCCTTTGCTCCTCATACTCGCACATTTTGTGCTACGTAAGACCGTAGTGTTTGAACCAACTCCGTAGAGTCTAACTCCGTAGATTCTATCTCAACCCCGAAGAGTCTATCTCGACCTCGAAGAGTCTATCTCGCACCGTAGTGCTATAACGCAACTGCTAGGACTCTATGGATATCCAACTATACCAAAAACTTCACAATAGTACTTGGGAATAATCAACATTATAATCAACATTCCTTGTTCAAAGCATCAATATAAATCATAATTGTATGTATATATATCCAAAGTCATAATATCGTTCTTACTTTATTATTAGGAAATACGATAGATTTACTGGCCTATCCACCTGCATAAAAGCATTTCATGATGGTGAGTACGTACTCGAGGACGCCCTTTGCTCCTCATTATCGCTCATTTTGTACTAGTCGACACCGAAGTGTCTAAACAACACCGTAGTGTCTGCAACACCGTAGCGTCTGATGTCAACACTTAAGTGTCTGGAACGCACCGTAGTGCTGAAATGCAGCTGCTAAGACTCTATGGATATCTAATTATACCAAAGACTCTCACACTAGTACTCGGGCATAGCAATAAAATACTTTCACATTCAATATTCAATCCATCAATACTATCATTCATAGTTCAATATTTGGCAATTCATACCCAAAATCTAAAATCCGATTTATCTTAGATAAATCATTATGCCATATCAATGTATCACATATACCATTAAATATTTCATGCCATTTACATAACTTTGATCAACATACATTTTCATTAATATCAAGGTCGACTTCTCGCAAGTCTCCCTCATGTCATATATATAAAATAAGTAAAAATGCACCCACTCACCAACTAAATCCTAGTTCGATCCTTTCTTTCATAGTACCTCGAACTTTCTCTGATTCGAACTTGAATCCATTAATTACCTAAATACAATAAAATATTTGTTAGATTCAAATCTAACATTGTTAAATTGATTTAAAAAACATAATTATTCGAATATAAAATATTTTTGAAATTTTCCCAAATTTCCATATGATTGCCGATTTGGTCCTAAGGTTCTTAGTGACCATTTTGGACATCAAACAATTGTTCAAGCTCAAATTAGAACAATTCCATTACTACTTGTTCACTTTGGATTTTATCCCCTCAAGCTTCAAACATTACTAAAGTGACACTTTAGTCACTAACTTCGCAAAAGTACTTGAATTCATTCATTAACCAACTAATCCAACATTTCTAAAATTCTACCAACTTCCATTTAATTTAGAGTATTGACCGAATTGGTCCTTTAAAAATAACTTCCATTTTCGAAATGGTCCTTCACCATTTCTTTTCTTGTCATTTCAATCCTTTACTTCCCAATTTCAACTCTAATGCTAGAATAATTTCACAATAATTCCCCTATATTTTCAATTCTAGTCGAATTGGTCACTTGACATAACAAAGGAAACTTAATCATTCTAACATTGAAACAAGGCTTCTAGTTTCATAATTCATTCATTTCCATCCTTGATTCAATCCCCTAACCAAATTCCCAAAACTTAGGTGTAAGGCTTATAACCTTGAACTTATAATTAAACTAGATTCAAGCTTATTATTTTTCATGCCTACAACATTTTATTTATTCAAATCAAACTTCATATTCAACATGTATTCATTAATCTAACAATCTACATCTTCAAAAACATAAGCTATACTTAAACTTTCCATGCAAAACTACCATAAAAATGAAGAGAATTAAACATAGATCACATTACCTTAATTTAATTTACTTGAATCTAGCCTTTAAATCTTCAAAATTAGCTTGAAAATTTCCTCTTTCTCTTCTTTCTTTCTTTCTTCTCCACTGCATAGGCAAAATAAAATGGGCAAAATTTTGTTTAATTAATAACTTAATATTATCATAATTAACTTGATTTTGCCACCTGTCTAATTAAAATGAATATTAAATTCATTTTAATCCAAAATACTAATTTGCCCTTCAACTAATTTCATTTTTACAATTCTTCTTCAAAAATACCACTCCATTAAATTTGACCCAACTTTGGTTCCTTCATAACCGGCCATTCCTAAAGAAATCATAAAATTTGATTTTATGATTTTTTATTTGATCCAATTACCCGATAATCATTAAATACGATTTTCCATTGATCAAACTATCGAATCTAATCCAAAAATCTCATATCCCTAAATTCCATAAATAAATAATATTAGCATAATAAATCTCCTAAATTTATGGATTCAAACTCTGAAACTTTGACTCGATCTAATATATCGATAATTACCAGAAATCTCTTTTGGATAAATTTTTTCCTTAAAATCCCTTTAACAAATATTCATACGAATTATTCCAAATTTTTTGGAGTCACTTATCGATCAAAACATAGATATGGGACCTTCCTAGAGATAACTCATCCTAATTTTACTCTAGTCTTAGCACGCTTAACAATTTTATTCTATCCAAATTCGATATTTTCTATTGTATCCTAATTCCCAAATCTGATATCAAAATTCTTATTTTGATCAGATTTACCCTTATATTGAATAAAAATCACTTACTTGATATTTTACACTTTAGTTTCCAAACTTCTTCATGTTTGCCGTTTTGGTGCTTCTATCATTCAAAAACTTTATTTTGATCCCAACATCAAAATTAAACTTGTACAATATAAAACTCTTCAATTCCAATCACTTAAATCAATTCTCCAACATATTATTCATTAAATACGAGCTCAACAATCAAATTCTTAAACTTTACAAAGTTGACATTTTGGTCCCTATTACAATCTAATTAGGGATTTTCATTCCAATCACCTCAAAACAACACTTAGAACCATTTATCTTTCGATCATGTTCTAAAATTCCATACCCTAACATAAACCCTAACTTTCAAAATTTAAGAAAATTTAAGGGTTTTGCATCTAGACATAAAATTATTTCGAATCAAAGCTTGTAAATATCATTTCTATACTTGATTCAACTAAATCAAGCCTTAATTCAAACAAATCCATAAACCCTAAATAAAATCCCAAATTCTAATGTTAGGGTTTATATCTTCAAACATTAAATTAATCTAAATCTAATCTTGATTTCAACTCCACAACACTTGATTTACTTAAATCAATCTTCAATCTCTACATAGAACATGAAACCCTATTTTCTTTCTCATCAATAACATGAACAAATCTTCATAACTCTTTGTAAAATTACTATCAAATGAAAGAAAATTAAACATAGATTAATTTTCTATCAAAAACATACCTTGAATCTTGTTTGGAAACCTTCAAAATGCTTCACATACCTCGAATATTGTTTGGAGACCTTCAAAATGCCTAGAAATTTTTTTGTGTGTATTTCCCCATTTTTCTCTCTTGCATTTCAAAATGAAGAGGAAGAAGATGAACATTTTCTTCATCTTTTATCTTATTTTATGCCATTTGTATTTAATTAAATGAATATTAAATTCATTTTATTACTTAATTCCAAATAACCCTCCAACTAAGTCTTATTTTCTAATTTGTCATTTTGTAAAATTCTAACTAAATCTAGTTAGAATCCAACCAACTTTAATAAAATATTCATAAAATAATATTTTATGAATTTTCTATTCAATCTGATATACCGATAATTTAACCCTTTACTCAGAATTAAAATGTAGGATTCATCTTGAATCAAACTAAAAATATTCTCAACACTTGTAACGGAATTTTATAATCTTCCTTTATCATATGGTAAAATCTCAAAATTTTTTGGTTCGATCCGGGTATCCGAATTCTATTTAAACTTTGACTGCGATTTCCCAACAATCGAAATATCAGTTCAAACCATAATTCCACACTCGATCCACACCCTTAGGTGATCTATCTATTTATGAAATGAAAACCCTTAACTTTTGGAAATTTACAACTTTAGTCCTTCAACTTTTCATATTTAGTCTTGTTCCACTCAAGTTTTGACTGCTTATAATTTTGGTCACTAAATTTTAAACTTCAATTCCCATTCCAATTTTCCTCAGATTGTGACAAACTTTGCAAGTACCCTAATTAGCTTGCCCTCTATCATCTGATGCTTTTAAATCTTAGAAATTCCTTTTCCATAACCCATAATCAAAGAAATCGTAACATTTGCATTTTTGTCATTTTAGTCACTAAGATAGCTTTTAAGCTATTATCTTAGTACTAAATGATCCTTAATCAACTTAGTAAAAATTTGGGGTATTACAATTCTCTCCCCCTTAAGAAAATTCGTCCTCGAATTTTCAACACGTACTGGTTCAAAAAGGTGAGGAAACTGCTTTTACTATAAAATTTAGAGCACTCAGTTACTTAAACTTTTAACAGTCAATGCCCTAACAAATACAAATATTGAAGGTTAAGGCCTCTTATGTATTTCTTCTAATATCTAAAATAGTATTCCCTGCTCTTGTGCTTGAGCTCCCTAGTACACAAGTAGCTCAGCCAAGTTAGAAGTTGAGAGCAGTACATACTTTACTTCATTTATACTACTACGACTCTCTTTCTGACACCCAAGCATTTATATTTCTCAAGTAAAAATACCTCTAAGATTCATCGATTGAGGAAATCCGGTAGCATCTTACTTTTCATACTATAATCTTATCTTATCTTGTCTTATACTAATGAGGAGCAGCTTCAAGTCATACAATCAACACATCAGTAATATGACATTCTAGGGGCATGTATTTACTAACAAACTTATAAAGAACTTGGTTTAGCATCCAGAACCGACTAAACCTGTAGCTCTGATACCACTAAATGTAACACCCTCAATGTATATTCGATGATTAAATACACATTGAAGATGTTATTAAATTATTTAACCGATTTCTTGTCTTGCAATTTTTTTAAAACATCTAGCATAAATCTAATTTATAAAATAATCCTTTATCGACTATCGAAGTATTCATAGCCTATTTAAATATTGCTAATTTTGACCCTGGATTGATTTATAAAACATATTAGTCAGTTATTATAATAAGTATGTAATTCAGGGTGAAAACTAGGTACACTGCCTAACCCTTTCTTGAATTTAATATCGGTACGCGGTAAACAACATTTAAAATTTTACCTTTTAAAAACTAACGAATAAATTTTTACATACCCACTAGAGAATATCATAAAATTAGAATGTCTTACTGATGTTTGACAGATTGCAGCTTGGTTAACATGCTTGCCTCCTTTTTCGGTAAGTTTCCAATAACCTACGTGTGAAACAACACACGTTAAATATTCACTTAATGAGGCAACTATAATTTAAAGTAAATAATTTCAATGTATAGAATCTTATAAAACAGACTTATCAAAGTCATGCCTCTGTCATATAACAGTTCAATACATTTCCTGCATAATGGCAAGCGAGTCCCAATTACAGTTTATATCATATCATCAAACCTTTATTTTATTAATCAAATATACGTTAAGTTTTTTAACTTAACTGCCTGTATAAATGCATTTCATGTATTATAGCCCGAAGTACAATATAATATGATACTTTGGTACACGAGTCATCATAACTGACACCGTAGTGTCTACAACGTCGTAGCGTCTAATTATGAGTACGTACTCGAGGACGCCCTTTGCTCCTCATACTCGCACATTTTGTGCTATGTAACACCGTAGTGTTTGAACTGACTCCGTAGAGTCTATCTCGACCCCGAAGAGTCTATCTTACACCGTAGTGCTATGACGCAGCTGCTAGGACTCTATGGATATCCAACTATACCAAAGACTTCACAATAGTACTTGGGCAAAATCAACATTCCATGTTCAAAGCATCAATATAAATCATAATTGTATGTATATATATGTAAAGCCATAATATCTTTCTTACTTTGTCAGTAGGAAATAAGATAGATTTACTGGCCTATCCACCTGCATAAAAGCATTTCATGAATTATAGCCTAAAGTACAATTTCATGTGAACCTATGGTATATGATTCATTATAATGACACCGTAGTGTCTGCAACACCGTAGCATCTGATGGTGAGTACGTACTTGAGGACGCCCTTTGCTCCTCATTATCGAACCTTTTGTGCTAGTCAACACCGAAGTGTCTAAACAACAACGTAGTGTCTGCAACACCGTAGCGACTGATGTCAACACCGAAGTGTCTGGAAAGCACTGTAGTGCTGGAATGCAGCTGCTAAGACTCTATGGATATCCAATTATACCAAAGACTCTCACACTAGTACTCGGGCATAACAATATAATACTTCCACATTCAATATCCAATCCATCAATACTATTATTAATAGTTCAATATTGGGCAGTTCATACCCAAAATCTAAAATTCAATTTATCTTAGATAAATCATTATGCCATATCAATGTATCACATATACCATTAAATATTTCATGCCATTTACAGAACTTTGATCAACATACATTTTCATTAATATCAAGGTCGACTTCTCGCAAGTCTCCCTCACGTCATATATATAAATAAGTAAAAATGCACTCACTCATATCATACATATATATAAATAAGTAAAAATACACTCACCTTGGCCACTTAACATGATGCCTCACTAAGTCCTAGTTCGATCCTTTCTTTCATAGTACCTCAAACTTTCTCTTATTCGAACTTGAATCCATTAATTACATAAATACAATAAAAGATTTGTTAGATTCAAATCTAACATTGTTAACTTAATTTACAAAACAAAATTATTCGAGCATAAAATATTTCTGAAATTTTCTCCAATTTCCATGTGATTGCTGATTTGGTCCTAAGGTTCTTAGTGACCATTTTAGACATCAAACAATTGTTCAAGCTCAAATTAGAACAATTCCATTACTACTTGTTCACTTTGGATTTTATCCCTTCAAGCTTCAGACATTACTAAAGTGACACTTTAGTCACTAACTTCGTAAAAGTACTTGAATTCATTCATTAATCAACTAATCCAACGTTTCTAAAATTCTACCAACTTTCCTTTAATTTAGAGTACTGACCGAATTGGTCCTTTACAAACAATTTCCATTTTTGAAATGGTCTTTCACCATTTCTTTTCTTTTCATTTCAATCCTTTACTTCCCAATTTCAACTCTAATGCTAGAATAAATTTCACAATAATTCCCTTATATTTTCAATTCTAGTCGAATTGGTCACTTGACATAACAAAGGAAATTTAATCATTCTAACATTGAAACAAGGCTTCTAGTTTCATAATTCATTCATTTCCATCCTTGATTCAATTCCCTAATCAAATTCCCAAAACTTAGGTTAAGGTTTATAACCTTGAACCTATAATTAAACTAGATTCAAACTTATTATTTTTCATGCCTACAACATTTTATTTATTCAAATCAAACTTCATATTCAACATGTATTCATAAATCTCACAATCTACATCTTCAAAAACATAAGTTATACTTAACCTTTCCATGCAAAACTACCATAAAAATGAAGAGAATTAAGCATAGATCACTTTACCTTAATTTAATTTACTTGAATCTAGCCTTGTAATCTTCAAAATTAGCTTGAAAATGAAAATATCCTCTTTCTCTTCTTTCTTTCTTCTCCACTGTATAGGCAAAATAAAATGGGCAAAATTTTATTTAATTTATAACTTAATATTATCATAATTAACTTAATTTTGCCACTTGTCTAATTAAAATAAATATTAAATTCATTTTAGTCCAAAATGCTAATTTGCCCTTCAACTAATTTCATTTTTACAATTCTTCTTTAAAAATACCACTCCATTAAATTTGACCCAACTTTGGTTCCTTCATAACCGGCCATTCCTAAAGAAATCATAAAATTTGATTTTATAATTTTTATTCGATCCAATTACCCAATAATCACTTCATACGATTTTCCATTGATCGAACTGTTGAATCTAATCCAAAAATCTCATATCTCTAAATTCCATAAATAAATAATATTATCATAATAAATCTCTCAAATTTATGGAGTCAAACTCTGAAACTTTGACTCGATCTAATATACCGATAATTACCTGAAATCTCTATTGGATAATTTTTTTCCCTTAAAATCCCTTTAACAAATATTCATACGAATTATTCAAAAATTTTCGGAGTCACTTATCGATCAAAACATAGATATGGGACCTTCCTAGAGATCACCCATCCTAGTTTTACTCTAGTCTGAGCACGCTTAACAATTTTATTCGATCCAGATTCGATACTTTCTACTATATCCTAATTCCCAAATCTGATATCAAAATTCTTATTTTGATCAGATTTACCCTTATACTAAATAAAAATCACTTACTTGATATTTTACACTTTAGTTTGCAAACTTCTTCATGATTGTTGTTTTGGTCCTTCTATCATTAAAAACTTTATTTTGATCCCAACATCAAAATTAAACTTGTACAATATTAAACTCTTCAATTCCGATCACTTAAATTAATTCTCCAACATAGTATTCATTAAATACGAGCTCAACAATCAAATTAGGGATTTTCATTCCAATCACCTCAAAACAACACATAGAACCATTTATCTTTCGATCATGTTATAAAATTCCATACCCTAACATAAACCCTAATTTTCAAAATTTAAGAAAATTTAAGGGTTTTGCATCTAGACATAAAATTATTTCAAATCAAAGCTTGTAAATATCATTTCTATACTTGATTCAACTAAATCAAGCCTTAATTCAAACAAATCCATAAACCTTAAATAAAATCCCAAATTCTGGGGTTAGGGTTTATATCTTCAAACATGAAATTAATCTAAATCTAAGCTTGATTTCAACTCCACAACACTTGATTTACTTAAATCAATCTTCAATCTTTACATAGAACATGAAACCCCATTTTCTCTCTAATCAATAACATGAACAAATCTTCATAACTCTTTGTAAAATTACTATCAAATGAAAAAAAATTAAACATAGATTACTTTTCTATCAAAAACATACATTGAATCTTGTTTGGAAACCTTCAAAATGCCTAGGAAATTTTTTTGTGTATTTTCCCCTTTTTCTTTCTTGCATTTCGAAATGAAGAGGAAGAAGATGAACATTTTCTTCATCTTTTATCTTATTTTATGCCATGTGTATTTAATTAAATGAATATTAAATTCATTTTATTACTTAATTCCAAATAACCCTCCAACTAGGTCTTATTTTCTAATTTGCCATTTTTTAAAATTCTAAATAAATCTATTTAAAATCCAACCAACTTTAATAAAATATTCATAAAATAATATTTTATGAATTTTCTATTCAATCCGATCTACCGGTAATTTAACCCTTTACTCAGAATTAAAACGTAGGATTCATCTTGAATCAAACTAAAAATATTCTCAACACTTGTAACGGACTTTTATAACCTTCCTTTATCATATGGTAAAATCTCAAAAAATTTCGGTTAGATCCGGGTATCCGAATTCCATTTAATCTTTGACTGCGATTTCCCAACAATCGAAATATCGATTCAAACCAAAATTCCATGTTTGATCCACACCCTTAGGTGATCTATCTATTTATGAATTGAAAACCCCTAAATTTTGGAAATTTACAACTTTAGTCCTTCAACTTTTTATATTTAGTCTTGTTCCACTCAAGTTTTGACTTCTTATCATTTTGGTCACTAAATTTTAAACTTCAATTCCCATTCCAATTTTCCTCAGATTGTGACCAAACTTTGCAAGTACTCTAATTAGCTTGCCCTCCACTATCTGATGCTTTTAAATCTCAGAAATTCCATTTCCATAACCTATAATCGAAGAAATCCTAACGTTTGCATTTTTGTCATTTTAGTCACTAAGATAGCTTTTAAGCTATTATCTTAGTACTAAATGATCCTTAATCAACTTAGTAAAAATTTGGGGTATTATAGTGGCCCTCGAACTGAACTGGGCTGCGGCCTTGGACTCGGTCATGCCTCTGAACTGAGTCGGTTTGATCTCCTAAACCAGCCCAGCTAGCCAATCAACCCATTAGACCACTAGGCCAGTTTTATTGCTTTTAGGTCGGCCTATTTCAGGCCTAGTTAGATTTTGGGTTATAACCCAACATGTCTGTCTTGACCTAATAACCAACTCGAACTGAGTTTGTCCAACCCAACCAGAACCTGTCTGACCCGAACCTGTTGACTTTGACTTAACCCGAGTTGACCATTGACTCGTGTACCTGACTCGTTGACCCGACCTATGACCCATTGACCAATGACATCAGTGTTGACCGATAATGTCTGTGTTGACCAATGACGTCAGCATTAATCGATGGCATCAGCGTTGACCGATGATGTTAGCGTTGACTTTAACCAAAAAGTCAATTTTTCTAAAAACCTCTATATTATGTTTTTCGACGTCCTGAGTATGATTTTGAAGTCTGTTTCACAAAATTCTAACTCGAAAGCCTCTGAATCTAACCTTGAACCTGAATATGCTTATATTTTTAATTTTTTCAATTAAGAGCAATGTGATTAAGGACTGAATTTGGAATTTGTGTAATTAAAGGTATTCACAGTCCCTTGTATATGAGATCTTAAGGGACGTCGAATTCGGGTTCGTGAGTGTTTGAATGTCGTTCTAAGGGTCAGCCAACACAACAAGGATTCAAGGTAATACTTTACTACCTCTTACATGTTTCATGAAACATGGTGGTATCTGGTTGGTACATGCACGACTCTGATTAAGCGTATTGTTAGCTCTGGTTAAGTCAAAGGTATTATGAAAATATTAGAAGGTTAATCTGGACAATATCAATTATTCGAATAAGAAGTTTGATAACCATAAGAGTTTCTAAGTTTAGTAAATAATTAATAATAAGTAAATTTCCAATTCAGATTCATTGTGTTAATAGAATCAATGTCGAAAATATAGGGTGTAGAATGCCGAAAATACCCTTGAGGTGTAAGAATGACCATAATACCCCCGTTGATATATACTGATTTAGAAATTTACACTTGTTCTAGTAAACAATTGATTCATCTAGAAACCTCAATATACTTGGAAAGATACAGTAATAAGACTTAAACCTCTGAGAATGATAAGTACTTGGATTCAACCGAAATTCTAAATAGATCTCTAAAGACAAATTTATGGGTAACTATTTGTATGTTCGGATTAATCAAACTATCAGAATTACAAAAATTGATTATAATGACTAAAATGAGTGAGAGAATTAGAAATACTAATACGGCGGAATTAGCAAAAGACCAAAATATCCTCGGACGTTGAAATTTCTAATTTAATTAAAATGACAGTTATACCCCCCAAGTTCTGAAATAATTAGATGGTTTGGAAAAATTGAAAGGACCGAGATGACTAAAATGGTAGAAAATACTGATATGTATGAATTGGAAAATGAATAAGCTACCCTTAGACACCAAAGCTATTAACTTAATTAAAATGACGAATATACCCTCAAATTCTAAAATAATCAAATTATGTAGAAGGCAAAATGGACTGAATGACTGAAATGACGTCAAGCAATTAAACAAATGAAAACCCTCATAACTTGAGATTAATGAAAGCTCTAATAACCTGGAGCCTAGATACAGTTCAAATGACTGTATCACTCTTGTGGACTCGAAGCCAGACTTACGTATATTAGTCATTTGTATTATTGTTACAATAATGGAAGAATATTGCATAAGTACTTGTTCAACTAATCGGTCTCATCTAATGATAAATTAGGAGTGGTGATCAGTCCAACTTTTCAATGCAATCAATACTAAGTTGGTAACTAAGACAGAGATGAGACATGTTTGGGTTAAATGGATTTGAAAGCTCAGCAAGCCATAAGCAAATCTTCATTATTACAAATCACCGACCTTCCCATATCGGGTTAAATTACTAGATGGACCTCGAAGGATAAAAATAACCTAAATGCCCCTTAAACTAATTATCTGAAACCCTCCTGATATATCCAGAACTCTGAATGATTCTGATGAATCAAGCTCTTAAATACCTTAATGGTATTTATATTCATCGAACTCCTATTGCAAGGAATCTCTTTGGAAACTGTTCGAAATACGTAAAGTGTTAGATTACTTCTTCTGTAATCATCTTGTACCTGAGTAATAAATCAAATCATTTAGTGTGTTCCACCTGTGCTACACAACTATTTTGTATATTGTTTTATATGATTTATTAAATTGATCATGTACACATGATTGTCATATTTGAATTCGCATAAACATAACATGTTTCTGAAATTAAGCATGACTATATTGTATGGTTGATATATGCCCTAGTACCCGATATGATAAGCATGCTCTGTGGTATTGTTTATTTGTATACAAATATGTTTAATAATAATTGCATATTGTATGATTGTCTGGACTGATTCACTGGGATACTTGAGTTATGATATGATGTCTATAAAGGTTCTGCCCTGAACCGACTGGTAATTTTGCCCGTATAAGGTTCCTATGTTTTGGCTAGTGTAATTCTGCCCGTATTCGGTTCATATGCTTTGGCTAGGGTAATTTTGCTCGGGCCTAAGGTATTCTATTAGGAGGTACCCAAGCCCAAAGGGCTCGGGTTAATGCCTGTATATGATACAGTTCTGGGGAACTGTATTATGGAGTTCAGCTGTAGGGTAGATATGTTTACTGCATTGTTACATTGTAAGTATTAATTTTTGCACTATTGGAACACACTAAACACCCTGGTTTAACTTAATCCATCACTCTTCTGTTTCTCTGGTGTTTAGGCTTCTCGCCTGATACTTGAGTGGTCGAAGATGCCATATGCCTGTATGTGCTTACAACATCATTTGGTAGTTCTGTATTACTGAGCTTTTCCAAGCGCACGTTGTTTTTACCATCGCAAGTTCTAAGGGATTGAACATGGTCAAATATCGACATCAATATACGAGTTCTTTCGGCACTGCTTGCAGAGTACGGTACTCGTGTAATTAGGGGCATGTATGTCACGTATTGTTTTATATTAGAGTCTGAAACTTGTACTATAACTTGAACCATAATTTTTATTTATTGTTCGAATGATTTTTGGAACTTATGTTTTAATTTAGAAATTATTTTATGATTTTAAATGTTTGACAATTTGCTGATATGAAATTTTATCGTGGGTCGTTCTTGTGACCCTAATGTGACACCTCAGATCGGATCGGGTCACCCTATCGATCTAAAGGGGTTACACCCCTACTAACAACCTTTTGACATATATGAATTAGGATTCAACTAGCGGTCCGGATCCGCTATCGCTATATGGTGGTCACACTGTTCAAAATTGTTATTATATAAAATAGCGGTCTGCAATAGCCGTAATAATATCTATTATGTCCAAAATTACGATAAATAACCCCGAATGAAAACGAGATCTTGCGATTTGAATCCTTGACAGCATTCAACTAAAGGATGGTTTATTGGGATTAATTATATCTTTTATACTCAGAACCAAATGTCATGATTTGCTCGGATAGTAACACCAAGAAAATCCAAGAGTAGACAAGAAAGGCAGCATAAAAAGATCCAAATATAACAAAAATCCCTCAAGCAATCTAGTTGAACTTCAAAGCAGACAACCAAGTATGAAAAAGCCAAGGAAACCATGGCTCTAAGTGCTCTGCTTCTGCATATCAACGACCTTCTTCCACGAATCACGGCTCGAAATCTCACCCCCACCACCTCCCCACATTCTCCTTGGAAGTAAACAGCTCTCCCCTATCAGCAGCATTCACCAAATAATGCGCGTTGGGCAAGTGCGAACGATCGGCTAAAGAGAACTCATGCCAAGAACCGACTTTCTCCCAGCCTCTTCTCGTACACTTCCAGCACTTTCTCCAGCTTTGCTTCGTTTTGGCTGATCAAGGACTGGTCTTGCTTAATCTTCATCCGGGGTGCAAACGCGAGTTGGAACACGAGAACTGCGCTGGGAGGGTTAAAGCTCTGCCCTTCGGCCTCCACCCACTGATCTATGGAAGCTTTCGCCAACGGGTTGGTCCCGAACAACCCTTTGTTCCCTTTCTCTGCATATTTTTCACATATGCACCTGCAAATTGCCCTGGACTGTAGACTCCCCCAACCAAGAGTTAAAAACAAAAGGCAAGTTGAGAATGAATACCAAAGAGGGAGGTGGTTTCATCTTGAAAAGCCGGCACTTGACCAAATGGCTGCTAAAACCAAGAATTTTTTTAGTGAATTTCATTTGGTTTTAGTTAAGTTTGAGGAAGCAGAAAATGAATGTACGGACCTGGATCTTGAGGAAATCGGGACTCTTGTGCTCGCCTTTGGCCATGTTAACGGGGATAAGCTGGAATGGAACATCTTTCTCAATGAGACAAGCTAAGACTCTAGATAAGGCGGAGGACAGTGGAGGGCCGTGCACTTTCACCGGAGTTGTTGCCATTGGGAAAATGCCTTCTAATCTAGTGCTTGTTGATTGATCCAGTCTTCGCCATATAAAAGAATTTGCACCGAATCATCTACAACTTTATCCCTTGCTTAATGAGTGCATTTAACTGGGTCCACCTAGGGTTGGACAAAGCCGTAAAGGTAGGTAAATGGGTGATGTGTAATAACAGGATTGTGGGCTGTATTGGTCTACTTTTGGGGTTTCATATCTGTTGCCCCATGTTTTCTCTATGGTCATGAAAATTCCTGAAGAAATGAACTACACGTAGGATGGTCATTTAATTCAAATCCGACTCGATTTTATAGGAATGATTTTTAAAAATAAAATTTTAAGTTTGGGTCAGCTTCAAGACGGATTTTTGGGATAAATTTAGGTCAGATTTGGGGTTAATGTGAAAATTACTCGACCTGATCCGAAATAATAATTTAATTTTATTCTAAATATTTAGGTATAATTGCTATAATGTCCCTCTTTTTATATATATTTTTCAATTATCTCTCTATTTTGTCTAATAAAAATAGAATAATTATTATAACGCTCCCTCTCTATTTGTATTTTTTTCAATTAACTTCTTATTTTATTGAATAGTAATAAAAATTGATAAATTTTTATTTATGTCGGGTCGGGTGGAACATCATAAAATATCGAATTGAGTTTGGGTGGAGGTGTTAAAGTTTTGAGTTGAGTGTGAATTGACCAAAACCTGATCTTACCCAACCCGACCTATGATCATCCCTAACTACGAGAGAGAATTTTATGTGTTTTCATACGTACTATGTTCCTATGCAAAAATCTTTTTGCTTTTCCTTACGATGCTTCATGCAGATGTTCATTAATTCAGCTAGGTTGGAACAGTTAATTAGTTTATTACTATGATCTGCTGGTCCCACCAAGATAACTAGTTACAATTTTTTTTATCCAGTTGAGATAATTATATTTTCAAGATAAATTTTAAAATTCGAATCCATACAAAATGAGATAATATGAACATCTTTGATCACTCGACCAATTAGTGAATTTCTAGTTACAAATATTTTTAGAACTACATACTTTGTACATTAGTTGATAAGTAATAATTTATTACCAAGAAATAAAACTTTTTGACATTTAAAAAATTAAACTATGAGATCCATTGTTGATTCAAAAAAAATTATGAGATCTATTAATTAGTCTAGTGACATGGATATTCATCTATTGTTAATCTTATATCTTGTGGGTTCGGATCCCGATATTTTCTTTAAAAATAGTATTATAACACCATTAAATAAACAAAACTATGATGGCACGATGCTTTTATTTTGGTCACAAAAATAATTCATTCAATTTAATCCGCGTCTTTAAGAAATTGTTTATTTCAGTCTTTCATGCGTTAAATATTATACGAGGTATGGCTTGTTATGCCACCCAAACTTTAGCAAACTGCACAATCACTGCACCCAACTGAGATATTCAATATGCAGTTGACAATAAATAATTTAAGTTAAACTAACACTGAAATTATATAAATTTATTCTATAAAAAATGGAGTATTGATTATAATATATTAATTAAATAATGAAAAGTCTATTAAAACTGTTGATGGAAATGTAAAATGATGAAGACTGTACCACTTCAATGTTAGCTTGGATTGAAGAGCTTTGGCCCAATTAAGCTGTTTGGTGATAGTAATTAGATAGAAGATAGTTGTAGTAGATATAGCTAGAAACTATATAAACATTACTCGTTTATTTTCAATGTAATAAAACTATTCTTCCAGCAATATTCCTCTTACTGCATTTCTAAGAAAAACATAAATCACTTGTTTTTCTAAGTGAAAACATGTTATTCTAATGAGTTTTTTTAAACCGTTAAAACTTAGCGTTTTTCGCGAGAAAAAAAAAACCATCAATTAGTTCCCATTGTCAAGGCTCTCTTATTATATTTCAATCCTGCCTTGACAAGCCCATTCGGGACCGAGCGATCATATGAGCAATCTCTAACGAGCTACCAAGTCAAAGATGCAAGTCGGGATGCTTTGGGAAGGCAATAAAGGCCCTGTCCAGAAAGTGCCCTCATTTGGGACGAAGCAATGTTTACTCGCGTCATACTTGGTAAGTTTATTTAGCTCTTTAGGGGGAAGGGGTCTGGTGTTGGGTCTCCACCTTCCTCCTCGCCATTTGCTAGCATCCGAGTTGCCTTGGTGTAAGTGACCTTCTCCTAGGCTCATGTGAGGCCTAGGTGTCCGGCCATTGGGGCCAAGCGGATGGCACAATGTCTCTCTAGGAGGATCTCTTAGGGACGGTTTGGGGCCAAAGGGTCCCATATTGCGTTCGTCACAAAAGTCAGAGGTTGGCACATAGCGTTCGCTAGGCCCTTCGGGATACAATATTCGATGCGCGTGTTGCCTAACAGATCGTGAGACGCCTCCTCCGAGTTAAGTCCTTGGAGAAATGATGTGTGATGGGCTAACTTGTCTGGGATGAGTCCCTTTCAAGTGCCGTATGGCATGTTTATCCAGGCCTAGACAGCATGGTCGTAACAGTTGGTATCAGAGCAAGGCAGTTTGTGTCGGGTTGGTTAAGCATTTCTACACGGGTGGTGTCCCTTTTTGATGATGTTGACTCTACAACAAGCGCTCTGGTAATTGGAGTAGGCATGGTAGAAAAATAATGAGACTCTAATTCAAACTCTAGAGTTTCCTTGGCAGACTACTAGAAGAAGCATGAATATGCCTTTCTCGTTGTGCCTTAACATTTAATCTAGGTTTTTTAAGAGGAAACGAGTCCTCAAAAAATACAGCATCCCTAGATTCACAAATTGAGAAGTCACTTAAAGACATAAACATGTATGCGGCACTATTTGTAGCATACCCTATAAACACTGCATCAATGGTTTTAGGACCGATAGTGGTCTTCTTAAAGTAAGGTAAACCTACTTTTGCCAGACACCCCCACACTTTTAGGTATTGCAAATTTGGTGCATAACCTTTCCACAATTTGTATGGAGTACAGTCTAATTTCTTATGAGGCACTCGGTTCAATATATGATTGGCCGAGAGAATGGCTTCCCCCCACATGTTATCAGATAACCAGAACTTATTAACAAAGAGTTCATCATCTCTTTTAAAGTTCTGTTTTTCCTCTCGGCAATGCAATTCTGTTGAGGAAAATAGGAGCAGAGGTCTCGTGTATTATGTCATTCTTCTCATACACCTCTTTAAGGAAATTAGATCCATATTCACCACCCCTATCGGATCTAACACGTTTTATTCTCCTATCAAGCTGATTCTCAACTTCTGCCTTATAAATAAGGAAGAAGTTCTCAGCTTCGCCTTTAGTTCTAAAGAGATAAACCTTTGTATATCTAGAATAATTATCTACAAAGGTGATGTAGTAGTGTTTTCCTCCCTTACTTTCACAGTTTCTAAAGTCTGCTAGATCAGTATGTATAAGTTCTAGAAGTTCAGATCTACGTTTAGAGACTATTTTAAAAGTAGGTTTAGTATGCTTAGCTTCTACACAAGTTTCACATTTGTTAAAGCTATTATCTTCTAGATTAGGTATTAACTTCATTTTTATGAGTTTTTAAGTGATTGTAAGTTCACATAACCTAATCTAGCATGCCACATATCAAGAGTCTCAACAGTATAAGCAGAAGTAGTGGCTTCATTATTCTCATTAAACTAGGTTTCGATTACAAATAAACCATTTTGTAAAAAACCTTTTCCCTATATAATTTCCGTTTCGGGAAAGTATTAGTTTATCTGCTTCGAAAACTAGTTTAACACCCGCTTTATTCAATAATCCACCACTAATTAAATTTCTTCTTAAGGCGGATACATACAAGACATTTCTTAAAGCTAAAGTTTTACCTGAGGTCTGTTTGAGCAAAACTTTCCTTTTGCCAAGCACGTCTGAGCTGCTGGAGTTTCCCATGTAAACTTTCTCTCCTTTGTCTATAGTTTCAAACTCAGTAAACAACTCCCTTTTGGCACAGAAATGTCTTGAAGCATCAGTGTCCACGACCCACTCGGTGTTGTTCTCCACTAGATTCACTTCTGAGACCACCGCTGCAATAACATCATTTGCATTTTCTGCAACATTGAGTTGTGGTTGATTCTAGCGATTTGACTGTTGTTGACACTAGTAGGCTTTATGTCCAGACTGCCCACATACATAGCAATTGACTATTTTGCCCTGGGCTTTGTCTTTTCCTGGCTTCTTGAAGTTGGTAGTCTTCTTGGGTTTGGTTTTCTTTTTCTGGTTTGCCTTTTGTTTGGTTTGAGTTTAGAACCTGAGGCACCACCAGATTCAACCAGATTAGCTTTTAAAGAATATTGACTAAAGTTGGAAACCTTATCTTTTAACCGGTTTGCCTCCTCTATCTTCATGTGGGCCACCACTTCCATAATTGTCATATTTCTCTTTTTGTGTTTGAGAGAATTGCGGCAGTCAGACCAGGATTTGGGCAATTTCTCGATCAGGACGTTGGCTTGCAGCACCTCGCACATTTTTATTCCTTCAGAATGAATGTCGGACACCAGCTTCTTGTAGTCATGTACTTGCTCCATGATCGACTTTTTGTCCATCATCTGGAATTTTAGTCGTTCGCCGACCACATACTTTTTGATTCCAGCATCGTCGGCTCCGTACTTTATTTCAAGAGTATCCCAAATCAACTTGGCACTCTTTTCTTTGTGAAACATATCAAACAATTTGTTTGACATGTGGCTAAGCAGGTGTCCTCGCACTGTCTTGTTGTTTTTCTGGAATTTGTTGTTGGACACTTGGACGACTGCGAGGTCTTCGTTGGTAATGATTGCGTCTGCAGCATCAGAGATTGGCTGTGATGGCTCTGGATTGATTAGCATGTAGTCCAGATCTAATTTTGCAAAGAATATCATGATTCTCTGGGACCATCTCTGATAGTTAAACCCGTCAAGTGCGTCGAGCTTGGATAGGTCTGGAACTAACTTGCTTGATTGGTTTGACATTTTGCAGTAAATAATCTGTTTCTAAATTGTTGGAAAATATATTGTAAAACCAGGACGTTAGCACTGGCTGGGAATAAAATAAAAAAGATCAAAATAGGAGTTGAACCGTGTCATGGTAAGCACCACTGCCTTAGAAACAGATTCGCCACAACCGGTGTAGTTGCTGCTATAAGCGGATCGTCCCCCAAGTTTAGCACGGACTCTTCGAAAGTTTGTACACCCAAACTTCGAAGTGGGAATCGGTGGAATCGCTCTTCTGTATATCTCAAAAACAAAGCTCAGAAATTTCAAAAAGAAAGATCTCAATGAAAAAATAAATCTCAGCAATCAAATGAAGCCCTTTTTTATTTGTAAAAGAATGAAGCAGATTGCTGTGTGTGTTCTCAAATGAGCAAAGAAGAGCTCAATTTATAGGCTTCATTTGAAAGGGTAAAATGGTCAAACAACCAAAAAATAAATTGAATTTCACGTTTCAATTAAACGTCTGGAAACATTCAAATTGAATTGCACGTTTTCATTCAAATTCAATTTGCAATTGATTTGCAAACGTTTTTTTTAATTTGAAATTCGGCACGTTTTTTTTAATTTGAAATTCGGCTGTTAATTAATCAATTATTAGCCAATTAACATCCTATTAAAAAAAATGTATGAAACGTTTTAATTTTCGAGCTTTATAAATACTGAAAAGAAGAATTCTTTCAAGGTTTAAAAAAAATATTTGAAAACGTGTTAAAGCCACATGATAACACGAACAGAAGCCAAGCTAGATGGACAGTGGCAGTAGCTGCGCGCGCATGCAAGAGACTTGTCTACTACTCTTCAACAAGGATAGCTATAAAAGCCTCTATATAAATTAAACTCAAGGTACTTTTCCACCTAATGTGAGATATTAACTTGAGCATTTTCCCAACACCACGCAAAGCAGAGTCTCACATCAAGTACGCTGCCACGGTCGGCGTTACCTAACAGCTTTCGACTTAAAGGGGAACTTGATAAGATTAAAAGGTGGCACCCTAAATGTGCATTATTGATCCCAGTGAAAGCCCCGGATGATGGCAGTGCAAGATGCCCTTTAGGTGCCAAATTTGGTGCACTCCCCGAAGAAATCATGCCTCTTCTCCTGGCCGCTCAGGCTCTACAGCCTTCCACAATGGCAGCGGAGCCATGCAGTTTCAAGCCTATCGAGAAGCCATTGCAGCGGCTACAGTTGTGTTTGAGACCACCGCTAGACTTGGCATGTCCAAGATGCATGTGCTAAACATCGGTGGAGGGTTCATAGCCGGCTCACAATTCGACGAAGCAGCGTCAACGGTGAAAGCTGCTCTCCAAGATTGCTTTTCAAATGAGCCCCGCTTAATACTAATGGCCGAGACCTGTCGGTTTTTCGCGGAGCCGGCTTTCACGCTAGCTACAAACATTATAGGAAAGCGGGTTAGGGGTGATATACGAGAGTATTGGATCAACGATTGGATCTACGGACTCATGAACTGTATACTCTACGACCACGCGACTATCACATGCATGCCTCTCGCAGGTTCATCCAACGGTGGCGACCCAACGTGCAAGGCAGCAAGAAGCTACGATTCCACCGTATTTGGGCCGACGTGTGATGCGCTTGATACGGTGTTGAAGGGTTATCAGCTGCCGGAGATGAATGTGGGTGACTGGCTGGTGTTCCCCAACATTGGGGCTTACACGGCGGCTGCTGGGTCCAATTTCAGTGGGTTCAACACGTCAGGCATTTTGACTTACCTTGCTTACTCCAATTGATCAATGGTGGATGGGCCGCCTCCTGCTGATTAGTCAACACCATGGAATCGAAAGACTTCCCACGACCACCTGAATAGCGTATTCAACAACTCCAACTTTTCAACTTTCCTTTTAGATTAAATAAATATTCAAAATTAAGCATATAATTATTGACCAAACCAAATTAAGGAGAAATTATATCATGAGTCATTCCCGCCACGTCATCCATAGGACCAATCAATAAAAACCACCAATCTTATTATTTTTTTCATGTCATATTTTTACCAAGTGAATCTTTACTCATATTTACTGTAAATCAATTTTAAAAGCAGTTTTTACCAAGTGAAGAATCACTTGTAAAAATACGACATAGAAAAAATAATGAAATATGTGTTTTTTATTAGTTGGTCTCATGGATGACGTGGCGGGAATGACCTATAATATAATTTCTACAAATTAAGAGGCTTGGTTGAATCCAAATGTTCAAAAACTCAAACCTTAGCCTTAATAGTTTTACCAAAGTCTCATTAATTATTAGCACAACCATTTGTTCCTTTGCCTTTCTTGCAATGTGTATTTTCAAAGATTAGCAGTCATAATCTTGTAATTTCGACACTAAGTCTAACAAAGTTAAAATAAGTGAATTTAACAATAATTTTAAAATTTAAGGATAAAAAATTATTTTTTAAGAAAAAATATTTCAACCCTGAAACTTGTATTGCATCCAAATAAGTTTTTGGCCTAATGAATTAAACTAATTAAGTCTTCGAACTAAAAAAATTATACTAATTAAATTCTTTGACCAAATTTGATCATTAAGTCTTGAGGATTTAAGGTATTCATCACATGATAGTAGCGGAGTGCATCGCGTGGGAGACTCCAGTGATGTCACATGATGTTTTCATAATTCTTTAAATTTTATTTTAAAATTTTAAAATATTTTAAATTATAAAAAAATTAAATTATATATTTTTTGAAAATTTTGAAAATAATTTAATAACAATATTAAATATTATTAATATTTAAAATATAAAATATTATAGAATGATTTTAAAATTATAAAAATATTACAAAATTATTATAAAATATAAAAGAATGATTGAATAATTATAAAAATATCTAAAAATTCTTATGAGACAACATAGTTGGAGAGTGAATTGTCTATGGATGAATAGGTTACAAATATTTTGTTAATAAATTTGTGTGATTATGATTTGAATTATAATTTTAGGTCTTAAAGGGTGCCTAAAAATATTTTAAAAATACAGTTTATTAAAAATATAAAAAAAATTAATTTTTTATTAAAAATTATCGTGTGAGATGAGTTCTTGTGTTACGATGTCATTGATCCCTTTGAGGAAGAATTGCTACTTTGTTGCAGATCCCCGGAGAAGAACCGTCGAGCATAGTGTTGTTGTCCATTCGTTTAATTTTCTATATTTCTTTTAATGATATGTAATTTTTTTAAAATAAATCTATCATTTTTTAAAAGATACAATTTTTAAATATTTTAAAACAAAATTAAAAAAAATATTAGAAATACTACGTGGCATCTCCCCATTGCAACATGTGACAAAATATAAGAACAAAAAAAGCATTAAAATTTACAATTTATGTTAATTAAAAGATTTTTTTTTGTGTTTGGAAACTTAATTAGATAAAGCATCTGAGATTTATTATTTTTCAAAAATTTAGAAGCTTTTTGAGCATTTAAACGTAATTTTAATTTTGAAATTGTTTTATTAAGATCTGTTTTAGTCCATAATCAAGCAGAGAGACCGAAAGTTTGGACGTTTTATTGCAGATAGCATGACACTAATTCACTTGATGAAATTAAAAATATTTTTATTAATAATAATTAACATTCTTATAAGAATACCTTTATTTTTTCATATTATTACACAAGTTTTTTTTTAAAATAAATATAAAAGTACTTTGGGTTCTCCATAATGATACGAGGCCGATTCAGGATTGCTCGTTTGTTTTGCATCTTGGAGATGGGAGGTTCCTTTGAGCCATGTTCATCGGGATGGGAACAAAGTTGCGGATGGACTAGCAAAATTAACGGATTTGAGTTCCAGTGAAGCTGTGCGCTATGATGGACCGCCGGCATTGGTCCTGCTTGCCCTACATGGGGACGTGAGTGGTGAGGATTTGAGTGTCTGATAGTAGGGAGATAGTATGTTTATGTTTGTTATTTGATTCCTGTTTAGTCTTTGTTTGGTTCGAGTTTGGCTCGCAGGGTCAGCTATAAGGGAGCACCCTGAGCGATCGCTCAGGGCCTCCATCTAGCCTAGGGCCCCAATTAGTGTAGGATTCCTAAAATTTTATTATTCATATTTTATAATTTTTTAAATAAATACATTAATTTAATGGTAAAAAATTAATTCTCTTTCCTAAATTAATTAATTAATTAATCTAACAATGAAAATAATGTGTTTGAAATATTAAATTAATTGTTTAAAGTAATGAGATGAATAAAAATTCTTTGTTCCTTTTCGGTGCTCATTTCTATGCCCAACATTAAAAAAAATTAAATTCTAAGCCTTAACCCTAACTTTTAAATACTAAATCCTAAACTATGCACCTAATACCTTAAACCCTAATCCTAAATTATAACCTTAAACTATAACCCTAAACTCTAAACCTATTTTTTTACTATTGGGGCCTAAATATGAGTAGAGAATTTCTATTCGTAATAAGATATGCTTTCTTTATATAAGGGTCCAATTTTAGTTTTCGCTCAGGGCCCCTAAAATTTCCGAGACCGCCTTGTTGGCTCTTTATACTTTTTGTAACTATTATCATATGCACTCTTTTCTTCTAACTAGGTTTAGAGAAATTTTAATGAGGCATATGGTAATAACCCTTTCTTTATCTAAAAAAATAAATATAAAAGTACTAAAAATCTTATAATCATCTATTGAAATTATTTTTACAAATATATAATACTAATAAATTCATATATAAACCTTTTACCACTCTTTCTATATCATCTATTGAAATGATTTTTATAAATATATATTTTTACAAAAAAATATTTCTATTCTTTATCTCGTGAATGCAAAAAATCGAATCTATAAAATGAATATTTGAAAAGATTTATTTATTAGTAATTTTTTTTTATAGAAAAAAATGAACCATGGACTTTAAAACCCACATAGGGCTGTTTTCACTTTCACTTGGGCTTATATGCAGTCATGAATCGGTGAACAAGCCCCGTTGTTTATTGACAAAATGAACTTTAGAGCCTTTGGATTTCTCGTTTTATTGTAGCATTCGATTCAAAGCGTTTGCCGGTCGTTCTCTCCTCACCTCGACGCTGTTTCCCAGCTAGCGACTAGAACCATCGGACATTCGAAACTATATTGGTTGTTGAACGGCCAACAAAGGTGTGTGCTAATATCGCAGATTCGGTGATTTTGTTGTCGGATTAACTGTTGTTTTTAGCTATTACTCTTCGCAGTCGATTCTTCCCTCTCTGTCTCGTGCTGAGTGATCAAATTCAATACTTTCTTGGAAATAAGTTCATCTTCTGGTGATTTACCCATTGGTTTTTAAATTTGTTATTAGATCTTGAAGTAATTTTTTTAATGTAATCTAGATTTGGATTACTTTTGTGATAAAGGAAGCAATTTTATTTTTCTTCAAGGAAAGGGAGAGGATCAGTTGTAGTTCTATCCATGGATCTGCAGGACTTCTTGCTTCGTGCTCGAGTGCTGAAGCTTTACCGACAAGCTCTACGGACTGCTCGAAGAGCTCCTCCTGATTCTAGAGGTGAACCTTCTCTAACTAGTATGCTTTCTTAGTGCTGCCTGCTAAGAAATGTTTTCAGAAAACCTATTCTTCGATCTTAAATCTTAATGCGTATTCATTTTGTTTTGTTTCTATTGCCATCTTGTTATCAGTTAGTTCACTGTTGATTAGTTTCATCTGTTTTTGAATTGGATTATATGTTTTAAACATTAAGTTGTACATTCCATTGCCTGAAAAGAACTCCTTCCGCTTTCCGATTCTGAGTTTCGGTTCAGTGTTCGGTTATAAAGGTTTTTTTTAATGAGGCCCCTCTTATTATAAAAAAAGAAAAAGTTGTACATTGCATTGCCTGAAAAGAAATGGGGTTTTGCAGCTGAACTGAAACAGGTGATTAGACACGAGATGGAGAGTAATCGTGATTGCAAGGATAAGCAAAAGATCCGCTTCCTGATCAGTGAAGGAACCGAGAGATTGAAGGGTCTGACTGAGATGCTTGGCATGCAGGGACATTGCTAGTGGAATCAATGAAGCTACCTGCAGCATTTGGTGTATCTTAAAAAGGCTAATTTTGGAGGTAATTCCAAATAGCTTCCATACTTGATGAGTTATTTACCAATTTCATGATTCTAGTTCTATAATTTGGAGATAACTGGGGATCAAGTGAACCTATTTTTTCAATGTAAATTGTGTTTCCTCTGTAGCTGCTTGTATGACAGTTTGTTGAAGTTGGATTAAAAACCCTTCAAATACCTATACGAAGGTTCATGATATATGTTGTCTTAGGTGCTTGAGGATCCCCCACCTTTTTGATCCTGCTCCCGATTTTACTTATCGGTCATCTTGTGGTTGATCTCTTTTCTGGAAGGAGATCGTAAAAGTAGTGTCTCTGTGTGAATTGGAAAATGCAAAGTGGTGTGAGAGCTTCTTCTTGTCTGTATTAGGATAGTCTATGAGTCATTTGTACTCGTAATTATTCAGGTTCAACTCGGGGAAAACTCAAATTTAACTAGGTCATTGTTCAACCGGACTTGAGCAGCTCAAATTATCAAACAAGTCAAATTCAAGTATCTTATTGTCTGAATTTGACTTATTTGATAACTTGAACAGCACTGAGCTCCAAAGAGCCTGAGAGCTAAAGATTTTTGTTAGGAGTGAAGCTCAAATGTGTATGAATAAGAATCAGTGACTAGCTGTATTGCTATTGAAATACTGCTTGATTAGCAGATAACTAGGGATGTAAAGGAACAGAGCCTTTGATGAATTGTTCGTGAATTGTTCACACAATGTTTGTTTATTAAGCTAAATAAATGAGTATGAATAAAATTTTTATGTTCATTTAATAAACGAATGAACACGCACAGAGGTGTGTTCGGTTCCTTTATGTTCACGAACAAGCTTGTCCATTGGCTTGTTTATCGCTTATAAGCTCGTTTACTTAGTTCTCCTTTTCCTTTCCTTTTTTATATTTTAAATTGAACATAGGATGAACTTTGAAGTTCAAACTGTGAAGCCTGAGGAGCTTCTAGTGACGTAATTTCACAATTTTGGCGAACATATAAACCATTGACAGACATAAATGAACGTATTCGCGAACGTTAAACAAACATGTTCAGGAATGCTAAACAAACGAACACGATCACCTTCAAAAATATCAAACGAACACGAACACCTTCAAAAATAACAAACAAATACGAATACCTTCAAAAATAACAAACGAACACGATATTAAAAAATTAAACGAACATGAGCCGAACATGAACATTTTTTAAAAATAAATAAATGAACACGAACATAATCTTAACCGTTCAAATTTAGTTCATCTACACCTTTACATACAACTTACTCATATTTCACTTCAGCAGAGAGGGGGGTACATGCAAATATATTGTGTCGTTCCTATGAAATTCAAGGTGTATACTAGGGGTGGGGATCGGTCGGCGAGGGGACGGTTTTGCATTCCTCGTTCCGTCCCTAACACTTACGGGTACTGTTTCAGATAATTCTCGTTACATGCTTCGATGATTTTTTCATCCCCAAACCCATATCCATCGGATGCTTACAGTTTTTGGGGAATCCCCATCCCAAAAAGTTTAACAAAAATTACTACTTTACTAATTAAAATATACGGTCGATTTCAATTTATAAATCATATATTCAATACACTCAAACATATGGTTGAAGGGGAACAAGGTTTTTGGGTAATATGAACGGTAGAAATAGGGAGATAAATATATTATATACTCTTAATTAACAAAAGGTAAATACTAGAGATTTCACCCAAACTTAATAAACTTTAAACTAAAGACACAAATTGTAACACCTTTGACCCGAATGTCACATTTGGGCCTCAAGCCTGAAACCTAACCATAAAATTTTCAACATAGTTTAGCCCAATCCACAATAAATTTCCAAAACCCATTTTATTTCAATCCAATAAAGTATAAATAATGTTTGAACATATACAATGGAGCTTCTTTTAAAAAATTCATTATAAAACCTTTGACTTGATCGTTTGGAAATCCAAATATAATTTACAATGTACAATAGGTTCCTACGAATACATAGCCCCAAATACCTAAGTGTTGTACTCCAGAAAGACGAGGCGCTGGAATCCTTCGCTGATAATGCTCCTCCAAGCAACATGTCAAACCTACTAACCTGCAAACGGAAACAACGATATTAAATCGGTGTTGATATCAAACCCTTTTACAAGAGTATGAACTTATTGCGAAGTTCTTTGACTCTCTTATCAAGAAATCTAATCGGCTATTCTTCGTACTTTAAACCGATGTTGATATCAAACCCTTTCGCGAGATCACATACGAAGGATCAAAAAGATACCGTCTCAACATAGGCATATAGAAAATATCATAAATATGTGCTATATTCGGAGGTGAGGCTAAACAATAAACCACTAATCCACTTCTCTCTCTAGAAATGCATACGGTTTAAAACAACACTCACCCCAAATCTAAAAGCGAATCAACAAAGGATAACTTTAACGACATTGTCAGACACTAACCTACCGAACTCACTTCGGATATCTTTTATCTCGGTTACCAAACCCTTTTTATCAACACTCGCAATTCCAACTATTAGATGTGTTGAACTCTGGCAGTACTCAAGGGTTTCCAAATGTTGTTCCAACAAAATCCATTGCAACACGAGAATCCGATTCCACACCACCGTAGCCAAAACCCATAATTTCACTAAGCAACACATAAATCTTCACCTTATTTTACCATGCATGAAAACAATTCATCTCAAACCCAATAAAGCAACTCTCAAAACGTCGAGCTTAAGATTATACCGACACACTCATGAGTCCAAACCATTTCACGATTTGTCCTTAAAGTCCAAACATCACTTCAAACACAATCTTTATCATAACCTCTCTTTAACCTTCAACTTACGATACTCGATCCCTAATCATCGTAAGGCAACCTCGAGACTCTTCTACCATTTACAAGATCATCAAACCCCAAGGAGCAGGTAACGGTCCTCTATCGTTACACATCGACTCACCATATCCAACGCCATCACTCTTGCTATACCAATACATGCACGTCCCAAGGTGAAACCCTTGGTGACATCGCCCGCATCCACTCTTCTGCCAAGGAGTCCTCACACGAAAGGTTCGGTAGATACCAGACCACAAGGTGATGGACACGAATATCAAACTCGACACATCCTCTATCAGGACTCCCATTCCACGATCAAGAGGATAGCCCGCTCAATCCTCGAAGAACACCTCAAAATCCACTTACACGTCCACCGCTCTAAAACCGCAGACTCTCAACCTTGTATCAACTATGTGAACTAAGAACGCCTTGCAACCTACAAGGTTCTCCTAAACTAACATCGTAGGAACATGACACACAAGCTGAAGATGTAAAGATTCTTTGCGCACAACACCAACAGACTGGTCATTTCAAACCCCAACTTCGAGACTCTTGCTCAAACACCAAGAAACACATCGTATTCATATGACCAACCCATACCAAGGATAAGTCTAACAAGTCCACCTGGACTGTTACTCAATTCATATTTACCACCTACGGTGAAACCCTTACCCTCTAACACTTACAAATTCAATAATTTTAACCAAGCCAACATAAAATTCTTAAGGAACATAACACAAATCTCACTCAACAAAATTACTGTCATGTTAGGAATAAGAAATCAAACTATTATCAAGGGAGCAACTGAAAATCAATTATTCTCGACAGCAAGGTTGTCGTCCTTGGCCTAAACAACAGGCCATCTAGCAAAAGCTTGCACGTCAACTCTGGCGGCGAATCTCACGTAACCACTACTCTGATACCTCAACAATGTCCTAGCACCACCTCATGAAGAACTCTAACTATGCCAAGAATGAATCAACCTCAAAGACTGAGCTGGTGAACACTCATCCACAAATGTGCAGTTCTTTACCATGTGCCCGATGTCTGGCACTCATAACAAATCCCCCAAGCAAGAAGCAAACCCAAGGTGATGACAACCACAATGCTCACGAACTGGTAGGAAAGACGCTAGGGCTGAACCATTAACACTCTCTATTATAACAGAAATTGAGAAACCCCTACGAACCTTTAATCTAGATTTCTAACCAACCCTTAGCAGCTGATCTATAACAACTCTCTTTGATCCCCTCAAAGCACAAAACCCCTCACAGAGCCTGAGAAGAATCTATGATGTTTTGGGTCCCCACAACACGATCTATAGAATCCTCAAACTGACTCAATGTTGGCTCTGAAGTCATTTGAGTGTCTTCGCACTAACGATTAACTCATAAAATGTCCTAAGAGAACCCGTTATCCCGTGCATCAATATGTCAACTTGAATCCAAGTCTAAACCTCAACACCTTAACCCTTCGATAGCAACAAACTCTGGGCATAACGGCTTAACCGTAGAAAATCTTACTCATACTAAACATTGTTCTGACACTTTGAACCGACTGCAAGAATTGATCTCTCATCTCCTTCATAAGAGCTTCACTGACGTACTTTTTTCTAACTCATCCAAAGAAATATCCTATGTTGATAGTAAAGGTTGTGGCCCTAACTCAACGGTCTTTCACCATTCGTATGCATTGTCTTTTAGAAAAAGATAATACAATCAAGATCACTTTCAGGACTACCCTACACCTACCTCAGAATCCTCTGAGTGTCTTTTAACCACTGCTCTGCTTGATTGGGTTATCCTCTCCTGACCTTGCAATATCCTTAGGTCCATAACAACGATACCTCTCTTATTTGAGAAACATGGCTCTCTTTACAACTTCTATGCTCGTGTCCGTGCCACCTAACCCAAACTAGTCAAACCTACTAACATGCGAACAGAAATAACGATTTCTAATGGAATCCTAAGTGTTGTACTCCAAAGAGACGAGACATTAAAATTTTTCGCTGATGGTGCTCCTCCAAGCAACATGTCAAACCTACTAACCGGCGAACGGAAATAACGATTTTGAATGTTGAGCTAACAAAGCTCACTGGATATACATCCACTCAACCATGCTTTATGCAAATCATAAATAAGAACGATGCTACAAGATAAGATATCATGCCAAGATAACAATGGCGCTACCACTATTCGCCTAAATACATGCCTCAACAAAGCAATCATCAATTATGGCACACAAAGCCCAACCAAGCCTGAGATCTCAACAGATCACCTAGGCAATACCAATATCAACAACAATTCTAGAGTGAGGTCGGGTCACGTAGCATCGGGACATACACTCTAGGTGAGGCCGAGTCACGTAGCATCAGATCATACACCCTGGGTGAGGCTAAGTCATATAGCATCGAAATATACACCCTGCTCGAAATCCTCCATCGAGCATTTACACTCTGGGTGAGGCCGGATCACCTAGTATCAGAACATAAACCCTAGGTGAGACCGGGTCACATAGTATCGAAACTTACACCCATACTTTGAATACGTCCTCAAGTATCTTCAAATGAGGCCCGAGTCATATAACATCGGTAACCTCCATTAGGTATCTCAAACCATAGTGTTGCAACACTCTTCATTGGGTATCCGGATCCCATCAATCAAGTGCTCACATTGACGACACATCAACATATAACTCAACCAATGCCTATCCGACATACAAGCAATGCGATCTCAAGGATCCTCTATTGTTGCTAAGCGACAATACATCAATATTTTACATTACTGAGTTGTTAGTACATTATGGAGAAGTATTCAATTAATCTCATTATTTGACTCATTAATCCACATTCTCTTATTACTCAAGGCAACTCAACTGTATAGGCGTCCCTTGAGCACACAACAAGGATCTTAATTACCACATAACATTATTTGATTCACCAAGGCTCCCTATAGGGTGATAACACAAGCAACTCATCCAATATTTATCAAGTTATTAGCCATTATTTCACATACAAGGTTTAAATTTTAGTTTTTTAGTTTTACAATTCATTTTATGCCTTGGGAGACCTATTGGGCTTTTTACCTCAAATTATAGAACCTTCGAACGCAACACAAATTCCTTGGGTAGATTGTCTAGCGAGTACCTATACTCTTATATGGGTATCAATATGCCCCTCTAGGTAACTGTACTACTCCTCGAGTACCGATACTCAAATTAGGTTTGAAAAAATAGGTCCTCAAGTCATACCGATACGCTCACCTCCGTATCGGTACTTAGTATTGGCATGTAAAACACCTCGTACCAATCCCCACCCGTACCGGTACTCCCACCTTTGTTTACCGGTACACAAAAGCCTTCCCTAGGCATTAGAACATCAATACCGATACGCCCCCTAGCGTACTGGTACGTGAAAACGTTATTGGAATTTTATTCATAACATGGGTACCATACTCGGAGAGCCGTATTGGTACTTCTTTCATGTTTCGACTTTTTACATAGAAAGGGGTACCAGTATCGAACCACTACCTGTATAGGCACGCGAACCCCAATTTCTAGATCTAAGGTTCAAAATTTTCATCATTAACCTCCAAACCAACTTGGTAACCCCAAAAACTCAACCTACAACTTATGAAATGTGTTTAGGGTCGGTCTCCATCAATTTTAAACCTTATTAACATCAATTTCACAATTTGTCATTAAAGAGCAACCAAGGTTCAATCTCAACCAAAAACACCATAAACATGCAACAAGATCTATTTTCATGATTTTCAGAAAGCTATAGGAGTTTGTAGTGTACTAACCTTGGATTAAAACTAATGAAGAAGCCTTCAACTACTCAATCTCGTTCTTCCTCTTGAAATCCCTCTAAATATCTTCTTCCACCATTTCGAACAATATCTACCTTGAATGATAGCCCTTAAACTGCTGTACAACTTCCTCTTCACACACAATCCAAGATTCACCCTCAAAATTTTAAAGATTGGACCTTGAACTATCAAAGTTTGAAGGAAGAAACGAGGGCATGAGAAAGAAGAGACAAGGGGACAAGAATGATCTCCTAATCCTATTTTCTGCAGAAAAATGAAACCCCTCCAACTCTCTCTTTCATCCAAACTGTTTTTACTATTTTAACCCTCACAATATCCATCCCAAACCAATCTAAACCATCAAGGCAAACCCAACAACACTAGGCTAGCCCCAAAAGGCTCTCAAGGCCGAATATCACGACCCAAATGCGAAGCCCATACCTAGGGTTAACCCGGCTTTCGTATTTCAAAATTTGGGTTGTTACATAAATATCTTGATGGACTGAAATATTGATAATAAGATAGATAGGTATACATAAATATTGGTAATAAGATAGGTAGGTATCCAGGTAAATGAGAGTTAATTATATATTTTTAAAAAAATTGTAAAATGTTAGGATCGTTGCAGATATTTTTCGGGATCCCCACAATTATTTATACGGTTACAGTTCGGTTATCCCCACGGTTCGGATATCCCCACAAATATTAATAGTTTTCGAATATTCCTCACCCAATTACTACCCCTAATGTATACAACATGAAATGAAAGATGCACGCAATCATCAACTAATTACTACAAGTCAATGCAACTCTAAATTATGAACATAACGAATGTATACTACAAAATTCACAGAATATGAGCATAAACAAAGTTGATACTACATCTTAACCCATACCCGGAATTCGAAGGAAAAAATATTATAAAAATTACATCGGCAAGATAAGCGAAAATATAAACAATAGCCAACAGCTACATATAACATATACTCAGGGCGAAGCTACAAATTAAAAATAAAAAGAGTCGAGAATAAAAAAAATAAAAGACTAAAAATGTTACCAATAAGATTCATTCTATTAAATTCAAGGAAAACAAACTTAATTTTTCTTATACACATTTCCGCTAAAACAAGAATAATTTTATGATACTAGAACAAATAAAATAAATTATAATTTAAAAATGGCTTAGTACTAAAATAAGTGTTCAAACTATCCCATTTTTTCTTTTAGGTGCCTAAACTATTTTTGTTCCTTTTAGGTGCCCAAACTATCATGTTTTCCCCTTTTAGGTGCCTAAACTTTTTTTGCTCCTTTTAAGTACCCAAACTATCATTTTTTTGGTCAAAGTAGGTGCCTCAGTTTGACCTTAAAAGGGACAAAAATGATAGTTTGGGCACTTAAAAGGGGCAAAAAAAGTTTAGGCGCCTAAAAGGGATAAACATGATAGTTTGAGCACCTAAAAGGGGCAAAAAAGTTTAGGCACATAAAAAGAAAAAAAAACAAGATAGTTTGATCACTTATTTTGATATTAAGCCTTTAAAAATTTAAGGCACCAAAATAATGGACTAGGGGTGGGCCCAGGGGCCAACCCCTATGTAGCTTTGCGTCCACCATGAAATTTGAATTTCCTTTTATTAGTTATCAATTTTACTGATTGAGCCCACCCTCAATTTTTTTATGTCCATCTACATTTAAATTATAATAATATGTTGACTATATAAGTCTATAAGTAGTAATTTATTATTTCTTATGAGTCCAACAATCTTTAAAGAATATTGTAAATAATCGTTCGCATAACTTTCGCTTATTAAGCTAAATAAATGAGTATGAACAATTTTTTATGTCCATTTAATAAACGAACGAAAATGAACAAAAGTATGTTCAGTTCATTTACGTTCACGAACAAGCTCGTTTGAAAGCTCAACACTTAGATCATTTATTGACTTTTTTATGACCTATTTATTTATTAATTTTATTAATGATATTTTCTTATAAAAATATTAAAATAATATCTCTTATTTTTATATTTGAATTTTAACTCATTAATTTGTACTATTAAAAAACTCATTAATTTATAATACATATATATTTGTTCAATCAACATTGATAATTGAACAAAACTAGTCACTATGAAACTAATATTCAATAAAATATACCCTTATAAATAATAGTAAAAAACATAAATTTCAAATACACTGATAGTTATTTATATCGTTGTACATAAGCAATGATAACTTATTTATAGGGATGGCAATTTAGTCCGAATTCGATTCGAATCTGATCCGATCTGAAGAAAAAAATTCAATCTAAATTCGATTGGAAAAAGTCTGAATCCGAAAAAAGTCCGAGTCCTAATAGGAGGCAGATCGAATATGGATACTGTTAGGATCCGATTTGAATCCGACCAAAGTTTATGTCTGATCCGAGTCCGACCCATATCTGAGTTCGAACCAAAATATTTATGTCTTTTAATTCTTTAAAACAAAATATCATTTATAATATTTACATTAAAAATAATAAGACAACATCTATAAAGTAAAAAAAAAAATAATTAACCCAAAATACATTAAAAGAAACATAAATATATATTAGGTAACGTGGAATAGTGGTAAAAACAAAATTAACTTACATATATATATATATATATCCATATTAAAAGTGATAATAAAATATAAATGTATTAAAAATACAAGTTAAATAATAATAATAATAATGATTTATATCTATGAACTAAATTTAATATAGTATAATATATCTACGTATATCATATGCAATTATGCATACATAAATAAATATAGAAAAAATGTAAGATAAAATCATAGACAAACAAGCAAGAAAATAAATAAAATGGATAAATAAATAAATGTAAATATCAATGAATTATCGAAAATTAAAGAAATTAATGAATAAAATAGTAAATGATGTGAAATTGCAAGATAAAGTTAATAAATATTAGACTGAAATTATGAATTAAAATAGGAAGTAAATTAAAAGCGTAAATAATAAACACAAAAGTTTAAATGTAGTCAACAAACAATGGACGAAAATGAATAAATACATAATCAAATGGCATAAATTAAAAATGCAAGAGATTAAATATACAAAATTATGCGCTGATTTGCATTAAAATAAAAATATTATAGGGCCGAAACACAATATACACTAAAGACGCTAAAATTTGCAGATTTACCCCTCGAATTCGGGTCAACACTGGGGATGACAATTTAATCCGAATTCGATTAAAAAAATCCGAATCCAAATCTAAAAAAATATCCGAGTCCGATTGTAATTGGATTTGGATTTTATACAGTCTAATCCAAGTCCGATCCATTGTCATCCCTACTTATTTTCACTGTTGTAAATAAGTATTGTTAACTTATCTACAGCTAGTCACTTACGTTCGCGAACATATAAACGAACATGTTTACGAATACTAAACAAACCGAACTCAAACATACTAAATAAGAAAGGAATCAAATTCGAATATGATGTTATATGGAGTATGTGTTTACCCTCAATATATATATATTGAACGATCACCCTCAATATTATTTAGAGACCCGTCACCGATTACTAACAAACCTGACAAAACTAAATAAAAGAGAGAACCGAAAAAAAAATGAAAATTAATTAAGTTTAAACGAAGGATTTGGAAGACATTATTATTATTTTTTTTGCCTTCCAAATCCTTCGTTTAAGCTTAATTAGTTTTCTTTTTGGAAGGCATTAATTAGATAACAAAAGGGGAGTTCGATAAGTATCTGGGCATGGGCACGGGCACGGGCACGGGCACGAGCAAAGATGGAAAGGAGGTCCATGTTGAAGTCGTACAAATACAATATATTGTAGCGGTTTGAAACTTCCATTTTTAAAACAGGTGATGCGCGTCTTTCGGTGAAGACGACGACGATCAATCATCCATTAAGACTGTGAATAAATAAGCTATATATAAACAAGGATTACTTTGTCATTTCCTTAACATCCTACCTCTCTCTCTCTATATATATAAAGGTGCATGAACTTTATAAACTCGGTTAGTTTTCTTTCCTTGTTTTTATTCCAAAGAAAATTCGTCAAAGTTCATCCCAAAGAAATAGCAATTTGGTTTTCTTGGAACATTGACATTTTATGATCTTGAGCTGAGCTGAAAATTCTTGTTTTCTTTTTTGTATTCTTTCAATTTTTTGGACTGGAGAATGGGGAAAGTGAGGCAATCTCGGTTCTTGGCGAAGAAAAGGTTGATGGTAACGATTGCGTTATCGATGTTGGTGATGTTAACGGTGGTTTTGTTGATGCTTCTGGGATTAGGGATTTTCTCCCTCCCGATGAGCGGCGACAATTCATCGTCCTATGATCTCTCTTCTTATAGACGCATGGCTTCTAAAAGGTTTGGCAATAATTTCAAACGCATTCATTTCAGTTTTGATTAGCGGCAATGTGTTTTCTCGTTGATTTAATTTAGCGATGACGTTGATGTAGAGGAAAAGGGTTGGGGAACAGAGGGGAGCAGTGGGCTGAAGTCCTTTCATGGGAGCCTAGAGCTTTCCTGTACCATAATTTCTTGGTGGGTTTATATTCTCTTCTCCTTTTATAATAGTTTTTTTTTTATGTATATTCAGTTTCCCATTTTACATCCTAAAATAATTTAGACCAATAAAAACATCATCTGTTGAAGTGAAAAGCTTCAATATACAGTCTGAGTAAACTTTAGTTTATATAGACTTTCTAATTTTAGGGGTTAGGGGTTTAGTTTAGGATTTAGAGTTTAGGGGTTTGGGTTGTAGGGTTTAAAATTTAAGATTAGTGTTTAGAATTTAGGGTTTAGGATTTAGTTTTTAGGGTTTAAGTTTAATTTTAATTTATAGTAGAAATAGGCAGGCTTGTGTAAAATTTATTTTACACATCCTGTGTATCAAATTTAAACCCTTTGTTGAAATATATTTATATACAAATATAAAATTTTAAAATTATTAATTAAGTTAAAAAATTTAGTCCAATAATTGTATATATGTAATTATAAAAACAAAAAAATAGTAATAATATTAAATTTAGTTTAAAAATATAAAAAATTTGTATCAATTATAATTTAACTAAAATATTATTATTTTGACTATGTAATAATTATTTAAAGTGTTAACTTATGTCCGAGTCCTATGTTTGATCCCCAAATCTATCTATATTTTTTAGTTTATACCAACAAGATGATGACATATGTCATCATTTTATTGGAGGGTTAAATTTATTAAATTACTAAATTATTTTATATTAAAATAAGAACTAAAATGATATGATTTTTAAATACTAAGAGTTAAATTTATTAAATTATTTCGAATTAAGAGCTAATCGATGAAATATACAAATTTTAAGATTAAAATTGTTATTATGCAAATCTAAAAACTACCGACAAAAGTTCTTATTTAGTGATCTTAAAAAAATGATCGTATAGTTTACGGACTAAACATATAATTTATTCTATAAATAATTTGAGGTTATCAATTTTATCTCTTTGATTCAATGTGCCAATGCTACGAGATTTCCCTTTAAATATTAAAAAAGTTGCAGTCCTAAAAAAACGATTATTCATTCTCTTTGTAAAATGCAAATAAAATAAAAATAAAAAGTTAACCATACCCCGTATTATTTGTATTCGTATCCGACATTCACATCCGTAACATTTTAATAAATTTAGTAATGGTAATAATAATATTTCCATTAACAATGTAATGAGATGTGAATTATTTTTCTCTTTTGACTCTTACACTCATTTGATATTTGAACAGTCCAAAGAAGAATGCGAGTACCTAATAAAAATTGCTAAGCCTTTCATGAAAAAGTCCAGTGTTGTTGATAGTAAAACAGGGAAGAGCAAAGATAGTAGGTTCGCATTTCCTATCTTCCCATCTCTTTTTTCCCTGTGATTACAAATGCTAAATCTTAGATGTTGAAAGCTGGAACCAATGTTACATGATCTTGTGACATTAGACTCGAATTTTCCGCAGGGTGCGTACGAGTTCAGGCATGTTTCTGAGAAGAGGGCAAGATAAAATCATAAGCGACATAGAGAAAAGGATAGCAGAGTACAGTTTCATGCCTGTAGGTATGAGATATTAAACGGAATGTCCTCTTTTTCCGATTACTGCATTCTCTCTTCTTTTTATGACTTGAAGCTAAGTTGGTAATCTACAGAGCATGGAGAAGGTCTTCAAGTTCTCCACTATGAAGTTGGGCAGAAATATGATCCACACTTCGATTACTTCCTCGATACATTCAACATTAGAAAGGGAGGTCAGCGGATGGCCACTATGCTTATGTATTTGTAAGTTTTATAATTGTAGCTCTACATGTAAACGACGCAATCGAAAAGAGAAAGATTCAGTCACCGCTTACGTTACTCACTGCTGCTAATGCAGGACGGATGTTGAAGAAGGTGGCGAGACGATATTTCCGTCTGCCAAGGGTAATGTCAGCGATGTTCCGTGGTGGGATGAATTGTCAGAATGTGGGAAAAAGGGTCTGGCTGTGAAGCCTAAGATGGGCAATGCATTGCTGTTCTGGAGCATGAGACCTGATGCCACAATAGATCCTTCAAGTTTGCATGGTTTGCAGTCTATCCCCTTTCTCTTTACTTGTCGTTCAAGAATGATTAAGCAGTTTTGCATTTCATCAGATTTGATCTTGACTTTTAGTTATCTGTCTTGTGTCCGGGGACAGGCGGATGCCCGGTGATTAAGGGGGACAAATGGTCCTCTACCAAGTGGATGCATGTTAATGAATACTAGTAATGTAAGTTTATCAACAGAGCTAACCTTACCCTGTATGTGCTCATGGTCGACTATTAGGTATTTGAATTTGGCTCGCTCGAGATATCTTAAGCTGTTCAAGCTTAACTTGACAATGATCAAATAATTTCACTTTTTTTTATCAAACTCAAGTAGCTTTCGAGCAAAAATATCTTATTTATTCTTATCATTTCTGGCATTTGAATTTGACACCATTTGCCTTTTGCTTGACAGGATACCTAGCTAGCTACATTCATATCATGGCGGTATACTATGGCAAACTGTGTGTGATTGAGATTCATGTAACTTATTAAACTAAGGTCCATTATTCTTTAGGGTAAACAATATCATTGGTCACTAAATTATTCTTTTTTTTTCTGTTTTAGTCACCAAATTATTATTTTTTGCAAAATCGTCACTAATTTTACGTTTTTTCTTATTTTGGTCACCCACCGTTAAAAAAATCACTGAAAAAATAATAGTTTGGTGATCAAAACAGGAAAGATGCAATAGATTGGTGACTAAAATAGGAAAAAGAAGTAACATTAGTGACCAAAATATGAAAAAACGTAATGTTAGCGACGGTTTTGTCAAAAATAATAGTTTGGAGACCAAAATAAGAAAGAGAGAATAGTTTAGTGACCAATGGTGTTGTTTACCCTGTTCTTTAATTAGATCGGTCATGTATAGTTTTGGGTAATTTTGTTAAAGAAAACAAAATGGTAACCAAACTTTCAAATGTTATAAAATGGCAATTAAACTTTAAGTTTTGTAACAAAATGATAACCCGGTCGTTAAAAGCCGTTAAATGCTTAAAGTGACTGTTATATAATAGCACATTTAGTCCTTATTTATACATTCAATCAATTTAGTCCTAGTTCGAAAAATTCAATAAATTTAACCCTTATTATTTACACATTCTTTTAATTTGATCCTATTGATAAGTGAAATGATAATGTTTTCAAGGTTCAACTGTTCATTAACAGATGAAAAGTTTTGAACCAGTTTCTACGACGTAAACAGGCAGCAATGATTTGGAACAAGAAACTGTCAACAAATACTACATTTCTTCTAGCTTCAAGAGAGAGAAGGAAAACAAACCAACACATTCTTTAAGTGGAAAGAAAGTTAAATTCCAAAAATATCACTATTATACCATCCCCATAAGCACTAAACAAGAAAAGGATTATAACCCCAACACATTAACTTGCACTCAGAGAACATCAAATTGATTTGGACCATCGTTCATATGCATGCATACTTGTATAATTTACAAGAATAACATTGAAGTTATGGAACCAAATAAAGTCTGATCATTATCGAAGAATCAGATATTAGAAAGTTGATAAGGGATTAAAGGATAGAAACTGCACAAACAAGCTAACACTGACCTGTATGCTATAGAATCGTATGGGTGGAAGATGCAGAACATTTGACGACAAGCCGGCATCTCTTCAGAGATGTTTTCCCCATCCCGATAATCTTGCCCTTTGCCTGCAATAGAGAGAGAAACAATTACAAGTTCAATCATATAATTAAGTACCAATAAACCCATACAAATAACGTCTACTGTTGAGAAATAAGAGTATATGAAAAAATACGGTGAGAAATATAAGATTGAAAACAACTAAGTACCGATACGAGTATGCTTAATTCTACATGATTTGATTACTCAAAGAATAGTGAGAAATGACCAAATGATTAGGAAGAACTTAAGAAAAATAGGCTACTTGTAAAAATGGATATTTGCAGTCCCCAATTGATATTTCAAGTGGTACAATAAAAGTAAGCCAAAAATATGAAGAGTTGGAGAAGATGTACAAGCCTTCTCAGTCATTCATCAAGAACATTGGCCATGATCTTTCGGTAAGAAATCAAGCAACATATATGCATCTTCTTGCTTGCCTCATCAGTCCTATTTTCGCCTGTTTCCATACATAAAATGATCGACATATATGAATTAAATCAATAATGAACTCAATGAAATATACTTGATTCTTTTACTAATTTGTTATTTGAATATACAACTTCAATGGCCGAATAAGGATGCAGGTTCAATCAAAATCAATGGCACCAAACACATTTTGCAACAAGTTCAGTGGCACTCACCTTCTGAGCATACCATTAATGGCAAAAGGTCCCTTCTCACACATCTTTTATCTCTCCTGTTTAAACTCTAAATGCTTTCCAAAACTCACAACATTTATACATATGCATATACGTTTTGCATAATAATTAGGTATCCCTTGGAGCTACATATGGTGCACCAATGTAATGACCCTAATGTTAAGAACAATACAACAGTTGGACTATTTTATGAATTTAGTTCGTCTAATACATTCCTCTCCAAGGTAAAACAAAAAAAAATACACTTTTCCCAAATGATTATAGAGGATTATCATTCATTTGCTTATGAAAATTTTAAAGCTCATGAGCAACATTACAACACTGAATGATCAGAATTGTGAAAGGCCAATGGGGGTGATTGATCCAAGCCTTAACAGTATTGCTGGCAAGAAGTATTATAGATACATTGGTTCTTTGACTGCCCTTGCTTGCTCTGAAGGTGTCATTTGGACAATCAATGTGCTGGTATACAATCTGATCAACCCTAAATTTGGTTGTCACTTTTAATATCTTATCTAGGTCTAAGGAGTTGAAAATATTTTGAGCTATATGGTCCAGATAAAATTTGTTTCTAGGGATCAAGTCCAGGCAATCCGAATGGTTGTCCATGATGTAAGTAACAATACTTATTGATTTGATGAACATTACTTAGATGAGAAATTATCATCTTTTCTGTTGTAACCAACGACTTCTTTTGTTTCAGAATACAAATGAAAATGCAAGACCAACGTAACCATCATATCAATGGGAGATTGAACTTTACGATCCCAAGCGTGAATTATAAAAATCTAAAGCTTTTACATACCACATAATTTGAAGAAAATTCTTTCTACTTCCATGAAATGGTTGACATATATAAAACATTATATTTGCTACACCTGTTTAGGCTGCTTGTCATTTGTTGCTTACTGGTTTACCATATCTTGATTTAATTTTAAGTTGTTTAGAAATAATCAATAGCGGTGCAACTAGGATGAAATTTTAAGAAGGGTCAAGTTGTTTATCTTTGAAATTAATGAGATTCTAAAATATAATTAAACCAGAAAAATAGAGGGTTGATGCTTAATTTTACTAATTTTAAAATTCATTTGTACTAAAAAGTTATTAAACTAAAAAAGTTAAAGGAAAGACTTAATTTCATTAACTTTAAAACTGATAGGATCTTAAAAAATAATTAAACAAATAAAATCTAGAAGGCTTAGAACTTAATTTTAATGGTATCAAAACTTTCGGGAGGCAAATAGGATAGCCGATATCCTAGCCAAGGAGGGGGTGGATAGGGTATCAATTTTCCAGGCCATCCTTCTGAGGCATGGTGTCTTGCGATCGTGTGTAGGTGGGTTCAGTCGGGTTGGGATGTGCGTATAAGCATGCTGTTGCTTGGGGGTGAGGCCGCAGCGGTCTGGTGATTCGAGTGTAATGGGGATCAGTTGTGGCTTGTTACTGTGCGTATAGGCTTGCTAGCACTTGGGGTGCATGGCCGAGTTTGGTTGTGATGTGGGTTGTTTATCTCTTGGTGTTTTTTTTCTTGTTTTTTGTTTTACAATCATCATGTGTATTCTTTTTTCGACTAGAATTAAGGGTTTTAATGAGACACATGATGGTTTTTCCCTGTGTGATTCGTGCTATAATATCATACTTTTTTAGAGAAACTTCCAAGAGCTTAAAATACAATTAAACCATAAAAGTTTGGGTGTACCATGTCCCTTGCACCCACGAAGTTCCTCCACCGGAGATAATCTCATGCCTGAGAATCTAAAGATTAGAACTTTACCGTCCTAAGATCAGCTAATGAAAATATAAAACTTTACAAGCTCATGCTCAGCAAAGAATCAATCATTTACAACTTTATAATCGCAAGCTCAACCGATTAAAATATAAAGCTTGTATTGAAATTCATTGACAACTATGGCTCAAAAATAGAGGAACTAAAAAATTGAAAACATATTCAAATGTTTTAATTCAATTTCTATTTATTTCTTAAATGTATTCAATTAGAGACACCAAACCAAGATGCGTAGCTAGATATGTTTTCTTTTAGTGGGTGATACAGTATATCAATGTTATTCAGATCTGGATGGGTGTATCAAAGACCATCAATTAATCGTTAAAATCCATACTGTTATTATTTTTGCTGCTTGTAATCGGCGTCTCAGTTTTAGAGGTACCTACAAATCACTCATTTATCTAAATGAAGAATAGGACAAGCATATGTAATTCAAAAGGAAATTGTTGAATTATTTTATTACAAATTTGAAATGGTAAAAAGAGGAGGCAAGGGAGACGAAGTGCGACGGTAGTGTTGGACGTTGTTTGTTAGGAATATAACGCCGACTTTGCACTGGTAGGGGGCTTGGCAATGTTTTGATAGGCATAGTGAGGTCGTGGATGTCTTCACCCCTAATAAAAAACCAAAGACGGTGTGAAATTTGGATTCGTTTGGATGAGATCGAAAACAGATGTGAAACGACCAATAGAACGATTGCATGGTTTTTGGTTATATGGGTCGAAAGTGAGTGTGAATATGGGCGCAGAGAGATACACGATCAACATTTTGGAAGCGTAAACGAAGGGACGAAAGAGATCAATCACGAGAGCATGGGCATACCCATGTTTTGGGTGAAAGGAACCTGACAACACCGATTATAGAACGAAGATGTGTTGTTGGCGTAATCGAAGAACAAAAAGAGGAGATATTGGACAAATGTTCAGTGGGTTGGTGCAGAAACCCAATGACGAGGGAGAATTTGGAGACATTAGCAATTCAACATAGTTTTTCTCTCATAAGGATTGCTGAGTACATGATGTTGCTGATGTTCAACAGTATCGACAAAAGGAGGGAAATGTTAGAGTCGGGTAAATTAGAAACCTGGTTCACAAAATGTGTAGAATGGTCAGCTGCAATTGAATTGAATAGTCGACGAGTTTGGCTAGCTATCGGTGGATTACCAATGCATTTATGGTCAATCGGTACTTTTACAAATGTGGTGAATTTATGGGGCAAATTTATACGCTTGAATGTGTCGACAATAGAACATTCCTCCATTGAACGAGAAACAGTGTTGATCGAAATTGAGCAATTAGGGAATTGATGAATTGGTGGACGTTGAGGTATGCGGACATAAGTTTAGGATACGTGTGGTGAAGTATGATGCAATTGTGAGGAACCAGATTTCAGAGGACGATGACACGGATTTAGAACAATCAGATTCGGGGTAGAGTATTTCGGTCAGCGTGGATAGAAAGGTGCAGGATGGTGAGTAGATGTCGGCTTCTTGAGGTAAGGGTGGCGAGACTATAGATATTGTGTGAGACTATGGATACTTTGGTCCTAGATTTAGTCTCTATTAGACTTATTTTGATTTTGTTATAACTAAAAGGGACTAATTAAATAGGTTACCTACGAAAGATTTCATTCGAAGTCGAGGAATGAACTTTGATGTCCAACAATGTCTTTGCCCGTGGTGTGAGGCTTGGGATGAGGATGCTGATCATTTATTTGTTAACTGTAATTTTGTGAGATGTTTCAGGAATTTTTTTTGCAGATGGTGGAGAGTCGTGTGGCCTAATCCAAATGTAGGCGATAACTTCTATGATTTTTGCTATTGGGCGAATTGGTCAGGCCTTGTGAAGACTGTATGGCTGATTGCTATCGCGGCTGCACTTTGGAGCTTATGGCTTGCGCGAAACGAAAATATTTTTAGGGGGAAGCTAATAATTCTTAAAGACTTGGTGTTATACTCGAAGATGCACGCCTTTATGTGGTGTCAGGTTGTTAAAGAGTGTTGATCCAAGAAGAGAAATAGTAGGGCGATCATTTAGCGTGCCTAACACTACCAAAGTGTGTCTGCCCATTCTTGACTTGGCTGCCTCCAAATGAGGGCGAGGTCAAATTCAATGTCGACAGAGCAGCCAACGGAGACGTCGCAGGTTGCAGAGGGGTGCTAAGATCAGACCCGTTTGAAGTTAGAGCATTATTCTCATGCCCGGTTCGTAACTTTGGATCTGACTTTGCCGAGTTGATGGCTATTAAAACAGCTCTAAATGTTTTTGTCGAAGCGAATTGGATTGGCAAGGCAAGGCTGATCGTCGAATCCGACACTCAAGTTGTACTAAACTGGATCTATAACTGCATGATTCGACCGTGGAAATGGTGGGAATTTTTTGAAGATATAGACAACCAAATTCGATCTATCTCAAAAGTGAAGTGTTCTTATGTCCAGAGAGAAAGAAATGCTTTAGCTGATCAACTTGCAAAATCAGGTTTGACGAGGGAAGTGATGTTTAAAGCTTGGTGGTAATCATGTTGTAAATTCAAATTGAACTGGAGAGTTTGGTCGGGAATAGATCCTAGTGAGTTTTGGTCAGGGACCAGCTGCCAAAGATGAGAGATTTACAAGCTTGGTGATGATTCCCTATATTGAAAAGGTTCCTACAGATTTTATTTTTGCGAGAAAAGGTGACTTAGGAGGTGTTTTAAGACCTGTATGATTCCCTGGTTTTCGTTAGTTAGCAACCGAGATATTACATTTGCCTTGTTTCCTGATTGAGCTGTATCCGGCCTATTCATCTCTTTGATTGTAATGCTGCAGTAGATTATTGGTCTGTGTGGATGGCGATTTTAGCTCTGTATTCCCTGGTTGTTGAGTACTCTTTTTCTCCATTTAGGTTTAGGTAATTTTTTAATGAGGCTCTCAACCAGGTTAGGCTTATATTATTATATCAATAATAAATCATATTTTGTCGAACAAAAAACGGGAGTAATTTGTAAACTTAATGTATTCAATTCAAATTTATCAAAAAACATATTTTTAACTTGTACAAATGATTTCTAAAATGTTTGACTTAACACCTATATTAAATATATCTTTAAAAGTCAAACAAAAGTCTAATTTTCAACCTTTTAATGAAGGTTTCGATACCCCTTTAGGTGGTCTCGAAACTAATCGGTGAATTAACATCACACGAGCTGTGCAAGCGTACACTGCCGATGCAAGTATAGCTAACATGTAGATTCTGTTAGATATCGATCCCATGAGGATATGTATTTAGTTGTAATCTTTTGTTGCTGCAAGCAATTATGAAAATCAAAGGATTGTGAGTATAATTGCAACTATAAAAGAAGAATAAAATGATTGAGTATAAAGTTGATGTGAAAGCAAAAGGAACAACTTAACGAAAGTAGAAGAAATATCAATTAAAAATCTGGATCCCCTTGACTTAACTTGGAAGATTACCCTATGCAACAAGGCAACAACATAAAATGATTCATTTGACAAATAAAATAAAAAGCTTGCTTGCTGGCTTTCATTCATCTCTCAATCGATGACTTAAATATGTAGATTAACCATAACTCTGATTGTTCGTCAAAACTACACATCTTTAAAAAAGTGTATCAACTCTCGTTGTATCCTCATTCAACTTTCGTTGTAATAGCTTGTTAATCTGAATTGTCACTGCATCTCTCGATGTCAATGATTATGCTAAGCATTCTCATGAAAACAAAGCTCACATCCAACAATTAAAATAAGAAAAAAAGCTAATAAGAATATATTGAACTTAAATCCAAGATAAGTCAAGTTCAAAACCAAGCTAAAGAGTAAATCATCCTCAATCAATACAAAGAAATATATAAACTCCAATGAAACCTATATTCCTAGTGAGCTTCAAAGAGAATCTACACATTTCCCCTTGCTCCAGCACATAGATCTTTATTTCCACAAAGGATTATGCCTTGTATCATCTCAGTTCTCTAGAAAGAACGCATAAGCTGCCATGGGAAGAGCTTCAAAAGGTGTAAAGATGATAGAGAATGATAATTCACATGAGTGAGTCTCTCTCTCCTCCAAAAAATATCTTTTTATAGTCTGTTGTGATAAGGACACATGTCCTTCAGGTGAATTGTGTGAAAGACTATCGTACTAAATTTGTTGTAACAAATTATATAGCTGGCATATTCGTCCTTATCCTTAGCGATTTGAACAGCTAACCATTGTAGTGTTGAACATGACTGCAGTAATGAAACTTTCTTTGTAGGGACATTAATAATATAACGACAAAACAACAAAAAGATAGAAAATTGCATAACAAGAGCAAATATGACTTGAGTTAAACAAAATGCAAATAATAAACAGGAAATGTAGAAATGAATGCATGAAATACTAATGTGGGGATAAATTAACCCATAAACGAGGAGGAAATACATGCTCTTTAGAGAGCTATCAAAAACCTTTCGGGTAGTAAGGTCTGGAATTCAGACTTGAGTAAAAGGTTTCGAAATCCCACCAGGCATGGTTTCGAAACCATGTCCTGTAACGGTTATTTTCCCTGTAAAACTCCTATAGGTTTTGAAACCTTTGCAAAGGTTTCGATACCTCCATGCAGGTGAAGTATTTAATGCTCGTCTTTAATGACTTCCAGAGGCTCCAAACTCCCTCCAAAGTCTCACAATGGTTAGAAAAGATCAAGAGCATATAAAATGGGTCTCCAAACAGTAATGAAACATCAAGAAAGCCAATCCAAACATTTAAGCAATCAAAATCCAATTTCTACTCAATTTCCATCTTTCTCCATTGTAATTCATTTGCTAGTGTTTCTTAGGTGTGTGAGAGAGCTTAAAATTTGCAAACACATTCCTTCTGAGGATTTTCTAAGTTTGATTCTTTGTACTTAAATTTTAGAAAGGATTCAATAGACTTTTGGGTATAAGTCTATTGAATTGTGTAAGGTTACTTCTTATCCTAAAACAAAGACAAATTAGTGGATTTGTGAAATCTTTAGTGTAGTAACTAAGGTAGTAGATGTAGACTCAATTAAGGGAGTTGAACCACTTTAAATCTTCTTGCAATTTCCAGTCTTTGCAATTAGTATCCACTATGTTTTGAAATTCCAATTCACCCCTCTTGGTTATATTTGTTAGATTGTTACACTCAACAGTCTCTAATGATAGCCCAAATTATTGGCAAGAAAATAGGTTGTGGGAAAAATAATTGTTAATTAGATTTACGCGTTATAGATTTGCTAGATGGATCGTGTAACACCCAAAAAATTACTCCTAATTTAAAAACCCTAATTCTAAAATCCCTAATTCAAAACCCTTAAATTTGGGAATTTTATATTCGAAACCTTAATTGAAAATTAAATTGAATTTTTAGTTATGAAATCAATGACCTTATTGAGCAAAATCAGAACTTCGAAGCTAATATGTTAAGCGGGTAAAGTTGGGACCCTTCCCTTGTGTTTTACTTTAGGTTTTAAACCCTATTGTTTGTATTATTACCGACTCTTCAACTCTCAATTGAGTTTTCGACAGCCACTGAGCCTTTCTCTCTCTCCTTTTTGAAATATCATCTCTCTAACCCAAGTTTTAGACGAGCCTTCGATCGAACCCTTCCTCTCCGTCTGTTTTACTCACTGTCACCACCATTGTGTTCTTTGTGATCTCATGAGTAAACCCTAAGCCTCAAATACCCCTTACCGACCACTGTTTGCGAGTGATTATAGAAAAGACAACTCAAGTTTCCTTGTGAATCACCGCTGCACTGTCAATGAGGGTTTGAAACCCTAGAATCATATATGATGATGGGAGATTAAGGGTGTTGGGCTTAATGTGTGTGTGTGATTATTGAGCCCAAAACTAAAAGCCTTGAGCCTAGATTTGAGGGATAACCCAATTTCGGATGACCCATACCTGTGAGTGAACCAATTTGGTGAGTGGCCCAAATCAGCTTATTGAGCCTAGACCGAACCAATTGTGTTGAACCGAATCGACTGATCGAGTGAACCGAACCTATAAGCTAAATTGAAAATTGACCCATACTAGATTAGTGAATTGGACCGACCGTTGACTGACCCGACACGTTAACCAGACTTGAACTGTTGACTGTATGACATCAGCGTTGACTTTGACTGTTGACTATGACCAAAGTTGACTTTTTTGGAAAAATTTTACCTTGACTTTTTTCATCGTCCTGAGTAAGAATTCGCTGCCCATTTTGTCAAATTCGAACTCGAAAGCCCCGTTTTTCTATGTATAATTAATTTGTACTTAGTAATTTCAAATGAGTTAGATATTGGTTTGATTCGAGTTATTCTCGTGTTCAAGTATCAACTCTGAGGCCGACGAGTTACCTTTTTTGCTTTTTCAGTCTGATCATGCACATTATTCGAGGTTCGTACATGAGTATACCTTTAGATTAGTCTTATGTTTTAGTGGTGGCTTAGTGATAGAAATAATTATTTATGTAGAGTTATCATCATAGGTTCTATGTAATGGCCCAGTTTTGGGCCTAGGAGTTTTTTAGGTTAATTAGATGGTTTGATGGATCAGATTAGAGGATTTGAGTCAGTTTTGGGATTGGGCATTTTGGGATAGTGACCAAAATGTAAAGATTGCAAAACTGTTTTCTAGTGAATATTTTGAAAAAGGCTCAAATCTTAAAATCTTTTAGGAGCTATTTTACCAAAAATTAATATTAGATTTTCCTCTCATTTAGGATTATTTTAAAATATTTTTAATTGGGTAATTAAAAGGAGAATTAAGACAAAGTTAGTTATTTTCTTAAAACTAAAAAAAATTACGTAACTTTTTCTCCCAAACTTTTCTCTCAAAGTTCTTCAGCCAAACACTCACTTTTTCATCACAAATCTGAGGTAACATTCTTGATTTCTCAAATTCTTGTTTCTTAATTGATTCTTCAATCTTGCTTTTCAAAATCTCATTGGATTTCTTTGATTTCAAGATTAAAATATACAATTGAGAGGGGAATCACCCATTATAGGTATGGTTCGTTATTCTCCTCTAATGAATGGTCATTTATTGAAATTCCTAAGTATTTGATCCTTTTTAATGATTTCTAATTTGATTTGATGATTTAATGATGGAAAATTGGTTAAATCAAGTTTTAATTGATTAGATTGATGGATTTTCATACAAGTTCTGTTTTACTGAGTTCTTGATTGATTCTAATCATGATTTTGATGTTTAATAATGTTAATAAGTGGGTTTTAACATTGGAATCCCAAAACTAAGTGAATCTCTAATTTTCTAGGTTGTTAGTTATGAGTTTTTGGGGGGTTGTGGAGGTTTGATGAATTCTAGAGACATAAGGATGGTGTTAATGTGTTTTTAGATATTGATTGATGTTAATTGATGGGTTAAAATGTTATGTTTTGGATGGGTTAAGTTTGGAAGATGTTTGATGTTTTCGGTTGTTGTGGAGTGAAATTGGGTTGTGGATATTGATGATTTATGTGAATTGATGTTTCTGGGCTATTAAATGCATTTTGATGCATTAAATCCTCTATTTTTGTGTGGATAAAATAGGGGAAGTTGATCCTCAAGCTTAAACGGATGTTTCAAAAGCTTTGAAGGCGTTTTTACCGTATCAACAAGCGAGGCTTTACGTATTGGGGACTGAGAACGTGTTTTACAGCTTTTCAAAGGTCTGAAAGTTGTTTTTTGGAGTTTAGATCAAGCATGAAACGCTAGTCTAAGCTCAGAAGTAAGTAAAAGATGAATCCTCTCGAACTCGGGTTAGCGCTTGGTTTTATGCACTTGTTTTAATGGTTTAATTACTCATTGTATATGTATGTGTTGAGCATAGTTTAATGCTGGAAAATGGTTATAATGTTGATGATGCATTTGGAAGTAATGTGTGTTTTGTAAATGTTGTTGAACATTGCTTAATGCAAGGTTGATTGCATTGGTTAAATGATTTTGATGATGCATATGAAAAATAGTGAGTTAATATAATGAAATGAATTATATTGGCATGTGATGATATAAAAAGGCTTTGAAAATGTTATCGGATATAGTTGGCCGACCATAGAATTGATAGTGTACTATAAAAAGTCACCTTGGATGTTGAGGTTTTGATCCGGTGTACTGTATACTATATCCAAGTACCTTAACAGTTGAGGGGTTTTGATCTTTGTACCGAAGACTCTCGTTAGTGGGTTATACAGCTAACCAATGTTGGGGTTGTGATTGTACATTGTTGTAATTGTACCATTAATTTCGGTTGAGATGGCATGAAGTGTTGGGAACACTTGTTGAATCCGTGTATCATATGTTATATTTTGTAAAGTGGAATTTGGTTAATGATCACTTGTAAGCTAATATAATTGATAATGTATCATGTTGATGGATCATGTTGTTTAATGTTGGTTTAAACATATCTTACTCTTTAAGCCTTGTATTGGCAGTATGCATGGGAAAGCTTAAATTGATGGTAGAAAATGGGACTTTACTGTTGAATCCATGATACATGTTGCATATAGTTTAATATGCTGTTTTGGAAATGTTACGTGCATGGTTTTGATAAGGCATGGTGTTGAAATGATGATTGAAAGGTGTTTTGGAAAGTGGTTTTACAAAAGGATTATTAAATGGTTCTAAATTCATTGATGGTGGTTTATTTTTTAGCATTCTTCACTAAGCTTAGTGTGCTTACGCTCTCTTTTTCCGTTAATGCATAGAATTAAAGGTTGGAGGTAACAAGCAAGAGAAGGAAAATCCAAGGACTTGTATTTGCGAAAGTATGATTTTGATTTATACTTGTAGTAATAAAGGCAATGTGGTTGTTTGTTGTTTGGGATGGTTGTTTGATAAAATCCCTGGTTGTGCAAGTTTATGTTGATGCTTCGGATGTGTAACTGGCCATTTATGCTTGTTTGAAGTTTGGTTTGAGGCTTTTACATGTTGAATAGGAAGCATGCCTATATATGATATAGATGATGGTGTTAGGCTTGTTAGGTTTGCTTAAAATGATAATATGTTGCTGTTAAGCATGTTCTTGATGTTGTATGATGTTTAGATATGTGTTGAATGTGTATAGATTAAGCCAAAGTGTCATATGTTGGACCTAGAGGTCATTACAAGCCTCAATGTACAAGTACGGGCTCTCTGGTGTCGATATGCAGGGTTTGGAAAGGCTCAATTTATCTAAAATTAACAAAGGGTATTGGTACGCCTAGCCACTGTATCAGTACGCCTTGAAGAATATATGTACTAGTGTCAGTACAGGGCTCCCGTTTTGGTATGCCTTCGAGCTACTGAATCTAATATTGAAAATAAACCATAAAGGATCGGTACGAGGTTGAATCGTATAGTACGAGTTTGCTTGGCATACCGTATCGATATGGAGCTTAGCATATCGGTATGCACAACCATCAAGTTGGTTGAACCGTATTGATACTGGGTTTGCTCGTATCAGTATGCAGTGTACAATTTTATTCTTTCGTCTGCTGAAGTCTAAAAAAGATACAATTTAGTCCCTGAATGTTATGTATGCAATTAATTGAGTTTGGATGATTGTTTTGAGATAAAATGTAACACGTGAACATGAAACTAGACTAATGAAAGATTGGTAAACTTAAATTTTAATTAAGTCTCTATAATTTGTGGAAATTACATTTTGGTCCCTAATGTGTGTATTTGAGCAATTGAACCTCGTTTTGAAATCTAATTTGATTGTAACGTTTTTGCTGAAGCATGCTCACCATAAGAATTATTAATGCATTTAGTCAATATAAAAAGGAAAAAATGGACCCAGTTTAGGCTACTAGTTTGGGTTGGCATCGATAACCCTAATGTGATCCTTTTAGTTTAGTTTCGGCTAGGCTGGGCTAAGGGGGGTTACATTTGTTGTTTTCAGAGTCAGGTTTACAAAAAATTGGGATGTCATTGTTGATTGTTCAATGTTGTTTGCTATGCACGGTGATTGTTTATTGTACGGTGATTGATATATGCCATGTTGGGGCATTTTAGGGACATACTGCCTTATTACTACAGTTATAAAATATTTTTGGTTGAAATGAAAGTCTTGTATCCTTGCTTGAAGTTGACCTGATTGTTTTTGTTTTGGTGTAATTATCATGCCTTATATACGTTTTTTATACGATGCCACCGAGGAGAGAATTGCGATCGAGTGAGAATGCTACTGTTGGAGGGTAGAGAGTAGAGGGTGAGATAGTGCATCCTGAGGGATTGCCACCTTCTCCGCTTAATCCTCTTGACGGAGTGGAGCAAGTACCACATGCATCACCTGGTCCAGTGTATTGTGATATGTCACCTATGGTTCAAGAGATGACTAGAGCATTTCAGGCCACGATGGCTAGAGTACATGTACCTATACCGACACCCACTATTGCTATTAATCTAGAGTTGTCGTTAAAGCGTTTGCGTAGCCTGTGAGGGTTTGAGTTTAGAGGGTTGGCACCCGAGACATTCGAGGAGTGGTTTTCCTGTACCGACCAACTTTTGGATCAGATAGGGTGCAATGATGTTTTTAAGCTAGGATGTGTTGTATCCCTATTGTAGGGTGATGTGTATAGTTGGTGGACTACTATGATCACGAACATAGAACCCGATGAAGTGACTTGGGAGTTCTTCCAAGCTGTCTCCAGGAAGAAGTATCTGGGAGTTAGATACTTGGATGAGTTAGTTTATGGCAATGGCTCAGGGCAGTATGACAATATCTGACTATGAGGTACAGTTTGTGAGACCGAGTCAGTAAGTGCCTGAGTTGGTTCTAGATGATAGGCATTATTGCGATCAATTTTGTTACGGATCGGTGCAGAATGTTATGACATTCATGTTGGTCACTAACTATACAGATTTTGATGTGTTGGTTACACGAGCAAAGGACATTGAGCAGAGTTTAGGTTTATCTCTTCGTCTAGAAGGTTTTAGCTCGGGGAAGAGAGTTGTGAATTTTGGTTCCAGTCTAAGAGGCACCATGATAAGAGGTTCTGTCTGGATGTGAGACGTGGTGGAGATGGTGTTGGGAGAGGATCGTAATGGTAGAGTGCCCAGGTCAGAGTAGCACATAATATATGATGGGTTTGTGGATTATAAGATCATTTGAGGTGAGACTGTACCTATTTGGCCAGAGAGGGACATGCTCCTGTAGTTGTGGCTTCGAATTCTTGTTGGAGTTGTGGATTTGTGGAACATATGAGATGTGATTGTCCACTATTGGCTAGGGGTAGGCAGGAACCTACACCTATTGTTGCACCTCCGAGAGGCCATTTGCGCGGTCGAGGTAATTTTCAGCGAAGGGAGAAAGGTTAGTGGACTATGGTGCATATGGTGGCGATTGGACTCGAGGGTGGTGGACTAGTGAGAATCTATGCGCACGTGAACTGAGGAATGACAAGGATCTGATAGTAAGAACTTTTACCTTGTAGTCTATGTCATTACTTTCTCTGATAGGTTATGGTTCTATCATTCATATATTTTGCATGAGCATGCGCATTTACTTGGTATACCGGTAGAAATGTTAGATGTGGGTATGCAAGTAACGAGTTCTTTTGGAGAGACGGTTGCTACGAGGAGGTTGTATATGAGATGTCCTTTGTTGGTTCAAGGTCACATGTTTACGGTTGATTTGATGGAGCTGCCATTTCATGGTTTTGGTATGATTTTGGGTATAGATTGGTTTTCCAAGCATCAGACTGTGGTTGATTTTGAGACCAAGCGAGTTTTGTTGAATCTTACTGATGATTATGAAGTGGTAGTTGTGGGTGAGAATGTTAAGTTCTTATCCAATGTGGTTTCGTCCTTGGAAGCGCAAAAGTTGCTAGAGCATGAGTGTCAAGCATATTTGGCTTATGTTATGAAGTCAGATATAGAAGAAGTACGAACTAAAGATATCTATACTATTTGTGTTTTTTCGGTTGTGTTTCTGGAGGAGTTGCCTAGATTACCACCAGATAGAAAGGTGGAGCTTTGTATTGAGATGTATCCTGATACGGCTCTAGTGTCGATTGCACCATATCTCATGGCACCAAAGAAGTATGTACATATGATTACTTAAAATAATTAAAAAGGGAGTGGATGTTGAAGTCTATTCTAATGCATCATTACATCTTTTGTTACATCTAGACCAAGAAGAATTTGGAGGACTAAAGGCTAATAAGGGACAAACGACGGATAAATAAAAAGCGGTTGTGATTCATGAACATAAGTAGCTCGAAATTAATTGTGAGTGTAGTTTAAAGTCTCGGGATGGGTTAATAACCTTCCCGAGCATTGTTTTCTATTTATGATTACTTTAAATTGGTTAATTTACGCTATGAATGCGCAAGCTTGGAGGCAAGGTGAGTATTTTAGTGAAAAGCACTTTGTGATATGAAAATTTGGTTGGAAGCATGACTATGATTTAAAATGCTTAAAATTTTATGGGAATGTTTGTTTGGTTCGAAAGACACATAAATGAATAGAAATGATTGTTTTGTGAAATGAGGAACAAATCTTGATTATGTTAAATTTTATGCGAGTTTGATAACTTAAACACAAAGAAAGTTATTTATATATGATATGATAAAAGTGATCTTGGCTAGAAGGCCATTCGAGCAAGAGAAAAGAAATGTTGAGTTCACATGTGGTGAACATACCTATATACACATAATGAGAAAGGGGTAATGAAATCTTGATATGATATACGATATGGAGCTATGCTCACTTTATGTTATAAAAAGATGATAAATGTTAAAGCATTGGTCTCGAGTCAGTCTTAGGTATAGTTGGCATGCCATAGAGTCCATAGAGCTCACGTTTGGGGTGGACTACGGTCCTTAATTGGCGACAGTATGAGGAAAGTGTTGTGGTCATTTGGTGATAGTAGGAGGGATTGACCGGTACTGTGGTACCATTTTATTTGGCGACAGTTGGTTGGGGATTCGTGTACCAAGATTGTAATTCGATTCTCAAGGATATGATAATAAGAAAGTATGAGATTATAAGTTAAATTAATGAAGAGTTGTGATAGCTTGTTTAATAAGTAACATAATTCAAATGAAATTGAGTATTTCTTTAATATGTGCATTTGCTTCGAATGAAAGGCTATGTTAAAGTAAAATAATGTAATTCAAGCTAAGTTAATGAATAATCTTAATACTTCTTGTGACAAGAACTCTATATCTATAAAATGCTATGGTTGTAATCTTATATGACAAGTATCACATGCTTAAGATATAATATGTATTACGCCCTTGGTGACTAGTAATTCAAGCCTATGATATGTTGTGATAAACGCCTCTGATGCTAATCAATCCATGCCTATATAATGCAACGTTTGCTATCTTTTATGACAGGTAACACTTGATCATGATATTCTATACTCGGTAATTTGTTTGATAAACAATGGACAAGTAACTTACGTGTTGATAGGTTGATACTTGATTCTCAAGGCTAAGCTAAAGATTAAAATAAAGAAAATGTTAGTAAAATTTAAAGAATTACTTTGACTCCTTGTATGGCAAATAATTTATGTTTATGATATACTATGGTGGATACCTTTCATGACAATTAGTTTATGTATGCATATGCTATGTTTGATGCCATACAAAAAGAGAACTTGTTTAATAAGTATTCAGCTTACGATGGAAATTTGGTGTATTCTTTAAGTTAAAGGTTCATGTTAGATTTGATTACATTAATTATGAGATGCAATGCTTGATAATTTAAATGATAATAACATATGTATATGGAATACAAGGTTCGAAATGTATAGACTATATTAATAGATTCAAGTATGCTATTGACTGTTTTGAACTAATATAAGTGTCTAAAGGAATGTTTTGAATCTATAAATTTATAAATAAAGTTTGAGGACTGTTTTGAGCTAATATAAGTGTCTAAAGGACTGTTTTGAATCTATAAGTTAATAAATAATGTTTAAGGACTGTTTTGAGCCAATATAAAGGTCTAATGAATTGTTCTGAATCTATATGTTTATATATAAAGTTTGAGTACTTTTTTGAATAAATACAAGAGTTTAATGGACTGTTTTGAGTTAGAATAAGTATATATAGTGATTGTTTCAACATATGTAAGTATGTACATGAAATTGAAACTACTTTGCATATAAACTAGTAGATATTGGAGTGTTTTGAATATATATATATATATATATATATATATATATATATATATAAGTACCTCCTAATTATGATTTGATAAGCTACGGTTGATGTTGTAACATCCCTACCCGGGTTGGCAGGAAACCGGTTCGGGAGCGTTACCAAGGAACAATACAAGCAAGAATAGGCTAACTCATCCCTATTAGATGAGTTACTTAACTAGCAAGTAACCAAACATACATTATATGATACCAAAAATTTCAATTATCATTGTCATACAACATCATCATTCGAAACCTAAATACGCAAACAAGTTTCCATTTTCATTTCATTGTTCATTTACTTGATTACACATATAACATTTCATGCATACTTAATAAACATCATCCATTGTACATACCTTGATTCCAAGCAAGCAACATGCCAAGCCTTACCATTCGACAATTACCATTCAAGCTTATAAAAGTACATATATATACATGTCATGATCATACAAGACTATCATATTTCACAAGATGTTCGAAATGGAACAAGGCTAGATGATCACTTTGAACATTCCAAGTATATAAATCAATATATACATAACCATGTGCGCAACAAATACTTCAATACATAGAATTTTTCTTTACTTGATTTATATTAATAACCAAGTTCACAAGATAGTAGGCCCATTCAAGATCATATACGTACATACAAGATCAAGTATTCAAAATGCATCCACTAGACATTATATACAACTAAGTGCCACCAACTAGGGGAGTACAAAACAAGTATGTCCATACTTTAGCTATGCTTGTGTCTTACTTCGAGCTCAAGGAAACCAGACTTCAAGATCAAGCAACGATCGAAATCCTTTATCTTGTGGTTGGAAGAATGAAAACAAGAGTGACAAGTACAAGATTGTACTTAGTGAGGTAGCAACTAGATCTAACCAATTTACAAGACAAGTATCACTTAGCCAAGTTTAAGCCTAGTCCAAGTTGGAAGCAATTCAATTTTAAGATTTATACATGCTTATCATTTCAAACAATACACTAGGCACAATCGATGCAAGTAGGATTATAAGTCATCAAATACATGTAATTCAAGAATCCAAGTAGTTCAAGTATCATGTAATTCAAGAATTCAAGTAGTTCAAGTATCATGTAGTTCAAGAATCCAAGTAGTACTAGTATAATGTAATTCAAGAATCCAAATAGTTCAAGTATCATGTAATTCAAGAATCCAAGTAGTTCAAGTATCATGTAATTCAAGAATCCAAATAGTTCAAGTATCATGTAATTTAAGAATCCAAGTAGTTCAAGTATCATGTAAGCTTATTTTTTAATTATTTTTATTTGCTTTCTTTAGTTTATGCCCTTGGTATTTAGTTGTCCAGGTAATCAAGTCTCCAACCAACTGTCGCCACAAGATGTGTCGTAGCACTGGTCAAACCTCATACTGTCGCCAAAGACAACACATACGTACCCTCCGTCTGTCGCCAATTAGGGCCTTAGCCCTGGACCGTAGTCCACTCTGACACAATGAGCTCTAGACTCTAAGGCATGCCCTTCTACCTATGACCAATCTTTGTTCAATTATGAATCACTTATTCAAGTATTACATGTTTATGTCAAGCAATAGCTTATTCAAGGATCAATTCAAGTGATACATTGCAAGATCATGTTCATGTACACAACCCTTAGGCCAATTGAGCCTTAGCTCTACACTTTACAATTTAATCTTGTCATTCAAGCAAGCAATTAACATATGCTATTTCTTAGGCATCAAGCAAAATCTTTAATTCATGATTTATATCATGTTAACAAGTAATTAGATCATTCAAGTACATATAGGCACTCATTCGAAATGATCACAATCAAGGCATCAAGGTTCAAGCATTTGTATCAAGGAGCAATATCAAGCAAACATTATAACTAGTCATATCCAAGGCATGGAAGCATACATTTGTTTTCACTTTTCTTTCTAATTAATTTCTCAATTTTGCATGCTATTACTTATTCACAATTTTAGCTTAGTCCATTCTTCCCTTTTATTCATATTCAAGTTAAAATCGAGATCATTAACATGGCATATCAATGGCAAGAAGATAATCATGCACATTTGGTTAGGACCTAAGTCCTAACCCTATTGCAAACTACACTCACAATACTCCAAGCTTAGCTAGTCTTGGATCCAAACCCCCTTGTTTCTAGCTTTCGAATGCTCCTCCTTAGACCCTTCTCCAATGTTCTCTTCTCGCTCTAACATTTAATATAAGTAAATCAAGATTAATAAGAAGTTCATTCATTTATTCAAAACAAGACAACAATACATAATTCATTTATCATTCATTCCAAGACATCAAGGCTGCTGCTGCCTGGTAGCATGTGCACTGTTTACTTAAACATGCATATCTTTCATTCCGTACGTCAGAATTTCAATTGGTTTACACCGTTGGAAAGATAACTTAATTGTATTTCTAACCATATAGGCCTTGAATTTTAATTATTTACCAATTAATACAGTTTTTTACTTAAAGACAGGGTAATTACAACACTGGACATTTTGCACTGTCCCTAGTGTTTCATTTCTAAAATCCTTTCTACAATCCCAAATTCAATTCCGTTTTCTCCTAATGAATTTAAACATGTTAAGGCACTGTCCGTTAAATATTTAGCCTTAAATTTCATCACTAGCTTAAATTTCTAGCTTCTTTAATCACTTAGATAACACTTCTAACATGTTAATTCAACTTACATACATTTTCATACAAGTCTAGGTCAGTTTTATTCACCTACCAATGTGATCAAAACAAGGTGTTTTATAGAATCAATCATGTTTACTCAATCTTCACTAGCTATGTGATCAAAACAATTCTATTCCATGTGGCATTCAAATCCTACCAATTTAGTACCTAAATTTCCAGCAATCATAGCAATTTCCAGCAAAAATTCCAGCATAAACATTCAAGTTTCCAGCAACCTATATATTTCTTTCATAGCAATTTGATCACAACATTCAAAATTTCAAAGAATCTTAGAACTAACGTCACTAGAACATGCATATCTTCCATCCTAATCAAATTAGGCAGCAATAACATCAAAATTTCAAGATGTAAACATGAAATTCAAGTGAAGAATCAGTATTTTACCTTCCTCCTAAGCATGGCTGGCCATAAGGATGAAGATGATATCTCCTTTGCCATGTGTATAATTACCTTGACACATGTATTCCACTACCATATAATGGTCTAATTACACATGCAAGTTTGTTGTTTTATTTTTGTTTCAATTTGGTCATCTTAATTTGGCACTCTAACTTGTTGGTTGTAACATTTTAATCCTTTAGACATTAGCTATCATTTCTTCCTTTTATTTTAATTTGATCCTAGACTTAATTAGTCTAATAAGGGAAATTCTATAACAATTTAACTAATTGCTTCATGTTAAATACTCCTAATTATTTCAATTGAATAGAACATGACTCAATTAGTCAATGGCTTAAATAGTGGTAACCTTTCTAGGCCCGATTTAGGGTGTTACAAATGTCTTACATGACAAGTAACTTGTGTCGTTGAAATGCTTTGTTTAAAATTTTATAAGACCAATAACCATGTTCATGATATGTTATGACTAGTGACTCATATGTTATGAAACTATGTTATGATATACAATATTTGATGACTGGTGTGTTAAGTATATTGTAAATTGTTAAAATACATTAACAAGAAAGCATATTAAAATAAGCTTAACTGTTAAAGAGTCAAGATAAATTGTTTAACAAATAAGTGGTTATAATGTAATATGGTTACCACTTATTGGGATCGACTTGATAGAATGCTATTATGATTTCTTAAAATGATAAAATATTTAAGTTGGAATCTAGTTGAGTTTACATAATCTTGTGCAAGTTTATTTGAATGAAATGTAAGTTGGAGTATCACATGAGTATTTATTCCTTTGGTGGCATGATTCGAATGATCTAACTTTTTATGGACCTTGTCTTGCTCAAGCTTGTATTTAATGATTTCTCACTTTTTGTTGTGAAAGATAACTTGCTTATTTATTTCTCTTAGGCCTTATAAGCTACCTCACTAAGCAATTGCTTATTCCTTTCTCTTTAACATTTTAGGGCAATCTTGCCTTCGTTTATTCTTGAGAGCTTGGACGAGATCACAAGGATCAAGATAAATGTTTATAATCTCTTAGAGTACTCCTAGTTGGTGGCACATAGTGGTTAAGCATGCATTAAGTTATTAGATTTCTTTTATGGCTTATCATGTATATAAGCCTATTGAGCATTCAAGTCTGTAATGAGCCCTTATTATTTCTTGGTGGTTGCTTGCTGCTTATAATCTAATAATTAGTATGATTTAGTAGTTGCTTGATAGTTAAGTTATGTTGGCGATATATTTAAACGTCTACCTATCTTATAAATCACATGAATTATGATGCTATAATAGTGGAACCATGAGTAATTTGGCAGGAGACCTTATAACTTGAAGAAAAAAAATTAAGAGTTATAAACAAATAATTGTTATGCTAAAAACTAGTGATTTTTGTATATGGAATATGAGATATTGATTAGTTGTCTGTAAGACTCTTATGCTGTTTAATCACTTGATGATATGTGTGTTATAATTCAAATATGTAAATTATCGAATTAAAATTAAGTAGTATCGTTAAAGAGCTAGATTAACGACTTGAATAAATAAATGTTTAGGTGTTAATGATTTAAGTTTTTGACTGTGCTATGTAAGGGTCTTATGCCTCTGTTTAGGATTAAAGTGAATATTGATTTATCATGAGATTTGAACATCTAAAAATGGTTAACACTCTTTGTAAATAGCCTATTAGAGCTCGAATTATCACCCTTTGATTAAGCTATGTTATTCATAGTATGTTCGAATGCTTACCGTGGCAGTATGTTGGAAGTAATAAACGTTATGGCTTGTAATACTAAATTTATAAGTGCAAGTTGTGAACTGATGATTAAAGTGTCCTTGCTTAAAATATATATGTTTTGCTCACTTGCGAATTAATGTTAAAAACGTATCCAACTTAATAAAAAGTTTTAAATTATCCTGAATTTCTGATTACATGCTTATTGTGATATGCTAAATCGCCACATGCTTTGTTTCGATGTGATATGTTTGCTTGAATGTTTGTTCTCTAACATTTTCTGATTCAGTTTACTCCTAAGCCAGGTTTGAAGGTGTTACACCATCTCAACAAACAAACGTTGTAACTTATTTAGCCAATACTCAGCATCAGCTGGATGTGTACCTATTTTCCCCCAAACAATTTCACCCCAGCAGCTAAAAATTATATAGATATGGGTTTCCTCAAACCTTCTCACTGGTGGAGATACCACAACTCTCGGTGCACCGTGACACTGTCTGGTTGAACTGTTTCAATATCCACAATATCATGTGAGTCATCGCTCCCAATCTGATGTCCTCTCATCGGGTGGTCCTCATTATTCGTATCTCATTCTAATTTTCTGTTTGACTAACAGAAAGTATATGATCACTACCAGAAGCGGCGATACGACCCCAGCCTCGACCACTCACAAAGCTAGAACTCCTACGCGGTGACATAGCAGACTATCTACAAAAGGTAAGAGCCTAAAGTTAGATTCTGTAATGGAGTCTCGGATTTTAAAACACATTGAAAACTGTAAAGTCAAAATTACATAATATTGTAGTATATTTTTCAAAAAATTCCATTTATCCCAAAATATTTTAGATGCATGCAGAAGTCAAAATATTTTGAAAATAACTTTTGTAAGTCTCACAATCCGAGGGTTGAACTGGGCTCTGATACCACTAAATGTAACCCCCTAAATTTAACCTAATTTCTTAGGTTAAACCTTGGAAGTCACGTTTGAAAGCTTGCCCTTCAAGAAACGCATTTTAGGTTTACTTATTTATGAAACAAAATTATTATTTAATAATAATAATTATTGTAAAATAACTCAATTAATGATGAATCACGAACATTAAAATATATCATGAATATTCAATAAGAACACCTAAACTAAATTCAGAAATGCTTGTTGAAACAAAATCCCAATTTAAATGTCTCAAATGTCTGAATTACAAAATATTCTAAAATATGTTAAAACATTAATTTGAAATAATTGAAAAGAGTTCATACTGAATAATAAAATATCCAAGTAAAATGCAAGATGCTCCAAGTATCGAGTCGCCTAAAAGAGTCTGAGTATCTGAAAGAGGAAACTGTGAGGGTGTAAGCTAAATAGCTTAGTGTGTCTCTAAAGTGCAAGCAACACAAAAACAAAACAATATTTTTATTTTCTGATAAAGTTTTTTCTGAATGCATAATAAATTCAATAAATCCAAATCATAATGTTATGATGTCCGATGCATGACTCAACACCCGACTATCCGATATCATACAGAGTAGAGTTTTCCCTCGCCAGAGTGGAGGTTTCCCTCGCTTTTTCCGAACATAATTTCGATCTCATGTCACATGATATGATTTGTAAAATCATAAATTCGAACTCTTACGAGTGTCTTATTTTTCAAAAAATTTGATACTTAATTTAAAAGAAAATTTGATATGCCATGCATGATGTTTTCAAAACATTCTCGAATCACAATCAATCAGACAATAAATCAAAGACGATATAAAACAATATTTCACAGAATATAGCACAATAAGAAACACACAAATATATGGCACAAGAAGACACACACCTTAGCAAGCAGTAGCTCTAATACCGAGCAGAACACGCCTCACGCTTAGGTCTAGCTGAATAAAAACCTACGATGATAACTCTATATTAATAACCATTTCTAACACTAAGCCACATTTAAAAACATAAGAACTAAAGCAAAGCTGTACTCACATAAAGGCATCGAAGAACGTGCATAATCGATCTGAAGAGAATGAGGTGGCAACTCATCAGCTTCAAAGACGATACCTAAACACGGCAATAACTCGGGTTAATCCGATACTCAATTCTTTTGAAATTACTAAGGTACAAATTAATCTTATTTAGCAAAACGAAGCTTTCGGGTTCGAGTTATATAAAACGGGCAGCGAATTCGGACTCAGAACGTAAAAAAAGTCAAGATAATGGTTATCTAAAAAGTCAACTTCGGGTCAAAAGTCAAAGTTAACCTTGGTCAAAGTAAAGTCAAGATCAAAGTCAACCTTAGTCAAACTGGTCAAAGTCAATTGGTTAACACTGGTCAACGCTAACATCATTAAGGTCAACAATAATGTCATCCGATCAACGGGTCAGGTCGGTCAACAATCGGGTTAGGTCCACTATCCAAGGACAAAACCGGTTCTATTGGTACGGTTCAACGGGTCTACTCGATTTGGTTTACACGGGTTCAGTTTAATCTGAATTGGGTTCTTTCACTCTAATGGGCTTATAAGAAAAAACACACAGCACATTGGTTTCACTAACAGCTGGGCTAAACACATTAAGCCTCACAATTGGGCTAACCCAATAACACATACATAAAGCCCTAAAATATTATCCCACTGCACCCACACACACAGAGCCAACCCATCAAGCCCAAACAAAACCACACACCCGCACAACCCAGCAAGCCCAAACCCATTTCCCCTTAATCTGTTATGACTAGGGTTTTAGAATACCCAGAGATGGCAAACGGCGGTAGAGATTCTGATGATGGTAGATCCAAGCACGCACGACGATGCCACAACGAGAACGGGTAACGAAGACAGTGGCGCTAGTAACGACTGAGTGAAAACCGAAAGGTTTCACTTTGAATATGAGCAAAGCAACGATGGCGAGCAAAACTTGAGAAAAGAGATTTGACCGAAACACAATGGGACAAAACAGCAGTCTAGGGTCGGCAAATGGACGGCAGTAAGAAGAGCTAACTCGAACGAACACCGGTGAGGGGCGGAGACAACGTCGGCTCAAGGGGGATTTGAACGGTTTCACTTTGTTCTTTCATAACCGGTGATCGATAAGGGATGGCCAAAGGTTGGGGTTTACTCACGATGAGATGCTGGTCACGATGGTGATTATGGTGAGCAAAAAAGATGGCGAAAGGGTGGTCGTCGGAGCTTGATCAAAGATGCAATAGGTGAGGGTAAGATGAAACAAGAGAGAGAGTGGGAAAAAGAAGAAGGATGCGGCTGCAAATTGCAATAAGGTAGCTGAAAGGGTATTTTGGGCTGAAAAAGAAGTTAAATACCCTACTCAATGGGTAGAATACAAGGCTTGACCTTGCAATTCCTAGGGTTCACGAAAAAAACACCAAAGATTACCCGATTGACAAAGTGGTCACTAAGCTTCCGGATTTAATTCAAATTGATCCCTAAAATTAGATTTATGCTCATTTATTCTTGAAATTGAAATTAGGGTTTCACTTCAAAATTTCTCAAATCATAGGGTTTTTAATTTAGGAATTTTTAAATTAGGGTTTTTTGAATTGGGGAATTTCTGGGGTGTTACAAGTTGGGTAGGTTTAATGAATGCTGGAGACATAAGGATGGTGTTAATGTGTTTTTAGATGTTGATTGATGTTAATTGATGGGTTAAAGTGTTAGGTTTTGGCTAGATTAAGTTTGGAAGATGTTTAATGTTGTTTTCGGTTGTTGTGGAGAGAAATTGGGTAGTGGATGTTAAGAATTTATATGAATTGATGTTGTTGGGCTGTTGAATGCATTTTGATTCATTGAATCCTCTGTTTTTGTGTGGATAAAATAGGGGAAGTTGATCCTCAAGCTTGAACGGACGTTTTAGAAGCTTTGAAGGCGTGTTTACCATATCGGTAAGCGAGGCTTTGCGTGTCGGTGAGTGAGAACGTGTTTTATAGATTTTCAAAGGTTTGAAAGTTGTGTTTGGAAATTTAGATCAAGCTTGAAATATTGGTCTAACCTCGAAAATAAGTAAAGGATGAATCCTCTCTCTCAAACTTGGGTTGGCACTTGGTTTTAAAGGTTTAATTACTCACTGTGTATGCATGTTTTGAGCATGGTTTAATGCTGGAAAAAAGTTATATAATGTTGATTATGCATTTGGAAGTAATGCATGTTTTGTAAATGTTGTTGAACATTGGTTAATGTAAGGTTGATTGCATTGGTTAAATGGTTTTGATGATGCGTATGAAAATAGTGAGTTAATGTAATGAAATGAATTATATTTGCAAGTGATGGTATGAAAAGGTTTTGAAAATATTATCAGATATAGTTGGCCGGCCATAGGATTGATAGTGCATTATAAAAAGTCGCCTTGGATGTTGAAGGGTTTTGATTTGGTGTACAAAATACTCCATCCAAGTACCCTAACGGTCAAGAGGTTTTGATCTTTGTACCAAAGACACCCATTAGTGGGTTATGCATCTAACCGATGGTGGGGTTGTGATTGTACTCGGATGTAATTGTACCAATAATTCCGGTTGAGATGGCATGAAGTGTTGGGAACACTTGTCGAATCTATGTATCCGATGTTATATTTTGTAAAGTGAAATTTGGTTAATGATTACTTGTAAGCCAATATAATTGATAATGTATCATGTTGATGAATTATGTTGTTTATTGTTGGTTTAAACACGTCTTACTTTTTAAGCCTTGCATTGGTAGTATGCATGGGAAAGTTTAAATTGAGGGTAGCAAATGAGACTTTGCTGTTGAATCCATGATACTTGTTGAATATGGTTTAATATGTTATTTTGGAAATGTCAAGTGCATGGTTTTGATAAGGCATGATGTTGAAATGATGATTGAAAGATGTTTTGGAAAGTGCTTTTACAAATGGATTATTAAATGGTTTTAAATGCACTGATTGTGGTTTATTTTTGAGCATTCCTCACTAAGTCTAGTGTGCTTACGCTATCTTTTTACATCAATGTAGAGAATTAAAGGTTTGAGGTAGCGAGCAAGTGAAGGAAAATCCAAGGACTTGTATTTGCGAAAGTATGGTTTTGATTTAGACTTGTAGTAATAAAGCAATGAGGCCGTTTGTTGTTTGGGAGGGTTGTTTGCTAAACTCCCTGGTTGTGCAAGTTTATACTAATGTTTTGGATGTGTAATTGGCCATTTATGCTTGTTTGAAGTTTGGTTTGAGACTTTTACATGTTGAATAGGAAGCATACCTATAGATAATGGTGTTAGGCTTGTTATGTTTACTTAAAATGATAATATGTTGGTGTTAAGCATGTTCTTGATGTTGTATGATGTTTAGATATGTGTTGAATGTGTATAGATTGAGCCAAAGTGTTATATGTTGGACCTAGAGGTCATTGCAGGCCTTAGCGTACCGGTACAAGCTCTCTGGTGTCGGTACGCGGGGTTTGGAATGGCTCAATTTATCAAAAATTAACAAAGGGTATCGGTATGCCTAGCCATTGTATCGGTACACCTTGAGGAATATTTTTATTGGTGTCGGTACATGGGCTGCCGTACTGATACGCGTTTGAGCTACTAAAATCTGATTTTGAAAATGAACCATAAGGGATCGGTACGGGGCTGAACTGTATCGGTCTATATCGATACGGAGCTTAGCGTATCAGTACACACAACTGTTAAGTTGGTTGAATCGTACTGATATAGGGTTAGCTCGTATCGGTACGCACTGTATAATTTTATGCTTGTGTTTGTTGATGTTTGAAAATGATACAATTTAGTCCTTAAATGTTATGTATGCAATTAATTGAGCTTGGATGATTGTTTTGAGATGAAATTTAACATGTAAGCATGAAACTGGACTAATGAAATATTGGTAAACTTAAATTTTAATTAAGTCCTTGCAATTTGTGGAAATTATATTTTGGTCCCTAATGTGCGTATTTGAGCAATTGAACCTCGTTTTGAAATCTAATTTGAATGTAACGTTTCTGCTGAAGCATGTTCACCATAGGAATTAATTTGATGCATTTAGACAAGATAAAAAAGAAAAAAATGGACCCTATTTGGCTAGATTGTATATATATGAGATTGTCAGATTGCACGGTGTGCCTTTGTCCATCATCTCTGATCGAAACCCGAGACTATCTCTCGATTTTGGCAGGCTTTGCAGGAAGCCTTGGGTACGCGTTTGAATTTCATTACATCTTTTCATCCGCAGACAGATGGTCAATCTGAGAGGGTGATTCAGATTTTGGAGGATATGTTGCGAGAATGTGTGATTGATTTTCGTGGTAGTTAGGAAGATTTCTTGCCTTTAGCCGAGTTTGCTTATAAAAATAGTTACCAGGCGAGTATCCGTATAGCACCGTATGAGGCTTTATATGGTCATAAGTGTCGTACTTCTATTTGTTGGACTGAGTTATATGATAGGAAGACTTTGGGTCTAGAGTTGGTCCAAGAGACTGAGGAGATCGTCAGATTGATTCGTGATCGCCTAAAAGAGGCTTTTGATAGAAAAAAGTCGTATGCTGATCAGAGGAGGAAAGATATCGAGTTTGAGGTTGGTGATCAGGTCTTTTTAAAAGTATCCCCGTGGAAGAAAGTTCTGAGGTTCGGGCGTAAAGGTAAATTGAGTTCGAGATTTATTGGGCCGTATCGTATTGTAAAAAGAGTTGGACCAATTGCCTATAAGCTTGAGTTGCCTCCACGGCTTAACCATATACATGATGTATTTCATGTATCTATGTTGAGGAAGTGCCACCCAGATCTACGTTGAGCTGAGGCCAAACTTTTCGTATGAGGAGGAACCTGTACAAATTTTGGATTTTGATGAAAGAGTTCTGAGAAAAAAGTGCATCCCTAAGGTTAAGGTCCAATGGAGTAACCGTAGTCCTGCGGATGCTACTTGGGAGACCGAGGAGTCAATGAGAGATCAGTTTCAACATCTGTTCAAGTCAGGTAAATTTCGAGGACGAAATTTATTTTAGGGGGAGAGTTGTAACACTCTAGAAAAAAGGGTGAAGTTTGTAGGCCATGGGATTTGAACCTATAACCCGTGACCCTTATGCAAAGCACCCAACCATCTGAGCTACCAGCTCTTAGTGAAATATTCTTCCAAAACTTCATTTTGAATTAATGTTGGTTTGGGGTATCAAATAATAAAAGAACCTGTTGACCCCTCATCTACCAGATTCATTCGAATCAAATTTTTTTCCCAGACCTCCATTTACTTTCCCTTCTTCTTAACCTAACCGGTCACCACCTAATCCTGTCCGCCGTCGCGCCGTGCAGCTCATCGCCAGCACCAAAAGCTTCCCCTCCACCGTCTGACCAAAACCCCCAACCCCACTCGCTTGGCCATCGTCCTATTTACCACGAATCAGTCATTGAAGCGACCGAGTCTAGGGTTTCAAAACCCATTCAGAAATCTCCCGTTTTCGGCCAGCACAGTTATCGGTGTTTAACACCGCTAGTGGGATCGTGTTCTTTACCTCAAGCCGGTCAAAACTCGTCCGTTATTTCGTCAATCCATCACCGAGAAGCCCTTCACCAGAGCTACGATAGCTTCATCCAGCAAGGTCCATCGTGGTAAGTTTTGGGTAAGAATTTCTCTTTTTCGGTTGTGTTTGGTGGTTTGGATTAGAAAAATTTGGAAAACTGGGTATTTTTAGGCCATTTTCTGGCCATTTTGGCTACACGTGGACCCTACGCGCCACCCAGGAGATTTTCGGTAGCCTTGGGCGGTGGTTAGGGTGAATCAGGCCTGAACCGGCATTAAACCGGTTCTGCATTGAACCGGTCTTATTGTGAATCGGTTATGAATCAACCCGATCTGACCAGATTCGACCCTACCCATCTGACCGATCTGACCTGACCCATCTGAACCGTTGACCGAGTTGACTCAGTAAGTCAACTCGACCGAGTCAACCCAGTGAGTCAACTCACCTAAGTCAAACCTTTGCTGACATCAGCGTTGACTGTTGATGTCAGCATTGACCGTTGACTGTTGACGATGATGTCAGCGTTGACTGTTGACGTTAGCGTTGACTTTGACCAAAGAGTCAATTTTTTTGAAAACTCCTATTTTACGTTTTTCGACGTCTTGAGTCCGTTTTTGAATCCGTTTTACGAATTTCTAACCCGAAAGCCTCCAAAATCGACATTAAACACGATCATGCATAAGCTCTTAAATTATTTATTTTACGAGTAAAGTTTAGATTAAGGATTTTGATTTGATTTACTATTTTGTTAAAGGTACCCAAGACTCGTTTGATCGTTCGTCAGCTCAGCCTAGTTCTTCTTGATCATCGATAACGCACCCCCATAGTTACTCGTATGACCTTGAACTCAGTAAATTAAATTATGTAGAATTTAAATTTCTCTGTTGTAACCTAGAACCATAATATTTTAGGACTAGCACCACTGCAGATCGTGGTGAGGCAGGTGCCTAGTAGACCCTCCTGATCAACTTTTTGAGGCGCGTTCCATGTGTGCTATATTACAGTTTTTAATTATTTGTTAAAAATGATTTCTATGAATATATATACATATATAGTACTAGATGGCTTTCCTGATCTGAACATGAATATTTTTTCTGTTATAAAAGCATAATATCTTATCCGTGAAAATATACTATATGCCTGATCTAAACTTGAAATATCTGATTCATATTTTATTCAGTTATATGCATATCTGCAAATTAATTTTTGATGATTCTGTATATTGATTTGCTTGGGGTACACTATTGGGATATGATTTGAAGTGTCTGCAGGTACAACCCTGATCCAGCTGGTAAATCCTCCTATTAAGCTCCTATGCCCAATGGGCTTAGGGTAAGTCTTTCTGGACCTAAGGCATAACCTTAGGTAGGCTCTTACGCCTGCGGGCCCAGGGTAAGACCTTCTCGGTGCAGTTCATGGGGGACTGTACATCGGTGTTCAGTTGGAGGGTAGCTAGGTCTAAAATAAAAACTTGAATGAAATATTATATGATATACTGAAATGTTTTGCACTTATCTGTAATATATTACATGTTTACCTGCACTTATCGGGACACACTGAGCTCCCTAGCTCACCCCCTTAAACTTTTCCTTTCAGATACCTTTGGATAGGCTCTCCGGATCTGGCACTTGGAGGATCGTCATATTTTGTACTTGACTTTTGCTGTAATATTTCCATCTTCCAGACTGCCTCTCTTACGGTGACATGAGCCCATATTTTTTTATTGTTCGACTTATTATGTTACCCCATGGGAATTATGATGTATTACTGAGTATGGTTTATTTTGGATAACCAATTTAACTTATGCTTAAATTAACTGTTATTTTTTAATACATTAAATCCCTTTTAAACGTTTAAGCATTTACATGAAAAAGTCTTTAGTAAGTAATGTGATCTCCTAGATTGGGACTTTACGCATAGGTCGGTCTAGGGGTTACACCTCTAACTTGCCATCCATCTTTATGGGAGAAAATTAAGACTTGACCCGTCAATTTTATGCTCAAATGAAAGAAAATAAGATGAAGATCAATTTCATATTTCACAAACCAAGCCAAATTTCAAGTGGATTTGAATGAAAAAAGCAAAGGAAGAAACTTACCCATACCCGGATCCAAGATTCAAATTATTAACTTGAAATTCGAGTCGTTATAATAAAAGTAGAGGGTTGAGGCTTAATTTCACTAATTTTAAAACTCATATATACTAAAAACTGATTAAACCAAAAAAATTTAGGGAAATACTTAATTTCATTAACTTTAAAACGGATAGGATCTTACAAAATAATTAAACCCAAAAAATTAGAAGGCCTAGAACTTAATTTTAATGGTTTCAAAACTTTTAGGAGCTTAAAATACAATTAGAGCATAAAGTTTAGGTGTGCCATGTCCCTTGCCCCCATGATGTTCCTCCACCGCAGATAATCTCATTCCTGAGATTCTAAAGCTTAGAACTTTACCATCCTAAGAACAATTAATGTAAATATAAAACATTACAAGCTCATGCTCGACTAAGAAACAATCATTTACAACTGTACAGTCCCTATGTAAACCGATCAAAATCTAAAGCTTGTATTGAAATTCATTGACAACTATGGTTCAATAATTGAGGAACTCACAAATTGAAAACGTATTCAAATGTTTAATTCAGTTTCTATTTATTTATCTCTTAAATGTATTCAATCAGATGTGGAACTAAGCAAGGACTTGTGAGGGCTGCATGTGGCTTCCACTCAAAAAAATATTAAAAAGTTATTTATAATATATAAATTCTCTGTCAGTTTAAATTTTCTAAGTGGACTCCGAATAAATTTAGAATTTTTAAATAATCTCTTAATAAATTTGGTTGAATCCTACCACTGTGTTCAATTTAATTAAACTTTTGATTTGGAAGTGAAAAATCTACAATTATCTTAATAGAACTAAACTTTATTTTTATTTATTTTTTAAATACTTTATTTTTACCTATAAAAATAAATATTTTATATTTCAAATAGACAAAGAAAACTTCAATGCGTATTACATGTTCTAAAACAACCGAAGATTGATTTCACATGAACCCTTTATTAGGCGCAATATTTTTTTGGTTTTCAAATGGAGAAAAATGAAGACTGGTTAGTTTTAGTATTTGAAGTAGGCAGTTAAATATACAAATAATATTAAATGATCTTTATTTTAAGTTTTTTTTTTAAAAATTTATTTTTAGTATTTATACGTAAATTTTTTTATACAACCAATTAACACATGTCATTTTATAAGAGGTTGGCAGCGTCACCTCCTTAAAAATAACTAGTGTTGAAATTTTGAGATTAAATGTATAACAAAAAAGCAAATATAAACGAACGTTGTTGTTCGGATTTTGTAAAAGGTAGGAGCCACCACATTCCTCGAAGCTGAGCTGGGCTTATACGAAGGGTTGCAGTTCGCATGGTCCTTTGGCTTCGAACGACTTCAAGTTCAAAACGATAGTCTCCAAGCTGTGCAATTGATTCAAGACACTCGGGCTGGTAGTTGTCCTCACTCCCTAGTACGTGCTATCTCCAATTTACAATAGAAACGATCAATTACTGAAGTCATATGAGTTCGTAATAAAAGATATATGGCTGCAGATAGTTTGGCTATATTAGCATATTCTTATCAATTCCAAAATAACCAATTTTGATGATCTTTGTAAGGTGATTCAATACTTAGTTTCTCATGATATTACTAGTCCTCCTTATTGTATTCTCGCTCCATCTTAGTTTCATTGCCTAGGCGCACTTTCACTAGAAAAAAGGTTATTTATCTAAAAAATTAAAGGCTTAAAAATAAAAATAAGTGTTGAAACTATAGTTTTTGAAATTTATGTCTAAAGCTTTTTTTGAAAGTAGGTGTCTAGTTCAGTTACCATTTTAAGGTCAATTTGTCAAGAACTATTAAATTTTTTTTTCACCCACTTACTTCTTGACATGTGACCTATTTTTAATGTCCTTTATTTTTAAATTTAAAAAAAAAACTAATAAACTTAATTTCTAAAAAGAAAAATCCTAAATATAACACGCTCAATGAAATGTTGACTAAAAAGGATTTTCGACCTCATAAATTAATAAAAACTAGTTAGGTATATTTGATATTTTATAGAGTCTATATTACATATTTTAAAGCTCCGTTAGTTTCAATGTGGTTGTTCATAAGTGTAAGAATTCTATTTCCCCCAACCGTATTGTTTTATATTTTATGTAAAATGAGACTGTCTTGGCTTGTTTTTATAGTTTGTTCTTTAGGGTCTTCTCAACAACAAATATTGGTTAGCCATGGAACTCATAGGAGTAACAGAATTCATATATCTGTCATTTTCCCAAGAAAGCTTCATATAAATATTCTCAATATTCTTTTCCCATGTATCATATATCAATATTTCCTAAGAATCATTGAGCTTTTGGCCTCTAAAAGATTAAAACATGAACTACCAAAGCAAGTTTGTTTTAGCTTTCCTCATCCTTTTACCCATGTTTCTATGCTACTCGACTTCAGTTTCAGCTGAAAAAGCTGGCAATGTCAAAACCAAATTAATATTTCATTTTTGCGATTTGCATATAGTGTTGATTGATATATTAATACAATTTGAATGTAGAGGATCATATGGAATATGATTACTCGGAGAAAAGTGAGAAAGGACCAAACCATTGGGGAGATCTTAAGAACGAATGGGCTACTTGCAAAAATGGACATTTGCAGTCCCCAATTGATATTTCAAGTGGTACAGTGAAGGTAAGCCAAAAAACTGGAGAGTCGGAGAAGATGTACAAGCCTTCTCATTCAATCATCAAGAACAAAGGTCATGATCTTTCGGTAAGAAATCAAACAAGGTAAGAAATCAAACATACATGAATTGAATTAGGATTCAACTCGGTGAAATATACTTGATTGTTTTACTAATTTGAAAATACAGCTTCAATGGCCGAATAAGGATGTTGGTTCAATAAAAATCAATGGCACCGAATACATTTTGCAACAAGTTCATTGGCACTCACCTTCTGAACATACCATTAATGGCAAAAGGTCCCTTCTCACACATCGTTCATTGCTCCTGTTCAAAGAGTAAAGATTTGCAAAACTCACAACATTTATACATATGCATATAAGTTTTTGCATAGTAATTAGATATCCCTTGGAGCTACATATGGTGCATCAATGCAGTGACCCTAAAGTGAAGAACAATATAGGTGTTGTTGGACTAATTTATGAATTTGGTTCATCTGATACATTCCTCTCCAAGGTAAAACAAAAATTAAGCACTTTTCCCAAATTACTATAGAGGTTATTTTTCATTTGCTTATGAAAATTTTACAGCTCATAAGCAACATTACAAAAATGAATGATCAAAACTGAGAAAGGCCAATGGGGGTGATTGACCGAAGCCTCATTAGTATTGGTGGCAAGAAGTATTATAGACACATTGGTTCTTTGACTGCCCCTCCTTGCTCTGAAGGTCTCATTTGGACAATCAATGAGCTGGTATACAATCCGATAAACCCTTTATTTGGTTGCCTCTTTTAATTTCTTGTCTAGTTCTAAAAAGTTGAAAATATTTTGAACTATATTGTCCAGATAACTTTGGTTTCTATGGATCAAGTCCAGGCAATCTGAATGACTGTCCATAATGTAAGTAACAATACTTATTGATTTGATGAACATTAATCAGATGAGAAATTGTCATCTTTTCTGTTGTAACCAGCGATTTCTTTTGTTCCAGTATACATATGAAAATGCAAGACCAACAACCATCATATCAACGGGAGATTGAACTTTATGATCCCAAGCCTGAATTATAAAAATCTAAAGCTTGTATATAATGTGTAATTTGATGTAAATTTTTTCTACAAATTCTATTCTCTTCCATGAAATGGTTGACGCATATAAAACATTGTATTTTTTACACCTTTTTAGGCTACTTGTCATTTGTTTCTTACTGGTTCACTATATCTTGATTTAATTCTTTGTTGTTTAAAGATAATCAGCAGCAGTGCAACTAGGATGAAATTCTAAGAAGGGTAATGTTGCGTATCTTTGAAATTTATGAGATTCTAAAATATAATTAAACCCAAAATGTAACACCCTAATTCTACCAAATCCGAGAAAATACATTTGGGCTTCTTCTGACCAGACCCGTAAAATTTTGTTCAATTTAAAAACATCATGTTTAGCCATAAACCATAATTAAGTCAAGTCAAGAATAAATACTTTAATAGATAAATTCAAATCCAAAACAAATGAAGCTCAGTATGAATTAAAACGTCGTATTTCAAAATAAAGTAAATTAGAATTATAGACCAACCACTATAAGGTTCTATGGATACATTGTCCAACTACTAAAACGAGGTATTGTACTCGAGTTTAATCGGTGCTAGGAAATCCTCGTCGGCGTGCTCCCCAAGCGAGTGACCCCTCAACCTACGCACAAAAGAACAACACATCCACACGCTGAGCTAACAAAGTTGAGTGGTACATGTCTACTCTACTATACTTTATGACGTTCATAAAAGTAAGCATGCATTATAAGCAGCGAGTGTATTGCATGAAAAGGCAAAAGATTGACGAGCACCATCATAATGGTAGTCAAATCTGTAGACCTGGGACCACTTCGGCATTGGGTCCTTCCATTGGCTACTTACCCGAAAACACCTAAAAATCGGGTAGTAGCAGGAGTCGTCCATTCAGAAACACATTGTCATATAGTAGAGAACAACACATACTCGAAAATACGTAGCCATCAAGTAAGGGTCATCGCATATTCAGAAACACCTAGCCATCGAGTAGCCACATCTCGCATTTGAAAACACTTAGCCATCGAATAACGAGCATCTCGTACTCAAAAACACTTAGCCATCGAGTACATTAGGAGGAATGAACATGTATTACAGTACAACTCTTAGGTATCCAGATCCTATACCAATCAACCATGAATTCAATACAAGGCTCACAAGGCCCTTAAAGAATACAAAGCGAGGAAATGTTATTAAATAAGGGCATCCAAGGTCATAGCTCATCCAAAGGCTCAATATTGCATTTATCATGTTCTATTTAGTCGCATTAAAGCCCTTACAAAACTTCATTATTCTTTGGCAGTGACTTTAGTGGGTACCGATACGGTCAAGTGTGTATCGGTACTCAACCCACAAGTATCGATACTCAAATGTTCATACCGATACCAGATTTTGTTACTGAAATTTTAGGAAAGCCAGCCCATATCGGTACTGGACCGACCATACAAATACATGAGCATGGGTACCGATACACTCCTCATCGTACCGATACCAATTCTAGTTACTAGAATTCTGCAAAACTCATGGGTATCAATACCAGCCTCCCACGTACTGGTACCAAAGCCCAGATATGCCCATTTAGGCCACAGATTTCAACTGAAAACCCCCAAATTTGCACCACAAAACTGATTTCATGCTTCCTAAAGTTTATTACGATTCTTATTAGCACTTATTACCCACTTAACCACCTTTTTAACACAAGGATAACAACAAGATCAACAAAAGGCTGTCCTGTTTGAAAACATCCAACATACATCATGCTTAGAGAAAAGCAATCACTATTGTGAAAGGTATGAAACACTTCAAAGTTGGAGATGTACTAACCTTAAGCATGGACTCCAAGGGCAACTATTGATCAATTCTCTACAACTTTTTCTCTTTCCCCTTGATGATAGAAGTTTCTCCAATTCTTCACTAAGACAACAAGTGTAAGAACTAATTATTATCTTTCCAAAGGATTAATAATGATCATTAATTAATTTAATTAACCAACTAAACTTGAATCCTTCTTAATTCCGATCCTTTAAAACCCAAAATAAGATCTCCTAAGAATATTTATGAAGTACTTTAGGGTTTATACAAAACTCAACTCAATTACTCATTTTCTTTCACAATTCACCCTCACTTTATATTTTCTTTATCATGTCACATGCTTTCACTCTAGGGTTCTACATGGAATTTAGGGTTTACTTAAACCCAACCAATAGCCTTCAAAAATATACCCATTTGGTAGAGAATGATGAGATAAACAATTTATCATCTCACGAACTTACCCAAAATCCAACTAAAAAATGAGGAATTTGAAGAACAAAGTTTGAATCCTTACCCCCTTTTCCCTCTAACTTGCCATCCACCTTTAGGCGAGAAAATTAAGACTTGACCTGTCAATATTATGCTCAAATGAAAGAAAATAAGATGAAGATCAATTTCATATTTCACAAACCAAGCCAAATTTCAAGTCGATTTGAAGGAAAAAAGCAAGAGTAGAAACTTACCCATACCGGGATCCAAGATTCGAATTAATAACCCAAAATTCGAGTCGTTACAATAAAAGTAGAGGGTTGAGGCTTAATCTCTCTAATTTTAAAACTCATATGTACTAAAAACTGATTAAACAAAAAAAAGGGAAATACTTAATTTTATTGTTATATTTTGACTCAAATTCTAATTGGTAATTAAGTTGGGTTTTATTGTAATTCTACTGGTTGAAGATTACTCGGTAATTAGGATTTACTTTAATGTGTAAATATCTATTTTAGGTAGAGATCATATTGAATAAGGTTTCTTGTGACCAAGTATTTGGTCTATAAATATAGACTAGGTTTAACCTTTTGAATTATGAGAGAAAGATAATGAGAGTTAGAGAGAATTATTCTCTGGAGAGATGTAACCACTTTTAGGTTCTCTGCACCTATTGTGCCTACGTTGTAGATATGGGTATTGTAGGGATGTTGGGAAGAGCGTTTTGGTTCCACCGGGTTTTGGGATTACATGGGTTATCATGTATTTGTACTCCTCGGGTTCTCTACGTTAATAGTGGATTGTTCGTTCTCTCGTCCTTGGAGGTAGGCTATGCTGAACCACGTTAAATCTTGTCTCTTGTGCATGTCTTGGTCTATGTCGTTATCGCTTTGGTTATTTTTCCGTATACCAAATTCCTAACAAATGGTATCATGAGCTATGGTTTGAGCTGCGCGATTGTGGAGGAATTTTTGCTGCGGATTTTGCGGTGCGATGTTGGAGACATGCTAGGAAAGTATTGTTGCAACAAGCTTTCAGTTGCAGTGGGAGTAATTCTCAATCGATTCAACGGTGCTTTAACGGATACTACGTAAGAATTGGAGTTGTTGAAGACTTGGCGGCGCTGCTTCAACGGATATTTGGCTTACGTAAAAATTGAAGCTGTTGAAGACTTGAAGACCAATGCTCGAATAGAATTTGTGTCAAGGGGGAGATTTGTTATATTTTGACTCAAATTCTAATTGGTAATTAAGTTGGGTTTTATTGTAATTATAGTGGTTGAAGATTACTTGGTAATTAGGATTTACTTTAATGAGTAAATATCTATTTTAGGTAGAGATCTTATTGAATAGGGCTTCTTGGTGACCAAGTATTTGGTCTATAAATATAGACTAGGTTTAACCTTTTGAACTATGAGAGAACAAAATAATGAGAGTTAGAGAGAATTATTCTCTGGAGAGATGTAACTACTTTTAGGTTCTCTACAACTATTGTGCCTATGTTGTAGAGATGTGTATTGTAGGGATGTTGGGAAGAGTGTTTTGGTTCCACCGGGTCACGAGATTTGTACATCGGGTTTTGGGATTACATGGGTTATAATGTATTTGTACTCTTCGGGTTCTCTACGTTATTAGTGGATTGTTTGTTTCTCTCGTCCGTGGAGGTAGACTATGTTGAACCACGTTAAATCTTTTCTCCTGTGCATGTTTTGGTCTATGTCGTTATTGCTTTTGTTATTTTACCGCATACGAAATTCCTAACATTCATTAACTTTAAAACATATAGGATCTTAAAAAATAATTAAATCCCAGAAAATTAGAAGGCCTAGAACTTGATTTTAATGGTTTCAAAACTTTTAGGAGCCTAAAATACAATTGAACCATAAAAGTTTAGGTGTGTCATGTCCCTTGCCCCCACGATGTTCCTCCACCGGAGATAATCTCATTCCTAAGATTCTAAAGCTTAGAACTATACCATCCTAAGATCAATTAATGCAAATATAAAACTTTACAAGTTCGTGCTCAACTAAGAATCAATCATTTACAACTTTACAATCCCTAGCTCAACCGATTAAAATCTAAAGCTTGTATTGAAATTCACTAACAACTATGGCTCAATAATTGAGGAACTCAAAATTTGAAAACATATTCTAATGTTTAATTCGGTTTCTATTTATTTGTTTCTTAAACGTATTCAATCAGATGTGGAACTATGCAAGGACTTGTGAGGGCTAGGGGCGTTCATGGTTAATCGTTGGTTAACTATTAAGAAAGAGTCACTAATTTTCTATCAATTTCCCCCCTAATTGCAATAAGAACATATAACTTCTGCACTAAGAACCAAACTTATAGGTTAACCGTTGTAGTATTTTGGTTATCCGTGAACACCCCTAGTGAGGCCCGCATGTGGCTTCCACTCAAAAAATATTAAAAAATATTTATAATATATAAATTCCTTTTAAGTTTAAAATTTTTAAGTGGACTCCGAAAAAATTTAGAATTTTTAAATGCTCTTAATAAATTTGGTTGAATCCTCCCACTGTATTCAATTTGATTAAACTTTTGATTTAGAAGTTAAAAATCTATAATTTTCTTAATAGAACTAAACCTTTTTTTTATTTAATTTATATATAATTTACTTTTACCTATAAAAATAAATATTTTATATTTCAAATAGATAACAAAAACTTCAATGCATATTACATGTTCTAAAACAACCGTAGATTGATTTCGCGCAAACCCTTCATTAGTCGGAATATTTTTTTTTGGTTTTCAAATGGTGAGAAAATGAAGATGGGTTAGTTTTTAGGTACTGAAGTAAGTAGTTAAATATACAAATAATATTAAATGATCTTTATTTTATTTTTTAAAATGTATTTTTATTATTTAAACGTAATTTTTTTCTATAACCAATTAACACATGTCATTTTATAAGAGGTTGGCAATGTCACCTCCTTAAAAATAAATAGTGTTGAAAATTTGAGATTAAATGTATAACAAAAAAGCAAATATAAATGAGACGTTGTTGCTCGGATTTTGTGAAAGGTAGGAGCCACCACAATCCTCGAAGCTGAGCTGTTGGCTTATAGGAAGGGTTGCAGTTTGCATGGTCCTTTAGCTTCGAGCGACTTCAAGTTCAAATCGATAGTCTCCAAGCTATGGAATTGATTCAAGACCCTCGGGTTGGTTGTTGTCCTCACTTGCTAGTACGTGCTATCTCCAATTTACAATAGAAATGATCAATTACTGAAGTCGCATGAGTTCATAATAAAAGTTATATGGCCTATTTTCACCCACTTACATCTTGGCATGAGTTCATAATATTAGTTAGCAATGGAACTCGTAGGATTTGGAGAATTCACATCTCTGTCATCTTCCCAAAAAAGTTTCATATAAATATTCTCAATAATCTTTTCCCATGCATCATATATCAATATTTCCAAAGAATCATTGAGCGTTTGGCCTCTAAAAGATTAAAACACGAATTACCAAAGCAAGTTTGTTTCAGCTTTCCTCTTCCTTTTACCCATGTTTCTTTGCTACTCGACTTCAGTTTCAACTGAAAAAACTGGTAATGTCAAAAACAAATTAATATCTCACACATCTTTCATTTCTCCTGTTCAAAGAGTAAAAGATTTCCAAAACTCACAACATTTATACATATGCAAATATGTTTTACACCAAAAAAATTATGCACTTTCCCCAAATTACTATAGAGGATTACCATTCATTTTCTTATGAAAATTTTACAGCTCATGAGCAACATTATAAAAAATGAATGATCTAAACCAAGAAAGGCCAATGGGGGTGATTGGTCCAAGCCTCATTAGTATTAGTGGCAAGAAGTATTATAGATACATTGGTTCTTGACCGCCCCTCCTTGCTCTGAAGATGTCATTTGGACAAACAATGAGCTGGTATACAATCCGATAAACCCTTTATTTGGTTGCCTCTTTTAATTTCTTGTCTAGTTCTAAAAAGTTGAAAATATTTTGAACTATATTGTCCAGATAACATTGGTTTCTAGGGATCAAGTCCAGGCAATCCGAATGGTTGTCCATGATGTAAGTAATAATACTTATTGCTTTGATGAACATTCCTCCGATGAGAATTTGTCATCTTTTCTTTTGTAACCAACGATTTCTTTTGTTCCAAAATACATATTAAAATGCAAGACCAACGCATTCATCATATCAACGAGAGATTGAACTTTACGATCCCAAGCCTGAATTATAAAAATCTAAAGCTTGTATATAATGTGTAATTTGATGAAAATTTTATTCCCTTCCATGAAATGGCAGACATATATAAAGCATTGTATTTGCTACACCTTTTAGGCTACTTGTCATTTGTTGCTGACTGGTTTACTATACCTTGATTTATTTTTTAGTTGTTTAGAGATAATCAGCAGCGGTGCAACTAGGATGGAAATCTAAGAAGGGTCAAGTTGTTTATCTTTGAAATTAATGAAATTCTAAAATATAATTAAACCATAAAAGTAGTGGGTTGAGGCTTAATTTCACTAATTCTAAAACTCATATGTACTAAAAACTAATTAAACCAAAAAAATTTAGGGAAAGACTTAATTTCATTAACTATAAAACAGATAGGATGTTACAAAATAAGTAAACCCAAAAAATTTAGAAGGCCTAGAACTTGATTTTAATGGTTTCAAAGCTTTTAGTAGCTTAACATACAATTAAACCATAAAAGTTTAGGTGTGCATGTCCCTTGCCCACACGATGTTCCACCACCGGAGATAATCTCATTCCTTAGATTCTAAAGCTTATTACTTTACCATCCTTAGATCAATTAATGTAAATATAAAACTTTACAAGCTCATGCTTGTTAAGTGTTCAAAAATACTATTTTTATTACCCTTTTTACTTATATTATTGTTAGACTTAGGCTCATATTAGTTGCATTATTAGCCATTCATGCATGTTTGCGTTGTTTCCTTGGTGGACAAGCTTGATTTCATATTTTGCTTAATTTTGTGGAAAAAGATACTGCTTTGGTGTGTTTTTGTGTGTGCAGAATCAGTTGCCAAAGCAAGGCTGAACCAGTTGCCAGGGCAATACAAGAAGGACATGCCGACGCAGTGGATGAAGGAGATGCCGACGCAGTTGCCAGGGCAATGCATGAAGGAGATGCCGAGCTAGTTGCCAGGGTAATTGTCGATAAGGGATAAGATGATATGGCAGTCGAAATTGATGACTAGATAAGCCCAAGATGACATGCAGCATAGTTAAATCTGAAAGGAGTTTGATTTCCATGAAGAGGTCAAAGAGAAATTAAATCCCAAAAAGATAGGAGAAGATTTAGAAGAAATTTAAATATAATAAAGAATTATATTCTTTTAAAGTATTTAATTCCAACTTAACTTCCTCCTCAAGAAGGACTTTGACCTAGCCATCTCCTATTAAAGGAGACTAAGCTGTCAAACTCAACGAGGGCAAGGGGGAGAGTTCGATTGAAGAGGAGAGTTTCCAAAGAGGGCTGATCGATTTCTTCTTCTTCTTCTTTGCTTCCATTAGATTCATGGTTTGGGGATTATTCTTTGTATATCTTTTGAACACAACTATGAACTAACTTAATTGGTTGGGGTTATTGTGTTTTTGTGGTTGTGAAATCTTTTGGATTTTGTTTAGGTTTTTGAGTTGCAATTCAATTTTCAAAGTTTGTTCATTCTTGGTTCTTAACATTGGTTGCGAGCGAATTGGGAGAGGATCTTGGAATTCAATCATACATTTATCTAATATCGGGAAAGTTAGATTCAAGAAACGAATGAGCATGGTTTTCATACAAACGGAAGTTGGTGAAGACTAATTCGGCTTGGGGATAAGTTACGAATTTCAACGGCTAAGAGGAGCGCAAGATTGGTTGTTGTTCACCCTTGATTCACGCAGGGATGTATTATCAAGACGTGTGCAATTAACAGTATTTCGCGTTAGGGATAATGAGGAATCATTGAAGAACGCTTCGACGAACTTTGGAAGTGAATGCTCAATTGCCCAGGAAACCGACCCATTCTTAATTGCCCAGGCAATCGCAGGAGCATTGCCCAAGAAATTTGATCAGACAACACGGGGGAATTGCCCTGGAAACCGACCAGGCAACACGGTAGAATTGCCCTGGCAATCAACCAGTCAATTGCAACCAAATTGCCCTGGGAATCGACTAGGCAATCGTAACAGAATTGCGCTGGCAATCCGGCTGCTACTCAATCACCACGACGAACCATTCGATCATCACTCCACAACTCACGATAACCTGGCCTATTCCCTCTTATTTGATTTCATCTATTATTTTAGTTTATTTCTCTTAGTTTACTCGTTAATTAGAACTCCTATTATCAATTGTGTTTTTATTTTCACAGTGCAGTAACTTAAACAAAGTGGCCCAAACCAATCCCTGTGGAGACGATACTCGATACTCGTATCACTTTATTACTTGCGACGTGTGTACTTGCCCCGTTTGCGTAGCACTCAATACGCGCAACAAGTTTTTGGCATCGTTGCTGGGGATTGGCAATTGGTGTTAGTTGTTTTTGTTATTGCATTTTTTTCTCTTAGTTTTACTAACTTATCTTTTTGTTTGTTTTATCAAAAAAATTAGGTGCGCTACAAGTTAAGGGACATCAACATGTCAGGAAATAAAAGTCGATCTATTCGAGAGTTGATGTTGGAAGATATGAATCAATCCAATCAAGAGTTTCTTGCACCCTTTATGATTACCTATACCAACCGAGAAAAACATATACTATGGAAAACTCGTGCACTTATTGTGGAGAACATCATGTGTTTGAAAATTGCCCTCACATTTTTGGTGCATATGACTACATGGAGAACCATAGATGGAACCAACAGCAAAATCCTTCATGGTATGATCAAAAAGCTCAAATTTTTTTTACCATAACAATTTTGCTGTAGCAACAGACATACCTCGGCAATGTAGTCCTTATCAGCATCCTAGTGTCACGATAACATATATGCCATGGAAATGTAGTCCTTTTCAAGAACATTCCAATTCCTTGGAGGAAACATTGCTAGCTTCCTTGGCTAAACTTGACGGATCAATTGAAGAGATTCGAGAGCTATCAAAGAAAGTGGATGCAAGGATAGCTCAGTGGGATGGAACCTTGGGGGATTCAGAAGATCCATTGAGGAGATCCACATATGCCTTGGATAACATGCACCAACAGTCCATTCCTAGGGATACCGATGTCCCAAGGCAAGAGGATAAAAAGTAATGCGAAGAGAGGTCCCTGATGTATGGGGAACAACTAGAACCTCCAAGTCAAGAGGATGCCAATGAGAGAGACTGCCCAACACATGATGAGCCTGAGCAACAAATTGCCTCGGCAATGATTGAGGAGCCTGAAAAAAGCAATGCCGTGACAACATACTGAGAGGCTGAGAAGAGTAATTCTACAGTAGATTGCTCGCATCCACCTTTGCCACGACAATTGCACAACCACATGCAAGATCAACGAGATGACAATACTTTGCCAATGGAATATGAGCAGGTGATGGTTGAACCTTTTGACTTCTTTAAAAACTCATCTCCTCCATTGCAGGTATTCTTTGAGGAACCAATGTTGGTAGATTTGAAGCCATCAAAATCTCTATTGATGAAGATGTTTGAGAGGCCAAAAGAAAAAGGTGTTTGGATTCGTAAAGATTTTCAGAAAATTGGTTCTTCCCTTGACTTACAGCAAATTTTGGCAACTGATTGCCACGGGAATTGGCTTGAGCAGCAATTGCCACGACAATGAAAGGTACATCCAACCATGATGGAGGACGATAAGATTGAGGTAATTAAATGGTTGGATGTTGATATAATTTTTCCTAATAATATATTCTTGCCTTCAGGAATAGTAGCAAGGTGGAAGATGTGTATGGACTACAAGGGAACACAAAAGAAAGACACCTCCACCATGGTAACGCAAAAGGGAGTAGTGGCAAGCACATTGGCCAAACTCTTTTTGGGCAATATTGTCATCCGATGGGGGTGCAGATGGACTATAAAAAGTATCAGAAACGACCCGCCTCAAGTTTTCTCAGATATGCAGTAACATTAGAAGATGCATGAAAAATGCTCTTTCTAAGAATCTTTAATTTTTGTTTTTAATTTTTGGCACTTTATTTTATTTTCGGTTATTTTTTCTTTATTTATTTTTGGAATTTTCAGGAGATATTTTATTTTAGTTGTCTTCATTATCTTTAGTTTTTAGGTTTTCTTTGTTTTATTTTCTTTTCCACAACAAAACTTACAACCACAATGCTAAGGAAATTCTCTGCCGACTATTTGCCACGACAACCGCAACAGAGGATGCCACGGCAACAGAAACTGGCGATGCCCAAGCAACAACAATGGCTTTCGCAACTATTGATGCCCAGGCAAGTGAACCTGCATCGGCAAACATGGATCAAATCAAAGCAATGTTATTCACGCGGTACCGGCCACAAGCATTCAACCACCGACCGGAATATGAATCAAGCAAACGGCACGAAGGAAACTTATTAGTCGAGGTGACGACCTCTTCGACTAACTCATTTCATTTAGTTTCTTTTAAATTTTATTTCACTTTTACATGCATTGAGGACAATGCTTCTCTCGAGTTTGGGGGTGTTGGTTTCTAGTTAGTTTCATGTTTAGTTGCATTCATCTTTAGCAATCACATATAGGTTGCATATGTTACTTGCCATGCCTTTGATTGGATTTAATTGCTTAAGACTTGTTGAATATCCAATAATGAATTTTTGCCACTACACTTATTTGAAAGAACCTTTAATTTTAGGATTGCATGAAAATAACTTAGAATTTTACTATGATGCTGATTTTTTACACGGTTGTGGCTTGTTGATTGAAAGAAACTTAGTGAACTTAGGTTACTTAAAATTTGGGTAAATTTAAAATTGAAAATTAAAAGTTAAATTCTTGCTAGAGGTGCCCGAAACTGGCTCTAGCAGTTAATGCACATTAAAGAATCGCTAGAGGTGCCCGCAATTGGCTCTAGTCGACTAAAATAAAATGAGAAATTGCTTACTTTGCTAGAGGTGCCCGAAGTTGGCTCTAATGAAAATAAAAATAAATGCCCTAGTAATTAAATTGATAAAAGCCTATTGTTCACATAGAATCTTGAAAATCAACTTGTACACAACTATGCACACACATTGTCACAAGCATTATAGTTTGATTCTGGGTAATTTTTGTGCTATTCGAAAAACTAAAAGGTGATCATACTTTGTGCCACGGTTCCGAGGTTTGAATTCAAGTTTGAAGCATGTCTTTGATGATTAAAGTCTTGGAAGGTAATTTTTAATTTTACATTACTTGAGGACAAGCAATAGTTTGAGTTTGAGGGTGTGTTAAGTGTTCAAAAGTACTATTTTTATTACCCTTTTTACTCATATTATTGTTAGACTTAGACTCATATTAGTTTCATTATTAGCCATTCATGCATGTTTGCGTTGTTTCCTTGGTGGACAAGATTGATTTCATATTTTGCTTAATTTTGTGGAAAAAGATACTGCTTTGGTGTGCTTTTGTGTGTGCAGAATCAGTTGCCAAAGCAAGGCTGGAACCAGTTGCCAGGGCAATACAAGAAGGAGATGTCGGCGCAGTTGCCAGGGTAGTGCATGAAGGAGATGCCGACGCAGTTTTCAGGGCAATGCATGAAGAAAATGCCGAGCTAGTTGCCAGGGTAATTGTCGATAAGGGATAAGATGATATAGCAGTCGAAATTGATGAATAGATAAGCCCAAGATGACGTGGAGCATAGTTAAATCCCAAAGAAGTTTGATTTCAATGAAGAGGTCAAAGAGAAATTAAATCCCAAATGATAGGAGATGATCTAGAAGGAATTTAAATATAATAAAGAATTATATTCTTTTAAAAGTATTTAATTCCAACTTAACTTCCTCCTCAAGAAGGACTTTGACCTAGCCATCTCCTATTTAAAGGAGACCAAGCTGTCGAACTCAAGGAGGGCAAGGGGGAGAGTTTGATTGAAGAGGAGAGTTTCCAAAGAGGGTTGATCGATTTCTTCTTCTTCTTCTTTGCTTCCATTAGATTCATGGTTTGGGGATTATTCTTTGTATATCTTTTGAACACAACCATGAACTAACTTAATTGGTTGGGGTTATTGTGTTTTTGTGGTTGTGAAATCTTTTGGATTTTGGTTAGGTTTTTGAGTTACAATTCAATTTTCAAAGTTTGTTCATTCTTGGTTTTTAACATTGGTTGCGAGCGAATTGGGAGAGGATCTCGAAATTCAATCATATATTTATCTAATATCGGGAGAGTTAGATTCAAGAAACGAATGAGCATGGTTTTCATACAAACGGAAGTTGGTGAAGGCTGATTCGGCTTAGGGATAAGTTATGAATTTCAACGGCTAAGAGGAGCGTAAGATTGGTTGTTGTTCACCCTTGATTCACGCAGGGATGTATTATCAAGACGTGTGCAATTAACAGTATTTTGCGTTAGGGATAACGAGGAATCATTGAAGAACGCTTTGCTGAGCTTTGGAAGTGAATGATCAATTGCCCAGGCAATCGACCCATTATTAATTGCCCAGGCAATCGCGGGAGCATTGCCCAGGCAATCTGATCAGACGACGCGGGGGAATTGCCCTGGCAACCGACTAGGAAACACGGCAGAATTGCCATGGCAATCAACCAGGCAATTGCAACCAAATTGCCCTGGCAATCGACTAGGCAATCGTAACAGAATTGCGCTGGCATTCCGGCTGCTACTCAATCACCACGATGAACCATTCGATTATCACTCCACAACTCACGATAACCTGGCCTATTCCCTCTTATTTGATTTCATCTATTATTTTAGTTTATTGCTCTTAGTTTACTCGTTAATTAGAACTCCTATTATCAATTGTGTTTTTATTTTCACAGTGCAATAGCTTAAACAAAGTGGCCCAAACCAATCCTTGTGGAGATGATACTCGATACTCATATCACTTTATTACTTGCGACGTGTATACTTGCACCATTTGCGTAACACTCAATACGCGCAACAATGCTCAACTAAGAATCAATCATTTATAGCTTTTCAATCCCTATCTCAACCGATTAAAATCTAAAGCTTGTATCGAAATTCATTGACAACAATAGCTCAATAATTGAGGAACTCAAAAATTGAAAACATATTCAAATGTTTAATTCGGTTTCTATTTATTTATTTATTTATTTATTAAATGTATTCAATCAGATGCGGAACTATGCAAGGACTTGTGAGGGTCGCATGTGGCTTCCACTCAAAAAAATATTAAAAAAAATATTTATAATATATAAATTCCCTGTAAGTTTATATTTTTTAAGTGGACTCCAAATAAATTTAGAATTTTTAAATAATCTCTTAATAAATTTGGTTGAATACTGCCACTTTATTGAATTTGATTGAACTTTTGATTTGGAAGTGAAAAATCTATAATTCTCTTAATGGAACTAAACTTTATTTTTATTTAATTTTTAAATAATTTATTTTTACCTATAAAAATAAATATTTTATAGTTCGAATAAACAACGAAAACTTCAATGCGTATTACATGTTCTAAAACAACCGTATATTTATTTTGCATGAACCTTTTATTTTTTATTTTTTAAAAAACTAAAATACTTAATTTATCAAAAGGAAAATCTCAAAATATAACACGCTCAATAAAATGTTGACTAAAAAGGATTTCCAACCTCGTAAATTAATAAAAACTAGTTAGGTATAATTGATATTTTATAGAGTTTATATTACCGATTTTAAAGTTTCGTTTGTTTCAATGTGGTTGTTCATAAGTGTAAGAACCCAAATTTTCCCAACTGTATTGTTTTATATTTTAGGTAAAATGTCGACTGTCTTGCCGAGTGCCGATATTTGTTGTTAAGTTGTTTTTAGTTTGTTCTTTAGGATCTTCTCAACTTAATAACAAATATTGGTTAGCCATGGAACTCGTAGGAGTAGGAGAAGTCACATCTCTTTCTTTTCACCAAAAAGGTTGTATATAAATATTCTCAATGATCATTCCCCAATGTGTCATATATCAATTTTTCCAAAGAATCATTGAGCTTTTGGTCTCTAAAAGATTAAAAGATGAATTACCAAAGCAAGTCCAATTTTGTTTCAACTTTCCTCATACTTTGACCCATGTTTCTTTGCTACTCGACTTCAGTTTCAGCTTAAAAAGCTAGTAATGTGAAAAACAAATTAATGTTTCAATTTTGTGATTTGCATACAGTGTTGATTGATATATAATAATACGAAATGAATGTAGAAGATCATATTGAATATGATTACTCGTAGAAAAGTGAGAAAGGACCAAGCCATTGGGGAGATCTTAAGAAAGAATGGTCTACTTACAAAAATGGACACTTGCAGTCCCCAATTGATATTTCATGTGCTACAGTGAAGGTAAGCCAAAAATCTAGAGACTTGCAGAAGATTTACAAGCCTTCTCATTCAATCATCAATAACAGAGGTCATGATCTTTCGATAAGAAATCAGACATGTTTTAATTAAATTAGGATTCAACTCAGTGGAATATACTTGACTGTTTTACTAATTTGAAAATACAGCTTCAATGGCCAAATAAGGATGCTTATTCAATAAAAATCTATGGCACCGAATACATTTTGAACAAGTTCATTGACACTCACCTTTTGAACATACCATTAATGGCAAAAGGTCCCTTCTTGCACATCTTTCATTTCTTCTGTTCAAAGAGGAAAAGAGTTCCAAAACGCACAACATTTATACATACGCAAATATGTTTTGCATAATAATTATATATCCCTTGGAGCTACATATGGTGTATCAATGCAATGAGCCTAAAGTGAAGAACAATATAGCTGATGTTGGACTAATTTATGAATTTGGTTCATCTAATAATTTCCTCTCCAAGGTAAAAGAAAAATTGTGCAGTTCCCCAAATTACTATAGAGGATTATCATTCATTTGTTTGTGAAAATTTTACAAATCATGAGCAACATTACAAAAAATGAATGATCAAAACTGAGAAAGGCCAATGGGGGTGATTGATCCAAGCCTCATTAGTATTGGTGGCAAGAAGTATTATATATACATTGGTTCTTGACTGCCCCTCCTTGCCCTGAAGGTGTCATTTGGACAATCAATGAGCTGGTATACAATCCGATAAACCCTTTATTTGGTTGTCTCTTTTAATTTCTTGTCTAGTTCTAAGAAGATGAAAATATTTTGAACTATATTGTCCAGATAACATTGGTTTCTAGGGATCAATTCCAGGCAATCTGAATGGCAGTGCATGACGTAAGTTACAATACTTATGGATTTGATGAACATTACTCCGATGAGAATTTGTCATCTTTTCTGTTGTAACCAATGATTTCTTTTGTTCCGATGAGAATTTGTCGACTATTGCTAACGCTTGGCAAACGATTGAGTATTTAGTGTAAAAGTGCAAGAAAATAATGCCAAGGTAAGTCTTATGCGTGCAGGTATACACGGTCAGCAAGTAATACAGCAGTAAGCTGAGTATCGAATACACAAGTATTGACCAAGAACTTATTTGCTTAATGTTTACTTGTTTGTAAGAAAAATAAAAGCGTTGAAATGATTTGGGTTTTTTTATTGAAAAGATAGTGAAAACAAAGTAGTGAAAATGGAAGTAGTCCTGCAACAAAAGTGTATTCAAATGAATGATGAGCGTTGGCAAGAGATGTCAGGATTTCACGCTGCTTATGCCAGCCGTTAATAATATCCTGCCTTGGTTTTATTGCTAAGCAGATTAAAAGTAGTATTTCCTCTATCAATAGCAATAACCTAAGTTAACCATGATAAAACTCCTACATGTCTATAGTGATGCTTTTCATGAATTAACTTGATTAAGTGTCAACCTTTACTCCTAAGGGGTAGACTCACTTTCGAAGTAAGTTCATCTACTTGAACATCTTCTCACCTTAGTATCTAGCAACTGATCGTTGCCCCTTAAATCTGTTAAGATATTAAGGTGCAATAAGCACACTATGCCAACTGTAGTCTGGCAAAGGATTTCAGGAAATTAAGCACTAGCATATAGAAAATAATGCCAAGGCATTTTAAATTATTAAAAACCAAACATAAAATTAGCTTTCATCGCAAACATCCCCAAACCAACTGTAAACGCTTAGTTATGGTTGGGGGTCCATCAACAAAATATTATCGTATATAAATTAGCCCTTTGATTGCCCCATCTTAGCTAGCTGGACAACGTCGCCTCTCGGTTCACCACGGTACAACCCCTCTTCTCGATCGCCCCCACAAGTGGTGGCTTAAGCTTCTTTAAATAGGCTTGTGTGGAAACCCTAAGATAAGCTTTTGATTTTAAAATTTGAATATGCGAAGAGATAAGATGTGGTATCCTCTTATCCTGATTTGAATCCTAGGGCTGACGTGTACAGGGTCCAATAGCTACTTTGACCGGTCATTGGACATCAATCCTTTGCCAGCCGATCTTGGCATTACTTGGTCGATCTATACCAACTGTTACTCGACAATTCTCTTGCTTCCTTTCCTGCATTCTCTGCCAGAGCCTTTCTCTCATACCTGTCTGTCTGTATCCTCCATCAGAACCAGCAAAAGAACCTTTCTCAATGGCAACATAATAGCTCCTAACTCCTTATGCAAATACATGCTTTTGACATCTAAATACAACTAAATATACTCAAGGGCAAGCAGAAGCATTGTAATATAAGCATAAAAATCAACATTTTTAGGGAGTTAACACACCCCAAACCTAGCTCATTGCTTGTCCTCAAGTAATGCAACTAAAAATCTATGAAAATAGCAAAACAAGAAAAACACCCCGGCAAAAATTGTCATGGTTCCCAACACCTACCAGCTAGCAAAATATTACCCTAGGTCTCACCTTGGATATTTAGTGTATTAATGCCAAACAGATAAGCAAATTCAAGTGCAACAATATAGTTCTAGTCTAAGGTCATCAAGTGTGCATGAAATGTGAGCAATATGCATCAAATTTACTAAACTCCCTCAGTCAACTTACTACCGAAACTCAGGATATTTATAACTATTTTTTTTATTTATTTGCCAAGGGTGTTTTTATGCTAGCAATTGATTAGGGTCGCATCATATACGGTTTGGCGTGAGACATAAGAGGGAGCAAACCACAAATACCCACGTTAATCCAGATTACATCACTAAGCTAAGCCATGATACTCATACCCTAGAGTTATGTTTGATTGAGAAATAAGAGGGAGCAAACCACAAAGACCCAAGTTAAGTATTTTTCATAAGGCATAGGAGTGTTCTAAAAACTTCAGCTTTTAGCAAAACATTGTTGCTTTATTATTTCTTTCTACCCTGGCATTTTGTCTATTTTTTTAGTTTAGTTTCAAGTGAACTTAAGTTTGTTTCCCAGACTAGATATTTATCGTGTGTAGAGTGAAACTAAAGTTCCCTAAACTAGAGTTCAATTGCCAAGCTACTTGGCAATGCTAACCTGCTGGCATAGAAATTCTAAATTCCAGTTTTTTCATCGGACAAATAATCTAGCACAACTTCTCCTAAACTAGCAGTGTTAGTAACAAGTATAAAATTGACCGAGGTAATTTTTTAGCGATTTGGTATGCATGTGTTAAATCCTACATGGCAAACATAATGCAAACTAAAATATAAACATGAATGTCATGGAAATAATTGTAAGGCAGCCCACACCCCCAAACCTAAGGTGTACATTATCCTCAATGCATGAAAACAACACATATAAACAGAGAAAATTTAAAATGCATGAACATGTGAATGAGAATGAAATGAAATGCAAGGATTTTAAGAGGATGAGGACTTCCCTTCAGAGGGTTCTGGACATAACACGCATGATTTCCTTTTGATGAAGCTCCCTCGACTAGGAGCCATATGCTTCTTGCGCTTAAGGATGGGTTTTGATGTGGCTGTGGAAGCTCCAAGGTCATAGAGAACTTTCTCAATAATCTTTGACGGCTCAGAGGCAGCTGGGATATTAGTGGCAGCAGATGAGGCAGGTGCTGCAGGCGTGGTAACAGTATTGGTATGGCTTTGAATTCCTTCATCTTCATATTCAAGTGGTGTGTCAGTTCAGCCAGATTCAACTTGCACTGGAGAGACTAGGACGGTGGCATCAGATTGTGTCAGAGTGTGGACATAGTAAGGACTAGCTAGCATGTCATCCTTAGCAAGAAGGTCGGTAGGGAACTCAGGGAATGCTGGTAGTGTTTGTGTGGACATGTTTTTAAGGGTTTTCTTCATGGCACAATCCCTAGCATACACATATTGCTAGAACAAGGAGTTCTGCTCCTCAAATTTCTTAAACTTTTGGATGATAATCTCCTAGCATTGGTAGATTTGGGAAACCATTGTCACTGATCCAGCTGCATCGGAGTCACAGGTTCTACCTTTGCACATTTGCATTTGGCACAGGTTCGAAAGTCTTTTGCTTGCCCTTCTTCTTTGCCTCCATGGTAGTCAACTGTCTCCACTGGGTAGGGGTTATGGTGGTCCCCTCAATCTTTTGAATGCTATCATAATCGAGCTGTGGGACATCGTGTTGTAAACATATAGTAGAAATTAGAGAGGGAAAAAGCAAACTTCAATTGGTCTTACCAGCACACTTAAAGGTTTCTTCGATGATAAGCTATCCAACATTAATCTTGTGGCCAGTCATAATAGAGTGCAACAGTGTAAATCTTTCGTCTAAAACTATATCGTTGTGGGTGGTCGACATAAGGTTTGCCTTCAAGAAGTGGTTCCAACCTCGTGGCTAGGACTTTAGTGCCAACCGTTTCACAGTTCGATGGCCTTTTGACGACACGTTCTATTGGGTGCCAACCTTACACAGCTCCTTCATTATCATCCTCCTCTTAGCATCGTCTAAAGATTCTACAAATTTGGTGTGTTCCTCATTTGTTCTATCCAAAGAAAACCTATCATTTATATAACCTTCATCAAAACGCATACATTTACCTTACACCATCAAGAAGGGTGAGTCTTTGGTTGTAAGATGAGCATAAAATTCTCGAACAACGTTGGCATGGACTTTCCCTGGTGGTTGGCAAAATTTTTTCCACTTATGCATCTTTATCACCTTAACAAAATCTGGGGAATAGTCCAAGTTGGGTCCGTTCTTGAACTCAAAACCTTTCTCATAGCAAAAGGTTCTTGATACGAAATTCTCCTCATACTTCTTGCGGATCTCTTCGATGAAAAAGATTTTGAAGGGTATTGAAGAAGATGCCATGGAAATCTTTTGAAAACTCGAATGGTTTGCGAGGAAAGAGAAGTAAATCTTGCTTTTTCTTTATTGATAAAGATGATAGAAGGAAGAGTGAAAAGTCTTTAGCTAAGAATCAGTTAGGGTTTTAGTAGATGAAAGGGTAAAACGGTTGAGTGTTTTAAATTGTGTACTTAATTTGTCCTTTTACTTTGAAAATTGTTCCTATTTTCAAATCCTTGATATCTACTACTCCATGAGCATATGGTTTCACAACTTCAAAGGGTCCTGACCATCTAGACTTGAGCTTACCTGGAAACAACTTTAGCCTTGAGTTAAATAACAAGACACATTGGTCTACCTCAAATTGCCTTTACAATATCTTGTTGTCATGCCATCGTTTTGTCCTTTCCTTGTAGAGTCTAGCATTCTCGTAAGCCTATGTTCTGAATTTCTCCATTTCTTTTATATCCAATAAGTGTTTTGCATCGATAGCTCTCTACTCTATGTTGAGTTTTTTTGATTGCCCAATAAGCTCTATGTTCCAATTCCACTGGCAAGTGGCATGCCTTCCCAAACACGAGCCTATAAGGAGAAGTTCCCAACGGAGTTTTAAAGGTTCTTTTGTAAGCCCACAAGGAATCGTCTAGTCTCAAGGACCAGTCCTTTCTCGTTGGATTCACAGTTTTTTTCCATAATGTTCTTGATTTCTTTGTTTGAGATCTTCGTTTGGCCATTTGTTTGGGGATGGTAAGTTATGGCAATATGTTTATGGATTTCGTACCTGCACAAAGCTCTAAATATTAAATTGCACTTAAAATATGTACCTTCGTCATGAATGATGGCTCTGGGGGCACTGAATCTAGTAAAGATATGCTTATGAAGGAACTTGGCAACAACCTTGGCATCGTTTTTTGGCAAAGCCACTGCCTTTACCCATTTTGAAACGTAGTTAACAGCCATTGGGATATATAGGTTCCCTAATGATAAGGGAGAGGGACCCATAAAGTCTATTCCCCATACATCAAACAACTCCACTGGCATAATATTCTGGAGTGACAATTGATGCTTGGTAGAAATGTTACCCGTCCGCTGGCATCAGTCACAAGCCTTGGCAAAGTAATTAGTGTCTTTAAACAGTGTAGGCCAAAAGAATCTTGACTGCAACACTTTGGAAGCAGTTTTTATTCCAGTGAAGTGTCCTCCATACAGTGCTGCATGGCATAATTCCAAAATGTTGTGCTGCTCATCCTCTAGCACACATCGACAGATCACTTGGTCGTCACATTATTTGAACAAAATTGGCATATCCCAATAATATTGCCAAGCATCTCCCAGAAAATGTTTCCTGGCATTACTTTCCAAATTCGGTAGCAAAATATTGCTTATGAGGTGATTGACTATGTCAGCGTACCATGGCATAGAATCGACTGCAAGTAAGTATTCATTAGGGAATTCATCTCTAATGGTAGTGGCTCTTCCTTCCTCAAGGTGATGCTCTGATCATGATAAATGGTCAGCTACCAAGTTCTCACTCCCCTTCTTGTCTCGAATCTTGAGATCAAAGTATTGCAGCAAAAGCGTCCATCAAATTAGTCTGGGCTTGGCATCCTTTTTTGCCAAGAGATATTTTAATACCGAGCGATCTGTGTACACCACAACTTTTTTACCTACTAAGTAAGATCTGAACTTGTCAAATACAAATACAACCATGAGATATTACTTCTCGATAGTGGTGTAATTGAGTTGGGCTTCATTCAATGTTCGACTGGCATAATAAATGGTATGGAAAATCTTACCATGCCTTTGTCTGAACATTGCTCCAACGGCATAATCGCTGACATCACTCATGAGCTCAAAAGGCTCATTCCAGTCTGGTGCCACGACTATGAGGGCATTATTCAATCTGTCCTTAATTTCCTGAAATGCATTTAAATAAGAATCATCAAACATAAAAGTGGCTTTTTGTTTTAAAAGCAAACATAAAGGTTTAGAAATTTTTGAGAAATTTTTAATGAACCAACGATAAAAACCTGCATGTCCTAAAAAACTTATGATACCGTTTACACTTGTAGGAGGCGCAACTGTTTGATTACCTCCACCTTTGCCTTATCTACTTTCAGGCCTCTCTTGGTTACTCTGTGACCGAGAACTATGCCTTCCTTTACAATGAATTGACATTTTTCTTAGTTCAAGACCAAGTTAGTCTCAATACATCTCCTCAAAACAAGCTCTAGACTCTGAAGGCATTCCTCGAATATTATGCCAAACACTGAGAAATCATTCATGAAAACTTCTAGGTTGTTCTAAATCATCTCAGAGAAAATAAACATCATACATCATTGGAATGTTGCCAGAGCATTACACAATCCAAAGGGCATTCTCTTAAAGGCGAATTTCCCATATGGACAAGTGAATGTGGTTTTCTCATGATCCTCTAGAGTGATGGCAATCTTATTATAACCTGAATAGCCATCTAGGAAGCAATTGTATGCCTTACCTGCCAGTCTATCCAATATTTGATCGGTAAAGTACAAAGGAAGTGATCTTTCTTGGTGGAATTATTCAGCTTCCTATAGTTCATGCATACTCCACCCAATAATAGTTATGGAAGGAATCAACTTATCCTTGTTGTTTTGAACTATCGTCATACCACTTTTCTTTGGCACACATTGCACCGAGCTAACCCATGAGCTGTCAAAAATAGGATAAATTATCTTGTCATCTAGCCACTTAATAATTTCTTTCTTAACTACCTCTTTCATGCTCGGGTTTAGTCTCCTCTAGCCCTCAATTATTTTGCCATGATAGTCCTCTAAGATTATTTTGTGCATGCAAATAGTGGGGTTTATTCCTCTGATATCGACCAAGGTCCATCCCAGAGCTTACTTATATTTACTTAAAATTTCCAGCAAACTTTCCTCCTGAACATTAGATAGATAAACAAAAATGATCACTGGCAGAGTAGAGTGGTTACCTAAGTAGGCGTACTTGAGATGGTCTGGCAATAGTTTCAGTTCCAACTCTGGGGGCTCCTTGACAGATGGTTTAGGTGCATTGATTTCTCTACCCACCAACTCCAATGGCTCTGGATGCCCAAAGTAATTAGCAACTTCATTCTCCAACATTGGTCATTTAATGTCTTCATTCGTATTAGTTTCATTATCCCGTTCCCTAGTGTCATCTTTCATGTTTTGGCACAATTGTGCCACGTCTATAGTGAAAATAGAATCCATCATCCCATCAACTTGGTATTCCTCTAGTTCATCTGCACACTTAAGAGCTTGAAATACATTAAACGTAACATGCTGGTCATTTATGCGCATAGTAAATTCACCTTTATGAACATCAATTGAGACTCTACCTGTGGCAAAGAATGGTCTGCACAATATGATTGGGCTATCATGTCTGCCTCATAATCTAAAATGATAAAAATCAGCTAGAAATATAAATTTATCTACCTTTACTAGTACATCATCAATCTTACCCTTAGGATGTGCAAAAGATCAGTCCGCCAACTAAAGTATTACGGTGGTATGCCTTGTTTCGATGCTAAGCTTTTTGAAAATTGACATTGGCATCAAATTGATGCTGGCTTCCAGGTCACACAAGGCTGTTTGACAATGATCTCAGGCCCGCTTTGTTTGTGACTTTGAAGAGTTACAACTTTGCACTGTTTATTGCCTTTCGGTCGAGCATATTCTGTATCACTTGGCAATGCTCCCTGGGGTTGATTGCTAAATGCATTTATAACTTTTTCCAATTTGAATCTCCAAGTTCCGTATAAATGCTACCAAACTCTGAACGGTTGTGTCATTCCTCTCCATATATTCTGTCAAAGTCCCCTGGTTGTTTCTTTTTCTTGCATAAAAATTACTTTGTGCCCTATGTGGCATGGCATTCTGATGAAATCCTTGCTGGACATTATTATTCTGACACTGGCAATGGTGTTGACTACCTTCTTGATTTCCCCAAGCTAAATTTGGGTGTTGCCTCAATCCTACATTGTAAGTATTGGAATTTGCATTATAATTACGATTGAAGTTTCCAACAAAATTTACCGACTCAAGATAGGCAGGGCAATCTTCCATGTAATGGTCCTCCCCACATATTGTGCAGAATAGGTCTAAAGCCTTAATCTCTTGACTTTCTTTACTATTTTGCAAAGTTCTCACCATGCTAGTAAGATTGGAAATCTCAGTGTGAATGGATGTTAATTCATCTAGTGCTAATTTCCCTCCAGTTTTAGTTCTGGTCCCTAATCTGGCAGTAGGATACTCGAAGTCATTACTTGAGATCCTTTCAAGGATGCCAACTGTCTCTGTATAGTTCTTGTCCAGCAGCGAACCATTTTCCAAAGCATCAAAAATAGTTCTAGCATGAGTATTGAGTCCCTTGTAGATGGTCTCCATCTGGGTACAAGTTCTTAAATCTCTCCTATGCATCATATAGGGTTTCATTGTCAGCCTGCCTAAACATAATGATTCGCTCCTCAGCTTGGCAGTGAGTTTAGGTGGCTGGAATTGCAGCAAAAATTTCTGGCATAGATCTCCCCGTGAGGTGACAGAACCAGGTGGCAAAGAACTAAGCCACGTTTTTCCCTATCTGTTAGGGAAAATGTGAATAATTTTAGCTTCATTGTATCTGATAAGTGTTCAAAAGTACTATTTTTCATACCCTTTTTACTCATATTATTGTTAGACTTAGGCTCATATTAGTTGCATAATTAGCCATTCATGCATTAATCCATGTTTCCTTCCATCGTTGAGCTTGATTACATAACTTGGTAGTTTTTGTGGGAAAAGATGCTGCTTTGGTGTGTTTTGTGTGTATGTGCAGGATCACTTGCCAAAGCAAGGCTAGAGCTAGTTGCCAGGGCAATGCATGAAGGAGATGCCGAGCTAGTTGCCAGGGCAATGTATGAAGGAGACGCCGAGCCAGTTTCCAGGGCAAATGTCGATAAAGAATAAGGTGATATGGTAGTCTAAATTGATGACTAGACAAGCCCAAGATGACGTGGAGAAAAGCTAAATCCCAAAGGAGTTTGATTTCCATGAAGAGATTAAAGAAGAATTAAATTCCAAGAAGATAGGAGAAGTTCTAGAAGGAATATAATTATAATAAAGAATTATATTCTTTAAAGATAATTTAATTCCAACTTAACTTCCTCCTCAAAGAAGGACTTTGACCTAGCCCTATAAAATAGAGGCCATGCCGTCAACTTCAAGGAGAGAGAGGAGAGAATTTTCGACAAGCATCAAGGGCAAGGAGATTTCGACAAGCTTCATCCATCCTTCATCTTTTTCTTTCTTGTTCAATTAGGTTCATGCTAGGGATTCTTTATCTTGTGTTTCTTTGGAACCTAGCCATGAACTAAATCTATTTGGCTATGGTTCTTGTGTTTTGTGGTTGTGAGAAACTATTGGATTTTGTTCAGGTAATAAGAGTTTGCACTTTTCTATTCAAGGTTTATTCATTCCTGGTTATTATTCTTGTTTGCGAGTGAATTGGGAGATGATCTCGTAACTTCATCTATTTATCTAATATCAGGAGAGCTAGATTCAAGAAACGAATGAATATGATCTTTATTCAATCTATTGATGGTGAAGATTAATCCGGCTTAAGAATAAGTTAAGGATTTCAGCGGCTAAGAGGAGCGCAAGATTGGTTGCTATTCACCCTTGATTCACGCAGGGGTGTATTATCAAGGCATGCACAAGTAACTAGAGTTTCGACTTAGGGATAAGAAGAAACCATTGAAAAACTCTTTGCCGAACCTTGAAGGTTGCTGCCCAGACGCCCAAGTAGTTGCCCAACTAGTCGCCCAGGCAACCATCGATTAGTTACCAAGGCAACCCCGTTGTGCAAGTTGCCACGGCAACTGAGTTGCCATTGCACTCTTTTACCAAGATGATCCAATCGGCTATCACACCTCAACTCACGATAACCTGGCCTATCTCTCTCATTTAATTACATCGCCTTTTACTTATTTGCTTTCTAGATTAGTTATTAGTTAAAACTCCTATAATCTTCTACTTGTTTTTCTTTTACTTTTTACAGTGCAAAAGACTATTTTCTTGAAGTGACACCAATCCCTGTGGAGACGATATCTTTTATACTATAACTTGCAATGTGTATACTTGCACAATTGCGTAGCACTTATTACGCGCAACAAGTTTTTGGCGCCGTTGCAGGGGATTGACAATAAAGACTTTGTTTTTATTTTCTTGCACTTTCTTTTTACTTTTCTTGTTTAAGCTTCAAAGGGCTAACAAATTTGGTTTTGCATTGGTATATGACCAGGGCGAGACCGATTACACCAGAATATCCTTTTGATCCAGAAATCGAACGAACCTTACAAAGACTTAGACGAAGGATAAGAGTTGCAATGGCTAATCAAGACGGCAATATGAATCAAGATGTTCCAGCAGGAGGAGGAGTGATTCTTGCACGAAATAGAACTGTTCGAGACTATCTTGAAGAAGAACTTGATGGACTTAATCCAGGAGTTGTCGCACCTGAAATTGAAGCCGACCACTTTGAGTTGAAACCGGTAATGTTTAATATGATCAACACAATTGGTCAATTTGGTGGCTCAGCAACTGAAGATGCACGACAACATCTAAAATCTTTCCTCGAGATTTGCAACTCGTTCAAAATACACGGAGTCACCCCCGATGTTTTACGATTAAGATTATTCCCCTATTCACTAAGGGATAAGGCGAAAGCATGGTTGAATAGCATTCTTGCCGGATCAATAGGATCCTGGACCGATCTTTGTCGTGATTTCCTTGCTCGGTTTAATCCTACAAATTTGACTGATAAGCTTCGTAACGACATTACTTCTTTTCGGCAGGCAGATGATGAATCCATGTACGAGGCTTGGGAGCGATATAGAGAACTTCTACACAAATGCCCCCTACACGGATTCCCGGTGTGGACTCCAGTAACAATATTTTACAACGCCGTGAATACACCAACAAGGATGATGCTAGATGCCTCGGCAAACGGCATACTCCTAGATAAGTCGCCAGAGGAAGCAATGCAAATTCTAAACAGGTTGGCCAAGAATGATTATCAATTCCCCTCTACTAGAAGAGGAGGAGTTAGATGCAAAGCCACAATACATGAACTAGGATCATCAGATTCAATTTCGGCACAATTGGCCACTTTAACCAAGATGGTCCAGAACATGCAAAAACCAAACAACACACATGAGGTCAAGGTAATGGATTCTTTTTGTGAGTTATGTGGTGATAACCATGATTCTTCTGAATGTATGCAAAATCCAGAATCCAGCTTCTATGTAGGGAATTACAATTGGAACAACAATGTGATGTCCAACACATACAATCCAGCTTGGAAGAAGCACCCGAATTTTTCATGGAGTAATCCCAACAATGCTCTAAACTAGAACAATCAGAATGCACAAGCATCGGGATTCCAGTAGAATATGCCACGGCAACAGTTGCCGCAGCAACAACCGACAACATCTAGTTCTTTGGAAAATTCTCTAAATGCTTTTATGATGAAAACTGAATTTTATATGGCTGAGAATAGTAACTTCATAAAAAGAACTTATGCTTTTATTAACAGGACCAAGATGAGATTGCAAAACCCAGAGGCGGCAATCAAATCATTAGAAAATCAAGTCAGACAGTTTGCTCAAAACCTAAATACTAGACCGCAAGGAGGTTTACCTAGCGATACTGAAGTCGCAAGAGGAACTGGCCATGAGCAATGTAAGGCGATCACCACTAGAAGTGGCCAACAACTTAAAGAGGATCAAGCCCGCTCATCAAACAAAACTCCACAAAAAGATCAAAACGAACCTAGCGGCAAAGCCTCAGATGCTGAACCAGGAATTACCGCGGCAACCGGCAATAAGCATGCCTCGGCAACCGACGATAAGGATGCTTCGGCAACTTGTGATAAGCATGCCTCGGCAACCCCAGTTGATAATGCCTCGACAACTCTAGTTGTCCCGGCAATGCAGTCAATCAGGTTCCAAACCAATGAAAAGATCGAAGATATTCGACTTCCACCACCATTCCCCCAAAGGTTGAAGCGACAAAAACAAGAATATCAATTCAAGAAGTTTCTTGATATCCTAAAGCAAGTCCACATCAACTTGCCATTGGTGGAAGCAATTGAACAAATGCCGAACTATGCCAAGTTTCTTAAAGACATTGTGTCCAAGAGAACAAGGCTAGGAGAGTTTGAAACAGTTGCCGCAACAGAGGGATGCATGGCCATGTTGCACAATCGTATGCCACCTAAGTTGAAGGATCACGGAAGTTTCACAATACCATGTTCTATTGGAAACCACTATGTCGGGAAAGCATTATGCGACCTTGGAGCTAGCATAAATTTGATGCCTAAATCGATTTTCCAGAAACTAGGAATCGGGAAGGCAAGACCTATAACAGTTATGCTACAGCTAGTCGACAGATCCTATGTGCATCCAGAGGGAAAAATCGAAGACATACTAGTAAAAGTTGATAAATTTATTTTTCCCGCTGACTTTATTGTTTTGGATTGTGAAGCAGATGAGCATGCACCTATCATTCTCGGGAGACCATTCCTAGCAACAAGGAGAACCTTGATCGATGTTGAAAAAGGAGAACTCACAATGAGGGTGAATGACCAGTAAGTTAAACTAAATGTGTTCCAAACACTAAGACATGCCGATGATCCAGAAGAATGCCAACTTCTTCATGCCACGGCAGAGTTTAACTTCGACGAGGAATTTAGTTGCCTCGACAACTACATTGCCGATCAAGAGGAACCTGAGGAGTATGAAGAACCAGTCGATGAGGAACAACAAGAAGAGGCAAATTGGCTAGTCAACCGACCAGGTACATACTTTGAACCACTGGATTACTCAGGTAAGGAAGGTAAACTCGAAAAGCCGTCTATTGAACAACCACCGATTCTTGAGTTGAAACAATTGCCAGAGCAACTAAAATATGCATACTTAGGAACCGATAATACATTGCCTATAATTATTCCTTCTAAGTTACAGCCCGAGCAGGAAAAGAAGCTGGTCAAAATGTTGAAGCTACACAAAAAGGCAATAGGATGGACAATTGCCGGCTTGAAGGGAATTAACCCGGTAGTGTGCATGCACAAGATTTTGTTGGAAGATGATCACAAATCTTCAATTGAGGCCCAGAGGAGACTGAATCATGCCATGAAAGGGGTTGTAATGAAAGAAATCATCAAGTGGCTTGACGCCGGTATTATATACCCTATCTATGATAGTACATGGGTAAGTCCGGTATAATATGTACCGAAAAAGAGAGGTATAACGGTGGTAAGTAATGAAAACAATGAAATCATTCCAGCCAGGACTGTGACCGGTTGGAGGGTTTGTATGGATTATCGAAAGCTAAACAAAGCCACTAGGAAAGATCACTTCCCATTACTCTTTATTGATCAAATGCTTGACCGTCTTGCAGGTAAACCCTTTTATTGTTTTCTTGATGGTTATTCAGGTTACAATCAAATTGCCATAGCACCAAAAGATCAAGAAAAAACAACCTTCACATGCCCATACGATACTTATGATTTCTGAAGGATGCCGTTCGGATTGTGTAACGCCCCGGAAACCTTCCAAAGATGCATGATGGCACTCTTTTCAGACATGGTCGAAGACTTCCTTGAGATCTTCATGGATGATTTTTCTGTTTTTGGTAATGACTTCGACAGCTGTCTCGGCAATTTAGAGAAGGTGTTGGCAAGATGTGAAGAAACTGATTTAGTCCTCAATTGGGAGAAGTGCCATTTTATGGTAGATGAAGGAATAGTGATCGGCCACAAGATTTCATCCAAGGGAATTGAAGTAGACAAAGCCAAGGTGGACGTGATCGAGAGATTACCCCCACCAAGTTCGGTTAAAGGAATTCGAAGCTTTCTTGGACATGCAGGTTTTTACAGGAGGTTCATTCATAATTTTTCTAAAATCACTAAACCCTTGTGCAATTTGCTTGAACAGGATAAAGTCTTTGATTTTGACGATTCTTGCACCCAAGCATTCGAAACCCTAAAGTAAAAGTTTGCCTCGGCACCCATTATCGTTCCACCAGATTGGATGCTACCTTTTGAGCTCATGTGTGATGCAAGTGATTTTGCGGTAGGAGCAGTCCTAGGCCAACGCACAGGTAAGGCCTTCCATGTGATATACTACGCTAGTAAAACTCTTAATAGTGCTCAAGTGAATTACACAACAATGGAGAAAGAGTTACTAGCTGTAGTTTTCGCATTTGACAAGTTCTAATCCTATTTGATTGGTAAAAAGGTAATTGTTCATACGGACCATTCGGCAATCAAATATCTATTTGCTAAAAAGGATGCCAAACCTCGTTTGATTCGTTGGATATTACTTTTACAAGAATTTGATATTGAAATTAAGGACAGGAAAGGAATAGAAAATCAAGTGGCCGATCACTTATCACGTTTAGAATGCAATAGGGAGGAGGACGCGGATCTAGAGATATGTGATGCATTCCTGGAGGAATAACTTTTAGTTGCCTCGGTAACCACGGACGCGCATGCCTCGGCAACCCTCGACGCCTCGGCAACTCTCGACGCAGCAGCAGCCCTTGACGCGCACGCCGCGGCAATTTTGGGAGCAGTCGCCACGGCAGCACATGCCTCGGCAATACCCTGGTACACAGATTTAGTTAATTTCCTTGTTTGTGGTATTTTACCTTATGGTCTTACTCACCAAGGGAAGAAGCGGTTCCGCCATGATGCTAAGCATTACTTTTGGGATGAGCCTCTTTTGTTTAAACAATGTGCAGATCAGGTTATAAGCCGATGTGTCCCTGAAGAAGAGCAACAGAATGTACTCCGGCAATGCCATTCTTCACCCTATGGAGGACATTTTAGAGGAACTTGTACCGCGGCCAAAGTTTTGCAATTCGGGTTGTATTGGCCAACATTGTACAAAGATGCCCAAAACTTTTACAAGCAATGTGATCGTTGCCAGAGGACGGGCAATATCTCTAGACAACATGAGATGCCGCTCCAGAACATCATCGAGGTGGAATTGTTTGATGTATGGGGGATCGATTTTATGGGACCTTTCCCATCTTCATTCGGCAACCTCTACATTCTACTTGTCGTCGACTACGTGTCTAAATGGGTTGAGGCAGCTGCAGTTCCCAACAACAATTCCAAGACCGTGCAACGACTCTTGCAGAAAAACATATTTACACAGTTTGGGATACCGAGAGCAATTATCAGTGACGAAGGCAAGCATTTTGACAACAGACTAATTACCAAGATGTTGCAACGCTTCGGCATATCACACAAGATCGCCACGGCATATCACCCACAAACCAACGGGCAAGCAGAAATTTCCAACGGGAATTGAAGGGTATACTCTAGAAAGTTATAAATCCCTCTAGGAAGGATTGGTCATTAAGACTAGATGACGCACTTTGGGCATATCGCACTGCATTCAAAACACCCTTAGGTATGTCCCCCTTGCGACTTGTCTATGGCAAAACATGCCATCTACCGGTGGAAATCGAACACAAGGCATATTGGGCAATCAAGACCATGAATATGGATTGGGAAAGTTCCAGACAAAAGCGTTTGTTGGACCTTAATGAGATAGAAGAATTTCGTGCACTCGCCTATAACAATGCACGAATCTACAAGGAGAAAACAAAGCAATGGCATGACAAGAAACTATTGCCGCGACAATTCATGACAGGGCAACTAGTTCTCTTATTCAATTCTCGGCTAAAAGTTTTCCTGGGAAAAGTGAAATCAAGATGGTCGGGGCCATTCGAAGTTGTCAAACCATTCTCCCATGGTGTCGTGATAATCAAGTCCATCACTGGCAAACATGAATTCAAAGTTAATGGACAAAGATTGAAGCACTACAATGGTGCCCATGTGGAACGTAACAAAAAAGTGGTCACCTTAGGAGATGCATGAGCATGCTCTCCTTTCGATATTTTATTTTTATTTTATTTTTATTTTTATTTTTAATTTTGTCAAACTATTTAATTTTTTTTATTACTTTTGATTATTTGCTTTTTTTAGGATAGATTTATTTTCTTTTGTTTTATCTTTCTTTAAGTTTAAGAATACTTGTACACATCTTTATTTATTTTCTTTTATTAATTTATCTTTAATTTTAATCCTTATTTGATTTGTCTTTGAATTGTAGGAAAAGAGTTCAAGATAAAGAGGAATTTTGATCCAAGAAGGAAAACATCTTCAACAAGGAAATTAATGGGCTGAATCTAAGGCTTATATAAAGCCTCCAACTTTCCCTAATTAAACACCCCTTTCCGTCACCCTTCCCCTAAACTGAAACCTTCTTTTTCGTCTTTCCAAAAATTAATCCCACCCACCATATTTACTACCTATCTTTTCTATAAAACCCATCACCCTTAACCTATTCCTACTTTTCATCTTGCAACTTTTTAGTTTCTTTTATTTGTTTTTACAAAACTCACAACCAAGATCATATATGGCATCCAAAATTAAATTTTTAGTTCATCCAAGTTCCTCCAAAGAACCAAGATACAAGAAGTTTGCTACACCGGTGGTTCAAGAAAGATTTCACTCCAAGTTCGAAAGCCAAAAGATTTACGAAGAACAAGGCTTTGAATACTCCAACTCTCATCAAGATTTTGGCCTTGAACCATTCATCTTCGAGAAGATTGCACATCAAAAGTGGCAAATCTTTTGCCATTAATTGGAACCAGGTAACATCTCATGGGTAAGAGAATTCTATGCTCACTCACCTAACCCGGATAATCCTTATGTTTTTGTTCGTGACAAGGCCATACTCAGAAGCCCCGAAAACGTCAACACCTTTTATGGGCTCTACATTGAGAAGGACGAGCATCAAGCCTTTGTTGATCAAATCACGCCCAAGCAACTCGACAAGGTGCTTCAAGAACTCACTCAACCAGGAACTCATTGGAACGACGGTAAATACAAGGGCACGGTAAATCGCCTTCGGCTTAAACCCAAGGAAAAACTATGGAATAAGTTTGTTAAAACTTCTTTAATGCCCACCACACACAATACTACCGTTGATATACCACGTCTTTTGCTCATACATTCTATTTTGAATAATCGCATCATTAACATTGGAAAAATTATTTGTGATGAGATTTTTGTATGTAGCTCAAAAGATAAGGGTTCTCTTTTCTTCCCTTGCTTAATTTCTAATCTTTGCAAAGAGATTCATGTTCCAAGTGAGCCAACTGATGAAAAGGCCCTACCAAATTCCGGTTGGAATCAAGCACAAATCCGAAAGCTAATGGGAGAGGCACCGGAAAAATTCTCAAGGCCTCCAATTACCGCAGCAACTCCTGCGGCCCCAACAATCCCTAATGCCCAAGCACCTAACGCCCGGGCAACTCGGCCATCAACCCCGGGACACTTTGAAGCACTCTTGCAACCATTGGCGAGCCACCTAAGGCAAATTAAAGACCGACAACTAATGTTCATGCGGTACATGAAGGAGCAAAATAATGCCATCACCCAAGTCATCCTAGAAAAGTACCTGGACAATCGCGTGCCGTTCCCAATCTTTCCTGCCGAGATCCTTGCCCCAGCAACCAATGAAGCGGTCGCCACGACAACCGCAACAGATGATGTCGCGGCAACCTACATCGTGCCTGCACAAGCAGATGCCACGGCAACCAACCCTAAAGATGCCACGACAACCAAAGCTAAAGACATCCCTACAACCACTGCAAAAGCCAAAGGTAAAGCACCTATGCCCGAATCAACTCCTACGGAATCATTGTCTGATTTTTCATATTCGAACGAGTCCTCCATTGCACCAACAAAGACAGCACCAATTGAATCCTCCAAGCGAAAAGCCAATGACATTGATGAAGAGGACGATGAGGATAACCCTGTACGAGGATTGATTCCACCACCGACAACAAGGAAACAATCGTTGCGTTCAAGCAAGAGAATCAAGACACCAACCAAAAAGAAATTAATCATCCACGACAACGAACTCTCGGAGTAAGTCCTCGTTTGCATTTTTTGTTATTTTTATTTAATACATGCATTGAGGACAACGCCTCACTCGAGTTTGGGGGTGATTGTTATTAGTAGTTACCATGTTTAGTTACATTCATCTTAAGTATTACATTTAGGATACATAAATTGCTTTCCATGCCTTTAGTTGGAACAAGAATTGCCTAGATTTGATGAATATCCGATGATGACTTTGCCAATGCACTTAATTTATAGAATAAAAATTCTAGGATAACCAAAAAAATCTTAGAATTTGACTATGATGCTAAATTTGATGAAACACTGTTGTGGTTTGATTGATTTAAGGAATTCTAGTGAACTTAGGTTGATAATTAAACAAATTGGGGGATTAGAATAAAAATTGGATGAATGCTAGAGGTGCCCGAAATTGGCTCTAGCATGTGCTAAAAAATTGATCGCTAGAGGTGCCCGAAACCGGCTCTAGTCGAATAAATTAATTAACTTAAGAAAACTAAAAACAAAACACTAGAAGTGCCCAAAACTGGCTCTAGTTAAAACATGTTAAAAAGAACCCAACGAAGTAAATTGAAAACCTTTTGTTTGCATAGAATCTGAAAAATCAACTTGCACACAACTCCGCACACACTCATAAGCATTATAGTTTGATTCCAAGTAACTCCTAAGTTTTCCGAAAAATGAAAAGCCAATCATACTTTGTGCCCCGGTTCTGAGAATTGAAATCAAGTTCAAAGCTAAGTTTGTGAAAACTGAAGTCTTGGCAGGTAATTATTAGTTTGCATTGCTTGAGGACAAGCAATAGTTTGAGTTTGGGGGTGTGATAAGTGTTCAAAAGCACTATTTTTCTTACCATTTTTACTCATATTATTGTTAGACTTAGGCTCATATTAGTTGCATAATTAGCCATTCATGTATTAATCCATGTTTCCTTCCATCGTTGAGCTTGATTACATAACTTGGTAGTTTTTGTGGGAAAAGATGCTGCTTTGGTGTGTTTTGAGTGTATGTGCAGGATCACTTGCCAAAGTAAGGCTAGAGCTAGTTGCCAGGGCAATGCATGAAGGAGATGTCGAGCTAGTTGCCAGGGCAATGTATGAAGGAGACGCCGAGCCAGTTGCCAGAGCAATTGTCGACAAAGAATAAGGTGATATGGTAGTCGAAATTGATGACTAGACAAGCCCAAGATGACGTGGAGCAAAGCTAAATCCCAAAGGAGTTTGATTTTCGTGAAAAGATTAAAGAAGAATTAAATTCCAAGAAGATAGGAGAAGTTCTAGAAGGAATATAATTATAATAAAGAATTATATTCTTTAAAGATAATTTAATTCCAACTTAACTTCCTCTTCAAAGAAGGACTTTGACATAGCCCTATAAATTAGAGGCCATGTCGTCAACTCTAAGGAGAGAGAGGAGAGAATTTTCGACAAGCATCAAGGGCAGGGAGATTTCGACAAGCTTCATCCATCCTTCATCTTTTTCGTTCTTGTTCAATTAGGTTCATGCTAGGGATTCTTTATCTTGTGTTTCTTTGGAACCTAGCCATGAACTAAATCTATTTGGTATGGTTGTGAGAAACTATTGGATTTTGTTTAGGTAATAAGAGTTTGCACTTTTCTGTTCAAGGTTTATTCATTCTTGGTTCTTATTCTTGTTTGTGAGTGAATTGGGAGAGGATCTCATAACTTCATCTATTTATCTAATATCGGGAGAGTTAGATTCAAGAAACGAATGAATATGATCTTTATTCAATCTATTGATGGTGAAGATTAATCCGGCTTAAGAATAAGTTAAGGATTTCAACGGCTAAGAGAAGTGCAAGATTGGTTGTTGTTCACCCTTGATTCACGCAGGGATGTATTATCAAGGCATGCACAAGTAACTAGAGTTTTGAATTAGGGATAAGAAGAAACCATTGAAAAATGCTCTGCCGAACCTTGAAGGTTGCTGCCCAGACGCCCAAGTAGTTGCCCAACTAGTCGCCCAGGCAACCATCGATTAGTTGCCAAGGCAACCCCGTTGTGCAAGTTGCCACGGCAACTGAGTTGCCCTTGTACTCTTTTACCAAGACGATCCAATCGGCTATTACACCTCAACTCACGATAACCTGGCCTATCTCTCTCATTTAATTACATCGCCTTTTACTTATTTGCTTTCTAGATTAGTTATTAGTTAAAACTCCTATAATCTTCTACTTGTGTTTTCTTTTACTTTTTATAGTGCAAGAGACTAGATTCTTGATGTGGCACCAATCCCTGTGGAGACGATATCTTTTATACTATAACTTGCAACGTGTATACTTGCACAATTGCGTAGCACTTATTACGCGCAACAGTATCCTCCAACACTCCAAGCAGTTGAAATAGCTGACAAACTTCCATGAATTACTTTAAGTGTTGCTTCGGGTCTCTAGTAGGTGCTCCATCGAATTGTCCTACATTCAAAAGTGTTTGTATCATCATCGTTTAAGTTTAAAATTTGGTGTATTTACCTCTGGACAAATCAGTCCTGGCATCAAATTGTCTATGTTCGGTGCTAAATGTTCTCAAATAGGTATCTCCTCCTCCACATTAACGGTTAAGACAGCAGGTGCGACCAGTATCCCATTGTGGTTTGGTGGATTTCCTTGGTTGTTTAGGATACCATCAACTCCTATATTGCCTTGATGTGCCATCTCTCGAGCTTTTCTTTTTAACCTTCGTAAGGTTCTCTCAAATTCTGGGTCATATAGCCAATCTTCCACCAAAGGGCAGTTTCTGGTCATACACTAGTTAAAATAAGTAAATAAAATGAAATAAATAAAGAAACGAAACAAGTAAAAATCAAAACAATAAATTATGTCGTAATCCCCGGCAACGACGCCAAAAACTTGTCGACTATTGTTAATGCTTGGCAAACAATTGAGTATTTAGCGTAAAAGTGCTAGAAAATAATGCCAAGGTAAGTCTTATGCGTGCAAGTATACACGATCAGCTAGTAATACATCAGTAAGCTGAGTATCAAATCCATAGGGATTGACCAAGAACTTATTTGCTTAATGTTTACTTGTTTGTAAGAAAAATAAAAGTGTTGAAATGATTTGGGTTTTTTATTGAAAAGATAGTGAAAAAAAGTAGTAAAAATGGAAGCAGTCTGGCAATAGAAGTGTATTTGAATGAATGATGAGCGTTGGCAAGGGATGCTTGGATTTCACGTTGCTTATGCCAGCTTTTAATAATATCCTGCCTTGATTTTATTGTCAAGCAGATTAAAAGTAGAATTGCCTTTGTTGATAGCAATACCCTAAGTTAACCATGATAAAACTCATATATGTCTATAGTGATGTTTTTCATTAATTAACTTGATTAAGTGTCAACCTTTACTCTTAAGGGGTAGACTCACTTCCGAAGTAAGTTCATCTACTTGAACATCTTCTGTCGACTCTTATCACCTTAGTATCCAACAACTGATCGTTGCCTCTTAAGTATGTTAAGATATTAAGGTGCAATAAGCACACTATACCAACTGTCTTATGGCAAAAGTTTTGAGGAAATTAAGCACTATCAGATAGAAAATAATGCCAAGTAATTTTTAATTATTAAAAACCAAATATAAAATTAGTGTTCATTGCAAACATCCCTCAACCAACTGTAAAAGCTTAGTTCATGGTTGGGGGTCCATCCACAAAATATTATCGTATCTTAACATCACCATTCGAATAAAAAATAGAACTAAGAGAATGGGCAAGAAGGAGATCCGTCAATGAAGCCCTTTGATTGCCCCGTCTTAGCTGGTCAGACTGCGTCGTCTCTCGATTCACTACAGTGTAGCCTCTCTTACCGATCGCCCCACAAGTGGTGGCTTGAGCTTCTTTAAATAGCCTTGCATGGAAACCAATGATAAGCTTTTGAGTTTAAATTTTGAATGTGCGAAGGGATAAGATGCGGTATCCTCTTATCTTGATTTGAATCTTTGGGTTAACGTGTACAGGGTCCAACGGCTACTTTGACAGGTCATCGAACATCAATCATTTTCCAGCAGAGCTTGGCATTGCTTGGTTCATCTATGCCAACCGCTACTCGGCAATTATCTTGCTTTCTTTCTTGCATTCTTTGCCAGTTCCTTTTTGCCATACCTGTCTGCTTGTGTCCTGCATCAAAACCAGCAAAACAACCATTCTCATTAGCAACAAAATAACTCCTAACTCCTTATGCAAATACATGCTTTTAACATCTAAATGCAACTAAATATACTCAAAAGGACAAGCAAAAACATTGTAAAATAAGCATAAAAATTAGTACTTTTAGGGAGTTAATGGGAGATTGAACATTACAATTCTTAGCCTGAATTATAAAAATCTAAAGCTTGCATATAATGTGTAATTTGATGTAAATTTTTTCTACAAATTCTATTCTCTTCCATGAAATGGCTGACATATATAAAGCATTGTATTTGCTACACCTTTTTAGGCTACTTGTCATTTGTTGCTGACTGGTTTACTATATCTTGATTTAATTTTTATTTGTTTAGAGATAATCAACAGTGGTGCCACTAGGATGAAATTCTAAGAAGGGCCATGTTGTGTATCTTTGAAATTAATGAGATTCTAAAATATAATTAAACCATAAAAGTAGAGGGTTGAGGCTTAATTTCACTAATTCTAAAACTTATATGTACTAAAAATTGATTAAACCAAAAACTTTTAGGGAAAGACTTAATTTCATTAACTATAAAACCGATAGGATCTTACAAAATAATTAAACCCAAAAAATTTAGAAGGCCTAGAACTTAATTTTAATGGTCTCAAAGCTTTTATGAGCTTAAAATACGATTAAGCCATAAAAGTTTAAGTGTGCCATGTCCCTTGCCCCGCGATGTTCCTCCATCGGAGATAATCTCATTCCTGAGATTCTAAAGCTTAGAACTTTACCATCCTAAGATCAATTAATGTAAATATAAAACCTTACAAGCTCATGCTCAACTAAGAATCAATCATTTACGTTTTATTTAATGTGTGTTTGAGTGAATGAATGAAAGTTGTTAGTATTTTAAATGGATTTAAGAGTAAAAGAATGGCATCTAGAGGGGATGGTGGCCGAAATAGGGATTGTGTGAAGTTATACGTGGGTAATCTGTCAGAGGGGATACATTGGCAAGGTTTGCGGCTCACTTTTGATTGTTGTGGAGAGGTTGCAGACGTGTTCATACCTAGAAAGCAGACACGAAATGGAAGGCGTTTTGGCTTTTTTAGGATGTTGTCTAGACGTACGACTAGAATGGAGTCGAGAGGTTCCATGGGTTTTGTCTGTGTGGTTCGGTGGTATAGTTTTTGAGGTACAACATGGAGGAAAATCTTCTTTTTGGAGGAAGAGGGTGAGTCAAAGGGATGAGGATAGAAGGGGAAAGTAAAGAAAAGGGAGGACGAGAATCATGTGATTTTGAGGTTGAGACTCAGAGGGGAGTGAAAAGCTGGTTAAAGAGAAGCAAGAGAGTATTAGGGATGCTGTGGTAGAACCTAGGCAGGTTTTAGGTGTTATGGATCCATATTCTATCGACATTTTAGAGAAGAGTGCAGTCGGTTGGCACAATTCTTGTTATGAGACGTCGCTGTTGTCTAGTGATTTGGTGAAGGCAGGGATGAAGGATTTCTTGTTGATGCGGGTTTCTAGCTTTATGATGCTGATAATGTTTGAATCCAGTGAAGCCAAAAATGTGTTCATGGGTAGGAAAGATAGCCTGATGACTTGGTTCAACTATATTGAGCTTTGGTCGCCGGATTGTACTGAGTTTCATAGTCGAAGAATGTGGGTGACGATTACGGGGATACCGATTCATGCATGATCTCATCAAAATTTTTCACAGATTGCAACGCTTTGGGGATTATTAGTTTATATTGATTATAGCATAGCGATCCCAGATTCCTTTGACTGTGCTCATTGTGAGTTAGTTACAGGATCTCTGGAATGGATTGATGAATGTGTATTGCTGTTGGTTCAAGATAAACAGTTTCTGCTGAGGGTACGGGAGGTGGATTGGTGCGCAAGGGATCGGCATAAAGAATCTAAGGTTTCTAGTGGGGATGAGGAGGATATTTCGAGTGATGAGGAAGTTCAAGAAATAAAGTTTTTGATTCCATCCATGGGTGCTACGAGACATGTGGAGGAGTTGGAGCAAGTTCAATCATTGGGGTGGCAGCATAATATAGGGTAGGACTCGCCTATTAATCTGGACAATAATGAAAGGGAATGAGTGGATGCCGGTGATACAAAAACTACAATTCCCGGTTATCGGACTGATGATGAGGATAAGGGCATTTTGGTAATCCAGGGAAGTGGTAAAGAAGTGGAGTCGAAGCAAAAGTCTTTGGAAAAGGAGTTTGAATTGAATTTAACTCATTGTTCCTTGGGAGCTGATTTGTTACAAATAGGAGATTTATCGGATAATAATTTTGTTGGCGCGAGTGATTAGGTCAAAAAATATTGTGATAAGTCAAAACAAGTAGTGGTGGAAAATAAGGTAGAGACCAAGAGGGGGCATGGCAGACCTCGAAAGGGTGGTGTTGTTGTGAAGGAAAATATTGTAGATTTGGAGTGTCTCGATAAACAGGATAAACTATTGAAGGACGCGGAGTTGACTAGTACACTGTGTAAACTGGTTGGGGATTCCATGGTTAGTCATGAAGAAGATGTGATAAAGGATATTTCAAGGGTTATTGCGGATCGCCAAAAGGCATTGTGAATTATGAAGATCATGTCGTGGAATGTTCGAGGGTTGGGGGATCGTCAAAACATAGTGGGGTTCGAGATTTGGTACGGAAGCAGAGGTGTGACATTGTTCTTTTTTAGAAGAGTAAGTTGGATGTTGTTTCAGAGGAGATGGTGGGTTGGTTATGGTCTTCTAATAATTTTGCTTTTGTGTTTTTTTGTCTTCAGTAGGGGCTAGTGGTGGTATTCTGATTGTGTGGGAATTGAGTTGTTTTAGATTGGAATTTGCAGTGGTAGCTCGACACTATGTGCTGGTGAAAGGTTTTTGGATTCATATGGGTTTCAATTGTTGTGTTATTTCAGTGTATGCACCTGGAAATATGCCCGATCAAGAAGGGCTTTGGGGTGAAATTGTTGGTGTTATGTGTGAATTTGAGGGACCGTGGTGCGTGGGAGGGGACTTTAATGTGGTTCGTACTGCAGCGGAGAGATCGAGATGTTTGTCAACACCACAAGCTACAGTTTTGCGGATGACACTATTTTGTTCTTTGAAACGTCTTTAGATTGAGTTGGTGTGGTGAGGGATTTATTGTATACATTTCAAGTATGCTCGGGACTTAAAATAAAATTTTCTAAGTCACTATTATTTGCTTTTGGGGTTGAGGATTTGTGTTGTTCAGAGGTAGCAGAGTTGTTGGGGTGTCAATAGGGTGCTTTGCCTATGATGTATCTTGGATTACCATTAGGGGAAAATTCGCGATGAAAGAAAATGTGGGACCTGGTAATTGCAAAATTTCGGTCAAAGTTGGCAGGATGGAAGCAAACTTCGATGACTTTTGCAGCAAGGGCGGAGTTAGTCAATTCCATTTTGTCTTCGCTTCCAATTTATTATATGGAATTATTTGTGGTACCAAAAAGGGTGATTGCGAAAATTGATCAGATCCGGAGGGCTTTCCTATGGGGGTGTGGCGTTACAATGAAAGATGACTCGGGTTTGTTGGAGTAAGGTTTGTCGTCCACGACATCTAGGCGGTCAGGATTGTTGATCTGCGGGTTCGAAATTTGGCCATGTTATCTAAGTGGGCTCGGCGATATGCTCAAAATCCTAAATCACTACGGCGTGAGTTGATTGTGGCTAAATATGGGGAAGCTATTCCTTGGTGGAAGTTTGATTCATCATGGTTGAATTCAATGTCAGTGGTTTGGAAATAGATTGTTCAGTCGGCATCGAGTGTTGAAGTAGGATCAGCACTAGATATTTCCAGTTTTTTATGGAAAGTGGGAGATGGTATGAAGATGATGTTTTGGCGGGATCCTTGGTGTATTGAAGAACTGCTGAAAGATGTTTATCCAAGGTTGTTCTCGATAGTAGTAAACAAATTGGGCTTGGTGCGCGATTATGCAGCGGAAGGCTCGTTTGATTATGGGGATTGGAGTTCTTTTTTCCGAAGGGAGTTGCGAGTGTTTGAGGGACAAAGCTTGCGGGAGTTGATTACTTTGATTTGTCTAATCGTGATGAAAAGTAAGGTTGCAGATGTCTTGATTTGGAAACCGAATGCTAAAGGCATGTTCTCGGTGAGGAGCTTAACTAACCTAATGTTGGCAGATCGGTTAGGTGATGGTGATGTAAGGGTTAGTTTTGTATGGAAGGTGATGGTGTCACCCAAGGTGCAGGAATTTTTATGGTTTCTATGGCTCGATCGTTTGCCTACAATGACTTTTCTACGTGCGCAGGGATATAATTTTTTGGAGGAGCAAGGTCGTGGTGTGTGGTGCGCAGCGCATTCGGATGAGGCGAATCACTTGTTGTTTTCTTTCCCTTTATGCAATATGTATGGGGCTGGTTGTTGAAGTGGTGGGATGTGTGCATTTCTTTTCCGCAATTGTTATCTGAAGTGCTTGTGATGGGGTTCCATTGCTCATTTTATGGGTAATTACGACAATGGTGGGTGGCTAGTGTTGCTTCGATCCTTTGGTCATTATGGTTGGTGAGCAATAAAATTGTGTTTAATGACAAGAAGATGGCGTTGGAGGAGGTGTTTTTTCTTCTAATGCCCCAAAGTTTGGTTAGTGACCAAAATGATAAGATTGAAAAGTTTGATGAAGTGACAAAAAAAGAATTAAATGAAAGTTTGGTGGACAAAGTGAAAAATTATGAAAAGTTTGTGTACTAAAAATGGAATTTTCCCCAAAATATTTTTTATTCTGTAAATGGGTAGTTCACCTACAATAAGTGGGTTGGAAATGAGATTATTAAATTAATTCGGGATTTCGATTTTAAAGAATTATTCGATAAAGCTTTCGAAAATTTTCGAATAAATGGATCAAATATAAATTCAAGAAAATAACATTAGCCATTGGATGAAAGGGTGAGAATGTCATTTCATAAGGTTACAATGGTAAGATTAATTTTGGGCCCTTGGATTTAGATAATTTTTCAATGTTAAATCCTAGCCATTGGATCAAAAGGACAAGATTGGAATTTAAGTTTGTTTCAAGGGCAAAAATGAAAATTGATATAGTTCTAGGGCAAATTGGTAAACTACTAATCAAGATGATGACATTTGACATTTTACACATTATTAATTCATTGGATTTAAGGGTAAATAGTCATTTGACTATTAAATAAAGATATTTTGTATTATATGGAATAAATTATGCCATTTGGCATAATTAGAAGAGAAAAACAAAAAAAAAATTGTTCTTCATTCCTCCTTGTTGCTGCCATGGGTTTTGGGGGAGAGAAGAAAAGAATTTTCAAGTTCAATTTTCAAGCATTTAGAGTTGGGTTCAAGGTTAGTTCCTGAAATACAAATTTGTTCTCCATTGAATTCTCTTTTATTTGATATAAGAAATTCATGGAATATTTGAAGGTAACTCTTGAATTTTTAGGAGAGATAATTTAGGGTTTAGGGATCCAAATGAATTAGAATTGTTATGTGATGTTCTATCATTTCCAAGCTTGATTGAAGTTGAAATTGATGTATTCTTGATGTAGTACCATTTGGTTAATTAGGGATTAATTTGGGGTTAAAGGTTCAAGTTTAATTTGGAGTTTCCATGAAAGGAAAATATTGGAATAATATAATTAAAGGTTAATTTGAGGTGGTGGAATGGTTAAAGGATGCTAAAGATGTGAATTATGAAATCTGCCCAAAATTTTAGTCTTTGGCAATGAGTTTGGAAACTCACCAAAAATTCCATAAAAATGATTAGAAAGTGAGCCAAATACCATTGTATTCCTGGTTTAGTCTATTTTTGTTTAAAACAAACGGTGACTGATTTCTATTTGTTTATCAAAATATATGAATTTTTAAGTGATGAAAGGTCAGAAAATAGAGTAGCAGCCTGCTTCGAAATTCAACATTGGAATTGGACTTTGAAATTTTTTCATAAATTGTATGAGTTGAATTTGGGCTATTAGTTTATATGGCTAAAAATCTTATCGAATCTAGTTTCTTTCAGAACAAATAAAATCGAATTCCGAGTTATAGATTATTTTATAGAAATATTTCTTTAAAGGTAGTGCAGACTGACATATTATAAAATGAGTACTTATTGGTGTTTTTAATTTGTGCATGTAAGGGATGAATGTGAAGCACTGAAGTAAACACAAGAATTTGGAAATTCAATAGATAAGACAAAGGATCAAGCTTGGTGTTCTCTTAATTTATACAATTTAGTTTGAGATAAGTAGTGTCAAGGTGAGTGCATTTAATGCATTTCGTATATAATTGCATATGTATAGGAAGGCTTGTGATAAGCCAACCTTAAATGCTATTGCAAAAGAAAAATATTGCATTGGTAAGTATATGTTGATATATTCTTTACATGTCAAATGCTAAGTGTTAAGTATATTGTTAACATGTTCATTGATAGTTTTAGGCATCTAGTAGCATGTTTCTTACATGTTCATCAAGAAGAGGCATATGCATCATTTACATGTCAATCACATGGTTATTGATAAATGGTTTGGTACATGATGGGGTATGAACTGCCCTATTATGTTTTGACTATGATAATTTTATTATCATATACCGGATGATATGTTACATGAATGATTTATGGCATAATAGAGTATGAATTGCTCTAATTTTTTTATTTTAATGATGATAATTTATTTATCATTTATAGATTGATATGTTACCAGTATAATGGTAATGATTTATTGCCCAAGTATATTATTGAGAGAATGGTATAGTGACATGCCATAGAGTGTAGCGGCTACGCTCAACACTTTATGTGTCTAGAACTCTGAGAGTTCACAAGTCTATATGGCCTAGTGATTATCGGTCGTTATGGCCTAGCGATTATCTATCTTTATGGCCTAGTAGTTTGGGACTACACAAATCGCATACTTAGTCCTCTCTATATAATATATCTTGGGCTATAAGATGGAAATGATTTTTAGGAAAGACATTAAATTACCAATATTACAGATTAAATTAATAAAGTGCAGAATATTACACAAGGCTATTATAAATGGAAATGATTAAAATGCAGATATTTAAGCATTATCTTAATATATTGATGTTGCAATGGCAACAAATGGTAAGTTAAGCTAGCAAGCTTAACAATAATGGTAAGTATTGATATAGTATTAAAGGAATTGAACAAGGATACTCATTAACTTGTATCATGCTATATCTATTCATGCATTGATGCATAGATGACATGTTATGACAAATGGACAAGCATGCAAGTTTAATGGCATTGACTTGTAGTGGATCATTACTAATGCAATATAAAGGTTAGTGTACAGCCTTAGGGTTTAATAAGTCATGAAATTGAATAAGCCTATTTATTTTTATTAATCTTGATTTGTGCCTCACTAAGTTTGTACTAAGCGTGTATTTGATTGTGCACACGTAGGTGGTTCAAGGCATTGGAGTAAGCAACGCGTTGCATCAAGTTTAAAAAAATCATCAAGTATTCACAATAATGACATCCTACTTGAGGTTTTTAACTAATTTTTGTGGCATGTATAAATGCGATAAATTGTCTATTTTGGTTCAGAGTTTGTTGTTTATCAAACAGTTAACTTTTTTTGGAAAGTAAAGGAGCTCTGAATTTGTGTACAAGTCAATATAAATATATTCAAAGGTTTTAAATTTTATAGTATTTTTGAATAATTTTTTTGTTTGTACTGTATTGGTTTTGTGTCATTTCTGACTCGACTCTGATGACCAGAGTCGAGAAGGGGTGTTACATTTATTGGTATCAAAGCTATAGGTTAGCTGATTCTGGATGCTAAACAATATCTGATATGAGTCAGTAAGTGTATACATGCCACTAGGATTTCCTAATTATGGTATTGATGCTTGAGTGGCTTGATGCAACTAATTATTGAATTGATTGTATAAAATTATAGATGTCTGAAGTTGAGAGATCATGTCGAGCGATTGAACAGTTGGATAAGAATGAGGCCAATAAAAGTAGTAACAAGGTTAATCATTGATCGTTTTCCACTCAATATGATGTTAATATGCTGGTGTAGTTGGAAATGCCTAGCTAAACCAAGGTTTATTATTTCGAACCTTGGATATGATTTTAGATGAAATCCAATTCCAAGTTCCTTAGACTTTTATTGTTAGAGAGCTGGGAAGTCTTGAAGTGTTAGACTTCAGATGGGGTATTAATGGAAAACCAATGTCGATAGACTATTGGTTTGATAAATATAAAAAATGATACTAGAACGGCTTCGTTGTGATGATCAGGGAAAGCTCGATGTGATAGTAACTTATCTCTTGGGACATAGCACAAGGGTAAGTCAAATTTGTAAGAATTACTTGATAGTAATTCAAAGAAATTGAATTTTTAGTAAGCTTAATGAATCTGCCTTTTATGAATTGCAATTATTTTGGGTATGGATTGGTTATTCACCTATTATTTCATTATGAATTTTCACTCAAAATGAATAATTCTGAAAGGAACTAGAAAGTTCAAAGATTATAATGATGAGGAAGAAATCAAATTTTTCTGATCAATGTGATTCAATAGTATTTTTAAGGAAACTGCTATCACAAGGATGTAAGAACTTTCTAGCTTATGTTGTGAACATACATGTGTTAAAAGGTGAACATGGAAATTATACCAACTGCCAATGAATATCAAGATGAGCTCCATCAGGAACTGCAAGGGTTACCATCCAATCGTGAAGTGAAATTCAAGACTTAGGTTTTCTCTGGAAGTGAATTTATATCAACGGTAATGTACAAAATGGCTCTTACAGAGATAAAAGAGTTAAAGGTTTAGTTACGTGAACTATTGGATTGAGGTTTTATACGACTTAATATATTACCTTGGGGAGTTACAATATTGTTTGTGAAAACAAAAACGGTTCGATGAGATTATGTATTGATTATCGTCAATTAAATAAAGTGGTAGTAAAGAATAGATATTCGTTGTTGCAGATTGATGAACCCTTCAATCAATTGCATGGACCATAAATGTTCTCCAAAAATTGATCTTCGATCGAGGTATATCAATTGAAGGTCAAGAAAGAGAATATTCCTAAAACTGTTTTCAAGACACGGTTTGGGCACTATAAGTTCATAGTGGTTCTTTTAGGCCATGCTAATGCTCCAACAACATTTATGGATTTGATGAGTAAAGTATTCTAATCGTATTTGGATCGGTTTGCCGTAGTATTCATTGATGATATTTTGAGTGCCCAAAGACTAGGGAATATTATGATTTATAGTTTCGAGTAGCACTACTATAGATTTTACAAGAAAAGAAATTGTATGCCAAATTATTCAAGTATGGATTCTAGATATTTGAGGTTGTTTAAATGTGAATTTTGGATACATGAAGTTGCATTTTTAGGCTATATTGCCGAGACCAATGGGATTTGGTTGGAAAAAAAAGAAAGAAAATAAAGAATGATTCTAACAAAAGTTCTAATATTAGTACAGTCTAAAGTTAATAAGGATTCCATGTTATTTAATGATAAGTCCCGTAAGGTTGGGATGTGTATTAATGTAATAAGGTTAAAGTAGTGACTGTTGTATTTAGTCGAAAGTCATTCTTTGCCTTATAAGCATTAAATGCCCAATTATCTTTGGAAAAGAATAGTGTATTGATTACATAGCTTCAGCTAAAGTCTACTTTGACAAATTGGATCAAAGATTTACAGATGAAAGATAAGATATGCTTGGAAAAAATTCAGTAAGGTGAAAAGGGTAAAATTAAAGACTTTGATGTTAAATCTAAAGGATGTTTATATTATCGAGGGAGAATTTATATCCCTGATGATAATGAGTTAAAAAGGAGAACTAAAAGATTATTGGATCTGATTCAATTCAGGATGCGGATAATACAGTAAGAATGGTTTGAAGCAATCTTAGAATTGGTTTAGAATGATGGAAATTATATGTTGATCTTGAAAGAAAGAGAGAGATTTCACTAGTAAAGGTTCTTGAAAGAATCACATTATGGACGAAGCTACATGGGAGATTGAATTGAGAAATGAAACAAGTTCGTACTGAAATTCGAGGATGAGTTTTCTTAAGAGGGAGAATTGTAATACACCAAAGTATGGTTATTGACCAAAATGATAAGATTGAAAGTTTGATGAAGTGACCAAAATGAATAAAATGAAAGTTTGGTGGACAAAGTGAAAAGTTCTAAAAAGTTTGAGTGCTAAAAAGGTAATTTTCTCAGAAATAATTTTTATTCAGTAAATGGGTAGTTCACCTAAAATAAGTCGGTTGGAAATGAGATTATTAAATTAATCGAGATTTTGATTTTAAAGAATTATTCGATAAAGCTTTCAAAATTTTTTGGATAAATTGATTGAATATAAATTCAAGAAAATAAAATTAACCATTGGATGGAAGGGTGAGAATGTCATTTCACATGGTTAAAATGGTAAGATTAATTTCTTGCCCTTGGATTTAGATAATTTTTCCATGTTAAATCCTAGCCATTGGATCAAAGGGACAATATTGGAATTTAAGTTTGTTTCAAGGGCAAAAATGGAAATTGATATAGTTCAAGGGCAAATTGGTAAACCACTAACTCAAGATTAAATCTAGATCATTGGATGAAGGATGATGACATTTGGCACAGTATGGATTCATTAGATTTAAGGGTAAAATAGTCATTTGACTATTAAATAAATATATTTTGTATTATATGGAATAAATTATGCCATTTAGCATAATTAGAAGAGAAAAACAAAAAAATATTCTTCATTCCTCCTTGTTACTTCTATGGGTTTTGGGGAGAGAAGAAAAGAATATTCAAGTTCAATTTTCAAGCATTTCGATTTGGATTCAAGGTTAGTTCATGAAATACAAATTTGTTCTCCATTGAATTCTCTTTCATTTGGTATAAGAATTCATGGAATAGTTGAAGATAACTCTTGAATTTTGAGGAGAGATAATTTATGGTTTAGGGATCCAAATGAATTAAGATTGTTATGTGATGTTTTATCATTTCCAAGCTTGTTTGAAGTTGAAATTCATGTATTCTTGATAGAATTCCATTTGGTTAATTAGGGTCTAATTTGGGGTTTAAGGATTCAAGTTGAATTTCGAGTTTTCATGAAAGGAAAATGTTTGAATAATATATTTAAATGTTAATTTGAAGTTTTGGAATGGTTAAAGGATGCTAAATATGTGAATTACGAAATATGCCCAGAATTTTAGTCTTTGGTAGTGAGTTTGGAAAGTCACCAAAAATTCCATAACAATTATTAGAAAGTGAATCAATACCATTTTATTCCTGGTTTAGTCTAGTTTTGTTTAAAACAAACGGTGACTAATTTCGATTTGTATATCAAAAGATATGAATTTTTAAGTGATGAAAGGTCAAAAAAATAGAGTAGGAACTTGTTCTAAAATTCAGCCCTGGAATTTGACTTTGAAATTCTTCATAAATCGTACGAGTTGAACTTGGGATATTAGTTTATGTGGTTGAAAAACTTATCAAATCTAGTTTCTTTTAGAACAAACGAAATAGAATTCCAAGTTGTAGATTATTTTATAGAAGTAGTTCTTTCAAGGTAGCACAAACAGATTATAAAATGAGTACTTTATTAGTGTTATTAATTTGTGCATGTAAGGGATGAATATGAAGCACTCAAATAAACACGAGAAATCGGAAATTTGGTAGATAAGGTAAAGGATCAAGCTTGGAGTTCTCTTAATTTGTACAATTTAGTTTGGGATAAGAAGTGTCAAGGTGAGTGCATTTATTGTATTTCATCTATAATTGCAAATGTATAGGAAGGCTTGTGATAAACCAACCTTAAATGCTATTGTAAAATAAAAATATTGCATTGGTAAGTATATGTTGACATATTCTTTACATGTCCAATTCTAAGTGTTAAGTATATTGTTAACATGTCCATTGATACTTGTAGGCACCTAGTATCATGTTTCTTACATGTTCATCAAGAAGAGGCATAGGCATTATTTACATGTTAATCACATGGATATTGATAAATGGTTTTGTACATGATGGGGTGTGAACAGCCCTATTATGTTTTGACTATGATAATTTTATTATCATATACCGGATGATATGTTACATGAATGATTTATGGCATAATAGAGTATGAATTGCTCAATTTTTTGTTTTAATGATGACAATTTATTTATCATTTACTGATTGATATGTTACCAGTATAATGATAATGATTTATTTCCCAGGTATATTATTGAGAGAACAATATAATGACATGCCATAGAGTCTAGCACCTGACACTTTATGTTTTAAAACTCTGGGAGTTCACCAGTCTTTATGGCCTAGTGATTATCAGTTTTATGGCCTAGTAGTCTAGGACTACGCGATCACATACTTAGTCCTCTCTATATAATATATCTTGGGCTATTAGATGGAAATGATTTTCAGGAAAGACATTAAATTACCTGTAACCCCCCTAAACTCGCCTATGCGAATCGCCTAGTCTAGGAGGTCACATTCGGGTCACTAGAGCGACCTACAGTAAAAATAGAAAAAATTCTAAAAAATACATTTAAAAGTGTAAAATAAAATTTTTATTTAAATACCATTTCATAAATTATATAAACGTATAATGAAAATTCAGGAAACATATTACAGACATTTGACACAACATACATGCCCACTAATTGTACTAGTACCGTACTCTGAGAGCAACGCTGATAGAACTCCAACCACTGATGTCGATCATTATACCAAGATAGATTTCTTTTATCCTGCAATGGTAAAAACAACGTGAGCTTGGGAAAGCTCAGTAATACAAAACTACCAGATGATGCTGTATGCAACAAACAGGTATAAGGTTAATCAGAACTAACATGATGAGCCATTATCAACTTGTTTCATGCATAAACTGTAATTCATAACGTTGCTACGCTTGCAAGCAACAAAGTCATTTCTGATTTAGTCTCCCGAATACCAGACAAGATATATATAACTTACATGATCAGAGGGAACACATAGATTGCCAGATTCGAGTTAGGAAGATTAATGTATTCCATCAATTACGAATCAAAAACGATAAACAGAATGTTTCTCACAATCGAATAGTTTTGACAAGGGCAATAAGGGACAAAGAAAGTTTAATATCAACTTAACTGCCCTCCAACCATACACCAATATGTAGAACCCCATAACGATATCCAAAAAGACTTATCCTAGGCCCAATGGGCCTAGGAGCTTACAAAAAGACTTACCCTAGGCCCATTGAGCCTAGGAGCTTACCTAAGGGGATGCCTTAGGTCCAGAAGGACTTACCAGCGCTGAGCCTATAGATCTTCAATCATAACCCAGAAATACCCCAAATCAGATAATTTAGTAGACATGCGGAATAAGAAAAACAGCAGTCATACATATATTTATAGAGTATTAGAAATCAGAGAGCAATTTTTTTATATCAGACATAGTAATATATTTTTAGATAGACATAATTCATGGCTCGAATCAGATAGAGAGTCTTAGTTTCAAAACAGAGAGAATATACATGTGCAAGAAACACACCAGATGATTCAATTTATCACTTAAAGAACCTTGATAAATACAGATGGAATATACTAAACTTTTTTCCATGACATTCTGATTTAAGAATGAAGGAACTTATTAGAAGAGTCCAATAATCGTCTTCATCTAGGTGTTCAGGGTTTTGTACCTCATGGTCCTTCAAAAATTTCGGTATTTTATGATTATGCAAGATTTCAAGTTTAACAGATTTATTCAAGATTTTAAATATACTCGGAGAGTACCAGACAATTTGCTCATAATGGCATTTTAATTCCCAGGGGAAATTGGATAATTCAACCCAAGAAGGGTAAAATTGAACTCGTAAAGTATGTGATTTTAAGCGGCTAATCCGACTTTCACAATCATTCACTTTAACCATAACCCATATTATTGTAGTTCCTAGAGTTTCGATAGATACGACTCACAAGCCTTCTTTCCTTAATACTAACAACATCATAAGCTGAACCAATCACCATCATATTAATTACTGATCTTCCACCGCGTAGTCTAACATGTCTTTATATTAGATAAACCAACTTTACAGTAGTATTAGAGATAGCCAACATATCTAGATTATGTTCCTCATCCTTTAGAAATGATATAGTTATCACACTTTATCTGAATTAAGACTTATCCTGAGTATATATTTACGCCACAATATGAGGGTAATTTAATTATTCCAGGGGTCATGGATGTCTTAGTCGTTGAAAGTTTTGACGCACAACTCTATTTTGGTCATTACAGACATTCTAGCTTATCTTCGATCCTTTCGAATATTTTATTCGTTTCTGGAACTCATGGGCATATCTGTCATTTTAGAAAATTTAGCAAATTCGGTGCTTGAAAATATTTCAGTCATTAAGGTACTTTTGGTATTCCAAACAGTTCATTCATTCCAATTCTCAAGGGTTTATACATCATTTTAGTTAATTTGGTAAATTTCAGTGCTTGGGGTTATTTCGGTCATTTCAGTCATTCCAATCAATCCATTCTCTACTGTCATTTAAATCAGTTTAGGAATACGTAGAATCTTCTAGTAATTTATCTTTAGGTGTTTGCCTAGTGTTCGAGTAATCCAAGTGTTTTGATATCATACATATTTGCATCTTAATACCGAAGTCTTTTCCAATAGAACAAAGATTTCAGATAAAATCATTTTATCTGATCGACTATAAAAAATTCAGAACATTTCCTTTGTTAGGGGTATTTAAGTCATTCGAACCTCTCAAGGGTATTATCGCCATTTCTTAACGAAATATTTCAAATATTAAATCTTTTAACTCTATTAATCAGATCATGAGATTATCTGCTTCATTAATCATTTACTGAACTCAAGACCCTTTCAGTTTATTAAACTTCTCTTTCGAATAGTTCAATCTTATCCAGATTACTATTCTTTTTTTTCGTAATCGAATTAACTCGAGCAGAATTGAAAGTACACTTAATCACAATCATGCATACCTTAACCGAATTTCAACATGTTTCACAAAGCATGCCAAAGGTAGTAATGTATTGCCTTGATTCGGTGTTACATAAGTGGATCCAAGATACTCAATTCATTCATTCCCAAATTCTGAATTCGACATCCTCTCTAAGCTCGGATACAAAGAACCGCGATTTCCTTCAATTACCCAAAGTCCTTAATCAGTCCATAACATGAATAAAATACACTTAAATTGAATAATTACACATAGGTTCACTCAGGTTCAAGGTCAATTTCAGAGGCTTTCGGGTTTGAGTTTCACAAAACTGACTTCAAAAATGGGCCCAGGACGTCGAAAAACATAAAATATGACTTTTCAAAAAAAAGTCAACTTTTGGTCAAAGTCAATGCTGACGTCAGCAGTCAACGCTAACGTCATTGGTCAACTGTCAATGCTAATGTTAGCAGTCAATGCTGACATCAGCAATCAAAGGTTTGACTTGGGCGAGTTGACTCATTGGGTGGACTCGGTTGGGTTGACTCACTGAGCCAACCTGGTCGAGTTAACTCACTGGGTTAACTCGGCCAACGGGTGGGTCAGACGTGTCGGTTTGGGTCGGGTCGATTTGGTTCAAAACCATTTCACAGCTAGACCAATTTAATACAGAACCGGTTCAAGCCCGGTTCAACCAGGCCACCGTCTCAGGCTGCCAAAAAATGCCTAGACGGCGCGTGGCCCACGCGCGGCTAGAAACAGCCAAAACATGGCCAGAAATACTGATTTTGACATCTCTATCAACCAAATCATGAATTTTAACCAGAAAATTAGACAAATACATTACCAAAACTTACTAAAATCATATTTGGTCTCGGGTTCGACGTAGCTCCAGTGGACCTTCTACCGGCAACGGTTCAATAACTTCTCAGAGGGGTTTTGATCGCTCAGCCACTACGAGCCCGATGGAAAGGGTGGTGACGTTCACCGACATCTCATAGCGACGACAGCAACCAAAAACTGAATGCCAAGGTTTAAGATATCGGTTGTTCTTTATATGCTTCTCCGAGGCAAATAGCGACAAGCCATCGCGAGTGACGGCCATGGCTAGAGTTGTAGTGTGGCGTTGGTCACGCCGACACTAGCGGTGTCGGTCACGGAGCGGTGGTGGCCGAGATTGAAGACCGATCAATTTTGGGGAAAGTGAAACGGTAAGGGGAATGCTCTAGATCCCTCACTGGTTATTTTTACCCAATAAAAAAATGGCGGGTAGATGATCAGTCTAATATCATTTTTGGTTCAGACCACTTAAACAAGGTTTAAAATTAAGTTGGATCAAAATATATCCAACAAAAGCCTTAGCCATAATGTTTAAGGCATGGGTTCATAAAGCTATAGGCCGTATGTTTAATCCCCCACAACCACAATTCCACTTTCCCCCCTTTTTTACACCATATTTTATTTTATTTGCTTTGATAAATTAAGGGTGTTACAACTCGCCCCCTCTAAAAATAAATTGCGTCCTCGAAATTTTCCAGAGTCAGATCAATGTAGAAAATGTAATTCCATTCATTTACCAACTGAATCTTGCCTATCAGAGTATGCTTATTCCTCAAGTCTAACAGACGGTCACATATAAATCTAGCAGTATCCTCAGTCACTTGGACTAACTTTAGATTCAAAATCATTCCATCAAACATCTTAGATCGACTCATCAAAATATGACATGTGGATCCATACAGAACTTCATACGTTGCCATCTGAACGCTTGTCTCATAACCGTTATTATAAATAGCCTCAGTCAGGGATAAGAAATCTTTTCAACTATCATAGAAATTAATCATACGACAATGAAGTTTGTCCTTTATAATCTAAATTACTCTACTAGGTTGATCATCAATTTTATGGATGATAAACTGTATCTAAAATTCTGACAAGTGCTAAAAGTCGCCAACATGGCCTTTCAGAATCAGGATGTAAATATCAATTTTGATCAGAGACGATACATAACGGTTCATCATGTCTAAATTTTCAAGGAAAGTCTTTCCTTATGCTAACAGAACATAACCAAGATCTTGAACGAAAATCACTTACCTTCAAAGAAATTTTCAGACAACTGTTTTCTTTGTGTATAAAAGATTCACCACAGAATTTACACTTTTGCCACATTCACAAACACCTTTCTTTTAAATTTATCTTAAATTTCCATCAGGATATTATTGAACATTATCATTATCTCCGAATAGCCTTACATGTAATCTTATATAGTTACCTCACATGATCAACATTTATTCTCAATCTGATTCAAATCTTCAATTTCACATGCATGAACCATCTCAGATTCTTTATCCAAATTCAAATCCATCAATTTAATCCAAAACACAGACAAACATTACAGACATTTCTTGCCAGTACAGATCGAGCTATGGAAGGCAGAATACTTAGATTCTCTTATTTCAAAAAAAGGATTCGACATCGGAGTTTCATCTCGGAGGAGTACGGTTATGCTAGGGGCATGCACAGACCAGACACCCTATGATAGACGATCGGCCGATCTACCCAGAATGATGCAACTCTAAGCTCTGATACCACTAAATGAAACCCCGCTAAACCCGCCTATGCAAATCGCCTAGTCTAGGAGGTCACATTCGGGTCACTAGAGCGACCCACAGTAAAAGTAGAAGAAAATTCTAAAAAATACATTTAAAAGTGAAAAATAAAATTTTTATTTAAATACCATTTCAAAAATTATATAAACGTATAACGAAAATTCAAGAAACATATTACAAACATTTGACACAACATAAGACACAACATACATGTCCACTAATTGTACTAGTATCGTACTCTGAGAGCAACGCTGATTGAACTCCAACCACTGATGTCGGTCACTATACCAAGATATATTTCTTTTATCATGTGATGGTAAAAACAACGTGAGCTTGGGAAAGCTCAGTAATACAAAACTACCAGATGATGTTGTATGCAACAAACAGGTATAAGGTTAATCAAAACTAACATGATGAGCCACTATCAACTTGTTTCATACATAAACTGTAATTCATAACGTTGCTAAGCTTGTAAGCAACAAAGTCATTTCTAATTTAGTCTACCGAATACCAGACAAGATATCTATAACTTAGATGATCAGAGAGGACAGATAGATTACCAGATTCGAGTTAGGAAGATTAGTGTGTTCCATCAATTATGGATCAAAAATGATAAAAAGAATGTTTCCGACAATTGAATAGTTTTGACAAGGGCAATAAGGGACAAAGAAATTTTAATATCAACTTAACTACCCTCCAACCGTACACCAATATGCAGAACCCCATAACGGTATCTAGAAAGACTTACCCTAGGCCCATTAAGCCTAAGAGCTTACCTAAGGGGATGCCTTAGGTCCAGAAGGACTTACCAGCGCTGAGCCTACAAATCTTCAATCATAACCCAAAATACCCCAAATCAGATAATTTAGTAGACAGACGGAATAAGAAAAATAATAATCATACATATATTTCTAGAGTATCAGAAATTAGAGAGCAATTTTTTTATATCAGAATAGTAATATATTTCTAGACAGACAGAATTCATGGTTCGAATCAGATAGAGAGTCTTAGTTTCAAAATAGAGAGAATATACATGTGCAAGGAACACATCAGATGATTCAATTTATCACTTAAAGAACCTTGATAAATACATATGGAATATACTGAACTTTAGCTCATGATATTCTGGTTTCAGAATGAAGGGACTTATTCGAAGAGTCCAATAATCGTCTTCATCCAGTTGTTTAGGGTTTTGTACCTCATGGTCATTCAAAAATTTTGGTATTTTATGATTATGCAAGATTTCGAGTTTAATAGATTTATTCAGGATTTTAAATATACTCGGAGAGTACCAGACAATTTTCTCATAAGGGCATTTTAACTCCTAGGGCTATTTGGTAATTCAACCCAAGAAGGGTAAAATTGAACTCGTAAAGTATGTGATTTTAAATAGCTAATCCGAATTTCAAAATCATTCGCTTTAACCATAACCCATATTAATGTTGTTCCTAGAGTTCTAATAGATACGACTCACGAGCGTTCTTTCCTTAATACTAACAACATCATAAGCTGAACCAATTGCCATCATATTCATTACTGATCTTCCACCGCGTAGTCTAACATGTCTTTATATTAGATAAACCAACATTACAGTAGTATTAGAGATAGCCAAAATTTCTAGATTCGGTTCCTCATCCTTTAGGAATGATTCAGTTATCACACTTTATCTAAATTAAGACTTACCCTGAGTATATATTTACGCCACAATATGAGGGTAATTTAATTATTCTAGGGGTCATGGATGTCTTAGTCGTTGAAAGTTTTGACGCACAACTCTATTTTGGTCATTACAGAAATTCTAGCTTATCTTCGATACTTTTGAATATTTTATTCGTTTCTGAAACTCATGGGCATATCTGTCATTTTTGAAAATTTAGCAAATTCGGTGCTTGAAAATATTTTAGTCATTCAGGTACTTTCGGTATTCCCAAACAATTCATTCATTCCAATTCTCAAGGGCTTATACATCGTTTTAGTTAATTTGGTAAATTTCAGTGCCTAAGGTTATTTCGGTCATTTCAGTCATTCCAATCAATCCATTCTCTACTGCCATTTAAATCGGTTTAGGAAAACGTAGAATCTTCCAATAATTTATCTTTAGGTGTTTATCCAGAGATCGAGTAATCCAAGTGTTTTGATATCATACATATTTCCATCTTATTACCGAAGTCTTTTCCAATAGAACAAAGATTTCAGATAAAATCATTTTATCTTATCGATTATAAAAATTTTAGAACATTTCCTTTGTTAGGGGTATTTAAGTCATTCGTACCTCTCAAGGGTATTATCACCATTTCTTAATGAAATATTTTGAATATTAAATCTTTTAACTCTATTAATCAGATCGTTAGATTGTGTGCTTCATTAATCATTTACTGAACTCAAGATCCTTTCAGTTTATTAAACTTCTCTTTCGAATAGTTCAAGCTTATCCAAATTACTATTCTTTTATTTCGTAATCGAATTAACTCGAGCAGAATTGAAAGTACACTTAATCACAATCATGCATACCTTAACCGAATTTCAACATGTTTCATAAAGCAAGCCAAAGGTAGTAATGTATTACCATGATTTGGTGTTACATAAGTTGATCCAAGATACTCCATTCATTCATTCCCGAATCCTGAATTCGACATCCTCTCTAAGCTCGGATACAAAGAACCGCGATTTCCTTCAATTACCCAAAGTCTTTAATCAGTCCATAACATGAATAAAATACACTTAAATTGAATAATTACATATAGGTTCACTCAGGTTCAAGGTCAATTTCAGAGGCTTTCAGGTTTTAATTTCACAAAACTGACTTCAAAAATGGAATCAGGACGTCGAAAAACATAAAATCTGACTTTTTAAAAAATCAACTTTTGGTTAAAGTCAATTCTGACGTCAACAGTCAAAGCTAACGTCGTGCTGACAACGGTCAATGCTGACATCAGCAGTTAACGCTGACATCAGTGTTCAAAGCTTTGACTCAGGTGAGTTGACTCACTGGGTTGACTCAGTTGGGTTGACTCACTGAGTCAACTCGGTCAAGTTAACTCACTAGGTCAACTCGGTCAACGGGTCGGGTCAAACGGGTCAGGTCAAGTCAGTTCAGATAGGGTCAGTTTGGTTCAAAACTGGTTCACAGCTGGACCGGTTCAATACAGAACCTGTTTAAGGTCGGTTCAGGCCCAGTTCAACCGGGCTACCATCTCAAGCTACCAAAAATTGCCTGGACGGTGCGTATAGCCCATGCGCTACCGAAAACGGCCAAAACAAGGCCAAAATATTGATTTTGATATCTACATCGACCAAATCATGCATTTTAACCATAAAATTAGACAAATACCTTACCAAAACTTACCCAAAATTGTATTTGGTCCCGGGTTCGACGTAGCTCCGGTGGACCTCCTGCCGGCGTCGGTATGACAATTTTTTATAGGGGTTTTTATCGCTCAGCCACTACAAGCTCGATGGAAAGGGCAGTGATGTTCACCGACATCTCACAGCGACGGCAACAACCAAAAACTGAACGACGAGGTTTGAGATATCGGTTGTTCTTTATATTCTTCTCTGAGGCAAACGATGACAAGCCATCGCGCGTGACGCCATGGCTGCAGTCGCGGTGTGGCGCTGGATACGCCGACACTAGCGGTGTCAGTCACGGAGCGGCGGTGGCTGAGATCGAAGACCGATCAATTTTGGGGAAAGTGAAACGGTGAGGGGAAAGCTCTAGATCTCTCATTGGGTTATTTTACTCAATCGAAAAGAAAATAAATGGGGGTAGCTGATCAGTCTAATATCATTTTTGGTTCAGACCACTTAAACAAGGTTTAAAATTAAGTTGGATCAAAATATATCCAACAAAAGCCTTAGCTATAATGGTTAAGGCATGGGTTCATAAAGCTATAGGTCGTAGGTTTAATCCCCCACAACCACAATTCAACTTTTCCCCTTTTTTTACACCATATTTTATTTTATTTGCTTTGATAAATTAAGGGTGTTACATTACCAATATTACAAATTAAATTATTAAAGTGCAAAATAATATACATGGCTATTATAAATGGAAATGATTAAAATGCAGATATTCAAGCATTAGCTTAATATATTGATGTTGCAATGTCAACAAATGTAAGTTAAGCTAGAAAGCTTAACAATAATGGTAAGTATTGATATAGTATTAAAGGAATTGAACAAGCATTCTCATTAACTTGTATCATGCTATATCTATTCATGCATTGATGCATAGATGACATATTATGACAAATAGACAAGCATTAAAGTTTGATGGCATTGACATGTAGTATATCAATTCTAATGCAATATGAAGGTTAGTATATTGGCATATGGCGTGTTATATATATATATATATATATATATATATATATATATATTAGCATATGGCATGTTATATATATACAGCCTCAAGGTTTAATAAGTCATGAAATTGAATAATCCTATATAGTTTTTATTAATCTTGATTATTGCCTGACTAAGTTCGTACTTAGCATGTGTTTGATTGTGCACACATAGGGGTTTGAGGCATTGGAGTAAGCAAGGCATTGCATCAAGTTCAGAAAAAGGCATTAAGTATTCATAGTAATGACATACTACTTGAGGGTTTTAATTAAGTTTAGTGGCATGTATAAATGAGATAAAATTGTCTATTTTGGTTTAGAGTCTGTTGTTTATCAAACAGTTAATTTATTTTTTAAAAAGTAAAGGAGCTCCGATTTTGTGTACAAGCCAATATAAATATTTTCAAAGGTTTTAAATTTTATAGTATTTTTGAATAGATTTTATTGTTTGTAATGTAATGGTTTTGTGACATTTCTGACTCGACTCTGATGATCGGTGTCGAGAAGGGGGTGTTACATTTCGTATTAAACTTCGCTCATTTTATTGGGTGAAAGTGTTCTCGGAGGATGTGTGTTGTTATGAGTTGTAATGGTGGGATTGCCCGAGGTGGTGTATTTCCTTTGATGGTCTGATTTGTGTAAGGAGGAACGTGGTGTGGATGCCTCCTCCTCCTAGGGTTCTTAAGTTTAATACGGATGGGTATGCAAGGGGAAACCCTGGAATAGCCTGTTGTAGTGGTGTTTTATGAAATGAGGAGGGCATTATTTTGGCAGTGTTCTTCGGACCTTTGGGGATTTTGGAATCTAAAAGGCGAAATTGCGTGTTGTGGAGTGTGCGCTTTTATTGTTTGTTGAGTTTCGGTGGTGGGAGGGTGTGAATTTGATCGTGCAATCTGACTTAATTGTGGCATTGAGTTGGATTACGCACAAGGACCGTCACCCTTGAAAATTATGGGTCATTTTAGTTCTTATTGATGCTCATTGTGAGGCGTTTTCGTGTGTTTGTTTTACACATATGTTCTGCGAGGCGAATAGTCATGCGAATGCTCTTGCTAAGGAGGGAGTGGAACGTTAATGTTTGTTTTGGGATGGCTGGTAGTTGTGCCCGCTCGAGGTGAGTAGTTTGGGTTGCTGAGAGGTGTTGGTGAGGTTCAGGTTGTGTGTGGTGGTGTGCAGCATGGAGTGGGAGGTGTTGTCATGTAACACCCCCTACCCGGTCTACGAAATAAATCGGCTTAGGACGTGTTACCAAATAAACATACAAAGAGTCTTGATCAAATTAGAACAAACAAGTGAACATTATTTCTATAAATTAGAGTAATTTAAAACTTTTTTAAATTAAATTCAAAGATCTGACTTATTCTTCCAATCATATACAAACATGTATTTTCATACCAAGTTCTTAGTATGCCTCTATTCATTTTAAGACATATCGATCTATGATCAAGATCGTTCAAGTTAACAATTAACCATTGATTAATGATCTTTAAGCTTACATGTTTTAATAATTAAAATCAAAACTTATCATCCAGGATTACTATCTAAGCATCACATATCACATTGTAACATGTAACCATAGCAACAAGTATTCGAACATCATGTCTGGCATAGCTTAACCAACAAGCAATTATTAAATAAACGTATCTAACATAACTTAACCAATAAGCAATCAATCGAACAACATATCTAACACAGCTTGACTTGTCATATCCAGATACATATAACTATCACATAGCAATACCATATGCTTATTCATTGTCATGTTACCAATTACTTATCTTAATCGACAATTAAACATATGAACTACATTACTTTTCTAAGGTTTAACCCATGATAATATATATCAGATTGCAATACACATGCCATCAAGGTGATCTATCAAATTCATACTCTTACAGATATTAAGCAACCACACAATTTGGCTAACTAATAAATCATATAAAGCAAGCAACAACCAAGGAATAATTAAAGGCCCAATACAAAAACTTTGAATAATTCTCAAACTTATATACATATATAGCCAAAATAAAATCTAAATGCATTATGCAACTTAACAACTATGTGCCACCATCTAGGAGTTCTTTAAGGAAATTCAAGACATACAGTCTTGACTTCCGATGATCTTGTCCAGCCTCATAGCTAACCAAAAACGAACTTAACCTAAAAGACAGTGAAAGGATATATAAGTATGATTACTTAGTGAGGTAGCTTAAAGCATCTAGAGCATAGAAACAAAAACATATCCTTTCACTTAAATCTTTTACTTATGCACATAAAGTCTAAGCTTGGACAAGAAGTTAACCATTCTAGGTCAAGACATTCAATCAAGAAATTACACTTATACATGGGTGATTTGAATTTGTGATTGTTTAACAAATCATAAGCATTTGAAGTTCAAGCCATTCAAACATGTAGCGTTTTGCCAATCTTATCTAATCAGACAAAGAACATAGAATAAACTAAGATTCACTTTACTTGTTAAACAAGTCATTATCAATTTATAATTTAACTTCTAAATCTTCCTGGTTTATTTTATCATATTCTTGTGATTCAAGCAACCTATTTCACTTATACGCCTTTTGATTAAATTATCCATATTATCATTAATTCATGAGTATACATTTTGTAGTTTCAAAAATAGTCCACAAACTTTCTTATATAATCAAAACTGTCCAAAAATACATGTATACATATAAACATATCAAAAACAATCCACAAAACATATGTATAAAATTATTCATTTCAAAACAGTCCAATACATGTTCATTTCTATCAAAACAGTCCACAAAACATATGTATACAATTATACATTTCAAAAAAAGTCCAAACATATTAATTTATATCCAAAACAGTCTCATTGACATGTATACACATTTATACATTGCAAAACAGTCCCATTGACATGTATACACATTTATACATTACAAAACAATCCAATTATATTCATTGATATCCAAAACAGTCCCATAGACATGTATACACATTTATACGTTGCAAAACAGTCCAATTATATTCATTTATATCCAAAACAAGTCCAATAGACATGTATACACATTTATACGTTGCAAAACAGTCCAATTATATTCATTCATATCCAAAACAGTCCAATAGACATGTATACACATTTATACATTGCAAAATAGTCCAATTATATTCATTTATATCCAAAACAGTCCAATAGACAAGTATACACATTTATACGTTGCAAAACAGTCCAATTATATACATTTAATTTATCAAGCATAACATATATCATAAACATGATTTACTTGTCTCATAAGTTATCACTTTTATTCATTAGTTGGTTTCATTAAGAAGTTTTAACATAGCCTTGAAACCAAGCATCAGCCTAGGTACTCGAATCCCCAACCAACTGTCGCCAACAGAAAGGTACTCATAGTACCGGTCAACCCCTCCTACCGTTGCCAAGTGACCACAATACTTCCCTCCTATTGTCATATCAGAAATCAGAATGAGCATGGCTCCTTATCAAAATATCAGACAACATATCTTATGTGAATCAGATATAAGCATAGCTCCAGGGTATCTTATCAAAAGAGTATATCTTATTACATCATAAGATGGTATAGTTTGAATTCATGTACTTTTAGCAAGATTTAGTTCATACCATGTCAAGCATGTATTCAATTCCTTCATGTCAAATTTCTTATTCGGATTCTTAATCAATTGATAACTCAACATATGTTTCATAACATCTCAAATATACTCAATCACGTATAGCTTTCATAGCATATCAAATATACTCAATCACATATAGCCTTCATGGCATATCAAACATACTCAATCACATATAGCTTTCATGGCATATCAAACATACTCAATCACATATAGCCTTCATGGCATATCAAATATACACAATCACATATAGCTTTTAATTTTTATTCATACGGGCAATTTTTAGCCAATAAGTAATCAAAATTAAACAAAACAAACATAAATACTCAGGGTAGTTTTAATCTACCCCGAGACTTTAAACTACACTCACCTTATATCCCAAAGTTACGGGATATCCTGATCCACTAACACATCCAAACTTCCTCCATTCAATACTTGATTCAACCGAGCCCTTGATTCCAAATTTTCCTTCTACTTTGATCTTACTTCCAACTTCTTATTCCAATCTTTAGCTCAAATAATCAAAATACATCCATTAATATACATGCCCTTCATCACACATTAACTCAATAAACTTAACCAATGTTGTCACTCAAACATTAGCTATACATATACTAGTCATTTCTCAACTCCATTTTAAAGATAAGTCCTTATTTCTAACTTTTAGCAACTTGAGCTATCATTAAAGAACTGCTTCTCGAGAACATAATATACACTAGAATTTAAAGATCTTTACATCCTTACAAACTAGATTTAACCACGGTTTTAACGGTATATGCCTCACAATTTAACAAGTTCTATAACAATTAGGAGATTTTTTGGAAGTTTCAAAACAGAAACTGTCCAGAGCAGAATCTGCCTCCAGAATTTCTGCACTACCTTCACTTAAAAATTCATAACTTTTGATTTAGAGATCAAAATCAATCACCGTTTGTTGGAGATTAAACTAGACTCACACATGATTCTACACACATAAAATTCATCCCAAAACTTAAAGTGTTCAATTTTCTATGAATTTCTAAACTTATTGCCAGAACTGGGTCTCCTGGGCAGATTGCATTCTTCCTTGTTTTTGACTAGTTTAGGTGTTCCCTCTTAGCCTAATCAACAAAAATTCATCCTCAAGTCAAGCAAACATAAACTTCAAGATTCCAGCATGTTTCCAAACTCATAATTTTCCAGTTTAAACATGTTCTTACAAATCATCTTTAACATCTCTCTAATTGGGCAGTTTCATACAACTTCAATGAACACACAATTCCAGCATAGTTTTTCATTCAAAATTTTTACACACAACATGATTTCATCTAACCTAATTCATCCTTCCAAAGACAAAAATCAAAGATAAATTTCTCTTAACCAAAACATAACATGAAAATACATTTCAATCAATGATTTAGAGCTGAAATTTACCTTCATAAATTCATTGAATTTCTTAATGACTTTGAACCAGAATTTTGCTACCATCAAAGCTTAATTTTCCATGGCTTCCCCAAGCTTCTTCTTACTTGCCATAATCAGCTATGAGGAGAGAGTGGAGAGAGGTTGAAGACAACCAAATAAAAATAATTCTCATATCTTTCTCCCCTCCCACATGGCTGGCTACCCTTGCCATTCCATGCCACATAGATTCCACTCACCAAGAGTGGTATAATTCCATGCCACATAGATTCCACTCACCAAGAGTGGTATAATTGCCCATGCAAAGTGTAAGTTCTTCTTTGTTTCTTTTTGGTCCTTCAAGGTTAGTTCCCCATCTTTACAATTTAGCCACTAGCTCACTCTTACTTCTTGTAATTTAATCCTTAATAATTCAAGTCACATATTAAGTTCACCTCTTAATTCTCATATACTCCAATTTCTTTAAAACCTAACCACTTTACTAATTTGATAACTAATCCTTAACTCTTTTAACTTCAATTTCATTGACTTGCTTACTCAATTGATTCAAATTGAGTCTTTAGAAATTTAATTATAACTTCTCAAACCATGATTTACCTTGTAGAACTCCTAGCTCGGTTTTTGGGGATTACTTGTCATGTGCTTCCTGGTGTTGGTTTGTTGGCTTTGGATGAGCATGTGTCCGAGTGTGGGGGTGCTGGTCTGAGTCTTGTGGTGGTGATTGGGGCTATTTGGTTAGGGGTGGGGCGTGTGTCTTATCGTTTTTTTTTTTTTTTTGTGCCTTGTTTGTTTAATTTTCGTGCTTGTACTATTTTCCTTCATTTTAGGTTAGGGAAGTTTTTAACGAGGCACACGACAATTGTTATTGATTTTTTCTCAATAAATCATACATTGCTGATAAAAAAAGAATAAATCTTTTACATCTTTTCAATCCCTAGCACAACTAATTAAAATCTAAAGCTTGTATTGAAATTCATTGACAACTATGGCTCAATAATTGAGGAACTCAAAAATTGAAAACATATTCAAATGTTTAATTCGGTTTCTATTTACTTATTTCTTAAAGGTATTCAATCAGATGCGGAACTATGCAAGGACTTGTGAGGGCCGCATGTCGCTTCCACTCAAAAAATATAAAAAAAATTATTTATAATATATAAATTCCCTGTAAGTTTAAGTTTTTTTAAGTGGACTCTGAATAAATTTAGAATTTTTAAATGATCTCTTAATAAATTTTGTTGAATCCTGCCACTTTATTCAATTTGATTAAACTCTTGATTTGGAAGTGAAAAATCTATAATTATCTTAATGGAACTAAACTTTATTTTTATTTAATTTTTAAATACTTTATTTTTACCTATAAAAATCAATATTTTATATTTCAAATAGACAACAAAAACTTCAATGCTTATTACATGTTCTAAAACAACCGTAGATTGATTTCGCATGAACCCTTTATTTTTTTATTTTTCAAAAGGAAAATCCTAAAATATAACACGCTCAATGAAATGTTGACTAAAAAGGATTTTCGACCTCGTAAATTAATAAAAACTAGTTAGGTATAATTGATATTTTTAGAGACTATATTACCTATTTTAAAGTTTCGTTTGTTTCAATGTGGTTGTTCATAAGTGTAAGAATCCTATTTTCCCCAACTATATTGTTTTTATATTTTAGGTAAAATGTCGACTGTTGTGTGTTTAGAGTGCTTCGCAATTGGTGCAAGTGTACACGTTGCAAGTTGTAGTATAGATTAGATATCGTCTCCACAAGGATTGGTGCTACTTCAGGAATCTAACTTCTTGCACTGTAAAAGTAAAAACACAATCGATAATAGGGGTTGATTTTGACGAGTAAATTAAAAAAAAACAAGTAAATTAAGAGAAAATATGTAATCAAATAAGAGAGAATAGGCCGAGTTATCGTGAGCCGTGGGGTGATGATCGAATGGACGGTCGTGGTGATTGAGTAGCAGCCGGATTGCCAGGGCAATTATGTTACGATTGCCTAGTCGATTGCCAGGGCAATTTGGTTGGTTGATTGCCAGGGCAATTCTACCGTGTTGCCTGGTCGGTTGCCAGGGCAATTCCCCCGCGTTGTCTGATCGGATTGCTTGGGCAATGCTCCCGCGATTGCCTGGACAATTAAGAATGGGTCGATTGCCTGGGCAATTAAGCATCCACTTCCAAAGTTCGGCGAAGCGTTCTTCAATGATTCCTCGTTATCCCTAACGCAAAATATTGTTAATTGCACACGTCTTGATAATACATCCCTGCGTGAACCAAGGGTGAACAACAACCAATCTTGCGCTCCTCTTAGCCGTTGAAATTCGTAACTTATCCCTAAGCCGAATAAGTCTTCACCAACTTCTGTTTGTATGAAAACAATGCTCATTCATTTCTTAATTCTAACTCTCCCGATATTAGATAAATAGATGATTGAAATCACGAGATCCTCTCCCAATTCACTCGCAACCAATATTAAAAACCAAGAATGAACAAACTTTGAAATTGAATTGCAACTCAAAACCCTAAACAAAATCCAATCGTCTCACAACCACAAAAACACAATAACCCAAGCCAATTAAATTTAGTTCATGGCTTGGTGCAAAATAAACATAAGAAAAATAAAGAAGATAATTCGATAGCCTCTCTCCTCCTTCTCTTCTTTGCTTGTGACGGCTTGCCTCCTTTAAATAGGGGATGGCTAGGTCAAATTATATTTTGAAAGTATGAGTTTAAATTGGCATTGAATGTAAAAGAGATACATTTCTTTTATTTATTTACTTTCCAAATATTTTTTCTAAACTTTTGGGAATTAATCTCCTTTGGATATCTTCATTGAATTTCAAATCTTCTAGAAATTAATCCCTCAAAATCGGCAGCCACATCTTCTTGTCCTTAATTGTCGTGGCAATTGCTTCGGCAATTTCCTACTCACTTGGGCAATTTGATCCTGCACACACAAAACACACACTAGCAGCACCTTTTTCTATGAAAATTAACCAATTTATGTAATCAAGCATAGCGATGAAAGAAACAATGAAATTAAGCATGAATGACTAAATATGCAACTAAAATGAGCTTAAATCTATAAATAATTAAGAGTAAATAGGGTAAAAATATAGTACTTTTATGCACTTAACATTGACTGTCTTGCCCAATGTCGATATTTGTTGTTAAGTTGTCTTTAGTTTGTTCTTTAGGGTCTTCTAAACTTAATAACAAATATTGGTTAGGGTCGAAGACCAAGAAGTGAATTATTTATCAGCCAAGCATTCTTCTTACAGCTAGATCCAATCTCCTAGTCCCTGCGGAAAGGAAAAATAATTTCACGTTCTTCCTTTCGGGAAGGGAGGATTAGGAAAATCCTATTGATTGCAGCTTTCTCCGGACCTCCGGTAAAAGCATGAAAAAAAGGCTCGAATGGTACGATCCCTCCGTCACCCCAGAATGAAAGGGGCGATCTCGTAGTTCTTCGTCCAATGAATCTTAAGGTGTATGAAGTTTCATGTTTGATTTTTTAATCAGGGTGATAGAGACTCCATTTAACTTAGGTTGATCTAGGCCAGAAGCAGACCTACGTCAAGATAACCCTTCCTTTCTTTGAAACACTTTTGGAGTGCTCTTGTATCAGTAATGAATCAGAGCACTCCAAAAGTGTTTCAAAGAAAGGAAGGGTTATATAGAACTCGTAAGGGTATGACAATTCACATCTCTGTCATTTTCCCAAGAAAGTCGTATATAAATATTCTCAATAATCTTTCCCCATGTATCATATATCAATATTTCCAAAGAATCATTGAGCTTTTGGCCTCTAAAGATTAAAACTTGAATTACCAAAGCAAGTGCAATTTTTTCAGCTTTCCTCATCCTTTTAAACATGTTTATTTGCTACTCGACTTCAATTTTAGCTAAACAAGTTGGTAATGTCAAAAAAAAATTAATATTATTTTTTTGCGATTTGCGTTCATTTTTGATTGATATAATATTAACACGAATTGAATGTACTGGATCATATGGAATATGATTACTCAGAGAAAAGTGAGAAAGGACCAAACCATTGGGGAGATCTTAAGAAAGAACGGGCTACTTGCAAAAATGGACATTTGCAGTCCCCAATTGATATTTCAAGCGCTACTTGAAGGCAAGCCAAAGATCTGGAGAGTTGGAGAAGATGTACAAGCCTTCTCATTCAATCATTAAGAACATAGGTCATGATCTTTCGGTAAGAAATCCAACAAAATGTATGAATTAAATTAGGATTCAACTCAGTGAAATATACTTGATTGTTTTATTAATTTGAAAATACAGCTTCAATGGCTGAATAAGGATGTTGGTTCAATAAAAAGCAATGGCAATGAATACATTTTGCAACAAGTTCATTGGCACTCACCTTCTGAACATACCATTAATGGCAAAAGGCCCCTTCTCGCACATCTTTCATTTCTCTTGTTCAAAGAGTAAAAGATTTCCAAAACTCACAACATTTATACATAAGCATATATGTTTTGCATAATAATTAGATATCCCTTGGAGCAACATATGGTGCATCAATGCAATGATCGTAAAGTGAAGAACAATATAGCTATTTTTGGACTAATTTATGAATTTGGTTCATTTGATACTTTCCTCTCAAAGGTAAAAGAAAAATTATGCACTTACCAAATTACTATAGAGGATTATCATTCATTTGCTTATGAAAATTTTACAGCTCATGAGCAAGATTACAAAAAAGAATGATCAAAACCGAGAAATGCCAATGGGGGTGATTGATCCAAGCCTCATTAGTATTGGTGGCAAGAATTATTATAGATACATTGGTTCTTTGACTGCCCCTCCTTGCTCTGAAGGTGTCATTTGGACAATCAATGAGCTGGTATACAATCCGATAAACCCTTTATTTGGTTGTCTCTTTTAATTTCTTGTCTAGGTCTAAGAAGTTGAAATATTTTGAACTATATTGTCCAGATAGCATTGGTTTCTAGGGATCAAGGCCAGGCAATCCGAATGGCTGCCCGTGATGTAATTAACAATACTTATTTATTTGATGAACAATACTCCGATGAGAATTTGTCATCTTTTCTGTTGTAACCAACGATTTCTTTTGTTCCAGAATACATATGAAAATGCAAGACCAACACAACAATCATATCAACGGGAGATTGAACTTTACGATCCCAAGCCTGAAATATAAAAATCTGAAGCTCGTATATAATGTGTAATTTGATGTAATTTTTTTCTACAATTTCTATTCCCTTCCATGAAATGGTTCACATATATAAAACTTTGTATTTGCTATACCTTTTTAGGCTACATTTCCTTTATTTAATTTTTAGTTGTTTAGAGATAATCAGCAGCGGTGTCTAGGATGAAATTCTAAGAAGGGTCAAGTTTTGTATATTTGAAATTAATGAGATTTTAAAATATAATTAAACCATAAAAGTAGAAGGTTGATGTTTAATTTCACTAATTTTAAAACTCATATGTACTAAAAACTGATTAAACCAAAAAAATTTAGGGAAATACTTAATTTCATTAACTATAAAACAGATAGGATGTTACAAAATAAGTAAACCCAAAAAAATTAGAAGGCCTAGAACTTAATTTTAATGGTCTCAAAGTTTTTAGGAGCTTAAAATACAATTAAACCATAAAAGTTTAAGTGTGCCATGTCCCTTGCCCCACGATGTTCCTCCATCGGAGATAATCTCATTCCTGAGATTCTAAAGCTTAGAACTTTACCATCCTAAGATCAATTAATGTAAATATAAAACATTTCAGGGAGAGAGAGCCGAGGGTGAGGATATGGGAGAGATTAGGAAGAGAGCTGCAGAAAAATCAAAAACTAGCCACCGTATTCGTTTTGAATCTTCCTGCACGTCTCCACTGGCAAGGGTTGTGGTTCACGTTCGCTAGACATGGAGAGGTTATCGAAGTTTTTATTCCGTTGAAGAAAAGTAAAATGGATACTAGGTTGGCTTCGTCCGATTCTCAAAGGACGATTGCTTGAATGAATTGTAGTGTGCTCCTTGGGAGCTGATTATCAGCTAGCTTGGCTAGATTCTCGGATAGTTTGGAGTTTCAGAAGAATAAGTAAGTGAAGAATATTGTGTCCAAAAATGGTGTTTCAAGTGAGGATCTAAGTCACCCTCCTCAAAGAGACGCTTTAGTAGAAGGAATCGTTGATAAAGGGTTAATTGAAAAACTGAAATCTTGTGTTATAGGAACAAGGATCAACATTTTCAGTCCAAAAAATTTAATAGATATAATGGAAAGAAATGGCTTATGTGAGTTTGACGTGAGACAAATAGACGGAAACCAGTTTTTAATCGACTTTGATCGAGAGGAGCGACTTTCACAATTTTTGAATTGGGAGTGGGAGTGGCTGTCTGAAACTTTTTCAGATATTGTTAGATGAAAAGAAAATTACAGTCCATACAGTCGGGTAACTTGGGTGTCCATTCATGGAGTACCTATTTTTGCATGGAATAATTATACATTTAATAATATTTTGAATCGGTGGGGATTCATTTTGCTCTAAGAAGATGAAAAGCTTTTAGGTAGAGATTTTTCTATTAAAAGATTCTGACCAATTCAATGAATTTTATTGAGGAAAACGTTGCTCTACAGTGTAACGGGTCTTCTTTTCCAGTCAAGCTAAGGGAGTTCCAAGCTGATGGCAGGTCTTTTACAGTGGAGAATGAGTTTTGCTTAAAAGACGATGTGTAATACCCAATAATTGTTTAGTGACTAAATTGCAAGAAATTAAAAGTTGGTGGTTTTAATTCAGTGATTAAAACGTAAACCTTTAAAGATTGGTGGCTAAAGTGAAAATAAGAGAAAAGTTCAAGGACAAACATGGTAATTTTCCTATATATTATTCTTATTCCATAAATGAATAGTTCATCCTGGTATAATAATTTTGATGGGAATTAGATTTTTAGTGCGAGAATTATATGAAAAGCTATAAAAAAGGATAAGTTTCGTTGTGTAATTCGGAAGATCGTTTGAATTTAGAATACTATGGAAATTTTACGGAAGTCTTAGGAAGACCCAAGGAACATGACATTATGGTTCTGAATCGTTTTTGATTAACTTAGATTCGATTGTATGCAGTATTTTTGTGTAGTGTGTGAAATGACATTTTTGAAGATATGATGATTCATTAATGGCAAAATGGTCATCTTGCATATACTTTTTAAATATCTTTGATTATGGAAAAGGAGATTCTATAAGTGGCAACATGCTATTGGAGAAAACTCAGGGGAAAATAGTCACTTGACTATTAAAAGGATTTTTTTATTAATTATGGTTAAATAATGTCATTTGGCATGAAATAATAATAATAATAATAATAATAATAATAATAATAATAATAATAATAAAGGGTGTAGAACTATCTTAAACTTTCCTTTTCTGCCGTGAGCTTCTCCAAGCTAGGTAAGAAAACTTTCTTTCAATTTTTAGGCTTGATTTAGTTGATTTTAGAGGTAAGACATGAAATAGAGATTTGTTCTCCATGAAATTCTCTTTTATTTGGTATAAGTTTTACATAGTTACCATGCTTCTAAGTTGGTATTGGTGATTAAGGTGGATAAAGGACATGTTGGATTTTCATGTTTTAAGGTTCAATCATGTTGGAAGTGTTGTTGTGGTATTGTTTCTATGCTTGAAATGATGAAAATTTCATGGAAGAACATATAAGGACCATTCGTTTATTACGAGAAGTTTAGGAAAAATTTTGTAAAAATTATTTTGATGATGAGAATGATTACAATGATGTTTTCCATGTTTAATTATGACAATTGGATGAAGAAAACATCATGTTGAGACTATCTTATGAAATTAGCAATTAGGGTGAAATAAGAGAAAAATAATAAAATATTCAAGAGTTATAGTTATGTTGTTTGCCATTATTCAATGATCATTATGGTGTTAAAATTTTTGAAATTTGAGGTCATATATGAAAGTTTCCAAATTTTGGATCATAAACCCTAGGAGGGAGATTTTAGGGTTTAATGTGAAATTATCAAATTGGTGATTGCAATGTGCAATTCAAGGTTCGAATAAAGTGTAGGGAGCATTGTTATTACGAAGTAGTATTTGGTTGAAAATATTGAATTCTCCAACTTGGTATGTTTATGTATTAGCAAGGCTTGGACATGTACTTAAGATTGCTCGAGTTATGTACTTAATATACATACAGATAACAAGCAAATCCGGGACCAGTCGAGTGAAGAAGGAAGATAAAAAGTAATCCATGCTTAGTGAGGCTATTAAAATTTCCACTTACACAAAGTGTCCAGTTGAATGCAATTGCATACATATCATAATACATTGTTGTTTTGTACATCATTGGGATGGTTTGCGATTAGCCTACCCTAATTTTTATTGTCATGATATTTATGTCATTGAGTATGTAATTGACATAATATAAATATGTCAAGATTTGGAATGTAAAAAGCATTGATCATTTGATTTCTTACATAGGCAAGTTTGAAATGTTATTCCAGGTATGAACTGCCTAATGTTTATATATACTGATATAAATTGCCATGGATAAAATGTTGGATGATATAAAGTCCAATTATGATTTAGAGATTTAAAAGTATAGTTGGCTAGCCATAAAGTCATAAACAGCTGAATAAATATTCTAAGCACTAGGGTGCAACATTTATTTATACTTAAGGAAGGTTGGGTATACGGGAGTACTTCGGTACATATTAAAGCACTTCGGTGTAACTTTCATATATACTCAAGAAGGTTGGGTATACGGGGATGACTCGTGTACTTAGATTCCCTTAATTCAATACTTTGGGCTAAATAAATCGAAAAACATGATGGTAAGCTTGAAAGCTTGTTAATAGAAATGGCAACAGTATTGGTAAGGACTAAACTTATTATTTTGATATATGTTGTTAAATATGGTACTACTTATGTTAACATGCATAAAAAAATAAGGTGATTATATGCATCGTTATTCATTTATATTGATAATTATGTCAAATTGCACTTGGTTATGGATTATTACCTCACTAAGTGTACACTTAGCGTGTGACGATTTTCACGCGTAGGTTAAACGGAATTCCAAGGGGAGGGTAGTTGGGCATCATCTACATATTTTGGGAGTATATCACTATATTCACAATAATGACATTTATTCTTTTTACTTGGATATACTAGATGACATGTATAATTAGCTATGGTTTGTATTAACTTATAACTAAAATATGGTTGGTCTAGTAACATATATGATGTGAATGTTAATCATAGTAAGTCTCGTTATGTTTTAAAGGTATAAAGGACTACGTTATTAGTAATTAATGTGTGCATGGTAGAGAGAGTTAAAATCTATCCAGGAGTTATACAGATGCAGTGTTTGAAAAAACAGTATAGATTCCATGATTTGAAGTAGGAAGTGAATCTTATATGTATAAACTGGAAATTGAGTATAGTTTCTTCTAAAACAAACAGTTTCCGATTATCAAAAGATATTAATTTTTAACCGTTGAAAGGTTACAAAAAAAGGTAGTAGATTTAAAAAAAATTGCAATGTGCCGTGAATTTGAGATTTTCTTTGAATTTTTGTATAATGAAATTTTTAAGTCTATAAAAATTGATAAAAATTTGTTCAAGGACAGTGCAGGCTGCCAGTTTTAATTTTCAATAATGGAAATTGTTTTAACTTGGTCTAGTAACATATTGACTCGTATTTGGTAACAAATACGGGAAAGAGAGGTGTTACATTTATTGGTATCAGAGCCATGTTTTGTTGATTCTAGATAGAAATTGAGTTTGAAATGAGTTGGGATTGTATGTATGCCACTAGGATGTCATAATTACTGATGATTATGTGTATATACTTTGATACTTTGTAATTAGTAATGTTACTCTTTACTAAAAATCATTGAATATGTGTTATGTTCAGATGTCGGAACTTCAGGGGTTCTAGGCATGCATTTGAGCAAGATGCTCATGTACAAAGCGTGAGTAATGAGGTAAATCAAAATGTACCTCAAGGTTAGTATCAGGATGAGGCACATGCACAAGGGCAACATGACATGCTAATTCAGGATCGTGGACTGTTCCTACAGACATTGGATACCATTATAAATAGACGAGCACCAGTATCTGTACCGAGAGAATTAAGGAAACTGAAGGCACCATAATTTCATGGTGATACTGATGTTGACCTGATGACTGCAGACTTCTGGTTGAATGATATTACAATCATGTTAGATAGTATTCGGTGTGATGATCAAGGGAAACTTGAGGGAGTTGTATCATTACTGATAGGACCTGCTCGATTTTGGTAGACCACCATTACTGCTCAGATTCCCCGAGAACAAATTACTTAGAAATTCTTCCTAAATGAATTTTGGGTTAAATATATTGGTGATGTATTCATCGAAGATATGAGAGATCGGTTTCAGAATCTGAAGCAAGCTGACAGATCAGTGTATGAGTATGAGTATGAATTTAATAAACTTAGTCAGTTTGCTATAGAGTTTTTTTAACCGAGAGGCACAGAATCTCTAGATTTTTGGGAGGCTTAGATCCTGAATATAAGAAGGTTCTAGTTGCTCTTGATTTGTCCATATTTCAAGAAGCGATAAACAGAGCCAAAATAATGAAAAGAGTCGATCAAGAAGAAGCCTCAGATAAGAAGGTCCAGTTAGCCAAACGACCTGGAGGTTCCAATGCTTTACCACCGTCTAAACATGGTAAAAGATTTCAATAGCAGAAATCAGCTAGATCAGTGTATTCGGTAAAAAAAAGGTTTTTTCTGCTGGTAAGTCCAAGAAAGTACAGGCTAAAACGAGTGGGTCTAAAGGCGAGAGACTTCGGATTAATCCAGAATGTAAGACTTATGGAAAAAGACATCTTGGTCAATGCTGCTTTGTGTCAGAGGTAGTATTCTTTCAGTGTGGGAAACCAGGCCATTTCAAGCGCGAATGCCCAGAACTGCAAGAAAATCAATCGATAGCTACTCCTCAGAAGAATAAAGGAAAAAGAGATTGGAGTTCTAGACAAGGCACATCTGAAATTGCATCCAATCAGAAAGGAAAAACTCATGCTCAGGTGTATAATATTAAGACTAAAGATAGTAGAGATGATCGAGATGTTATAGCAGGTATGCTTGAACTTGTTGGTAGACCTATCTTTACATTAATTAATCCTAGTTCTACTCATTCATATATTAGTTCTAGAATTATTCTAGAAAGAAACATTCCAGTAGAACTAATTGCGAGTAAGGTGGTAGCAACCAATCTGATAGGCCAGAGTGCCAAGGTAAAAAGAATTGGTCAAAAGTGTCCTATTAAAATTCAGAATGTGGATCTCCCTACCGATCTTATGTAATTGCCGTTCTGGGAGTTCGAAATAATATTGGGGATGGATTGGTTGTCTGCATATAATGCTGTTGTAGAGTTCTGATTAAAAAGATTAACTTTTAGGGCACCAGACGGATCTGAGATTTCATGTGTGGGTGAAAAACCAAATTATTATAGTGATGTTATTTCGGTCGTTACTGCGAAGAAATTGTTAGTGAGTGACTGTGAAGCATATTTGACTCCCAAGGTTGACACTTCGAGTCAAAAAGTGAAGATAGAAGATATACCTACGGTGCGAGAATTTTCAGATGTATTTCCTGACGAATTACCGGGCTTACCTCCAGATAGAGAGATAGAATTTGGAATTGATGTGCTACCTGGTACAACACCCATATCGATGGCACGTATCGTGTAGCCCCATACCGAACTCATGGAACTCAAGTCACAGTTATAAGAATTATTGGATCGGGGTTTTATACTGCCAAGTATATCACTCTGGGGAGCACCCGTATTATTTGTAAAGAAGAATGATGGATCGATGAGATTGTGTATTGATTATCGTCAACATAACAAAGTGACGATAAAGAATAAATATCCATTGCCAAGAATTGATCTTTTTGATCAGTTAAAGGCAGCATCGGTGTTCTCTAAAATTAATCTTCGATCAGGCTATCATCACTTGAAGATTAAGGAGCAGGATATTCCAAAGACGACTTTCAGGACTCGATACAGACATTTTGAGTTCGTGGTAATGTTGTTTGGAGTAACTAATCACCAAGCAGCTTTTATGGATTTGATGAACCGAATTTTTCAGCCATACTTGGACCATTTTGTGGTGGTGTTCATAGATGATATATTGGTTTATTCAAAAACCAAGGAGGATCATGATGTCCATCTTAGAATAGTTCTTCATATCTTGTGGGAAAAGAAATTAGATGCCAAACTATCTAAATGTGAGTTTTGGCTTTCTGAGGTGACATTTCTTGGACATATAGTATCGGATAAGGGAATTCGGGTTGATCCTCAAAAAATTCAAGCTATCATTGAGTGGAAACCTCCTAAAACTGTTGCTGAGGTTAGAAGTTTTCTCGGATTGGCAGGATATTACCGCCAATTCATGAAAGATTTCTCGATGATTGTTGCTCATATTACCAAGCTACTCAGGAAGAATTTACCATTTGTATGGACTAATGAATGAAGCTTTAAAAAGTTGAAGAAAATTTTGACAGAAGCTCCTGTGCTAGTTCAATCTGAATCTGGGAAGAATTTCGTAGTGTATAATAATGCATCGCATAATGGCTTGGGTTGTGTACTTATGCAGGATGGAAAGGTGGTGGCTTATGCTTCTAGACATCTTAAAACCCATGAGAAGAAATATCCTACTCATGATTTGGAGCTGGCTGCAGTTGTTTTTGCTTTAAAGATTTGGCGCCACTACTTGTATAGTGAGAAATGCTATATATACACAGACCATAAAAGCCTAAAATATTTACTAACGCAAAAAGAGTTGAATCTAAGGCAAAGGCGATGGATTGAGCTAATTAAAGACTATGATGCGATTATTGATTATCACCCAGGAAAGCTAATGTGGTTGAAGATGCACTTAGTCGAAAGATGTTTTCAGCCATACGGATATCAGATGCTTAATTATCAATAATGAATGCTCGTGATTTGCTTGCTGAATTGAACATCAGGTCTACTTTAATAGACAAAATAAAAGAATTGCAAGAAAAAGATGAAAAATGTTTAGAGAGAAAGAAGAAAGAAGAAAGAAGAAAGCTGAAAGCGGAGAATCATCAGACTTCAAATTGAAGTCTAATGGATGTTTAAACTATAAAGGGTGTGCTTATATTCCCAATGACGAGGAATTGAAAAAGGAAATTCTTTCAGAAGCACATTATAGTCCTTTAACTATGCACCTAGGAGGAAATAAAATGTATCAAGATTTGAAGAACTGATTTTGGTGGTCAGAAATGAAAAAAACTATAACAGAATTCGTACCCAAATGCTTAACTTGTCAGCAAGTTAAGGCAGAGCATCAAGTGCCATCAGGTCTACTTCAGCCAATTGTTATTCCAGAATAGAAATGGGAAAAGTGACTATAGATTTTGTAACCGGATTACCGTTGACGGCGAGTAGAAAAGATAAAATTTGGGTGATTGACCAAATCAGCACATTTCATACCAATCAAAGCAGATTACTCTATGAGTAAATATGATGAGTTATACATTCGAGAGATTGTTAAACTTCATGGGGTTCCTACTTCCATTGTATCTGACAAAGATCCCAGGTTTACTTCAAGATTTTGGAATGCTTTGTATGAAGCATTCGGTACTCGATTGCATTTTAGTACTGCTTTCCACCCACAAACTGATGGACAATCAGAGAGGACTATTCAAATTTTGGAGGATATGCTTAGAGCTTGTATCAAATTTGCAGGATCATGGGAAAAGTACTTACCATTGGTGAATTTGCTTATAATAACAATTATCAATCAAGTATTAAAATGGCACCTTATGAAGCTTTGTATGGAAGAAAATGTTGAACACCATTAAATTGGACCTGATCTGATTCAAGAAGTAGAAGAGAAAGTACGAATAATCCAGATAATCTAAAAGCAGTTTTCGATAGACAAAAATCTTATTCCGATTTGAAAAGAAAAGACATTGAATTTCAAGTGGGAGACAAAGTATTTTTGAAAGTTTCACCTTAGAAGAAAATAATGATATTTGGAAGGAAAGGGAAGCTCAGTCCCAGATTTATTGGCCCGTATGAAGTCTTGAAAAGAGTTGGACTAGTGGCATATCAAATGGCTTTACCACCAGAAATGAGCAAGATCCATGATATTTTTCATGTACCGATGCTTCACAAATATAGATAAGATCTTTCACATGTCATTTCGTCTGCGGAAGTTAAGATACAACCTGATTTGAAATTCGAAGAAGAACCAATAAAGATTTTAACTCATGGGGTTAAGCAATTGAGAAACAAATCAATTCCACTGGTTAAATTTCTCTAGAAGAATCATAAAGTGGAAGAAGCCACCTGGGAAACCGAAAAGAGACTAAAAGAGTAGTACCCACATTTATTTAATCCAGGTACGTTCTAAAAATTTGAGGATGAATTTTTAAGGGGAAGAATTGTAATTACCCAATAATAGTTTAGTGACTAAATTGAAAGAAATTAAAAGTTGGTGGTTTTAGTTCAGTGAATAAAACGTAAACTTTTAAAGTTTGGTGGCTAAAGTGAAAAGAAGAGAAAAGTTCAAGGACAAACATGGTAATTTTCCCATATATTATTCTTATTCCATAAATGAATAGCTAATCCCGGTATAATAATTTTGATGGGAATCAGATTTTTAGTACGAGATTTGTATAAAAAGCTATAAAAAAATATAAGTTCCGGTGTGTAATTCGGATGAACGTTTAAATTTAGAATACTATGGAAATTTTATGGAAGTCTTAGGAAGACCCAAGGAACATGACATTATGGTTCTGAATCGTTTTTGACTAATTTAGATTCGATTGTATGCAGTATTTTGTGTAGTGTGTGAAATTGCATTTTTGAAGATATGATGATTCATTAATGGCAAAATGGTCATTTTGCATATACTTTTTAAATATCTTTGATTATGGAAAAGGATATTTTATAGGTGACAACATGTTATTAGAGAAAACAAAGGGGTAAAATAGTTATTTGACTATTAAAAGGATTTTTTTATTAATTATGGTTAAATAATGTCATTTAGCATGAAATAATAATACTAATAATAATCATAAAAAGGGTGTAGAACTATCTCAAATTTTCGTTTTCTACCGTGAGCTTCTCCAAGCTAGGTAAGAAAACTTTATTTCAATTTTTAGGCTTGATTTAGTTGATTTTAGAGGTAAGACATGAAATAGAGATTTGTTCTCCATGAAATTCTCTTTCATTTGGTATAAGTTTTACATGGTTTCCATGCTTCTAAGTTGGTATTGGTGATTAAGGTGGATGAAGGACATGTTGGATTTTCATGTTTTAAGGTTCAATCATGTTGGAAATGTTGTTGTGGTATTGTTTCTATGCTTGAAATGATGAGAATTTCATTTAAGAACATATAAGGACCATTCGTATATTACGGGAAGTTTAGGAAAAATTTTGTAAAAATTATTTTGATGATGAGAATGATTACAATGATGTTTTCCATGTTTAATTATGACAATTGGATGAAGAAAACATCATGTTGGGACTATCTTAAGAAATTAGCAATTAGGGTGAAATAAGTGAGAAATATTAACATATTCATGAGTTATAGTTATGTTGTTTGCCATTATTCAAGGATCATTATGGAGTTAAACTTTTTTAAATTTGAGGTCATATATGAAAGTTTCCAAATTTTGGATTATAAACCCTAGGAGGGAGATTTTAGGGTTTAATGTGAAATTATCAAATTGGTGATTGCAATGTGCAATTCAAGGTTCGAATAAAGTGTAGGAAGCATTGTTATTACGAAGTAGTATTTGGTTGAAAATATTGAATTTTCCAACTTGGTATGTTTATGTATTAGCAAGGCTTGGACATGTACTTAAGATTGCTTGTGTTATGTACTTAATATACATACATATAACAAGCAAATCTGGGACTAATCGGGTGAAGAAGGAAGATAAAAAGTGTAATCCAAGCTTAGTGAGGCTATTAAAATTTCCACTCCTACAAAGTGTCCAGGTGAGTGCAATTGCATACATATCATAATACATTGATGTTTTGTACATCATTGGGATGGTTTGCGATGAGCCTACCCTAATTTTTATTGTCATGATATTTATTTCATTGAGTATGTAATTGTCATAATATAAATATGTTAAGATTTGGAATGTAAAAAGCATTGATCATTTGATTTCTTATGTAGGCAAGTTTGAAATGTTATTTCGGGTATGAACTGCCCAATGTTTATATATACTGATATACACTGCCATGGATAAAATGTTGGATGATATAAAGCCCAAGTATGATTTATTGATTTAAAAGTATAATTGGCTTGCCATAGAGTCATAAACAGCTGTATAAATATTCTAAGTACTACGGTGCAACATTTATGTATACTCAAGGAAGGTTGGGTATACGGGAGTACTTCGGTACATATTAAAGCACTTTGGTGCAACTTTCAAATATACTCAAGGAAGGTTGGGTATATGTATACTCAAGGAAGGTTGGGTATAGGGGGATGACTCGTGTACTTAGATTCTCTTAATTCAATACTTTGGGATAAATAAATCAAAAAACAGGACGGTAAGCTTGACAGCTTGTTGATAGAAATGGCAACGATATTGGTAAGGACTAAACTTATTATTTTGATATATGTTGTTATATATGGTACTACTTTGTTAGCATGCATAAAAAAATAAGTTGATTATATGTATCGTTATTCATTTATATCGATAATTATGTCAAATTGCACTTGATTATGGATTATTACCTCACTAAGTATACACTTAGCGTGCGATGATTTTCACGCATAGGTTTAAACGGGGTTCCAAGGGGAGGGTAGCTGGGCATCATCTACATATTTTGGGAGTATATCACTATATTCACAGTAATGACATTTATCCTTTTTACTTGGATATACTAGATGGCATGTATAATTAGCTATGGTTTGTATTAACTTATAACTAAAATATGGTTGGTCTAGTAACTTATATAATGTTGATGTTAATCATAGTAAGTCCCGTTATGTTTTGAAGGTATAAAGGACTAAATTATTAGTAATTAATGTACTTATGGTAGAGAGAGTTAAAATTTGTCCAGGAGTTATGCAAATGCAGTGTGTTTGAAAAATCAGTATAAATTCCATGATTTGAATTAGGAAGTGAATCTTATATGTATAAACTGGAAATTTAGTCTAGTTTCTTCTGAAACAAGCAGCGTCCGATTTCAATTTGTATATCAAAAGATAACAAGGCAGCAGATTTAAAAAAAATTGCATTGTGCCGTGAATTTGAGATTTTCTTTGATTTTTTATAATGAATTTGATTTTATTAATTTATATGGTTAAAAAACTTAGTGAAGCATGTTTAATTATAAATTTACGAAATGAAATTTTGAAGTCTATCAAAATTGATAAAAAACAATTTTTGTTCAAGGACATTGTAGGCTGCCAATTTTAATTTTCGATAATGGAAATTATTTTAACTTTGTTTAGTAACATCACTGACTCGTATTTGATAACAAATACGAGAAAAAAAGGGTGTTACACGATGTTCCAATTGGTGGTAATGGAAAGCTGAGCGTTTCGGAGAGATCTTCTCCAGATGGTAGTTTGAGATCTTCTCCGGTGAACGGTAAGTTGGTACGAAATAAGAATGCGGAAGGTCTTAAGTCGGTACAAAATAAGAATGTGGAAGGTCTTGTTGGTGGACTGGTAAATGACGTTGTATTGGATTTTTCAAATTCTTTATTATAAGCAAATTGTATGGGTGCTAATACATTGAATAAGGAGGATAATCACGAGTTGGATTTAATGTTTGGTGGGGAACAGTTTAATGGTGCGAGGCAAACCCATTATTCCCATGCAAAATATCCGTTAGAATTGGATAAGGGTACTGACACGTCTGAAAGTCTTGTCCCTGATATGGGTAGCTGTCACGTGGGTCTTAAACATGTGTTAAACAAGGCTGAAGACTTATTTGCTCATTCCCAACAGGAGAGCATAGGCGGGGATGTTTCTTCACCTAGTATTGAATGTTTTAAAGTTTTGGAGTCTCACTACGCTTCTTTGGTTGCTGCTCCTATTCAATTGGATTCTTTTGTTTGTAATACTGTCGATGCAGTTGGCAATGGTGAGAAGGGATTTAAATAGTATTCGCGGTCGCGTTTTTTGTTGACATACGTTTATTATAGTTGCGAAAATAACAAATGTTATTGTGGTCACCGCGGGTATCGCGGTCGTAAATTTTTTTCAAATTGGCACAACTTATTGTATAAAGCAATAATTATTATTATAATTGTTTAAATTCACTTCTAATAACTTTTAGAGTACTTTCTAGCATTTAGAATAGTAGATAATTGAAATTAAAAGATGACATTGAATAGAAGTAAATTTTACTTTCTAAACTCTCTAAATTAAGAGAAAATTAAGGACTAAAATAATAAAATTAAAAGGTGTCATGGCTGAAATAGAGATTTACTCATTCTAAATTAAGTTAAAAGTAATTTTAATTATAATAAATTCTTATTTAAAAATTTAGAAATATATAATATATTTTAGGTGTAATTTGCTATTTATGATTGTGATCTACAAATTAAATATCTTAAAAAATTTTGGGACTAAGCCCTAGTTTTAATCTATTTTAATATTTTTTAAGGGCTTTAATTAGTTGTCTTTATTAAAAATAAAGAAATAATAATTAAAATTATAAAAAAAAATGCACTGTCAAACCCACCAAAAAAGATAGTCTTTTGTGCATTGAAAAAATAAAATAATAAAAATATAATAAAAAAGGTAAATTAAATGCTTGAACCCGTTCATTTTCCTATTTTCATCAATACCCTGTTCATTTTTGCTCGTCACTAGAATGAACAGAAGGATTCATTTCCATTTTCGTCTTTTCTTTTTCCTTCGTCTTTCCCACTCCACCTTTACTGTTTTTCTTCATTTTTAGCTTTGTTAGTGCTCTTCCTCTATTCACTGTTCTTTATCAAAGGAGGAAATGCTTATTGCTCCGGTGGACGGTGGTCCTTGACGACGACCCAAAGCGCCAGAAGCGTTCAAAAGCGGTCCGTTATTGCCGCGATTCACCGTTACCCGTTAAATAGCGGCCGCGATCTACCGTTTTTAGTGTGAATCTGATTCCTACCGTGATTTTTTCCAATATCGGTATCGGCCGGCGACGATACCGCGAAATAGCGGTTGCGGCCCGCTATTTGAAACCCTGATGGTGAGAATGTTACTGAATGGGTGTTGGAAGATGTTCGATCGATGGGATTATTTAATGATAATTTCGAAGCAAAGCGTGAAATGGTCCATTGTTCTAATAGAGATATTTCTTGGGAAGCTAGCGTAGATTTGGCTAATGGCAACAATGAGGCTGGTGTTCATGGTCGAGATTGTATGGAGGAGCAACCGTCATTTTTTCCCAAGCTTTAGGATCACCTTTTCTGGAGAAAATTTATTTCGTTAGCCGAAATACAAGATAAGTACCTCTCTGCCAACGAAAAAAAGAAGAGGGATATGATCTTAAAAAAATGTAAGAAGCCACGTCAAGCTGATGCTGATAGGGTTTTAGAAATACATGTCCCTACGGATTTGGATATAGAGAGAAACCATATTATTACAAAACCAGTAAAAGAAAATCTTGAGCGGAAGAAATCCGATAAGAAGTTGAATGATGAGGTGATGTATAGTGAGGAGAGGGAAGCTCTCGAATTAGGAAAAAGATTGGGGTGCAGATAGTAATGAAGATGAAGTGGTAAAAGAAATGGTTAGGCTTGAGCTGCTTAAACATTAAGTGTTTTGAGGCGGTTGTGTGTTTGGTTGTGTGGTTAATTAGCGGCTGAAATCTTGTTAGTTGGTCTTCTGGGTAATATTGAGATTACTGGAAGATTTACGGGGAAAGAAATCGAGAATGAATTGGCTCACGATGAGGGGGTTCTAACACAACTTTCATCTATAAGGCAGTGAAGCTTCGAGCAAAATAAGAACTTCAATGGGTTAATTTTTTATGATAGTTGGAATGGGGATCCTAAGTAGCTGAAGCAATTGATTTTCGATCTTTTCATTGAGCATTTTGGTTGGGATTAATGACTGTAGAGGGCAGTGTTTAATCTGAATCTTTAAGAGACTCGAAAGTGGAGGTAGATAAATTAGAGGAGCTGCTTTTAGTAGATGAGTTCATAGAGGCACGTTGGTGCTGCGTTGAGTCAAAGTCACCTGGACTGAATGATTTTAATATGAAGTTTTATAAGCATTGCTGGGAGGATGTGAAAGGTGAATAGTCAAATCTGTTGAACGATTCTCAAGTATCTGATTGTCTAGCTAAAGATGGTGCTCTTCGACCAAGGTTTTCCAAAGCTTGGTGGTAAGGTGTCTTCGGGTTAGATTGTTTTCTTATTATCACGTTGGTCTTTTAGTGGGTTGACAGATTGCCTTGCCAATGTTGGTTGCTTCGACATGTGTGGAATGCTTATATGCTAATGATCCTTAGCATGGTATGGTGGCTGGGTGTATTTTTTTAGTGGAATGCTTATATGCTAATGATCCTGGTGTGTTTTGTTTGTTAGTTCTAATAGGGTTCTTATGTATTGGCGGTGGTGTATTAAGTGTCGGTGTTCAATTGATTTTTAGGTGTTAGTGGTTTCTCTTTGAATGCTGATATCCATTTGCGCTCTTTTCCCTCTTCTAATGTGGAAGGTTATTTTAATAAGGCATACGGTGATTTTAGTTAACTTTTTTACCAATAAAAACTTGTATTGCTGAGCAAAATAATTTATTTATTTCTTAAATGTATTCAATCAGATGCGGAACTATGGAAGGACTTGTGAAGGCCGCATGTGGCTTCCACTCAAAAAAATATTAAAACGTTATTTATAATATATAAATTCCCTGTAAGGTTTAAATTTTTTAAGTGGACTCCGAATAAATTTAGAATTTTTAAATGCTCTTAATAAATTTGGTTGTATCATGCCACTTTATTCAATTTGACTCAACTTTTGATTTGGAAGTGAAAAATCTATACTTCTCTTAATGGAACTAAACTTTATTTTTATTTAATTTTTTAATAGTTTATTTTTACCTATAAAAATAAACATTTTATATTTCAAATAGACAACGAAAACTTTAATGTGTATTACATGTTTTAAACAACCGTAGATTGATTTCGCATGAACCCTTTATTTTTTAAAAAACTAATATACTTAATTTCTCAAAAGGAAAATCCTAAAATATAACACGCTCAATGAAATGTTGCAATGAAATGTTGACTAAAAAGGATTTCTGACCTTGTAAATTAATAAAAACTAGTTAGGTATAATTCATATTTTATAGAGTCTATATTACCTATTTTAAAGTTTCGTTTGTTTCAATGTGGTTGTTCATAAGTGTAAGGATCCTATTTTTCATAACTGTATTGTTTTATATTTTGGGTAAAATGTCGACTGTCTAGCCCAATGTTGATATTTGTTGTTATGTTGTTTTTTGTTCTTTAGGGTCTTCTCAAATTTAATAACAAATATTGGTTAGCCATGGAGCTCATAGGAGTAGCATAATTCACATCTCTTGTAACCCCCTAGACCCAGCTATGCGTTACACCTGATTCTAGAAGGTCATATTAGGGTCACAAGAGCGACCTACAGTAAAAATACAGATAAAAATATTTTTCTTTAAATATATTAAAAACTGTGAAACAAACTTCTATTCAAAATACCATTTCAGAAAAATTATCTAAACATATAACAGTAGTTTAGAAAATATACTACAGACAGTAACATAAAATAATACACGACATACATGCCCACTAACTGTACTAGTACCGTACTCCAAAAGCAACGCCGAGAGAACTCCAAACACTGATGTCGGTCACTATACCATAATAGATTTCTTCTATCCTGCGATGGTAAAAATAACATGAGCTTAGAAAAGCTCAGTAATACAGAACCACCAAAAGATGTTGTAAGCACAAGCAGGTAAATGGCAAAGTACTAATACTGACATGATGATCCAAGCAAAAACAGGTTCCATTCAAGATATTGATATTCGTAACATCGATATACTTAGGTAATATGATTGTTCTTTATCTGATCACCTGAGTACCAAACAAGATACTTATAGTCCGAAGAATAAGATGAGATGTAGATTACAAAAGCTGAACTGCAAAAATTAGCGCGTTTCATTAATCACAGATTTGGAGCATACAAAGAGTTTTATTTTAATTACCTGACTACCCTCCAACCATACACTGATATGTAGTATTCCAGAACAGTATCCAAAAAGACTTACCCTAGGCCCATTGGGCGTAGGAGCTTACAGAAAGACTTACCCTAGGCCCATTAAGCCTAGGAGCTTAGGTCCAGAAGGACTTACCAGCGCTGATCCTACATAACTTCAATCGTACCCCAGATACAATACCCTTAGGTAAAATAAATTTTTATCCAGTAAACAGTAATGTCAGAAAACATGTATCAGATATATTTTGTATTATAAGACAAAAGCCAATAATTGAGCTTTCATTACGAATAATAGAGTTATACTTTTAATTTGGAGCAGATAACCTTGGCTTAAAATAGAGAAAATATTCATGGACACATGAAACACTCCATATGGTATAATTTATTCCTCGTGGTTGATAATTATCAGAAAGAGAACATTGAACGTCTGACAATTTTGGACTAATTTCAAAACGAGGTCCCTATGAAAAAGGGGGTTTAGTACTAACAGCTCAAACCAGACATTCAAAAGTTGATATATCAAGATCATTGAGATTTCAGATATATTGCGAGTGATCTAATCATTAAAGCCTACAAGGGCATTATGGTTATTCTGACCTTTATGGGTAATTTGGTAATTTAAACCAACAATGTATAAACGGTGATGTACAAAATTTAGGAATTTTAGTTGTTAATCAAGTTTCCGAGTCCCTTTTAGCTAATCGGAACCCATCAATACCATGTTTATTATTTAACCAGATAGGTACACCTTAAGTATTCATTTCTCAGAACTAACTAAAGAGTATAACAACGTAGATCACCTTCACCAATTATCATTGGAAAATGATACGAGAAACCGAACGTGTATTCATACGGTATTTTTCCATGTGCTATAGCAATATCAGGAGTGACTGTCGTACTTAAGCCAGGCTTTATATCACGTAGGGCATTACAGACATTGGCATCCAAGACTTCTAACGGCTTATCCATCCTCCAAGTCCACTAACACTGAACAACTCACATTATCGTGGTACTTACTAAGCATTCAGACAAGTACATATCACACGAACCCAATCCTTAGCACCAAATGTACCTTTTAGAACAAGTTATTATTCCAATATTACCTTAGCATTAAAAATGACCAACAACCATTGGTCGTGTAATACAACTTTTAGAGCCCTCACACTCGTTTGGCTTTATTGATATTTCTTCTTCTAAGTCTCAGAGGTTTTTCAGTCATTTTAGTTCAAACACTTCGATGCCCAAGGGTGATTCAGTCATTCAGGTACTTTCGATATTTCCATACAATTCATTCATTTCAATTCTCGAGGGTTTATCCATCATTTCAGTTAATTTGGTAATTTCAGTGCTTGAGGTTATTTCGGCCATTTCAATCATTCTAATCAATTCATTCTCTACTGTCATTTAGATCATTTTAGGAATAAGTATAATCTTCCAGCAATTTATCTTCAGGTGTTTATCCAGAGTTTGAGTAATCCTAGTATTTTGATATCATACATATTTACATCTTGATACTAAAGTTTTTCCCAAAAGAATAGGGATTTCAGATAAAGTCATCATTTTATCAGATCGAGTGTAAAATTTTAGGTCATTTTCTTTGTTAGGGGTATTTAAGTCATTCTTACTTCTCAAGGCTATTATCGTCATTTCTTAACCAAAATATTTCAAATATCAAATATTTTAACTCTATTAATCGGATCGAGAAATTATCTATCTATTTAATCATTTACTGAACTTAAGGTCCTTTCGACTATTAAACTTCTCTTTCAAATAGTTCGATTTTATCCAAATTACTATTCTTTTATTTCGTAATCGAATTAATTCAAGCAGAGTTGAAAGTACACTTAATCACAATCATGCATACCTTAACCGATTACCAACATGTTTCATAAAAGCATGCCAGAGGTAGTAATGTATTACCTTGATTCGGTACTACATCTGTCGATCCAAGGTACTCCATTCGATCAATCTCAAATCCCGAATTCAATAACCTCTCTAAGATCAGATACAAAGAGCCGCGATTTCCGTCAATTACACAAGGTCCTTAATCAGTCTATAACATGAATACAATACACTTAAACTGAATAATTACACATATGCTCACTCGGGTTCAAGGTCAGATTCAAAGGCTTTTGGGTTCGAATTTTTCAAAACCAGCTTCAAAAGGACTCATGACGTCGAAAAACATAAAATAGGGGTTTTCAGAAAAATTAACTTTTTGGTCAAAGTCAACGTTGACGTCATCAGTCAACGCTAATGTCAGCAGTTAGAGGTCAACGGTCAATATTGATTTCAGCAATCAATGCTGACGTCAGCAGTCAACAGTTTGACTCGGGTGAGTTGACTCGGTCGGATTGACTCACTGAGTTAACTCGGTCAATGGGTAGGGTTAACGGGTTGGGTCAGGTTAACGGGTTCGGGCTAGACCGGTACAGATTGAATCGAACTGAGTTGAACCGGGTTGGACTAGACTAGATCGACCGAACTGGGCTGGACCGGATCGGTTTACAGGCGAACCAGTCACGACAGCCGAAAATCACCTTGGCCGGTGCGTGGAGCTCACTCGCGGCCTTACACGGCAAGGATTTTAAACCTAAAACATTTTATAATCCTAGAATCGACCAAAAACTCATCGGAAAACACCCCAACTTACCAAATCGGCCAAACACAGGAAGAGGCTTGATCGTGGCCAGTTGATTGATCGGAAGGTTGGATCTGGTCCGTCACGAGGTAGGGATAATAGGGGTGGCCACCAAAATACCAACGGACGAGTGCGACAGCCGAAAATGATGACGAACTGAAAGGATTAAAACCTAGGTTCTTCGAATCTTTAAACAAAAATTCCCGACGAACGGCAAGGCTAATCAAAGAGTGGTTTGAGGGGTTTTGATCGAACGAGGCTGGGGAACACTCCGGCGGCGGCGGTGCATGACACAGACGGACGGTGTGAAAGATCAGACGGTGGCCAGATAGGTTTAATTGAGAGGATATTTGGGGATTTCTGGACAAAGGATTCAAAAAAAAATGTGTAACACCTCCTACCCGGTTTAGGAGTAAACCGGTTTAGAAATTGTTATCGAACAAACATTCAAACATCGCCTACCACTTAAAGACTTGGACTACTTATGAGGCTATAAGATTTTAGGGTAATTTAAAACTTTTAGTCTTATTTTTAAAATCATGCTTCGAACATCAATACAATACAACAAGTATGCACTCATTATGCAGTTCACTTTAACTGTTAGCCTATATCATACATAGCATTAGTACCTTAGTACACCAAGTTTACCATATAATTTCTACAATCTCATAAGAATTATCCTTATTCATCAGCTTCGTTATTTTTAAACGAATTGCCAACTCTGTATACTTCTATCCATTTTAATATATATATCAACGCCTAAGATCATTTGGGCCTACGTGTTTGTATCATTAAACTTAAAATCATATTATCCAAAAATTCTAAGATACTCTACATGTTCTCATTTTCTTTGAGGACATTATGGAATAACTTTTATTTCTTAACTCAATTCCTTAATACAAGACATTATACGGATTTCACATTTCCAAAGCCTAGTCTTTCTTACTAAGTTAGTTCCACATGATAATTAGCTTTACCCAACTACCCAAGGCATAATTCTAATATTTATAACACAATAACAAGATCATAAGCTTTTTAACACTCATATTAGCAATAACTTTACCCTAATCATCCATTCAGAACATAGCAGTATCCTATATTGCATTGATTATGAAAACACATACAATTTCTCCACTTGCAAAAGTTCTAGTCACAAACATTCATTCATCTCAACTTGGTTCTCTAAATTATTAATCCTTGGTGTCCAAAAATGCGCATCAAAACTTATTTATAAAAAGCAGTCGCGAAACAGTGTAATTCATGACTCTTATAATTTGTTCATTGTAGTCTTTATTATTCTGAGATACAAATACATCAGCATACGACCAAGGTCTTTTAAGACTATCATCTTATGACTTTAGGATTTCTAAAGGACAAGCATAGATTACAAAAGAATCATAGTTTAGCCTAGTAAAAAAAATATCATCACAAGGCATAGCAATCATTTTAGCACCCACCTGATCAATCTCAAACATACAATTACTTATCTTAGCAATCAACCAAATCACACACATGCCCCTTTAATTTACAAACTTTGTACCTTCTTCATAAGGTACTATAGTCAACACTTTGAATGCAAAAATATATGTTAACTAATCACTTATTAACACAACCCTTAATCAATGTTTTGTCACCCTAGGAATTTAAAGTAAATAAATAATAAACAAACTCTAAGTTTAAACCTTGTGTGACTTGCTGTCGGGGTGGTTGACACGATCCTTGCTAACTGAATGATAGCTACCTGAAAGATCAATCAATCAAATACTAGTAAGTTCAAAAGAACTTAGTGAGGTAACTAAATCAATCCATCACACATAATTACAAGATGATGTTTTGTTTTTACAAGGTCCTTAAGATTTAGATTTGATAAATTCCTTCCATTTAATCAAAGACTATTCCACTTACTCTTTCCTTAAACCATTTCGTAGTAAATTCACCAAAAATCAAATAGCTTGAGTTTTTAGTTTATAACCTTCATACTTTACAAGAACATTCCACATTTCAATACAAAAATGGCCCATATTTTGTCTTGCAAAAACAGTCCACATTTTATATGCAAAACAGTCCCTCAATTGAGTTTGTAAAAATAAAACACTCTTCTATAATTCACCCTAAGCTTATTATATTCATATATGTTCAAAACAGACCACTATTGTTCATATACGTGCTTAATCAATCCATTAGACTTGCATACATTTTACATACATCAAAACAGTCCTCAATACTTTATTTCTCACGCAGAGCTGTACCTAACGTACATATATCCTCATTTATTTTACAAACAATTCACACACATATATATATATATATATATAACTCAAAACAGTCCCTATTATTCATATATCCACTTAGATAACTACATATCAGTCCCTTGACATTCATACCAATGCAAAATAGCCCATAATTGTATATGTATTCACATATGCGACTTAAGCAGTCTATCATGCTTTCAATATATTTAAAACAGTCCAAATTATTATGTTCACTTATTCATACTCGTAATAGTCCATGTATATTTATAAAATGCACAAAACAGTTTCCATTTCATGTAAACACAATTTCATATACCAAATAGTCCACTAAAACACAAAATCAAGCGAAACAGACCCTTAACAATGCTAAAACAATCCCATATCATTGCAAGACATTTTTTAGATTTAGTTTATATATAAAATCCCCTAACTAAGTTGCAACACAGTCATAAAAATACGGGACATCCTTTATTTTATTTCAAAACAGCACATGTTACCAGATTTGTAAATCAACCCTTAATTTAGTGCAAAATGGTCTCTTGTTGCTCCAGCATTATAATCAGCCCTTACTAATTTAAATTCAGCTTCTAAATGATACAAAAAGTCCTTAATAGCATTATTCGAAACAGGGCCATGTTCCTGTTTGTTGTCAATCATAACATCTCACAAATACGATTACTTATCACATAGATAATCAAACATAATATTTCGTAAATATGGATACTTGTCACATAAGAAATCAAACATAGTATCTTATAAACATGGTTAATTATCACATACTAAATTAAGATAATCCATTAGTTTAATTTGCAACTTCCATTATTTTACTTTTAACTTAGCCTTGAGAATCAAGTAACAGCTTAGGTACTGTAATACCCATTTTTTGTCCGGGCCCCAAATTATATTCGAACCATTTATCCTATTTCAAAAAATATATACAAAATTAAAGAAAAAGGGCAAAAAAGGGGCATGTCACCCCATGCCCTGCCACATGCTCCCATACCCTTCAATTCCCCGCATTCCATGCCACCCCTCCCTTATAAATAGACAAAAGGCAATTGAAGGAGAATAAAAATTGGGGGAATTGGAACGGCAGCAAGCCAAGCAAGGCAATCGGCCATGGGCTGGCCAAAATAAGGGGGCATTAGCCCCGGCTAGCCCAGGACCGGGACAGTGTCCTCGGTCCTAGTCGGTTCGATCGGGGTCCTATTTTGGATCCGATCTAGTTAATTTTTTGGAGAGGTCGTGGTAGATCTCGGTGGGGTTCAGTCGGGGTTCGTCATTCGAACTCCTAGTTAGGTATATTTTCTTTCCTTTTTATTTATGTTGTAATTTTTATGATTTAATAAAGTAGTAGTTAATTTAAAATTGTGTTTTTAGTTTGTATGTTTATTTATGTTTTAGATTAGTATTTATTATGTTTTAAATTTATGTTTTATATTAATGTTTTATTTATGTTAGATTTGTTTTTATTTATGAGTTAGATTAATATTTATATATGTATGTTTTAGATTTATTTTTATTTATGAGTTAGATTAATATTTATGTATGTATGTTTTAGATTAGTATTTTATTTATGTTAGATTTATTTTTATTTATGAGTTAGATTAATATTTATGTATGTATGTTTTAGATTGGTATTTTATTAGACTTGTTTTTATTTATGTGTTAAATTAATAGTTATGTATGTATGTTTTAGATTAGTATTTTATTTATGTTATATTAGTATTTTATTATGTTAGTATTTATTTATATTTTATCGCAATGTATTTATTTATATTTGCCATGTTTTTTAAGTTTGCATAACGAGCATATATTTTGTCAATGCGATGCCCTTTTATTTGAGCGTAAACGGGGCCAGTATCAGGCGTAGTGATAGTAGTTGGGCGTTTACTCTCGAATAACGGGGTCTTTAAAATTTACTCGCACATATAACCAGATTTTAATTTAATTGTCACTTTAATCCGGAAAGTCTAATATTAATAAAGCGGTAATTATTAAAGTACCAATTTTGGGCGGTGTGGGGGTGCTAATCCTTCCCCATCCGTAACCGACTCCCGAGCCCATCAATTTTAAATCTCTGGTTTTTTTACGGTGTCCGGTCCACCTTGAGTGGCCGGTGGCGACTCCAATTTTAAATAAAATGCAGGTTTTATAAAAACCCCACGCGGAAGAAAATATTTTCCAAATTTCCAAAAATTTCAAAATAAAAAAAAACATAATCATTTTTAGCGTAGAAAAACATCGCTACAGATGGCGACTCCGCTGGGGACATTTTTGTTTTTCAAAAACAAATGAGAGTCGAGCTTTTTCAAATAATTACCACTTTATTAATATTGGAAATTCCGGATTAAAGTGACTATTAAAGTAACATTCGGTTATAATTGCGCGTTTATTTTAACGCATTTAAAATATGGCATATAAACTCGTTTTTAAGTGGGGGAAAAAGCTAATGCTTTCGTGGAGATATCGTTCTCCCGTATGGGCCTAGCAAGTACCTTCGGGGCAGTACCTTATACTTTCGTGAGGATATCGTTCCTTCGTATGGGTATAAGCGAATGGGTCTCCTTGAATTGAACCTGGTTGAAAGGAGCCTTTAATGGGTGATGACCGGGGGCCTTGCTACTCTTAGTAGAGGACAGTAAGGACAATTCAGGTACCTCTTAGCACCAAAACTGCATATAGTGAGCCATAGGAGCCAACCCTTTAGAGCCATGTGAAACTCTGTCCGATTAGTGGTCACCCTATTTAGGCTCTGGTGCCTTGTTTCTTGTTTATGTACAGTTTTTATTACTCTATTTTTGTTATATTTATCATTTGTTTTATTTAATCATTTTATTTGGTACTAACTCGTTTTATTCTCATCGCACTGAGTTCACATGCATCATTGCACAACATCATCACAATCTTAATTTTGCATTGCATCGATTTAGGACACATTTTGCATGCATTCATTTTCAGAATAATAAAACTAATCCTCGGGTTGCCCCATTAAATACAACAAAGATGGTCGATCTAGCACCTTACAAAGCCTCTTACAAAAGTTTGATCTTGGGGCATGTCCAAAAGCACCCCCACATCTTTTACAAATAGTGTGCCTCTAACAAGGTCCCAGTCCGAGGGCATTCTTTGCCAAGGTCCAGCCAGTCAAACTCTTGCATATTTGACCACAGTCTGCAAAATTGCACCCAATAAAAAATAATAAGCTACCATGAACCAACATAATTTATAAACCCAACCTAGGGGGCAACAGAATCCACACTCAAATTGTCAAATTCAAGAACAGTTTCAGACGATGGCATAGGGATGAATAAAATGTTGGAGCATGCACCCAGATGACTGATCGAATCCAAGTTGAGGTTGGGGCACCGTCACATACAAAAAACCAAGATCCTGACGGGACCAGTGAGGAGTCGGGCATCCCTTTGAGGGCAAAAAAATCATATCACATTCATGCATTCATCTTGCATACGTCATACATTTAGATTAAGTGCATACACCAAAATCACCATGCATTTAAGATAGACACATGCATTTAGGCATAAAAATCATGTATGCATTTTTGCTTACAAACAGGTTCAAAAAGAGACCGAACATCCTCAACCGTGGGGGCAACAACCTGACGGCCAACCTTAGTCTTAAAGGAGGCCAAACACAAAGAGGATGCTGAAACATCAATAAAAGGTAACAGTGAAAATTTTGTGAATATTTACTGATTAATATTTATTCATTTTTAGGTCATACCCCTCCGCCAATAGAGCAGCAAAAGTAACCCTTTTCCAGATCTTGCCTTCGTCATTGTTGATAGGCCAACATTTTCCAGATTTTGCTTTACCGCTGATGGTGCAACAATATAGACATCATGAAGATCTTGTTTCTCCATTGATGGTGCAACAGATCTGAACCTTTCCCCAAGCAGATCGAATTTCTATTCAAGTCTTGTTTCTCCGCTGACGGTGCAGCCAGGCCTAATTTGTTCTCAAGTTTTACTTCCTTGTACAGTTCAAGAAAAAAAAAGAAAAAATATAAAAAAAAAGAGAATTAAAAAAATTTTGAAAAAAGAAAGATCAAAAAAATCAAAAAAATCAAAAAAAAAAGAATTCAAAAAAATTGAAAAGTCGAAAAAATAAAAAAAAAAGTAAAAGTGAAGAAAAATCAAAAGAAATTTTATCAACTTTCGTCACTCGATCTAGTCTCTCCGCTGATGGAGTGACCGGGTCCAAGCTCCCGTCGTCCTCAAATCTTGCTCTCCGCTGATGGTGTAGCCTGTTCTAGGTCGTCATTGTCCAATCCGGTCCTCCGCTGATGGAGTGGCCGGGTCCAAGCTCCTGTCGCCCTTAGATCTTGCTCTCCACTGATGGTGTAGCCGGTTTCAGGTCGTCATTGTCCAATCCAGTCCTCCGCTGATGAAGTGACCGGGTCCAAGCTCCCGCCGTCCTCAAATCTTGCTCTCCGCTGATGGTGTAGCCGGTTCAAGGTCGTCATTGTCCAATCCGGTCCTCCGCTGATGGAGTGGCCGGGTCCAAGCTCCTGTCGCCCTCAGATCCTGCTCTCCGCTGATGGTGTAGCCGGTTCCAGGTCATCATTATCCGATCCAGTCCTCCGCTGATGGAGTGGCTAGGTTCCAGTTGTTGTTGTCCTACTTATCCGCTGATGGTGTAGTAGGGTTCCAATTAATATTTTTGTTTCTCTGTTGATAGATCCAACTTTACTGATTTTCAAGTTTTCTTTATTAATGTTGTAGCTAGAAAACAAATTAAAAAAAAAGAAAAAAATCAAAGAAAAATAGAAAAAAGAAAAAAACAAAAACAAAAACAAAATGAAAAACAAAAAAAAATGAAAAAATGAAAAATAAGCTTTCAACCAAATTTTGATCATGCCTCTTCATCAGAGTCGTAGCTTGATCACAAAAAAGAACAACTATCCGATCCTGCCTCTTCGTCGGTATCGTAGCTGGATCAAATCTTCAGACCTTGCCTCTTCGTCGGTGTTGTAGCTTGGTCAAATCTAACTTTCGGTTCTGCCTCTTCGTCGGTGTTGTAGCTGAACCTAATTCACTAACTCTTGATCCTGCCTCTTCGTCGGTGTTGTAGCTGGATCAACATTACTAACTTTAGACCATGCCTCTTCGTCAGTGTTGTAGCTTGGTCAAAATTCACCAACTTTCAAGTTTTATCAATGTTGTAAGAAAAAAATCCAAAAAAAAGAGAAAAAAGAGAAAAAAGAGAAAAAAAAGGAAAAATATAAAAAAACAGAGAAAAAGAAATAAAAAAGAGAGAAAAAAGAGAAAAATTGTCAGTTTTCTGATCTTGCCTCTTCGTCAGAGTTGTAGCTGGATCAGACATCAGAACTTTCACCTATCGGTCTTGCCTCCTCGTCAGTGTTGCAGCTGGATCGAATTTTGTAGACCCTGTCTCTTCGTCGGTATTGCAGCTGGGTCGAACTCTCTTTAGGTATTAGTTTATTATCAATAATGTAGCAAGTGGAACTCGGTTTGGCTTCCCCAACAAACAACCCCCATTTTGAAGGCTTTGCTTCCCTAAAGTGACAAGGTAGATCAATCAAGACAAGAAAGAAGACCTGCATCAAAGAGAAAGAAGATCTACCGAAGAAAGAAGACACGAATCAAAAGAGGAGAAGTTCAGCCAGACCGAACAAAAATGGTTATTCTTTTGTCTTTGCTCTATTCCTGTCACACAGCAATGAGCAAAGAGGGGCAGCTGTAATACCCATTTTTTGTCCGGGCCCCAAATTATATTCGAACCATTTACCCTATTCCAAAAAATATATACAAAATTTAAAAAAAAGGCAAAAAAGGGGGCATGTCGTCCCATGCCCTGCCACATGCTCCCATACCCTTCAATTCCCCACATTCCACGCCACCCTTCCCCTATAAATAGACAAAAGGCAATTGAAGGAGAATAGAAATTGGGGGAATTGAAACGGCAGCAAGCCAAGCAAGGCAATCGGCCATGGGCTGGCCAAAATAATGGGGCATTAGCCCCCGGCTAGCCCAGGACCGGGACAGTGTCCTCGGTCCTAGTCGGTTCGATCGGGGTTCTATTTTGGATCCGATCTAGTTAATTTTTTGGAGAGGTCTTGATAGATCTCGGTGGGGTTCAGTCGGGGTTCGTCATTCGAACTCCTAGTTAGGTATATTTTCTTTCCTTTTTATTTATGTTGTAATTTTTATGATTTAATAAAGTAGTAGTTAATTTAAAATTGTGTTTTTAGTTTGTATGCTTATTTATGTTTTAGATTAGTATTTATTATGTTTTAAATTTATGTTTTATATTAATATTTTATTTATGTTAGATTTATTTTTATTTATGAGTTAGATTAATATTTATGTATGTATGTTTTAGATTTGTTTTTATTTATGAGTTAGATTAATATTTATATATGTTTTAGATTAGTATTTTATTTATGTTAGATTTATTTTTATTTATGAGTTAGATTAATATTTATGTATGTATGTTTTAGATTGGTATTTTATTAGATTTGTTTTTATTTATGTGTTAAATTAATAGTTATGTATGTTTTAGATTAGTATTTTATTTATGTTATATTAGTATTTTATTATGTTAGTATTTATTTATATTTTATCGCAATGTATTTATTTATATTTGCCATGTTTTTTATGTTTGCATAACGAGCATATATTTTGTAATGCGGTGCCCTTTTATTCGAGCGTAAACGGGACCAGTATCAGGCGTAGTGATAGTGGTTGGGCGTTTACTCTCGAATAACGGGGTCTTTAAAATTTACTCGCACATATAACCAGATTTTAATTTAATTGTCACTTTAATCCGGAAAGTCTAATATTAATAAAGCGGTAATTATTAAAGTACCAATTTTGGACGGTGTGGGTGCTAATCCTTCCCCATCCGTAACCGACTCTCGAACCCATCAATTTTAAATCTCTGGTTTTTTTACGGTGTCCGGTCCACCTTGAGTGGCCGGTGGCGACTCCAATTTTAAATAAAATGAGTTTTATAAAAACCTCACGCGGAAGAAAATATTTTCCAAAATTCCAAAAATTTCAAAATAAAAAAAAAACATAATCATTTTTAGCATAAAAAAACATTGCTACAGGTACACGAATCCCCAACCAACTATCGCCAAATAAAATGGTACTCGCAGTACCGGTCAATCCCTCCTACTGTCGCCAAGTGACCACAAAACTTCCCTCATACTGTCGCCAAATAAGGACAGTAGTCCAGGATCGTAGTCCAGAACCGTAGTCCACCCTAAACACGAGCTCTGTGGACTCTATGGCATGCCAACTATACCTAAAACTGACTCGAAACCAAGGCTTTCACATTTATCTTAACTTATTGGAGACAAAATGAGCTCAGCTCCTTATCATAATTATCATATCAACAAAGCTTATTGCCCCTTTCATATAGGCATGTATTCATCTCATGTGAATTTCCCAATACATTTTTTCTCATTTTATTCAAATAGCATGTCTTATTTATATCAGAATCAAAAATCATAATTGAGCATATCTCCACATTTTCTTAATCGAAAGAACATATCATTATTGATCATGTTTCACACATGTACATATATAACAATCATCACTTTCAAATCAGTATATAACCATTCGAATAGGCTCCAAACACACATCAAGCATCCACCAAATATCACATATCATAGAGTACTTTTCATTTAAGTACTTATCTCGATTTCAAGCTTAGAAGCACAAGCATAATTTAACTCATTGGACAAGCAATGTGAGATAAAACAAATAATATGCTCGGGATAGTTTCAATCTATCCCGAAACTTAAACTACATTCATATAACAAGAAATTATGCTATACTTCCCATATCATTAATCTATAATTTGTACAAGGTTTACCTTAAGCTTACTTGTTTTTATCATTGGGTATCCATTGACAAAGTTTACTAAATGGCATGCTCATTAATTTCCATCTTTGTTTCATTTCAAGGATTAGCTAAGTACTAAAAGCTATCAAGTAACTATTATCTTTGCTTAATTCTCATATTGAATTCTCAATTACATTTTATGTTTTTCATCACAATTGGTCAACCTTCTTGGATACTTTAGTTCTTACTTGTTATCTTGATTTATTCTTTATCTATCATAGGTATTAAACCGAAATTGTATTTCGGTCTTAAATAAACACAATCACACAGAGGTATAGTTACACTCACTTGATATCCCGAAGTTGCGGGATATCCCGATCCATTAATTTCATTTCAAATATTCTCTACTTGACACTTAATCCCCACAAAACTTTTGATTCTGAAATCATCTCTTGTTTCCGCAATCATATCTTAAATTCAAACACACAACAATACAAGCATCACCATCAAAACACATGCTCTCAATCATATATTTACACATCATGCAAACCAATTATCTTCATCATTCAAACAACAAACATATCAAACTTATTATTCCACATTTCCATTTTAAGTTAGGACATTATTAATAGTGTTTGGCAGCTTGCACTATCTTCAAAGAATTGCCTCTAGAGAACAGAAAACATACTGAAATTTAACACTCTTTGCACCGTTAAAAACTAGATTCGACTACGGTTTTAACAGTATAAGCCTTATAAATTAATAAAATCTATAAAAATTATGAAAATTCATAGAACTCTCAGGACAGAAACTGTCCAGAGCAGAAACAGGTTCCATTTTTTTGTCCTCTCTTTGATTAAAAATTCATAACTTTTTATACATATCTCAAAACAACTCACTGTTTGTTTTATTTGAAACTAGACTTTCATACGGTTCTTTACACATAAAGCTCATCCCCTAACTCGACATATCCAATTTTCTATGAATTTTAGAACTTACTGCCAAAGAGTTTTTCTGGGCAGATTCATTAGCCTATGTTTCCAATTAATCTAAGTGCTTCTACAATTGTTTGCTTATATAACCTTTAGCTCATCTTAAAAACTCGTTTTCAGCAAGCTATAAAACATCTATAGATTCGATAAAACAAAACAACAATTTCTTCACTTCAATTAATTTTTATACTTCACCTATCGTTCCTTTTATTCACTCTTTATAAAACCAAATTTCCAGCATGCAATATCATTCAAGAAATTTACACAAAACATCATTTCTTCTATCCTAACTTCATCCTTCATGAAAGCAAATTAAAGTTAAGTGTTTCTAATCAAAACATAGCATGAAAATGCATTTTTTTATCAAAATATGAAGCTGGAATTTACCTTAATGAATTCATTGTAATATTTAATGAATTTTAGCCACCAATTGCCATCAATTTTTGCTTAAAAATCATGAATTCTCCAAGCTCTCCCTCACTTACCATATTCGGCCAAAGAGGAGAGAATGGGAGAGGTTGAAGACAATCCCTTGAGAAATGAATTCTCATTTCTATCTCCTATCACACTTGGCCGGCCACTCCTTCCCCTTATGCCACATGTTTCACACACATGCAAAAAAAAGAAATAATTGCCATGCATGATTAAACTTTTGTTAGCTTTTCATTTTAGTAACTTAACTATAGTCTTCCTACTTCTCATTCTTCAATAAAGTCACTAATGTATCTTCCTCTCTTTTCAATTTAGTCTTAAAACATTATGATCACTTCAATCTTTTAAATTACTTAATCAATCTAACCTTTAATCTCATAAAAAAATATTTAAAATTTTAACCCGGTTATGAGGATGTTACAAAATGGGAGATGAGAGGTCAGATTTAACCTTATCCTTTTCAATTTAACCCGAACTAAAAATAAGTTAAGTATTAATCAGGGTGATTCATCTCATACATGGGAATGGTTGCTCCATTTGACTGTACAGCCAAGGTCACGTGTTCAAACCCCCTTAGCTGCGAAGCCCCCTTTTTTTTCATTCCCCTTTTTATTTATAATAGGGTGTTACATCTCTGTCTTTTCCTTAGAAAGTTGTATATAAATATTCTCCATAATCTTTCCCCATGTATCATATATCAATGTTTAGAAAGAATCGTTGAGCTTTTGGCCTATAAAAGATTAAAACATGAATTACCAAAGCAAGTCCAATTTTGTTTTAGCTTTCCTCATCCTTTTACCCATGTTTCTTTGCTACTCGACTTCAGTTTTAGCTAAAAAAGCTGGAAATGTCAAAAACAAATTAATATTTCATTTTTGCGATTTGCATACATTGTTAATTGATATATATATTAATACGAATTGAATGTAGAGGATCATATGGAATATGATTACTCGGAGAAAAGTGAGAAAGGACCAAACCATTGGGGAGATCTTAAGAAAGAATGGGCTACTTGTAAAAATGGACGCTTGCAGTCCCCAATTGATATTTTAAGTGCTACAGTGAAGGCAAGCCAAAAATATGGAGAGTTGGAGAAGATGTTCAAGCCTTCTCATTCAATCATCAAGAACAGAGGTCATAATCTTTCGGTAAGAAATCAAACAATATGTATGAATTAAATTAGGATCCAACTCAGTGAAATATACTTGATTGTTTTACTAATTTGAAAATACAGCTTCAATGGCCAAATAAGGATGCTGGTTCAATAAAAATCAATGGCACCGAATACATTTTGCAACAAGTTCATTGGCACTCACCTTCTGAACATACCTTTAATGGCAAAAGGTCCCTTCTAGCACATCTTTCATTTCTCCTATTTAAAGAGTAAAATATTTTCAAAACTCACAACATTTATACATATGCATATATGTTTTGCATACTAATTAGATATCCCTTGGAGCTACATATGGTGCATCAATGCAATGACCCTAAAGTGAAGAAAAATATAGCTGTTGTTGGACTAATTTATGAATTTGGTTCATCTGATACTTTCCTCTCCAAGGTAAAAGAAAAATTATGCACTTTTCCCAAATTAATATAGAGGATTATCATTCAATTACTTATGAAAGTCTACAGCTCATGAGCAACATTACAAAAATGAATGATCAAAACCGAGAAATGCCAATGGGGGTGATTGATCCAAGCCTCATTAGTATTGGTGGCAAGAAGTATTATAGATACACTGGTTCTTTGACTGCCCCTCCTTGCTTTGAAGGTGTCATTTGGACAATTAATGAGCTGGTATACAATTCGATAAACCCTTTATTTGGTTGTCTCTTTTAATTTCTTGTCTAGGTCTATGAAGTTGAAAGTATTTTGAACTATATTGTCCAGATAGCATTGGTTTCTAGGGATCAAGTCCAGAATACATTACTCAGAGGAGAATTTGTCATCTTTTCTGCTGTAACCAACGATTTCATTTGTTCCAGAACACATATGAAAATGCAAGACCAACGCAACCATCTTATCAACGGTAGATTGAACTTCACGTTCCCAAGCCTGAATTATAAAAATCTAAAGCTTGTATAAAATGTGTAATTTGATGTAATTTTTTTCTACAACTTCTATTCCCTTCCATGAAATGGTTGACATATATAAAACATTGTATTTGCTACACCTTTTTAGGCTACATTTCCTTTGTTGCTTACTGGTTTACTATATCTTGATTTAATTTTTAGTTGTTTAGAGATAATCAGCAGCGGTACAACTAGGATAAAATTCTAAGAAGGTTAAGTTATGTATCTTTGAAATTAATGAGATTCTAAAATATAATTAAACCATAAAAGTAGAGTGTTGAGGCTTAATTTCACTAATTTTAAAACTCATGAGTACTAAAACTGATTAAACCAAAAAAAATTAGGGAAAGACTTAATTTCATTAACTTTAAAACTGATAGGATCTCACAAAATAATTAAACCCAGAAAATTTAGAAGGCCTAGAACTTAATTTTAACGGTTTCAAACCTTTTAGGAGCTTAAAATACAATTAAACCTATTAAAAATAAATCATTTACAGCTTTCCAATCCGTACATATATTGAAATTCATTGACAACTATGGCTCAATAATTGAGGTACTCAAAAATTGAAAACATATTCAAATGTTTAATTCGTTTTCTATTTATTTATTTCTTAAATGTATTCAATCAGACGAGGAGCTATGCAAGGACTTGTGAGGCAGCATGTGGCTTTCACTCAAAAAATATTAAAAAATTATTTATAATATATAAATTCCCTGTAAGTTTAAATTTTTTAAGTGGACTCTGAACAAATCTAGAATTTTTAAATGATCTCTTAATAAATTTTGTTGAATCCTGCCACTTTATTCAATTTGATTAAACTATTGATTTGGAAGTGACAAATCTTTAATTATCTTATTTTTTATTGGCAAAGTTGTATGATTTTATTGATAGGGTATCGTACATACAATATCATGATCACATGTCTCATTAAAAACCTCTGTAATCCTTAATGGAGGAAAAGAGTACAACATGATCTTGAAACATAGAAAAACAACACCTAAAAATGGAACGAGACACCACGAAATGACTAGAACCAGAACCTCAAAACATCGCCCACAAAACGGGTTAAAACAAATCCAAATTAAACCAGGCATCGCATAAACAATGCCAACCAATATCAACACAACATCCCCTGGCACACACAAACCCTGCACACAAGCACCCACATACCGACCCTACTCAAGAAAATTAGTCCTCGAACCTGCTCCACTCTCTCTTACGCAGCACAAACAACAATAAATCATCTTAACTTATGAACCCGTAAACCAATACCTAATGCATACCGAACCTTACTGAGCCAACAAAATGCCTCAAACTCAGCAAACCAAATCAGCAAACACCTTACTCTTTTGTGACTTTGATCGACCACGGTCTCACTTCTTCATACGTTCTGCAGCAACCCTACGCTATTTCAGGTAAAAAAAAAGCAGCCTGTCTTTCGAAAGGGGATAAGAAACTCAACACAATATCTAACATAGCACTCACCTTGTGATTAACTCCATTATGAACTATAATTTTTGCCCTATTCGGAGAACTCGGATCAACAAAAGCAACTTCACGATCAACCACCCCACACGGCTATGAAGGAAGAGATAAAATCTCCTCATTTAAACTGCTCATCAGCTTCTCAAGATAAGGCTCATTCGTTAAAGTTCCATGTAAATCAATCTCTCTTTCTCTATCCGGCCATCCCATGGTATCATCGAACTGCGAAATATCTTCCCAAAGGGTATTATTCAGCCAAAATTAAGGCAGCACCAAGGCCTCACTACCAATATCATTCCCAACAAAAATCTCATTTGCGTCCCCATTATTGGTCTCGGCCTCTTCATTCTGACTCAGTAGGAATGTGACAAATTCATTACCACAATCCTCCAAATTACAAATCTCATGGTCTGATTCCCTCTTGTCCTCACTTGTTTTCTTAGACATCCCATCCCAATCATTTTCAAGTTCACAATTGCATCTCAATTTTGGAAGAATCACAGGTTTTGTTTCACAAATTTACACTTCAAAACACCTATCATCGACGAGCAATGACACCAACACATCAATTTTATGTAAAACTGAGGTTATAATTTATACATTACCACATTCAAAAGAGAATGGAGATGATGTATTCTCATCCAAATCAATGAGCGAACCCCATAAGGCAACCATATTCTAAAAAATTTCATGGGACCATGCATGAAGAGGCACCCCTTGTACTGATAAATAGACCCTCCTATCGATAATGCTCACACTGTCTGACCACTCTTCCACTGCAACAAATCATCTCTAAAAAATGTCAGTTGAATCACGTAAAGCCTCTGACCTCTTTTTAGTTGACTCAAATGTCAATCGAAGATCCTGATACATGCATCAAAGTGAACCCCTGTAAAGCCAGCCTATGTTAAATGCTCCTCCAATTTCCCAAGCTTGACATACTGATTATGACACCCAATAGGGATCATGTGAATCTAAATTATCCTTATTCGCAACCCCCTAGACCTCACAAATCACTGGTGGAACCTCCTTTACAATGCCAAAATTGTGCATTGCAATTGATGCAGCCTCCTCCAAAATAACACCGTTTGGGCATTTATTTCTCCGGTCTGTAGATTTCCCCCATGTCTAGCAAAAGAAACTAAAATGAATGATCCAAATAATCAAAATCCATCTAGCCTCTCTATCATATGCCAAGCATCATTTCTTGTAGCAACTCCAATACAATGACCCTATTTCAAACGCTTCAGCGGAATAAAAACGTCCATAACTTCACCATGTTTACTACATGCCTTCAAAAGCCCCTGCCAATGTAAACGATCAGGAAAATTAGAAATGAATAGGGTCGAAACCTGTTGGCAGCGATAGCTTTGTATATCGGCCATGTTGGGAAATCAACAAATAAAACACTACTTTGGTACAAAAAATCTAACAGTTGGTGTGTATTGCAGAAAATAACAACTAATCGCCTCCTCATCCAGTCCCCCTAAAAACAACAACTAACTACCTCCTCATTCAATCCCCTAAAAGCAACAACTAATCGCCTCACTATTGTTGTTAAATCACGCCACATCGCATGTAGCCTTCCCCTTTCTAATCGCCTCGTTGCAGCCGAGATGAATCTTACTATAATTAACTTAATGGAACCAAACTTTATTTTTATTTAACTTTTAAATACTTTATTTTTACCTATAAAAATAAATATTTTATATTTCAAACAGACAACGAAAACTCCAATGCGTATTACATGTTCTAAAACAACCGTAGATTGATTTTGTATGAACACTTTATTAAACGCAATATTTTTTTGGTTTTCAAATGGTGAGAAAATGAAGATTGTTAGTTTTTAGGTTTTGAAGTAGGTAGTTTAATATACAAATAATATTAAATAATCTTTATTTTAAGTTTTTTAAAAATGCATTTTTATTATTTAAACGTAAATTTTTTTTATACAACCAATTAACACATGTCATTTTATAAGAGGATGGCAGTATCACCTCCTTAAAAATAACTAGTGTTGAAATTTTGAGATTAAACGTATAACAAAAAAGTAAATATAAATGAGACGTTGTTGCTCGGATTTTGTAAAAGGTAGGAGACACCACAATCCTTGAAGCTGAGCTGTAGGCTTATAAGAAGGGTTGCAGTTTGCATTGTCCTTTGGCTTCGAGCGACTTCAAGCTCAAATCGATAGTCTCCCAGTTGTGCAATTAATTCAAGACCCTCGGGGTAGAATTTGTCCTCACTCGCAGGTATGTGCTATCTCCAATTTAAAACAGAAATGATTAGTTACTGAAGTCATATGAGTTCATAATAAAAGTTATATGGCTGTGGATGGTTTGGCTATATTGGCGTAGTCCCATCAATTCCAAAATGACCAATTTTGATGATCTTCCTAAGGTGATTCAACACTTAGTTTCATGGTCTAGGCACACTGTAATCACTCATTTTTATCTGGTCTGTAAATACATATTAGTATAATTATTAGTATATTAGCGTTGCATGTATACATAGTATTATGTTATGCTATATGTTTATTATGTGCATGAGTGTTATTAATATATGTAAAGTGTGAGGGTATGCATGTATTGATATGGTGTATTACGTACCTATTAATATACGTATGATATGGTTATATTAGGAGTATCGTACAAATATATGTTAGTATATGAGTAGGTCTATATGTGTTTGCATGTGTATATTAGTGTACTTGTTATTATTGAATATATACGAATAAGTGTTGCATGTATTATTAAATATATGTATGTGTGAACGTATTTCATCACAATTGTATGTATGTATACGTAAGTACGTATGTATCTGTGTTTACTGTTATATTAGTATATTAGTACGTATGGACAAAACTGGAAAAATAGTAGGAAGCCCACTTAAATTAAATTGTCCACATTATTACAAAAATAATAATACAAGGCCCGGTTGGCCCAAGCCCAAGACCCTATTTAACTCTAATTATTTTTGTGCAGATAACTATGGGCCGTTGGATCAAGATCTGATCCAACGGCCACGATCAAGGAAGGATAAAATATCTAGCTAGCCGCGTGCACTACACGTCTGGACGGTTCGAGTGCCACGCGCGGACTCTTCGGTATCCCACGCGTGCGTGAGTCCCACGCGTTATAACTCCTCGACTGCTGAGCCCTACATGTCACGATCTGGAGCCGTTTCACCGATCGAGGTTTCATCTGGGCCGTTCATCCTTCAAGCCAGCCCGACCGTTAGATCAGATCTGATCCAACGGCCGAGAACGCCTCTGGCCAAAGACAACTCCCCCACACCGCCACCATGCTTCCACCATGCCGATCTCCAACCACCGCGTTCAGACATATCAGAACACAAAAAAAGAGAGATTATGTCAGTATTAGTTCAGATCTGAAAAATAGATTATATTACTTGTTACCAAACCAAAGAGACATGCATATATGTATGAAACAAGTAATTGTAAGTCAGTCAAGTTGTAATCGGAAAGAAAAAATACAAAAAACAACAAGTTTTCAGTGGTAATACTCTTCTCTTTTCTTACTTCTTTGCATGCATACAAAAAATATACGTAGTAATAACCAAAAAAAGGGGGTTTAGAGTTATTACCTTCGTCGTCTGTGGATCTCCCCTCACCAGTGACAAGCCTCTTCGGCTTTCCGAAGCCGAACATGGTGAACTGAAGGGAGTGGGAGGTCCCTTTTGGTTTCGTTTTGGGTTGAAATAAAAAAGGGTTTTTTTTTTCGTTTCGTATTTCTTAGATCTAGGGAAAGAGGTGAGTCCTAACGTAGATCTAAGTTCATATTCGGGTTCAGTTGGGAAAGAGGATGGTTTTGGGTGTGTCTTTTGGTTCGCCGACGCCAACTAGCGGCGGCCGGCGGCGGAGAGAACGACGGTCGACCGTCGGTTTCTGGGTTTACCACAGGGGCAGGGAGGATGGTCGAGAGAGAATGAGAGGTTTGGTTTGTTATAAAAACTGAAATTGAATGAAAATGGGGAAAAATTTGAGTCTGGGCAAAAAAAAAAGGATTTTATAGGTGTTATTATTTCGTGAAATGGGGAAATTCTGTAATAAATTCCCCCGCGTTTTCAATATTTTCGTTTCTGTCTCGCCGCATGGTATATTTACAATTCCAGTCCCCCTTATGTTTCAAAATCTCGCAATCCAGTCCCTAAATTAAATCGAATCAGTTTTTAAATGGCAAAATTACCTCACTAGTCCCACCGCGTTTTTGAATTTTTCACTTCGGGTCTGCCCCTTGGTCTAATTACAGTTCCAGTCCTTTCGAGTTCGGTTCTGCTTGTATTTTTGTCCTTAAATTGCATATCATTTTCCTTTAATTTCCGCTACTGATGCTTATTTCTTTTCATTTCAGTCCTGTTTCCATGTAAATATTCATGTTCGTTTATTATAATCGTGTATGTTGATGTAGCCTTTTGCCATATCATATATCCCTCGTATATGCCTTGTATTTTCATGTTTACATGTATATGTGTGTTAAGTTTATGATGATTATGTATCTTTATGTATTTGTTCGGTTATTCGCAAATCACGCATATTATGTTGATATTCTAGTTGGCTCGTACACAACATGTTTTGTATTTTAGCATGTATTGTTTGCTCTATTGGCTTTAGGTTTACGTGTTAGTATATTTTCTTTTTCATGTATAATATCTTGTTCTACATATGTTGAAATGTGTTTTTATTTCTAATAGATATGTTTTCTTGAAATATGTGTTTTTGTTCACACATGTATTTATTCATGCCTTGTTATTGTGATAGGTTAAATTTGTCTTTATTTACTATAAAGATTAATATGTATGTATGTATGTTTTAGTTACGTATTTTATTTATGTTAGATTAGTATTCTATTATGTTAATATTTATTTGTATTGTATTTAAATTATTTGCCATGTGTTATATTTTGTTCACTAAGGTTGCATAATAATACATGAATTGTCAATGCGGTGCCCTTTTATCCGAGCGTAAACGGGGCCAGTATCAGGCGTACTGATAGTGGTTGAGCGTTTACTCTCGGATAACAGGGCCTTTAAAATTTATTCGCAATTATAACCGAATTTTAAAATAATCGTCACTTTAATCCGGGAAATCTAATATTAATAAAGCAATAATTATTAAAGTACCAATTTTGGGCGGTGTGGGGGTGCTAATCCTTCCCCATCCGTAACCGACTCCCGAACTCAAAGTTTTTTTGAATCTCTAGTTTTATGGTGTCCGGCCTACCTAAGTGGCCGGTGGCGACTCCAATTTTTAATAACATACGATATTTTTAAAACCCCACGGAATAAATACTTTATATCCGAAAAATCACAAACACTTCGAAAACCCTGTTTTTTTAGCGAAAAGAGGACAACGCTACACACACATTCACAAAAAAGGGTTATTTATCCAAAGTAGGTGTCTAGTCTAGTTACCATTTTAAGGTCAATATGTCAACAACCGTTAAATTTTTTTCACTGTAACGACTTTTTTCTCGCTAAAATTTAATTTTCGCACTTTTTGAAAAAAATAATTAAAAGGGGAAATTACCAAAAAATCATAAGTTTTAGTGCTTTAATTTTCCCATTTTTGTTGAAAATTAATTTAATGAGGAAAATTATCTATATAAAAAAACTCATCTTTTATAAAAAGCTTTTAGTCGCCATTGGTCATTCAAAAAGGGTAGACCGGACATTGAAAATAAAACCAGAGATTTGGAAACCGCTTGGGTTCGGGAGTCAGTTACGCGTGGGGAAGGATTAGCACCCCCACGACACCCAAAATTGGTACCTAAAGGGTTCGTATCGCAAATATGACAAAATCTAAAAAATTGATTTAATTTAAAAATTGACCCCTAAAATGCATACATGCGTGGTAATATTTTAAAATGCCTTGGTATTCACGATACCTAAGGAGATGACACCCGGAGACACGGGATGACACATCCAACCTGATACCAGAACCATAAGGCCAAAAGCTATATACAACATAATAAAATGCATGAACATGGCAAACATGCTCGAATGCATAAAAAAATCTCACGGTCTGCGGTACCAAAAGAGATGACACCCGGATACCTGGGATGCCACTCCTAACCGGATACCAAGACCCTGAGAACTAGATCTATCATGGCATACAAAATATATTTATTGTGATAGGTTAAATTTGTCTTTATTTACTATTAAGATTAATATGTATGTATGTATGTATGTATGTATGTTTTAGTTACGTATTTTATTTATGTTAGATTAGTATTCTATTATGTTAATATTTATTTGTATTGTATTTAAATTATTTGCCATGTGTTATATTTTGTTCACTAAGGTTGCATAATAATATATGAATTGTCAATGCGGTGCCCTTTTATCCGAGCGTAAACGGGGCCAGTATCAGGCGTAGTGATAGTGGCTGGGCGTTTACTCTCGGATAACGGGGCCTTTAAAATTTATTCGCAATTATAACCGAATTTTAAAATAATCGTCACTTTAATCCGGGAAATCTAATATTAATAAAGCGGTAATTATTAAAGTACCAATTTTGGGCGGTGTGGGGGTGCTAATCCTTCCCCATCCGTAACCGACTCCCGAACTCAAAGTTTTTTTGAATCTCTGGTTTTATGGTGTCCGGCCTACCTAAGTGGCCGGTGGCGACTCCAATTTTTAATAACATACGATATTTTTAAAACCCCACGGAATAAATACTTTATATCCGAAAAATCACAAACACTTCAAAAACCCTATTTTTTAGCGAAAAGAGGACATCGCTACAGATGGCGACTCCGCTGGGGACTATTTTTTGTTTTTAACAAAATAAAGAGAGTCAAGCTTTTTCAAATAATTACCGCTTTAATAATATTAGAAGTTCCGGATTAAAGTGACTATTAAATTAATATTCGGTTGTAATTGCGCGTTTATTTTAACGCATTTAAAATTTGGCATATAAACCCGTTTTTTAAGTGGGGGGGAAAACGCTAATGCTTTCGTGGAGATATCGTTCTCCCGTGTAGGCCTAGCAAGTACCTTCGGGGCTCGAGTACCTTATGCTTTCGTAAGGATATCGTTCCTTCGTGCAGGCATAAGCGAATGAGTCCCCCTGAATTGAACCCGGTTGAAAGGAGCCTATAATGGGTGATGATCGGGGGCCTTGCTACTCTTTGTAGAGGACAACAAGGACAATTCGGGTACCTCTTAGTACCAACACTGCATGTAGAGAACATAGAGAAACCCACCCTTTAGAGCCATGCGGATAACCTTAGGTGTTTTAGACGGGATAAATAGGTTTTTTGGTGTTGTTTGTTTACCTTATTTAATTTGTCCTTTTATTTGTGTATTTATTAATTCTATCCGGTACTGACTTGTTTCCTTTTTTGGCTATTTTTTTCATGCATTATTACATTCGCATTACATAAAGGTACTGGGTCAAGTGGTTTACCCGATCAGAAAGTCTTTCACCATGGAAAAAAGGTGTCTTAGAAAAGAGGAACTCAACTTGTCTGTTAGACATTGGTCAGAAGTCAGCCAGAAGGCCCAAGGGGACAGTTTACCAAGTGAACGCGTGATAGCCGGGTACACCTATGTGAGTCTTCAACAGAACAATTTAGGGGATCTTCAAAGTATTTGGGAAGAATGGGACCAGAGATTACAAGATAGATTCAATGATAGTTATGGTGACATTGCACAGTTGATGTACATCCGGGTCAACCAGCCCCTACTCCGAGCCATTTTTCAGTTTTGGAATCCTGCCTTTTGCTGCTTCACCTTCAATGGACAGGACATGATGCCCACAGTAGAAGAATACACCGTTCTTCTTAATCATAAAAATGTTCAGGAGGATTGGATCTACGCAAAACCTCCGAGGAATCAGAATTACACTTTCAAGCTCAAAACCTTTACCGGAATGAGCGGCGATTGGGTCAATGGCTTGATCCGACTTCGAGGAGATAGTACAGTATTTGCATGGGAAAACATTCGAGACATCCTACCTGTACATCCGGATGAGGAGAAAAAGTTAGACATGCTTGCCTTGGGAATATATGGATTGGTTATCTTCTCAAGAATTCTGGGAAACATTGATGTGGCCATTCTAGATTTGTTTGAGCGGATAAAACGGCGAGCAAACCCAGTACCAGCTATTTTGGCTGAGACCTTTATTTCTCTAAATGCCAGTCGGAAGCACGAAGAAGGGCATTTTCGAGGATGCGCACAACTGTTACAGGTATGGATTCAGAGCCACATGTGGAAGACACCGACGAGGGTTCTGCCGGGAATATCCTTCCAAGATTTTTCGCCTTTACGGGAATACTTAACAAAAGAGTGGCGAGAGGACTTGAAAACAAGAAAATGGGCCGGTTTCTTCAGGAATATCCAAGGCGAGGACATAGTATGGATGGTCCCGTGGCTCGGTAGAGTTAATTACTTTTTATATAGTTGTGGTGATTTCAATTGGCTGATGATGTTGGGACTACATGGAGGGATTGCTTGTGCCCCACTTCTGGTGTCTCGACAATTCGGATCGCGACAGTTCATTCCCAACACCGCCGGGTTAAGCCGAACTGAATTTCTTTTCAAAGGGGAGTTCAAAGAGAAAGTTTAGACTATCATGCGGGCTTGGGACCATTGTTACCGGATTAGGGTGAAAGGAGACACCGAGTACATGACCACCCCAAACTACGATCTTTGGAGACGTTTGAGGGTAAACGATATGATTCCCGAATCTGATCAAGGACCAGCAGTGTCACTCGAAGAGCTTACATGGGTGGTACCGTCTGAAGCTGACATCTTAAGGAATGAACTCGAAGAAATTAAAAAGAAAATGGACATCCAACAGACTCAACATGCGAGCGAGCTCTATAAGGCAATCTTAGAGGTTGACGAGCGGGACGAGATCATTAGGCAGTTGAAGAAATTAAATGCAGATTTGAGCGACAGGAACACTCTTTATCAAAAAGATGCCCTTCTACTACAAGCAAAAATACAGAAGGCCGGTCGAAGTCAATTCATAGCTGTGGAAAAAGAAAGAATGAATTGTATCCGTTTGGTGGAAGAAGAACGAGAAATCAGCAAGAGAGCGATCGAGAAAGAGATAGAAAGCTGCCGGGTGGCTATGGAGGAAGAAAAATGGTCCTCCAAGAAGGCCATTGACCAAGAAAAGGAAAGATTCAGGCAAGAAATCAACAAGGGAAAACAAGCTGTCCATCATGAGAAAGAAAACGTCGCCGTATGGAAAATGAAGTCCATGAGTAGCCGAAATAGACTGTTAGAGATGCAAAAATTGTACGATGACACTATTCAAAGTCTGGAGCAAAGCCAAAGTCAGAATGGCGAATTAAAAGGAAAGGTGGCGGAAGTTGAACACTCCCTTCGAATGTACTGCCAAAGAAATGGTTTCACTGAGCTACAAGAAAGAGAGCGCGAAGTAAGCATGTTACGAGCACGAATTAAGTCCCTCAAAGCAACTGTCGAGGATTACAAGGAAAGAATTAGTGTGTTCGAGGAGGCTGCAGCCGGAGGGGACACCTATTGGTAAAAGAGACTGCGTGACGCTGCCCGAATGGTACAAGATAGGGACCAGTATTACACAAACTTGATGGTAGACATACAGCGAGTCGCCAGGCATGTGAATGATTTGGCTGTCGAGGCCGAAACACTCCGACCTTTCATAGTCCCGAAAATGGAAGAAGCTCCCAGGTTCCTCAAGTTGCTCAGGGCAATTGGAAAATTAGGAGATAGAGCTAGGGCTTATCTATAGGGCTTTGTGTTGTATTTAGCTCTTTTGTATTAGGAATCTTCATTTTGTAATACGAACTCTATTGTAATTTAGACCCTTTAATTCCCGTAGAAGTATTTCAACAGGGTGATTACCAGCGGAATCAGTACCTTATCTGCATACATTCTCGCATTTGCATCATGACATTTGCATAATTATACATGCATTTATCTTTCTTGCAACCATATTAATGTTGTGAATATTGTTTCAGAGAGTGTGTGTGTGAAAATAGAAGCTAACCCGCAATCATTGATCACCCATACCTTACCCGATTACAAAGCAAGCTCATAGAAGACAGGATAATCAGTATAGAAAAGGAACAAAAAGAGCTCGAGGCTAGGCTTGAAGAGACTCAAAGAAGCCTTAGTGACCAGATTGCGCAGTCGCAAGCATCTATAGTATCCGACATAACCGTATTGTTGGCTAAGAGTCTTGGAAAAAGAGTGGAAGGAGAAACCGTTCAGGAACCAGAGGGTACCCCAGTTCACTACAAGGTTCAACCAACTGCACCAAACCCGACTAGAAAGGTGTATATCGACCCTGCAGGAATGTCATCTAGTTTTCAAATCAGGGTACCTGAAACTCAACCCCTCGACGCTGAAGCACTCTATGAAGAGGAGGTGCCAAACCTGAACATGGTTGAAAGGATCAGGACCGAGGTAGAGAAAAAGTGGGAGGAGAGGTTTTGCCTCATGGAGGAAAAATTTAAAACGTTACAATCTATGGAAGAATCAGGAAATGAAGCTAGCGACTTAAGTCTTGTGTCCGATCTTGTCCTACCGCCAAAATTTAAAACGCCAGAGTTCGACAAATTCGATGAAACCACGTGTTCTTCCGCACACATAACGATGTACTGTCGAAAGATGGCGGCCTACCTTAAGGACGAAAAACTACTGATCCATTGTTTCCAGGACAGCCTAACTGGAGCGGCGTTACGGTGGTACACCCAGTTGAGCAAGGCAAATGTTAAGACATGGAAAGATCTGTCAAGAGCATTTACTGAGCAATATAATCATGTAACAGATATGACCCCCAGTAGAATTATGTTGGAAAATATGGGGCAGAAGTCCAACGAAAGCCTGCGACAATACGCCCAAAGGTGGCGGGAAGTGGCCCCCAAATTCAGCCACCTCTCCCGGAACATGAAATTACGCCGTTATTTGTTAATACTCTAAAAGGGGCACTCTTTGATTGCCTCATTAATAACACAACACAGTGCTTTGCTGACTTAATCAGGACTGGGGAGTCCCTTGAATTGGCAATTAAGAGTGGTAGAATTGATAGCGGGGAAGGGTCTCGGAAATATAGCAGAGGAATGAAGTAAACGCCACCAGCACTTATACCACCCCGAAGAACTTCACAGTCTCACAGCCACAAGTACCTGTGGGAAAAACACAAAACTCGAATCAAAGAGAGGAGAGAATCTCCAGAAAAGAGAAGGAGAGTAGAACTTTCACTCTCCTACCTGTTTCATACTCGAAACTTTATTCCCAATTGTATGAAGCAGACCTGGTCCGTCCATACATCGTTACTCCTGTCAATCCGCCCTTCCCTTCTTTGTATAATCCGAACGCACATTGCGACTATCACGGCGGTGCCCCTGGACATCCCACTGAGAACTGCATTGTCTTCAAAAAACTTGTGCATAATTTAATCGATTCTGGGATATTGAAGTTTGAAGAACCAAGTGTTGCTACTAACCCGCTACCTAATCATGGGAGCAGATGAGTAAATGTTATTGAAGAATACTTTGCCAGAAGGATTAAGGATGATGTATCAGAAATCAAATCTCCTTTACGGTGGGTATTTCAACAGTTATGCATGGCCCGTGTGATCGACAAAGGCATGATAATAAGGCAGAAGAGATGTGGAGTGTATTGCGAATTCCACCAGAATGAAGGACATGACATCCAGGAGTGCGATGAGTTCAAGAGATTGGTACAACAATTGATGAATGAAAAGCAAATAGAATTCTTCGAGGAGCCCATGGGGAAGAAGGGGTCGGACGTACATATGACGGATAGCCCCAAATCTAAATACGGGAAGGATAGACCTTTTATCATCTCTCCCAGGCCAGGGAATGCAGGTGCCTCCCAAGGAGAAACCAACAAGATAAGTCCCAGGATCATCATTTCAGCACCATCCCCATTCCCATTCAAGGATATGCGGCAAACCCCCTGGAATTATGCTGTAAATATGACCACGCCAGAAAAACTAGAACATGGTCAGGTAAAAGAGCCTACGCTAAAAGACCAACAAAGGCAGAGCGATGTAAACGTTGGTGAGGCAGGCCATTTCACAAGGAGCGACAGATGTTATTCCTCTGAGGCTTTGAAAGCAGCTGAAACAGATAAGGGGAAGAATACAGCAGTTAGCCCCACGCAAATATTTGGAGAAGAACCTCCCCCAAAGATGAATGAGCCGGTAACTGAGGCCCAAGCCAAAGAATTTCTGAAGTTCTTGAGACATAGCGAGTACAACGTAGTGGAACAACTATGAAAGCAACTGGCCAGGATCAAAGTACTGGAATTACTCTTGAGTTCAAAAAGACACCGGGAGACGCTATTAAAAGTACTAAATCAAACTTTTGTGCCCCAGGATATTTTTGTGACAAATCTGGACAGGATAGTGGGGCATATCACTGCATATAATCATATAACATTCAGTGATGATGAGATCCCTGAGGGAGGAATGGGGTCCACCAAAGCCCTTAACATCACAACCCACTGCAAAGGGTATGTAGTACCTGGCGTACTGATTGACAACGGGTCAGCATTGAACGTCTTGCCTATGGTGACCCTGCAAAAACTACCAATAGATGGTTCTCACCTAAAGCCCTGCCACAATTTGGTAAGAGCCTTTGATGGTACGCAAATAGGAACAATGGGGAAAATTGAGGTACCCCTATTGATCGGACCGACCGAATATGTGATCGATTTTGTGGTGATGGACATAAAACCATCTTACAGCTGCTTATTGGGAAGACCATGGATCCACTCCACAGGAGTTGTCCCCTCATCATTGCATCAGAAATTAAAATTTGTAGTCGAAGGTAAATTGGTCACAGTAGAGGCTGAGCAGGAAATTGTTGCTTCCGTGACATCAGACGCCCCCTATATTCAAAATGATGAAGATGCTGCAGAATGCTCGTTCCGAGCATTAGAACTAGTGAATGCCACGTTTGTTTCGGAGGGAAGTCGGATCCCTTATCCCATGTTATCTAATTGTACCAAGATGACCGTCGCAGAAACTTTGGGCCGAGGAGCCAAAGTAGGAAAGGGGCTGGGGAAGAAATTACAAGGAAACCTAAGAGCCAAGAATATGATAACCAAGAAGGATCGTTTTGGGCTGGGTTACCAACCAAATGTACAACAGAGAAAAGAGGAATACAAGAGAAAGGAAGAGCGAAGAAAAGCCAGATTTAAAGGAGAAGACATTCCGTGGAGATAAATGTCCTTTCCTAGTTTAAAAACCACCTTTGTCTATGGAGGATTCTACCAGCCAGGTCAAGAGGTTGAAGAGGCAATGAAGGAAAATGACGTACTTAACCAGGATGAGACATTCAATGAATCATTTGAAGGGATGTACATCAACATGATAGCTGGAAAAGACCGAGGCAGCAAAATGTTGACCAACATCCGCCCCTGCCGTCCTGGGGAAACACTCGATAACTGGAGCTGCATTGATCTACCTGTGGTTTTTAGGAATAGATCAGAGTAATGCACTGAATCAACCTTTTGTTTTTGCCTGTAAACAATGGGGATCTCTTGTATAGGGCACCTATGTTAACTTTTTGATTGAAATGAAAATATCCCCACTTTCCTGAATGACCAAAGTTTCATTTATTTCATTCATGCATTCTTCATGTTCATTCCCTTCATATAAAGCCGTCTCCTTCCCAATACAATTCATTGTCATTTAATGCAGGTCGCTCATGATTGACGATATGAATGATACCGGATCCAATCCCGGAGTGAATTTTGAATGCCCTGAGGTCTCAGAGGGAATTGAGGAAGGATATGATGAGATAGAAGATGAGGTCCCGGAAGAGTTAAAGAGAATGGTGGCCAACGAAGAAAGGCAGATCATGGCCCACCAAGAAGAAACAGAAGTTGTAAACTTGGGGACTGAAGAAGAGAGAAAAGAAGTAAAAGTAGGAACAACGATTTCCTCAAAAACCAAGCACGAACTGATAACCCTACTTCAGGAATTCAAGGATGTCTTCGCCTGGACTTATCAAGATATGCCAGGGTTGAATACCGACATAGTGGTGCACAAATTGCCAACAAAAACGGAGTGCAAACCAATACAGCAAAAACTTCGGAGAATGAGACCAGATATGTTGTTAAAGATCCGAGAGGAAGTAAAAAAATAGTTTGATGCTGGGTTCTTGGAGGTAGCCAAATACCCCGAATGGGTTGCAAACATTGTACCGGTACCAAAGAAGAACGGGAAAGTTCGTATGTGTGTAGATTATAGGGATCTAAACCGAGCCAGCCCTAAAGACAACTTCCCCTTTCCACATATTGACAAGCTAGTTGACAACACTGCATGACACTCATGGTTTTCATTCATGGACGGCTTCTCAGGGTACAATCAGATAAAGATGGACTCTAACGACATGGAGAAACTACGTTCATAACCATGTGGGGCACTTTCTGTTATCGGGTGATGCTGTTTGGGCTAAAGAACACAGAGGCAACATACCAAAGAGCAATGGTGACTCTTTTCCATGACATGATGCACAAAGAAATAGAAGTATACGTGGACGACATGATTGCCAAATCCCGAACAGAGGAAGAGCACCTACAGAACTTGAGAAAACTATTCCAAAGATTACGGAAGTACCAGCTGAGGCTCAATCCTACCAAGTGTACCTTCGCCGTTACTTCTGGAAAACTCCTAGGGTTCGTTGTAAGCAGAAGAGGGATTGAAATCGATCCAGATAAAGTGAAAGCCATCCAGGATCTCTCACCACCCCACACCCAGAAGGAAGTACGCGGTTTCCTGGGGAGGTTGAATTATATCTCTCGTTTCATTTCCCAATTAACCGACCGATATGACCCGGTCTTCAGACTTCTTAGAAAGAATAATCCTGGTGTGTGGGATGAGGAATGTCAAAGAGCCCTAGAAAAGATCAAAAGGTACCTGACAAATGCTCCAATTTTAGTCGCACCAGTACCAGATCGACCATTAATTCTCTACCTAACAGTCTTTGAGAATTCAATGGGATGCGTATTGGGGCAACACGATGAGTCAAGAAAAAGGGAGCAAGCCATCTATTACCTAAGCAGGAAATTCAATGATTGCGAAACGCGGTACCCGCCAGTGCAGAAGCTTTGTTGTGCTCTAGTTTGGGCTACCAAGCGGCTTAGACAGTATATGCTGTACCATACTACTTGGTTGATATCCAAGCTAGACCCATTGAAGTTCTTAATGGAAGCGCCAGCACTAACCAGAAAACCGTAAAGGGGAGTACAGTAGCAGATTTCCTAGCTAGTCGTGCTTTGGACAACTATGAGGCATTGAACTTTAATTTCCCAGCCGAAGACTTGATGTGTATTACAACCGAGGAAGAGGTTTCGGATGATAAATCATGGAAGCTTTACTTCGATGGAGCCTCTAACGCCCTCGGACATGGGATAGGAGCAGTGCTAATTTCTCCTAAGGACGTCTATTATCCTTTCACCAGCAGATTGGAATTCTTCTGCACTAACAATATAGCTGAATACGAAGCTTGCATTATGGGACTAAACTCAGCTATTGAGAGAAAGGTTAAGGAACTTCAAGTGTTCGGAGATTCATCCTTAGTAATTTACCAATTGCTCGGGGAATGGGAAACCAGGGACCCGAAGTTGGTCAAATATTATGAATTGATTCAAGAGCTCACCAAAGAGTTCGAAAAGGTCAGCTTCAATTACCTGCCCCGAGAAGAAAATCAGATGGCAGACGCCTTGGCAACCTTGGCATCCATGTTTAAAACAAACACCGGGGCAGAAATGAAGCCCATTGAGATGCAGACGTTTGAAAGGCCTGCTCATTGTTGTAATGTACATGAAGAGATTGATGGAAACCCATGGTACTATGACATCTTGCAATATGTCAAGCTTCGAAAGTATCTAGAAGGGGCAAATGAAAATGACAGAAAGACACTCAGAAAAATGGCAACAAGATATGTCCTAGATGAGGAGATCCTATATAGGAGAAGTCATGATCAGACATTGCTGAGATGTGTGGATGCCCGGGAGACGAAGGAGATTTTAGCCGAAGTACATGACGGGCTCTGTGGAACGCACGCCAATGGGCTGTCTATAGCCCAGAAAATTATGAGATATGGTTATTTCTGGTTGACCATGGAGGGAGATTGCATCGATTACGCCAGGAAATGCCACAAATGCCAAATTTACGCTGACAAGATTCACGCACCCCCATCGCCTTTACACACCATGAATTCTCCGTGGCGTTTTGCGGCGTGGGGCATGGACATCATCGGGCAGATTCATCCGAAAGCTTCCAATAGACACCGTTTCATTTTGGTCGCCATAGACTATTTCACTAAATGGGTAGAGGCAGCGTCTTACGCCAACATCACAAGGACTACAATATGTAAGTTCTTAAAGAATGAGATTACTTGTCGATACGGATTACCGGAAAGGGTCATCACCGACAACGCTTCCAATCTGAATAACAAAATGATGACGGACGTATGCACTCTATTCAAGATAAAACACCATAATTCCACAGTCTATCGTCCTAAAATGAATGGAGCAGTGGAAGCAGCAAACAAGAACATAAAGAAGATCATAGCAAAGACGACGGATACCTACAGGGATTGGTATGAGAAGTTGCCATTTGCCTTTTTCGCCTATAGGACGTCCATTCGCACATCAACGGGGGCAACACCCTACTCCTTGGTGTATGGTACCGAAGTAGTACTCCCCATCGAGGTAGAGATCCCGTCTCTCCGAGTCTTAAATGAAGTAAAATTGGAAGAAGCCGAATGAGTGCAGGCCAGGCTCGACCAGCTAAATCTCATTGATGAAAAGAGACTAAAGGCTATTTGTCATGGTCAGATGTACCAAAAATGGATGATGCAGGCATACAACAAAAAGGTGCGCCCAAGAGAGTTCAAAGAAGGGGATCTGGTGCTCAAGAAAATCCTCCCGATTCAGAAAGATTCTCGAGGAAAGTGGATGCCCAACTGGGAAGGGTCGTACGTGGTACAAAAGGCCTTCTCAGGAGGAGCCTTAATCCTAACAGAAATGGATGGAGACGACCTGAAAAACCCTGTAAATTCTGATACTGTTAAGAAATACTATCTTTGAAAAAAAAGAAAAGAAAAAGAAAAGAAAAAAAGAAGAACAAAAATAGAGAGCTCATGGCGAAAACCCGAAATAGGGCGTCCTAAAACAGAGGGAGGACCCGAGTTGAAAACCCGTAAAGGGTGGCTCGGGTAAATTGAAAAGTTGAATATCCGAAGAGAAGGGTATCCCCATGAACATCATGAAGAGGGAGCTTCAGGCAAAAGATTCTACGCCGGTTGACAGGATCATGTATCATTCATATCGAAGATAATGAGGGATCTTGTATTTCATACTTAACTTTTCTTCTTTCTCATGTGTGTCATACCTCTTTTAAGATATCCCAAGCCCTTAATCGTAATAAAATCGTGTTTTTGAGCATCCGTTCCTTGCCTTCTTGTTAATTTTAGGCAAATAAGCTAACATAGGCTTATGGTAAAACAAGAGATTTCTGAGCATTACTGTGATCTAACCTTAAAAATGCAGGTGATTAAAGAAAATGATGTTAACTTCGCCCTCTAACTCCCTACATAACAGCTGTTGATAGGGAAGGCGGAAAGCTTCAAACAACCAGATAGGATGACCAATGGCGTACGTCCTGCTTATTCAAGGAAAACATGCGAGATAACAAGAGAGATCTCTCGGGTGAAAACCCAGAAGGCACCCCTAAAAAAAACTCTCTAAAGCGAAAACCCGAAAGGGCACTTTAGAATCCCAAGTCGTAAATAGAGAAAAAGAATGGTTGGAATGGTTGAACCCGACAGTGAAGTGGGGTATCGACGCCCGTGAAAAAGGAGAAAGTGAACAACGATATCGAATAAGGACCAAAGCAAGCCCACCAAGATATTGACACTTATGCATCATGAATAGTCAGACATCACTAGGATTAGGAGCATGTCAATTCATTTGTCATAGCATTTTGTTTTATCTTAGACAAGTATCTGTGGATTCAAAGAGACATCGGTGGCCATCGTGGTGTGAATCCCAAATGTGAAGACAATGGTTCTACATACAAAAGGCCCATGTTTCCAAGCGCCTACAGAGAGAGGTTCTATATAAGAAGAATCCGCCGCTCCGAGGCTTCAGAAGCTAAAAGTTCTATATAGGAAGAACTTACAGCTCTAGGGTGAAGACTAGCAGTTCTATATAGGAAGAACTCCAGTCGAAGGAATTCACCCATGATACAGAAGGTTTTATATAGGGAAAACCTGTTGTATTGAAAGCGAAGAGTCTTATATAGGAAGGGCTCCGAGCTTCACTGTCTCAGAGTAAAAGATTCATATAGGAAGAATCCGTAGCTCCAAGATTTCAGAAGCTAAAAGTTCTATATAGGAAGGACTTACAGCTCCAGGGTGAAGATTAGCAGTTCTATATAGGAAGAACTCCCAGTCGAAGGAATTCACCCATGATACACAAGGTTTTATATAGGGAAAACCTGTTGTATCGAAAGCGAAGAGTTCTATATAGGAAGGGCTCTGAGCTTTACTGTCTTAGAGTGAGAGGTTCTATATAGGAAAAACCCGTAGCTCTGAGATTTCAGAAGCTAAAAAGTTCTATATAGGAAGGACTGACGGCTCCAGGGTTTGAAGACTAGCAGTTCTATGCAGGAGGAACTCCCAGTCGGAAGAATCCATCAGCGACGCAAAAGGTTTTATATAGGAGAAACCAGCGTTGAAGGCGAAGAGTTCTATATAGGAAGGACTCCAAGATTTACTGTCTCGAAGTTAAAAGTTCTATATAGGAGAGACTCATAACTCGAGGCTTCAGAGCGAAGGGTTCTATATAGGAAGAGCCTGTAGCTCCAAGATCGGAGGGGGAAGAAGCTATATATAGGAAGGACTTACGAGCCCGAAGATTCAGCCTAGGAAGAACGGAGAGTTCCAGAAGAACACGTGTTTCCAAAGCTACAAACAGGGAAGTCTGATAAAAATGAGTGCTTATGGATCTTTGCTTTGTTCCCATTCCACGAGAACAAGCAAAAAGGGGCAACTATAATCACTCATTTTTATCTGGTCTGTAAATACATATTAATATAATTATTAGTATATTAGCGTTGCATGTATACATAGTATTATGTTATGCTATATGTTTATTATGTGCATGAGTGTTATTAATATATGTAAAGTGTGAGGGTATGCATGTATTGATATGGTGTATTACGTACCTATTAATATACGTATGATATGGTTATATTAGGAGTATCGTACAAATAGATGTTAGTATATGAGTAGGTCTATATGTGTTTGCATGTGTATATTAGTGTACTTGTTATTATTGAATATATACGAATAAGTGTTGCATGTATTATTAAATATATGTATGTGTGAACGTATTTCATCATAATTGTATGTATGTATACGTAAGTACGTATGTATCTGTGTTTACTGTTATATTAGTATATTAGTATGTATGGACAAAACTGGAAAAATAGTAGGAAGCCCACTTAAATTAAATTGTCCACATTATTACAAAAATAATAATACAAGGCCCGGTTGGCCCAAGCCCAAGACCCTATTTAACTCTAATTATTTTTGTGCAGATAACTATGGGCCGTTGGATCAAGATCTGATCCAACGGCCACGATCAAGGAAGGATAAAATATCTAGCGAGCCGCGTGCACTACACGTCTAGACGGTTCGAGTGCCACGCGCGCGTGCAGTCCACGCGAGGACTCTTCGGTATCCCATGCGTGCGTGAGCCCCACGCGTTATAACTCCTCGACTGCTGAGCCCCACGTGTCACGATCTGGAGCCGTTTCACCAATAGAGGTTTTATCTGGGCCGTTCATCCTTCAAGCCAGCCCGACCGTTAGATCAGATCTGATCCAACGGCCGAGAACGCCTCTGGCCGAAGACAACTCCCCCACACCGCCACCATGCTTCCACCATGCCGATCTCCAACCACCGCGTTCAGACATATCAGAACACAAAAAAAGAGAGATTATGTCAGTATTAGTTCAGATCTGAAAAATAGATTATATTACTTGTTACCAAACCAAAGAGACAGGCATATATGTATGAAACAAGTAATTGTAAGTTAGTCAAGTTGTAATCGGAAAGAAAAAATACAAAAAACAACAAGTTTTCAGTGGTAATACTCTTCTCTTTTCTTACTTCTTTGCATGCATACAAAAAATATACGTAGTAATAACCAAAAAAAATAGGGGGTTTAGAGTTATTACCTTCGTCGTCTGTGGATCTCCCCTCACCAGTGACAAGCCGCTTCGGCTTTCCGAAGTCGAACATGGTGAACTGAAGGGACTGGTAGGTCCCTTTTGGTTTCGTTTTGGGTTGAAATAAAAAGGGGTTTTTTTCGTTTCGTATTTCTTAGATCTAGGGAAAGAGGTGAGTCCTAACGTAGATCTAAGTTCATATTCGGGTTCAGTTGGGAAAGAGGACAGTTTTGGGTGTGTCTTTTGGTTCGCCGGCTAGCGGCGGCCGACGGCGGAGAGAACGACGGTCGGCCATCGGTTTCTGGGTTTTCCACAGGGGCAGGGAGGATGGTCGAGAGAGAATGAGAGGTTTGGTTTGTTATAAAAACTGAAATTGAATGAAAATGGGGAAAAAATTCGAGTCTGGGCAAAAAAAAAGGATTTTATAGGTGTTATTATTTCGTGAAATGGGGAAATTCTGTAATAAATCCCCCCGCGTTTTCAATATTTTCGTTTCTGTCTCGCCGCATGGTATATTTACAATTCCAGTCCCCCTTATGTTTCAAAATCTCGCAATCTAGTCCCTAAATTAAATCGAATCAGTTTTTAAATGGCAAAATTAACTCACTAGTCCCACCGCGTTTTTGAATTTTTCACTTCGGGTCTGCCCCTTGGTCTAATTACAGTTGCAGTCCTTTCGAGTTCGGTTCTGCTTGTATTTTCTTCCTTAAATCGCATATCATTTTCCTTTAATTTCCACTACTGATGCTTATTTCTTTTCATTTCAGTCATGTTTCCATGTAAATATTCATGTTCGTTTATTATAATCGTGTATGTTGATGTAGCCTTTTGCCATATCATATATCCCTCGTATATGCCTTGTATTTTCATGTTTACATGTATATGTGTGTTAAGTTTATGATGATTATGTATCTTTATGTATTTGTTCGGTTATTCGCAAATCACGCATATTATGTTGATATTCTAGTTGGCTCGTACACAACATGTTTTGTATTTTAGCATGTATTGTTTGCTCTATTGGCTTTAGGGTTACATGTTAGTATATTTTCTTTTTCATGTATAATATCTTGTTCTACATATGTTGAAATGTGTTTTATTTCTAATAGGTATGTTTTCTTGAAATATGTGTTTTTGTTCACACATGTATTTATTCATGCCTTGTTATTGTGATAGGTTAAATTTGTCTTTATTTACTATAAAAATTAATATGTATGTATGTATGTTTTAGTTACGTATTTTATATATGTTAGATTAGTATTCTATTATGTTAATATTTATTTGTATTGTATTTAAATTATTTGCCATGTGTTATATTTTGTTCACTAAGGTTGCATAATAATATATGAATTGTCAATGCGGTGCCCTTTTATCCGAGCGTAAACGGGGCCAGTATCAGGCGTAGTGATAGTGGTTGGGCGTTTACTCTCGGATAACAGGGCCTTTAAAATTTATTCGCAATTATAACCGAATTTTAAAATAATCGTCACTTTAATCCGGGAAATCTAATATTAATAAAGCGGTAATTATTAAAGTACCAATTTTGGGCGGTGTGGGGGTGCTAATCCTTCCCCATCCGTAACCGACTCCCGAACTCAAAGTTTTTTTTGAATCTCTAGTTTTATGGTGTCCGGCCTACCTAAGTGGCCGGTGGCGACTCCAATTTTTAATAACATACGATATTTTTAAAACCCCACGGAATAAATACTTTATATCCGAAAAATCACAAACACTTCGAAAACCCTGTTTTTTAGCGAAAAAAGACATCGCTACACACACATTCACAAAAAAGGGTTATTTATCCAAAGTAGGTGTCTAGTCCAGTTACCATTTTAAGGTCAATCTGTCAACAATCGTTAAATTTTTTTCACTGTAACGACTTTTTTCTCGCTAAAATTTAATTTTCCCACTTTTTGAAAAAAATAATTAAAAGGGGAAATTACCAAAAAAATCATAAGTTTTAGTGCTTTAATTTTCCCATTTTTGTTGAAAATTAATTTAATGAGGAAAATTATCTATATAAAAAACTCATCTTTTATAAAAAGCTTTTAGTCGCCATTGGTCATTCAAAAAGGGTAGACCGGACATTGAAAATAAAACCAGAGATTTGGAAACCGCTTGGGTTCGGGAGTCAGTTACGCGTGGGGAAGGATTAGCACCCCCACGACACCCAAAATTGGTACCTAAAGGGTTCGTATCGCAAATATGGAAAAATCTAAAAAATTGATTTAATTTAAAAATTGACCCCTAAAATGCATACATGCGTGGTAATATTTTAAAATGCCTTGGTATTCATGATACCTAAGGAGATGACACCCGAAGACACGGGATGACACATCCAACCTGATACCAGAACCATAAGGCCAAAAGCTATATACAACATAATAAAATGCATGAACATGGCAAACACGCTCGAATGCATAAAAAAATCTCACGGTCTGCGGTACCAAAAGAGATGACACCCGGATACCTGGGATGCCACTCCTAACCGGATATCAAGACCCTGAGAACTAGATCTATCATGGCATACAAAATATATTTATTATAAAAACATGTCAATAATTAAAAACATAATCAACAAAACTATATATTACCATATATCTAAACCAACATTAAATTGAAATAAATACAGAGATAAGGATCAAATTTTACCCCACTAGAAGCTCGGGTGAAGAAATTTGACCGACCCCCGCCAAGATCTCGGTGTCATCTCGTCATGGCCAAAAAATCAACTCGATTGGACCACGAAAAAACCTTCGATCGGATGCTGGATCGAACCAGCTAGGGCCGAGAGCACTGCTTCTCTTCCCCTAGCAAACCGAGAGCATTGCTCTCTTTGATGGGCTGCTCTTGGCTCTCTATTGCCTGTCCCCCATCGGCTATTTATAGCCAATTTGAATTGGTGCGGGCGACGTGGCTCAAGGTGAGCCATGTGCTCACTTTTTTTTACTTTTCTTCTTTTTTCATTTTATTATTTTATCATTTCATTTATTATTTTTTCATTTTCATCATTTTTCTCATTTTCATTTTTTATTTTTTTTCAATATTAATATAACCCTAGACAAAAATGAGTAATTACAACTGCCCTTCTTTGCTTATTCTTGTGAAACGAGAATAAAGCAAAGATCATAAGACTCATTTTTGATCCCATTTCTTGGTTCAGAGATTTAGAGCGGTAAGTTCTCCCTATATAGAACCGTTCACTCTTCATATGTCTGAAGTTTTCGACCTGCAAGTCCTAGAACTTTCATCTTGCCCTTGGCGAAATCTTTAGGCTTTATGTTCTTCCTATATAGAACTTTTCACCTTTCATTCGTCTGCCGCCCTGGTACCACTAGTTCTCCTTGAACTTTTCGTTTTTCCTCTCAAGTTCCTCCTTTCTTCATCTTCAAGTTTTAGAGTCACAGGTTCTTCCTATATAGAACCTTTCGCTTTCTTCAGATGGATTCTTCGAGCTATAAGTTCTTCATATATAGAACTTCCTGCCTTGAAATCTTGAAGCTAAAACTCTATTTTTTCTTTTCACTTCTCTTATCTATTTTTCTTTTCTTCTTTTTATCTTTCTTCATCTTTTTTTCTTTTTCTTCTATCTTTTTTTTGGTTTGAAATCTGGAGTCATGAGCTTTTGCAATATAAAACTCTTTGCTTTGAAGTCTTTGAGCTACGAGTTCTTCCTATATAGAACCTTTCTCCTCAAAGTGTTAGAGCTGTGGGTTATTCCTATACAGAACCTCCCACTCTGAAATCTCAGAGCTGTTAGTTCTTCCTATATAGAACTTTTCACTCTAAAAATGCTGAAGCGACGAGTTCTTCCTATATAGAACCTTTTGATTTGAAATCTTTGAAGCTGCGGGCTCTTCCTACATAGAACTTTTTGCTTTGAATCTTTTGATCTACAAGTTCTTCCTATATAGAACTTGATGGGTTCTTCCTAAATAGAACCTTTTTGCTCTGAAATCTTGAAGTTACGGGTTCTTCCTATGTAGAACCTTTCACTTCAAAGTCTTGAAAATGCGGGTTCTTCCTATATTGAACTTTTATCTTTAGAAATGGCACCACGTTTCCTATGGTGTGAGTACTGAAAAATTTCCATTGCTTCCCAAAATCCTGAAGACTAGAAATCTTTGAATAATACCCCGATTTCTTATCATCTTGGCATCAAAGGGTATCTCACTTTAAGACTACCAGATAATTTTCACTGCTTCCTTGAAAGTTGAAGACTGGAAAACCATGAAGGATGCCCCGATTTTTTATTGTCTTGGCATCAAAGGGTATCTCGCTTTGAGACTACCATATAATTTTCGCTACTTCCTTGAAGGCTGAAGACTAGAAATCTGTGAATGATGCCCCAATTTCTGATCATCTTGGCATCAAAGGGTATCCCACTTTGAGACTACCAGATGATTTTCACTGCTTCCTTGAAATCTGAAGACTAGAAAATCTTGAAGGATGCCCCGATTTCTGATCGTCTTGGCATCAAAGGGTATCTTGCTTTAAGACTACCATATGATTTTCACTACTTCCTTGAAAGCTGAAGACTAGAAAACCTTGAAGGATACCCCATTTTCTAACTACCTTGACATCAAAGGTATCTCACTATGAGACTACCAGATGATTTTCACTTCTTCCTTGAAAGTTGAAGACTAGAAAACCTTGAAGGTTGCCCCAATTTCTGATCGTCTTAACATTAATAGAAAACTTAACATCATGCCCAAAGGTCTTACAGATGGCCTGGAGGACTTAACATCATGCCCAAAGGACTTATTGATGGCCTAAAGGACTTAAAAGTTGCATCTCGCTTAGAGAATACCAAATGGAAATCTTCAATACGATCCACCCCTTCAACATGAAGCTGCAAATGAAAGTCTTTGCTAATCTTTGAATTCCTGTTTAAATAAACAAGATTCTATGATGAATAAGTTAGCATGCTCCTAACATAGAGATGTCTAACTATATTTGATGCATGAATTGCAATATCCCCAGAGCTACCCAAAGGAGTTTCTATCCCCTGAAAGGTAATTCTCGAATTTCTTTGCTTCGACTCTATGGCTGTATGCTCTTATATGTTTATTTTATCAATCATCTCATATCTGATCAACAAGATGATTTCAAATCTTTTGCATGGTAGGCTTACTCATCTTTATGTTTACTACCCATCTTCATAAGCGATCTATCTTTGGTCCATGTACCTTCTTATAAGAACCCTTGCCATATTATTTGCTTTGTATTACTATATTCAATAATGGGCTCTATTACTTCCAAGTCTTTGACCCAACATGTAGAGTCTTCATCTATTCTAATCACTAGGGTGAGCAAAACGCCTCAATTCCCCCAAACTCATCTTTGAGTTCAATCTCCATTTCCAGACTCAATTGAAGAATCTTGGGGAAACCAACTTTGGGCCCCTATACTTTTTCTGTTATGCACTCTTGTTGCCTCATGGGGTATTGTAGCCCTATTCTATCTCAGGCTTAATTAATTTTTTGGCCCTAACCCATCATGTAGAGTCCTCATCTATCTCATTATTTGGGCAAACAAAATGCATCAATTCCCTAAACTCATCTTCAGGCTCAACCTTTCTTGCTGAACTCAATCGAAGCATCCGGGCGAAAACCAACTCTGGGTCCCTATGCTTGAACCCTTATTATAAACAGAAAAGTTCAATTTACTTGCATTTATAAGAAAATAATAAAAATTATTTGAAAAGAATGGTAATCATTTTTTAATCAAAATTTAGAGAAAGTGAAAAACATTTAAAAAACAATGTTTAAACCCAAAATATCAAATGCAATAGCAAGTTTGCCTCAAATGGACAAAGATCAGTTCCAAATGAGGCGTATGTTTAGAAGATCTTGACTGTTGTGGAGATATATGCATATGTGTGGTCTCTTTTAGTCTATTAGGCTTTTGAGAGGAACAATTTCCATGCCTAATTTCTAACACATTTAAGGTAGCTCTCTTAATCTCACCAACTCACCATGCCCCATCCTTCCCTTATTTATGGTGTCGATCAGGCACTTGAAATTTGACGTTCCTTGAATAAAGGTTATCCCTTATAGGCGAAATGTAGTTTGAAGACTATCTCATCCAACTTAGATATCCATGGATGATCAAAATGGCTTTGTAGGCTTGTAGTATAGGCCATGCATCATAGTTAAGTGAAACCACATTTTTGTACTTGTATAACCTGGATATGCTCATTATTCTTCTATTTGATTCTTTGGATCACTCTAGACTGCCCATTTTTTGGGTTTTCGCCCTAGAGTTCATTTCATTTTTCTACAACTGTAAGCCGCCTTGCATTCTGGTTAGATATTGGTTCTCGTTTTTTATTCAAAGGTGATTGATTCCTTCAAGGTTCTTCAAAATTGATATATACTTAAACGAAATGTTTCTCTAGAATCACTTCAATCCTATGCTTGGCAGGCTCATATGAAATCTATATTTTCTTTTTATTTCTTTGGATCGCTCTAGACTGCCCATTTTTGGGTTTTCACCCTAAAGTTCATTTCATTCTCTCTGAATTTAGAAGTCTTCGAACTGATCTGCCTTGACTCGGCCTTGACATGAGCTTCTGTTCCAAGATGATCGATCCTTTATGGCTCTTCAAAATCTTATTCTTGTATTGCTTGATCTAGGTGTGATCATATGAAGTATTATTTTCTCTTTCATTCTTTTTCTTTTTTTCTCTTTTCTTTTCTTTTTTTCTTTTTATTTCTTTTTCTCTTTTCTCTTCTAAGGGAATTCAACTCATCACAGTCCTTTGTCTCAAGGATAATGATGGAGCATACAATATAACCCCGAGTTACTCAGCATAGTCATGATTTGAATATATTATTATCACTCATGTAGCTACTAAACTTTTGACTTAAAAGATGGATAGAGCATACAACCACCTTCTGAGCTAATCAGCTTTTTGCTACCGAGGAGTGCCCCAAAGATTTTACTCATTTCTCTCTTTTTAAATACTCTTATCTTGGAATACCTTTTAGTAAACCCAAACAGTAGAGTGTAATCTTTCTTTCTTTCTTTTTTATTTTTCTTAGACTGCCCATTTTGGGTTTTTAGTTTTGAGTCCCTTTCTTTTTATTCAACTGTATCTATACTTGGACATTGATGTCTACTTCTTTCTTGAAAGTAATCCATTCTTCACGGCTCTTCTAAACTAATGCCTATTGACTAGAGAATTCTTCATGCGTCTTTTTCTTTTTTTTCTTTATTGTATTACTCATCCTTGATTGCTTCGACCTTCTGGTTGGTATTTTCCTATTTGTCTTCAACCATTCCATTTTGGTGATTCTCTGGCCTTCGTATATCTAGTCTCATTTCTTCTTCTTTGAAAAGTGAAAGAATGCCATTCTTCGTCTCATTCATAGACATCTAGAGATAGTCTTCAGGGGTAGAGGTTTAGGGTCAACACTAGATTCAAGGGTCTCAAACAAGAAATGCCTGAAAGGGGAATTCCCTAAAATGGATCTGCCCATTATCTAAACACTCACTTTGTTCCTCCATTGGCCTAAATGGATTAGTGGATACTCACATTTGCAATATCATCACAACATTCAATTTATTCTAAACATAAACAACTTTTTTATATCGGAATCAAAGATACTCTGCAATTGAGATTCGAGGGCCAGATAAAAATGTATATACATATGCATGTCCTTTTCACAAAATGTGTATATGCATATAGGAGAATAAAAATTGCCCCATGATAATGGATGAGATGTTTATGGAATCAAAAATACAAAATGTTTTCTTAGTAAGAATTAAAGAAAAATGATTTTAATTCTAACAAAAATAAATAAACATACAATTTTAAAAAATATTTCTATTGTTTCAAGGATTAAACCGTAAGATTTGTTTGTTCTCAAAAAGGAGAAACCTAAACGTACACGAGTCTAAAAAAGGTGAGATCCCAAGCATAGGGACTTTTGAATTGTCCTCGGGGTGCCAACTCATTCTGCTTTCTCAACACGGTATATGGTTGCCCTATCTCCTTTTTCTTTTACTACTGAATCATTTCTTGTGTTAGGACTCCATCACCAACCAATATCCTGATTTCTTACAGTAATGGCCTACACCTCTTGGTGGCATGTCTCGGTGCCGCCAATGTGAAAACTATAATTACTATCTAGATCAAAACTCTGGGCAAATGAGTCAGGCGTAATCTTCAATGGCCTAAGAGTGAGGTAACGATCTTCGACCAAATGTGTAAACAAATATGAAATGGGTACCCTGAATATCTCAAGATCTACACTTGCTCGAGGGATTTTTCACAGAGACTTGGAAAGATCCACATGCCTTCTTCTCTTGTGAGAACCTTGAAGGCGGCACTCATTGATCTCTTTGTCTTCAAGAATGGTCTGGTCCCAAAACTTAGGCCCTAATTTTCCTTTTTTGATCATGTATTCTATTCTTTTTCTATCCGTCAGAAAATCTTCAATGCTACCTCTTAATCTTTTGAGTATCTTATCGAAGAAGAAAGGAGGAATACTTGCATGAAACAAGGGAGTCATTTCTTTTTCGACTATGGGAGGCAATACCTAGGCTACTGAACTACGCCACCTTAAAGCATGTTATTTGAAGTTCTCATTAGGTCTCATCTTTACGCCTTGAAGAATCTGGCAACTTGAGGCTAAATCTAAATATCTATATTGCCCCAAAAAGGCATTGGCTAAATCTCCCTAGGACAAAACTTGGTTTATGCTTAATCAATTGTACCATGCTACGGTAGGCCCTATCAAACTATCATGAAAGTACTGGGTCAACAACTTCTTAAAGCTGGGAACCTTGAAATCCAGTGGAATGGCCAAATTAGGGACTAGGCAAAGTTCCCTTGCATTGAAAGCATCAGTCTTTCCATTTTTCTTAGGCTATTTCTTCACCTTTGCTACCATGAAAACCAACAATCAATTCTATTGTTCTATGGATTAATGTATGCAAAATTTTATATACATGAAAGAATAATCAAATAACTTTCTTTCTCCTTTTTTTATCCTTACGAAAAGATAGAATTAAAAATATCTTTAAGATAGGATGGAATCACAAAATTCTTTTACTAAAAAAATCTTTACGAAATGATGAAATTAAAATTTTTGTTTTTGAAAAAAAGGACTTTGTAAAAAGATCAAGGAAAAAATCTTGTTTTGTTTAGTTTTTTTTTTAATTTCCTTAAGAAAAAAGTCAAGGGTTGGATTTAGAAATTCATGTTTTTGAGAAAAAATGTCCTTATGAAAGAGTTGAATTGAGGAATTCCTATTTTTTTTGGAAAGATGTATCCCAACAGAAGAATGGATTTTGAAAATTTTCTCTCAATAATGGTGCAAAACTACTTTATGTTAAATATTTATGCAATGCATGTACATGCTTTCATGGTGATGCAAAGATGCAATTGTTATGAATGTTTTATAGAAAGCCAGATGTCATGATGTTGGAACATATTAGCATAGCAATAATCAACAAATGCAAGAATGAATGCAAATGAGGTGTTGATTCTCAAATAATATTTTAGGAAGACTTTTATCAAGAGAAGATGTCTGTTTACAAAAGATTGATAATAATCATTCTTCCTAGCATCTTGATTTCCTGGAGTGAAGCGCGTACTTGGTGCTCCAACTCTGCCTCCTCTCTATTTGCTTTTGCTCGGATCATCCTAGACCATAGCATTATCAAACTCTATATTACAAAACATCTCTCTCATTATAAAGATCTCCTAATATGGAATAATTTTCGAATCAACACCTATGGTTTGAAATGAAATGTAAATATTAATGCAATGAGGTATTGATTGTAACACCTTGAAAATCGATTTAGTTAGAATTGGGTTCCGGTGATCAGAAATTCCATACCAGAAAGGTTCAAATATTGCATTGACTTAAATTATGGAGTCAATTACAACATATCAGACTCTATTTGAGTCACTTTATAAAACTTGGACCTAATTAAACTCTTTGAAAACAATTTAGTGACTAAATTGTAAAAATTGAAAGTTTAGGGGCAAAAGTGTAAAGTTTGGAAAGTTTAGGGACTACCTTCGTAATTATACCATTTTGAGGATGATTCACCTCCTTGCTTCATGTAAATCCTCATGAAAGAACTGATGAAGTTGACAAAGTTAACGGGGGATTATTATGATTGCCTTGATAGTGTAAAAATGTGGTAAAAGATAAAAAAAAACTAAAAAATTAAGGTTTCCTCCTTTGGTAGGAAATCCTTGGCCAGTTCATTTCCTTGTACTTAAGGATTAAAAAGGTTTAGTAAAAGCATATATGAAACATAGAAAACTCATTGAGCCTACTTTTTCTTTGTTTCCATCTTTTCTCATCACCCACCTAAGCTCACACCTTCACTGTCATCCCCTACCTCTAGCTCTAGCAAGCACCTCTCTTGTTTGTGCAAGCTTTCCTTGATTTCTCTATGTTATTGGATAGTCCTTGGTTTGGTAAGATAAGGACCCCAATCTTTGTGAATCCAGGAATATTTGAAGTTTAATTTTAAGATTTAAGTCTTGAAGATCATAGTTGAGCCCATGCTTTTGGAGCATGAATCCATGGAATTTTATTGGTTAAAATGTTATATTAAGCGTGAATATTTATTTTGAGTTTATAATTATAATTCTAACATTTCCCTAGTACTTTTGCCTAGCTCAAGAATTGGAGAAAGAAGGACCATCATCTCCTTCAAAAGATAGGAACAATGGAATCGTTATCTGAGAGCCTTTAGAGCTTCGAAAGTTGAGGTGAGTGTAGTCGGAGTCTCGAAAATTGCCCAGGTTCCTTTCTTGAACCTTTGATAATTTATTAATGTGTTTCTAACCTCGAGTCTTCAAGATATTGCATAAAACATTGTTGATGGCAATATTGGTAAGCATGGGAAAGTATTACATTGATTCATTGTCCGTAGCATCACTGTCATTGTTACCGGAATCATTGAGCATTGAATGTTGCCATTGGAATATTTATATTGATCTATTGTCATCAAATATTGCATTGAATCATTGCTTTTGCTTATTGATCTTAAGACATGGCTATTGAACTATTGCTATTTGTATTACCCCAAAATGTAGCCTAGAGCTTTGACAGTAGTTTGATTGTAATTCAAATTTGATTGTGATGCTTCTAAAATGGTTAATTTGGAGCCTTAGGACTAAATTAGAACTATAAAACAATAGATGACCTCTAATAAAAAGGACTAGATCAAATCCATAATAAAATCTAAAGTTTTCATGCTAAATCCACCTAAGTGTGGAGACTTGTGATAAGTGTTCAAAAGTACTATTTTTCTTACCCTTTTTACTCATATTATTGTTAGACTTAGGCTCATATTAGTTGCATAATTAGCTATTCATGCATTAATCCATGTTTCCTTCCATCGTTGAGCTTGATTACATAACTTGGTAGTTTTTGTGGGAAAAGATGCTGCTTTGGTGTGTTTTGTGTGTATGTACAGTATCACTTGCCAAAGCAAGGCTAGAGCTAGTTGCCAGGGCAATGCATGAAGGAGATGCCGAGCTAGTTGCCAGGGCAATGCATGAAGGAGACCCCGAGCCAGTTGCCAGGGCAATTGTCGAAAAGAGCAAAGGTGATATGGTAGTCGAAATTGATGACTAGACAAGCCTAAGATGACGTGGAGCAAAGCCCAATCCCAAAGGAATTTGATTTCCATGAAGAGATTAAAGAAGAATTAAATTCCAAGAAGATAGGAGAAGTTCTAGTAGGAATATAATTATAATAAAGAATTATATTCTTTAAAGATAATTTAGTTCCAACTTAACTTCCTCCTCAAAGAAGGACTTTGACCTAGCCCTATAAATAAGAAGGAGATTTCGACAAATCCATAGAGAGAGCAAGAGAGGGGAATTTCGACAACACCAAGGAGGGCAAGAGGAGAGAATTTTCGACAAGCATCTAGGGCAAGAAGGATTTTGACAAGCCTTCTTCACCTTTTCTTTCTTGTTCGATTGAGTTCATGCTAGGGATTAATTATCTTGTGTTTCTTTGGAACCTAGCCATGAACTAAATCTATTTGGCTATGGTTATTGTGTTTTGTGGTTGTGAGAAACTATTGGATTTTGTTTAGGTAATAAGAGTTTGCACTTTTCTATTCAAGGTTTATTCATTCTTGGTTCTTATTCTTGTTTGTGAGTGAATTGGGAGAGGATCTTGTGATTTCATCTATTTATCTAATATCGAGAGAGTTAGATTCGAGAAACGAATGAATATGATCTTTATTCAATCTATTGATGGTGAAGATTAATCCAGCTTAGGAATAAGTTAAGGATTTCAACGGCTAAGAGGAGCGCAAGATTGGTTGTTGTCCACCCTTGATTCACGCAGGGATGTATTATCAAGGCATGCACAAGTAGCTAGAGTTTCGACTTAGGGATAAGAAGAAACCATTGAAGAACGCTCTGCCGAACCTTGAATGTTGCTGCCCAGACGCCCAAGTAGTTGCCAGGCAACCATCGATTAGTTGCCAAGGCAACCCCGTTGTGCAAGTTGTCACGGCAACTGAGTTGCCCATGCACTCTTTTACCAAAACGATCCAATCGGCTATCACACCTCAACTCACGATAACTTGGCCTATCTCTCTCTCATTTGATCTCATATTTTCTTTTACTTTATTGCTTTCTAGTTTAGTTATTAGTTAAACTCCTATAATCCTTTATTTGTGTTTTTACTTTTTACAGTGCAAGAGACTAGATTCTTGAAGTGGCACCAATCCCTGTGGAGACGATATCTTTTATACTATAACTTGCAATGTGTATACTTGCACAATTGCGTAGCACTTATTACGCGCAACAAGTTTTTGGTGCCATTACCGGGGATTGGCAATAGCGACTTTGTTTTTATTTTCTTGCACTTTCTTTTTACTTTTCTTGTTTAAGATTCAAAGGGCTAACAAACTTTGGTTTTGTATTAGTATATGACCAGGGCGAGACCGACTACACCAGAATATCCCTTTGATCCAGAAATTGAACGAACCTTACAAAGACTTAGATGAAGGATAAGAGTAGCAATGGCTAATCAAGACGGCAATATGAATCAAGATGTTCTAACAGGAGGAGGAGTGATTCTTGCACGAAACAGAACTATTTGAGACTATTTTGAAGAAGATCTTGATGGACTTAATCCAAGAGTTGTCACATCTGAAATTGAAGCCGACCACTTTGAGTTAAAACCGGTAATGTTTAATATGATCAACACAATTGGTCAATTTGGCGGCTCAGTAACTGAAGATGCACGACAACATCTGAAATCTTTCCTCGAGATTTGCAACTCGTTCAAAATACACGGAGTCACCCCCGATGTCTTACGATTAAGATTATTCCCCTATTCACTGAGGGATAAGGCGAAAGCATGGTTGAATAGCATTCCTGCCGGATCAATAGCATCTTGGACCGATCTTTGTCGTGATTTCCTTGCTCAATTTAATCCTACAAATTTGACTGATAAGCTTCGTAACGACATTACTTCTTTTCGGCAAGCAGATGATGAATCCATGTACGAGGCTTGGGTGCAATATAGAGAACTTCTATAGAAATGCCCCCTACACGGATTCCCAGTGTGGACTCAAGTAAAAATGTTTTACAACGCCGTGAATACACCAATAAGGATGATGCTAGATGCCTCGGCAAACGGCATACTTCTAGATAAGTCGCCGGAGGAAGCAATGCAAATTTTAAACAGGCTGGCCAAGAATGATTATCAATTCCCATCTACTAGAAGAGGAGGAGTTAGACGCCAAGCCACAATACATGAACTAGGATCATCAGATTCAATTTCGGCACAATTGGCCACTTTAACCAAGATGGTCCAGAACATGCAAAAACCAAACAACACACATGAAGTCAAGGTAATGGATTCTTTTTGTGAGTTATGTGGTGATAACCATGATTCTTCTTAATGTATGCAGAATCCGGAATCCAGCTTCTATGTGGGGAATTACAATCAGAACAACAATGTGATGTCCAATACATATAATCCAGCTTGGAAGAAGCACCCGAATTTTTCATGGAGTAATCCCAACAATGCTCTAAACCAGAACAATCATAATGCACAAGCATCGGGATTCCAGCAGAATATGCCACGACAACAGTTGCCGCAGTAACAACCGACAACATCTAGTTCTTTGGAAAATTCTCTAAATGCTTTTATGATGAAAACTGAATCTTATATGGCTGAGAATAGTAACTTCATAAAAAGAACTGACGCTTTTATTAACAGGACCGAGATGAGATTGCAAAACCAAGAGGCGACAATCAAATCATTGGAAAATCAAGTCGGACAATTTGCTCAAAATCTGAATACTAGACCGCAAGGAGGTTTACCTAGCGATATTGAAGTCGCAAGAGGAACTGACCATGAGCAATGTAAGGCAATCACCACTAGAAGTGGCCAACAACTTAGAGAGGCTCAAACCCACTCATCAAACAAAACTCCATAAAACGATCAAGACGAACCTAGCGGCAAAGCCTCAGATGCTGAACCAGGAATTGCCGCGGCAACCGGCAATAAGCATGCCTCAGCAACTGATGATAAAGACCCCTCGGCAACTTGTAAAAAGCATGCCTCGGCAACCCCAATTGATAATGCCTCGGCAACTCCAGTTGTCCCGACAATGCCGTCAATCAGGTTCCAAACCAATGAAAGGATCGAAGATATCCGACTTCCACCACCATTCCCACAAAGGTTGAAGTGACAAAAGCAAGAATACCAATTCAAGAAGTTTCTTGATATCCTAAAGCAAGTCCACATCAACTTGCCATTGGTGGAAGCAATTGAACAAATGCCAAACTATGCCAAGTTTCTTAAAGACATTGTGTCCAAGAGAACAAAGCTAGGAGAGTTTGAAACAGTTGCCGCAACAGAGGGATGCATGGCAATGTTGCACAATCGTATGCCACCCAAGTTGAAGGATCCCGAAAGTTTCACAATACCCTGTTCCATTGGAAATCACTATGTCGGGAAAGCATTATGCGACCTTGGGGCTAGCATAAACTTGATGCCTAAATCGGTTTTCCAGAAACTAGGAATCGGGAAGGCAATACCTACAACAGTTATGCTACAGCTAGCCGACAGATCCTATGTGCATCAAGAGGGAAAAATCGAGGACATACTGGTAAAAGTTGATAAATTTATTTTTCCCGCTGACTTTATTGTTTTGGATTGTGAAGCAGATGAGCATGCACCCATCATTCTCGAGAGACCATTCCTAGCAACAGGGAGAACCTTGATCGATGTTGAAAAGGGAGAACTCACAATGAGAGTGAATGACCAGCAAGTTAAACTAAATGTGTTCCAAACGTTAAGGCATGCCGATGATCCAGAAGAATGCCAACTTCTTCATGCCATGGCAGAGTTTAACTTCGACGAGGAATTTAGTTGCCTCGGCAACTACATAGCCGATCAAGAGGAACCTGAGGAATGTGAAAAACCGGTCGATGAGGAACAACAAGAAGAGGCAAATTGGCTAGTCAATCGACCAGGTACATACTTTGAACCACTGGATTACTCAGGTAAGGAAGGTAAACTAAAAAAACCCTCTATTGAACAACCACCGATTCTTGAGTTGAAACAATTGCCAGAGCAACTAAAATATGCATACTTAGGAACCGATAATATATTGCCTGTAATTATTTCTTCTAAGTTACAGCCTGAGTAGGAAAAGAAGCTGATCAAGATGTTGAAGCTACACAAAAAGGCAATAGGGTGGACAATTGCCGACTTGAAGGGAATTAGCCCGGCAGTGTGCATGCACAAGATTTTGTTGGAAGATGATCACAAACCTTCAATTGAGGCCCAGATGAGACTGAACCATGACATGAAAGGGGTTGTAATGAAAGAAATCATCAAGTGGCTTGACGCCGACATTATATACCCTATCTCTGATAGTACATGGGTAAGTCTGGTACAATGCGTACCGAAAAAGGGAGGTATAACGGTGGTAAGTAATGAAAACAATGAACTCATTCCAACTAGGACTGTGACCGGTTGGAGGGTTTGCATGGATTATCGAAAGCTAAACAAAGCCACTAGGAAAGATCACTTCCCATTACCCTTTATTGATCAAATGCTTAACCGTCTTGCAGGTAAACCCTTTTTATTGTTTTCTTGATGGTTACTCAGGTTACAATCAAATTGCCATAGCACTAGAAGATCAAGAAAAGACAACCTTCACATGCCCTTACGGTACTTATACCTTCCGAAGAATGCCGTTCGGATTATGTAACGCCCTGCAACCTTCCAAAGATGCATGATGTCACTCTTTTCAGACATGGTCGAAGACTTCCTTGAGATCTTCATGGATGATTTTTCTATTTTTGGTAATGACTTCGACAGCTGTCTCGGCAATTTAGAGAGGGTGTTGGCAAGATGTGAAGAAACTGATTTAGTCCTCAATTGGGAGAAATGTCATTTTATGGTAGATGAAGGAATAGTGCTCGACCACAAGATTTCATCCAAGGGAATTGAAGTAGACAAAGCCAATGTGGACGTGATCGAGAGATTACCCCCACCAAGTTCGGTTAAAGGAATTCGAAGTTTTCTTGGACATGCAGGTTTTTACAGGAGGTTCATTCATAATTTTTCTAAAATCACTAAACCCTTGTGCAATTTGCTTGAACATGATAAAGTCTTTGATTTTGATGATTCTTGCACCCAAGCATTCGAAACCCTAAAGAAAAATCTTGCCTCGGCACCCATTGTCGTTCCACCAGATTGGACGCTACCTTTTGAGCTCATGTGTGATGGAAGTGAATTCGCGGTAGGAGCAGTCCTAGGCCAACGCACAGGTAAGACCTTCCATGTGATATACTACGCTAGTAAAACTCTGCATAGTGCTCAAGTGAATTACACAACAATGGAGAAAGAGTTACTAGCTGTAGTTTTCGCATTTGACAAGTTCCGATCCTATTTGATTGGTACAAAGGTAATTGTTCATATGGACCATTCGACAATCAAATATCTATTTGCTAAAAAGGATGCAAAACCTCATTTGATTCGTTGGATATTACTTTTACAAGAATTTGATATTGAAATTAAGGACAGGAACAGAAAATCAAGTGGCCGATCACTTATCACGCTTAGAACACAACAGGGAGGAGGACGCGGATCTAGAGATATGCGATGCATTCCCGGATGAACAAATTTTGGTTGCCTCGGCAACCATAGATGAACACGCCTAGGAAACTCTCGACACCTGGGCAACCCTTGACGCGCACGCCTCGGCAATTTTGGGAGCAGTCGCCGCGGCAGCACATGCCTCGGCAATACCCTGGTACGCGGGTTTAGTTAATTTCCTTGTTTGTGGTATTTTACCTTATGGCATTACTCACCAAGGGAAGAAGCGGTTCCGCCATGATGCTAAGCATTACTTTTGGGACGAGCCTCTTTTGTTTAAACAATGTGCAGATCAGGTTATACGCCGATGTGTCCTTGAAGAAGAGCAACAGAATGTACTCCGGCAATGCCATTCTTCACCCTATGGAGGACATTTTGGAGGAACTCGTACCGCGGCCAAAGTTTTGCAATCCGGTTTGTATTTCCCAACATTGTACAAAGATCCCAAGACTTTTACAAGCAATGTGATCGTTGCCAGAGGACGGGCAATATCTCTAGACGACATGAGATGCCGCTCTAGAACATCATCGAGGTGGAATTGTTCGATGTATGGGGGATCGATTTTATGGGACCTTTCCCATCTTCATTCGGCAACCTCTACATATTACTTGTCGTCGACTACGTGTCTAAATGGGTTGAGGCAGTTGCAGTTCCCAACAACGATTCCAAGACCGTGCAATGATTCTTGCAGAAAAACATATTTACACGGTTTAGGATGCCGAGAGCAATTATCAGTGACGAAGGCAAGCATTTTGACAACAAACTAATTGCCAAGATGTTGCAATGCTTCGGCATATCACACAAGATCGCCATTGCATATCACCCACAAACCAACGGGCAAGCAGAAATTTCCAACCTGGAATTGAAGGGTTTACTCGAGAAAGTTGTAAACCCCTCTAGGAAGGATTGGTCATTAAGACTAGATGACGCACTTTGGGCATATCGCACTGCATTCAAAACACCCTTAGGTATGTCCCCCTTCCGACTTGTCTATGGAAAAACATGCCATCTACCGGTGGAAATCGAACACAAGGCATACTGGGCAATCAAGACCGTGAATATTGATTGGGAAAGTGCCGGACAAAAGCGTTTGTTGGACCTCAATGAGATAGAAGAATTCCGTGCACTCGCCTATAACAATGCACGAATCTACAAGGAGAAAACAAAGCGATGGCATGACAAGAAACTATTGCCACGGCAATTCACGCCAGGGCAACTAGTTCTCTTATTCAATTCTCGGCTAAAACTTTTCCCGGGAAAGCTGAAATCAAGATGGTCGGGACCATTCGAAGTTGTCAAACCATTCTCCCATGGTGCTGCGATAATCAAGTCCATCTCTGATAACCATGAATTCAAAGTTAATGGACAAAGATTGAAGCACTACAATGGTGCCCATGTGGAACGTAACAAGGAAGTGGTCAACTTAGGAGATGCATGAGCATGCTCTCCCTTTTGATATTTTATTTTTATTTTTATTTATTTATTTTTATTTTTATTAAGTATTTATTTTATTTTATTTTTTCGAATTTTTATTTTTTTATTATTTCCGATTATTATTAATTTTCTTTAGGATAGTTTTTTTTTATTTTTTCTTTACCTTTTTAAGTTTAAGAATCCCATTACACATCTTTATTTATTAGTTTATCTTTAATTTTAATCCTTATTTGATTTGTCTTTGAATTGTAGGAAAAAAAGTTCAAGATAAAGAGGAATTTTAATTCAAGTAGGAAAACATCTTCAACAAGGAAACTAATGGGCTGAATCTAAGGCTTATATAAAGCCTCCAATTTACCCTAATCACAACCCCTTTGCCGTCACCCTCTCCCTAAACCAAACCCTTTTTCGTTTTCCCCTAATCCCACCCACCTATCTTTTCTATAAAACCCATCACCCTTAACCTATTCCTACTTTCTATCTTGCAACTTTTTAGTTTTTTTTTTCTTTTCTTTGTTTTTACAAAACTCACAACCAAGATCATCCATGGCATCCAAGATTAAATTTTTAGTTCATCCAAGTTCCTCCAAAGAACCAAGATACAAGAAGTTTGCTACACCGGTGGTTCAAGAAAGATTTCACTCCAAGTTTGAAAGCCGGAAGATTCATGAAGAACAAGGCTTTGAATACTCCAACTCTCATTAAGATTTCGGCCTTGAACCATTCATCTTCGAGAGGATTGCACATCAAAAGTGGCAAATCTTTTGCCATCAACCGGAACCGGGTAACATCTCATGGGTCATACTCATAAGTCCCAAAAACGTCAACACCATTTACGGGCTTTACATTGAGAAGGACGAGCATCAAGCCTTCGTTGATCAAATCACTCCCAAGCAACTCGACAAGGTGCTTCAAGAACTCACTCAATCGGGAACTCATTGGAACAACGGTAAATACTAGGGAACGGTAAATCGCCTTCAGCTTAAACCCGAGGCAAAACTATGGAATAAGTTTGTTAAAACTTCTTTAATGCCCACCACACACAATACTACCGTTGATATACCACTTCTTTTGCTCATACATTCTATTTTTCATAATCACATCATTAACATTGGAAAAATTATTTGTGATGAGATTTTTGTATGTAGCTCAAAAGATAAGGGTTCTCTTTTCTTCCCTTGATTAATTTCTAATCTTTGCAAGGAGATGCATGTCCCAAGTGAGTCCACCGATGAAAAGGCCCTACCCAAGTCCGGTTGGAATCAAGCACTAATCCGAAAGCTAATGGGAGAGTCACAGGGAAATTCTTCAAGGCCTCTAATTGCCACGGCAACTCCTGCCGCCCCGACAATCCCTAATGCCCAAGCACCTAACGCCCGGGCAACTCGACCATCAACACCGGGACACTTTGAAGCACTCTTGCAACCATTGGCAAGCCACCTAAGGCAAATTGAAGACCGGCAACTACTGTTCATGCGGTACATGAAGGAGCACAACAATGCCATCACCCAAGTCATCCTAGAAAAGTACCCGGACAGTCGCGTGTCGTTCCCAATCTTTCCTGCCGAGATCCTTGCCCCGGCAACCAATGAAGCAGTCGCCACGGAAACCGCAATAGATGATGCCGCGGCAACCTACATTGTACACGCACAAGCTGATGCCATGCAACCAACCCTGAAGATGCCACGTCAACCAAAGCTAAAGATATCCCGGCAACCACTGCAAAAGCCAAAGGTAAAGCACCTATGCCCGAATCAACTCCTACGGAATCATTTTCTGATTTTTCAGATTCGGACGAGTCCTCCATTACACCAACAAAGACCGCACCAATTGAATCCTCCAAGCGAAAAGCCAATGACATTGATAAAGAGGACGATGAGGACAACCCCGTACGAGGATCGATTCCACCACCGGTAACAAGAAAACAACCATCACGTTCAAGCAAGAGAATCAAGACACCGACCAAAAGGAAACTAATCATCTACGATGATGAACTCTCGGAGTAAGTCCTCGTATGCATTTTATTTTTCGTTATTTTTATTTTTCTTTAATGCATGCATTGAGGACAATGCCTCACTCGAGTTTGGGGGGGATTGTTATTAGTAGTTACCATGTTTAGTTACATTCATCTTAAGTATTACATTTAGGATACATAAATTGCTTGCCATGCCTTTAGTTGGAATAATAATTGCTTAGATTTGATGAATATCCGATGATGACATTGCCAATGCACTTAATTGATAGAATTTTTATTCTAGGATAACCATGGAAAAACTTAGAATTTTACTATGATGCTAATTTTGATGAAACACTGTTGTGGTTTGATTGATTTAAAGAATTCTAGTGAACTTAGGTTGATAATTAACAAATTGGGGGATTAGAATAAAAATTGGATGAATGCTAGAGGTGCCTGAAATTGGCTCTAGCATGTGCTAAAAAAATTGACCACTAGAGGTGCCCGAAACTGGCTCTAGTATGTGTTAAAAAAATTGATAGCTAGAGCTACCCGAAACCGGCTCTAGTCGAATAAATTAACTTAAGAAAACTAAAAACAAAACACTAGAGGTGCCCAAAACTGGCTCTAGTTAAAACATGTTAAAAAGAACCCAATGAAGTAATTTGAAAACCTATTGTTTGCATAGAATCTGAAAAATCAACTTGCACACAACTCCGCAAACACTCACAAGCATTATAGTTTGATTCCGAGTAATTCCTAAGTTTTTCGAAAAAAATAAAAAGCCAATCATACTTTGTACCCCGGTTCAGAGAATTGAAATCAAGTTCAAAGCTATGTTTGTGAAAATTAAAGTCTTGGCAGGTACTTATGAGTTTGCATTGCTTGAGGACAAGCAATAGTTCGAGTTTCGGGGTGTGATAAGTGTTCAAAAGTACTATTTTTCTTACCCTTTTCACTCATATTATTGTTATACTTAGGCTCATATTAGTTGCATAATTAGCCATTCATGCATTAATCCATGTTTCCTTCCATCGTTGAGCTTGATTACATAACTTGGTAGTTTTTGTGGGAAAAGATGCTACTTTGGTGTGTTTTGTGTGTATATGCAGGATCACTTGCCAAAACAAGGCTAGAGCTAGTTGCCAGGGCAATGCATGAAGGAGATGTCGAGCTAGTTGCCAGGGCAATGCATGAAGGAGACGCCGAGCCAGTTGCCAGGGCAATTGTCGACAAGAGCAAAGGTGATATGGTAGTCAAAATTGATGACTAGACAAGCCCAAGATGACGTGGAGCAAAGCCCAATCCCAAAGGAATTTGATTTCCATGAAGCGATTAAAGAAGAATTAAATTCCAAGAAGATAAGAGAAGTTCTAGTAGGAATATAATTATAATAAAGAATTATATTCATTAAAGATAATTTAATTCCAACTTAACTTCCTCCTCAAAGAAGGACTTTGACCTAGCCCTATAAATAAGAAGGAGATTTCGACAAATCCATAGAGAGAGCAAGAGAGGGGAATTTCGACAACTCCAAGGAGGGCAAGATGAGAGAATTTTCGACAAGCATCTGGGGCAAGGAGGATTTCGACAAGCCTCATTCTTCACCTTTTCTTTCTTGTTCGATTGAGTTCATGCTAGGGATTAATTATCTTGTGTTTCTTTGGAACCTAGCCATGAACTAAATCTATTTGGCTATGGTTATTATGTTTTGTGGTTGTGAGAAACTATTGGATTTTGTTTAGGTAATAAGAGTTTGCACTTTTCTATTCAAGGTTTATCCATTCTTGGTTCTTATTCTTGTTTGCGAGTAAATTGGGAGAGGATCTCGTGATTTCATCTATTTATCTAATATCGGGAGAGTTAGATTCAAGAAATGAATGAATATGATCTTTATTCAATCTATTGATGGTGAAGATTAATCCGACTTAGGAATAAGTTAAGGATTTCAACGGCTAAGAGGAGCGCAAGATTGGTTGTTGTCCACCCTTGATTCACGCTGGGATGTATTATCAAGGCATGCACAAGTAGCTAGAGTTTTGACTTAGGGATAAGAAGAAACCATTGAAGAACGCTCTGCCGAACCTTGAAGGTTGCTGCCCAGACGCCCAAGTAGTTTCCCAACTAGTTGCCCAGGCAACCATCGATTAGTTGCCAAGGCAACCCCGTTGTGCAAGTTGCCACGGCAACTGAGTTGCCCGTGCACTCTTTTACAAAAACGATCCAATCGGCTATCACACCTCAACTCACGATAACCTGGCCTATCTCTCTCTCATTTGATCTCATATTTTCTTTTACTTTATTGCTTTCTAGTTTAGTTATTAGTTAAACTCCTATAATCCTTTATTTGTGTTTTTACTTTTTACAGTGAAAGAGACTAGATTCTTGAAGTGGCACCAATCCCTGTAGAGACGATATCTTTTATACTATAACTTGCAACGTGTATACTTGCACAATTGCGTAGCACTTATTACGCGCAACAACTTGCACACTTGTCAAACGTTAGGCAAGGCAAGTGTGAGGAAAGGGGCGATCCACGATATTTGAAAGGAAAGAAGGATGAACAAAAAAAACTTGTCATATTTCTCCTTCACTCTCCCCATAGCCGACTTGAGAAAGAAAAAAATGAGAGAAAGTTTACATCCATGGCAAATGCTAGCATATTCCTTGATATTTTGGTTCGGATAGCTTAGGAGAAAGGTAATCAAGTTATATTGTAATTGATTGTTAAATTTTCCATGGATTTTGTGAATGAGAGTAGGAAGCTTTCTTGTAATCAAGTTTTTAGTTGAAAACATGTTAGGATGACCATGCTATTGTGTGTATTATATGAGAAATTCTTGTTGTTGTTGTGATCTTAGGCTTACAATTGAATTTGTGATCACATTGTTTGGTGGATTGTCGTGGACTGACTTTTACATTTAGGGACTAAATTTATCATCAAAGGATCACTTTGAAACTGTTATTAATTTTCAAAAATAGGGAAGGGGCTGTTTTATTATTTTAAGGATGTTAAGGGACTGTTTTGAAAGGTTTTAGGGGCTGTTTTATAAACTGGAAGTTAAGGGACTGTTTTATAAATTATTGGAACTGTTTTGCAAGAAATATGGATTGTTTTGAAAGATTAAGGGATGGTTGGCAAACTGGAAATTTAGGGACTATTTTACACTGAATAAGTAGACTGTTTTGAGCTTGAAAATGTATACATAGGAAAATGACACTGTTTTGCATAAACTTGAACATTAGTGGACTATTTTTGTGTAATCTTATATGAATATATATATATATATATATGAATGTTTTGATTGTTCTGTAAGTGGATGAATGTCAAGGGTTGCTCTAATGTGTGATTACATTTCCTTGTCATAATTAGACCAAGAAGAAGTTGAAGAAGTAAGGACTAGAGTAGATAAACAAAAGAGAGTTGTGATATGGGAGCAAAGATAGCTCAGAATAAACTGTGAGTGTAGTTTAAAGTCTCGGGATAGGCTAGTAACTTTCTTGAGCATTTCTTAATGTTTTAATTTCATTAATTTATCTAGAAATATGCGATGCACAAATAAGCTTGGAACTATGGTAAGTACCTAAATGTTAGGTAAGCTATGTTATGTAATATTTGATTTAATGATATGCCCATGGTATGGCCTATGTTTGCTCAGACATATATGCTTGATAAGAAACCTATGCTATGTTATCTTTTGACTAAGAAATAAGCATGAATTGAGAACCATATATGAACTATGTATGTGATTGATATAACTACAATAAGCTATGTTTATTTCTGATTCTGATGTAATGAGAATAAAATGAAAGCCTTGGATTTGATTCTATCGTAGGTATAGTTGGCATGCCATAGAGTCCATAGAGATCGGTTTTGGGGTGGACTACGGTCCTTATTTAGCGACAGTAGGAGGGAAGTATTGTGGTCATTTGGCGATTGTATGAGGGATTGACCGGTACTGCTGGCACCATTTTAATTGGCGACAGTTGGTTGGAGATTCATGTACCTAGGCTGTTACTTGCTTTTCAAGGCTATGTTAAAGACAAATAATGAAATTTGTAAACCAAGTTTAAGAATTACCTAAACACCTTGTGATAAATAATCCATGTTTATGCAATGCTATGCTTGCTATCTTACATGATAAGTAACATGTGATTATGAGATGATATGTTTTGTACCTTTGGTGATAAATAATCCAAGTTTATGCAATGCTATGCTTGCTATCTTACATGATAAGTAACAAGTGATTATGAGATGATATGTTATGCTTGGTATCTTCTAGGGTAAGTAACTTATGCCTATGTTAGGTACATTAAGTGACAAATAGCTCATATCTAAATTATGTTATGTCAAACGTTTATTATGATAAGTAAATTTAAGTTTAAAATATACCATGTTTGATAACTTACATGGTAAGTAGCACCTAATTATATATATATATATATGACATGCTATGTTCCGAAAGATTAAGGACTATTTTTGACAAAATCTAACTATGTTATGGACTGTTTTGAATCTATAAATGTATATATATGTTTTATGCACAGTTTTGAATAAGATACAAGTATACATGGACTGTTTTGAATCTATAAATGTATATATATGTTTTATGGAGTTTTGAATAAGGTACAAGTATACATGGATTGTTTTGAATCTATAAATGTATATATATATGTTTTATGCACAGTTTTGAATACGATACAAGTATACATGGACTGTTTTGAATATATAAATGTGTATATATGTTTTATGGACAATTTTGAATAAGGTACAAGTATACATCGACTGTTTTGAATCTATAAATGTGTATATATGTTTTATGGACAGTTTTGAATAAGGTACAAGTATACATGGACTGTTTTGAATCTATAAACGTATATATATGTTTTATGCACAATTTTGAATAAGATACAAGTATACATGGACTGTTTTGAATCTATAAATGTATATATATGTTTTATGGACAGTTTTGAATAAGGTACAAGTATACATGGACTTTTTTGAATCTATAAATGTATATATGTTTTATGCACAATTTTGAAAAAGCTACAAGTATACATGGACTGTTTTGAATCTATAAATGTATATACATGTTTTATGGACAGTTTGAATAAGGTACAAGTATACATGGACTGTTTTGAATCTATGAATGTACATAAATGTTTTATGGACAGTTTTTAATAAGATACAAGTATACATGGACTGTTTTGAATCTATAAATTTATGTACAAGTATAAAAATGTATACTCATGAAATAATGGTAATATGGATATTCTTAAACAAAAGATATACAAGTGAAATAAGTGACTAGAATTACAAGACTATGATAAAAGAAAGTTTATATGATAGTAATGAGTCATGAAAAAGACTTGCATAGCAAGTAATGTCTATTTTGAGTATCCAATTGGGTGAATAGCTATGCTCTTTTCGAATACCTATATGTATACATGGACATGCTTAAGTTCGAATCACCCATGTATAAGTGTCATTTATTGTGTGAATGTCTTGACCTTGAATGGTTAACTTTTTTGGTCCAAGCTTAGAAATATATGTGCGTGAGTAAAAGATCTAAGTGAAAGGATGGATTATTGTTCCATGCTTTAGATGCTTTAGGCTACCTCACTAAGTAATCATACTTATGCATCCTTTCACTGTATTTCAGGTTAAGTTCGTTTTGGTTAGCTATAAGCCTGGACAAGATCACCGAAAGTTGAGATTGTACGTCTTGAATTTCCTTAAATAACTCCTAGATGGTGGCACATAGTTGTTAGGTTGCATAATGCATTTAGATTCCATTTTGGCTATATATGTATATAAGTTTTATAAGTATTCAAAGTTTTGTATGGGCCATTAATTATCTCTTGGTGATTGCTTGCTTAATATGATTTATTAGTTAGCAAGATTGAGTAGTTGCTTGATAGTTGAGCTATGTTAGAGTTATGTTCAAATGTTTTCTTGTCAAATAAATTATGTGAGTTGTGATGGTTAATGGATTGAGATCATGAATGATTGGTAGGACACCTTATAATGCGAATAAGATTAAAGGTTATAAACAAAATATTTGTTATGCTAAGAACTAGTGATTAATGTGTATTGTATATGATATGTTGTTTAATTATATGTAAGAGTCTTAAGTTGATATATTATCTTGATGGCATGTGTGCTATAAGTTGAAATATGTATAATATCATGAGTTAAACCCCAAATAAAAGTGGTGTTGTTCGAATGGCTAGTTTAATGGTTAGAATAAGTAAATGGTTAAATGTTAACGGATTTTGTATTTGGTCATCTATGCAAAGGTTATATGTGTCTGGAAAGGATTAGTTTAGGCTTCGAATTAATTTGATCTTAGTAGTTGAAGGTGGCTATCACCATTTTGCAAACAATCTAATAAGCTTTATGGTAGTGTAAGCTAAGTTAGATTTGAAGTTCGAAAGATTTCTTGTGGGTGAAGCTATGTTTGACATAAGTTTTGAATGCTTGTTGCTAAGGAAACATGATTGGTATAGATATGTTTTACTTAGTTGATAATCTCAGTTAATAAGTCTTGATACTAAATGGTATAACAAGGAGATGGTCAATAAGTTAAGGGTTTTAAGATGTCTCCCTAACGAATGAACCGGTTTACTTCAGTTGGCCTATTTTGAGATGAACCTTAAAAGATTTTTTTATATCGAAGTTTAAGTCATCTTTGTAAAGAATGGTTGTGATATGAAAGGTTTTAAATTCGATGCTTGATGAACAAGTTATGTACTTGAATCTTTATAAGTTAACTTGAGTATTTTGAGGTGAAATCTTGTCTTTGATTTACCTTTGGAGTTTTGAAATCAAGACGACATGTGCTTAATATTTCCTTGTTTTTTTATAACACTTTCCAATTCGGCTTACTCCTAAGATGGGTTAGGGGTATTTTAATTTGATATCAGAGCTTAGGTTTAGTCGATTCTCAGACTAAACCAGAACTCGTTGCATCATCATAAGTTATTGTGCCACCCAAGAGTTAAATCTGATAAGTACTTATTATAAATGTCTGATAAAGCTCTCTTTTATACGTTATTAGCCTTTAGAAACGTTTGAGACATGTCATGGTTGGATTTGCGAGAGCCCCGTTGGCTCCTCCAATGGAGGAGAAAGTGTAAGAATGAACCAAGAATAGCAGAATTCTCAAAATGTTGCTAGCAGTAGCAATAAGCCCTTTCAAATTATCCTGTGTAGTAAGAATATTTCCTCCGTATAACGAAACATTCAATAAATTAGTTGTTTCTTTGACACAAGATTCCCAAACCCTCATATTCTTCCTTTGATTGTACAACCAAGGACTTCAATAAGAAACGTTAGCTTAATATCAAAGCTTATACCCTCGTGAGTACGATTGAATCGTATTCAAATCTTGTATATGTTTTGCTTGATTTTGAATCAACTCATTCCCTTATATGATCTATCCCTATTGAGAATTCTTGAAATCCAAGGTAACTATATGAGAGCCTTATCCTCATCTACTCACCTTAGGAAAATTCGAGGACAAATTTTTTTAAGGGAGAAGAATTGTAATACCCCAAAATGTAGCCTAGAGCTTTGATAGTAGTTTGATTGTAATTCAAATTTGATTGTGATGATTCTAAAATGGTTAATTGGGAGCCTTAGGACTAAATTAAAACTATAAAAAATAGATGACCTCTAATAAAAATGACTCAATCGAATCCATAATAAAATCTAAAGTTTGCATGCTAAATCCACCTAAGTGTGGGGACTTGCACACTTGTTAAACTTGGGCAAGGCAAGTGTGGGGAAAGGGGGGATCCATGGAATTTGCAAGGAAAGAAGGATTAACAAAAAAAACTTGTCATCTTTCTCCTTCGTTCTCCCCATAGTCGACTTGAGAAAGAAAAAAGTGAGAGAAAGTTTATATCCATGGCAAATGCTAGCCCAATTCCTTGATATTTTGGTCGGGTAGCTTAGGAGAAAAGTAATCACCTTTCATTTTTTTTCTTCCTTCAAGTTATATTGTAATTGCTTGTTAAATTTTCCAAGGATTTTGTGAATGATAGTAGGAAGCTTTCTTGTAATCAAGTTTTTAGTTGAAAACATGTTAGGATGACCATGCTAGTGTGTGTAATATATGAGAAATTCTTGTTGTTGTTGTGATCTTAGGCTTACAATTGAATTTGTGATCACATTGTTTGGTGAATTGTCGTGGACTGACTTTTGCATTTAGGGACTAAATTGATCATCAAAGGATCACTTTGAAACTGTTCTTAATTTTAAAAATAGGGGAGGGGCTGTTTTGTTATTTTAAGGGTGCTAAGGGACTGTTTTGAAAGTTTTTAGGGCTGCTTTATAAACTGGAAGTTAAGGGATTGTTTTATAAATTATTGAAACTGTTTTGCAAGAAATATGGACTGTTTTGAAAGATTAAGGGACTGTTTGCAAACTGGAAATTTAAGGACAACTTTACACTGAATAAGTGGACTGTTTTGAGCTTGAAAATGTATACATAGGAAAATGACACTGTTTTGCATAAACATGAACAATAGTGGACTATTTTTGTGTAAGTTTATATGAATATATATATAAATGTTTTGATTGTTCGGTAAGTGGATGAATGTCAAGGGTTGTTCTAATGTGTGATTGCATTTCCTTGTTATAATTAGACCAAGAAGAAGTTGAAGAAGTAAGGACTAGAGTAGATAAACAAAGGGAGTTATGATCAGGGAGTGTTACCTATCCAAAAGTATTGTTTTTAATGTCAATCTTACAATGCTTTTGCTTGTTTTTAGGTTCATTTAGTTTCATTAGGATGTTAAAACCATGCATTTGCACAAGGAGTTTCGAATTCTGTCTATGTTAGTGTGAAGCGTTGTTTGTTGGCAATTTTACAGGTTTGACATAGTATTTGGCCTAGAAAAGCAACATAGGAAGGGATGCCAGAGAGAATGTCGAGTGCTGTTGGCATAGATGACTAACAATGCCTAGCACCGGTTGGCAGAGAAGTGAACTTGATGCCATGCCAAGAAGCTGTTGGACCCCAAAAAATAGGATAAGATCATGCTTTGAAAAGATAGCAATTGGATCAATCTCTGAAAAAATAGCGGATAAGATGGTGCCAAGATTGTTTGGCAGATTCATGCCAAGCTTGGATGCCAAGGAAACGTCGGCAGTATGACATCAGCTTTAGCCTGATCAGCTCTCATTCAAATTTGGATAAGATGATTATCTCTTATCCCTTCAGCATTTAAAATTCAAATGAGGAGCTCATCCTATCCCTTCCTTGCACACCTATTTAAAAACCAACCAAGGAGAACTTTGGAGGGAGGAAATTTTATTCATAGACGATCGGAGTGAGGAGTTGGAGTGCAAGGCGATTGACAACCGGCTGTACCTAGGAAGGGTGGTTCGACCAGCTTGGCCAAGAACCTGGATCTTGAAGGGTTGTATCGAGAAACCTTTTCTCGCTCATTCTCTCTTTCAAGTTATTTTATCTTATTTTTAATGATGATGTATTTTGAAAACGTTTATGGTTTTTTGGTTAAATCCCTCACATGAACTATGTTAATAGTTGGTGGGGGATGTTTGCGTTGAACGATGTTTTATGTTTCAATTTTTAATAATAAATCTTTCTTCGACGTTATTTTATCTATTCGGCATACTTCAATGTTTTCTAAATACTATGCCAAGCGAGAGCTGGCACTGTTTGCCTATTGCTCCTCAATATCTTAACAGACTTGGGGTGGCAACTATTAAGTTGTCGAATACTGAGGAGAGAAGCTTCGAGAGAAGTCATTCAAGTAGATGAACTTACTTCGGGAGTGAAATCTACCCCTTAGGAGTATAGATTGGATCTTAATCAAATTGGTTTATTTAAAAGCATGCGTTATAGAGATATAGGGGTTTTTACATGATAAATTTAGGGCAATGACCATCGAGAGAGGCTTTGCTAATTTTGAATCTGCTTGGCAAACAATGCCAAGACAGGTTGTTATTGGAAGCTGGCACGACATGAATAATGTAAAAACCAGGCATTCCCTGCCAACGCTCATCATTCATTAAAGCACATTCCTTGCCAACATCTTACTTTTCATTTATTTTATTTCATTTCAATTATTTCCAAAACCACTTCGAAACAAACAACATTTTCTCAAGACAAGTAACAATCAAAGCAATTGAATTCCAAGTCAATCTCTGTGGGATCGATACTCAGCTTAACTATAGTATTACTTGCAGACCGTGTATACTTGCACGTAAGAGACTCATCTTGGCACTATTTTATACTTCTCCAATACATATTTTCTGCCCCTTTTCCCATCATTCACTTAGAGAGTCTACAAGTTGTTGGCGTCGTTGCCAGGGGTTGCAACGAAGTTAGTTGTTTTTAAATTTTTACTTGTCTTTCTTTTATATTTTGTTTTTTTGTTTTTATCGGTGTATGACCAGAAGCCATCCTTTGGTGGATGAGTTGTCATACGATCCAAAAATTGAGAAAACCTTGCAGAGGTTAAAAAGAAGATTCAGAGAGATTAATAATCAAGGTAATAGAGGGAATGGTGTGGTGAACAATAAAGGAAATGCACTTAACAATGTGATGCTACCACCACCTGTTAATAAAGAAAGACCTATTAGAGAACATTTGGCACCAACCATTGACAATCTGATGCCAAGATTGGTTAGGGCAGAGGTAAACGCTGTTAATTTTAAACTTAAGCCGGTAATGATTCAAACTGTTTTGAATGTAGGTTAGTTAGACAGAGCACTTACTGGAGATCCTAGGCAACATCTGAAGCAGTTCATGGAGATCTGCCAGTTATTTCAACAAAATAGAGTACCTGAAGATACCGTGAAACTGAAGTTATTCACATTTTCCTTGAGAGATAGAGCTAAGGCTTGGCTCAATTCCTTGCCATTAATGATTTTGAATATCCTATTGCTAGACTTGGGTCCTGAACTAAAACCAGTGGGAAATTTCAGGTTGATGAATTAACGTCCATCCATGCCGAGATTTCCAATCTTAATTGCATGGTGAGAACATTGCAAAAGAACAATGAGTCCCAGGAAGTTAAAGCATTAGATCTATTTTATACAATTTGTGGAGAAAGCCATCATGTGGTGAATGCCCTGCCAACCCTGAATCGGTAAATTTCATTGGCAATTTTAATCGTTACCATAATCTTAACTCCAATACTAATAATGCAGGATGGAGATAGCACCCTAACTTAGCATGGGGAAATCAAGGAGGTAACCAGTACAATGCCCAACGCTAGAATACCCAGAAGCAGAATAACAATTCCATGCCAGCTTTCAACAAGAATGGCGTGTCAACATTCTATCAGAATGCCATGCCACAGAAATCTCAAAACAATTTCCAGCAAGGGCAGAGATTCAACCAAGGAGACACTCTCACAGAGTACATAGAAAGGAATGATGCGACAGTCCAGAGTTTGGCAGCATCAATGAGGAACTTGGAAGTTCAGATTGGGCAGATTGCCAATGCATTCAGCAATTGACCCCAAAGAGCATTGCTAAGTGACACCAAAGATGCCCGGCACAAAGATAATGAGCAATGTAAAGCCATAACTCTTCGGAGTGGTAATCAGTGTGAGATGGACAAGGCTGCCAAGTAGCCAGTTAACTGCCAAATTGAAAAGCTAGTGCTAGTAGAAAACCTCAGGGAAGCAGAGAAAGAGGAAATAAAAGCAGATGATGCAGTAGCAATGCCAAAATAGATGCCAGAACTGATGCCAAACAGACTGATGCCAGCACTGCCTTGGCAAAGCCAGTAGCCCCGGCATATGCTTATCTGCCACCACTATTTTCAGCGAGACTTCAAAAGCATAAGCAAGACCAGCAATTTAAGCTCTTCTTGGAAGTTCATAAATAGCTACAAATCAGCATTCCATTGGTAGAAGCTCTTGAGCAAATGCCCAACTATGTGAAATTTATGAAAGTCATTCTGTCCAAAAAGAGAAAGTTGGGAGATTTTGAAACTGTTGCTCTCACTGAGGGATACAGTGCCATGATCCTAAACTGATTGCCACCAAAGCTAAAAGATCCAGGAAGTTTTACCATTTCCTGTACCATTGGCAACAAATTCACGGGCAAGGCACTGTGCAACCTAGGAGCCAACATCAAATTGATGCCAATGTTAGCTTTTCGGAAGCTTGGCATAGAAGCAAGACCTACCACGGTGACACTCCAGCTGGCAGACCGATCCTATGCACATCCAAAGGGTAAGATTGAAGATGTGTTGGTAAAGTTAGACAAATTTGTTTTTCCAGCTGATTTTATCATTTTGGATTATGAGGCTAATATTAATGTCCCAATTATTTTGGGTAGACCATTCCTTGCCACGGGTAGGGCTTTGATAGATGTTCATAAAGGGAACTAACAATGCACATGAATGATCAACATGTTACATTTAATGTGTTTCAAGCTTTAAAATGTGCAGATGAACCTGATGAATGCCAAGCAGAAGAGATGATGGAGTCCATTTACACTTTGGACATGGAACGGTTATGCCATGATGCAGAATTAGATGCTAGCAACTTAGACGACAGAGCTGAATTGTTTGAAGAGCCTGAAGAATCAGTCCTAGTGGCTGAGGAGGCAAAGTATTTTGAGCCACTACAATTGACCGTTAGAGAAATTAGGGCACCTAAACCATCAATTGAGGAGCCGCCAGAGTTGGAGCTAAAATTACTACCAAATCACTTGAAGTATGCTTATTTAGGTAAACACTCAACTCTACTAGTGATCACTGCCACTGATCTTACTAATGATCAAGAGGAGAGATAGCTGGCAATATTAAGCAATTATAAGCAAGCATTGGGTTAGACCTTGGTAGACATCCGAGGTATTAGCCTGACCATTTGTATGCACAAGATTATCTTGGTGGAGTACCATGGCAAGACCATTGAAGGCCAGAGAAGGTTAAACCCAAGCATGAAAAAGGTAGTGAGTAAAAAGATCATAAAATGGCTTGATGCCGAGATTATTTATCCCATTTTCGGTAGCTCTTGGTTTAGCCCAGTGCAATGTGTGCCAAAGAAGGGTGGCATGACCGTGGTACAAAACAATAAAGTTAAATTGATTCCCTCCAGAATTATCACAAGATGGAGAGTGTGCATGGACTATAGGAGGCTAAATAATGCCATGAGGAAGGACCACTTCCCATTGCCATTCATTGACCAGATGCAGATAGGTTGGCAGGTAAAGCTTTCTATTATTTTTTGGATGGTTATTCAGGATATAATCATATTGCCATCACTCTTGATGATCAAGAGAAGACCATATTCACATGCCCATATGGGACGTTTGCATTTAGAAGGATGCCACTCGGTCTATGCAATGCTTCAGCAACATTCCAACGTTGCATGATGTCCATTTTTCCGATATGATAGAGCACAACATGGAAGTATTCATGGATGATTTCTCGGTGTTTGGCAAAACATTTGAGGATTATCTTCAAAGTTTGGAGCAAGTCCTGAAGAGGTGTGTAGAAACAAACCTAGTGTTGAACTGGGAAAAATGCCACTTCATGGTGAATGAGGGCATTGTTCTCGGGCATAAGGTAATTGAGAGAGGATTAGAAGTTGATCAAGCAAAAGTTGAGGTAATCAAGTAATTGACACCGTCAACAAGTGTCAAAGGTATAAGGAATTTTTTAGAACATGCTGGCTTTTACCGGCGATTTATTAAAGACTTTTCAAAAATTGCTAAGCCTTTATGCTTGTTATTAGAACATAATGCCACTTTTGCATTTGACGATTCTTGTTTGAGAGCGTTTTAGGAACTTAAAGAGAAGTTAATCAATGCCCCTACAGTTGTGGCACTGGACTGGAATGAGCCCTTCGAGCTCATGTGCGACGCTAGCGATTATGCCGTTAGAGCAGTCTTGGGACAAAAGCATGGCAAGGTTTTCTATGACATCTACTATGCCAACCGAACCTTGAATGAAGCACAACTAAATTACTCTACAACCGAGAAAGAATTTCTCATAATTGTATTCGCTTTTGATAAATTTTGATCTTATTTAATTGGTAACAAAGTTGTGGTTTATACAGATCATTCAGCATTGAAGTATCTCTTGGCAAAGAAGGATGCCAAGCCCAAACTAATCTGATGGACGCTCTTACTTCAAGAATTCGATCTTGAGATTCGAGACAAAAAGGGCAGTGAAAACTTAGTAGATGACCACCTCTCACGTTTAGAGCATCATCTTGAAGATGGTAAGACCAATTTTATAAGAGATGAATGTTTTGACGAGTATTTGCTTGCAGTTAATGTCGTACCATGATACGCTGACATTGTCAACTACTTGGTAAGCAACATTTTACCACCAAACTTGGCATACAATGTCAAGAAAAGGTTCTTGTGAGAAGTTAGGCAATACTATTGGGATGAGACAATATTGTTCAAACAGTGTGTCGATCAAGTGATCCACCGGTGTGTGCCCGAGGATGAGCAGCATAACATATTGTATTTGTGCCATGCCATACCATATGGAGGTCACTCCGCTGGGATAAAGACTGCTGCCAAGGTGCTACAGTCAGGATTCTTTTGGCCCACACTATATAAGGATGCCCACGAGTATGCCAAGGCGTGCGACCGATGCCAACGGACAGGAAATATCTTTGGCAGACATCAACTACCGCTTCAAAACATTATGCCTGTGGACTTATTTGATGTATGGGGGATAGAATTTATGGGCCCTTTTCCCCCATCATTTGGTAATGTATATATTCTTGTGGCTGTTGACTATGTGTCTAAATGGGTAGAAGTTGTTGCTCTGCCAACAAACAATGCCAAAGTTGTTGCCAAGTTTTTGCACAAATACATTTTTACTAGATTTGGTGCCCCTAGGGTGATTATTCATGATGAGGGCACCCATTTTAAATGTAATCTAATCTCTAAAGCTTTGTACAGATATGGTATACAGCAGAGAATTGCTACGACATATCATCCACAAACGAACGGGTAAGCCAAGATTTCAAACAAGAAGATTAAAAACATTCTAGAAAAGACTGTTAATCCATCAAGGAAAGACTGGTTCTTAAGACTAGATGATTCCTTATGGGCTTACAGAATTGCATTTAAAACTCATTTGGGTACTTCACCGTTCAGACTTGTTTTCAGAAAACCATGCCATCTGCCAGTAGAGCTTGAACATAAAGCCTACTGGGCCATCAGAACACTTGGCATGGCATGGAGAGCTGCTGGAGAAATGAGGTTACTAGACCTAAATGAATTGGAGGAATTTAGGACGCAAGCCTACGAGAATGCCAGAATATACAAGGAGAAGATAAAACGCTGGCATGACAGTAGGATAATGCCGAGACAGTTTGAGGTAGGCCAACATGTTTTGTTATTCAACTCACGACTTAAGTTGTTTCCAGGAAAACTGAGATCAAGATGGATGGGCCCTTTTGAAGTGGTAAAGCCCTATGGCCATGGAGCTGTGGACATTAAGAACTTGAAGTCGGGGGAAATTTTTAAAGTGAATGGCCAACGTTTAAAGCACTACATGGAAGGTGATCAGAACAATGCCAAGGAGGTGATCCTCTTGGCAGAGGTAACATGAAAGCACCATCAGGTTTGAATTTTTGTAAATATTAGGACAGTTATTTTTCTTTGTTTTTAGGTTTCAAGGTTTTTAATAGTTTTAGTCTCTGTTGTTTTTCGTTTTTATTCTTGGTCTATGTTGAAAGGTTTTCTTTGAGTCAATGCAGAATCAATATGCCATGAACCATGCCAGGAACAATGCCAAGGAGAGACTTGGCATGTACCGATGCCACAATAGGTGAATTTTGCGTGCCAAGCACAATGCGAGAGCAGCTTGGCGTGTAGCAAACTGAAAAACAAAAAAAGAAGATAAACCTTAGTTTGATCGGCCCATTAGATAAGAGAGAGTATTTTTATTTTAATTTAATCCCTTGCCGCCAAAAAATTGGGTTGAAATTTAAATTCAATCCAATCACCTTATCACTCCAATCTTTACCAAATCTTATCACTTATAACCTTATCATTTCACCTTATCACTTTACCCCTTTTTTTAAATCAAATCTTTTTACCTTCCATCATTATCCCTATTTACTCGGTTACCAACCCCATTAAACTTTTGAAACTTTTCACTTTCCTTTTGATAACCGAATTTAAAGAACCTAAATCTCTCTAATTTTTCCACTTTTCTTTTCAAACAAGAAGCAAGCTTTACATCGTCTTTTCTTCTTCATTGATTTAAAATTGGTCCAAATTCTTAGACATTTCCAATGGCTTCTTCTACCCCTTTCAACCGATTTTTCAATGAGGAGATCCGGAAAAAGTTTGAAGCTAACTTCGCTTCAAGATATTTTTGCTATGAGAAACACTTTGATTTCAAGACGGGGAAAAGCTTTGGCTTTCCTCCATAATTCATGGTGATAGTTGACAAGCACAAGTAGAATCTGTTTTGCCAGTAAGAAGGGGAGATTTATGCCACCATTGTTCAAGAATTCTATGCTCATCTTGTGACCAAGGATTCACCCTTCTTGATGATTCGAGGTAAGTGTGTGCATTTTGATGAGGAGTATATTAACAATATGTTTGAATTAGATGGTGCAGAGGATGAATATTTTGATTATGCCGAGTCGATGACTGCTACCAAGAGAAAGAAGCTGTTGGAAGATTTGTGTGAGCCTGGCACAGCATGGTCAGTGTCATCAAAGGGACACCGCACAATAAAGCGGTTGGCATTAAAACCCCAATGGAGAGGATGAAATCACTTTGTCAAGGCAAATCTAATGCCAACATCCCACAACGAGACTGTATCGGAAGAGAGGTTGAATTTATTGCATTCCATCGTTATGGGGTGCAAGATTAATGTTGGCAGGCTCATTATTGACGAAACTTACAAATGTACAGCAAAAGGTAATGGCAGTATGTTCTTTCCTTTGTTGATTTCTAACATTTGCATGCTCCATGGTGTGCCAAAGCTTGATACAGATAAAGGTCAAAGGATCAAGGGAACAACAATCACAACTGCTATTTGGAGAAACCTCATAGCTGCTGAGCCAAAGGAAAAAGGCAAGGGGAATGCCAAAGTGCCCATGCCAAGACCGAAAGTGTCAAAGGCAGAGCCAGCAACAATGCTAGAAACTGTGCAAGACAGTTCATTGGCAATGCTGTCCCAAATTTACCATCACCAGGAAATCATTCTCTGAAAGCTAGAGAAAGCCAGGGAGCTCAATGTCAAAATACGACATTACATACAGGCCAGGGATGTTGTAATCAGATAGGCTCTTAAAAAATTGTCCACTAATTTTGTGCCAGAATTTCCAGACTTCCCTGGTGAGCCCTCTGCCAGTGATAATGCCATGCCAGCTAGTCCAGTTCATACCCCATCTGATGCCACAGTCCCATTGTCTCCAGTACAAGCTAATTCTGCCAGTTCTGATTCATCATCTAAATCAAAGGAAACCAAAGCCAAGTCACTAGTGACATCTGCTATACAAACACCTTCTGATTCCACGGATACACCTGCCGCGTCAGAACCTGCCAAGAAAAAGGTGGAAGTTGGAGCCTCCACTACCGCTTCACAACCAATCATGAAAGGAAAAAATGAATGGCCCCTGTCTATGGCCGATTTCTGAAAAGAAAGACCCTCATCACACGAGAAGAAGTCTCCGAAGGGGAGTCCTCCTCTATCTAAACTCATTTACATTTCATTTCATTGCATTTACATGATCACACATTTTTATTTTTTTCTATTTTTCTTGTATATATGTGTTGTTTCATGCATTGAGGACAATGCATATCTTGAGTTTGGGGGTGTGCATTTCCTCACATTTATGCCATTCCATACATTTCATGTTTAATTTTTGTTGCCATGCCATCTTGCCATGCCATTTAGGTCATTTAGAATAGATGTATACCGAACAACTAAAAAAAGAAGAAAAAGAAAATTTTGCCTCGGTTTAATTTTGAAGATTGTTAACACATGTTAGGCAAGTTTAATTTGATCTAGGTGTCTGTCCAATGAGGAATTTCTAATCTTTAGTTGTCATGCCATGCCAGTAGAGTAGTATGCTAGGTTAACTTGGCAATTGATCTCTAGTTTAGGAAGCTAAAATTTCACTTAACACGTAGTATGTATCTAGTTCCTTAGCAAACTTAGACTTTTTGAAACTAGGCACAGATTTAAAAAAAATACATGATGCCAGGATAAAAGAAATAAATAAGGCAACAATGTTCTGCCAAGGCAAGAAAAAAATGAACTCTCCTCTACCTAGGGATAATAAGTTACTTGGGGCTTCGTGGTTTGCTCCCTCTTAGTTCTCAAATCCAAAACCTTAGAGTATGAGTTGAATAGAAAGCCTAGTGATGTCTAGACTAAGGTGGGGATTCGTGGTATGCTCCCTTTTATCTCTCACGCTAAATAGTGCCACGAAGCAAGCTTAAATTAATGCCAATAGAAACCCTTGGAAAGAGGAAAAAAGATATAAAAAGAATCTAAATTTAGGCAGTAAAATTGGCTAAGGGAGTGAAAGGATACTCGATGCATATTGTCTACACATCATGCACTCTTTATGAACTTAAACTAAAGTTATATTGCTGCACTTGAATTACTACCTGCTTGGCATTATTACACTGAGATACTGAGGATAGAGATAGAGCCAAATTCTACTTGTCAGTATGTGTTGGCATTCAACCAAAATTTTGTTGAGGTAACATTTTCACAGTTTTTGTTTTTATTTTAATTGCATTACTTGAGGACAAGCAATGAGTTAGGTTTGGGGGTGTGTTACCTCTCCAAAATTACTGTTTTTAATGCCAATCTTATAATGCTTTTGCTTGTTTTTAGGTACATTTAGTTGCATTAGGATGTTAAAACCATGCATTTGCATAAGGAGTTTAGAATTTTGTCTATGCCAGTGTGAAGGGTTGTTTGTTGGCAATTTTGCAGGTTTGGCATAGTATTTGGCTTAGAAAAGCAACATAGGAAGGAATGCCAGAGAGAATGCTGAGTGTTGTTGGCATAGATGGACTAACAATGCCAAGAATCGGTTGGCAGAGAAGTGAACTTGATGCCATGCCAAGAAGCTATTGGACCCCTAAAAAATAGGATAAGATCAGGCTCCGAAAAGATAGCAATTGGATCAATCTCTGAAAAATAGCGGATAAGATGGTGCCAAGATTGGTTGGCAGATTCATACCAAGCTTGGATGCCAAGGCAATGTCGATAGTATAACGTCAGCTTTAGCCTCATTGGCTCTCATTCAAATTTGGATAAGACTATTATCTTTTATCTTTTTAGCATTTAAAATTCAAATAAGGAGCTCATCGTATCCCTTCCTTGCACGCCTATTTAAACACCAACCAAGGAGGACTTTGGAGGGAGGGAATTTTATTAATAGACGATCAGAGTGAGGAGTTGGAGTGCAAGGCGATTGACAACCGACTGCACCTAGAAAGGGTGGTTCGACCAGCTTGGCCGAGAACTTGGATCTTGAAGGGCTGTATCGAGAGACCCCTTCTCACCCATTCTCTCTTTCAAGTTATTTTATCTTGTTTTTAATGATGATGTATTTTGAAAACGTTTATGGTTTTTTGGTTAAATCCCTCACCATGAACTAATTTAATAGTTGGTGGGGGATGTTTGCATTGAACGTTATTTTATGTTTCAGTTTTTAATAATAAATCTGCCTTCAACATTGTTTTATCTATTCGGCATACTTTAATGTTTTCTAAATACTATGCCAAGCGAGAGCTGGCATTGTTGGCCTATTGCTCCTCAATATCTTAACAGACTTAGGGTGGCAACGATTAAGTTGTCGAATACTGAGGAGAGAAGCTTCGAGAGAAGTCGTTCAAGTAGATGAACTTACTTCGGGAGTGAAATCTACCCCTTAGGAGTATAGATTGGATCTTAATCAAATTGGTTTATTTAAAATCATGTGTTATAGAGATATAGGGTTTTTACATGATCAATTTAGGGAATTGACCATCGAGAGAGGCTTTGCTAATTTTGAATCTGCTCGGCAAACAATGCCAAGACAGGTTGTTATTGGAAGCTGGCACAACAAGAATAGCGTAAAAACCAGGCATTCCCTGCCAACGCTCATAATTCATTAAAGCACCTTCCTTGCCCTTACTTTATTTTCATTTATTTTATTTCATTTCAATTATTTCCAAAACCACTTCGAAACAAACAACTTTTTCTCAAGACAAGTAACAATCAAAGCAATTGAATTCCATGTCAATCTCTATGGGATCGATACTCGGCTTAACTGCTATATTACTTGCAGACCATGTATACTTGCACGCAAAAGACTCATCTTGGCACTATTTTATACTTTTCCAATACATATTTTCTGCCCTTTTTCCAGCATTCACTTAGAGAGTCTACAAGGAGCAAAGATAGCTCAGAATAAATTGTGAGTGTAGTTTAAAGTCTCGGGATACGCTAGTAACCTTCCCAATCATTTCTTACTATTTTAATTACATTACATTATCTTGAAATATACGATGCACAAATAAGCTTGGAACTAAGGTAAGTACCTAAATGTTAGGTATGCTATGCTATGCAATATTTGATTTAATGATATGCTCATGGTATGACCTATGTTTGCTCAAACATAGATGCTTGATAAGAAGCCTATGTTATGTTATCTTTTGACTAAGAAATAAGCATGAATTGAGAACCATATATGAACTATTTATGCGATTGATATAACAACAATATGTTATGCTTATTTCTGATTCCGAAGTAATAGGAATAAAATGAAAGCCTTGGATTCGAGTCAGTCATAGGTATAGTTGGCATGCCATAGAGTCCATAGAGCTCAGTTTTGGGGTGGACTATGGTCCTTATTTGGCGACAGTAGGAGGGAAGTATTGTGGTCACTTGGCGACAGTATGAGGGATTGACCGGTACTACAGGTACTATTTTATTTGGCGACAGTTGGTTGGGGATTCGTGCACCTATGCTGTTACTTGATTTTCAAGGCTATGTTAGAGACAAATAATGAAATTTGTAAACCAAGTTTAAGAATTACCTAAACACCTTGTGATAAATAATCCATGTTTATGTAATGATATGCTTGCTATCTTATATGATAAGTAACATGTGATTATGAGATTATGTGTTTTTGTACCTTTGGTGATAAATAATCCATGTTTATGTAATGCTATGCTTGCTATCTTACATGATAAATAACAAGTGATTATGAGATGATATGTTATGCTTGGTATCTTCTAGGATAAGTAACTTATGCCTATGTTAGGTACATTAAGTGACAAATGGCTCATATCTAAAATATGTTATGTCAAACGTTTTTTATGATAAGTAAATTTAAGTTTAAAATATACCATGTTTGATAACTTACATGATAAGTAGCACCTAATTATATATATATATATATATATAAATGAAATTCTATGTTCGAAAAGATTAATGACTATTTTTGACCAAATCTAACTATGTTATGGACAGTTGTGAATAAGATACAAGTATACATGAACTGTTTTGAATCTATAAAAGTATATATCTATGTTTTATGCACAATTTTGAATAAGATACAAGTATACATGGACTGTTTTGAATCTATAAATGTATATATATGTTTTATGGAAAGTTTTGAATAAGGTACAACTATACATGTACTGTTACTGTTTTGAATCTATAAATGTATATACATGTTTCATGGACAGTTTTGAATAAGGTACAAGTATACATTGACTGTTTTGAATCTATAAATGTATATACATGTTTTATGTTTTATGGAGAGTTTTGAATAAGATACAAGTATACATGGACTATTTTGAATCTATAAGTATATATATATATATATATATATATATATATTATGCACAATTTTGAATAAGATACGAGTATACATGGACTGTTTTGAATCTATAAGTGTATATATATGTTTTATGCATAGTTTTGAATAAGATACAAGTATACATTGACTGTTGTTTTATGCACATTTTTCAAGGTACAAGTATACATGGACTGTTTTGAATGTATAAATGTATATATATGTTTTATGGACAGTTTTGAATAAGGTACAAGTATACATGGTCTGTTTTGAATATAAAAATGTATATATCTGTTTTATGCACATTTATGCACAGTTTTGAATAAGATACAAGTATACATGGATTGTTTTGAATCTATAAATGTATATATATGTTTTATGGACAGTTTTGAATAAGGTACATGTATACATGGACTGTTTTGAATCTATGAATGTATATATATGTTTTATGGACAGTTTTGAATAAGACACAAATATACATGGACTGTTTTGAATTTATAAATGTATATATATGTTTTATGGACAGTTTTGAATAAGATACAAGTATACATGGACTGTTTTGAATCTATAAATGTATATACAAGTATAAAAATGTATACTCATGAATTAATGGTAATATGGATATTTTTAAACAAATGATATACAAGTGAAATAAGTGGCTTGAATTACAAGACTATGATAAAAGAAAGTTTATATGATAGTAATGAGTCATAACAAAGACTTGCATAGCAAGTAATGTCTATTTTGAGTATCCAATTAGGTGAATAGCTATGCTCTTTTTGAATACCTATATGTATACATGGACATGCTTAAGTTCGAATCACCCATGTATAAGTGTAATTTATTGTGTGAATGTCTTGACCTTGAATGGTTAACTTTTTGGTCAAAGCTTAGAAATATATGCGAGTGAGTAAAAGATCTAAGTGAAAGGATGGATTATTGTTCCATGCTTTAGATGCTTTAAGCTACCTCACTAAGTAATCATACTTATACATTATTTCATTGTCTTTCAGGTTTAGTTCATTTTGGTTAGCTATAAGCCTGGACAAGATCACCGAAAGTTGAGATTATATGTCTTGGTTTTCCTTAAAGAACTCCTAGATGGTGGCACATAGTTGTTAAGTTGCATAATGCATTTATATTCCATTTTTACTATATATGTATATAAGTTTGATAAGTATTCAAAGTTTTGTATGGGACATTAATTATCTCTTGGTGATTGCTTGCTTAATATGATTTATTAGTTAGCAAGATTGAGTAGTTGCTTGATAGCTGAGCTATGTTAGAGTTATATTCGAATGTTTTCTTGTCAAATAAGTTATGTGAGTTGTGATGCGTTAATGGATTGAGATCATGAATGATTGGTAGGACACCTTATAATGCGAAAAGAGTAAAGGTTATAAACAAAATATTTGTTATGCTAAGAAACTAGTGATTGATGTGTATTGTATATGATATGTTGTTTAATTATCTGTAAGAGTCTTAAGTTGATAGATTATCTTGATGGCATGTGTGTTGTAAGTTCAAATATGTATATTGTCATGAGTTAAACCCCAAATAAAAGTGGTGTTGTTCGGATAGCTAGTTTAATGGTTAGAATAAGTAAATGGTTAAATGCCAACAAATTTGTATTTGGTCATGCTATGCAAAGGTTATATGTGTATAGCTAGGATTAGTTTAGGCTTCTAATTAATTTGATCTTAGTATTTGAAGGTGGCTATCACCATTTTGCAAACAATCAAATAAGCTTTATGATAGTGAAAGCTAAGTTAGATTTGAAGTTCAAAATATTTCTTGTGGGCGATGCTATGTTAGACATAAGTTTTGAATGATTGTTGCTAAGGAAACATGATTGGTATAGATATGTTTTACTTAGTTGATAATCTTGGTTAATAAGTCTTGATACTAAATGGTATAACAAGGAGATGGTCAATAAGTTAAGGGTTTTAAGATGTCTCCCTAGCGAATGAACCGGTTTAATCCAGTTGGCCTATTTTAAGATGAACCTTAAAAGATTTTTTATATCGAAGTTTAAGTCTTCTTTGAAAAGAATGGTTGACTGTCTTTAAATATTAAAAGACTTAGAATGCTTGTGATATGAAAGGTTTTAAATTCTATGCTTGATGAAAAAGTTATGTACTTGAATATTTATAAGTTAACTTGAGTATTTTGAGGTGAAATCTTGCCTTTGATTTACCTTTGGAGTTTTGAAATCAAGACGACATCTTCTTAATCTTTCCTTGTTTATTTTATAACACTTTCCAATTCTGTTTACTCCTAAGCTGGGTTAGGGGTGTTTCACTATTGATCCATTGTTATGGAAATATTGTTAACGAACCATTGTAATGAATCATTTCTATTGGAATTGTTGTTATCGGACTATTGTTATCAAACCTTGGATTTGAGAAGTATTGCATACAATTGGCATGCCATAAAATTCATGATCTCATTGGTACGGGTGGACTACAGTCCTTAGGCTACGACCTATATTGTGGTGCGGCGGAGGTATGATGTGTAGGTCATATTGGTGAGGCAGAGAGACTAGACCACTATTATTTTTGGTGCGGCATAGGAATTCTTGTATCCATACTCCTCACATTGATCAAAGGAAATTCGTTGTTATGCAAAAATAAATTGCCATTGATTATTGTTGTTGCTTCGATTATTGTTGATGCATTGGCCATTGATATTGTGTAAAATTTACCATAGAAGTACATGTCCATGTTATTATTCTCATTGATAACATTGAAGCATGCTAGAATGCATACCTTGATTAATACATTGTTTATGACTACCTCACTAGGAAAATGTATGCCTAATGCATTCATTTTCATGCATTTCAGGTTAAAAGGGTTTTGAGATCAAGATCAAGGTTGGTGAAGGTGTTTGGCAAGTCACCTTGTTGTCAAAGTAAAGTATATCAACTCTATAAACTCCTAGTATGGTGGCATAGGTGTTGCACAAGTCATTTTTACCCCTTTTGATATATTTGTATTATGGTTGGCTTGTGTAAGTTTTAAAGACTTAACTTGACGTTTTAAAAATGGTTAAAAGTGGCACAGTATGCACATTTGGCCTAAAAGAGGAAAGACATAGTAAATAGATTCATTTAGCCTTGAAACTTTGCATGCTGATAGATTTGGACTAAATAAACTTACTGGTAAAATTTATTTAAATTTGAACGCTATTTGGTTGGGTAATTTGCTAATAGATTAGATAAAACTAGCATTACAGACCATGTCGTACCGATACGGGTGGTGGCGTATTGGTACAGGATTACAAAATTGGGATCTGACTAAAGGGCATATCAATACGGCTCAAGTTGTACTGGTACGAGATTTTAAATCTAGAAAACTACTTTAGTTCGGTACCGATACGATACTGATAAACCTTATCGAAACCCAATAATAATAAATAAATTACCATCAGCGTATCGATACCCAGTATCGGCACGGGTACACTGAACTTAACTACTATAACGGTCATGGTTAGGGCATATCGATACGATTGTATTCGTATTGGTACGGCCTTTTGAATCTGTAAAACAAAATCAATTAAAATAACATTGCGTATCGATACGACTTAACCCCGTATCAGTACGGGACCATTGAACCTAACCATTTTAACGGTCATGGCTTGGCGTACCGATATTGCTTAAAGTGTATCGGTATGGGAATATGTCACTGGAGGGAAGTTACTTCAGCCGTAGTGCATCGATACGGCCCCTGGGTGTATCGATACTCATGTTCAAAAATTTGATAATCACCCTAAACAAGTCCCTAGAATCTATTGTTTAGCTCCCCTAAGTTTATAAAAGTTTTAATTAGGCCCAATTCATGATGTATTGCCTTACCGCTCTCTCCGTACTTCTGTAATAATGTATCTATCTTTGCTAAAAGTAAAGCATCGTTCATCGTTTTATTCTCCAGTAACACTTTCTGACCCGGATTCCTACCAGGCCATGAGTTTTACATTTGTGGTATCAGAGCTAGAGTTTAGTCAATTATAGGACTAAACGAAAGTTTATTATACTGTCATTGCATTATGCCACGTAGGACTTATTTATTATATATTGTGACTTGCCGACTAACCCAATCTCTTTACTTATAGATGTCTGACTCTAACGAGGCTCGTATAGACGAGGTTGTTACCAGCTCCTCAACTCATGGTGAGGAGATTAGGGGGAGACCCTCCAATTCTGCAAAATCCTCCAGCACAGAACCTTGAGCCCGAGGTACAGACTGCTCAAGTCAAATGCTATAGGAACATGGCTGACATGTTCAACATATTTATGACCTCGTTAAAGGCTGAGCAGACTTTCCAACCTTCTATCGTTGTTGTCTGTCTGGGCTCCTATTGATAAGCTACCTCAACATCGGGCCTACTCTTTTACCGGTCACGATGATGATGATCTTGAAATGACTAAGTGTTGGCTGGATAGTACTCTAAGAATCCTGACCAAGCAGCTACAGTGTTCCGACTAACACAAGCTTGAGTGTGCCCTCGCATTGCTAGCTGATGAAGCGCTTTATTGGTGGGAGACTACCATTCTCACAGTCCTTGAAGCAGCTGTAACCTGGGAGTTCTTTCTGCGTGAATTTCAAAAGAAATACATCAATGAGTATTATCTCGCTGAGAGGCGCGACAACTTTCTCTATCTGAAGCAGGGTGGATGTAACCCCTAGCCCGGCCTAGCCGTAACCGAACTAAAAAGGTCACATTAGATTTTCCAAATCAAATCTGAGCTAATATCTTAAACTGGTCCATTTTTTTCTTTTATCTTGTCTAAAAACATCGACATTAGTCCCTATGGTGAACATGCATCAGGGAAAACGTTACAACTAAATCAGATTTCAAAACAAGATTCGATTGATCAAAGATACACATTAGGGACCAAATCGTAATTATCACCAATCACATGATCTTTATTAAAACTCAAGTTCATCAAATCTTCATTAATCCAATTTCAAACAACCACATGTTTATTTCCAGCTTAAAACAACCATCCGAACTCATTCGATACGGCATAACGAACAAAATGGCTACTCGTACCGATACACATACAACCGTATCGATACGATGTACTGACCCACCTGTACTGATACAGCCTTGACCCCGTATCAATCCCCCGTGCATTTCTCAAAAACTCAAAATTTCAGTGAGCAAATCACGTACCGATATGGTACCTCGTGTATCGATACGGTTCTTTAAAATTGAAGGGATCGTACCAGTACTCGAACCCGTATACCAACACCAGTACAATTTTTTCTCAAGGCATAGACGTACCGATAACCTCTGTTATACTTTGGTGATTTGAGCCCTTTTTAGACCTCGCGTACTGATCCTTGGGTACCAGTACCGGTACGCAGAGACCTGTAATGACCTCTAGGTCCAACATATGACTTTTTGGCTCACTCAATCAACTTTAAACATCACCTATACAACACATAACATAAAAAACATGCTTGACAACCATAATCCAACATTTTAGGAAACCCTTGCAAGTCTAGCAGAATCAATTACAAAGTCTATAGGCATGCTTCCTAATCAACATCCGAAACATAAATCATCCCCATCTCAAACACATTAGGCCTCTTACAAAACCAAACCAACATATAAAACTTGTACAAACAGGGAATTTAGCAAACAACCCTCCCAAAACACCAAATGACCACATTGCCTTTACTACTACAAGTCTTTATCGAAGTCATACTTTCGTAAACACAAGTCCTTGGACTTCCCTTCGCTTGCTCGCTACCTCCAACCTTTAATTCTCTGCATTGATGGTAAAAGAGAGCGTAAGCACACTAGGCTTAGTGAGGAATGCTCAAAAACAAAAACACCACCAATGCATTTAAAACCATTTGACAATCATTTTGAAATACCACTTTTTAAAACAAGATATTAATATCATTTCAACATCATACCTTATCAAAACCATGCACTTAACATTTCCAAAACAACACATTAAACCATATGCAACACTTATCATGGATTCAACAACAAAGTCCCATTTGCTACCCTCAATTTAAGCTTTCCCATGCATACTACCAATGCAAGGCTTAAAGAGAAAAACTAGTTTAAACCAACACTTAACATTATAGTCTATCCCATTATACATCATCAAATATATTGGCTTACAAGTGATCATTCTTCAAATTCAACTTTACAAGATATGACATCGGATACGCGGATTCAACACGTGTTCCCCCAACACTTAACATACAATCTACCGACATCTCATGGTTCACACACGGGAGTTTTTGGTACTCATAAAACTCTACCGTTGTGACACTCGTGTGGAGTCTTTGGTACACATAAACCCCTCCACACCACTCATCGGCTAGATGTATAGCCCACTAATGGAAGTCTTTGGTACAAAAATTAAAACCCCTCAACCGTTAGGGTACTAGGATGGAGTTTTCGGTACTCTGGATCTAAACCCCTCAACATCCAAGGTGACTTTTTATAGTGCACCATCAATCCTATGGCCAGCCAACTATATCTGATACATTTCCAAAACCTTTTCATACCATCACTTGCCAATATAATTCATTTTATTAACAACAACTCACTGTTTTCTTATGCATCATCAAAATCATTTAACCAATGCAATAAACCTTGCATTCAATAATGTTCATAAACATTAAAAAAGCGTGTATTACTTCCCAAATGCACCAACATCATTAGGTAGTCATTTTCTAGCATTAAACCATGCTCAAATCATGCATATACAGTGAGTAATCAAGTTATCAAACAAGTGCATAAAATCAACTTCCAAACCAAAATCGAGAGAGAAAACATCCTTTACTTACTTTCGAGCTTAGATCAACATTTCAAGCTTGATCTAAACTCCTAAATATAATTTCCAAACCTTTTAAAAGCTGTGAAACACATTTTCACTCACCGACACAAAAGCCTCACTTGCCGATACAATAAACACGCCTCCAAAGCTTCTGAAACTTCTGTTCAAGCTTGAGGATCAACCTCCCCTATTTTAACCATCACAAAATTGAGGTTTCAATGCATCAAAATACATTCAACAGCTCAACAACATCAAATTGCAACAATCCTCATCAATTTCTCAAACAATTACCCTTCTACACTAACCGAAAACATCATCAAACGGCTCACAAACTTTACCCAGCCACAACCTATGGATGTCATCTATCAATTAGCATCAATTACCATCCAAAAATACATTAACATCATCATAAAGCCTCTAGCAATCAATAAACATCCACAACTCCTCAAAAACTCATATCTAACGACCTAGAAAATTAGATATTTATATAGTTTCGGGATTCCATTGCCAAAACCCACTTATTAACATTATAAATCATCAAAATCACGTTCCAATACAATCAAGAACATAGCAAATTAGAACAAATTCAAAATCTTATCAATTCCCACAATTAAACCTCAATTAAACCAATTAATTCCATTATAACTATAAAAACTCATTAGAAAACACATGTAAAGGACCAATAACTTGGGAATTTCAGTAAAGAACCTTATATTAGAGGAGAAGAATGAACCTCACCTCTAATTGATGGCTTTCCCCTTAATTGGATGGATTTGCACAAGAAAACAATAAGAAAACAATAAGATTTGATAAAAAAAACATTGTAAAACCACTAGAAATCAAAAGATTAATTAAAATAAGATATTACCTGAAGATTTTGAAGAAGGAAAAAGTGTTTGGTTGAAGAGAATTGGAAAGAAAATCTTTTGGAGAAAAGTTGGTTACGTCAAATTTGTTTTAAGCTTTAATTACCCAATTAATTCTCCAAGCCTATTTATTGCATTTTAAAATCATTTAAAATAGCCAATTTAAGGGAAAAGTCTGATATTAGACTTTGGGTAAATAGCTCCTTAAGGATTCAAAGTTTTGACCCTTTATATTTTATTCACTAAAAAATAGATTTTACAATCTTTACATTTTGGTCACTACCATGAAATGTCTTACTTCCAAACCTCATTTTCCAAAATTAATTCCACCATATGTCTTTGTATATTAAATAAATATTTTAAAACATTTTCCATATTTTTAACTACTTTTTAAAACCAGAGCTTCGAACACAATCAAACATTCCCCAGCTCCACTCTAAACTTGTAGTTCTCACTTTTGATGCCACGGGTACCAACCCTCCAAACTCAACATTTCTCAGCTTCACCAGGCCCTCCACCAGGGGTTCTAAACATGGAGCTCCAACAGGTGAGGACATAGGCACATACATCCCAGCCACAGCTGCTCAAAAAGCTTTAACTATTTCCCGCTCTACCAGCGTCAAATCACCATACCCTGACCAAACTCATATGGGCAATACACGCTCTACTCTAGCGAGTGGATTTGGTGGAGGAGATGGCAACACCTCGTGAAGCACAACACTATCCTCAACTCCGTACCCCTCGATGGTTTCCATACTCAACCCTAACTCCCTCTTCGGTGGCATCGTATAAAAATGTATCTAAGGCATGATAAATACACCAAAGTAAAGACAACCATGCCAACATCAAGCAAGGATCCAAGAATTTTATTTTTAAAACAAATCATTTTAGAACCGTAGTAATAAGGCAACGTGTCCTCAATTACACCCCAAAGATGGCATATATCAAACACTGTACATATAAACAATCACCTGCATAGCAAACATCATTAAACAATCATCAGCATCATACCAATTCTTTATAAATACACAAAACAATACACCAATGCCATCCCATTTTTCAAAACCTGGCTCTAATACCACCAAATGTAACCCACTTAGCTTGACCTAGTCGAAACCAAACTAAAAAGGTCATATTAGATTCGCCGAAGCAAATCTGAGCTAATATACTAAACCGATCCATTTTTTCTTTTATCTTGTCTAAAAAAATTGATATTAGTCCCTATAGTGAACATGCATCAGCAAAAACATTACAAATGATTCAGATTTCGAAATAGGATTCGATTGATCAAAGATACACATTAGGGACCAAATCGTAATCATCATCAATCACATGATTTTTATTAAAATTCAAGTTTACCAAATATTCATTAATCCAATTTTAAGCCCACATGTTTATTTCCAGCTCAAAACAATCATTCGAACTCATTCAATTGTATACATAGCATTCAGGGACTAAACTGCAAGATTTCCAAACTTCAACAAATTGATATACACCAAAACAATAGGGCGTGCCAATACATGCAGGCATGTACCGATACGGATTAAAGAACAAAATGGCTACTTGTACGGATACACATAAAATCGTATCAATACGATGTGTTAACCCACCCGTACCGATACGGCCTTGACCCTGTACCGATCCCCCATGCATTTCTCAAAAACTTAAAATTTTAGTAAGCAAATTGCGTACCGAAACGGTACCCCATGCATCAATACGGTTCTTTAAAATTGAAAGGGATCATATCGATACTCAAACCCGTGTACTAACACCAGTACAAATTTTTCTAAAGGCACTGATATGGTGGCTAGGCGTACCGATACCCTTTGTTATACTTTGGTGATTTGAGCCCTTTTTAGACCCCGCGTACCGATCCTTGGGTACCAATACTAGTACGCAGAGACCCGTATTGACCTCTAGGTCCAACATATGACTCTTTGGCTCACTCAATCAACTTTAAACATCACCTATAAAACACATAACATCAAAAACATGCTTGACAACAATAATCCAACATTTTGGGCAATCCTTGCAAGTCTAGCACAATCAATCGCAAAGTCTATAGGCATGCTTCCTAATCAACATCCAAAACATAAATCCATCCACGTCTCAAACACATTAGGGCACTTACCAAAATAAACCAACATATAAAACTTGTACAAATAGGGAGTTTTGCAAACAACCCGACCAAAACACCAAAATACAATATTACCTTTATTACTACAAGTCTTTATCGAAGTCATACTTTCGTAAACACAAGTCTTTGGATTTCCAATCACTTGCTCGCTGCCTCCAACCTTTAATTTTTTGCATTGATGGTAAAAGAGAGCGCAAGCACACTAGGCTTAGTGAGGAATGCTCGAAAACAAAACACCATCAATGCATTTAAAACCATTTGTCAATGCTTTTGAATTACCACTTTTTAAAACAAGATATAAATATCATTTCAACATCATGTCTTATCAAAACCATGCACTTAACATTTCCAAAACAGCACATTAAACCATATGCAACATATATCATGGATTCAACAACAAAGTCCAATTTGCTACCCTCAATTTAAGCTTTCCCATGCATACTACCGATGCAAGGCTTAAAGAGAAAAACTTGTTTAAACCAACACTAAACATTATAGTCTATCCCATGATACATCATCAAATATATTGGCCTAAAAGTGATCATTCTTTAAATTTCACTTTATAAGATATGACATCGACTATGCGGATTCAACAAGTGTTCCCCCAACACTTAATATACAATCTACAGGCTTCTCAAGGTTCATACACGAGAGTTTTTGGTACTTATAAACCCCTCTACCGTTGTGACACCCGTGGTGCAGTCTTCGGTACACATAAACCCATTTACACCACTCATCGGCAAGATGTATAGCCCACTAACGAGAGTCTTCGATACAAAGATTAAAACCCCTCAACCGTTAGGGTACATAGATGGAGTTTTCGGTACTCCGAATCTAAACCCCTCAATATCCAAGGCGACTTTTTATAGTGCACTATCAATCCTAAGGCCGACCAACTATATATGATGCATTTGCAAAACCTTTTCATACCATCACTTGCCAATATAATTCATCTTATTAACAACAACTCACTATTTTCTTATATATCATCAAAATCATTTAACCAATGCAATAAACCTTGCATTAACCAATGTTCATAAACATTAACAAAATGTGCATTACTTCCCAAATGCATCAACACATTGGGTAGTCATTTTCTAGCATTAAACCATGCTCAAATCATGCATATACAGTGACTAATCAAGTTATCAAACAAGTGCATAAAATCAACTTGCCAAACCGAAGTTGAGAGAGAAAACGTCATTTGCTTACTTCTGAGCTTAGATCAGCATTTCAAGCTCGATCTAAACCCCCAAATATATTTTCCAAACCTTTGAAAAGCTACGAAACATATTTTCACTCACCGACACACAAAGCCTCGCTTGCCGATACAATAAACACTCCTCCAAAGCTTCTAAAACTTTCGTTCAAGTTTGAGGTCCAACCTCCCCTATTTTAACGATCACAAAACAGAGGTTTAAATGCATCAAAATGCATTCAACAGCCCAACAACATCAAATTGCAACAATCCTCATCAATTTCTCAAACAATTACCCTTCCACACTAACTGAAAACATCATCAAACGGCTCACAAACTTTACCCAGCTACAACCTATAGATCTCATCTTTCAATTAACATCAATTACCATCCAAAAATAGATTAACATAATCATTAAGCCTCCAGCAAACAATAATCACCCAAAACTCCTCAAAAATTCATAACTAACAACCTAGAAAATTAGAGATTCATATAGTTTCGAGATTCCATTGCCAAAACCCACTTATTAACATTATAAAACATCAAAATCACGTTCCAATACAATCAAGAACATAGCAAATCATAATAAAATCAAAATCTCATCAATTCCCGCAATTAAACCAATTAATTCCATTATAACTATAAAATTAGAAAACACATGTAATGGACCAATAACTTGGGAATTTTAGTAAATAACCTTATATTAGAGGAGAAGGGCGAACCTCTCCTCTAATTGATGGCTTTCCCCTTAATTGGATGGATTTCCATATGAAAATTATGAGAAAACAATAAGATGTGATAAGAAAATCATTGTAAAACCACTTGAAATCAAGAGATTAATTAAAATAAGATATTACCTAAAGATTTTAAAGAAGGAAAATGTGTTTGTCTAGAGAGAATTGGAGAGAAAATATTTTGGAGAAAAGTTAGTTACGTCAAATTTGTTTTAAGCTTTAATTATCCAATTAATTCTCCAAGCCTATTTATTGCATTTTAAAATCATTTAAAATAGCCAATTTAAGGGAGAAAGTATGATATTAGACTTTGGATAAATAACTCCTTAAAGATTCAAAGTTTTAACCCTTTACATTTTAGTCACTAGAAAAACAGATTTTACAATCTTTACATTTTGGTCACTACAACGAAATGTCTTACTTCCAAACCTCATTTTCCAAAATTAATTCCACTATATATCTTTATATATTAAATAAATATTTTAAAACATTTTTCCATATTTTTAACTCCTTTAAAAATATTGGTTGTGAATTAATCTCGAAGCCGACTCAAATTCTCTAATCCAGATCCTTGAACTGTCTATTTGACCTAATTAACATCTAGGCCCAAAACTGGGGCGTTACAGTTGATAACCTATAGAGAAGTACATCAATGATTTCTGTAAGTACTGTAGGTATGGAGCTGAACATATCAAGGAGGAAGAGAAGTGTAGAATGATCATCAATAGGCTAAACGATGACCTACGCCATATGTTCATGGCATTGGGTATTATCAATTTTTAGGAACTTGTGAATAGGGTTAAAGCTACTGAAGTTGCACAGAAAGCTCAGAGGGTCGGTTGATCATGCAAGTCTGAGAAGAGATATCGAGATGACTTCCGTCCTCTTAAGTCTTTCAAGAATGGGAAGTATGAAGGTCTGAAGCAAAATATGCATTCACAGCCTTCCCGCTCTGGATATATTGCTAGGCCCCAATCCGTAACCCAATCTTTTCCTAGGACCAATTCTATTGATAGCACTGGTGGTTCTAGACGAGAGACACAATTTCTAGTTTGCAATTTCTACCAACACAAGCATTCAGTAGGACAATGCCGTAAGAAGTCTGGAGCATGCTTTTTCTATGGTGAGATTGGACATCTCATTCGTGATTATCCCAAGAATATCGTCAAATCTACTTCTGCACTGACTAATTCTTTATCCCCTACTCAGTCTTTCTGAGGCAAGAGAGCAAAATAAGGATCTTCAGGAAAGCCCAGTGGCTCGTCTAAGGCATCATACAGACCTGAAACCAAGGCTCCTGAACAGATGTACCGCGTGAGAAGCAAGGAAGAGGAAGATGATCCCAATATCATTGCAAGTACCATTGAATTATATTTACATCTTGTCTATGCATTGTTTGATCCTAGATCTGTCCATTCCTTTATAAGTACTGTGTTAGTGAAACAATACAAGCTATCTTGTAAGCCTAGTGTAACAAAGATCACCATAACCAATCCTTTAGGTGATAGTATCACCATAAGCCATCTATATAAACTCTGTCCCTTAATAATTCAAGGGATTCCTTTTCTGGTCAACTTGTTGGCATTACCAATTCATGAATTCGATGTTATACTGGTATAGATTGGCTTAGTGAACATCAAGCTTGGGTAGATTGTTGCAAGAAGAAACTGTACCTTTGGGGCCTTGGAAAGGAAAATATCACTTTGATGAATTCGATAACCCCATCATTGTACGCTTTGTCTTTGGAGGCCAATGATGAACCTCAGCTACAAAACATCAACACTGCAGGTGAATACCCTGATGTTTTCCCATACAAACTTTCAGGTTTACCTCCTACTTGTGAAGTAAAGTTTGGCATCAAAGTGCAACCTGGAACAACCCCAATTTCCATTGCGCCCTATGTATGGCAGCAGTTGAGCTTAAAGAGTTGAAGGCTAAGATTCAGGAGCTACTAAATAAAGGTTTTATTCGACCGAGTTCTTCACCTTGGGGAGCTCTAGTCCCCTTTGTAAAGAAGAAATACAGTTCTATGAGACTATGAATTAATTACTGACAATTAAATAATTTGACCATCAAGAATAAATATCCCTAGCCAAGAATTGATGACATATTCGATCAACTCAAGGATGCCTCTGTGTTTTCCAAGATTGATTTAAGGTTAGGGTACTATCAGATGAAAGTTAGAGAATGTGATGTACCCAAAATTGCCTTCCGTACAAGATACAACCACTACAAATTCTTGGTAATGTCCTCTGGGCTAACCAATGCACCAGAAGCTTTAATGGATCTAATGAATCGGGTTTTTAGACCCTATTTGCATAATTTCGTAGTGGTATTCATTGATGATATATTGATCTATTCTAAGAATGCTATTGAGCACCGTGACCACCTCTATATTGTGCTTCAAACTCTGATAGAAAAGCAGCTGCACGCCAAGTTTTCAAAATATGAATTTTGGCTTACTAAAGTTGCCTTCCTTGGGCACATCGTCTCAGCTTTGAGAATTCAGGTGGACCCCAAAAAAATCCAAGCTATCCTAGATTAGAAGCCACCAAGAAATGTTGGAGAATTTAGAAGCTTCCTTGGTCTAGCTGGCTACTATAAAAGATTTGTTAAAGGATTCTATATAATAGCATCCCTCTGACCAAGCTATTGAGAAAAGAAAATCCGTTCGTCTAGGCTGAGGACCAGTAAAGAAGCTTCGACTAGTTAAAGCAAGTCTTGACACAAGCATCAGTCTTAACCTAACCTGAGTTTGGAAAAGAGTACACAGTTTACAGTAATGCTTCGCATCTCGGGTTAGTATGTATTCTGATTCAAGAAGGCAAGGTCATTGCTTATGCATCGATACAACTCAAGCCACATGAAATGAATTATCCCACCCATAATTTACAATTGGTTGTGGTTGTTTTTGCATTGAGAATTTGGAGACAATATCTCTACGGAGAAAAATGTTATCTTTTCACCAACCACAAAACCCTCAAATACCTTTTAGCTCAAAAAGAATTGAATCTCCAACAAAGGAGATAGTTGGAACTCCTCAAAGATTATAATCATGTTATTGATTACCATTCGGGCAAGGCCAACATTGTAGCTGGTGCACTCAGCCGCAAACCTCTGCCTTGTAAGTATCATATTTGACTATTAAATTCTGAACAATGTTATTGATTCGAACTCAATATAAAACCTTTGCATTGTAGACCCTCGAGCCATTAACGCTCACTTACTTTTAAGGAAATACCATTCTCTTATAGATGAACTCCAAGTTCAGTCTACCATCATATCGAGAATTAAAACATTGTAGAATCAAGATCCTGAACTTAAAATCCTTGAATCTAAATTGCATAATGATGAGAATTTTGCCTTCAAGATTAATTCTGAATGATTATTGTGTTTCCATGACCGGTTCTGTGTACCTAATGATGAAACCCTTTGTATTGACATTTTGAAATAAGCTCATTCGAGTTCCTTCTCCGTACACCCGGGTTCTATAAAAATGTATAAAGATCTCTGGGAACTATATTGGTGGCCAGGCATGAAGCAAGCCAAAGTTGACTTTGTGTCTAAATGCCCAACATGCCAACGTGCCAAAGCTGAGCATCGTGTCCCTACCGAATTATAGCAACCTATCAACTAACTGCAATGGAAGTGGGAGAGGATCACCATGGATTTTGTTAGTGGTCTGCCTCTAACTCCTGTAAAACACAATGCTATTTGGGTCATTCTAGACTGCTTAACCAAGTCAGCACATTTCTTACTGGTCAAAATTGATTATGGGTTTCTTAAATTAGCTGGCTTTTACATTAAAAAAGTTATTCGACTCCATGGAGTGCCAAATTCTATCATCTTCGATCAAGACCCTTGGATTCCATCTCGATTCTAGAGGACCTTACAAGAGGCTTTGGGTACTAAAGTTAATCTTAGTACGACTTTTCACCCTCAATCTGACAGCCACTCAAAAAAGGTAATTTAGATTCTGGAAAACATGTTGCGGGCATGCATCATTAATTTTGGAGGATCTTGGGAGAAATCCCTAACTCTTATCAAGTTTGCTTACAACAATAGTTATCAGGCTTCCATCAAAATTGACTCGTATGAGGCGTTCTACGGTAGATGATGCAAAACTCTTTTGTGCTGGTCTAAACTCGGAGAAGACAAGATGTTAGGCTTTGACTTACTTTGGGAAACTAAAGAACAGGTTACCATCATCTACAATTGTTTAAAGGCTGCCTTCGACTATCAAAAGTCTTATACTGATCTTAAGAGAAGGGATATACAATACGAGGTTGGTACGAAAGCCTTCCTTAAAGTTTCTCCATGGAAAAAGATATTAAAGTTTGGTAAAAAGGGGAAGCCGAGTCCCCGATTCATTGGCCCCTTTGAAATTATTGAGAGAGTTGACCCTGTGGTATATCCTTTGACACTACCTTCAGAATTGAGCAAAATCCATGATGTATTCCATGTTTCAATGCACCAAAAATACCGTTCTAACCTTTTGCACATTATCGAGCCAAAATCTATGCATCTCCAACTGAATTTGACCTATGAGGACAAACCGGTTCAGATCCTTGCAAGAGAAGTTAAGAGGCTCTGCAACAAATCAGTACAGTTAGTAAAAGTTCTCTAGAGGAGCCATATCGTCGAAGAGGCTACTTGGGAACCAGAAGAGACGATGTAGCAGCAATATCGTCATCTATTCAGTTCAGGTAAAATTCGAGGATGAATTTTTCTTAAGAGAGGGAGAGTTGTAACACCCCAAAAACCGGTCTAGTCAAAATAGGGTCCCAATGATCAAAAATTCCATACGAAAAAGTCTAAATCTTGCATTGACTTAAATCGTGGAGTCAATTACATCATATCGAACTCTAATTGATTCACTGTATAGAACTTGGACCTAATTCAACTCTTTAAAAAGAATTTAGTGACTAAATTGTAAAAATTAAAAAAATTGGGGGTAAAAATGTAAAGTTTGGAAAGTTGAGGGACTACCCTTGTAATTATACCATTATGAGGATGATTCACCTTCTTGCTTCATGTAAATCCATATGAATGAACTGATGTAGTTGAGAAATTTAATAGTGGATAATTATGGTTGTAGTGATAGTGTAAAAAGGTGGGAAAAGATAAAAAAACTAATAAATTAAGGTTTCGTCCTTTGGAAGGAAACCCTTGGCCGGTTCATTTCCTTATACTTAAGGATTAAAAAGGTTTAGTAAAAGCATATATGAAACATAGAAAACTCACCGAGCCTACTTTTTCTTTGTTTCCATCTTTTCTCATCACCCACCTAAGCTCACTCCTTCATTGTCATCCCCTACCACTAGCTCTAGCAATCACCTCTCTTGTTTTTGCAAGCTTTCCTTCATTTCTCTATGCTATTGGATAGTCCTTGTTTTGGTAAGATAAAGACCCCAACCAATTTTGTGAATCCATGAATATTTGAAGTTTAATTTAAAGATTTAAGTCTTGAAGATCATAGTTGAACCCATGCTTTTGGATCATGAATCCATGGAAGTTTATTGGTTAAAAAGCTATATTAATCTTGAATATTGATTTTGAGTTTGTAATTATAATTCTAACATTTCCCTACTACTTTTGCCTAACTCAAGTATTGGAGAAAGAAGGACCATCATCTCCTTCAAAATCTAGGAACATGGGAATTATTATCTGAGAGCCTTGAGAGCTTCAAAAGTTGAGGTGAGTGTAGCCGGAGTCTCGAGAATAGGCTAGGTGCCTTTCCCAAACCTTTGATTATTGATTAATGCATTGCTCAACTTGATTCTTCAAGGTATTGCATAAAACATTGTTGATGGCAATATTGGTAAGTATGGGTAAGTATTACATTGATTCATTGTCCGTAGCATCATTGCCATTGTTACCGGAATCATTAAGCATTGAATGTTGCCACTGGAATATTGATATTGATCTATTGTAATTGAATATTGCATTGAATCATTGCTATTGCTTATTGATCTTAAGACATGTCGATTGAACTATTGCTATTGATCCATTGTTATGGAAATATTGTTACCGGACCATTATATTGAATCAGTGCTATTGGAATTGTTTTTACCGGACTATTTTTATCGAACCTTGGATTTGAGTAGGATTGGATACAATTGACATGCCATAGAATTCATGAGCTCATTGGTACGGGTGGACTATGGTCCTTAGGCTACGGCCTTTATTGTGGTGCAGCGGAGGTAAGATGTGTTGGTCATATTTGTGCGGCGGAGGGACTAGACCACTATTATTTTTGGTGTAGCGTAGGAATTCATGTATCCATACTCCTCACATCGATCCAAGGAAACCCGTTGTTATGCAAAAATAAATTGCCATTGATTATTGTTGTTGCATCGATTATTGTTGTTGCATTGGCCAATGATATTGTGTAAAATTTACCATAGAAATACATGTCCATGTTATTATTATCATTGATAATATTGAAGCATGCTAGAATGCATACCTTGATTAATCTGTTGTTTATTACAACCTCACTAGGTAAATGTATGCCTAATGCATTCATTTTTATGCATTTCAGGTTAATAAGGTTTTGAGATCGAGATCGAGGTTGGTGAAGGTTTTTGGCAAGTCACCTTGTTGTCAAAGTAAAGTATATCAACTCTATAAACTCCTAGTATGGTGGCATAGGTGTTCCACAAGTCATTTTTACCCTTTTTGATATGTATGTATTATGGTTGGCTTGTGTAAGTTTTAAAGACTTAAATTTGAACTTTTAAAAATGGTTAAAAGTGGCACAATATACACATTTGGCCTAAAAGAGGAAAAACGTAGTAAATGGATTCATTTAGACTTGAAACTTTGCATGTTGTTAGATTTGGAATAATAAACTTGCTGGTAAAATTTCTTTAAATTTTGACGCGGTTTGGTTGGGTAATTTGCTAATAAACCAGATAAAAACAAGCATTACAAACCTTGCCATACCAATACGGGTGGTGGCGTATCGGTACGGGCTTGCATAATTGGGATTGGATTAAAGGACGTATCGATACGGCTCAAGCGTATCGGTATAGGATTTTGAATCTGGAAAACTACTATAGTTTGGTACCAATACGGTACCGATACACCTTATCAAAACCCAATAATAATAAATAAATTGCCATCGGCGTACTGATACCCAGTATCAGTACGGGTACAATGAACTTAACTGCTATAATTGTCATGGTCCAGGCGTATCGATACGGTTGTATCCGTACTGGTATGGCCTTTTAAATTGCAAAACGAAATTAATTAAAATAACATCACGTATCGATACGGCTTGACCTTGTATCTGTACGGGACCATTAAACCTAACCATTTTAACAGTCATGGCTGGGTGGGCATACCGATTCTGCTTGAAGTGTATTGGTACGGGAATATGTCACTGGAAATTTGGGAGTTATTTCAGTCGCAGCGTATCGATTCGACCCCTGGGCATTTTGATACCCATGTTCAAAATTTTGATAATCACCCTAAACAAGTACTTAGAATCTATTCTTTAGCTCCTCTAAGTTTATAAAAGTTTTAATTAGGCCCAATTCATGACGTATTGTCTTACCACTCTCTGTACTTCTGTAATATTGTATCGATCTTTGCTAAAAGTAATGCACCGTTCACCGTTTTATTCTTCGATAACACTTTATGACCTAGATTCCTATCAGGCCAGGAAAGTTGTGTCACATTGGTCGCAAAGTGCTCATTATAGAAATATTTCCATTGGAAAAAAAGGGTTGTTACATCAGATGTTACTTTTCTAAGCTTTACAAATATTGATGAGCCCTAACTTCTTGACTTCGTCCAACAACTAAGTCAGTTTTCCCTCCTGGTACAGTGCCAGAGTAATATTCTTACTTAACAACAATGCTACGTCGGCCAATTCCGCCACTTGTTGAGCCACTTTACGTGCTTGGGTGACAACAATCTTCACATCATTTGCTACTCGGGTTTCTTTTGGAGCTACCTCTAATTTCTTGAAACTTGACCCAGATGCACATCCTACCAATCTGTTGATACAGATCACAAATAGTTTTGAACTATTGTATTGGTTGGAACTGCCTTATTTAGGGGTAGAATTCTAACCATCATGTTTCAATTCTGACTCTTAATCGATTCTTCTTTCAATTCAATAGAAACCTTCTCTTTAGCCATAACGGTCATCAGGTCCATCATCTCAACCATCTACTTCTTCAGTTCTTGCATCTCATGTCAATCATCATTAGTGCGAGTATTGCCTACTATGTTTGACTCGCACCCTTCAGATGCACCACCTCTTTGGTCTCCAGTGTATCCTTAGGACAATACCTAGGAGTTGTTATCAGTTATATCTGATCACGAGACCTTTTACCCATTATGATTGCCTTTTACAGTGATGGTCACTTGCGAAAATAATTACCTCGTTTTATGCCATGATAATGCAATGCAAAACAAATGTAAAGAAAAAATGATAACAAACACAAAAAGAAATTGTGTCAGTAAGGTAAATGCCATAATTGCAATTATGAATGCGAATGAAGATGTTGATTCTCAAATAGTCCTTAGAGAGACTTATGTTTAATCAGAGAAGATGTCTGATCTCAAGAAGCTGAAAATAAATTACAGATAATGGTTAGTTTCTCTTCTTGAGATCTTGTCTTCGGGAAGCATAACTCATACTCCATGTCTCAACACCGTCTTTAGGCTAATAGGCAACCTCATTATTCCTTTCCTATGTTGCTCAAAAGATCGCAAAGGTATAGTCTATATGTGTGTACGTGTAAATTAGAAATTGTTTTGGATTGTTTAATAGAGAGAAATGTACTGATTTGATGATTAAATCCAAGAACTATTCTGAGTATTTTTTTTAAGTCAAAGGGGACTGTTTTAAAAAGGTACAAGGAATTATTTTGGTAAACTAAAAATAGGGGAGGTTGTTTTATTAATAAATGAGACTGTTTATTCCAATATGAGCATAATTGGGACTATTTGTGTATATTCATGTACACTAATGTATTTGGGAATATTTTATATTAAAAGGATCATGTGTGGACTGTTTTGCAATGATATAAAAGTAAATGGATTGATTTGTGTGCATATATATGCGAAATTGTCTATGTTAAGGACTGTCTCGTATTGATATAAAAGTTTGTGAGTTGTTTTATAAGCATACTTGCGTGAATAAATAAATTAGGAACTGTTTTGCCATGATATAAATGTGAATTAGACTGTTTTGGCATAATCGAAAGCATTAGTAGACTGCTTAGCATATATAAGAACCTTAGGGACTGATTTGTACACACATAAATGTATACACATAAAAAGTGAAATGTTCTGAATGGAGATAAAGTATAAAGGATTGCTTTGATATATGTACATATGTGAATACATGTAAATAGGACTGCCTTGAGTATATAGGAAGATCTGGACTGTTTTGAATGAATATTAAAGTATGTGGACTATTTGGATATATGTGTGTATATATATGAGAATATGGACTATTTTGAACATCTATGAATACATTGGGGACTGTTTTAATTCACATGCATGTATACATATAATAATTTGACTGTTTGATTGTCTTAAGTTTGTTAAGGAATCTAAGTAATCTTTAACGGTTGATGTAGTGATCACTAAATATAAGATTGAGTTGAACAATTCCTAATAATGGTTGTTTATTTTGAGGTACACACTTTTTTGAAGAGGTTTAGGAAAGGAAGTAAGTTGGAAAAGAAAGAGGTGATTGTGGTTCAGGTATCTCGTAACTTCGGCATAAGAGGTGAGTGCAGTCACATTTGTCGCGGGTGACACGGCATCATTCCGATCTTTGTTTCTATGATATGTTGTGATTAATTCATGAGCATATGCATATGGCTCACATAGAGCACAATGTGTGAATACATTCATAGCATGGCATCTTTGATAAGTCTTTTGGTTATGTTTGCTTTACATATACATCTTGTTTCTCTCTATGCTATGTTTGTAATGGAAGATTATGTATACTTTGAGTAACACTTAAAAAAAGTTGGGAGCCTTGCTGTTTGTAGGGCTTGAACCCATAACCCAATACATGTTTGGCCAGGTACCCAGCCACTTAAGCCAAGTGCTCTTAGTGAAATGGCTGCCCCAAAATTTACTTAAGCTATACCTTAGTGACATTTCTAAAATTAATAAAACCAGATTTGCCTCCTCATCTACCCATTATTCGAACCAAATTACACCCAAAGTTCCATATTATTCCTCTCACCTAAACCCTCTTTGGCTACCCTTCTGAACTCCCTCACCACCGGGCAGTGTGCATCAACTCCGCTGCCACCTTCTTCCTCTCGGTCGTCCGGTCAAAACCCCCCAACTCCCTCATCGGTTTGCCTCACCGTTCATCGGCAAACCGAGTTCAAAGGTTCATCAAGTTTAGGTTAAATCCCTTTTTGTTTTAACGTCGATTCTGGCTGAATCCGTTGCCCGTTCAGGAAGTGGCTACTGGTTTTGAACTCACGGCTTGGAGGCGACCAAAACCCAGCCGCTAGGTTGCAAATCCAACGTCCGAAAGGCCTTCGTTGGCGTTTGAATCGAAATGGTAAGTAAGGTGAGTTTTCGGTCATTTTTGAGATAAATCATGTGTTTTGGGGTTGAATAGCTATTTTAAGGTAGAAATTCGGCCAAAAATATGCATATTGGGCCTTTTAAGCCATTTTGGCCGCGCGTGGAGTGCACGCGCCGCCGAGACAATTTTCAGTCGCCCTGGATGGTGGCCGTTTTGAGCAGGCCTGAACTGGCCTCAAACCAGTTTTGCCTTGAACTGATTTTGAACCGATCCAACCCGTTGACCTGATCTGACCCATGAACTGACCCATTGACCCGGTCTGACCCGTTGACCAGATCGGATCGGACCCGTTAACCGAGTCAACACGGTGAGTCAACCCGATCGAGTTAACTCAATGAGTTGACCCGACTGAGTTAACCCAGTGAGTCAACTCACCCGATTCAAACCTTTGACCGCTGACGTCAACATTGACTGCTGACATTAGCATTGACTGTTGACCGTTGTCTGATGACGTCAGCATGACATCAGCTGCTAACGTCAGCGTTGACTTTGACCAAAAAGTCAAAATTTCTAAAAACCCATGTTTTACATTTTTTGACGTCCTAAGTCCGTTTTTGAAGCATGATTCACCAAATTCTAACCCGAGAGCCTCTGAAATGGACTTTAAACCCGATCATGCATATGTATTAAATTATTTAATTTAAGAGCAAAAGAGTTGGATTAAGGTTTCTGGCATGAAATGTTATTGTTTAAGGTACTCGAGATGCATTTGATATATCATCTACTCAGCCTGGCTCTTCCCGATCAGCACCTCCATGAGCTCTTATAGTTACCACTATGTTTAAGTTCCACATATTATTTATTTAGCTAAAAGTTATTTATTCCCTTATAAACCTAATTCGTTGTCATAGGATCTAGCACTGCCACAGATCGCGAGCAAGGTGCTCATTAGACCCCGACCAGCTTTTAAGGTGTGTTCTTTGTGTGTTACATTACCGTTTTATATGAATTGTTTAAAATGATTTTCTGAATTGATAATGATATATTATGTGCAAGTATGTACTAGTTGATAGCATGCTCTCTAGTTGTTGTTTGCTGAAATGCATACCTATAAAATGATTTCTGATATTACTGATCTGTATAGACTATTTTAACTGGGATTATTGGGAAAGTGATTGGAGATCCTCAGGTACAGCCCTGATTCAGTTGTGCCTCCATATAGGTTTTGTGCCTCCAGTTAGGCTTTGTGCCTACAGTTAGGCCTCCTACGTTTTCGAGCCTAGGACCAGCCTCCAATTAGGCCTCCTATGGCTTAGGTCTAGGACTAACCTCCAGTTATGGGTAAAATATATTTGGTGTTCGGTTGGAGGGTAGCTAGGTTTAATTGAAAACTTTGGTTGCCCTATAGCATATTTTACTGATATAATTTTATAATTAATTGAACTGTTTTAAATATTTTTGTTATGCACATGTTGGGACACACTGAGCCCCTAGCTCACACCTCAACCCCTTTCTTTTCAGATATCTTTTTGGGATAGACTACCAGACCTGGCACTTGGAGGATCGACATATTTTGTACTCTTTTTATTGTAATATTTCCATCTTCCAGTTTGTCTATTTCGGTGACATGGGTCTATGTTTTGTTGCTAAATGTTTCATTATAATACTGTACAAGTTTTACAATGTAATATCATTTAATATGGTTACATGAAAAGTTTTGGTAAGTAATGTGATCTCCTAGATGCGGCCTATACGCATAGGCCGATTTAGGAGGTTACACTTTGATATAAAGCTTTGAAGCTACCTTTTGACTTATAATGCCATAAGATTCTAATAAAGGAATTCAATTTCAATGTTATAAGTTCATGAATTCTAAATCCCTAAGGAACTGAAAGCTCATATCATGTTATAAGATACTAAGAAAAGAAATAAATAAGTTACTTATAACATAAGATACTCCCATAATTCTCAAAGCTAAAATAATAAGTTGCCTGAACAATGGAAGTCCTTGGACACTTTGGTATGATGTAGAGGTATAATTCAAGGACTACGGTCCATGAGCTACGGCTCAGGGGTGACGACCCCAATATACGTTATATATTGGCGATAGTAGGAGGTAACGGGGAGATAGTAAGGAGATTGGCGATAATTGGCTGGATAGATGAGAATTTAGTTTAGTTATGTTCTGACACTAGCCATTTCTATATACTTTGCGCTATGTGTAATACGAACCAATACGATCAAATACAGACCAATGCTACCAATGTCCAAATGTGATCCAAGGCAAATGTTCTAAAAGATATGAACTCAGATACTAAGCTTCGATTAGAAATTTCGATAAGCAATGTTATGAACTCAGATAAGCTCTGATATGAGCTGCGATAAGCTTTGATAAGAACTTCAATAAGCTTTGATAAGACTCCAATAAGATAAGATACAAACTCTGATAAGTTCAATAAGAAATTTGAAAGAACTCGGTTAAAAATTCTGAAAGATTTTCGAATAAGATATGAACTAATATGAACTCCGATAAAGATTCCAATAAACAAAGCTATGTATAAGTTAAGTTTAAGACATAAGTAGCAATTGCTAACTTATGCTTGTATTCTTTGATTTTTCCTCAATATCATTGGTTTTATTTTTTTTCAATTTTGATGTCACTACCTCACTTAGGTTATATCAGCCTAATGCATTTATTGTTCATGCATGTGCAGGTTGATTAAAGCTTGTGTAATTCAATCGTGGTCAAGCATTGCAACTCACTGCCTAAATTTCTAATTAGAGTCTAGATTTTCCCTCAGATGAAACTCCATAGATGGTGGCATAGTGATTGTAAAGAAGTGTATTAAATAAATTGTTGTAGTATTGATTTTGACACTACAAAATTTGTAAATGGCCTATCTATTTCTTGGTATTGTTTAAGTAGCTATTGTTGGTTTGATCATTTTGATTAATTAAATAGATGAATGTATGAATTAGCTAAATGGTTCGAATAAGACTAGTGTGCATGTTTAAGCGATAACATGATCATGTGGTGATTACTTGTATGCTTAGGATGTTATAGAAACTATTGACATGGTTTTTTTCGAATTCCTAAAAGATTTAATTTGTGAAATCATGGCATTAGATGCTCTTATATTGTTTGATTCAATCTGATATGTGATTGATAAATGTAGTGAACCAGTTTAGCTCATGCTTTGAATGGAGTGTAACATTATATTAATGTTTAATAAATTGTTGGTTAATTAGGTTACATTTTGACTCACCTTCGAATGGAATATACATTGAGTCTAACTTAGGAGTAACATGTTAACATTAATGAATCAAGATCATGAATGCATGAATGTGATTACTATGTAGAATCTATGAAACTTATATATGTGTGTAAATGCTTGTTTGATTTTCGGTTGATCACTTGTATGCTATGTACATTGAAAGTTCTTAATATGCTTAATTCAAAAACTACTAAGTTTAGTATTTGGTGAAGTCAATGTAATTGGAAATTCATATATTGTTTAAGAGCAATGTAAAGTATGATAAGAAATGAGCTGAATCTATATAGTTGGTGTATTAGAAAATAACTAGCAGGTTAATAGGATCTAACAAATTATTTGATGATTGAGTTACTTTGGCCCACTTTCGAATGAAAAGTGCCAAGTTTAGCTTAGATTTAATATACTTTTAAAGTAACAACTTTGTATAATTTAGGTGTATCCGGGACCATACAAGAAACAGGTTGGTTTGTTTTAGATCAAGATATGATTAAATACTAAGTTTAAGTTAATATGAAAACATTAACCTTGGTACAAAAAAATGTATAAATAACCTTAATCCTTTTGATCTTTAATATAAGATCACCCTTGTTTGATGATCGATTGATCTTGATTGTAGGCAGCATTGTTTGTATATGAGATGAATTGCCATGATGCTATGTAAAATTCATGAAAATCATGGATAAGGTATTAAGTCCCTTCAAATGATGTATTGGGTAAATTGGTTTAATAATGATTTTGCAACATAGCTAAAGATGCTTGAATAACTGAGAAAGAGTCCTAGTGTGTTGAGAATTTTAGCATTCAATTAGTAATTGTTGAGTGAGTAAAATTATGCCTAATAACCAGGTTTAAAACTGTTTAGTATACTGAAAATTTATATGAAGCTGGTTAGGTCTTTTGATCAGAATGATGTAATTAAAGTAATTGAAAGCCATGTTCAACGTGATGTTTTGGAATTTGTTTGATGGTTTAAGTTTTACGGTTACTACATCTTCTATGAAATGGTTGGTGTTATGAAATTAAGTGTATTTGAATGCGTGGGTTGTATTTTGTTATATGCTTAGATTAAGAATTTTTTTAAGAAGAAATTATTGTTTGAAAGAATAGCTTGTTATGTGAGTTTAGTTAAGGAAAATTTTTTGTTAACCGGTACTGAAACTTTACCAACTTATAATCTGGTCACTTGAATTTTGGAATGTGTTCCCGTTAACAACTTTAATTTCGGTTTTCTTTTAAACCGGGTTGAGGGTGTTACAAATTGGAATCAGAGCTAGAGTTTAGTCGGTTCTGGACTAAACCGAAGCTTATTGTATGTCTATATTATGCATATGCCACATAGGAGTTCAAATTTCTGTTTCGTGTTGGTGACTTGCAACAAACACAATATGTTTACTATGTTTTGACATTCAGAATATGTGGGAATATTTTGAGTTTGATGATACAAATTAGTCGTCATCAAAGAAATTTGAGGACGAATTTCTTTTAAGAAGGGAGGAATTGTAATACCCAACATGTGGCTTAAAATTATATCACTAATTCGAATATAAGGCAAATTGTTTGAGACACCTTTAGAATAAACAATCAAGAGCTTAGGGACAAATTAGAATCACGAGAATACTGGATAGCCAAATTAAAAAGGATTAAAATGAACTCTTAATGGAAGTTGAAGGTTTGCATGCTAAAATTCTATATTATTGGGGGCCTATACACTTGTCCCATTTTGGGAGAAACAAGTGCTAAGGTCTCGGTCAAGGGATGATAATCCCAAAAGATCATCATCATCATCATCTTCTTCTTCTTCTTCTAAGATAGCCGAGAACTAAGCTTGAGAGAGAAAGAATGAGAAATTCCATGGACGTGTAAGCTAGTGGTTCAATTTTAGGAGCATTTTCGGTTGGCTTAATGAGAAGGTAAAATACTCGTATTTTCTCTTAATCAAGTTAAAATGTGAAATGCTCTAAGGAGATATAGGTTCGATTGGGTGATGCATGTTTTGAAGTCTTGTGTTATAGTTAGAATGGTTATATTGCTTGGCAATGAAGGATAGGATCGGTTAAGGTTATGATAATCTAATGGTGTATGTGTAAATTGGGTAAATGGTGATGATTGAAAGAAAACATGGATAAAACTGTAGGAACCATTCGAAGGGGCCTTGAGTGTTGTTAGATGAATGATTAAACTTGAATTGAAGATCATTGCTTGTTATAAATTCCTTTGGGGTTGTTTAGATGAATATATATATGTGTGTGTGTGTGAATTAGAAACTGTTAGAAATGGATTGATTTGATGATTAAATCCAAGAACTGTTTTGAGTATTTTTTAAGTCAAAGGGGACTGTTTTAAAAAGGTACAATGACTTATTTTGGTAAACTAAAAACAAGGGAGGCTGTTTTATTAACAATGAGACTGTTTATTCCAATATGATCATAATTGGGACTATTTGTGTATATTCATGTACACTAATGTATTTGGAACTGTTTTATATTAAAAGGATCGTGTGTGGATTGTTTTGCATTGATATGAAAGTAAATGGATTAATTTGTGTGCATATATGTGAAATTTTGTATGTTAAGGATTGTCTCGTATTGAGATGAAAGTTTGTGATTTGTTTTGGAAGTATACTTGTGCAAATAAATAAATTAGGAACTGTTTTGCCATGATATAAATGTGAACTAGACTGTTTTGGCATAATCGAAAGCATTAGTGGACTGCTTAGCATATATTAGAACCTTAGGGACTGATTTGTACACACATAAATGTATACACATGAAAAGTGAACTGTTTTGAATGGAGATAAAGTATAAAGGACTGCTTTGATATATGTATATTTGTGAAAACATGTAAATAGGACTGCCTTGAGTATATAGGAAGATCTGGACTGTTTTGAATAAATATTAAAGTATGTGGACTGTTTGGATATATGTGTGTATATATATATGAGAATTTGGACTGTTTTGAACATCTATGAATACATTAGGGACTGTTTTAATTCACATGCATGTATACATATAATAATTGGACTATTTTGATTGTCTTAAGTTTGTTAAGGAATATGAGTAATCTTGAACGGTTGATGTAGTGATCACTAAATATAAGCTTGAGTTGAGCAATTCCTAATAATGGTTGTTTATCTTGAGGTACACACTTTGTTGACGAGGTTTAGGAAAGGAAGTAAGTTGGAAAAGAAAGAGGTGATTGTGGTTCAGGTATCCCGTAACTTCGGCAGAAGAGGTGAGTGTAGACGTATTTGTCTCGGGTGACACGACGTCATTACAATATTTGTTTCTATGATATGTTTTGATTAATTCATGAGCATATGCATATGGTTCACATAGAGCACAGTGTGTGAATACATTCATGGCATGACATCTTTGATAAGCCTTTTGGTTATGTTTTCATTACATATGCATCTTGTTTCTTGCTATGCTATGTTTGTAATGGAAGATTATGTATACTTTGATATAAAGCTTTGAAGCTAACTTCTGATTTATAATGCCATAAGATTCTAATAAAAGAATTCAATTCCAATGTTATAAGTTCATGAATTCTAAAGCCCTAAGGAACTAAAAGCTCATCTCATGTTATAAGATACTAAGAAAAGAAATAAATAAGTTACTTATAACATAAGATACCCTCCTAATTCTCAAAGCTAAAACATTAAGTTGCCTGAACAATGGAAGTCCTTGGACACTTTGGTATGATGCAGAGGTATAATTCATGGACTACGGTCCATGAGCTACATCTCAGGGGTGACGACCCCAATATATGTGATATATTGGCGACAGAAGAAGGTAACATGGGAGATAGTAAGGAGAATGGCGATTGTTGGCTGGATAGATAAGAAGTTAGGTTTGTTATGTTCTGACACTAGCCATTGCTATGTGCTTTGAGCTATGTGTAATACGGACCAATACGGTCAAACACGGACCAATGCTAGTCATGTCCAAATGTGATCCAAGGAAAATGTTCTAAAAGATATGAACTCATATACTAACTTCGATAAGAAATTTTGATAAGCAATGTTATGAACTCAGATAAGCACTGTTATGATCTCCGATAAGCATTGATAAGAAATTCAATTTGCTTTGATAAGACTCCAATAAGATAAGATACGAACTTTGATAAGTTCGATAAGAAATTTGAAAGAAGTCAGTTAAAAATTTTGAAAGATTTTCGAATAAGATATGAACGAATATGAACTCCAATAAAGATTCCAATAAACAAAGCTATGTATAAGTTAAGTTTAAGACATAAGTAACAATTTCTAACTTATGCTTGTATTCTTTGATTTTTCCTCAATATCATTGGTTTTATGTTTTTTCAATTTTGATGTCACTACCTCACTTAGGCTATATCAGCCTAATGCATTTATTGTTCATGCATGTGCAGGTTGATTAAAGCTTGTGTAATTAAATCGTGGTCAAGTGTTGCAAGTCACTGCCTAAATTTCTAAGTAGAGTCTAGATTTTCCCTTAGATGAAACTCCATAGATGGTAGCATAGTGATTGTAAAGAAGTGTATTAAATAAATTGATGTAGTATTGATTTTGACAGTACAAAATTTGTAAATGGCCTACACTACAAGAAAATTATAATATTGCAACAAAATTATTTATCACTAAAAGTACTAACTTTGTCATGATATATTTATTTTGACAAATTTTGTTTGTTACCATGTTTGTTAGAACAAGTCCGTCATGTAAAGTATATTGTGACGAAATTGTGTTTGTTACTATTTTATACTATTTATTGTAACAACGAAATTGCGTTGCTATAATTAACTTATCACGATAAAATATTTGTCATAATAAATCAACTATTTTATCACGAGAAGTACATTTTGTCACAACTAACTTGTATTTTAACATCAAATATAAAGTGTTTTTGTGACAAAAAAACATATTTCAACAAAAAATAATTTCTCACTGTTTCTATTTTGTCATTAAATGTAGCTTAATGAGACAAAATATTTGTTAGAATAAAATATTTATTTCGTCACAAAAAGTAAATTTTTGTCACAATTAACTTAAATTGTAACATCAAACGAAAAAGGTTTTTGTGACAAAAATACATATTACAACAAATTTTAATTTCTCAGTACTTTTATTTTGTCACTATATGTTACTTATAAGGACAAAATATTTGTTAAAATAAAATATTTATTTTATCACAATAAAAGTACATTTGTCGCAGTTAACTTGGATTCTAACATCGAAAAAATTGTTTTTGTGACAAAAACAGAAGTTACAACAAAATTTATTTTCTCACAACTGTTTTATAATGACAAATGTAAGCTTATTTTGTGACAAATTAATTTTTTTTAAATTATGAATAGAGACAATTTTCTTCTTCGCAATAGGTTAGTCACAAAAATAATACTTATCATAAATTGTTTTTGTGACTAAATAAATATTTGTTATAAATTATTTTGTGACAAATTTGTTTTTTTGACTAAAATATTACTTGTCATAAATTTTTTTTGTAACTAAATAAATTTTTGGCATAAGTTGTTTTTGTGACAAAAATAATATTTGTCATAGGTTATTTTTGTGACTAAATAAATATTTATCATAAATAATTTAGTGACAAATTTGTTTTTGTGACTAAAATAATATTTGTCATAAATTATTTTTGTGACTAAATAACTTTGTTACAATTTGTTATTGTGACAGAATATTAATTATCATAATTTTTTATATTGAGAAATCAATATTTGTTATAATTTTTTATTATAACTAAATAAATTTGTCAAAATTTGTTGTTTTGATAAAATATTGTGACTAAATAAATTTGTCTTTGTTAATGTTACGAAATATTTTTTGTCATATTTTATTTTTGTGACTAAATTAATTGTCATAATTTGTTAATGTTATAAAATAGCATTTGTTAAAATTTGTTATGATAACTAAAATAATTGGTTATAATAACTATAAATATATTTAAAAAAACTTATAATGACAAAAACAATATTAAATATCATTTAAATAAATATAAAATGTTTAGAAAGAAAATTGCTAAAAACTTAAAGTGACTATCTAAGAATAAAAATGAATTGAAATTCACTATGACGATCCATAAATCCTTCGACACCTACATTTAAAAATGAAATTACATTAATTTATTAATAAATATTTAAGATAACATATAAAATATATTTTATTATTAAAAATTAAATTATATTATTACCCTGAATATTCAAGCAAAAGCGTTTCCTCCAAATCTTTTGCTTGTTGAATCTGACTTTGGAGAACATTTTGGTTTTCCTTCAACTCATTGATTGTTGCATTCTGATCAAGAATTTTTTCATTTTGGCTTTGTAGTTGAGCTAGTAATTATTGGGTTCATTTTTCATTCCCAACTCTTTCAGCATGTAATGCAGATTCCAATTCTAATTCTTTGGAATTACTTGACTTTACTCCGTAACCAAGTCCACGAGTGTAACTGTATTTTGAAATTCAAACCTTCTCTAAAATTTGACGCCCATTCACCGCAATGCCCTTTTCAATTTCTTCACTTAAGATTGTTCTCATTTTTTTCTATAAATATAAGTGAAATAAATCATAAAATTGAAACATTTAATAAACAAAGATTATATTTTAGACTAAAAAAAATCTTACATAGTTCTTTTATGCTTTTTGGTTAATCCATGTCCCATCTTTTTTTGATGTGCATCATAATACAGTTTCATTTCAGTAGGTTCAGCAAGCTCAGCAGGCTCGGTATTTGACTCTTCTGAATGATTTTCGATACTTTCTTGGTTATTCTCCTAAATTTAAAAAATTCAAACAAATCAAACTCAAATGTAAAATTGAAGATAAAAAGTAACTTATTAATTGATCTTATTGTAAATAAAATACAAAAAATCAAAATATACCAATTCGTAAATCCGTTGGACAAATGATTTTGAACCTGAAGTATGCGGAATTCTCATTTTTTTTTCCTGTTGTTCTTGTTTGCTTTGCTTTGACCCTGTATGTGGAATATTTATATCTTAATTTTATTTCATAAATAATACAATATTAATCAAATATCAAAAAAAATATTTCACCTGAAATTTGTCACTTTCAAAATGCTTAAACATGTTCTTCCAATCATCTATCTTCACATCGCTAGGAGGATTAGCTTGTGCTTCTTCTGAAGAAGTAAATTTCTTGAAATGTTTATGGCATTTGTGTTTAAAGGTCATAAAACGCCTTGCCATCATTTTATTTATTACTTCTTTTGTATGTGGATCATCCAAAGATATGTCAAATTCATCCTACAAAATATTTATTACAAATTTAGTATTTTAAGAATATAAATATTAATAAAATATAAAAATAATTACACTAATAAAAATTTAAAAAGTAATACTTATTAATATATCTAACCTGAATTTTTTGGAACATAGGTACTTTATCTTCGTCCTTCACATCCTTCCAATAAAATACATTAGTTGGTATAAAGTTTCGAGTGGTAATTTTACCTCCATTTTAAGTAGATGTTCATCATCACCAACCGGTAAATGCAATCCTTTTTCTATCTTTACACCTTTAATTTTACCATTTTGTTTCAATCTCTTTATTACCTCGAAACCTCTAGCCACTCCACGACCTCTTTTTGTTGTAACTATAAATATGTAACATATAAATGTAAATATATGATTATTATAAAATTAATATATAGGAGAAAATACAAGAAAATGTACATAAATCTATTTGGTTGAAAATAACTTACCTTGATTATCCAATGATTCGATTGGCGTTGTCTCGCTCGGCACATTTTGCAAGTTGGATTGTATTGAACTTTGTGGGGACAATATGTCAATGTTTTGATTGTTGGGAGTAACATTCTCTGAACCTATCAAAATTATAGGAAATAAGTGTTATAAAAGATAATAAATTAATAACAATGCTAACAAATGTGGACTATATAGGTATTTGAGGGGATATATCTCCATATTTTTAACAAAGTCAAACTTATTATTAAATTAGGATTGATACAAAGTACCATAAATCCACAAAACTGAATCCTTAAAAGAAAAAGTGGCTACAGACACGAACATAGAAAATTCACCTTTTTTAAAGTAGACTAATAGCAAATGCAAAGTAAAACCTACCACTTTTACGCCTAACAAATTACTAGCAATTTTGACAACCAAAATAAAGAAAATAAAAGACTAAAATAATATTAGAGTAAAACCAAGCAACAAGAGAAACAACACTGTAACTCTACCTAAAAACTTGTAATCGAAACAATTGTAATCACGATTAGACTTATAAACGAAACATCTAAAGCAAGGAATAAACCCATCCAAATATTTATAATCATTGGCTCCAGTTAATTGAAGATACACGCCCAAACTAGTTAATTATTGTCTGCTGAATGTTTTATCTTGATTGTTCATCGACTCATTATGTGTATTAGGTTTTGATTGCTTTTGTCGATTAGGATCAACCAGAGTTAATGGGGAAACTCTCACCCTTTTGTTTTTATGCATGATTTCCTAGAAAGAACACAAGATTAGATTATAAACCACAAATTATAGATCGTATTACATTATATAAGATCAAATATAAAAGAAAAAAAAAACTTACAATTTTGTTTTTTCTCTTTAAGATGAAAGAAGAAGACGATGTTGAGTTAATGACTTGAGACGGATAAACAAAATTATAATTAGGGTTTTGACAAAAAAATATATTTATAAGGTGAGTAAAATTAAATTTTCCCGCATGAATTCCCCTGCAGAATATAAATTTTTAGTATTAATGAGAGGGAAACTTTATTAAGATAAAAATCAATTCCCTCTCTAAAAAATAGGGAAGCTTTATTTATTTATTTATTTTCAAGAAACTTATAATTTAATAATGTTATTAGTAGCATTAATAATAATAATAAATTTTAAATTTTAAATATCTAATTAGACGTAATAATAATAATAAATTTAAAATACCTAACAATAGTAATTTAATAATATTATTAAGAACATTTATCAAAATACGCTTTAATTGTTAAGAAATCTTTTGGATTTTTATTACAATTTGCCATTGAATTGAAACTGTTACACGGTGAGGGCATAATATTTCTTATGTTTAGGGCAAACGAATTGATGAGGCTAGAAGTTTTGAAAGGATGCAGGTGAATTTATAGATAATATGGAAAAATGTTAAGTTTAAATTATTAGGTCTATGTGTATAGATGACATAGAAATATAAGCTTGTGTTGCATAAAAATATTGGTTGAGACTATATCTAACGTGGTGAAAATGGTCCATCTAATAATTTCTCTTCTTGTATCATATCTTGTATACTGTTGCTACCATTATAACAATTTGAGTCAGCTCATAAATCATATCAATTTGGTACGAATTATTTCGGGTTCGGATCAGATTGTGTTAGGGTTGTACTAATATTGGATCAAGTTGAGTTCGGTTCATTACGTGCATTGTATTAGTTAAAATTATACGTGTATTACACGTATTCACAATTTCTTTCGAGTGACACATTTTTTAGTGTGTCTATTCGTGTCTTACACTCATAAATTCGAGTATGGTACATGTAAGACATGAAACACAAAATTGGTATTCATGTCGACACGCATAAACCCGAAACAAGAATTTCTTAAACCCATATATAAAAAAACATGTGTCGTGTTCGTGTCATATGTGGTTGCTTGTATTTTTAGCCTAGTTTTTTTGGTAAGACCACTATTTAAAAATTAATTCTAAATTACTAAACCTAAACCCTGAAATATAATCCTGAATTATAAAAACTATAACTTAAACCATAAACTCAAACCCTAAATCCAACGTACTTGTATAAACATAATCACATTTTTTTAGCAAACCATATATAATTTTATTATTAATAGGTCTCCTAAAAGGATAAAAAGAACATCTCAATATTATTAATCACCAAAAGCACAATAAATGTTAGTATTAAATACGAAAACTCAGCCTTTCATTAAAAACAAAACTCAGCGTTTTATAATGTTATTTCTTGGTTGAGCAAAACTCTCCACAGTAACAAATATAAGGCTGCATTTTTTAGGGAAAGCTTATACCTTCTTCTCCTTTATTGTTACATAAGTAAAAAAATAGAAGAGCAAAATGGGGGGCCTGATCTCGTGTTTTCCATTGCTTCATTTGGATTCTTCTGTTTTTAGGTACGTATGTGTCGCTCTGATTTGAACTTTTTTTGTTTAAAATTATTTCGAAGAAGAATAAAACACATCGTGCGGTAGGAACTCGATTTATTCCCTTTAGGATCTGCAGCAATCCGACTTTTCAAAGGCTTCAACAAGCTGCTAATTGATTTTTAGGGTGTGGGCTTACTTAATTTTCTGTTTATATCTTATTAATTTGTTTGAATTCCAGCTTGATCAATGTTTAAATGATATCCATGATTCATGTTTTGTTAGGGAGTATGTAGAGTAAAAATTTATTATGTGCATGTTGATATTTGAATAGAAATCTAGTTACAAATTTGTGAAAGACTATGGATAGGTTAAGGGCATTCGGATGAATATAAGAAGGAATTAATGAAATGATTATAATTTTGTTTATCAATCAGGTTGTTGGATTATTAGAATAGAAATTTTGAAGCTGGAAGTTATAAGAATTTTGATCGAGATTAGGACAATTCTATAAATCAATGTGTGTGTATGAATAATGAGAAACTATGTTGTTAAAGGAATAATTTATATGGAAATAAATGCTAATGAACATTTGGTGACTTGAGTATATGTATATGTAGATGAAACATAGCTGATTGAATGAAATGAATCATGTTAGGGGCTGATCGAATATCTTGAAAACATGCTGGGCTGATCCAGGGTATAAAAAGCTGTATAGATAGTTTGGGACTGCTTTGAAAGTATAAATAAATGTGTAAACTATTTTAAAGTAGTCTTAAACAGGGGAATTTCATTTAGGGCATAAGAGGACTGAAATTTAAGTCTAAAAGACTGTTTTTGAGTGTTCATTTGTTATAGGAGATTGTATTAGACATTAAGAAAGTAAATGGACTGATTTGGGTTATAAATTGTTTACATGCTATCTTGATTTTGAATGTGGGTGGAAGAACAATTCAAGTTGGAGAATTATTAATCTTTGAATAGTATGCATGTTAAAAATAGCATGATCCTTGTTGGTTCGTACGATAGCTTGGATTATAAAATGGTTGGTAGTGAGTTCTATGATGGTTTGCTAGATTAAAATTGTTTAATTAAGGTAAAGAAGAAATTTCCGAGATTATGTTCTGTTTTTAGGAGGCATTAGATAGCCATAAAACCATATCTGAACGAGATCAATGTATTAGACTTCTTAAAATTTATAATCAATACATGTTGAAGGGGGCTGTTTTGAGTGCATGGAGAACATGTTGGACTGGTTAAATATACCTGTGTGTATATATATAAAAAAATGGGGCTGTTTCGAATATAAAGTGGAATATATGGACTAATCTGGATAGTTAAACAAGGAAATTTCTTTAAGAATGTGATAAGGGACTATTTTATAAGCATTAGGACTGTTTTGAAGTATTTAAGCATGAATACAAAATTTAAAGACTGTTTTGTGTGCATATATGTGCCAATGTGTGAGCTAAGGACTGCCTTGGCATTGATATGAAAGTAATTGGATTGTTTGTGTGCGTTTATGTGACAATATATACGTTGAAGGACTGTTTTTGAATGCTTGAAAATGTCAAAGGCTGATTTGTGATTTCACGATCTTATAACTATGTATTAAGGATTATTTTGAGTATGTACGTTGCAGTGGGTCTACTTTTGTATTAATTAATTGATTATAAGTTAAATTATTAATTTATTTGCTTTATTTTTGTTAATTTATTTATATATGTTCAGGTTGGTACAATGGACAGAAGTTGGATGTCACATAGAAACAGATTTAGTACGGAATATCAAGGAGTTCGTGATTTCTTAAATCTTGCAAAACATAACACAGACTCTAGTGGTAGGATTCGTTGCCCATGCAAAGATTGTAACAACTGCTTGTTTAAAAAACTAGCAGATGTCAAGTTCGATTTGTTTCAACATGGATTTACAGAGGATTATACTCGATGGACACACCACGGTGAGTCTTTTCAACCAGATAATTATCAAGTGTGTGAATTGAATTATAGTGATTACATTAGTGATGAAGTTCAACAAAAACATAATGATATATTGGAAATGCTAGATGACATACAAAAATCAACTTTCATTGAAACTAATATTGAAAGGTCGTCTACAAATACAGAAATGGCTGAGTCGGAAGGAGAATTAGAAAAGTTTAGAAAATTGTTAAACGATGCTCAACGGGAATTATATCCTGGTTGTAAGTACTCGAAGTTGCCATTTCTTATGAAGATGATCTACAATAAAACAGTTACCAATTCGAGTATTAAATCTTTTGATCTGAACTTAAAATTGTTCAAAGATACTCTCTCGAAGGGTGAAACGCTTCCTGAATCTTATTATGAGGTGAAAAAACTTTTGCGTGGTCTTTGTCTCAGTTATATCAATATTGATGCATGTGTAAATGATTGCATGTTATATTGGAAACAATATGAGCATTTTGATCAATGTCGTAATTGTCAAGCTTCAAGGTGAAAAATTGGTTTGGGAAAACCTAAAAAGATTGCTTGTAAAATAGTCAGATTTTTCCTTTGAAACCTAGACTTCAAAGATTATTTATGTCTAAAGATGTTACTGAAGAAATGCAGTGGCATAAGGAAAAACGTGTTAATGATGATGTAATAAGACATCCAGCTAATGCAACAGCTTGGCAAGAGTTTGATAAGAAAAATGATTGGTTTGCTTTAGATCCACGTAATGTACGACTTGGGCTTGCTAGCGATGGGTTTAATCCTTTTGGAAATATGACCACCAGCTATAACATGTGGCCTGTTATTATCTTTCCTTATAATTTGCCACCTTGGAAATGTATGAAAGAGCCTTTTTTGTTTCTGTCCACGCTAATCCCAAGTAAGAATTCTCCTGGTAATGACATTGATGTTTACTTACAACCTTTAATAGATGAGTTGAAAGATTTATGGAAGAATGGTGTTGAAACATATGATGCGTACAATAATGAAAAGTTTCGACTGCATGCTGCATTGTTATGGACTATAAATGATTTTCCTGCATATGGTATGTTATCTGGGTGGAGTAGAAAAGGAAAGTTGGCATGTCCTGTTTGCAACAAGTGGACACATTCTGTTACTTTGAAGAATGGACAGAAACAATGTTACATGGGTCATTGTAGATACTTGGATAAATCACATCCATGGAGAAAAAGTAAAAAATTTGACGGTAAGCTAGAGTATAGAGAAAAGCCTCCAGAATTATCCGGAGATGACATAGTTGAACAAACAAAGTGCATTTGTATGAGTTTTGGGAAGTTGCATAATAGTAGAAAACGCAAACGTACAGATGATGAGTTGAACTGGACTAAAAGAAGCATTTTTTTACCTTCAGTACTGGAAAAACTTAAAATTGCGCCATAATTTGGATGTGATGCATATTGAGAAAAATATTTGTGAAAATATTTTGGGAACATTGATGAATATTGATGGAAAGACAAAGGATAATGTGAAGAGTCGTTTGGATTTAGAAGAAATGGGCATTCGAAAAGAGTTGCACTTAAAACCTAATGGTAATAGGTTAGTAATGCCTATTGCATGTTATACATTGCCATTGTCAGTTTGAAAAAAAAATTGTGAATGGCTTAGATCAATTAAGTTTCCTGATGGCTATTATTCAAACCTATCTTGATGTGTAAATGTTGATGATGGCAAGTTGTCTGGAATGAAAAGCCATGATTATCATGTTTTTATACAACGAGTCCTTCCGGCAGCAGCATATGGTTACCTACGAAAAGATCTTTACATTGTGTTGTCTGAGTTGAGTTCTTTTTTCAGAAATTTATGCTCAAAGATAGTTCACAAAGACAAGTTATCTAAGTTACAAAATGACATAGCTCTAATTTTGTGTAAGCTTGAGAGCATATACCCTCCGTCATTTTTTGTGGTTATGTTACACTTGTCTATCCACATACCCCGTGAGGTTGAGTTAGGCGATCCAGTTCACTACCGATGGATGTATTTTGTTGAAAGGTAATATCAATTGTACTCTAACATTTTATTTCTATTCATTCATTATTTTGTATTCACGTTTTATTTATTGTGAATAGGTTCTTAGGTACATTGAAAGACTGTGCATAATAAAGCTTGCCCTGAAGGTTCCATTGCTGAAGCGTATGTGAATAAGGAGTGTCTTAATTTTTGTGCTATGTACTTTTGTGGAGTTGAAACTAGATACAATAGATTGGAAAGAAACTTTGACGAAGATCAAACGATGGTTGGCAATGAGTATTCTATTTTTTCACAAAAAGTAAGAACATTGGGAGCTGCAGTATATGATATATTGTCCGATTCTGATTTCAGAATGATTCAATGGTATATACTTAACAATTGTGAAAAGATAGAAAAGTACCTAAAGTAAGTTATTTTTTTCATTTGAGTATATGTAAACTTAAACATTGTTATACTATAAGATTTACTAATTATAATCTTTCTTTTTGAATATATAGGATGCATATGGAGGAAGTTCAAAAACAAGGGAATGCTGACTTGCAACAAAGACATCAAACTCAATTTTCCTCTTGGTTAAAGCGATATGTAAGTGTTTTTCAATTGATATAATACATGTTAATAAAAATATATTTATTAATTAGACTTTCAAACTTAATTTCACGGGTTATTAAGTTGAACTTGGATGGTTCACTTAAATTGAACAATCATCTATATGTATTAGGTTTGGGTCCTGATACACGTGTTACTCGGTATACTGGTATAATTGTGAATGAAGTTAGGTTTCATAGTATTGAGCGTGGAGCTAATCGTCACACTCAAAATAATGGTGTTTTAGTGAAAGGAGTTCATAATTCAAAATAAATTGATTTCTACGGTCAGTTAATTGATATTATTGAGCTTGATTATTGTAACGAGAATAGAGTTTTTATATTTAAGTGTGACTGGTGGAATGTTGGTGACAAGAAAAATGGTCTAAGAACAAATGGAGACTTGATAAGTGTGAACGTTAGTCGAAAATGGTATACAAGTGATCCTTTTGTCTTGGCTACTCAGGTGGAACAGGTTTTTTACATAGATGATGTAAAAAATGGAGATAACTGGAAAATTGTGCAAAAGACAAATCCCATGCATATATACAATGTTCCAGAAGTTGAAGAAAATGAAAGTGGTTCAACTCCTAATCATGAGCCATATCAACAATTTGAACCTGATTCCAACGATGTTCATCAAATTAATATTGAAAGTAATGAATTGATGAATCAAGAAACTAAAGTTGATGAAATTGATTCTAATCTTTTGTCTTTGAAGAGTGGATTAATGTCAAATGAAAGAACAAGTCATGCCAGTTTATTTGATGAAGAAGATGAGGATGAGTTATGATTTCAATTGAAGTATTTGTTTTTATTTAAAAAATTGTTATTTAATTCAATTAATTATGATTGTTTGTATGATTCTAAATGAAATTACTTTTGATTTGTTCAATTGCGCATATTGATAGGCTTTCTAATATTGTGAGCATTGTGGAGTATGTGGGAAATGTGGATTGTTTTGATCATGGAAACATGTGAAAAATTATTTTGCCACTATAATTTAAATATATAACTACAAATATAATTTATCCTAAATAACTTGAATCTTATTATTTGTTGTGACTATTTTTCTGTGACACTAACCATAACTTATAGTTACAAAACCTATCACTATATAACTTTTTTTGGCACCAAAAAATGGAGGGAAATATTTGTGATAATATATTTTGTCACTATAATTAAACTATATAACTACATACATAATTTATCACAAAAACTTGAATCATATTATTTATTGTGACAATATATTTTTATAACAATAACTATAACTTATAGTTACAAAACTTATAACTATATAACATTTTTGGCACAAAAAATAGAGGGAAACATTTGTGACAAAATATATAACTACAAACATAATTTATCACAAAAAACTTGAATCTTATAATTTGTCGTGACAATATTTTTCTATAAAAATAAATATAACTTATAGTTACAAAACTTGTCACTATATATCTTTTTTTGCACCAAAAATGGAGGGAAACATCTGTGACAATAAAGTTTGTCACTATAATTCAAGTATATAACTACAAAAATAATTTGTCACAAAAAACTTGAATATCACTATTTGTTGTGACAATTTTTCTGTAACAATAAGTATAACTTATAGTTACAAAACTTGTCACTATATGAACTTTTTTGGCGCCAAAAAATGGAGGGAAACATTTTGTGATAATAAATTTTGTCACTATAATTCAAATATATAACTACAAACATAATTTGTCACAAAAAAAACATGAATTTCATTATTTGTTATGACAATTTTATGAACTATAACTATAACTTATAGTTACAAATCTTGTCACAATATGATTTTTTTGTGCCAAAAAATGGAGGGAAAATTGTGACAATAAGTTTTGTCACTATAACTCAAATATATAAATACAAACATAATTTGTCACAAAAAACTTGATTTTTATTATTTGTTGTGATAGTTTTTTTTGTGTAACAATAAATATAAGTTATAGTTACAAAACTTATCACCATATGTTTTTTTGGCGCCCAAAAAATGGAGGGAAACATTTGTGACCAAAAATGGTAACAAAATATATTTTGTCACCATATGTTACACAAGTTTACTAATTGTGACAAAGTATTACGACGATTTTAGTTTTTGTCACAATTGTATATGTTTTTCTAATTTGAAGTGACGCTTTTTTATTTTGTCACAATAAAACTACTAATAGCGACAAAAATAATTTTGTCAAAAATTAAATTTGTCACAACAATAAAAAATTCTTCTAGTGCTATCTATTTCTTGGTATTGTTTAAGTAGCTAGTGTTGGTTTGATCATTTTGGTTAATTAAATAGATGAATGTATGAATTAGCTAAATGGTTCGAATAAGACTAGTGTGCATGTTTAAGTGATAACATGATCATGTGGTGATTACTTATATGCTTAGGATGTTATAGAAACTCTTGACATGGTTTTTTTCGAATTCCTAAAAGAGTTAATCTGTGAAATCATGGCATTAGATGCTCTTATATTGTTTGATTTAATCTGATATGTGATTGACAAATGTAGTGAACCAGTTTAGCTCATGTTTCGAATGGAGTCTAACATTATATTAATGTTTAATAAATTGCTGGTTAATTAGGTTACATTTTGACTCACCTTCGAATGGAATATACATTGAGTCTAACTTAGGAGTAACATGTTAACATTAATGAATCAAGATCATGAATGCATGAATGTGATTACTATGTAGAATGTATGAAACTTATATATGTGTGTAAATGCTTGTTTGATTTTTGGTTGATCACTTGTATGCTATGTACATTGAAAGTTATTAATATGTTTAATTCGAGAACTACTAAGTTTAGTATTTGGTGAAGTCAATGTAATTAGAAATTCATATATTGTTTAAGAGCAATGTAAAGTATGATAAGAAATGAGCTGAATCTATATAGTTGGTGTATTAGAAAATAACTAGCAGGTTAATAGGATCTAACAAATTATTTGATGCTTGAGTTACTTTGGCCCACTTTCGAATGAAAAGTGCCAAGTCTAGTTTAGATTTAATATACTTTTACAGTAACAAGTTTGTATAATTTAGGTGTATTTGGGACCATACAAGAAACAGGTTGGTTTGTTTTAGATCAAGATATGATTAAATGCTAAGTTTAAGTTAATATGAAAACATTAACCTTGGTACAACAAAGTGTATGAATAACCTTAATCCTTTTGATCTTTGATATAAGATCACCCTTGTTTGATGATCGGTTGATCTTGATTGTTGGCAGCATTGTTTGTATATGAGATGAATTGCCATGTGAAATTCATGAAAATCATGGACAAGGTATAAGTCCCTTCAAATGATGTATTAGGTAAATTGGTTTAATAACGATTTTGCAACATAGCTAAAGATGCTTGAATAATTGAGAACGAGTCCTAGTGTGTTGAGAATTTTAGCATTCAATTAGTAATTGATGAGTGAGTAAAATTAAGCCTAATAACTAGGTTTAAAACTGTTTAGTATACTGAAAATTTATATGAAGCTGGTTAGGTCTTTTGATCAAAATGATGTAATTAAAGTAATTGAAAGCCATGTTCAACATGATGTTTCGGAATTTGTTTGATGGTTTAAGTATTGCATTGGGGTTTAAGTATTGGGGTTTTATACATCTTCGAATGTAATTTGGAGGTGAAAACCCCACGAGACCATGTAACCACTCTCACTTAACGAGGGACGAAGCTCAGAAAAAGCTCATGCATAAATGACATTTTTATATCAAACACCGTGCGAAAATACATAAAAAATGCAAGCAAACAAACACGGAAAGCGAGGTCAAAATTAAATTAAATCGAATTTTTATTTTTCTTTGCATTTACGATACGAACCCTAACTAAGGCTTGACTCTCTATTTTTTTTAAAACAAAAATGCAGGTCCTCAGCAGAGTCGCCATGCTGTAGCGACTTTTTTCTCGCTAAAATTTGATTTTCTCACTTTTTAAAAAATTTAATTAAAAGTGGAAATTACCAAAAAAATCAAAAGTTTTAAAAGTGCTTTAATTTTCCTATTTTTGTTGAAAATTAATTTAATGAGGAAAATTATCTATATAAAAAAACTCGTCTTTTATAAAAAAAAATTAGAGTCACCACCGGTCATTCAAAAAGGGTTGACTGGACACCGAAAATAAAACCAGAGATTTGAAAATTGTTTGGGTTCGGGAGTCAGTTATGCGTGGGGAAGGATTAACACCCCCATGACTCCCAACATTGGTACCTAAAGGGTTCGTATCGCAAATGCGACAAAATCTAAAACTTTGATTTAATTTAAAAATTGACCCATAAAATGCATCCATGCATGGTAATATTTTAAAATGCCTTGGTATTCATGATACCTAAAGAGATAACACCAGGAAACCTGGGATGACACTCCCAACCAGATACCAGAACCATAAGGCATAAAGCTATATGCAACATAATAAAATGCATGAACATGGCAAATACGCTCGAATGCATACAAAAATCTCTCGGTCTGCAGTACCAAAAGAGATGACACTCGGATACCCGGGATACCACTCCTAACAGGATACCAAGACCCTAAGAACTAGATATAACACGACATACAAAATATATTTATTATAAAAACATGCCAATAATTGAAAAAATATTCAACCAAACTATAGATTACCCTATATCTAAACCAACATTAAATTAAAATAAATACAGAGATAAGGATCGAATTTTACCCCACTAGAAGCTCAGATGAAGAACTTTGACCGACCACCACCAAGATTTTGGTGCCATCTCGTCATGGCCCAGAAATCAACTCGATCGGACCACGAAAGGACCTTCAATCAAATGCTGGATCGAGCCAGCTAGGACCGAGAGCATTGCTCTCTTCCCCTGGCAAGCCGAGAGCACTACTCTCTTTGATGGGCTACCCTTGGGTCTCTATTGCCCGCCCCCCGGCTATTTATAGCCAATTTGAATTGGTGGGGGTGACGTGGCTCAAGGTGAGCCATGTGCTCAGTTTTTTTTTTAATTTTCTTCATTTTTTTCATTTTGTTATTTTATCATTTCATTTATTATTATTTTTTCATTCTCATCATTTTTATCATTTTCATTTTTTATTTGCTTTTTTCAATATTAATATAATCCGTACAAAAATAGTGATTACATTCACCCACTTACTTCTTGACATGTAACCTATTTTTAATTTTTTTATTTTTTTAAAAAATTAATATACTTAATTTCTCAAAAGAAAAATCCTAAAGTATAGCACGCTCAATGAAATGTTGACTAAAAAGGATTTCTGACCTCATAAACTAATAAAAACTGGTTACGTATAATTGATATATGATAGAGTCTATATTACCTATTTTAAAGTTTCGTTTGTTTCAATTTGGTTGTTCATAAGTGTAAGAATCTTATTTTCCCAATTGTATTGTTTTATATTTTTCGTAAAATGTCGACTGTCTTGCCCAATGTTGATATTTGTTGTTAAGTTGTTTTTAGTTTGTTCTTTAGGGTCTTCTCAACTTAATAATAAATATTGGTTAGCCATTAAACTCGTAGGAGTAGCAGAATTCACATCTCTGCCATTTTTCCAAGAAAGTTGTATATAAATATTCTCAATAATCTTTCCCCATGCATCGTATATCAATATTTCGATAGAATCATTGAGCTTTTGGCTTCTAAGAGATTAAAAGATGAATTACCAAAACAAGTCCGATTTTGTTTCATCTTTCCTCATCCTTTTACCCATGTTTTTTTGCTACTCGACTTCAATTTCAGCTGAAAAAGCTGGTAATGTCAAAAACAAATTAATTATTTCATTTTTACGATTTGCATACATTGTTGATTGATATATATTAGTAATAGGAATTGAATGTAGAGGATCATATGGAATATGATTACTCAGAGAAAAGTGAGAAAGGACCAAACTATTGGGGAGATCTTAAGAAAGAATGGGCTACATGCAAAAATGGACACTTGCAGTCCCCAATTGATATTTTAAGTGCTACAGTGAAGGCAAGCCAAAAATCTAGAGAGTAGAAGAAGATGTACAAGCCTTCTCATTCAATCATCAAGAACAGAGGTCATGATCTTTCAGTAAGAAATCAAACAACATGTATGAATTAAATTAGGATCCAATTCAGTGAAATATACTTGATTGTTTTACTAATTTGAAAATACAGCTTCAATGGCCAAATAAGGATGCTGGTTCAATAAAAATCAATGGCACCGAATACATTTTGCAACAAGTTCATTGGCACTCACCTTCTGAACATACCTTTAATGGCAAAAGGTCCCTTCTAGCACATCTTTCATTTCTCCTATTCAAAGAGTAAAATATTTTCAAAACTCACAACATTTATACATATGCATATATGTTTTGCATACTAATTAGATATCCCTTGGAGCTACATATGGTGCATCAATGCAATGACCCTAAAGTGAAGAAAAGTATAGCTGTTGTTGGACTAATTTATGAATTTGGTTCATCTGATACTTTCCTCTCCAAGGTAAAAGAAAAATGATGCACTTTTCCTAAATTACTATAGAGGATTATCATTCATTTGCTTATGAAAATTTTACAGCTCATGAGCAACATTACAAAAATGAATGATCAAAACCGAGAAAGGCCAATGGGGGTGATTGATCCAAGCCTCATTAGTATTGGTGGCAAGAAGTATTATAGATACATTGGTTCTTTGACTACCCCTCCTTGCTCTGAAAGTGCCATTTGGACAATCAATGAGCTGGTATACAATCCGATAAACCCTTCATTTGGTTGTCTCTTTTAATTTCTTGTCTAGGTCTAAGAAGTTGAAAATATTTTGAACTATATTGTCCAGATAGCATCAGTTTCTAGGGATCAAGTCCAGGCAATCCGAATGGCTGTCCATGATGTAAGTAACAATACTTATTGATTTGATGAAAATTACTCAGATGAGAAATTGTCATCTTTTCTGTTGTAACCAGCGATTTCTTTTGTTTCAGAATACATATGAAAATGCAAGACCAACGCAACCATCATATCAACGGGAGATTGAACTTTATGATCCCAAGCCTGAATTATAAAAATCTATAGCTTGTATATAGTGTGTTATTTGATGTGAATTTTTTCTACAAATTCTATTCCCTTCCATGAAGTTGTTGACATATATAAAACATTGTATTTGCTACACCTTTTTAGGCTACTTGCCATTTGTTGCTTACTGGTTCACTATATCTTGATTTAATTTTTAATTGTTTAGATATAATCAGCAACGGTGTAACTAGGATGAAATTCTAAGAAGGGTCAAGTTGTATATCTTTGTAATCAATGAGATTCTAAAATATAATTAAACTATAGAAGTAGAGGGTTGAGGCTTAATTTCACTAATTTTGAAACTCATATGTACTAAAAACTGATTAAACCAAATAAAATTAGGGAAAGACTTAATTTCATTAACTTTAAAACGGATACGATCTTACAAAATAATTAAAAAATAATTTCATTAACCATAAAAGTTTAGGTGTGCCATGTCCCTTGCCCCCACGATGTTCCTCCACCGGAGATAATCTCATTCCTAAGATTCTATAGCTTAGAATTTTGCCATGCTAAGATCAATTAATGTAAATATAAATGTTTACAAGCTCCTGCTCAACTAAGAATCAATCGTTTACAGCTTTACAATCCCTAGCTCAACCTACTAAAATTTAAAGCTTGTATTGAAATTTTTGACAACTATGGCTCAATAATTGAGGAACTCAAAAATTGAAAACATATTCAAATGTTTAATTCGTTTTCTATTTATTTATTTCTTAAATGTATTCAATCAGATGTGAAACTATGTAAGGACTTGTGAGCGCCGCATGTGGCTTCCACTCAAAAAAATAGTAAAAAATTATTTATAATATATAAATTCCCTTTAAAATTTAAATTTTTAAAGCGGACTCTAAATAAATTTAGAATTTTTAAATGATCTCTTAATAAATTTGGTTGAATCCTGCCACTTTATTCAATTTGATTAAACTTTTGATTTGGAAGTGAAAAATATATAATTATCTTAATGGAACTAAGTATTATTTTTATTTAATTTTAAATACTTTATTTTTTACCTATAAAAATAAATATTTTATATTTCAAATAGACAACGAAAACTCTAATGCGTATTACATGTTCTAAAACAACTGTAGATTGATTTCACATGAACCCTTTATTAGACGCAATATTTTTTTGGTTTTTAAATGGTGAGAAAATGAAGATGGGTTAGTTTTTAGGTTTTGAAGTAGGTAGTTAAATATACAAATAATATTAAATGATCTTTTTTATCAACAATGATTTTATTCCAAAAGAAGAAAATTAAACAAAGCAAATATAGTGTGTGCCTAATTAAAAATCTCCTTAATCTTAAATGGAAGAAAATAGTACAAACACGACTATATATACAAAGAAAGAACACCATATCACACGGGTGAAACAACAGCCTATAACAGCAAACAAGGTGAAATAAATCTAAAACAAGCAACCCTAGCGCCTTACCCAACCAAAGATAGACCCTCCTTACCATCCCTCATTTAACCAATAAATGCGATCAACACCTCGCTTAGCAAGATATCTGCTAGGCAATTGGCTTCCCGCAAGCCATTATTAAAACACATTTATCGTAATGCTGATTCCAACACTTCACTCGTCAAGGACATGTTCTTCACCCAAACCAAAGACTACATGACTTGCTAGAGACACGAATCACATCCCACAACGCCAAATTAGCACAAAGGGCATAGACAAACAGCATGACACACATGACATAATTATCAAACACCAAAGAATCCAAACAACATTATGTCATATCCCAAACCTCAACACTGTCACTCATCTACTAGAAGATGCGGTAAATACAAAATAAATTTATTAGTAGTCCAAATACGACATACCATACTGACGTTACGCATGCCAACTTCGAATCCTGAATCAACACCACTTTACTTTTGTGTTGTCGCACCCTTCCCTGTATCACACATTCATTAGTCAAAATTCACATATATTCCACGACAAAACTCTCTTGATGTCCATTAGAATGCCCTCTCCTGTTCTTCTATGATCTTCATAATATCACGCACAATGTCTTTTTCATTATCAATTGTAATTGCACCAACAAGTTTTCCCAGGTTTATCGCTTCACGAAACTCATTTTGAATTACTCGTTTTCGATTTTGAAAGTCTAAATCCGAGAGAGACCCATTAGCCAATCCTTGCGTTTTAGGAGGATTCTTTCGCGGATGTTCTCTTCCCCTTTTTATTCAAACGTGATTTAGTTTCCGCTCTTTCACTAGGCAAAAGAGAGTCGAGAATAATATCAGAAATTTGTTGCACCTTGCGATCAACCCCTTGGTAACTAATGTTGAACAAACAGTGATAAACAAAGAAAGAAGGAAATAAGAGAGAAAATATCAGATAAAACTGAGTTTTATTTCATCAAATACAAGGGTGAGTAATGGATGCTAACGATCCATTGCATATATAGTAAAATGCTGCATACAGAGTTTGATGAGTTGTTAAAACTTCCAGGCTGTCATTCCATAACAAACAGACCATACTCAAGATTGTTGCACCAAACTTTGCACAACACAACAGATTTTACGCACCACTGATATAGACACAGTAGATTTTGTGCACCACTGATATAGTTGTCTATATCCTTCAACATTCGCCCTTGTTTCTTTCTTGAACCTCTTGAAGAGTAACAACATTTAGCTTGCGTTGAAACTCTTCAAATTGTTGTACAGGGGTTGCCTTGGTAAAGACATCAGCTACTTGGCATTTGGCTGGAATATAATTGACTTGTAATTCTTGTGCCATGACTTTTTCTCGAACAAAATGTAGATCCAGGTCTATATGCTTTGTCTTTGCATGGAGAACCGGATTTGCAGCCATGGAACTGTGCTGGTGTTATCACACTATGCCTTTGGAACATCATGGAGAATAAGCTTCATATCAGTAAGAACAGATTTAATCCAAGTAATCTCAGCTGTAGCATCTGTCAGGCTTCGATATTCAGCCTCGGCAGTGAATCTAGAGAAAGCATGTTGCTTACGAGAACACCAAGACAACAAATGAGACCTAAGAAACACACAATAACCTGTGATAGAGCGCCTGTCATCCATGTCACCACCCCAATTGGGATCGAAAAATGCAGAAATATTAAGAACATGAGAGCTATGCGAATCAAACCATAAACCATGATCCAAAGTCCCCTTTAAGTATCAGAGAATTCTTTTAACAGCACACCAATGAACATCAGTTGGCTTTTGCATGTATTGCGCCACTCTATTTAATGCAAGCGACAAGTTTGGCCGAGTGTGACAAATATACAATAGGGCACCAACCACGCTTCGATAACCTTGAGCATCACTAAGCAAGTCCCCACCGTATCGACTAAGTTTTGGAAACATGACAATGGGTGCTGAAGCTTCTATTTCATCCAACATTTGTGTTTTTTTAGCAATTCAAGGATGTATTTCTTTTGAGAAAGAAACAATCCTTGCTGGCATTCAAGAACCTCTATGCCCAAGAAAAATGCAACTTGCCAAGATCTTTAAGAGAAAAGGCAGTATGTAAAGTATCTATCACGTGTTGAATATGTGAGGTGGAGCAGCCCGTGAGTAGGATATCATCAACGTAAACAACAAGATATGTGATTACCTCTTCACATTTGTATATAAAAAGTGATGTATTTGCCGGTGAAGATTTGAAACCCATCTGACAGAGAAACATTTTCAACTTGAAGAACCAGTTTCTAGGAGCCTGTCATAGACCATATAATGCTCTCTTTAATTTACAATCAAGCTGCTTGCCATTAATATCAACTTGAGCAAAAAAAATGCAGGTTGAAGCATATAAACGTCTTCACACAAATCCCCTTTTAAGAAAGCACTGTTTACATCAATTTGACCAATGCCGTGAGACTGCCACAGAAATCGGGATGTTCACTGTGAAGAATTTCACTACAGGGCTAAATGTATCAATAAAATCACGTCCTGGCACCTGAGAGAACCCTTTGGCTACCAACCTAGCCTTATATCTTTCAACCGAACCATCAGAGTTGTACTTTATTATAAACAGCCATTTACAACCAATGGCTTTCCTTTCTTCGGGAAACTCGACCAACTTCCAGGTATCATTGGCAAGCAGAGCATTATATTCTTCCATCACTGCTTTTTTCCATGTAGGGTGTAGAAGTGCTTCATGCACCGAGATTGGAACCTCAATAAGTTGCAATTGAAATTTTTTTGGTTTAAACACTCCTGCTTTACTCCTTGTGATCATGGAATGAGTATTGGCAGGAGCATTATCATCATTAATAGATATTGAGGGTGTAAGAACAGATTCACCAAGATTGGTATGTTCTGGTGATGGCTCGACAGTAGCTGAGCAAGTGGGAGATGCAGTCTGCTCATTCATGAAATCATCGGTTACAACTTCCACAAGAACAGTTAGAGATGAGATATCCGTTGGTCTCCATGATCAACGGGCTGTGAACATTTGGCAGATGGGATAGCAGCATCTGTAACACCCCTTCCCGGTCTGGTAAGAACTCATATCAGTAAGCGTTACTGGAGAACAAGACGATGATTTGCGTCGTTGATTACAATAATTTACGTTGCAAATTATGCATCTATAACTCTTAATGCAACACTTAATCTTATATAGACAATATAGATCAACTAAATTAGTGGGGCCCATTAATGACTTAATTATAGGGACTAAATTGTAAAATTTCAAAATTTCCGGTTCTTATTTAGAATCAAGGATACCAATGAAAAATTCAACGTAGATATACCTTATAAGTTTTCAGAACATTCAGAAATCATTTGTGCCCTTAATCAAGCTTTACACAACTTCGGTGACCAAATTACAATGTTTGGAAACTTATTAAATTACCCTTTTAACTAACTTACTTGCCTCTATACCGATACTCGAAGAGGCCGTATCGGTATGCCTATATCATAATCATTAAATTATTTATAGATATTAGGATTCGTACCGGTACAGGTCCATCCGTATTGATACACTATGCTGGACTCAAATTCCAGAATCGACCAGCCGTACCGAAACGCCTAGGGCCGTATCGGTACGCATCCCCTGACCGTTAAAATGGTTAATGTCTTTATGCTCGTACCGATACTGGGTATCGATACGTGTGGTCAAAGCTTGGGAGGTCAACTTACAGGTTCGATACGGTATTGATACGGTGCTATAGTATTTTTCCAATGGCTAAAACTCGTACTGATACGCCTAGCTGTGTATCGATACGCCAAATTTGACTCGACTAAATATGCGATATGCCATCACCCGTATCGGTACGACAAGACCTGTAATAGCATATTTTATCTGGTTTATTATCAATTTGCCCTACCAAACCATGTCCAAATTCACTGAAATTTTACTAGCAAGTTTTTATAACTTAAAATTATTGTCATGTCAATTTTTAGGGTCGAATGAATCCATTTTCTACGTTTTCCATATTTTAAGCCAAACATTCATTTATAGCCACTTTGACCATTTTTAGGAAGTCAAGTTTAAACCCTTAAGCTTATACATGCCAACTATATTGATATACATAACAAAATAGGTAAAAGTGACTTATGCATCACTTGTGCCACCATACTAGGAGTCTATAGAGTTGATGTACTTTACTTTATAGGCGTAGTGACTTGTTCAAAATCTTCTCCAACCCCGATCCTGATCTTACACTTCTTAACCTGAAATGTCTAAAAGATGAGTGCATTAGGCATATTTTGCCTAGTGAGATAGTCATAATCAACGTATTAAACAATAGTTATACTCTAATATGCTTCAATCTCATCAATGATTTCAATGGCATGGACATATACTCCAATGGTGAGCTTACACAATACCAATGACCATTGTGACAACAATAGTTAATGCAAAACTCGGTATTCAATATAAATGTTCAATAGCAATACTCAATATCAATGATTTATAAGATTCCTTAGATCGATGTAAGGTATATGGATAAGCAAATTCCTATGCCGCACCAAAATCAATAGTGGTCTAATCCCTCCGCCGCACCAATATGACCAAATCATAGCATACCTCCGCCGCACCACAATAAAGGCCGTAGCCTAAGGACCGTAGTACACCCATACCAATAAGATCATGAATTCTATGGCATGCCAATTATATCCAATACTACTCGAATCCAAGGTTCAATATCAATAGTCCGATAACAATAATTTCAACGGCAGTGATTCGGTACAATAAATTGATAACAATATCTCAATAGTCAATACTAAATATCAATGCTTAAATGGCAATAAATCAATATCAATACTCAATAATCAATTTAATCTAATGTTAATGCTTCTATGATTTTAATGACAATAACAATGATGTCGAGGATAATAAATCGATAAAACACTTACCAATACTTACCACTATGGTCACCAACAATGCTTTTATGCAATATCCTCAATATACCAAGTTAGCAATGAAAAAATCAATACTCAATGATTCGGGATAGGCTCCTAGCCTACTCCCGAGACTCCGACTACACTCAGCTTGACTTTCGAATACTTTTACAACTCTCAGATTTCCACTTCTTTGTTCCTAGCTTTAGATAGAGATGGTGCCCTTTCTGTCTCCAACTCTTGGGCTAGGGAAGAATAAAAGAGAGTGTTAAAATCGATACAAGGATATCTAAGTCAATACTTAAATTTAAGATAGCCATTAGCTTATTAGGTGTCCATGGATTTAAGCCTTGAAGAAACATGAGTTTAAATCAAAAGTCCTAATATCTTTAACTTCAAAAGTAACAACGAATCAAAGGAAGCTTGAGTTTAAGAGACTCAATAAGTAAGGTGTTAGCTTGAGCTTAAGGTAGGAGACAACAATGGTGGAGCTTGCTTAACTTTAGGAAAGAGATGAGAGCATGAGAGGGTAGGGTCTCGGTGTACGTTTGCTATCAAAATGATGGCTTAACTATTGCAACCACTATATTTTAATTAGAAATACAATCTGAAGGGGTTACCCTCAATGAAGGGTAACCAATATTTTAATATTTTTTATCTACAACCTTAATTATTAGTTACCCATAACTTTCCCATCTTTCATTCGTCATCATCCGGCCAAATCACATGGATTGGGATGAAGCAAGTAGGTGAGTCATACTTCAAAAGGAAAAATTATGAGGGTAGCCCCTCAACATTCCAATGTTCATACTTTTATCCCCTAAGCTTCCTACTTTCACAATTTAGTCACTAGATTATTTTTAAGGAAGTTAAATTAGGTCCAAAAATTTTAAGTTAATCTCAATTAGTCTCACAATTAGGACCGATATGATATTTGGACTCTTCCGACTTAGATTTTCCAATCACCGGAGTTTAATTTCGACTGACCGGTTTTCGGGGGTGTTACAACTCTCCCCCGTAGGTTAAATTTGGTTGGATCTTCACAGATTCTGGCTCGATAATGTGCGAAGGATCAGAGTGATACTTTCGGAGTATTGAAACATGAAATACATCATGGATTTTATTCAATTCTGAAGGTAAAACTAAACTATATGCCACATGGCCAACTCTTTCGATAATTTCAAAAGGGACAATGAATCATGGATCAACCTTCCCCTTTTACCAAACCTTAGAATCTTCTTCCATGAAGACACTTTAAGGAATCATCTCTCACCAACTTCGTACTGAATATCCATTCTTCTGAGATCCGCATCAAATTTTTGATGATCGAAGGCAGCCTTCAAACGATTTTGGATAATGGCAACCCGTTCTTCAGTTTTTGGAAGTAAATCAGGGCCCAACATCTTGCCTTCGTCAAGCTCAAACCAACACAAGGGAGTTCTACATCGTCTGCCATACAACGCCTCATATGGGGCCATTTTGATGGAAGCTTGATAACTATTGTTGTACGCAAACTCGACAAGAGGTAGGGATTTCTCCCAAGATCCCCCAAAATCAATAATGCATGTTCGTAGCATGTCTTCTAGAACCTATATTACCCTTTTTGATTGGCCGTCAGATTGGGGGTAGAAAGCAGTACTAAGATTAACTTTGGTACCCAAAGCTTCTTGCAAGGTCATCCAGAATTGAAATGCAAATGGGGGTCTCGATCCTAGATGATAGACTTTGGTACTCTATGGAGCCGAATAACTTCCTCGATGTATAAGCCTACTAATTTAGGAAGCCCATAATATATTCTTATTGGTAAGAAATGTGCTGACTTGGTGAAGTGGTCTACAATGACCCAAATAGCATCGTGTTTAGTAGGAGTTAGATGAAGACCACTTACAAAATCCATAGTGATCTTCTCCTATTTCCGTTGCGGTAATTCAATAGGTTGCAATAACCCTATGGGGAAACGATGTTCAGCTTTGACACATTGACATATGAGGCATTTAGACACAAAGTAAACTATGGCTTGTTTCATGCCAAGCCACCAATATAGTTCTCGGAGATCTTTATACATCTTTACACATTTTTACAGAACCCGGGTGTGTAGAAAAAAGACTTGAATGAGCTTCTTTTAGAATATCAGTATGAAAAGATTTATCATTAGGTACAAAGACCCGACCACATAAATACAGTAGCCCTTCAGGTTCAATCCTAAAGTTAGAATTTTCATTATTGTACAACTTGCACATAATAGCTGGAAGCTCAGGATCTTGATGCTGTAACACTTTGATTCTCGATATGATGGTAGACCGAACTTGAAGTTCTGCTACAAGAAACTGATGTTTCTTTAAACGAAGGTGAGCGTTAATGGCTCTAGGGGCTACAATACAAAGGTTTTATGTTGAGTTGAAACAATAACATCGTTCAGAATTCAATATTCAATAACAATACTTGCCAGAAAGAGGTTTTCAGTTGAGTGCATCAGCTATAATATCGACCTTGCTGGATGGTAGTCAATGACAATATCGTAATCTTTGAGGAGTTCCATCCATCTCCTTTGTCGGTGATTCAACTCTTTTTGAGTCAGAAGGTATTTGCGGCTTTTATGATATGTAAATAGATAACATTTTTCTCCATAGAGGTGACCGCCAAATTTTCAATGCGAAGACAACTGCATAAATCATGGGTAGGGTAATTCATTTCACGTGGCTTGAGTTGTCTCGAAGCATAAGCAATGACCTTACCTTCTTGCATCAGAACATATCCTAACCCGAGATGTGAGGCATCACTCTATACTGTATAGTTCTTTCCAAACTCGCGTTGGGTTAGCACTGAAGCATGAGTTAAAACCTACTTTAACTAGTCGAAACTTCTTTGCTAATCTTCAGTCCACTTGAATGGAGTTTCTTTTCTCAACAGCTTGGTAAAAGGGGCTGCTAGTATAGAGAATCCATTAACAAATCTTCTATAATAGCCAGTTAGACCAAGGAAGCTTCTAACTTCTCCAACATTTCTTGGTGGCTTCCAATCTAAAATAGCTTGAATCTTCTTCGGATCTACCTGGATTCCCGAGACAGAGATGATATACCAAAGGAAGGCAACTTCAGATAGCCAGAATTCACATTTGGAAAACTTGGCATACAACTACTTTTCCTGAAGGGTTTGAAGAACGATACGAAGGTGTTCACGGTGTTTAGCAACATCCTTAGAATAGATTAAAATGCCATCTATGAATACACTACGAACTTATCTAGATAGGGTCTAGAAACCCAGTTTATTAAATCCATAAAGGCTGTCGGTGTATTGGTTAGCCCAAAAGCATTGCCAAAAATTCGTAGTGGCCATAACGTGTATGGAAAGCAGTTTTAGGTACATCACATTCTTTAGCCTTCATATGATAGTACCCTAACCTTAAATCGATCTTGGAAAACAGAGAGGCATCCTTAAGTTGATTGAATAGGTCATCAATTCTTGGCAATGGGTATTTATTCTTGATGGACACTTCATTCAACTGTCTATAATCAATACACAGTCTCATAGAACCATCTTTATTCTTTACAAAAAAGACCAGAGCTTCCCATGACGAAGATTTCGGTGGAATAAAACCCTTATCTAACAACTCTTGAATCTGAGCCTTCAACTTCTTAAGCTCAACTGCCGCCATCCGATAGGGTGCAATGGAAAATAGAGTTGTTCCAGGTTGCACTTCAATGCCAAACTATACTTCATGAGTAGAGGGTAAACCCGAAAGTTCGTCTGAGAAAACATCAGGGCATTCACACACGGTATCGATGCTTTACAGGTGAGGTTCTTCCTTGGCCTCCTAGGATAGAGCATACAACGATGGAGTTCTTGAATTCATCAGAGTGATACTTTCTTTTCCCTGAACCTGAAGGTATAGCTTCTTTTTACAACAGTCTACCCAAGCCTGATGTTCACTGGGCCAATCCATGCCCAGTATAACATTGAATTCATGGATAGATAATGCCAATAAGTAGGCTGAAAAAGGAATCCATTGGATTATTAAGGGACAAAGTTTACATACTAGGCTTATGGTGACACAATCACCCAAAGGATTGGTTACAGTGATCTTTGATACAATAGGTTCACAAGGTAATTTATATTGTTTTACTAGCACTGTACTTATAAAGGAATGGGTAGATTTCGGATTAAACAATGCATAAACTGAACATGAATATAATTCAATTGTACCTGCAATGATGCTAGGTTCATCTTCCTCTTCCTTGCTTTTCACGTGATACAATTATGCATGAGCCTTAGTTTCAGGTCTGAATGATGCCTTGGACGAGACACTAGGCCTCCCTAATGATCCTTGCTTTGCTCCCTTACCTCGGAAAGATTGAGCTGGGGATGGATTATTAGCTGGTGCAGAAGTAGACTTGGTAGTATTCTTGGGACAATCACGAATGAGGTGCCTCATCTCACCACAGAAAAAGCATGCTTCAGACTTCTTACGACATTGCCCCACAAGGTGCCTGTGCTAGCAGAAATTACAAATTGGGAATGGAGCCTCTCGCCCAGAGCCTCTAGTACTGTCAAAAGAATTTATCCTGGAAAGGAATGAGTTACTGTTTAGGGTCTATAAATGTATCCCGAACGGGGAGGTTGTGAATGCACATTCTACTTCTAACCTTAATACTTCCTTTTCTTAAAGGACTTTGGAGGATGTAAATCTTATCGATTTCTTTTCTCTGACTTGCCAGATCTGCCAGTTCTCCGAGCCTTCTGGACAACCTCAGTAGCCTTAACCCTGTTCACCAGGTCCTGGAAATCTGTAATGCCCAATACCGTAAACATAGGGCGTAAATCATCGTTCAGTCCACTTATGAACATCCTACACTTTTCTTCTTTCTTTTTATATACTCAGCTCCATACCGACAGTACTTGCAAAAATCATTATTTTAGATGAAGGAAGATGTCACGCCTCTCAGGGAGGTAAAACTCGCTGACGTATTTCTTACAAAATTAATGAATGAAAAGCTCCCAAGTCACAGCATCTTAAGGGACTGCAAGGATGGTAGTCTCCCACCAGTAGAGCGCTTCATCAACTAACAATGCGGGAGCACATTCGAGATTGCGTTCATCAGAACACTATAGCTGCTTATTCAGAATTCATAGAGTACTGTCCAACTAATACTCAACTATTTTAGGATCGTCATCATCAGAACCAGTAAAAGAGTAATCCTGATACTAAGGTAATTTATCAATAGGTGTTCGGGCACTTAGAACAACAACAATAGGAGGTCCGAAGGTCTGCTCAGCCTTCATCGAAGTCATAAATACTTTGAACATGTCTGTCATGTTCCTGTAACATTCAGCTTGAGCAGATTGTACCTCAGGCTTAGGGTCATGTGCTAGAGGATTTTGCGAAATCGGAGAGTCTCCCCCTTATCTCCTCGCCGTGAGTTGAGGATCCAACGACATGCTCGTCTATGCGAGCTTCATTAGAGTCGGACATTTATAAATAAAGAGATCGGGTTAGCCGACAAGCACAATATACAATAAAAAACTCCTAGGTAGCACAATACAATGCATTGATAATAAGATAAACTTAAGTTTAGTCTTAGAATTGACTAAACTCTAGCTTTGATACCACAAATGTAACACCCCCTTCCCGGTCTGGTAAGAACTCGGGTCAAAAAGCATTATCGAAGAACAAGATGATGATTCAGGTCATTGATTACAATAATTTACGTTTTAAATTATGCATCCATAATTCTTAATGCAATACTTAATCATATATAGACAATATATATCAACTAAATTAGTATTTGGGGCCTATTAAAGACTTGATCAAATTTAGGGACTAAATTGTAAAATTTCAAAATTTATGGTTCTTATTTAGAATCAAGGATACCAATGAAAAATTCAACATAGATATATCTTACTTATAAGTTCTCAGAACATTCAGAAATCATTTGTGCCCTTAAACAAGCTTTACACAACTTTGTTGACCAAATTACAATGTTTAGAAACTTAACCCTAAATCCTTTAAACTAACTTACCTACCTCTATACCGATACTCGAAGAGACCGTATCGATACTCCTATATCATAATCATTAAATTATTTATAAATATTAGGATCGTACCAGTATAGGTTCATCCGTATCGATACAATATGCTGGACTCAAATTCTAGAACCGACCAGTCATACCAAAACGCCTAGGGTCGTATTGGTACGTATCCCCTGACCGTTGAAATGGTTAATGTCTTTACGCCCGTTTCGATACTGGGTATCGATAAGGGTGGTCAACGCTTGGAAAGTCAACTTACAGGTTTGATGCGGTATCGATACGGTGCTACAATATTTTTCTAGTGGCTAAAACCCGTATTGATAAGCCTAGCTGCATATCGATACGCCAACTTTGACTCGACCAAATATGCAAGGCTGTACCGATACGCCATCACCCGTATCGGTACGACAAGGCCTATAATGGCAGATTTTATCTGGTTTATTATCAATTTGCCCTACCAAACCCTGTCCAAATTCACAAAAAATTTACTAGCAAGTTTTTATAACTTAAAACTATTGCCATCTCAATTTTTAGGGTCGAATGGATATGTTTGCTATGTTTTCCATATTTTAAGCCAAACATGCATTTCTAGCCAAACATGCCAACTATATTTACATACCTAACAAAAGAGGCAAAAGTGACTTATGCAACACTTGTGCCACCATACTAGGAGTTTATAGAGTTAATGTACTTTACTTTATTAACATAGTGACTTGTCAAAAACCTTCTCCAACCCTGATCCTGATCTTACACTTCTTAACCTAAAATGTATGAAAGATGAATGCATTAGGCATATTTTGCGTAGTGAGGTAGTCATAATCAATGTATTAAACAAGAGTTATACTCTAATATGCTTCAATGTCATCAATGATGTCAATGGCATGGACATATACTCCAATGGTGAGCTTACACAATAACAATGACCATTGTGACAACAATGGTTAATGCAAAAATCGGTATTCAACATAAATGTTCAATAGCAATACTCAATAGCAATGATTTATAAGATTCCTTGGATCGATATAAGGTATATGGATACGTGAATTTGTACACTGCACCAAAATCAATAGTGGTCTAATCCCTCCGCCGCACCATAATAAAGGTCGTAGCCTAAAGACCATTGTCCACCCGTTCCAATGAGCTCAACTCAATCGGACATCGAATCAATATCCAATTGGGTACGATTGTAATTTATGGACCAAATTGCAATTCTAGAAAACTACAAGGACTTAACCCCTTTTTATGTTATCAACCTTTAATTAGTATGGTTTCATGCATACATGTCAAAACTCAGTTCAAAACGATCATCCATACTCAATCAATTGCATCCACAATATTCATGGACTGAAACATAAGAAAACAAAACTTCAGAACATCCAAAGAACTGAAATAACTGCTAGTTGTATCGGTAGGCTAAGGGGGTGTATCGATACGCTTTGCCTGATTAAAAGTCCCCCAATTCCAGTAGCTCAAAACCGTATCGATACGCTTATGCGTACCGGTACGCCATGCCAAAAATGTTAACCCATATCGAAATGATCCCTCGCATACCAAAATGCTAGCCACAATTGACCTAAGCCCGTATCAAAACACTGACCCGCGTACTGAAACACTAAGCCTGAAATGGCTTACCCATACCGGTAAGAAGACACGTATACCGATATGCTTGGACCTGAAATATCCTTTTTTGCTGGTTTAGCATGCTTTCGAAGATACCAAAATACCCTAACATGCTTCTAACATGTATCCAACACATTCAAGAGTCAAACCTCAGCATGACAACACAGATTCGTCAACAACTCATGGCATCTTGCGTCAAATATAAAACTAGAGGCATGCTTCCTATAAACCAAGCCAAGCAAAACACAAATCTCAAAACCAACAATCGAAAATGACCAATTACAAACCAAAAATAGCAAACAACATTGCTCAAACAGGGAGTTTATCAAATCATCTCCCAAAACAACAACGGGAACCCCATTGCCCTTATTACTTATAGTCTGATTCGAAACATACACTTAGTACCAAGTCTTTAGCAATCCCTTGCTTCCTCGCTGCCTTCAAATCTTTAATTCTCTGCATTGATGGACAAAAAGAGCGTACGCACACCAGGCTTAGTGAGGAGTGCTCAAAACAAAACACCATCAATGCATAAAACCATTTTCCAACAACACATTGAAATCTCATTTCAATCATCTTTTAGACATCACTTAAAACATCATTTACACACGATGCCTTGGAAGCCATGCACTTAACACTTTCAAAAACCAATATATTAAACCATATGCAACATGTATCATTAACCATCAACAAATCCCATTGCTAAACCTCAATTTAAGCCTTCCCGTGTATAACAAACCATATGCAAAGCTTAAAGATTAACATGTATAAATCACATTATACAACATAAACCACTACATGACATATCCATAATTATATTGGCTTACAAGTGATCATAACCAAGTTCCTTTAGCAAATAGTTCATCGAAAACATGGATTCAACAAGTGTCCTCTCAACACTTCAAGTTATCTCAACCGGAATAGCAATACAATCACAATCGCGGTAATTTAACAACCGAGTACAATTACAACTCACGGGGACACCAACCCCAATCATCAGTTAGATTCTTAACCCACTAATGGGAGTTTTTGGTACCATATAACCCCTCGACCGTTAGGGTACTTGGATGGAGTATTCGGTATACCATATTAAACCACTTGATATCCAAGGTAACCTTTTATAGTGCACTATCAATCCTTTGGACGGCCAACTATATCCAATAACATTTTAAACCACATCACTTACCAATATAATTCACAATTAACCATGTACCTCACTGTTTTCATATACATCAATACAAAACCTTTTTCTCAAAGAAACAAACCATACTTTAAGCACAAGTATAAATCACATACTTACATGGATCACTTACCACATGCATCCATCATCATTTCATGATTAAAACAGTATGTCGCATAATTTAAAACATGTTTAAACATTAGGTACCATGTACTTCAAAACAAGTGCATAAAACCATTTGGTAAAAGCACGAATGAGAGAGAAAACCACTTTATACTTACTTCTGAGTTTAAACCAGCGTTTCAAGCTAAGTTTAAACTCCCATAAACCATCTTTAAATCATTTCAAAGCTAAAATCCACGTTCTCAAACATTGATACGCGAAACCTCAATTCGCCAACGCGAATTCAAGAGTCCGAAGCCTCCAAAGCTTCACCAATAGCTTCTAGACCAGCCTCCCCTATTTTAATCACACAACAACAGAGGATTAATGCATCTCAATGCATTCAAACACTGCAACAACAATCCTTACAAACCTCAACAATTCTTTCACAATTACCCAACCACCACAACCAAAATCATCATCTAACTCTTTCCAAACACAACCAGCCACAAACTATCAATCTAACACTTCCATTAACATCAATCAACACTCAAAACAGGATTACATCATCCTTATATCTCCAGCAACTAAACAGCCAACACAACACTTTAAAAATACAAATCTAACAACCTAAATAATTAGGGATTCATGGATTTTCGGGATTTCAATATTAAAAACAACTTATCAACATTATAAAACATCCAATACATGCTTAAAATTAATCCTCAACACTGAGAAACAGATCCAATACGAATCTTCTTCAATTTCATCAAATAAACCCAATTAAATCAAATAATCATCATGAAAATATAAAATCAGATTATAAATCATAAATCAAGGATCAAATACTTTGTAATATCAATAAAGAACCATTCAATAGAGGAGAAAAACCAACCTTACCTCTATTGTGTGATTTCTCTCTCAATTGATTGATTAAAGCTTGAAAAGCGCAGGATTTCAATATGATTTTGTAAATCAAAGATGAAGAATCATTTATAAATCTAGAGTTCAAGAAAATAGATCTATCACCTATGAAATTTGATGAAAACAAGAGTGTTTGGCAGAGTAAAAGTGAAGAGAAAAGTTTACGTCAAACCTTTATAAAATCAATAACTACCTTTTAATATTAAAACCTCTTTTTATTAATTAATAAAACACATGTTAAAAATCCTTAATTGAGGGAAGAAAACACCAGCCAAAGTTTGGTAAAATAGCTCCTTAAATATTATAAGAATTTGACCATTTTACAAACTAGTCACCATTTAAAAATAGTTTTAAAATTTTACATTTTGGTCACCAACCAAAATATCACCCTTCCAATTTCAATTTCCCTAAATTGATTTCACCAATATTATCTATATATTAAAAAATAATTTTTAACCATTTCCATATTTTTAACTCACTCAAAAATATTTATTCCCGAATCCGACTTGAATCTCTAACCCGATCCACCAGACCTTCTAACTAACCCTTAAACTGCTAGGCCCAAAATCGGGGCATTACAACTGTCCCCCACTTAAGAAATTTCATCCTCGAAATTTACCTGGAGAAAATAGATGTGGAAATTGTTTCAACATATCTAACTTGCTTTCCCACGTGGCCTCCACAACACTACGGTGCCTCCACAACACCTTAACAAGCTCAACTTACCATGCAGAACCTTACTGCTGGTATCAAGGATATCCATTGATTCCTCATCATAAGATAAATTTGGCCTTAGCTCAATATCCTCCACCGACATAACGTGCGATTGATCTGACGAATACTTCTACAACATCGACACGTGAAACACATCATGAATCATCTCCAACTCAGAACGTAACCTCAAACGATAAGCAACTAGACCCATACGTTCAACGATCTCATATGGTCCAATAAACCTCGGGCTAAGCTTCAATTTCCGCCCAAAACGCATCACCTTTTTCCAAGGTGACACCTTCAAAAACACTCGATCACCAACAACATATTCTATATCCCTGCGCTTCAAATCCACGTAGGATTTGTGACGATCTGAAGCCTCTCTCAAGCGCTCACAAATCAGCTTAACTTTTTTATTGGTGTCTTTCAACACATCAGGCATCAAAACGTATTTTTTCCCAACCTCCACCCAACACAACGACGTACGACACTTTCTACCATACAAAGCCTTGTACGGTGCCATCTGTATACTAGCCTGCTAACTGTTATTATAAGAAAACTCCACCAAAGGCAACTGTTTTTCCCATGTTCCTTGTAACTCAATGATACAACACCTCAACATATCCTCCAAGACCTGAATAACACGCTCCGATTGACCATCCGATAGAGGATGATATGAAGTACTAAAATTCAACCGTGTTCTTAGAGCACGATGCAAACACTCCCAAAACCTTGCTGTAAAGCGTGGATCTCTATGCAAAACTATAGATTTTGGCACTCCATGCAAACACACAATCTCAGAAATGTACAAATCGGCCAACCTATCTAACATATATGCCGTATACACTGGCACAAAATGCGCACACTTCGTAAACCGATCAACAATCACCCAAATGGAATCCTTTTTGGTCGGTGTTAATGGCAACCCAGACAAAATCCATGGTGATTCTTTCCTATTTCCATTCCGGTATCCTCAACGGTTGTAACAACCCGGAAGAAAACTGGTGTTTAGCCTTTACTCGCTGACATACCAAGCACCGAGCAACAAAATCAGCCACATCTTTCTTCAAACCAACCCAATAGTACTCTTCATTCAAATCTCGATACATCTTAGTACTACCAGGATGCATAGCAAAAGGACTAACATGTGCTTCGGTCAAAATGGTACGCCTCAACTCTTCATCATCAGGCACCACAATTCGACCTTTATAACACAACATCATCAAAATGAAAATCCATAGAACTTCCATCCATGATATTCTTCATATGCGGTACAAAACTCTCATCATGCGGTTGTTTCTTTTTAATCAACTGTGACAAGAACGGTTTCACTTGCAACTCAGCCAACATCCCGCCGTCACGAGTCATACTCAACCTAGCAAACATAGCCCTCAACTCAATAACAGCTTTTCTACTCAAAGCATCGGCCACAATGTTAGCTTTACCCAGATGACACTCGAAGTCAGATCATAATCTTTAAGAAACTCTAACCATCTTCGGTGCCTAAGATTTAACTCCTTCTACGACATCAGATATTTCAAACTCTTATGATCGGTATAAACTACACATTTCTCACCATAAAGGTAATGCCTCCAGATTTTCAAAGCAAAAACAACTACGGCGAATTCAAGATCATTGTTGTCACTAAATTTTCACCCGCCTTTTTATTATTTATTTATTTTATTTATTATTATTATTATTTGGGTATTACTATTATTATATTAATTATGCATATATAATAACTTGTCTTATTATTAGAATAAAACCCAATAAAAATAATAAAGGGATAAAGGTCCATTTAATTTTTAACAAGACCCATTTAATAACTCATTTGGCCCAAATAAAAAAAATCTAATTAATTTTTTATTGCCCCTTGTGCAGTTAATTATTAACTGTTGAATCTAAATAGGATCCAACGGTTAAGATTGGATCAAGAAGCGACCTAGCTCGTGGGCCCCGTGCGTCATGCCATGTGTCAAGGCTGTCTCTTATTGTATTACGATCCTGCCTTGACAAGCCTGTTCGGGACCAAGCAAAGGCGGACTGAGCGATGATATGAGCAATGCCTAAAGAGCGACCAAGTCAAGGATGCAAGTTATGATGCTTTGGGAAGGCGATGAAGGCCCTGTTCAGAAAGTGTCCTCGTTTGGGACGAAGCAACGTCTACTCGCGTCATACTTGGTAAGTTTATTTAGCTCTTTAAGGGGAAGTGGTCTGGTGTTGGGTCTCCACCATCCTCCTCGCCAAGCGCTAGCAGCCGAGCTGCCTTGGTGTAAGTGACCTTCTCCTAGGCCCACATAGGGCTTATGTGTGCGGGCATTGGAGCCAAGCGGATGGCACGATGTCTCTCTAGGAGGACCTCTTAGGGACGGTTTGGGGCCACAGGGCCCCATATCGCGCTCGTCGCGAGAGTTAGGGGTTGGTCGCTAGCATTCGTTAGGCCCCGCGGGATACGATATTCGACGCGCATGTTGCCTGATGGATCATGAGACGACGCTTCCGAGTTGAGTCCTTGATAAAGGGCTTGTTGAAGGCTGACTTGTCTAGGTTGGGTCCCTTTTCAAGTGCCGCACGGTTTGCCAATCGGGCCTAGACGGCAAGGCCGTGACAGTTGGTATCAGAGCAAGGCTTTCGAGCCAGGTTGATGTGAATTTAAACTTTGTACGACGTTAGATGGTTGGACTCCACACCAAGCACCCTCGTAAAAGGAGTGGGTTGGGTGAGTCCACAATGTGAAATAAATTGAGGGTTGGTTAGTGCACGGAGGTGCCTGACTATTGTCTCGGGCACAGAGGTGCTTGCTTATTATCTCCGCGCAGTGGCGCTCATTCCTTTAGCATAGTGGTGCTCAGTTGTGAATTTGTGGCACAGAGGTGCATGTGAGTTTTATAGTGGAGCCAACGCACAGAGGCGCCTGTCGGTAACCACTATAGCGATCGAAGCATATGTGGTGCTCGATCTTTATATTGCACAGAGGTGCTAACAAGTTGGACCTGGTGGGATCAGTACACGGAGGTGACTGACGTTAACCACCATGGTTGTTTCAGTGCAAGAGGCACTTACTTCTTGTTGCACAAATGTGCTATCGAGTTGGACCTGGTGGGATCAGTACACAGAGGTGACTGACGCTAACCACCATGGTTGTTTCAGTGCAAGAGGCACTTACTTCTTGTTGCACAGAGGTGCTATCGAGTTGGACCTGGTGGGATCAGTACACGGAGGTGACTGACGCTAACCACCATGGTTGTTTCAGTGCGAGAGGCACTTATAGTTTGTCGCACAGAGGTGCAAACGAGTTCAAACATAGTGTCATCAGTTTACGGAGGTGACTGACGTTACACACTATGGTTGTTTTGTGCCGAGGCACTCAATATGTCTTAAAATCTTAGCTGAGTCGTCATAGTGAAATCAGTACACAAGAGGTGTCTGACGTTAATCACTATGGTTACCTCAGTATTGAGAAGCCGACTACTTGTGAATCGTTGATGCATGCCTGGAGATCATATTGCAAACAGTGCACAAAGGTGTTTGTCGTTAACCAAAAATGATTATCCAGCATGATGTCATGTGGAAAGTAACCCTTTATGGAGCTCATTTATGTTCAGCGCAGAGGCGCTTGTTGTATTGAAAAGAAGAATGTTGGTGGGCTTGTGGCACAATAGTGCATAACTTGGTCAAAGGAAAGTTAGTCTTTGCAGGTTATAATGGTACTGCTAACTAGCGAAGAAATTCTTTTGTTTAGTCGACGAGGACGTCGACAAGATGATGCAGAGAGAAGTGAGACAAGTTGTATGTTACGTTGGATAATCTTAAAGGCGGTTGGCTCGTGGGAAAAGTGTTATTAGCCGTTGAAAAACCACGATGCATGAGTTCATGAGAGCAAGGTTGTTCGAGTGGGAATAGATGTACATTCAGTTGGCAAATGGTGAATGCGTAAGGCAATATTTACCAACCAGGTATCGTTCGAGACTTGTGTAAATAGGTTATCACTAATGTATGTGCTTGTATGTCTTAGTACAGGCCATATAAAGAAAGACAAAGAGACAAGTACACGCTTGTATCGTGTTGGTAACCAGAGATCATTTTACATCATTAAGCAATTAAGTGCAAGGTGAACTTGTACCGGCCCGTTTGGATATTGGCCAGATGGTGACGCATTCATTGCTTGAAGATCTCACTATTCGGCGGGACACAATTGGCGAATGAGCTTAGTGCCAAAGAGCAAACCATTGTGTGGCGGGTCTTAGTTCTCTTACATATGGGTTGTAGGTATGCTATTTTTGTTTTGTAGGTCTATGGCTAGTTCGTGAGACTCAAAGACACTACAAGGCATGCGTTAGTTGAGTCAATGATTTGCTACAAGTGTTTCGCTCGAGCCACAATCAGAGTAAAAGTGTGGGAGCATGAATCTAGCTCTTGACCTTGAAGGAGCAAAACTGGGTCATAAGGGAATCAAAAGAACCCAGGATCGAGGCTTGAGTTATCTGCTTGAATGTTCAGATGATGTGACTAGAGAAGCGTATTAAGTCAAGCATAGATCCAAGAGGAACTGCCTTCGATGTCTAAATCAACTCATCAAGTGATGAAGAATGAGTGTCAGTATCGATGAGGACATCGATAATAGGAAGTGTGGGAGAGTGTCAAGGCTGTCTCTTATTGTATTACGATCCTGCCTTGACAAGCCTGTTCGGGACCGAGCAAAGGCGGACCGAGCGATGATATGAGCAATGCCTAAAGAGCGACCAAGTCAAGGATGCAAGTTATGATGCTTTGGGAAGGCGATGAAGGCCCTGTTCAGAAAATGTCCTCGTTTGGGACGAAGCAACGTCTACTCGCGTCATACTTGGTAAGTTTATTTAGCTCTTTAGAGGGAAGTGGTCTGGTGTTGGGTCTCCACCATCCTCCTCGCCAAGCGCTAGCAGCCGAGCTGCCTTGGTGTAAGTGACCTTCTCCTAGGCCCACGTAGGGCTTAGGTGTGCGGGCATTGGAGCCAAGCAGATGGCACGATGTCTCTCTAGGAGGACCTCTTAGGGACGGTTTGGGGCCACAGGGCCCCATATCGCGCTCGTCGCGAGAGTCAGGGGTTGGTCGCTAGCACTCGTTAGGCCCCGCGGGATACGATATTCGACGCGCATGTTGCCTGATGGATCATGAGACGACGCTTCCGAGTTGAGTCCTTGATAAAGGGCTTGTTGAAGGCTGACTTGTCTAGGTTGGGTCCCTTTTCAAGTGCCACACGGTTTGCCGATCGGGCCTAGACGGCAAGGCCGTGACACCATGCAGCCGTCCCTTTCACGTGCCATGCCTCCACCTCCACTACGCAGCTTTAAACCTGCAATTGAAGGAAACAAATGAATCATTTGATTCAAAATTGAATCAAATTGGGAAATAAATAAAAGCTGCAAAACACACAGCAAAGAGGAAAAAACATGAGAGGTAATCGAATGAAAATTTGGAAAGGAGAAAGCAAAATCGGTCAGATTTGAAGAACATGGCAATTGGATTTGAATTAAGGAAATTAAGGGAATAATTTTACTTGATTCTTAGGATTTTTTTTTGAATTTCCATGTATTTTCGGATGAAAAATCCTATATAAACCCCCTTCCCCATCACTTGTAAACACAACTAGAGGCATCCGAAAATCACACAAAAATTTTCAAGTTTGTATTGGCATTTTCAAGTTGAATACAAGAGGAAAAGCTTGATTTTTAGGTATCTTGCTCTTGTTCTTTTGTTCTTTATTTATTTCTTTATTTCGAATTTAATTATAATTTGAGCAATTCTAACCCGTTCTAAAGTTTTAAAGATCCTTGTTCTCCATTTTCAATTTTTTACATGAACACTTGATGAATTCTTTAAAATAGGGTGTTTGATCTTTGTTTTAAAATAAAAGTGGGTAAATGTTGTTTTTGGGCTTTGTACCCATTTTAAACAAAAGTGGGCCATTCAATTTTATTATATCTCAACACTATTTTTATTCCATAAAGCTCTTTTTAAATAAACTTGGTACATTTTTTAAAATTTGCTTTTAATTTTGTTACTAAGATCTTCTTTTTTGAGCTACCTATTTTTATCAAATTCTTCAAAATTAAAGTTTTAATTAACGTTTTTTATAAAAAAAAAATGGTCCGAACACCGTGTGTGTTGAATTAATGCTACCTTTATATCGTAAATTTAAGATATTTAACTGTTTGTTTTTTAATTAAAGTATTAGTTTAGGTAAACTTCTAGGTTTAGGTTCTCTAGTGTTACAGCCTTAGTTTAATTTAGAGCCTTAAAGTTTGATAAAGTTCTCTTCACATTAAATTAATAAAACACACTTAATTACATTTGAACCCCAATAGATAAAATTTACTTAGACATTTCCTTAGGTTAATAATCACTAACATATGATAAATAAAAGCTTCAACACATTAATTGTCTCTGATTGTTTGTTAATAAAAGTGAAACATACGTAATGCGGTGTCCTACCAAAAAGAGGTGACAGGTTAGCACCAGAAATGTTGTCGGTGATTAGAGTTCACTCTCCGGATGGTGGGGCCGTTAAAATGAAATCATACTCATAAATGGACAATAAATTAAATTCCATATGAACTTGCAAATTCCGACATTAAAACATTTTGTAATCGGCTAGGTACCAATTTTTGGGCATTGTGGGGGTGCTAATCCTTCCCCATACGTAACCGACTCCCGAACCCATTATTGTGTTTTTCGCAGACCAAAACTGTTGTTTTAATAAAATAAAATTGTTTTATTAAAATGACCCATTTTTAAGTGATCTAATCACACCTTGTAAAAAGATTGGTGGCGACTCTGTTGTTTTTTTCCTTTATTTAAAAATAAATCGAAACCCTTAAAAAAGGTTGCGACAACTTGGCGACTCCACTGGGGAATTCCGTGGGCAAATGTGTTTTCCCCGAACTTCTCTCCTCTTCGAGAGTTTTTGGCAAAAGAATGGCTGATAGCAAAGAAGGGCAAATGGGTTAACATTTTCAGAGACCAGTGGGATCAGTATATCGTATGGAGAGTTCCGTGGATGGGCCACACCAAGGTTTTGTACAAGTGTGGAGATTATGATCATCTGGTGCTACTGGGCTTGTGGGGTGGAATTGGTTGTGCTTTTCTATTGGTGTCACGGCAATATGGCTCTTGACAGTTCGTCACTTTCACTACTGGTCTTGGCTTGTCCGAGTTTAAGTTCGAAGGGGAATTCAAAGAGAAGTTCTATACCATTAATGACGCGTGGAACAATTGTTACCTTATAGAGATAGACTACGACAGTAAGTGTATATTCACCCCCGATTACGATGTATGGAGGCATGTCAGGGTGAATGACAAAATTTTACCACCTACTCTGGGGCAGGCTAAATCCTTGGAGGAACATCTAAAGGCGGTCCCTTTTGAGGCTGATATTCTGAGAGCCAAATTGAAAAGGGCCAAGGCTGAGATTGAAAACTTGTAAAGCCAGCACACGAAGGACTTATTTGAGGCAAGTCTAGATGTGGAAAAGTATAAGGGAGAGACAGGTCTGGTAGTAAAGATGTATAAGGACCTAGAAGAAAATTTGAGATTCAGATGGTGGATTTTCTCAAATTTCAGGCTACAGTCTGAAATGTTGATTTGAGAAAGCATCTAGAGCAGTTGAAGCAAGAAATTGAGCAGGCTGTGGGAAAAGAAAGAGAACGCGGCAAGAGAGAAATTAAAAATACAGACGATTGCTGATAGATGAGAAGAAAAAAGGAAAGCAAGTAGTCGATAATGAAAATAACAAATGGGTCCTTAAAAATAAAAATAAAATGTAGCTGCATAGAAAAGGAAGGCCCATGACAACAAAGTCTATTTGTGGGAGTTGCAGACAGTATACGATGAAACTAGTAAAAAGCTTAAACGGAGCTAGGCCTTCGTTGCAAGCTCAAGTAGCATACCTAAATTTTTCACTGCACAGGTTCCAGAATCATCATACTTATATCGAACTCCAGGCTAGTCTGAGTGAGAATAATACATTGAAGAAGCAAGTAGAAGCTATGGAAGGCATCATTCAGGAGTACAGGATGAAGATTCTAATTCTCGAGGATATTAATGAAGGGGGCAATGACTATTGGTTTACTTGGCTTAGGGACAATGCCAGAATATTCCAAGAACGAGATGAATTTGACAAGAGCACCATGACCCAAATACAAGACGTAGCTAAGCATGTAAGGATGTTAGCTACTGAAGCTACAGCCCATCGCCAGTATATCAGGCCAGTGGGAGAAGTGGGACCAAGACTTCTGTGGTTGAATGAAGAAATCAAGGAGCTAGGTGCTCGGGCTGAGATGTATTCGTAGAAAAAGTAAAAATCTTTTATAATAAAGACCTTTGGCATCCAATAAAAATTACTTCTAGAGCAATTACTTACAGAATCAATGCCCTTCACTAGTATTCATGCATTTTTGCTTTATTGTTTATTTTCTTTGCATTAGCTTAGTTTCTGACATTGCATACATTCACATATTTCAAGAGATTAATTAAAGTAAAACACATGGTAGAACTTTCAAAATAGCCAAAATTTCATACAAATATGGTACCCGCTCTCAAACCAAAGCAATGGCCATGGAAGATAGATTAACAACCTTAGAAATCAACCACAAAAGCACCCAAGATAGGTTGGACAAGATAGAAAAAGATCTGAAGGAAGAGATTGCGCAGGCTCAGAAGAATACTGTCAGCCAGATTGCAGCCATGCTAGGGTTTAAAGATCCTAATAGGGGAAGACATCTGAAACTACCGATGCTTTGCCATAATTTTTTGGGATCTCCTACGCCCATTCAGGGACACAAAGGGGAGCTACCCCACCCAAGGCCAGATTTCAGCTCCATTTGGGAGGCTCTTCTGCTAATGCCCCAAACAAGTCGGGGTTCAATAATATGGAAATCCAAGAATATAAGGTGCCTGACCTCGACAAAGCAGCAGACAGAGCTAGAGCGGACAAGAAATAAGAGGACCAATGTGACAAGTTAGAGGAGATCATCAAATTCTTCCAAGAAGGGAACATTCATAGCGGCCTAGATGCCAGAGACTTAAGCCTGGTGACTGACTTAGTGATGTCGCCGAAGTTCAAAACCCATGACTTCGAAAAGTTCAATGGGACCACCTGTCCTTCTGCACATCTGACCATGTATTGCCAAAAGATGTCAATGTATTTGGATAATGAAAAGCTACTCATTCACTGCTTCCAAGATAGCTTGACCAGATCTGCGTCTCGTTGGTATACACAGTTGATCAGGGCTAATATACAATCCTAGAGGGATCTGTCAAGGGCATTTAACGAGCAATATAAGCACGTGACTGACATGGCCCCAAATTGATTGGTCTTACAAGGAATGGAGCAAAAACATCATGAGAGCTTCCGCCAATATGCACAGAGATGGCGGGACGTAGCCGCTTAAGTTTAGCCACGATTGCTAGAAAATAAGATCACCCTAATGTTCGTGGAAACCTTGAAAGGTGCTTTCTATGGTCGAATGATAAATCATGCGACTAAGAGCTTTCAGACATGTTGATGAATGGGGAATTGATCTTGGCGGCTGTTAAGAAAAGAAAACTCGATACAGGCGAAACAAAAAAGCCTTATAAAAAGAAGGACAATGAGGTTAGTATGACTAGCACCTACAACCCTAATTACTCAAAATGGGTGGTCCTTAACAATTCTGGTACTCCAGCCGCAACCTCAGCAGCATCGAATCCACCAAAAAAAGAACGAAAGTACCAGGGGAACTCGAAGACTTATTTTGCTTCCATTCCTATAACCTACGTAGAATTATTCTCAGAACTGCTCAAATCACAAATGGTGTTACCACGACACGTTCCACCTTTCTCACCCTCGTACATGCAATGGTAAAAATGAAAAGACACAATGTGAATATCACTCTGAGGTTAGAGGGCATACAATTGAAAATTGTACTGCTTTTAAGAGGGTGGTAAATGATTTACGAAAATCATGCATTCTATCATTCGATACATCTGAGGCCAGTGGGAATCCCCCACCGAATCACCAGAAAGCAGGGGTAAATGCAATAATTAAAAAAGAAAGAAGGATGACGAAGGAATGTGTGTCAGAAGTTAAAGCACCTTTGAAGTGGGTATGGGACGAAATGATAAAGGCTGGATTATTGAAGGAATGAGTCAGGAATATGAGATGTAAGGATGAACCTTACTGTGAGTATCATGAGGAGGAAGGACATGAGATCCAGCTTTGTCCTGAGTTTAGACAGCTGGTCTAAACTAAGATGGATAGCAAACAAATCGAGTTCTTTGAGATGACAAACATGTGCAAAGTGATAGAAGTTTGTGCGTCAGATGAATCTTCGATCATGAGAGGCTTTTTAGGAATTAACCCTTAGTGATCAAGACCAAGTCGAGGAGTGATGAACCGCCAAAATGTTCAGCCCTACGAGTAATAATAAAGCACCAGCCCCTTTTTCCATACATGGACAACAAGCAAGTACCTTGGAACTATGCTTGCACAGTGACAACTCTATAAGGCATTCCATCTAAGGCTGAGTTAGTGGAAAAACCAGTCAATGAGGTAGGCAACTTTACAAGGAGTGGAAGATGTTATTCACCACAAGTTGTCGCAGACATGGACGCAACCCAGAGGAAGGCTGCAACTAATGAGTCAGGAAAAAAATTTGAAGGGGAATTTTTCTCAGAACAACCCCCGATGTATCACAAGCCCGTGAAGGAGTCCGAGGCCCAAGAATTCCTAAAAATACTCAAACACAGTGAGCATAGCGTGGTAGAGCAGCTTTATAAACTCCCAGCAAGAATCTCTTTGTTGTCACTTCTATTGAGTTCTGAGGGTCACCGTGATGCTTTGTTGAAGGTTCTGAACCAAACCTTTGCAGCTAAGGAGATAACGATTAACAAGATAGACATGTTGGTCAATAATATTTGTGGACAACTTTACCTCATCCAGTGATGATGAAATTCCAGAACATGGGAGAGGGTCATACAAAGCTCTTCATATTTCTACAAGGTGTAAAGGACACATGCTGCCAAGAGTCCTCATTGATAATCGGTCGGCCCTGAATGTTCTCCCTCTAAAAAATTTGAAGAAACTTCCAATAGATAGCTCACACATGAAGGCTTATTAGAACACTTTGAGAGCATTTGACGGGACTCAGTGAGAGGTGCTAGGGAAGATTGAAGTACCCCTACAAATCGGGCCATCCACTTTCGACATCGACTTGGGGGTGATAGACATTAAACCCACATACAGTTGCTTGCTAGGGCGCCCTTGGTAACCGTCGGGGATAAAGAGGATATCATTGCATTGGTGTCTACTAACGCACCCTATTAAAATTGACAAGGGCACACTCGAATGTCATTTTAGAATGCTGGAGCTTATTAATGCAACCTTTGTCATCGAAGGGAGTAAGATTCCAATGACGAGATTATCCAACAATGCCAAGATGCAAGTCAGGGAGACCCTTGAAAAAGGGGTTGAGATAGGGAAAGGTTTTGGAAACAGCATTAGGAGAGGTTGTACCCTATAGCTATCCCAAAAAGAGGGATCGATTTGGGTTGGGATTTAAGCCCAACAATCTACAAAGGAAGACCGCTATGAAGAGAAAACAAGGAGGAAGAAAGGCTAGACTGAAAGGGGAAGAAATTGAATGAGAACTAATAATGTTTCTACCCCTGAATTACGCTTTTAGATATGAAGAGCTTGTATGAAGAGCTTTTTAAATCTAGATGCTTTAGTTGTTGAGGAGGAGAAAGGAAATAATGACCAGAATGAGACCTTTGGGGAGCTGAGCATCAATGCTGTGACAGACGGGGAGGAAGGAAACAAGTACCTGTCCATGATTCGCCCCTGCTCTGAGCTTAATAACTGGACTGCTGAAGAAATTCTTGTAGTCTTTAAATCCTTTACAGAGTAATTCTCAAAACGAAACCTTTTGCCTTAGGCCCGAGGGCAACAAAGGATCTTTTTTAAAAGGGCCTATGTCAAACCATTATGGTTTTAGTTTCAATAAAGATGCATTTCCCAATAAACATTGCATGGCAAACAAATAAAAATTGTAGATAAACCCTAAAAAAACCTAAAACTATAAACAAAAAATAACAAAAACACAAAAAAATCATTCATTCATTTGTTTTTCCATCACCTTTGTATATATTTTCAGCCATTTCCTTTTAGGCCTCCGGATATCAACGGTATAAATGACTCCAAGTTAGACCCAAAAATTGACTTTGAGCTGCCCATGTGCATAGAAGAGGTTGAAGAGTACGACAATGGGGAGGAATATGATTTGCCCAATGATTTGCTAAGGTTAGTGGAGGGAGAAGAAAAATAGATTCTACCTCACAAGGAAGAATTAGAAGTTTTGAATCTCGACAGTGAGGAAGAGAAACGTGAAGTGAAGATTGGTACTACCATCACTGCCAAGACTCGACAAAGTTTGATTGAGCTTCTAAAATAATATAAAGACATATTTGTGTTGTCGTACCAAGATATGACTGGCTCGATACTAACATCGTCGTGCATCGGCTTCCCATAAAGACAGGATGTGAGCCTGTAAAGCAAAAACTCAGAAGGATAAAAACTAAGATGTTTTTGAAAATAATAGATGAGGTGAAAAAAGAGTTCGACGTAGGATTTCTCGAAGTGGTCAAGTATCCAGAGTGGGTGGCCAACATTGTCCTAATTCTAAAAAAAGATGGGAAAGTGCATATGTATGTCGACTATAGGGATCTCAATAGGGCAAGCCCTAAAGACAATTTCCCACTACCCCACATCGACACCTTAGTAGACAATACAACCGGCCATTCTCTTTACTCCTTCATGAATGGATTTTCTGGATATAACCAGATCAAGATGTGCCCGAAAGATATGGAAAAAACCACTTTCGTGACACTGTAGGGAACATTCTTCTATAAAGTAATGCCCTTTGGTTTGAAGAACGCAGGGGCAACTTACCAAAGAACCATGGTGACCATTTTTCATGATATGATGCACAGGGAAATAGAGGTGTATGTAGACGATATGATCGCTAAATCTCGATCAGGAGAAGAGCATACTATGAACCTGGAGAAGCTTTTCCAAATGCTGAGAAAGTTTCAATTAAAACTCAACCCTACCAAGTGCACATTTGAGGTTACATCGGGAAAATTGCTAGGCTCCGTTGTGAGCAAAAAGGGAATTGAGATCGACCCAGATAAAGTCAAAGCCATACAGGAACTCCCACCCCCTCATATGCAAAAAGAGGTCAGGGGCTTTTTGGGGAGGTTAAATTATATTGCCCATTTTATCTCTCAATTGACAGTTAAATATGATCTAGTATTCAGGCTCCTTCAAAAGAATAACTCGAGAACATTGAATGAAGAGTGTCAAGCAGCCTTGGAAAAGACTAAAGAACAATTGACCAACCCTCATGTATTGGTACCATCTATTCCAGGAAAACCACTGATCCTCTACTTGACAGTGTATGAAAACTCCATGGGTTGTATATTGGGGCAACATGACGAAACTGGAAAGAAAGAAAAAGCAATATATTACTTAGGCAAGAAGTTCACCAACTATGAAACCAGATATTCCTCGATTGAAAAGCTGTGTTGTGCTTTGGTGTGGGCAGCTAAAAGGCTTAGGCAATATATGTTATACCACACTACGTGGCTGATTCTGAAGCTAGATCCTTTAAAATTTATGATAGAAGCATCGGCCCTATCAGGAAGATTGGCCCGCTGGCAAATGTTACTCTCAGAATTTAACATCTGATACGTAAATCGAAAGCATTAAAAGAGAGTGCCATAGCTGAATTTTTGTCAAATCGAGCATGTGAATACTATGAGGAATTAAGCTTTAATTTTCCTGACGAATATTTGATGTGCATCACAACTGAGGAAGGTGATGCCCCAATAGAATCATAGGTTATGCATTTCGATGGTGCTGCAAATACTTTGGGACGTGGCATCTGGGAAATCTTGGTCTCACCTGAAGAAAATCATTATCCTTTCATCAGTCGGCTGAAATTTTTTTGCACTAATAACATGGCAAAATACGAGGCTTGCATCCTGGATCTACGAGCAACTATTGAAAGGAAAATCAAAACCCTGAGAGTTTATGGGGTTTTGCGTTGGTTGTCTACCAGATTTGAGGGGAATGGGAGACGAAAGGTGCGAAATTGATAAGATATCATAAGTTGGTCCTTCAATTAATTAAAGAATTTGATGAGATTACCTTTAAGTATCTCCCTAGGGAAGATAACCAAATGGCTGATGCCTTAGCCACTCTAGTCGCCACGTTTAAAGCAAGTGAAGGTGCTGAAATGATGCCGATCAAATTGCAAATGTAGGATCCCCCAGCTTACTATTATGATGTGGAAGAAGAAGCAGATGGTCTTCTATGGTATTATGGCATCCTACGGTATATGAAGTCTTGGCAATATCCACCTCAGGAGACTGAGAATGAAAAAGAAAACGATCAGAAAAATGGCATCGAGATATGTTCTTCACAGAGAAATCTTATACAAGAAATGTCAAAACCAAGTATTGCTGAGATGCGTAGGTGCTAAAGAAGTTCAAATGATCTTAGAAGAGGTTCATGAAGGAGTTTGTGGGACTCACCCTAGTGGTTTCACCATGGCCAGAAGAATCATGCGCTTTGGGTATTATTGGTCAACTTTGGAGGGAGATTGCATTAACTACTCCTGAAAGTGTCATAAGTGTTAGATCTATGCTGACAAGATCTATACACCTCCACAACCTCTCCATGCCATGTCAGCTTCTTGGCGTTTTTCTATGTGGGGCATGGATATCATCAGCCAGATTTACTCTAAAGCGTCAAACGGGCATCGATTTATTCTAGTAGCCATCGACTACTTCACTAAATGGGTGGAGGTAGCCTCATATACGAATGTCACTAAATCTACGATTTGCAAATTCTTGAAAAAAGAAATCATTTGTTGATATGGTCTACCGGAGAGGATTATCACGGACAATGCCTCCAATTTGAATAACAAGATGATAACCAGAGTTTGTGAGCAATTTAACATCAAACATCATAACTCAGTGACTTATCGCCTGAAGATGAATAGGGTTGTTGATACGAGCTTGAGAGGGGTTAAAATAATCATCTTGGAAAAGAAGTTGAACTGTTTTGCAAGTCAGAAACATCAGTCAACTTGCAAAGCATTTTCGCATGGGATCCAGGCATTTATGGGTCAACATGTCTTCTTAAAACTTGTCTGGCTGTCAAATGGCTCTCCAACGCAACTTGAAATACCTCAACCAGATATCTGGATCTCAAGGTACGTCTATTTTAGCAAAGACAGCGCATGCAAAAATTCCTATATGGGATTAATAAGGGATTTTTGGATAATTACGAATTTTTAAGATTTTATTTGATTATTTGTAATTTAAATCAATATAGGATTCTGTTATATATATTAAGATCAGATTTATTTAAATAGGATTTTATATTTAGCATTTATTTATTATTAGAAGTTACTTATCTAATTAGGAGATTAGATTTTAGCATTTATTTATTGTATTTAATTCCTAAGATTAGTAGGATTAGAACTTCTCCATGGCCTATATAAAGGATGCTTCACCCACATTGTAATTCAGATTTGAATGATTAAATAAAATTCTCTTTTGAGTTCCAACTTGCAAGAACATTATCTTATGTTTTAGAAGCAAATCGATTTTCAAGTTCTTCGGGATTTGTTGTTGAGGATCTTCACACTCCTGCTTGCCTATACAAAAGCGTTTGGGAGGGTGGGTTAGAGCCGCTTGAGGTTGCTTACTTAGATAATTATGTCTAAGAGGGTGCCGAGGACAACTATTAATTCATCACGCCATCTTCACATATTCAAGCTTCCTCCATTGACGCCACCACCATAAGCAAATCTGAATTTTTAGATTTGTTCTTTATTTTGGTTTGTTTTGTTTTTATCTTTATTCAAATTTGCGCTACTCTATCATTTGGTATCAGATTCAGTTTGTTCTTGAGGATTTCATTGAGCAACGTATTGGATTTTATCCTTTTGGGGACTCGATGTCATTACTGTTGTCGACTAGATCATTCAGGGTATGATTGTCTAGATAAGTTTTATTTTCAAGAAAAAAATTTGAGAGATATGTTGTCTGAATTCATGTCTTCTAATGATATTGAAATCCGTGATCCGGAGCATGATCAAGAAATTTGTTCTTCTAAAGAACATGAGGAAGACGATACCATCGAGAGTTTAACCTTGCCTATTGATGAGGAAGAAATTATAAGTAGTGTGTTTGTGTCCAGTGATGAACCTACAATTCTGATTCAGGATGATCATCAAACGACAAACACTAACAAAGGTACCTTACAATCAAAAGGTATCATTGAATGTTTTCATAATTCTATTTATGCTTATTCCTCCTTTAGCATTAATAACAATTTTAAAGATGAGAATGAGTTATTTTGCGACCAAAAGAACAATCGTGATGATCCCAATGAGAAGGAACTTGTAAATTACATTGCAAAAAGAGACTCTGCAAAAGGATCCTTCAAGACGTCTTCTCTCCCATGGTACTTTGATGAAATTTCTCCATTTACCGGTTTAGATTCGAGGGCAAATCTTTTTGAGGAGTGGGAGAATGATACAAGCTTGAGAGGGGTCAAAATAATCATCTTGGAAAAGAAGTTGAAAATGCTTTGCAAGTCAGAAACATCAGTCAACTTACGAAGCATTTGTGGATGGGATCCAGGAATTTATGGGTCAACATGTCTTCTTAAAACTTGTCCGGCTATCAATTAGCTTTCCAACGCATCTTGAAATACCTCAATCGGACATCTGAATCTCAAGATACGTCTATTTTAACAAAGACAGCGCATGCAGAAATTCCTAAATGGGATTAATACGGGATTTTTGGATAATTACGAATTTTCAAGATTTTATTTGATTATTTGTAATTTAAATCAATATAGGATTCTGCAATATATATTAAGATCAGATTTATTTAATTAGGATTTTATATTTAGCATTTATTTATTATTAGAAGTTACTTATCTAATTAGGAGATTAGATTTTAGCATTTATTTATTATATTTAATTCCTAAGTTTAGTAGGATTAGAACTTCTCCATGGACTATATAAAGGAGGCTTCACCCACATTGTAATTCAGATTTGAATGATTAAATAAAATTCTCTTTTGAGTTCCAACTTGCAGAACATTATCTTATGTTTTAGAAGCAAATTGATTTTCAAGTTCTTTTGGATTTGTTGTTGAGGATCTTCACACTCCTGCTTGCCCATACAAAAGCGTTTGGGAGGGTGGGTTAGAGCCGCTTGAGGTTGCTTTCTTAGATAATTGCATCTAAGAGGGTGCCGAGGACAACTATCAATTCATCACGCCATCTTCACATATTCAAGCTTCCTCCATTGAATCCACCACCATAAGCAAATCTATATTTTTAGATTTGTTCTTTATTTTGGTTTGTTTTGTTTTTCTCTTTATTCAAATTTGCGCTACTCTATCAGTTGTAGAGGCGGCTAATAAGAATATCAAGAAGATAGTTGCAAAGATGGCCGACACTTACAAAGACTGGCATGAAAAGTTATCATTTTCCCTTTATGCTTATAGGACTGTTGTACGAACATCCACAGGGGCAACACCGTTTTCATTAGTATATGGAATAGAGGTTGTGTTGCCAGTTGAGGTTGAAATTCCGTCTCTACGTGTCCTAATAGAAGCAGAACTAGAATAAGCAGAATGATTTCAAGCAAGATATAACCAGTTGAACCTAATCAATGAAAAAAGGTTGAAGGCCATTTGTCATGGACAGATGTATCAAAGAAGAATGATGCAAGCTCATGAAAAGAAAGTTCACCCTAGAGAATTTCGAGAAGGAGATTTAGTATTAAAGAAAATGCTGGAAATCCATAGAGATTCTCGAGGAAAATGGGTACCTAACTGGGATGGGCCTTATGTTGTAACAAAGGTTTTCTCAGGAGGAGCATTGACCTTGGCTGAGATGGATGGAGATGAGCTTGAGAATTCGGTGAACTCAGATTCGGTCAAAAAATATCATGCCTAAAGAAAGAGTGTGGAAAATAAAAGAGGAATCGATGGGTGAAACCCGTAAAGAAAAAGAAAAAATAAAAGAGAAAAAAAAAGAAAAAAGAAAAAAGGTTCAAGATGAAAACCAGTAAAGGGCGTCTTGAAACCAAAGGTGGATCTAGGTCGAAAACTCGCAAAGGGCGACTCAGATTGTTCACGGGTTAGGCATGCGTCAAATGACTCTCTCAGAGACTCGACATCTCAAAAGAAATTTTGTATCTTCATACATTGTTGTCATTTTCAAAATCTAGTCAGAAAATGCAGCATTCAAGGCATCTCGCGGCGTTTTGACTTGAGAAGTTTTAACCATTGATATTGGGATACTTGTATTTCCCTCCTATAACCTTTCTTTTGTTTGCCATAATAAAATATTTCAGTGACCTTTTTTCCCTTCCTTGTCTGTGCCTTTTTCTTCACTTATGTGAGTATCTTATATTGAAATAAGAACCAATAAGATTGACATCGTTAAAGCATGCAAAATATTTTTGTGCATTACTTTGAAAAGGGTTTAAAAAGTATAGGGACTATAATGCATTCCATGGTTGAGTTCCGAACCAGGGGCATGAGATGTTGGGGCATAAGAAGAGATTAAGACCCCCAATATCGTTCAAAGACATTCAGGGTGGAAATAAGCTTTGCTGCGAAGATTCCCGTGCAAGCAAATCAAATGCTCAGCGCAGACAAGAAGCTGAGAATTCTCAAGAAACTCTAAGGGTTCTTGATATTATTTTAAGGAAGCATGCTGCAAAATAGGGATGCCTGCTTGTTTGCTAGTTTTACTTCCACGACAACAAGAACAATTTTACAGACATAGGAAGAGGGGTCTGTGATTGAATGGTTTTTTATTTGAGCTTCCGAGCCACTCGAGGAAGTCTGTCACTAAACATTGATGTATCAACTACAATGATAGTTCAACTTGGTATAATGGTGCTTTTTATTAGAATGCTAGGGAGTCCATACTCCCTAGATTGAGCAAGAGCTAAAAGAATGTTGGAGAATATAAAGATAAAAGTCAGTCCTCTCAAAAGCAAGATAACTGGATTGAGTGAGCAAATGTGCAAAACTCAGATGTTTTCTCTGAAGCAAAGAGATACAAAGAATAAATATCTAGCATTGTTGCCTATTTACGTTGTGCAAGTGAATGCGCAAAGGAAAAACCTAAAATAAGAGAGGAAAAATAAAATAGAAGTTTAAAATATGAAAAAAAATGTGAGAAATAGACATGCATTCATGTGTTAGGCATCATTAGGAGCATGTTCATCATAATCATAGCATGTGTTAAATTTTTAGCAGGTATAGAACCCGCCTATCCATTCGGGCATGAGGATAGTGGAACCTGCTTATCTATTCAAGCATGAGGAGAATAGAACCCGCCTATCTATTCGGGCATAGGGAGAGTGGAACCTGCTTATCTATTCGAGCATGAGGAGAATAGAACTCGCCTATCCATTCGGGCATGAGGAGAGTGGAATCTACTTATCTATTCGAGCGTGAGGAGAATAGAACCCGATATCTATTCGGGAATGAGGAGAGTGTAACCTTCTTATCTATTCGAGCATGAGGATAATAGAACTCGCCTATCCATTCGGGCATGAGGAGAGTAGAACCTGCTTATCTATTCGAGCATGAGAATAGAACGGCCTATCTATTTGGGCATGAGGAGAGTGGAACATGCTTATCTATTTGAGCATGAGGAGAATAGAACTCGTCTATCCATTCGGGCATGAGGAGAGTGGAACCTTTTATCTATTCGAGCATGAGGAGAATAGAACTCGCCTATCTATTCGAGCATAAGGAGAGTGCAACCTGCTTATCTATTCGAGCATGAGGAGAATAGAACCCGCATGTCCATTCGGGCATAAGGAGAATGGAACCTTGTTTGCAATCGGTGAAAATTAGTTGCCTTTTGTTCTTTGCTCTATCCCTGTCTTACTAGAATGAGCAAAGAGGGGCAGTTGTTGTCACTAAATTTTCACCCGCCTTTTTATTATTTATTTATTTTCTTTTTATTTTTTATTTATTTTATTTAAATATTATTATTAGGGTATTACTATTATTATATTAATTATGTATATAGAATAACTAGTCTTATTATTAGAATAAGACCCAATAAAAATAATAAAGGGTCCAATTTAAATAAAGGTCAATTTAATTTTTAATAAGACCCATTTAATAACTAATTTGGCCCAAATAAAAAAATCTAATTAATTTTTTATTTTCCCATGTGCAGTTAATTATTAACCGTTGGATCTAATAGGATCCAATGGTTAAGATTTGATCAAGAAGAGACCTATCTCGTGGGCCCCGTGCGTCATGCCATGCAGCCGCCCCTTTCACGCGCCATGCCTCCACCTCCACTGCGCAGCTTTCAACCTGCAATTGAAGGAAACAAATGAATCATTTGATTCAAAATTGAATCAAATTGGGAAATAAATAAAAGGTGCAAAAACACAGCAAAGAGGAAAAAAACATGAGAGATAATCGAATGAAAATTTGGAAAGGAGGAAGCAAAATCGATCAGATTTGAAGAACATGGCAATTGGATTTGAATTAAGGGAATAATTTTACTTGATTCTTGGGATTTTTTTGTTGAATTTGTATGTATTTTCGGATGAAAAATCTTATATAAACCCCTTCCCCTATCACTTGTAAACACAACTAGAGGCATCCGAAAATGACACAAAAATTCTCAAGTTTGTATTAGCATTTTTAAGTTGAATACAAGAGAAAAAGCTTGGTTTTTAGGTATCTTGCTCTTGTTCTTTTGTTCTTTATTTATTTCTTTATTTTGAATTTAATTATAATTGGAGCAATTCTAACCCTTTTTAAAGTTTTAAAGATCTTTGTTCTCCATTTTCAATTTTTTACATGAACACTTGATGAATTCTTTAAAATATAGTACTTGATTTTTGTTTTATAACAAAAGTGGGTGAATGTTGCTTTGTACCCATTTTAAACAAAAGTTGGTCATTTAATTTTATTAAATCTCAACACTATTTTTATTCCATAAAGCTCTTTTTAAATAAACTTGGTACAGTTTTTAAAATTTGCTTTTAATTTGGTTACTAACATCTTTTTTTGAGCCACATATTTTTATCACATTCTACAAATTAAAGTTTTAATTAATTAACGTTTTTATAAAAATGGTCCGAACACCGTGTGTGTTGACTCAATTTCGATAAGGATACACATAATTTAATATTTTATTAAATTCCTTCCTATTTCTCCATATTTTATTTAATTTTGTAAATTGAATTAATGCTACATTTATATCATAAATTTAAGATATTTAACTGTTTGTTTTTTTAATTAAAATATTAGTTTAGGTAAAACTTCTAGGTTTAGGTTATCTAGTGTTAAGCCTTAGTTTAATTTAGAGCCTTAAAGTTTGATAAAATTCTCTTCACATTAAATTAATAAAACACATTTAATTACATTTGAACCCCAATAGATAAAATTTACTTAGACATTTCCTTAGGTTAATAATCACTAACATAGGATAAATAAAAGCTTCAACACATTAATTATCTCTGATTGTTTGTTAATAAAAGTGAAACATAAGCAATACGGTGTCCTACCAAAAAGAGGTGACGGGTTAGCGCCAAAAATGTTGGCGGTGATTAGAGTTCACTCTCCGGATGGTGGGGCCATTAAAATGAAATTATACTCATAAATGGACAATAAATTAAATTTTATATGACCTTGCAAATTTCAACATTAAAATATTTTGTAATCGGCTAGGTACCAATTTTTGGGCGTTGTGGGGGTGCTAATCCTTCCCCATGCGTAACCGAGTCCCGAACCTGTTTTTATGTTTTTCGCAAACCAAAACTATTTTTTTAATAAAATAAAATTGTTTTATTAAAATGACCCGTTTTTAGGTGATCCAATCACACCTTATAAAAAGATTGGTGGGGACTCCGTTGTTTTTGTCCTTTATTTAAAAATAAGTCGCGACCCCCTAAAAGGGTTGGGATAGTCATGAGTAGGGTAATTACTTTCATGCACCTTCAACTGTCTAGATGCATAGGCAACTACCTTACCCTCCTACATCAGCACGCAACCAAGTCCAACATAGGACACATCACTATAGACAACGAACTCTTTCCCTGATTCTGGTTGAATCAAGACCAGAGCTCGTGTCAAAGCCTCCTTCAACCTTTCGAAAGCCCGCTGTCTATCCTCCGTCCACTCAAAAAGATCGTTTTCTTGTAACAACTTGGTCAAAAGAGCAGCTATGCTGGATAACCCATCAACAAACCTTCGAAAATAACCGGCTAACCCTAGGAAACTCTGAACCTCTGACACATATTTAGGCACTTTTCAACTCATCACGGCCTCAATTTTGTGCGTCAACAAGAATCCCCTTGGCCGACACCACATGACCAAGGAAAACAACATCCCTGTCAAAACTCACACTTGCTTAACTTGGCATAAAGCTAATTATGCCAACAACGTCTAAAGTACAATCCACAAATGCCTATCATAATCTTCCTCGGTACGATAGTACACAAGAATATCATCAATAAACACAACCACAAACTGATCCAAAAACCCCTAGAACACCCGATTCATCATGTCCATGAAAGCAGCCGGTGCATTGGTCAAACCAAACAGCATTACCAAAAACTCATAATGCTCGTACCTCGTACGAAAAGTTGTCTTGGGCACATCCACATCTTTCACCTTCAACTGATAGTACCCAGACCTCAAATCTATCTTAGAAAACACAGAAGCACCCCTAAACTAATCAAACAGATTATCAATATGCGGCAAAGGATACTTATTCTTTATCGCCAACTTGTTCAGTTGCCGGTAATCTATACACATCCACAATGTACCATCATTCTTTTTCACAAACAACACCGGTGCATCCTACGGTGAAATACTTGGTCTAATAAACCCTCGATCAAGTAACTCTTGCAGTCGTATTTTTAACTCCTTCAACTCCTTTGGGGCCATACGATACGGAGCAATTGACATTGGTGTTGTATCCATATAAATCTCAATGCCAAACTTCACCTCTCGATCAGGTGGTAACCCCGGCAACTCTTCCGAAAAACACCCCGAAAACTCGCATACTGTACGGATATCCTGTACCCTCAACTCCTTCGAACCAGGATTCATAACATAGGCTAATAAAGCTTGACATCCAGAATCCATCATTCGTCTCGCTTCTAAAGTCGAAACAGCATTATACAAGAACTTAGCATTCTTACCTACAACAACGAGCTATTATGCGAAGCTCTAACTTGGGTACCCTGCCCATGTGCTCCACGCAAAACAACACATCCACCGCATCTCTGATCAGGGTGATACCTCTTGTCATGGTGTATCTTGGCCTGACCACCACCAAAGATAGGATATGCCGCTCTCTTACCAGAGGTAAAGCCTCAAGACCCAGAAGCTAAACCAAGGTTCAGCTCGATATCTTTGGCTTGCGTAACCAATATGTCAAAATCTGTATAATCAGCAGTAAGCATGTATGTCTTAACCTCCTACACCAGCCCATAGCGGAAAAGATCGCATCCCTGTTGCTCGTCAGGAACCAACTTAGGTGTATACCGGCTCAACCTCATAAACTGTACCTCATACTCAGAAACAGACATACCACCCTGCACTAGGGCCATAAACTCTCTCTTCCTTTAATCTAGATACCGGGCCCCCAGGTACCTTTTTTGAAAAGTAACATAAAATAACTCATAGGATATATCATCAGGTTTCATCCCAGCTATCACAGTAGTCCACCAGCTATAGGCATCTCCCTACAACAGGGACACAGCACAACCCAACTTACGGGCATCCGTACAATCCATCTGACCCAGTATCCTCTTTGTACTAGTCAACCAATCCTCAGAAGCCTCTGGTGCTAGACCACGAAACTTAACTCCGTCCAGACTACGAAGAAATTCTAACGGTAATCCTATCTGCCCAACTACTTGTGCCGGCACATGAACACCCACAACTGTTGCATGAAAAGCACCAGTCATGGCCTAAATCAACGGTGCCATGTCCCTAATCCCTCGCCCACCTGGCACAAGTAGTACTTGCTCCACTTTCGCAGGTGGATTAGGTGGAGGCAACGGCAACCCTTCATAAGGTATGATATCCTCTTCATTTCTCTGCCTAACGGCAGCAGCAATCGTACCAGATCGTAACTCTCTCCTCGGTTCCATCGCACTAAAAATATATCTAAGGAATGATATTTCACCAAAACAAAACAATCAGGCAAGCTTAAAGCAAGGATCCAAGACTTCCATTTCATAACCAAAACATTTCAGACTATAATAATAATGCAATGGGTTTCCCAAACTCCCCCCAATATAGCATAAAGCAATCAACGTGCATATCACAGTCACCATGCATAGAAAATAATAGATTACAACCCAAAACAACATTACAACAACCATACCAACTCCCACTCTGATACCACCAAATATAACCCCCTCGACCCGGCCTAGTCGCAAGACCGAAAAAACTTGAACCGTGTCTATTTTTTTCTTTTGTCCTATCTAGATGCAAATTATTATATTATGTGTTCATATTGATCACAGGTGAAAACTCAACTCAATCGGGCATCGAATCAATATCAAATTGGGTACGATTGCAATTTATGGACCAAATTGCAATTCTAAAAAACTACAAGGACTTAACCCATTTTTATGTTACCAACCTTTAATTAGTTCGGTTTCATGCATACATGTCAAAACTCAGTTCAAAATGATCATCCATACTCAATCAATTGCATCCACAATATTCAGGGACTGAAACGAGAAAACAAAACTTCAGAACATCCAAATAACTAAAATAACTGCTAGTCGTATCGGTACACTAAGGGGGTGTATCGATATGCTTTGCCTGATTAAAAATCCCCAATTCCAGTAGCTTAAAATTGTATCGATACGCTTACGCATACCGGTACGCCTTGCCCAAAAATGTTAACCCGTATCGAAATGATCCTTCGTGTACCGAAACACTGGCCACAATTGGCCTAAGCCCGTATCGAAATGCTTACTCGCGTATTGAAACACTAAGCTTGAAATGGTTTACCCATACCGGTATGAAGACACACGTACCGATATGGTTGAACCTAAAATGTCCTCTTTTGCTGGTTTAGCATGCTTTCAAAGATACCAAAACACCCTAACATGCTTTTAACATATATCCAACACATTCAAGGGTCAAACTTCAGCAAGACAATACAGATTCATCAACAATTCATGGCATCTTGCATAAAATATAAAACTAGAGGCATGCTTCCTAGAAACCAAGCCAAGCAAAACACAAATCTCAAAACCAACAATCCAAAATGACCAATTACAAACCCAAAAAAAGCAAACAACATTGCTCAAACAGGGAATTTATCAAATCATCTCCCAAAACAAAAACGGAAACCCCATTGCCCTTACTACTTATAGTCTAAGTTGAAACATACTTTTAGTACCAAGTCTTTAGCGATCCCTTGCTTCCTCGCTACCTTCAAATCTTTAGTTCTCTGTATTGATGGACAAAGAGAGCGTAACACACTAGTCTTAGTGAGGAGTGCTCAAAACAAAACACCATCAATACATTTAAAACCATTTTTTAATAACACATTGAAATCTCATTTCAATCATCTTTTAGACATCACTTAAAATATCATTTGAACACCATGCCTTGAAAACCATGCACTTAATACTTTCAAAAACCAGCATATTAAACCATATGCAACATGTATCATTAACCATCAGCAAATCCCATTGCTAAACCTCAATTTAAGCTTTCCCATGCATAACAAACCATATGCAAAGCTTAAAGAGTAAACATGTATAAATCATATTATACAACATAAACCATTACATGACACATCCACAATTATATTGGCTTACAAGTGATCATAACCAAGTTCCTTTACCAAAATAGTTCATCGGATACACAAATTCAACAAGCGTTCTCTCCACACTTCAAGTCATCTCAACCGGAATATCGATACAATCACAATCGTGGTACTTTAATAACTGACTACAATTACAACTTATGGGGACACCAACCCCAATCATCGGTTAGATGCTTAACCCACTAACGGGAGTTTTTGGTACCATATAACCCCTCGACCGTAAGAGTACTTGGATGGAGTATTCGGTACACCGTATAAAACCCCTCAACATCTAAGGTGACTTTTTATAGTGCACTATCAATCCTATGGCCAGCTAACTATATCCGATAACATTTTAAACTACATCACTTGCCAATATAATTTACAATTAACCATGTACCTCACTATTTTCATATGCATCAATACAAAACTTTTTTCTTAAAGCAACAAACCATGCTTTAAACACAAGTATAAATCACATACTTATACATATCACTTACCACGTGCATCCATCGTCATTCATGATTAAAACAATATCTCACATACTTTAAAACATGTTTAAACAGTAGGTACCATGTAATTCAAAAGAAGTGCATAAAACAATTTCGTAAAAGCACGACCGAGAGATAAAACCACTTTATACTTACTTCCGGGTTTAAACTAGCGTTTCAAGCTAAGTTTAAACTCCCATAAACGACCTTTCAATCATTTCAAAGCTGAAATCCATGTTCTCACTCACCGATACCTGAAACCTCAATTCGTCAACGCGAATTTAAGAGTCTGAAGCCTCCAAATCTTCATCAATAGCTTCCGGACCAGCCTCATATGTTTTAACCACATAACAACAAAGGATTAATGCATCTCAATGAATTCACACTGCAACAAAAATCCTTACAAACGTCAACAATTCTTTCACAATTACCCAACCACCACAACCGAAATCATCTTCTAACTCTTTCCAAACACAACCCAGCCACAAACTATCAATCTAACACTTCCATTAACATCAATCAACACTCAAAACAGGATTACATCATCCTTATATCTCCAGCAACTAAACAGCCAACACAACACTTCAAAAACACAAATCTAACAACCTAAAAAATTAAGGATTCATGGAGTTTCAAGATTCCAATGTTAAAAACAACTTATCAACATTATAAAACATCCAATGCATGTTTAAAATCAATCTTCAACACTGAAAAATAGATCCAATACGAATCTTCTTCAATTTCATCAAATAAACCCAATTAAATCAAATAATCATCATGAAAACATAAAATTAGATTATAAATCATAAATCAAGGATCAAATACTTGGGAGTATCAATAAAGAACCATTCAATAGAGGAGAAAAACGAACCTTACCTCTATTGTGTGATTTCTCCCTCAATTGATTGATTAAAGCTTGAAAAACACAAGATTTCAATAAGATTTTATAAATCAAAGATGAAGAATCATTTATAAATTAAGAGTTCAAGAAAATAGATCTCTCACCTCTAAAATTTGATGAAAACAAGAGTGTTTGGCAGAGTAGAAGTGAAGAGAAAAGTTTACGTCAAATCTTTATAAAATCAATAACTACCTTTTAATATTAAAACCTCTTTTTATTAATTAATAAAACACATGTTAAAAATCATTAATTGAGGGAAGAAACCACCAGACAAAGTTTGGTAAAATATCTTCTTAAGGATTCTAAGAATTTGACCTTTTTACAAACTAGTCACCATTTAAAAACAGTTTTAAAATTTTACATTTTGGTAACCAACCAAAATATGACCCTTCCAATTTCAATTTTCCCAAATTGATTTCACCAATATTATCTGTATATTAAATAATAATTTTTAACCATTTTTCCATATTTTTAACTCACTCAAAAATATTTATTTCTGAATCTGACTCGAATCTCTAACCTGGTCCACTGAACCGTCTAACTAACCCTTAAACCGCTAGGCCCAAAACTGGGGCGTTACATTATTCTTAGATGTCCTTAGTCAAGTATTATTGTGAGCTTGGACAACAATAATGCATTGAGACTAATCTGTAGTTGATTAATGACAAATTGTTGTCATTGACATGAGAATGTCAAAATCAATACATATGTGTTAGAGAACAACATACTCGACTGACCTGCTATGAGCATATATTTTAGATTATTATGCTACAGCCATAATATTGCTCATAGTGATAACTAAATGTATGATCCACAGACTTGAGATCATCATTATTTTGATACAGTCACATATTTTGATATAGTCAAATGTGTGTCGTAACTGACTACAGTATAAAGAGTGATATTGGATATGTCACAATATCTTTAATGAGATATGGTTGATTAAGATATGATTTATCCCTTCTACATAATAAGAGCATTCTCTAAGGCCATTTGTGTGACTATTCCATGACTTGTGTTCAATCTAGATATAAATGACAAAATGAGTATATTTTAACCTTTTTATTTTTTAATATTGGATAAATACAAACGTGTATACAATTTTTAAACGTAAATGATATTATGTCACTAACGATTTTAATAATTTGTGAAAATTATACATATACATTGTGAAAATAAAAATCCATGTATTATTTTACATAATTTACCAATATTGTTGTGTAAATTTAATATTTATCTCTATTTTAATACTTCTTGCATCAAATTTAGGTTTTGGAGCATCAAGAAAGTTGGTAGTATATAATTATACAATGTGATTTAAGTAATATTGAAATAGAAGAAAAAAAGGGTAAAGTACATAAATGGTCACTAAACTATCCCTAAAATACAAAATGATCACCAAACTTTCAAAAAATTACATAATGGTCATTAAACTTTAGTTTTTATTACAAAATGGTTACTGGGAAGTTAACTGTCGTTAGCTGTCGTTAACTGGGAAACGTGGTAGTTACGAAAATCAATATAATAACATATTTAATCCTAAATATTTATACATTCAATCAATTTAGATATCCGTAATGAGGGTTAAATTAGGAATAAATTGATTAAATGTGTCAATATGGAGGATTAAATGTTATATTATTCAAATTTTGTAACTGTCACGTCACCCAATTAACGGCAGTTAATGGCTCAGTTACCATTTTGTACAAAAACTAAAATTTAATGCCCATTATGTAACATTTGAAAATTTGATGACCATTTTGTATTTTTAGAGATAATTCAGTGACCATTTGTGCACTTTACCCTAAAAAATATAAAGTTCAACCCACTAGCCATGAACCAATTCAATTAGAGCATGTCAGGGTAAGCAAATGCCAAGTAGCCGTCCATCAAAGAAAATTGGATATTAAATTTTAAACTTGTTATAAAATGTGCATTGAACTATTAGATGTCGTGATAAAATAATTGGGCATGTACACCTCATTAAAGTAGAATATTAGTTGTTATAAAATCGTCATTAAACTTCGTAAAATGTTATAAAATGATCATTGGAATATTCAATTATTATAAAATGGTAAATTGACTATTTAATTATTACAAAATGATAATTGTGTTATTTAATTGTTATAAAATGGTTGGTTATTGATGGTTATACTACAAATTTTTTGCAGTTGATTTCAAGAGACTTTGTTTCTAGAAACGTTTCAAATGAAGGACCGAAGTAGTTTTTGTTCCAAATATATTTCAAATGAAATGAATTAAGGGTTTTTGTTTTTAGAAATCATTCAAATGAAAGAAATCAATTTTTTTTTCAAGAAACGTTTTTGAAAAAAAATCTTGGCTAAAGGGGTAAATTTGTCGCTATAGTAAACTCAAATCAACAATGTTGTCCCTTCTTTCATTTTGCATCAATTTTTTCCTCAAAGGTCATTCAATTGCATCAATTTTACCCCTTGACCTGTAACACCCTCAACGTATATTCGATGATTAAATATACATTGCAGATGTTACGAAATTATTTAACTAATTTCTTGACTTTTTTATAAAATAATCTTTTCTCGACTTTCGAAGTATTCATAGCCTATTTGTATAATGCTAGTTCTGACCCTGAATTGATTTATAAAACATGTTAATTAGTTATTAAAATAAGTATGTAACTCAGAGTAAAAACTAGGTATATTGCCTAGGCCCTTTCTTGAATTTCAAATCGTTACATAATAAACGATAAAATAAAATTTTACTTTTAAAACAACTAATGAATAGACTGATACATGCCCACTAAAGAATATCATAAATTAGAATGCCTTACTGATGTTTGGCAATTGCAGCTTGATTAACATGCTTGACTCCTCTTCCGATAAGTTTCCAATAACCTACGTGTGAAACAGCATACGCTAAGTAACGACTTAGTGAGGCAACTATAATTTAACGTAAATCGTTTCAATGTAAAGAATCATATAAAATAAACTTATTAAAGTCATTCCCATGTCATTTAGCAGTGTTATACATTTCCTGCAAAATGGCAAGTCATTCCAGTACAACTTATATCATATCATAAAACAAGTATAAATATCATGTTCTCAGTATTTATCAGTCTTCATGTAATCATTTGCAATATAACCTTCCCTTGGAGATAGCCCAAAGTATATAATATGAGCTCAAAGTACTCGAGTCACATGTATAAGACACCTGAGTGTCTAACTTAAACTTGTAAATGAGTACGTACTCGAGGACGCTATTTGCTCCTCATTAAAGCACCTCGTTAGTACCATTAGCACTATGTGCTTGGATCCCCATGGTGCACACCAAGGGCTTGGGTCCCCAAGGTGGAAATGACACCTTAGTGCCTAACTTGAACATGACAGATAAGTATGTAGACCGAGAACGCTCTTTGCTCCTCATTAAGCACCTCCTTAGTGCCATTAGCACCAAGGGCTTGGATCCCCATGGTGCACACCAAGGGCTTGGGTCCCCAAGGTGGGAGTGACACCATAGTAGTCACAAAAACATGTAATCATATCATAACTTGTGTGATGCAGCTGCTAATGACTCTATGGATATCTAACTACACAATGGACTCTCATAAATAAATACTTGGGCATTTCATTTCATTATCAATCAATCATCATCATTCATGTAAACGGGCAATTCATATCCCATATTTCATCATAATTTTTCATATGTACTTGCCATTACTACATTATGCATCAATATAAATCATATAAGTCGATATTAAGCAGTTCATACCCAATATCTAAAATCTGATTTATCTTAAATAAATCTTTATGCCATATCAATGTATCACATATGCCATTTAATATTTCATTCTATTTGCATATCTTTGATCAACATATATTTCATTAATATCAAGGTCGACTTATCGCAAGTCTTCCTCATATATATATATATATATAATAGGTAAAATGCATTCACCTTGGCCACTTAACATGATGCCTCACTAAGTCCTAGTTCGATCCCTTCTTTCATAGTAACTTGAACCTTCTCTGATTCGAACTTGAACCCATTAATCACATAAATACAATAAAATATTTGTTAGACTCAAATCTAACAATACCTTAAACTTGTTTTTTAACATAATCATTCAAAAATAAAATATTTCTAAAATTTTCCCAAATTTTCTTTGTTATTGCCGAATAGGCCTTATGATCCTTAGTGACCATTTTGAACATTTTATAACTCATTCAAGTTCGAGTCCAATTATTCTTGTAACTTCTATCATCAATCATAAATTTTCATTTTTTTGTCCTTCATTCAAAAATTTTCGTTAAAGTGACATTTTAGTCACTAAATTTCCATTCAAGCTTGCAAATCCAAACTAATAACTAACTTCAACATTCTTATAATTTTTCTTGAATTTTTCCTTTACTTTAGGGCTATGGCCTAGTTGACCCTTACATTTCCCCACTTGATTGAAATGGTCACTAATTTATCAAAGTCTATTCTTCCTTCAACCAACATTGGTTCAAGCTTGAATAAATTTTCCACAGTTGACATTTTAATAACCAACTCATTCATGTAGGCCGAATGGATCCCTAAATTTTGTAAAGGTTCCATTTTAGTCCAAATTACCAAATTGGACTTATAACTTATCAAACTCTTCTAATTTACGCTAACTTCTCCTTATTTCTCTACTTTTCAACTTAGTCCTATCACTTTACTTCAAATGGATAGAATAGAGCTTGTATTCATAAATTTTCAATATCACACTTCAATCCCTAAACTTCTTCATGCTTGCCGTTTTGGTCCTTCTATCATTCAAAAACTTTATTTTGATCCCAACATCAAAATTAAACTTGTAAAATTTCAAACTCTTCAATTCCAATCACTTAAATTAATTCTCCAACATAGTATTCATCAAATACGAGCTCAACAATCAAATCCTTAAACTTTACAAAGTTGACATTTTAGTCCCTATTACAATCTAATTAGAGATTTTCATTCCAATCACCTCAAAACAACACATAGAATCATTTATCCTTCAATCATGTTCTAAAATTCCATACCCTAACATAAACCCTAATTTTCAAATTTTAGAGGTTTTGCATATAGACATGAAATTAATTCAAATCAAAGCTTGTAAATATCATTTCTATACTCGATTCAACTAAATCAAGCCTTAATTCAAACAAATCCATAAAACCTAAATAAAATTCCAAATTCTAAGATTAGGGTTTATGTCTTCAAACATAAAATTAATCTAAATCTAAGCTTAATTTCAACTCCACAACACTTGATTTACTTAAATCAATCTTCAATCTCAACATAGAACATGAAAACCTATTTTCTCTCTCATAACTCTTTGTAAAATTACTATCAAATGAAAGAAAATTAAACATAGATTAATTTTCTATCAAAAACATACCTTGAATGTTGTTTGGAAGCCTTCAAAATGCCTAGGGAAAATTTTGTATATTTCCCCCCTTTTCTTTCTTGTATTTTCGAAATGGAGGAAATGAGAATGAACATAATTTGTTCATCTTTTATCTTATAATGACATGTGTATTTAATTAAATGAATATTAAATTCATTTAATTACTTAATTCCAAATAACCCTCCAACTAAGTCTTATTTTCTAATTTGCCATTTTGTAAAATTCTAACTAAATCTATTAGAATCCAACCATCTATAATAAAATATTCATAAAATAATATTTTATGAATTTTCCATGGCTTTTGGTCCCGTCTCTAAAATTTTCTATTCAATCCGATATACCGGTAATTAACCCTTTACTCAGAATTAATTTGTAGGATTCATCTTGAATCAAACTAAAAATATTCTCAATACTTGTAACGGACTTTCATAACCTTCCTTTATCATATGGTAAAATTTCATAATTTTTCGGTTCGATCCGGGTATCTGAATTCCATTTAAACTTTGACTGCGATTTCCCAACAATCAAAATGTCGGTTCAAACCAAAATTCCACATTCGATCCACACCCTTAGGTGATCTATCTATTTATGAAATGAAAACCCCTAACTTTTGGGAAATTACAACTTTAGTCCTTTAACTTTTCATATTTAGTCTTGTACCACTCAAGTTTTGATTGCTTATCATTTTGGTCGGTAAATTTTAAACTTCAATTCCCATTCTAATTTTCCTCAGATTTTGACCAAACTTTGCAAGTACCCTAATTAGCTTGCCCTCTATCATCTGATGCTTTAAAATCTCAGAAAATTCCTTTTTCCATAACCCATAATCAAAGAAATCCTAACTTTTACATTTTTGTCATTTTAGTCACTAAGATAGCTTTTAAGCTATTATCTTAGTACTAAATGATCCTTAATCAACTTAGTAAAATCCAGGGTATTACATGACCGACATTGGTCGTTACAGTACTGATGTGATAGTTGATGGTGCAGTTCATTGTACTGATGTAGCAGTACACATGTGATGATGATATGTCATATGGGCTAAATTGATTTTTTTACTAACTTCAAGGGCATAATTTATTTTTTTGCCGAGTTCAAGGGCATAACTGATTTTAATTGAAAGTTTGATAACTTATTTAATCTTTAAGCTAAAATATAAGAAATTATTAAAATCTTAAAAAATATTTAAATATTCATAAAACTGTAAAAATAAAAACATTATAAAAAATTTAAAAATTAAGTAAAAAATAAAAATTAAAAATATCAAAAGTTATAAATATAAAAAAATCAAAATTTATAAATATTTATAAATCATTGAAAAAGTCTTTACATATTTCTGGTTATGTTAAGCCTACTAATATACCTTGAACATATTTTCAATGGAATCATCCTTGTATTAGAATATTATTACAGCCAAAATTCTCCTTCGTTTTTCTTGATGCTCATTAATATTTGACGTAGAAAAGCAAAAAAAATTGAGTTTTATTGTTACTCTAATACAAGGTTGATTCTACTAAAAATTAGTTTTGACGAATGGTAATACTGAGACTAACAAAGTTGAAGACTTTTTCGATGAAAGTTGTGTAACTCGATGCCTTCAACCGATCTTGCTTGCCAAGTGGTGGAGAAGTTGCAAATTGGGTATTGGTGGTGGAAGCAAAAGATGAGACAATGAACACAATGATTTAGAGTGGTTCAACTTCTAAACCAGGCCTACATCCACTACCTTAGCTTCCTCACTAAGGATTTTCAACTCCACTAAAAACAATTTAGTCTTCTCTTTTTCCCGGATCAAGAGGCAACCCTTTTACAACCTTGACCTATACCCCAAGGCCAAGAAAACTCTCAACAATCAGAAAAAGAAAAGCAAACTGAAAATCCTCTCTTAGGTATTTGTTTGCACTCTTTAAGCACTCACCCAATCTAAAACACTTGAGAATATGATGACAATTGAAGCTCACAAGTGTTGTCTATACAAGAATGTGAAATTTTGAGCACTGAGACATTTCTTAATCAATTGATTGTTGACTTGATGATCAGTAGTTGTTGTTGGTGCTTGAAGGGTCCTTTTAACCTCCCAAATGAGTTCCTAGCCGTTGGTGACCATTGGTGTCGACAGAATATCACATGGCAAATGATTAAAGATTCAGTGTAAATATACAAGTAAATAATGCCATGAATATGCCTTTTGCGTGCAAGTATACACGATCAGCATGTAATATAGTAGTAAGTTGAGTATCGTCTCCACAGGGATTGTCCAAGAATTATTTGCCATAATTAATACTTGTGAACTGGAAAATAAAAGATGATGGCAATATTTTGAGGTAACGAATAAAGTAAGAGAACTAAAAGTAAAATAAACTGGAGTAAAGTGAAGATTACGGTAATGAAATGATAACAGTCTGGAAAACAATGGGTGCAAAAATCATAACAAAGATTTGGCAAAGGATGTCTCGATTTCACACTAGCTACGTCAGCTACTAATAATGTCATGCCTTGGATTTATTGCCGAGCAGATTTCAAGAATAGTATTACCTCTGTCGATGGTAAAGTTTTTCATTAATTAACTCGATTAAGTTTCAATCTATACTCCTAAGGGATAGATTCACTTCAGTGTAAAATCATATACTTGAACATCTTCTGTCGAAGTTTCTCTCCTTAGTACCTGGCAACTGATCGTTGCCCCTTAAGTCTGTTAAGATATTAAGGTGCAATAAGCATAAATGCCAACTTTCGTATAGCAAAGAATTTAGGAAAATTAAGTACTAGCAGATAGAAAATAATGTCAAGGCATTTAAATTATTAAAAACCAAACATAAACCGAGCATTCATCGCGAACATCCCATAACCAATCAAGAGTTAGTTCATGGCTGGAGTAAATTGCAGCAAGTATAAGATTGAAATTATTCTTTAACACGGGAAAGAAATACACAAGATCAGCAAGAAACTAAGGCAAGGAATGAGGTCTTTCGATGCAGCTCTTCAATAGATTCCAGATGTCTTATGGAATCTTCAAGCCGTTGATCTTGTTGTCTCTAATTCCTCTTTCTCCATTATTGCAGACTGCTTCTCAAGTTCAAGCCTTCATCTTCTTTAGCGCAACATCTCTCTCTTTTTTCTCCCCCATGGCTCATCGATCAAACTCTCTTTAAATAGGCACGTGTAGAAACCTTAGATTGGGTTCGAATTTGAAAAGTGGTTGTGCGATAGGATAAGAGTGTTATCTTCTTATCCCCTCTTTGAATTTGAGTTGATATGGCTCTAACTAGGGCTGACGTCATTAGCCTTCAATCTTTTGCCAACCAAGCTTGGCACTATTTTTCGCCATCTTATTTGGTGTTATTTTTTAGAGTTTGATCCAATACTATTTTCTCACAGTCTGATCTGATCCTATTTTTTTGGGCTGGTATTGCCAAGGGTTCTTGGCAAAACTCTTCTTGCAACTTATTGACAATGGTGCTTGGCATTTCTCTTTTGGTCCAACTTTGTCAACTACAACTCGGCAATTCTCTTCTATTTTTCTAGCTTTCTTCTCTTGCGCTGCTCTACCAAGCCTGCCCTGCTCCTAACCTGCATCAAATCCAGCAAAACAACCATTCACGCTGGCAAAAGAATAACTCCTAACTCCTTGATGTAAATACATGATTTTACTAACTAAATGCACAAATATATACTCAAAGGCAAGCAAAAACATTGTACTATATGCATGAAAATTAGTACTTTTGAGGAGTTAACAGTTGGGGATGAATTGGAGCCGTTGGGGATGTTTTCCAAGCAAAATTTCCCTTTTTGATGCTAGTCGTATCAATACTCGAAGGCTCAGTATCAGTACACCCCTTATATGGAAAATAACTATTGGAGGCTGAAAACACACAGAGGTTTCGAAACCTTTGGGAAGGTTTCGAAACTTTCATGCCAGAGGTTTTGAAACCTCTGGCAAGGTTTCGAAACCTTGCCTCCTGTACAGACACGAAAAGTGCTATATCGGTACGCAGTTTTGGTTCTGGAATTTGTTTAAAGCACGTATCGGTATGTGTTTAATGGGTATTGGTACGGGGATTAATTTTTTGATATTTTGGCCATTTAAAAACATTTTAAATCATACCAAAAACCTATGGAATCATTTCAAACATATTTTCAAGTTGTTTGGACTTTAAATAAGTTTTGCAATATTTCAAACAAGTCCAAAAACATTTTTCAAATTATTATAGCAAAACAAAAATCCTAACTAAAGTGTTCAATTATTTTAATACTTTATAAATATTTTTTATTTTTTATTTTTATATTTATATTTTACCATTTTATCATTTCTAATACATTTTAATTTTTATATTAGTTTTTATTTTCAATAAAATTTTGAATATTTTATTTATTTTTATTAAGTTTATGGATTTCTAAAAAAAATGAAGAATATGTTGATTTTTTATGAGAGTTCTCATTTTGCTTATTTTATAAATTATCAAGGACCCAAAGGATATTTACAACAAATTTGTTAATCGATTATTTATATATTCCATTTGTAAAAGTTCAACTCGAAAAATCAAATCATTTTTCCAATTTTATTCAAATTCTAAATAAATTGAATAAATTAACTTGAATTTTAAACAAATTATTTATCTAGTTTTAATATTTTTAAAATTTTAATAATTGCTAAAGTTATTTTTTAGCTTAAATATTAAATAAATTATCGAACTTTCAACTAAAATTAATTATGCCCCTTAACTCAGCAAAAAAATCAATTATACCCTCGAAGTCAATTAAAAAATCAATTTAGTCCCTACTACGTCATCATCACACGTGTACTACCACGTTAATACAGTGGACCGCCATGTTAGCATCATTAACTATCACATCAACACTGTAACGGTCAACGTCAGTCAAGGGGAAAAATTGGTGCAATTGAATGGCTTTCGATGATAAAATTGATGCAAAAAAGTATGGGCAATATTGTTGATTTGGGTTTACTATAGGGTAAGTTTACCCCATTAGCCAAAAACCTTTCATTCCTTCATTTGAAATATTCTTGAAAACAGTCTCTTAAAATCAATTGCAAAAAAAAAATTATACTATAATTTGTAATAACTAACCATTTTGTAACAATTAAATAGTTTAATGTTCATTTTGTAATAATTAAATGATGAATTTATAATTTCATAACAATCAAATAGTTTAATGACTATTTTGTAATAATTAAATAGTTTGATGATAATTTTGCAATAATTACTATATTACTTTAACTATGTGAACATGCTCACTGAGTCCGTTGTCAACAACATCTAACGGTTCAATGTCTATTTTATAATAGAAACCAAAATTTAATGCTCCTTTTATAACTTCTGAAAATTTACTGCCCAAAAAAATATTATAGAATAGTTTAGTGATTATTTATGAAATTTACCAAAGAAAATTTGCTTAATTCATGTAGAATCTGGACTGCATAGTGTAAACACACACGTAGAATCTCTACTTGGTTAAAATCAACAAACCTGCCACATAGCGTAAACATACATCAAACACCCAAACAGAGCAGAGCAACAAATAAAGTAAGAACTTTGCTAAATTAAAATTTCACTTTATATCAACATAAATTGATTCAGTTGTTGAATCACATTGGTAATTCTATTTAATAAGTGATACTTGTGAACTTTGAACTCCCTTCACCAAAACTATTATATACCATAAAAAGGGTACACTATTTTATCTTCCTCGCAACAGGGCAACTTCATATTAATCAGTTAAGCCTATAGAGTCTGTAACCCAAACCCCGCCTATGCGTTAAGTCTAATTTCGGGAGGTCACATTCTATACCAAAAGCTTTTCATGAAAACATTTAAGATTACAAATCCAAGTCAAGTAGCAATTATAAACCGTACATAGATAAATTAGGATAATCACTTTAAGCCATATCGAAATTAAGGTACGAAATAGGCCATATCGGGCAATATAGTAAAGCATACGATATCAAAATATAGGCTCGTGTCAGCCAATAAAGACAATATGGTGGATAGAAACTTTACAACAAAATATGTGTACTGAATGTATAGATCCTCCAAGTGCCAACTCCGGGAAGCCTATCCAAAGGTATTTAAAAGAGAAAATTTTGGGGGTATGAGCTAGGGAGCTCAGTGTGTTCCAATAAGTGCATAAAAGCATATGAATAGTTAGATAGGTAATAATCATTTCAGTAAAACATGTTTCAAGAGCAACCAAAGTTTTATTTATATTTAACTACCCTTCAACCGTACACCAATATGCAGTTTCCCAATACTGCATCCATAAGGACTTACCCTAGGCCCAATGGGCGTAGGAGTCAATCTAAGGGGCCGCCTTAGGTACATAAGAAATTACTCGGGCCGAAGCGTCGGAACCTACCCAAGGGGTGACCTTGGGTCCATAAGAAATAACCAGCAGGATCAGGGCTGAACCTACAGAGACTTCATAACATATCCCCATTAGTATACCCTAAAAAAACAGAATTTGTACAGCATACGTTAATATCAAGAATCATGTGACAGATATGTTTTATAAAAGAAAACAATAGCCAGGGATCATGCTTTCAAAACATATATATGGGTATACTTTCAAGCATATGATGTAGTCATGCATTTAATCAGATAACAATATCATGTTTTCAAAACATATAAAGTATTCAATTCATATAAAATTACTCATGTTTTCAATCAGAGAAAGATTCATGTACATATGATTATTTCATATAATATATTGAAAATCCTAATTTAGCACACAAGGAACACTCCTCAAAAAGATGGTCAGTAAGGTCTACTAAGCACCTGCCTCTCTACGCTCTGCTGCAGTGCTAGATCCTAGATCATAACGGAACAAGGTTACAACAAAAGAAATAAATTCCATCTTAATAATTTTACTGGGTTTCTACGATCATACAAGTAACTATGGGCGCGCACTGGTGAGCGAATTGGGAGGAGCTGAGTTGAGCAGACGAATAGTCAGGCGAGTTTTGGGTACCTTTAATTACACAAGAGTTCATATTAGCCCTTTATTCAATAAAAACACCCTTAAATGAATAATTCAACATATATGCATATTCGGGTTTAAGGTCAGATTCAGAGGTTTTTGGGTCAAAATTTTGCGAAACGGACTTTAAAGACATACTCAAAACGTCAAAAAACATAAAATAAGAGTTTTCAAAAAATTTTACATTTTGGTCAAAGTCAACGCTAAATTCAGCAGTTAACACTGACGTCATCAATCAACGCTAACGCCAGTTGTCAATGGTTCACAGTCAATGCTAATGTCAGGAGTCAACGGTCAATGCTAACGTTAGTGTGAGAAAGGGGCCATGGTGGCCGGAGAAGATAAACGCCGGTGAACAATGAACAATAAAATATAAAAACTAGAATTTAACGATAGAACAAAAATAGTATTTTTAACAGAGAACAATGTGTTTCTCTGTATTTTCTCTTATTCTTCTTAATCAAATGTGTATAAGGTGAGCCTTTAAATAAGCAATTACAGAGTTTTAATATAACTAAAATTATACTTTTATCTATAATTTAAATAATATTTATCCATAATTTAAATAAGACTTCTAATAAATCTAAACTACTGACTTAGAAATAAACTCTAATTACACATTAAATTAAACTCTAACACTTCTCGTCAACTTACATTCCCCTCAAGCTCTAACACTTCTTGGATAACTTACAGTTAGCAGTCAATGTTGACGTTAGCAGTCAACAGTTAATCGGGTTGACTCGGGCGAGTTAACTCACTGAGCTAATTCGGACAAGTTAACTCACTAATTCAACTCAGTCAGGTTGACTCACTGAGTTTGTAACACCCCCACCCGGTTTAGTAGTAAATCGGCTGAGAAACGTTACGGGGAACACTAGAAACACGAATAATTTAAAACTTTTCAACACTCATCCCCATTAGATGAGCTGAGTGACTAACAAGGCATTTAAACGTTCATATATTATCATACAGCAAGCATATGTATTTTATTCACCCTCGGTTATCAGCTTGGTTATACATTTGCAATTCTACATTTAAAGATGTCTACTATTTAAACATATGACCATGCATAGCATTCAGATATCATACTTAGACAAGAACATATTCTTTTGTATCCAATCTCATTACGTTCAAGTCATGTAGATGTTTCATGTAGGTTTAACTAATCATGCTTTTATGTACATATATTCAATCCAATCTCAAGCAAGCATAACATGTTTATCGTTCGTGATAAGTTAGCACTTAGACCTCATATTCAATCATATAAGCATAAGCAAGTTCCTTATTCATTATAGGTCTTCACTTTGATTAGTTACTTCCAATTTTCATTCAAAGTTAACTACTACTTGCCCATGAACATGTGACATTCGAATAGCATACAATGGCTAGCAAGTGTTCACTTAATCTCAGAGTTTCTATATGAGCAGCTTACTATTTCATTTACAAGAAAAGTAATCAAGCTTTCGCACATTAGAGGCCAAATTCATAATCATATACAAGCTTTCAAAATATCAAATGCATGGCCTAGCTTAATTATATACAAATCTAGGTTCCACCAACTAGGAGAATTACAAACAATTATGGATTCATACTTGTGCTTTTGCTTGTGCCTTACTTCAAGCTCAAGGAATCTGACTTTAGGATCAAGCAAACGATCGAATCTTTTATCCTGTAGGGTGGGAAGAATGGAGACAAGAGTCATAAATACAAAAATGTACTTAGTGATGTAACCCTAATTCTAACCAATTATTTGCCCAAGTTCCATTTAAATGGAGTTTGACCCTAGATAAGGTTTGCAAGCATTTTGAGTAATAAAACAAGCAATTATCAAAAAGCATGTTATCAAGTCATTCGAGTGGTATTCAAGCATACCAAGCAATTGTCAAGTAACCAATTATCAAGTCATTTGAGTAGCATTCAAGCATAACAAGCAATTGTCATGTGACCAATTATCAAGTCATTCTTATACAAGGCAATTCAAGTATGTACATTAACATTTCGAGCCCTTATCTGAAGTAACAAGTACACATAATTCCCAATGCCAAAATAGTCCATATATCATGTAATCTAACCAGTTCAGTCCATATCTTCATGTACAAAGTATATATGGCAGCAACACTCATGTATACATAATTAGCATACAGAAAACAGTCCAGTTCGAGCATTATTCAGGTTATTCCGAGCAGCAACTCATGTATACACAATAATCATACACAAAACAGTCCAACTCGAGCATTATTCATGTTATTCCGAGCAGCAACGCATGTATACATAATTAACATCCACAAAACAGTTCAATTCGAGCATTATTCATGTTATTCCAAGTAGCAACACATGTATACATAATTAACATACACAAAATAGTCCAATTCGAGCATTATTCATGTTATTCCGAGCAGCAACTCATGTATACAAAATTAACATACATAAAACAGTCCAATTCGAGCATTATTCATATTATTCCGAGCAGCAACTCATGTATACAAAATTAACATACACAAATAGTCCAATTCGAGCATTATTCAGGTTATTCTGAGCAGCAACTCATGTATACACAATTAACATACACAAAACAGTCCAATTTGAGTATTATTCATGTTACTCCGAGCAGCAACTCATGTATTCAAAATTAACATACATAAAATAGTCCAATTCGAGCATTATTCATGTTTACACGCAATTACAATTAAAACAATCCATATTTTAATGTACAAGGTGTACATGGCAGCAACACTCAAGAATTCAAGTAAGATCAAGATCTATTGCAAGTATCAATCATGTAGCAAGAAGTTCAAGTATACAAGTCAAGTAACAAGTAATTTCAAGTAACAAGTTTGTATGTCAAGAAATTTAAGTATTCAAATAAATTTTATGCTTCATTTATTTCTCATTTGTTTTCTTCAAACATCATGCTCACCAAGAGCTTCTTTAAACATTATACAACATATTCAAGGTTTTCTTTTTGAATTTCTTATTCAATTCCTCAATAAGGTTCATATCTTTTAACATGTTTGCCTTGGATCACAATTGATTATGAATAACATTGGTCTGTGTTTGACCATAAAAGTCCAAGAGATACTTAGCTCAAAGCACATAGCAATGGCAAATATCGAAAACATGTAATTCTATACTTCTCACCATCCAACCAACTGTCGCCAATCTCCTACAACTCCCCCGTTACCTCCAACTGTCGCCAATAACATATTTCATGTAATGGGGCGTCCCCCGAGCTGTGGCTCATGGACCGTAATCCCAAGTATACCATGCATCATACCATTGTATCCAAGGACTTCCATTGTAGGCAACTTAAGTATCTTAGCTCCTATTAAAAGTTGGAGTGTATTTTATACTTTAAAGCTTGTTGTTGTTTCTTTTGTTCCATGCTTTCATGTTCAAGGCAAGACAATTCATGTTCAAGGATTATATTCAAGCAAGTTATATCAAGGTCAAGCTTAGCCTTAGGCCAATTGAGCCTTAGCTCATCATTTTGCAATTTAACTTGTTATTCAAGTAAGCAATTCGAATTATATGCCAATTTTAGGCATCTAGTCATGTCTTTATATTCATGGTTTATATCACTTTTACAAGTATTTATATCATAAGAGCAATTCCAAGCAAGAAATTCGAATGAATACATCTAAGACACGGAATCAAGCATTTCGAATAGGTCACGTTTCAAGTACAAGGATTCAAGCATTTCACTTAGATCGCATTTCAAGTACAAGGATTCAAGCATTTCAAGACTTCATGTGACAAGCTTTTCAAATAGCAAGCATTTAAAGCATTTCAAGTAATAAACATTCGATTAGGTCAATCCAAGGCATGGATTCGTACATTTGTTTTCACTTTTCTTTCTACTTAATTTATCAATTTTCATGCTATAACTTAAACACAATTTCAGTTTAGTCCAATCTTCCCTTGCTATTCATATTCAATTTAATTAACTCATTATCATGGCATATCAGTAGCAAGAAAATAGATATATATATATATATATATATATATATATTTGGTTAGGACCCAAGTCCTAATCCCACAATAACTACACTCACCTCTTATCCCGAAGTTACGGGATAATTGAATCCTTATTCCTATCTTGTTACTGATTTAAACTCCTTTCGGCTTTCTACTAACTTGATCAGCCTCATCTTTATCTATTTTTAGGAACATTATTACTTTGTATTAGAACTAAATTTGTTATCCAAAAATTCATTTAACCAAACAAATCAGTCCATAACACATGCACATCCATTTAAAAATCACAACAATCCAGCCTGCGCTTGTATTTATACCGAACAGTTCACTAACTCATTAAATATTCAAAGAAACCCTTAATGTACAAAAATAGTCCCTATACTTCCATTATAGGCATCAAACAAATTCAGTTATATACGCTCACATATAACACATATAAAACAGTCCACAAGCACTTATAAGTCATGAAAAACAGTCCCAAATGCACTTATGTCACTTAAAATGGTCTAGAATTAATACAAGCAGCCCCTATTAAATTTACATAATTGCAAAACAGTCACATATTTATATAATTACACATATATAGGTTCAAATCAGCCCAAATTACATGTATACATATAAATTCTCACACAACAGACCACCATGTTCATTTTTATAACAAGGACAGTCCCTAACACATATATATGTGCATCAAACAGCCCCTACTTGATCAATTAAATCCAATATCATCTTTAAAATCATAAAAACAGTTTCCTATGGATTCAAAACTGTCCCTATACATTTTCAAAACAGTCCCCTGATTTTTGGATTTGTGAAAACAGTCCTAAGCATCAAAATTTCATTACAAGACAGCTTACATATTCTCACAATGTTCTAAACAGTCCTTAATTGTTCAATGTAGTCCAACATTCTTATAAGAACAATTCCTACAAATACAGAACAGCCCTTAAGATTGTATAATTACATTTTGGTGTCCTATTTCCATGTATATACATTTATTACAAAACAGTCCATTTAAGTTCTTGTTACTTCCAAATTTACCCAAATTCATAAACATACACGTGTTTCATTCGACCATAGCCAACTTATATTCATATCTATACTTTCTTAATGTTCGAAAGGGCTGAATCTTCCATGGCTTTGGTTCTTTTATCATCAATTTAAGCAATTTACATTCAAATTAATATATTCTTAACATTCTACAACCGAACCTTCTAAAATCTTACATTTCTTAATTTAGCTCACTTCCACATGCATCAAAGAAGAAGATCAAAGTTTCAGGACATATAGAACAACCAAAATTGATAGCAAGATTCATAATGAGAAACAAGAAGACATTACCTTCTAACATCTATAATTCGAACAAAGCATCAATACACCCCAAAATAAACAACAATGGATTCTCTCACTACCACCCTTTTGTTTTCGGTTTATCCAAGGGAGAAGAAGATGATTATAAGATTTGGGTTTACACATCCCTTCATCCGAACCCCACACATGCCAACTCTTTTACTTGACACATCATCTAGGCCTTGTATAGTTTATTTCTTAGCATGCAATCTAGGAGTTAGAACAACTTTTCGGTTTAGTCACCACCACAATTGGCTACTCATATTATCATACTTTAATTTTGGTCCTATATTCTCTTTAATTAGCTCTAGGTTTATACATACATATATATATACACACACGTATCAAATTAATTTCGCACTTAATTTAACTCAGAATATGTCTAATGATTACCAAAATAAAATCATACAAATTTATTTTATTTCAAAGGTCCAATTCAATAAAAAAAATTATTGAATACAAATGACCCGGTTTTAGGGTATTACAGAGTTGACTCAAATGGGTTGACTCGGTCAACGGATCAGGTCGGGTGAGTCAGACGAGTTGGGTTTGCAAGCTGATTCGGGTGAGTCAGACGAGTTGGGTTTGCCTGGACGGCCCGTGTATTCCACGCAGCCAAAACGGGCCGAAAAACACCCTTTTACGACGGAGAATTCACCAAAACCACTCTAACAACAAATAACCAGCCATTTAACACCAGATATACCCATTAATAGCCTTACCCAAACGGTTTATTGGATTTTCCGATGAAGCCTCTCTCAGCGATAGTTCACGACGAGATCGCAGGGGAAAGGTTCGCCTCGGCACGAGGATGCGGCTGCCGGTGGCGGCGCGAGCCACGGACGACGTTGTTGGCCAGAAACAAAGCGAAAAGCTACGGTGGTTGGGGTAGTTTTCGCTGAAGCTTCAAATGCTTCTCCACGGGAAACCGGACAGCCAAGCTACGCGTGGCGACCGTGGTTGAAGTCGAGGGATGACGGCACACTGACAGCAACGGTGCACGGCATAGACAGGCAGTGGACTTCGAACGGACGGGGACCAAGGGGGTTAAGTAGGAGAGAAATCTAGAAATCTGGGTTGATTTGAAAAAAATGATTTGATTGGATTGATTGGGGATTGGTTGGTTGCTATAATAAATGCCCGGTAATATACTCATCCAAGGCTTAAAAGGACCTTGGTGTGGTTATAATTCAAGAGTTGACTCAGCTTAGAAGGTTAACCAAGTGAGGGAGCATGTCAAGGGTCGCGTGTTTGACTCCCCTTGGCTTGCATTCCTTCCTCATTTTCTCTCTTTTTTTCAATTTATATTATTTTGGGTGTTACAGAGTCTGTATAGGTGACTTCAGTGATGGAAAGTATAAGGGATTAGGAGATTATACCCCTCCGAAATTTTGACAAATAGGAATTTTTTTTTTTAGGATTTTTTAAAAAATCATATTAAATTTTAAATATTTTAATTAAATCTCCCCTCATAATTTTTATAAATTCTTATTATATCTCTCAATATTATTAAAAAATTTAGTTAAACCCTTAAAATATTTAAAAATTTTAATTTAAACTTATAATTTTTTTAAAAATTCAAACTGTCCCCAAACTCTTACTTCAAATTCGGCCAATGAGAACCTTTATTCTAAGAGCAAGAGGATGCAGTGGAGTTTAGGAGTTAACAAATAGCATCAGGCAGCAGCAAACGCAGCTCTACATTTCCACCTATAAAATTTGGCTTCTGCTAGGGGTGTTCAAAAGTACTCCACTCAGTTGACTCGGCCTAACTATCCGACAATCCAATATAAAATAGCCGGATAATTTTGTAGTTACTTTTCTCAGATCCAGTACCATGCCTGATAATTTTCTTGGGTACATAGGTCGAGCTTAGGCTGCAAATATTACTTCAGTCGGGTACCTGACTACCTGATTATATATATATATATATATATTTTAATTAAAAATAAAAATACCAGATGGACCCCCACCCAAACCAAAAAACATATCGAGTCTGTAGTGTCTTTCCCAAATCCCCGTTTCATTCAATTTCAAATTCCTAACTAAGAGACAAACGCTCCAATTTTCATCGCTCCTTCCTCTCGTCAATCTCGTTAACTGTCGGTTTACGTTGTCTTCGACTCGTCGTTCGTCGCTTCTCCAATCCGCATAGTGTAGCGATATTCTCTTTTTTCAGTTCGCTAAAATTATATTTTTGTTTTGTTTTGAAAATACTGTCTTTCGTGGGGTTTTACAAAAATTGTATTTTATTTTAAAATTTAAGTCGCCACCGGCCACTTAGGTAGGCCGGACACCACAAAACCAGAGATTTAAAAACTGTGGGATTCGGAAGTTAGTTACGGATGTAGAAGGATTAGCACCCCCACACCGCCCAAAATTGGTACTTTAATAATTACCGCTTTATTAATATTAGACTTTACGGATTAAAGTGACGATTAAATTAAAAATTGGTTATAAGTGCGGGTAAATTTTAAAAGCCCCGTTATCCGAGAGTAAACGTCTAACCACCATCATTACGCCTGATACTGGCCCCATTTACGCTCGGATAAAAGGGCACCGCATTGATAATTTATATTCCGTTATGCAAACTTAGAGCGAATGTAAAACATACAATTTACATTGTCATGATATTTAAAATACGAATATTACAAAATTAAATAAATAATAAGAATGCATGAACATGATATACCACGATAATGAAAAACGAAGTATGCACATAAACATGAGAAAATAAAAAAACATGCTTTCAAAATTAATTAACTAAATGACATACTTGACCTTATAAAAACAAATGCAAACCATGCATGACATAAATAAATATGACATTAAACTAATAAATCAAAGCAACATACTAACGTAAAAAACTAGTGCTTGACACCTTAGCACGTGACACTAATTATACATGCATTAAAAAGACATTAATATCTATAAACAATGTCACACTACCACATAATCCTAAAATACAAAGAAGATTAAAAACACATGTACTTACCAACCTAACGTACGAATTAAACTAAACGTAACATACGAGACAAACACGTATACAACACGAATGAACGAGATAAAACATGGAAACATGATATGACACATGATATTAAAACCGACAAACAAAACCACAACACCGATATGCATTTTATGACATAAGACAAACATGACAAACATGATATTAACATGAATAAAAGCCAACAATTAATACATAACATAATGTACAAAATAAACATAAGAACTAACATATAAGCATAATATGTAAAAATAGACATACATAACAATCAAACAGATTAAAATAAAAACATGATACCATACCTAAAGAAAATAAAAGTAAATATCATATAAGCAAAACGTATGCAAATAAAATAAGCAACACGAACATGCTAAAGACAATTAAATAAGATAAAGACTAAAGACATAAATAAACATGAAAGAACATACATAAGTATAATGATCAATATTACATACTTAACAGACACATGATAAAAACATAATGGCATAAATATCTAAGTATAAAGAAGGATCGAAATGAAATAAAAGGGGACAAGGTGACAGAAATTGAATAAGTAAAAGATGCATTCAATGACTAAATCGAAAACTGGATGAAATATACAGGGATTGGACAGATAAATAGCCCAAGGGGCAAGCTCGAACTAGAAATTTTAAAAACGCGAGATGGCCGATGGGGTAATTAAACCAATTGAAAACTGAACCGGTTAATTCGGGGGTGAAATCAAAACTTTAAGAAAAACAAAAGGGACTAATATTGTAATTGTACCATGCGATACGCCCGAAATGTAAGAAACGAAAACACGGAGGCCTTTATGACAAGATTAGACCATTTTTAAAAAACCTAGACCCTATAAATGACGCTTATCAGGCCAAAAAATAACCTTTCCCCCATTTTTGCTTGAAACCAGTTTTATAAAACACCCTACCCCTTTGTTTTCTCTCAAATTCAAACCCTAAACCACGTGAAAACTACCTCGGCCGCCATGCTCAGATGATCTTCGGTGAGATTCAGCCGTACGGTAATCTCGAGCCATCCTAGATCGTGGCTCCCGGCCACCGCTCAGAAAAGAAACCCCCTTTAAAACCAGAAAAAACTTTGCTATTTCGAAATGATAACAAAAAACCAAACTGGCTCCCTGTCATGGTTTCTCAGCGGTCGAGAAGAGAGGTAAAACTCTAGTAAAATCCCTTCTTTTCTTGTTGTCTTATTTGTTTTACTTAATATCATGCATGCATGAAGAAGAGGGGAAGGAAGGAAAATGATTACCACTGTGAAACTCTGAGTTTTTTTTTTTTGTATTCCTAGAATTGGTAACTTATATCCTCTTTTGTTTTTACAAATTTCTTGCTTTTTACATGCGTTCTAATCTCTGGTCCTTTTGGTAGACAATAGGACATAAAATACATATTGTCCTGAGATTTGGTACTGACAAACTGCTCTCTTCTTTTTGATGTTTCTGGTGACCTTTGACGTGGTGGTTGGTACGGCCAACGTGAGGAGCATGGTGGAGGCATGGTAGCAATGTCATCTCGGCCAGATTTGTTCTCTGCCTTTGGATTGGATCTGATCCAACGGCCATGAATGCACGAAGGACGAATGGCTAGGATGCAATCTTGGACAGGGGAGGCTGGTACCAGATCATGCCACGTGTCTTCTTGGTATCTGAGGAGTCAGCGCGTGCACTTCACGTGTGCGTGGAAGTCCAGCAGCCTCGGGAGTGAGTCACACGCACCATCTGGAAGGTTCTCCCCTTTCGATCATGGCCGTTGGATCAAAATCTAATCCAACGGCTCGGATTGGGCTGTACAAGGAGAAAGGATTAGGGTTAGGGTTGGATATGCAATCTGATATGGATTAGGGTTTGGTTGGGTCTGCCCGAAATGGGCCTTGTAATAATATTAGCATTTTTTGGGTCATGTAATATGTAATGGTCCTTGATTGTTAATTCAATTTAATTGGATTTTAAGTGTTTTGGATTTTATTTATATTAGTCCAATAATAATACTAATATTAGTAATAACAATAATAATAATGACGGTAATAATAATAATAAGAATACGTACATGCACATATAATTTGACCATGACACACAAACATTAATGTATTTAGCACTCTTAATTAATATAACATACCAAACATGCAAGCGTAAATAACCATACACATAATTATCATAAGTATTCACATATTACATATACACAATGCACACATACACCGCATAACATATTATACATGCATTTACACACATCACACCTATGTTACATGCATATTAAACACACATGTTCGCATGTAAACATGCATTAACAATACTAATTAACTATTATATTAGTATTTTAATATATTAACAAAGACAAATAACAATGAGTGATTACACAGTTAAGTCAAGGTATTTTGAAAAAAAATAGGCAAATAAATTTGTAAGATTTCATACTCTGGATTCTGAAAGATAAAGTCAAAAAGGGGAAAAAAACTTATCCTTTTGGCTCGCAAGCACAGCAACTCGACAATATGCTTTTCTGTAATTTTTTTAATTTAAAAAAAATTGTGTGGTTATTTGTTGATGATAAATTCACGATGTTTAATAAAAGATGTAGTGTATAAAATTATGTATTTTGAATTCTGGATTATGGATTCTGTATTATGCTTTTACTGTATTTTTTTGTTCCAATTTAGCAACTCGACAATATGTTTTTATTATGTATGTGTTTTGTTTATAAAATGAGTTAGGTGCACCACACGTCCTCAAACTATGACATTCATTTTAAATTAATTCCTAAACTTTAAAATATTCTAATTTTATCCTCAAACTATAAACTTTATTCTAAATTGGTCCCCAAACTTTTAAAAACTCCAATGTCATCCTCAAACTTTGGCTCTCATTCTAAATTGGCCCTCAAACTTTTTGAACATTCTAATTTAATCTCCAAATTATCAATATATGCTAATCATATCTTATGCTAATAAAACATTACAAAAATTGTTAATTGTCATAAAACACTGATGTGTATTATGTAATAATATGATGTGATATAAACGATAATTCGAGGATGAAATTAGAACGTTCAAAAAGTTTGAGGACCAATTTAGAATGAGAGTCATAGTGATGAAATTAGAACGTTCAAAAAGTTTAAGGACCAATTTAGAATCAGAGTCATAGTTTAAAGATGAAACTAAAGTGCTTGAAAGTTTGGGGACCAATTTAGAATGAAGGTCATAGTTTGAGGATGAAATTAGAATGTTTTAAAATTTAGTGACCAATTTAGAATGGGTGCTAAAGTTTGGAGACGTTTGGTGCAATTAACTCTTATAAAATTAAATGATTTGAAAAAAAGAAAAGCAATTACTCGTTACCAGATTTTCTGGGTACTTAGATTTTGCAGGTACTCGAATAACGGGTACCCGACTAAAACAGGCCAGTACATAAGCCGACAAAGAAGATATCCGAAAAAACTAGATACCCGACAATGAATAACCCTAACTTTTGCACCTATTGCTGTATGAAAAAAATACACAAAATAGGGACGAAACTATGGTATAATTAAGAGAAGTTTAAATACTATTAATTAAATAAAATTTTCGTTTCTATTAATTTTTAAATTTAATAAATTCATATCCTTCTCAACATTTGATCATAATTATGCTATGTACACAGAAAAAACTAACAAAGCACGACTTATAACTCTTAACTGTTTTGTGCAGTAGCAGACTACCAGTACATCAACTTTTTCCAAAACATTCTTAATTTACTGAATAGTATTACCCTTTCTCAGAATCCTCAACTCGCCTTCCTCCTTTGTTGGTTGTCGGTGGGCGGAGCAATGTCACCAAACCAACCATGGAAATGACTGGCCTTCCTCCTCCACTGCTTCCGTTTGGAAAAAAAAGCACTTTTGAGTTTTGACTAAACAAACATAGGGTTGGTGAAAAGGAAAAGCAAAGAAAATTTACTTGTTGACAAAGCATCTTCCATTTCGTTTGTTATTTTGACAACTTTTATACACACTGTTTCAACTTTATTCCTCCAATCAGAATTCAAGAAAATAAAAAAAAAAATCCAAACACCTCTCTCTCTCTCTGGTTTTTCCTCAGCCAGAGCAGAAACATCTTAATCTTATCTTACAGCTCCAAAAATAAAACTCAAACTTTCCTCTCTTTTTTTATTTACAGAGAACCGTATGGAATTTGTTGAGAGAGCCTGAACCGGACCTGAGAAGCCGGCGAACGAACCGCCACACCGTGCCAGCAAATCCCACCCTTGCACATCTCGTGAACGTGAACGGAAGGAGGTTGGTCACGGGAAATGGCGTAGGTCACTTTACGAGTGACGTCCCACGTGAGCGTGCCAACTAAGATCAAACCCACCACCGCGCTCGACGAAAACAGCACGAAACCGCCACCGAAACTCCGCCCGCATACTAAACCGTACGCCTTTATCCCCGCTATTACCGCCAAATAGATCATCATCAAATTCCCAATTACCGCATCCGATATCGCCATACAACTCGGAACAATAGCTGAAACAGCTCGCTGGAGGAGGGGGAGGCGGGGCGTCGATGATGATAAAAGAAAAATGAATCGGGTGAAAGAAGTGAGGATTTAAACGAGTTGAATGAGTCGGGTAGGGATTTCGGATTCGGGTTTAAAATTACGAAAACGGGTTTATCCTTTCTTTAACAATAATATAATATAAATAAGTCCAAGAATATTAATTTAGAATTTAGAGCTTTATCTTCTTCAGTGTCTCGTTTTCTTTGGGAGAGGGAAAGTGGAAGATTGGTATTAAGTTTTTGTCACACACCAGCTGATTTGTTCCCTCCAATAAAACTACGCCACGCTAGATTTTTTAGAGTCAACTCCTAAAATGAAGTTATAAAAAAATTCTTACAAAAATAATAAAATTTTAATATTAACTTTTATGTACATATAAAAATACTTACAAAATCAGTAAGCATTTTTGTATATACAAAAAAATTTACTATTTTTGTAAGAATTTTAGTATGCACAAAAAAATCGATACCGAAATTCATACTATTTTTATAAGAATTTTTATATAGCTTTATTTTTTACTCATTTTAGGCTGCCTCACCCTAAAATTTTCCCGCCACGCTTGTCTTTTTTGTTTTTGTGATGAGTAGTATTTGGAAACATAAATTTTTTATTTCAACTTTAAAATTATTTTGAGGTTACTTCAATTTTAAAAAGATTATATTTTGATATGTAAGCTGTGTAAAATAGATTTACACAACTCTTCATATTTAAGCTATAAAATCTAAATTTATAGCCCTAACACCCTAAAACCTAAACCTTAAACCATAAATTATAAACTCCAAATTCTAACCATAAACCTTAAATTATACATCGTACAACCTAAACTCCTAAACCTAAAACCACAACCTAAATCTCTAAATCCTAAAATTAATATGTATCAAAGTATTTTCCATTTTAAAATTAAAACTTTGAATTCTAAAATCTGCAGTCTTAAACTCTAAATTTTAAAATTTAACATATAATTTGATACAATATATATAACACTCATAGTCCTTTTCACCAATAAATAATAAATATTAAATGCTTAAACATGTTTGAACCTATATTTTTTTATATATTGTATCAATAGCATGTCGGTCGATCTAAACTTAATCAACAAATTTTAGGACCAAAACGATAACAAGACACATTTGGTCCTTGTCAGCGTGTACATCTTGAAAAGCTGTATCAATTTAAAAAAAAAATCAAATTAATCGAACAATTAAGAATAAAGCTAAAATCAGTCAATTTTTTTTCAATATAAATATATTTGAAACCGCGCAAATAAAAAAGCATCGTGTTGAAGACTGAATTGTTGATTGATCGAACTAACACACTGTTTACCTCCTTTTATGGCAAGACTAGTTTTTTTTATTTTCATTTTGGTCCTTACCGATACAACCTTTGAAAACTCTTATCGACTTCCTGTTACGTAAGCAAAGGAACGCTCTGTCACACGCTTCTTCTGAAAAGCGTAACTAACGTGGTGTGTCTTTGTCCTATATGTTAGAAGAAAATACTATTCTATAAATATTTTTAAGTGTCATTTAGATAAATAATTAAAAATAATATTATTTATGTAAAAGTGCCAAATAGATCATCAATTTGATGAGTGAAAGTTGTGGTAACATTGGCACAGCCGTTCTTGATATTTTAGTAGTCTTATGGTGAATTTAAAAATTGAGCTCTAAATTAGATATTTAAATTACAGTTGCGATCGTATATTTGGTCATGTTGCGTTTATCACGGTTACAAACATAACGGATGTTATTTCTATCACTTTGGGTATCGCAGTCGTGAAATTTTTTAATAACATAAACTATTGTGGACATAATGGTTGCAGGTATTATGATTTTGGATGGTATTTCTACCGCTATATAACGATCTCTATTGCGGTTATATACCCCTATTTAAATACATGTCTATAATATCAAGTATTGAAAAATAAATAAATTTTAAGAATACGTCTATAATAACAAGTATTAAAAAATAACTTTTAAGAATATGCTCATAATAATAAATAATGAGAAAAATAGGTCCTTTAATAACAAATATTAAAAATTTTAATTTTTATATTTGTTATTACGAGTATATTTCTAAAAATTAAATTATTTTTAATACTTATTATTAGAGGCCCAATTTTTCCCCAATATTTATTAATATGAGCATACTTATACGATTTAATTTTTTAATACTTTTATTCAGGCCCTCGAAACTTATCCAACTATATATGTATATATATTCATCATTGGTTTTTTTTATCCACTCGTAAAAGCTTAAAACTATACTTTTAATTTTTTTTGAGCGTGAGTCCTGGGTAGGATGAGAGCTCTGGGCGGGCGCTCCTATTACCTGGCTGAGGACGACCCTGGACATTGATAATGTGAGAAGTTTAAGAGACGAATCCCAAAGAAAAGAAAATGTTTGTGTTAGCTTAAAGATTCTATTTAATTAGTAGCTAGGGGGAGTATTTAATTTTTTAAGTTGACCCATCAATGTTGTGGGAGGCACTTTATTGTACCTAAATCATTTTTTTCAATTTATTTATATAACTTTATTAGATGTATTAATATTTTAAATTTAAATTAGATTTGTTACAGATAAATAAAAACATTTTATGTCATATAAGTGAAGTAAAAACCATTCTATGCCTTGTAAATTTTTTATTAATCATGTATTAGATTATCAAGTAAAAGTTTTTAGTTGATGTTTAATATACCGTGATGTCAATTTAATCACAAGTTTAATATACAGTATAGATATTAATTTAATCACAAGTTTAATCACTCGTAATATCAAAAGTCAAGTTCAAGTATCTAATGAGATAAAAATGACATAAATATCAAAATAAGCCAATAAATTAAATTTATATCAATTTGAACTGACAAATCAAATTCAACTACCTAAGTGAATAAAAAAACTTTAAATACTAAAATATATAGGGTTATATTTTGAGAAACGTGTAAAAGAAATTTACACAATCATTCATATTTAAATTATAAAATCTAAAATATAAATCCCTAACTATAACACCCTAAAGCCTAAACTATAAAGTTTAATACCTAAACTCTAAATTCTAACCATACACCCTAAATTCTAAACATATAACATAAATGCCTAACACCTAAATCCAAGCTAATCCCTAAAATTGAAAGGCTTATATAAACTAAAGTTTACACAAGCTTATTAGATTTAGAGTTTAGATTTTATGGTTTAGGGTTGGGCTTTAGGGTTAGAAATTTAAAATTTAGATTTTAAAGAAGAATTGTGTAATATTTTTACATAAGTTGTGTATCAAAATTAACCATATATTTTTTCTAATAATAAAATTAAAGCCAACGTGAACCTAACAAGTGGTCCAACGAAAAAGATAATAATTTTCATCTTAGGAGATCAGATTCAAACAACTATAACTGCAAGCAACGCGTGTCTTAACAAAGAATTAAGAAAAAAAGATATGAACAGATACACTCTTAGTACTATTAAAAACAATTAAAGTCAAATTTGTGGTAATTGAATGGATTTAAGTGCAGTGAATTCAAATTTCAAACCATGGTTAAATACAGAAAGAGTTGCTATCCCGATATTAGTGTACCGTCCTCCTCGAAAGCCAGTAAAGGCCAACCAAGACTTTGTAGAAATTGAGGTCCATGAACATGGATTATTGCATGTTCATGTACCCGAATAAACGCTTCTTCAATCCCCAGTAGTCGACTTTTGCTCCTTTTGCTAATCGTCACATTTACACAATTTGAGCATGTCATGCATAATGTGCATACAATATATATATATATAATGAGTCTTAATTCGATCGATATTTTTTAAAAGTCATAGATTTGATTGTGTTCGATCATAATTACTTCTAAAGATTATAGGTAGTTTAAGTATTATTTTATAGAGAGAGATTCACTTGCACCAATATAATATAATTAAAATTTTAACGGTCCAACCGTTAAATTTATCGATATAATTGTACTTAATATACATGTGAATTTTGAACTAATTCTACATCGAAATCATTTCAATCCAAAGTTACATAAAATAAATAGTTAGTAGATCCAAAGAAATGTCTTCATTAATTCGTAAGTTTTTACATGATTGGTATTTAACGGTTGAATTGTATAAAAACTTATAAAGGTGTCTACAACTCAATTAATTCTATTCTTATATATATATAATTTCAAATAGAAGTTGTAATTCATGTTATGTCATAAAATAATGATAATATTTGACAAATAGCAGATAACAAATTACATTAATTGATAGTTGATAGTGACTTGCATTAATTGATTTGACTAACTGATTGTATAAACGTATTTGGTAAAAATTAATTAACAGATCATATTTGCCTGTTTATTTAAAAAAGCAAAATGACATATATAGACATGATTATATTCTATATTGTTTGAATAATTTATTGGTTATCAATATTGGTATCTACTATTATGTATTATATTATAAAAAAGTTTTAATATAATGTTAGTAAGCATATATGAAATATATATATATTAATTTATTATTTATAAAATTATTTATTAATACAATTTTATTAATTATTAAATTTAAGTGATTGTTGAAGATATGAATTAATCTATTCAAAGGAAAACAATTATTTAAATTATATGACAATATATTTACTTCAAAAACATATATGAGTTATTTAAATTTAGGTCATCTAGACAACCTTATTTATAATTGTGAAGGACATTTTTTTACCACTCTTATATGTAATTATCTAAATCTAAAACGGTGCTCCATGACTTTTCCAATTTTAGCAAATTCTCTTCAATCCGCTAAATCAAAAATGCTACACCTAGCAGCTTTTCAATTTTAGAAAAAATTTCTCAATCCACTACTATAATTTTATGTTTACCAAACAACCAAATTAATGGATTTGAGTGATCAAATCCTCTAATTTTGACTCATAATAGTGTCATTGTTATCAAATCCAAGTTTCCAATCAGCGACCATCATTTTGTTTCTTTAATTTTATATTTTCATTAACTTAAACTATTAAATTAATAGCACATAGGTTATTAATTAGGTCTGTAAATGAAACGAGACAGATCGTGAGGTACTCCCTTGCATTAAGCTCCTCAGAAAGTCTTCTAGTAAACTGACGACTGGAGTCTGGCTGTCTTGAGTGATAAGCACTGGTAAACCTCAGTTCAGTGCCTAATTTCTTCCGTAGCACCCTTCATTAGGGGGCAGACTGGTGTCTTGATTGGGCGTAATGTTCCCCTTTCGTCATAAGGTGCAGTTTCTCACCACCTAATGATGATATCATATCACGATCATGGGTAGCCCGATTCGAATTCCATATGCAGATTCTAATTGAAATAAAAAACCCGAAGCTTATTTAGTTTCAGATGATGCAAAACCAATTATAATTTCAGATCCAATCCCATCTCCCGACCTATACCTATAACTTCTTCAAATGTAGATTTGCCTAAACTTATTCAATAAGGCGAGATGGTGTAACACCCCAGTTTTGAGCTTAGATGTTTTAATGGTTGGTTTGAATGTCCGGTGGATCGATATTAGAGTTTCGAGTCGGTTTCAAGATTTAATTGGTTTAAATATTTTTGAAGGTGATAAAATTTGGGGAAAATATTCTAAAATCATTATTAAATATATTAAGGATAATGGTGAAATCAATTTTGGAAAATTAGATTTGGAAATTGGACATTTTGGGGCTGGTGACCAAAATGCAAGTTTTGAAAACTGTTTTTAAAGGTGACTAAAATGAAAAGGCTCAAATTCTTAGAATCTTTAAGGAGTTATTTTACCAAGTTTTTTCTGATGATTTCTCCCTTAATTAAAGATATTTTAACATGTGTTGTGAATATAATTAAAAAGGAATTTTAGTTAAAAAGTTAGTTAAGCTCTTTAAAGAAAATTCACGTAACTTTTCTCTCAACTTTTCTCTCCACTCTCTTCTCAGCCAAACACTCAAGTTTTCATCAAAATCCAGAGGTGAGAATTCTTTTAACTTGTTTTTATTATTTGTAATTGATTAATGAACATTGTTTTTACAAAATCTCATCTAAATCTTGTGTTTTCTTAGCTTTTATCAAATCAATTGAAGGAGAAATCTCACAATAGGGGTAAGGTCCATGATCTCCTCTATTTTATGGTTCTTTACTGAAATTCCCAAGTATTTGATCCTTGATTTGTTGATTGTAAACTGATTTTAATGATTTGTCAATATTTGATTGAGTAAATTGGATAAAATGGATGTAATAAGGTAATTTTCGAAGTGGATCTATTTTTCCAGTGTTTAAGATTGATTTAATGCATTTTTTGGATGTATTATGATGTTGATAAGTTGTTTTTATCAATAGAATCCCGAAAACTCTTGGATCTCTAATTGTTTAGGTTGTTAGATTTGAGTTTTTGTGATGATATTCGAGTTTAATCATTGCTGGAAGTAAAAGGATGTTTGGAAAGGGTTTTTGGATTATATTTGATGTTGATTGATGAGTTGAATCGTTGTTTTATGGCTGGGTTAAGTTTCGAAAATGTTTGATGATAATTTCGGTTTGTTTCGAATGGTTTCTAAGTGGGCAACTTGTGAGTTGCGAGGTTTTGCTTTGAGGCAGTGGTTTCAATGCATAATGATGCATTTATCCTCTGGTTTTATGTGTTTAAAACAGAGGATAATCAAGGCGAAAAAGTTTGACGTTGTTTTATTGCTTGCTGAGAGCTTGTATCGCGTTGGCAAGGAAGACGAAGCCTATCAGTGAGTGGAAATTGGGTTTAAATGCTTTACAAAGGTTTGTAAAGGTTGTTGGGAGTTTAGGGTAAGCGTGAGACACTTACCTAAGCTCGAAAGTAAGTTTCCCTTATTTTGCTCTTGAATATCGGCTTGGATATGAGCATGTTGTTTGCATGTTTTGGTGATAAAAATGGTATGATTTACTTACTAGAAATGCATGATTTTGAGTACATATGCAGGGGATTTAAAAGTATATCAAATGCTAATGAGAATTGGTTTTCATTCCGGTTGGGAATGGTATTATTGCATTGGCAATGAGATTTGCATATGTGATGTTTAGTTTAATGCATCGTAAAGCAGTAAGTAAATGGTTTGTAAATGGTATATTGGCTATGTGACATGGTGGAAACAATCAGATATAGTTGGCATGGCATAGGATTAAAAGTGCACTATAAAATATGAACAAAATCGATCATGGCCATGGGTCCTTGAGGTATAGCAGTTTAACAAGGCCACTCAGACTGTTGGGACCTCATTTGGGCCATGCAGTTTAACTAGGCAACCCAAATTGATGGTGATCTTGCGGTTTAACTAGGCAAGGTCGGTACTCTTGTGGTTTAACTAGGCAAGGGTGAAATCTCGCGGTTTAACTTGGCGAGGGTGTCAAATCTTGCGGTTTAACTAGGAAAGGTTTGGGATATCATGTGGTTTAACTAGGCATGTTATGAGAGATTCGTGTATCCGATATGTATAGGATAGAGGTGGTCTATCCGGGTCACTATAAATGCCAATATATGGAAAAGTTCATGTGTTGAACCTATTTTTATTGCTTTGGGATTTAAGCATGGTTTATGATTTAATGCTTTAAAGATTTAAGCATGGAATGTACATGATGTTGCATAAAGGTTATTATGTTTTGATTCGGATGGAATCATGGAAAAATGCTTAGGTTGTAAGCATGTTTTGGAAAAACAAGCATATGGTTTTCAAATGGTTTTAATGCATCATTGTTGTATGAGCATCCTCACTAAGCAAGTGTGCTTATGCTCTCTTTTCCTAATGATAGGAAGCATTAAGGTTTTGGGGCAGCAAGAGGCAAGGTTAAGCGATCCAATGACATTTACAAGTTTGAGTATGAACTCAGTTTATATTTCGGTCAGTAAGGCAACGTGTTCGCCATGGTTTTGGGAGTTGTAATTCTGTTTTCTTATGTATTTTAAGTATGTTTCCATGCTGGTTTTTGAGGACGGTTTGATGTTAACCCTTGCTTATAGTTGTGGATGATTGGTTGCCTAGGTATGCATCTAGAGCCTCCTTATTGATTGCCACATTGTGATGGTTTGAGCAAGTTTATTATGTGGTATTGGTTGTGTTGGCATGTGGCTTAAGCTGATAATGGTCTATTTGTGCATTTTGGTATGTCTGGCAAAGTGGTTTAAGAAGCATGCCTCTAGAGTGATCCTTTGATAACATGTAATTGATTTGGTTGCTTAATCCTAACATAGATGTGAGTTTATGTGCTTATGGTTGTTGGTATGCATGTTTGCAAGCTGCTATGACCCAAATACATCTAGATTTGAGTGAAAAACTAGCTAAACTTAACATTATAGGCCCAGATATACCGATACGCGGGGGACCGTATCGGTACGGCCAGGCAAATTTAGGCAAGGCATTTCGGTACAGGTGAAGGTGTTTTTATACGGTTTGTTGCTACTGGAATGTTACTTTTTGGAATAAGACCGCGTATCGAAACACTATAAGTTCCGTATCAGTACAATGTTTAATGAAATAAAAAGTATTTTATATTCAAAGTGGCATACCAGTACGGTGCTTATCATATCGAAACGATGGTTGCAATACCGTATCGATACAGATGTCGTTATTTCTGTTAATGTCATGGAAATAAAGTTTTGGTTTCTTTCGTTTTAGTCTCTCGATCTTGTTTTATCAATTGAATGAGCTTGGTTGATCGTATTAAGCTGATTGTTGACATATAAGCCTGAAATATACTTAATTAATGGTTGGTAACTTAAAATTGGGAAAAGTCCCTGTATATTTTTGAATTTGCAATTTAGTCCCTAAATTGCGTTTGTGTTCAATTGGATATCGTTTCAATGTCTGATTGTGCTGAGTTATCATCTGTGGACAGTATGTAAATGTAGGAAAATAATAATGCATCTAGACAAGATATAAGAAAAAAAATTGGACGCGTTTTAGGTTTTATCTTCCCGGTTTACTTCGGTAAACCTAATATAGCTTGCTCGGTTTAGTCTTGCGACTAGGCTAGGTCGAGGGGGTTGCATTTGGTGGTATCAGAGACAGGTTTGCGAAAAGTTAGGATGTTAATGCTTGATTGGCTGATGTTGTATGAATTGCACGGTGATTGTGTATGTATTCGGTGATTGTTTAATATCATGTTGAGGTATGAATTGGGAACATATTGCCTATTACCGAGGTTTTAAAATACGTTTAAAAGTTGTCTTGGATCCTTGCCTGATGCTAGCCTATCTTTAATGTGTTACCTCCTCCTCATCCGATGGTTCCTCCAGTTGATGTTGGGGCAGGTGAAGCACCCTAGGTTCACCAAGTGCATGTATATGGTGATTTGACTCTGTTAGTTCAGGCAATAACGGTAGCTTTCCAAGTAGTAGTGGCTAGAGTGCAGGCATAAACACCAGCTGTGGTGGCAAATCAGGGATTACCTTTGGAGCGTTTAAGGAGTTTGAGAGGTGAGGAATTCCAAGGTTTGAGTCCTGAAGCAGCCGAGGGTTGGCTGGAAAAGACGATTCGCATCATGAATCAGATGGGATGCAATGAGGAGCGCAAGTTAGGGTGCACCGTATCTCTGTTGTAGGGTGATGCATATCATTGGTGAGTGACCACCATTGCTAGCGTTTCGGAGGCAGATGTCACTTGGGAGTTCTTTCGAAGAGCTTTCATGAGGAAGTACCTTGGTACCTAATATTTGGGTATGAAGAAGCGTGAGTCCATGGCGCTGACACATGTGGCATGTTTGTTGCTGAATACGAGATGAAGTTTGTCTGCCTAAACCAGTATGCTCTGAAGTTGGTTTTTGATGACCAACAAAGACGTGACAAGTTCCGTTATGGTCTTGTTAAGGACATTAAGATGTATCTTCTGGCTGCGAATTACATAGATTTTGATGTGTTGGTCAACTGGGCCAAAGATATTGAGCAGTCCTTGGGTGCACCAGTTCAGGCTACGAGTACGAGCTTGGGTAAGCGAGTGGTTAACTCTAGCTATTCTAGGAGGCAGAATAGGAAGTTCAAGGACAAGAGATATAGGTCAGATCACAGGCGTGGTGGCAGAGTTGGCCAAGGTGCTTAGGGAACTCGTGTTGTAGCAGAGTGTGAGCGATGTGGTAGGCGCCACATGGGTATATGCTGGGGTAATGCTGGAGGTTGTTGGATTTGTAGATCATCGGATCACCTGAAGTGTGATTGTCCTCGAGCTGTGAGAGATGTACTAACACAGGTGGTTGCACCTGCTAGGGGCTGAGGTCGTGGTAGGAGTAATTTTTAGAGGCGCGATGATGGCTAGAGGGGTATGCTCATGTTGCATCGGTGAAACTGGAGGGTGGTGGACCGGCTCGAGTCTTTGATCACCGTAAGGGTTATAATGACACGGATTTCATCGCAAGTACATTTACTTTGCAATCATTGTCATTATTATCTTTGATTGATTCGGGGTCTACTCATTCATATATCTTGAGTGCACATGCATCATTGTTGAATATTCCTATTGAGATCCTTGATGTTGGAATGTTAGTAACTAGTTCTTTCGGTGAGATGGTTACTACTAGAAAGCTGTATAGGCGGTGTCCTTTGGTTGTGCAAGGTCATGAGTTTGCCGTAGATCTGATAGAGTTTCCATTCCATGGTTTTGATATCATTTTGGGTATGGATTGGTTGAGTAAGCACAAGGCGATTGTGGATTGTGAATCCAAAAGGATTTCTTTGAGGTTAGCTGACAATTATGAAGTTGTGGTGGTTGGGGAGAATATAAATTTCTTATCCAATGTTGTTTCAGCTACCCAGGCAAAAAAGATGATGCAAGAAGGTTGCCAAGCTTATTTGGCTATTGTGATGAATCTTGAAGCCAATGGTGTTCGGGTGCAGGATAAATAGGTGGAGTTCGGTATTGAATTATTTACGGGTATGACACCGGTGTCCATTGCTCTTTATAGGATGGCACCGAAGGAGTTAAAGAAGTTGAAGTCGCAGCTTCAGGAGTTGTTGGATCATGGGTTCATTCGACCGAGTGTTTCTCCTAGGGGTGCTCCTATTCTCTTTTTAAAAAAAAGATGGTACGATGTGTATGCGTATTGATTACCGACAGTTGAATAAGTTAACGGTGAAGAACAAGTATCCATTGTCGCGGATTGATGACTTGTACGATCAGTTCTATGGGGCAGTAGTGTTTTCCAAAATAGATTTGAGATCGGGGTATTATCAGCTGAAGGTTAAGGATAAGGATGTGCATAAGATCGCGTTTCGTACGAGGTATAGGCATTATGAGTTTCTGGTTATGCTTTTTGGTTTGAGAAATACCCCGGCTGCGTTAATGGATATGATGAATAGGGTGTTCTATGAATATCTTGACCAGTTTGTTGTGGTGTTCATAGATAATATTCTCGTGTACTCGCATATCGAGGAGGAACATGATCGGCATTTGCGGATTGTGTTGCAAGCGCTGAAGGATAATCAGTTGTATGCTAAGCTGAGCAAATACAAGTTTTGGCTTAAGGAAGTAATATTTCTTAGACATGTGGTTTCTGCGGAGGGTATTCGTGTTGATCCATAGAAAATCAAGGCTATTCTTAGTTGGAAGTAACCTAAATCTGTATTGGAGGTACGTAGTTTTCTTGGGTTGGCTGGTTATTATCGCCGTTTTGTTGGGGGTTTTCGATTATTGCGGTACCATTGACAAAGCTGTTGCAAAAGAATGTTCATATGTATGGACGAAGAAGCAGCAACATAGTTTTGAGAAGTTGAAGGAGGTCTTGACGCATGCTCTTGTGTTGATTCAACAGGAATCGGGGAAGAAGTTCGTGATTTATAACGTTGCGTCATATGTTGGATTGAGTTGTGTGCTAATGTAAGATGGTAAGGTTGTGGCCTATGTGTCGAGGCAGTTGAAAGTTCATGAGCGCAACTATCCAACTCATGATTTGGAGCTTGCGGCTGTGGTTTTTGCTTTGAAAATCTGGAGACATTATCTCTATGGTGAGAATTGTGTTGTTTTCACAGACACAAAAGTTTGAAGTATTTGATGTCTCAGAAAGATTTGAATCTTAGACAACGTAGATGGTTGGAGTTGTTTAAGGATTACGACTTGACAATTGAGTATCATCCTGGTAAAGCCAATGTGGTTACGTATGCATTGAGTCGTAAGGTTGCGGTTGAACTTAGAGCTATGTTTGCAAGGTTGAGTGTGACACGGGAATGTGGTTTGTTGGCTGAGTTGCAAGTTAAGCCTACAATGTCACAGCTTATCAAAGCTAAACAACCGTATGATGATTTTTTGGTTGAGCATGTTAAAGACATATCCGAGGGTAATCCGACGGATTTTCATTTTGATGATGATGGAGTTTTGTGTTTCAAGGGTTAAATAGTAGTGTCGGATGATCCGAAGTTGAGGCACACTATTTTGACGGAGGCATATTCTAGTCATTTTTTTATGTATCTCGGTAGTGTTAAGATGTATCGTTGGTTGAAGGAGGCATAGTATTGGGTTGGGTTGAAAAAGGATGTGGCTGAGTTTGTTTCCAAGTGTATGGTGTGTCAGCGAGTCAAGGCTGAACAACAGTTTCCATCAAGGTTGTTGCAACCGCTGACAATTTCAGAGTGGAAATGGGAGAGAATCACCATGGATTTTGTGATGGGGCTTCCGTTGACACCAGCTAAAAAGGATTCTATTTGGGTGATTGTTGATCGGTTTACGAAGTGTGCACATTTCTTGCTAGTGCAAACGATATATACTCTGGACATTGTTGATCGGTTTACGAAGTGTGCGCATTTCTTGCTAGTGCAAACGATATATACTCTGGACAAGCTGGCAAATCTGTACATTACTGAGATTGTGCGCTTGCACGGGGTACCTAAGTCCATTGTGTCTGATAGAGATCCGAGGTTTACGGCAAGGTTCTGGAGGAGTTTACACCAGGATTTGGGTTTGAGGTTGAGTTTCAGCACCGCGTATCACCCTCAGATGGATGGGCAGTCTGAGCGTGTTATCTAAGTTTTGGAGGATATACTAAGGTGATGTATTATTGAGTTTCAAAGAACCTGGGATAAGAATTTGTTCTTAGTTGAATTTGCATATAACAATAGCTACCAAGCGAGTATACAGATGGCACCATATGTGGCGTTGTATGGCCGGAGGTGTCGTACGCCCTTATGTTGGGATGAGGTAGGGGAAAAACATTTTACCTTACCGAATATGTTGAAGGACACGGATGAAAAGGTAAAGCTTGTGTGTGATCGCTTGAAAGCGGCTGCGGATCGACAGAAGTCTTATGCGAATTTGAAGCGTAGAGAAATTGGAGTATGTGGTAGGTGATCGTGTATTCTTGAAAGTGTCACCATGGAAAAAGGTGATGAGATTCGGACGTAAGGGTAAGCTTAGTCTGAGGTTTATTAGACCATACAAGGTTGTTGAGCGTGTAGGTCCTATGGCTTATCGGTTGAGGTTGCCTCCCGAGCTGGCGAAAATACATGATGTGTCACATGTATCTATGTTAGGGAGGTATCGGTCAAATCCTTCGCATGTTATGCTGGTGGAGCATATAGAATTGAGGCCGGATTTATCCTACGATGAGGAACTGGTGGAGATCCTTGATTCCAGCAGTAAAGTTCTTCGTGGTAAAACAATTGAGCTTGTGAAGGTCTTGTAGCGACACTGAGGTGTTGAGGAAGCCACTAGAAAGCAATGCGGATATGATGGAGCAATTTCCACATTTGTTTCCTCCAGGTAATTTCGAGGATGAAATTTCTTAAGTGGGAGAGAGTTGTAACACCCCGATTTTTGAGATTAGATGTGTTAAAGGTTGGTTCAAAGGTCCGGTGGACCGGTATTAGAGTTTCAGGTCAGCTTCAAGATTTAATTGGTTTAAATATTTTTGAAGGTGATAAAATTTGGGAAAAATATTCTAAAATCATTATTAAAAATATTAAGGATAACGGTGAAATCAATTTTGGAAAATTAGATTTGGAAATCAGACATTTTGGGGCTGGTGACGAAAATGCAAGTTTTGAAAACTGTTTTTAAAGGTGACTAAAATGAAAAGGGTCAAATTCTTAGAATCTTTAAGGAGCTATTTTACCTAGTTTTTTCTGATGATTTCTCCCTTAATTAATGACATTTTAACATGTGTTTTAAAGATAATTAAAAAGAAATTTTAGTTAAAAAGTTAGTTAAGCCCTTTAAAGAAAATTCACGCAACTTTTCTCTCCACTCTTTCCTCAGCCAAACACTCAATTTTTCATCAAAATCTAGAGGTGTGAAGTCTTTTAACTTGTTTTTATGTTTTGTAAATGATTAATTAACATTGTTTGTACAAAATCTCATATAAATCTTGTGTTTTCTTAGCTTTTATCAAATCAATTGAGGAGAAATCTCACAATATGGGTAAGGTCCGTGATCTCCTCTATTGTATGGTTCTTTACTGAAATTCCCAAGTATTTGATCCTTGATTTGTTGATTGTAAACTGATTTTAATGATTTGTCAATGTTTGATTGAGTAAATTGGGTAAAATGGATGTAACAAGGTAATTTTCGAAGTGGGTCTGTTTTTCCAGTGTTTAAGATTGATTTAATACATATTTTGGACGTATTATGATGTTGATAAGTTGTTTTTATCAATAGAATCCCGAAACTCTTGGATCTCTAATTGTTTAGGTTGTTAGATTTGAGTTTTTGTGATGATATTCGAGTTTAATCTTTGCTGGAAGTAAAAAGATGTTTGGAAAGGGTTTTTGGATGATATTTGATGTTGATTGATGAGTTGAATCATTTTTTTATGTCTGGGTTAATTTTTAGAAATGTTTGATGACGATTTCTGTTTGTTTCGAATGGTTTCTAAGTGGGTAACTTGTGAGTTGCGAGGTTTTGCTTTGAGGCAGTAGTTTGAATGCATAAAGATGCATTTATCCTCTGGTTTTATGTGTTTAAAATAGAGGATAGTCAAGGCGAAGAAGATTGACGTAGTTTTGTTGCTTGCTGGGAGCTTGTATCGCGTTGGCAAGGATGGCGAAGAATATCAGTGAGTGGAAAGTAGGTTTAAATGCTTTACAAAGGTTTGTAAAGGTTGTTGGGAGTTTAGGGTAAGCGTGAGACACTTACCTAAGCTCGGAAGTAAGTTTCCCTTATTTTGCTCTTGAATATTGACTTGGATATGAGCATGTTGTTTGCATGTTTTGGTGATAAACATCGTATGATTTACTTACTGGAAATGCATGATTTTGAGCACATATGCAGGGGATTTAAAAGTATATTAAATGTTAATGAGCATTGGTTTTCATTCCGGTTGGGAATGGTATTATTGCATTGGCAATGAGATTTGCATATGTGATGTTTTGTTTAATGCATTGTAAAGCTGTAAGTAAATGGTTTGTAAATGGTATATTGGCTATGTGACATGGTGAAAACAATCGGATATAGTTGGCATGCCATAAGATTAAAAGTGCACTATAAAATATGAACAAAATCAATCGTGGCCATGAGTCCATGAGGTATGGCGGTTTAACAAGGCCACTCGGACTGTTGGGACCTCATTTGTGGCATGCGGTTTAACTAGGCAACCCAAATTGATGGTGGTCTTGCGGTTTAACTAGGCAAATGTGAAATCTCGTGGTTTAACTAGGCGAGGGTGTCAAATCTTGTTGTTTAACTAGGTAAGGTTTGGGATATCATGTTGTTTAACTAGGCATGGTATGAGAAATGCGTGTATCCGATATGTGTAGGATAGAGGTGGTCTATCCGGGTCACTATAAATGCCAATATATGGAAAAGTTCATGTGTTGAACCTATTTTTAATGCTTTGGGATTTAAGCATAGTTTATGATTTAATGCTTTGAAGATTTAAGCATGGAATGTAAATGATGTTGCATAAAGGTTATTATGTTTTGATTCGGATGGAATCATGAAAAATGCTTTGGTTGTAAGCATGTTTTGGGAAAACAAGCATATGGTTTTCAAATGGTTTTAATGCATCATTGTTGTATGAGCATCCTCACTAAGCAAGTGTGCTTACGCTCTCTTTTTCCTAATGATGCAGAGCATTAAGGTTTGGGGGCAGCAAGAGGCAAGGCTAAGCGATCCAAGGACATTTACAAGTTTGAGTATGAACTCGGTTTATATTTCAGTTATTAAGGCAATGTGTTTGCCATGGTTTTGGGAGTTGTAATTCTATTTTCTTATGTATTTTAAGTATGTTTCCATGCTGGTTTTTGAGGATGGTTTGATGTTGCTAAGTTTGATGTTAACCCTTGCTTTTAGTTGTGGATGATTGGTTGCCTAGGTATGCATCTAGAGCCTCCTTATTGATTGCCATGTTGTGATGGTTTGAGCAAGTTTGTTATGTGGTGTTGGTTGTGTTGGCATGTGGCTTAAGCTGAGAATGGTCTATTTGTGCATTTTGGTATGTTTGGCAAAGTGGTTTAGGAAGCATGCCTATAGAGTGATCCTTTGATAACATGTAATTGATTTGGTTGCTTAATCCTAGCATAAATGTGAGTTTATGTGCTTATGGTTGTTGGTATACATGTTTGCAAGTTGCTAGGACCCAAATGCATCTAGATTCGAGTGAAAAACCAGCTAAACTTGACATTACAGGCCCAGGTGTACAGATACACGGGGGACCGTATCGGTACGGCTAGGCAAATTTGGGCATGGCGTTTTGGTACAGGTGAAGGTGTTTCGATACGGTTTGTTGCTACTGGAATGTTACTTTTTGGAATGAGCCCACGTACCAAAACACTGTAAGTTCCGTATTGGTATGGTGCTTGTCGTATCGAAATGATGGTTGCAATACCGTATCGATACGGTACTTAGCGTATCGATACGGAGGCCGTTATTTCTGTTAATGTCATGGAAAGGCAGTTTTTTTCATTTTAGTCCATGGATCTTGTTCTATCAATTGAATGAGCATGGTTGATCGTATTAAGCTGATTGTTGACATATAAGCCTGAAATATACTTAATTAATGGCTGGTAACTTAAAATTGGGAAAAGTCCCTGTATATTGTTGAATTTGCAATTTAGTCCCTACATTGCATTTGTGTTCAATTGGATATCTTTTTGATGCCCGATTGTGTTGAGTTATCATCTGTGGACAATATGTAAATTTAGGAAAGTAATAATGCATCTAGACAAGATAAAAGAAAAAAATTGGTTGCATTTTAGGTTTCATCTTCCAGTTTACTTCAGTAAACCTATTGTAGCTTGCTCGGTTCGGTCTTGCGACTAGGCCGGTCGAGGGGGTTACATTTGGAGACCTTGATTTGGACCCTCGTGATCGAGCTTTTGATTTTAATGAGCGCGGGCTACCTTCTACTCCTGAAGACCTCACTTCTACTCTTGTCCTCCTGTGGCAGCAATGGCCAGAAGCTTCACTATGGAGGCGGGCGGTCTGGTGGAGCTAATTAGATCCACAACTCAAGTTCGACTCGGTCAATACTTGATTCGATTGGACTTGACTCGAGCTCAAAATCAGCTCGAATTCTTAATGAGCCGAGTCGAGCTACTCGATATCCAACTTGAAAAGCTGCGAGCTACTAAAAAATATAATATAATATTTAATTTTTTAAATTTAAAATCTAAATTCCTAAACCTAAAACCCTAAAACTTAAACCCAAAACTTAAGTCCTAACCCTAAAATCTAAATCCTAAATTCTAAACCCAACAACCTAAACCTCTAAACCTTAAACCAACACCCTAAACCCTAAAACTAACAAGCTTATGTATACTTTAGTTTACACAACTTGTGTATCAATGTTTTTTCCTAATAGAACTTTAAATGAGACAAGACATATCATAAGCTACTCGAGTCAGACTCGGTCAAAGCTTAGTCAACACACGGCTCAAGTGAACTCAACTCAAGCTCGAACTTGGCTCGAGTTCTTAACGAGCTGAGTTGAGCTCAAATTATTCAGGCTCGTTAAAAATTACTCATACTTAAACTCGAGTCAAATTTTAACGAGTTGAGCCGAGCTCCGCACTACTTGAGCTCGATTCGGCTCGTTTACACCCATATTATTAATAACCCTGTAATTAGAAATTTTGTTTATAAAAAGTAAAAAAGTTCAAAAGAAGTGAAGTTAATTTAATTAAATTTTCTGAATTTTAATTTATATTAATTTGGCTTCCAAGGCACATTAGAAACCTAACTTTGACAGTAATTCATATATCAAGGTATTATTATGTATTTTTGAATTATTTAAAAATAAAATTAGAAATAGAATAATAATAATTTAGTCTCAACACGATTAATATTTATCATTGTAATGAATAAAAGAATTGAGTTAGGAACCATCAATAAGTTGGTCTAGTGGGGATGATGCATTAGATCGTTTAAGCAATGCCAGAAGTTTGAATTCTGCATTGTGAATGGAGCAAATTGGATTGGGAGGGTTGCTTTTATAACAAACTTCTACATTACCCGATCCAAATTAGTCAACCAATAGACTGGATACCAATGATTGTGAAGCTGATGGTTTTAGCTTGTTGTGCACCTAGTTTTTTTTGCTATTGTGTTATTGCTTTAGTGTTTTGTTCCTTTTATTTTGTCTTGATCTTTTGTCTTGATAATATTATTGTCGTATACTTTTTTCCTCCATCATAGATTTAGGGAGATTTTTAATGAGACACACGATAACATTTATTTGTATGGTTTTTTTACTCTAATAAAATCATACTTGCTGATAAAAAATATATAAAATGACATGTCAACTAAATTATTTTCTGTTTGTATAGAATCCATTGATTAAATGATAATTTGGGAACATTTAAGATGAGCCAAAAATAGGTGATAATTGGGAGGGACCACAACATATTCGAATGGGGCGGGTATCGTAGCAATTGCTATGAGTAACTATCAAACTTAAAAGCTTAATTTTGAAACTTGATATTGCATGGACTCAACATTAAGCCTGTTGGAGTCTTTATATATAATTAAATAATGAGCTATGCACTAAACGGGTGGTCCATGGGGTAAATAATTTAGTATCGCTTAAGTAGATTTTGAGTTCGAAACTTTATGTATACATGAAATTATCGTTGGAAGATTCACATACTAAAACGAGGTATGCGACACGGGCCGATCCAGATTAGTCTGAGCAAAATCCTAAAAAACTCGAGAGGGAAACCAAAAAAAATAGCGAGCTATGTCTTCAAATTAAAAGTCAAATTCTAAATTAATTTTTCAAACTATAAAATATCATACTCAATTTTTTTTACGGAAGAAACTAGTTATATTAAAAAGAGAACATATTCAAAACTACAACGAATGATTACAACATTAAAAGTAAACCAAACAAGTTATCTCGACATTTTTCTATAACCATTAAAACAAGAAAATAGCCACTTATGATCATAAAATGACCATACAAGGAAAAGGTTAAAAATTCAACCAAAAGGCTCGAACAAACAAAAGATACAAACAACATGATTAATCGACGATGAATGATAAAAACTATCAACACTAACATAATTTTTATGCGTAAAAAAGTAAAGACATATTGACAGAACAATCAATACCTCAGCTCAATCGCGAACAAGAAACGTTGATTGTGAACACATATTCAAATCCAACTCTAGGGTCCAAAAGCAGGGAAGATTAACATGATAACCAAATGCGTCATCTTGATATTTCTAGGAGACGACAAATCCAATCTTGAGAAAAAGTAAAATGAAAAGAGCGGCTAAACGACCGAAAATGAAGACAAAAATGTTCCAGAGTTATTCTTATTAAAAACTAGAAAACAAGTAAAAGCAAAGATGAGATATAATAAAGCAAATGGAAAAAGAAGAATTATCAACGGCCGACAAGCAACACCTAGGCTAGTGTTGTCGCCGACTGATAGCTCTCTAAAGAGCATGTATTTTCTCTAGATTTATAGATCTAATTGTCCCACATATGCGTTTATTGCATTAATTTCTGCATTTTCATGTCTATTTCCTTCATTTTATCTAACTTAGTCTCAGTTTCTCTTATTTCACATATTTCTGCCTATTTTGCCTTGTTGTTGCTATATTCCTAATGTCCCTACAGATGAAGTTTTGTCACTGCAGCCAATTTGACATTGTATCTGCTAGTTGTTCAGTCTGCTAAAAGATAAGGATGACCCTACCAGTTGTATTATTTGTTGTAACAAACTCTGTACAGCCTTGGGTCACACAAAACACTTGAAGGACATGTTTCCTTTATTGGGCAGCCTATAAAAGGACGAATTTGAGAAGAGAGAGAGTCATGTGCTTTTTATTTTGATATCATATTCAACCTCTGAGCTTTCTCTACCCTCCCATGACAACTTAAACTTGCTTTTGGAGATTCGAGGTGAAGTGAGGCAGAATTATCCGAGGAGAAAATGAATCAAGTGCTGAATCGAGAAAATACTTTGTTATCTTCTTAAACTCTTCTTTATTTAGATGTTTGTTGGAGATTTCTTTAGTATTTTGTGCTTAGTTGAAGATGGTTTAAACTTTTGAGCTTTATGAACTTGTTGAAACCTGCTCTTTAGCTTAATATATATTTCTATTAGCTTTTTCTTAAGCTTTAATTTTTGGATATGATTAATGTTTTGCATGAGAGTGTTAAATAAGCTACTGACATCGACGGATGCAATGACAAGTTAGGTTAACGAGTTTTTCAGCGAAAGTTGAATGGATACAACAAAAGTTGATCAGCTCGTTCAAAGGGTTATAGTTCTGACTCATAACGAGAGTTGTAGCCGATCTATGTCCCTACGCCAGCAGTTGAAGGTTAAATGGAAGCTAGTACTCAAGCTCGCTTTCTATTTGCTAATTGAGCCATCAAAATTCCTTGAAGTGTACTCAATCTTTCTACCGAACTAAACCAAGGAGATCCATGCTTTCTTCTATATTTCTCTTCTCTTTACATATTATGTTATTGCAACCATAATTGATCATTTTAACCTTAATTTATTCTTTTATTGCATCTACCATTACACCCACAATATCCACTTTTACAGAATTGCTTGTGGCCACATAATACTTAAACCGAATACATCATCATCGTGGGATCGATATTCAAAAAAGATTCCCCTATTTCTATTCTTGCATTGACAGTGTTGCTTGCACTTAGAGTGTGACATTTTCACACCGATCAAGTTTTTGCGTCGTTGTTGGGTTGACGTTATTTGGTTTTTATGTTTCTGCTTGCAATTCTGTTTTCTTTATTTAAGCTTCTAGTTGTTTCTAATAGCTTTCTTTTTGTTATTTCTTTCCTTTTTATTAAGTTTTGTAGGTGTTGAATGACTAGAAGTGCTTTCATACCACTATTTGTACTAGATCTAGAAATTGAAAGAACTTTTCAAAAAAAATTAGAGGACATAGTGGGATGGCAAGACAACCGAACAACAACTAGGGTAGCCTTCAAGATCTTAAAAACCCACCACTACACCCACCAGCTTAGAACAGAACAATACACGAGGTTGTTGCTCCCCAATTAGACAATTTGCAACCAAGAGACACCCTATTCAGGCTGGGAATTTCAAATTGAAACCGATTATATTTCAAATGCTCAACTCTAATGGGCAGTATGCAGGGTTACCGCATGAAAATGCTCGAGAGCACCTTCAATCTTTCCTTTTAATTTGTGATTTATTTATCTAGCAAGACGTTCTTGATGATGCCTTATGGATGAAATTATTTTCATATTTTTTGCAGGACAGAGCTCGCACATAGTTTCGAAGACTCTCTATCGGTTCTATTACATCATGAAATGATCTTGCAACGCAATTTGTTTTGTGCTTTAATCCACCAATAATGAACTCGCTCTTGAGAAATGATATTACAACCTACTATTAGTTAGATGATAAGACTCTTCACACTACTTGGGATCGATATAAGTCTTTGTTGCAACAATGTCCAAATCATGGCATTCAACAGGAAACTCAAATTGAAATTTTCTACAATGGTTTGAATGCATCCACAAGACATCTTGTCGACGGGCCATCTAGTGGTCCATTACTTGATTGCACTCATAACACTGCTGTTGGTGTGTTAGAGCAATTTACTTAGAATGATTCTCAATATTCTATCTCAAGAGCTGTATTATGTAAAGCTGCATCGGGAGTGTTCGAGCTTGATGATCTTTCTTCTCTAAAAGCTCAAATTTCATTTTTGTTGAATAAAATCAAGAATATGGAGGGAACAAGTAAAGTTGATCCCATTCAGCTGGCTTAACAAACTACTACTCCTGTGTTTTGTTGTGATATTTGTGGTGAGAACCATAGCTATGAGGATTGCCCACAAAATGCAAAGAATGCTTGTCATGTCATCAACATGCGAAGCAACAATATGGGTATATCTTACAACACAACTAATCGACATTTCTGGTATAGCTCTAATTTTAGGCATTATTCAGGAGCATTTCGTTTAGGGAACAATTCCTTTCAAGGGAATTATAGTGTGCACAAGGAAATTTCAATTATCCATAGCAACAGTTTACACCGTAAGTTCAAATGCAGTCATAATAGAATATGATGCAACCACAACATCCTGCTTCACAATCTCAGCAATCACAGTATGGTACACAATCACCGTATGAAGCACCATCTTAGACACAGTCTCAAATGAGTCATTATGCTCTATCAACTATCTCTAATCCATTTACTCTTTTTGAGGAAATGATGCATGACCATTTTTCTCGCATAGAGGCTATAGTGCAAGGTCACTCTTCATCAATACGCTCTTTGGAAGCTCAGTTGGGGTAGTTAGCTACTAACATAGATTCTTGACAGCTGGGTATACTTTCTAATAATACTGAGAGTCCTGTGAACAAGGGTAAAGAGCATTGTAAAGCAATTACGCTACTAGTGCTAAAAAGATTGTTGACTCGATGCAACCAAATCCCATATCTACTCACGAGGAGAGTCCTCTGTACCTGATCATACAATAGATGATGGAGTTGATGATGGCAAGACGGGTAATATTCCTCCAGTTATTACTCCGCTTCCATCAGTTATTCAATCTAAGTTGTTGCCTCAATGCCGAATGTCAGCGCAACCAGCAGGTAATCTTTCTCCACCTTTTCCTCAAAGATTTAAGAATACTGAGTTTGATACTCAATTTCAATTCTTTCATGATACTTAGCAACAACTTACAGTGCAAATACCTTTAATTAATGCTCTTACACAGATTCTTACTTATGCCAAGTTCATGAAGGATATTTTGTCCAAGAAAAAGAAGTTCAGTGTAATAGAATCCATTGCGCTCATTGAGGAGTGTAGTGCGTTAATATCTACCCTTCTACCGAGAAAGATGAAAGATCCATGCAGCTTCATTATTCATTGCTCTACTGGTAATCACTATTTTAGCAAAGCTCTTTGTGATTTGGGGGCTAGTATCAATTTAATGCCATTATCAATTTTTCAAAAGTTAGACATTGGAGAAATGAAACCCACTGTAGTCACATTACAATTGGCGGACATATTTTTGACACATCCAAATGGTTAAATCAAAGATGTGCTTGTTCGTGTGGACAAGTTCATTTTTTCAGTTGACTTTATTATTCTTGACAGCGAGGCTGACAAGAATGTCCCTATAATCTTTGGCCGCCCATTTTTAGCTATTGGGAAAACAGTCATCGATGTATCAAAAAGAGAACTTACAATGCGGGTCGATAATGACCAAGTTACTTTTAGTCGGATCATGAAGATTTTTCTTCATTCTCAGTTAAATGTCCACGACATTGCTGGAAAAAATTAATAAATTTTTTTTATTTTAAATATTTTAAATTTAATAATAATAAATGATTATTTTTATTTTAAATTATCTTTATATTTAATAATAATAATAATAACAATAATAGTAATAATAAATACCATGTCCTACTAAAATAATAAAAAATTAGAGCGACTAAAACAAGAACAATCTAAAAATCCAGTTATTAAATTGAAATTTTTGAAAGTTGAACGACCAAAATAATATGAGAAAATAGTTAAGTGATGATCAATGTATTTTACTAATTTAAAATTCTCTGCGCAAAAAAATTATTAGATGGGTCTGGCTCACTACGTCATCCATGGTCCCATCCAATAATAATTTTCCATCTCATTTTTTTTCAAAGTGGATCTTCACCTCTTTCCTACATGTCATTAAATAAATGAATCTCATTGGATGGACCATAGATGACGTGGTGAGCCGGGACCATGTAATAATTTCTCCTCTGTGCATTGCTTTAACAATTTTTTGGATAATATGTCATTTTTTAGTTTATCTTATTTTGATTATTAAATTATCAAAAAGGTATGTGCAATCACTTATATTATCGACTTGTTATAATTTGATCATTAAGATTTAAGATATTCACTCATGCTACATTAATGACATGGTTTATCAATGAAAGTACTAATTTTTAATTTGATCTTTGAACATTAGATAAGATATTAATTTGATATTTTTATAATATTTTAATTATAATTCTATAAAAAAACCTTAAAAGTTGTCCTTGGTTACAAAATCAATTCTTCTTCGATCGCCTTCCCCGACCGGAACCAACACCAAAAATAAGGAATCCTTATATTTAAAATCCTTTTACTCCTTGAATCCCTACAAACTACAAGGTTGGGCTTTTGGGGTTGCCAATACGAAATGTTGCTTCGTGCACGTCTATAATTTCTGGACTTGATTTAACTCGAAATTTTATAAATTCGACTAAAAAAAATTTAAATAAAGTTTGAGTTGTGAAATAAAAATTCGAATAACTCGAAGTTTTTAATAATTAGTAGATTTATTTTTAAGTTCAAGTCGAGTCTTTCAAATATATATCTATATATGTATCAATATAAAAAAATATGAAGAAATATATGTCACATATGAAAAAATATAAAGAAATATATATATGCATATTTTATATGATTAGAGAAAATTGTTTAAATTGAGATCAAATCGTACTATAATATAATAAATAATTACAATTAAATCTGTATAGGAACTCGAAAACTCGACTCGAATCGAAAAAAATCAATAAAGTTTGAGTTGTAAAATATGACGCGTCAACTCGAATAATTAAATTTTTTTTACTCGACTTGTCTCCCCTACTTTTTATAGATGATCTAAATTCCACACCTTAATATTTTTGTTATTTTACACCCGTAAGATTTTAATATAATTTCTTAAAATTTCGCACTCATAACTTAAAATCTTGTGTATATATTTGTATTTAACATTTTTTTTGTTTGGTATGAAAATTTGCTTTTGACTTCGAAATTTTGTACCACCTACGGTACTAAACCCAATATAATAAAGGTTTGAATTTGATACACAAGTTGTGTAACAGAAGCCTGCCTATTTCTACTATAAATCAAAATTAAACATAAACCCTAAAAAACTAAATCCTAAACCCTAAATTCTAAACAGTAACCTTAAATTCTAAAGCCTACAACCCAAACCCCTAAACTCTAAACCCTAAACTAAACCTCTAACCCCTAAAACTAAAAGGTCTATGTAAACTAAAATTTATACAAACTGTGTATTGAAGTTTTTCTCATTAAGGAAAAAACTTTGATACACAGGCCGTGTAAGGGGTTAGGGTTTTAGTTTAGGGTTTAAGGTTTGGGGGTTTAGGTTGTAGGGTTTAGAATTTAAGGTTAGTGTTTAGAATTTAGAGTTTATGATTTAGAGTGTGGGGTTTAGTTTTTTAGGGTTAGGGTTAAGATTTGAGTTTTTATAGTGTAAATACACAGGCTTGTGTAAAATTAATTTTACACGACCTGTGTATCAAAGTTTTACCCTTATATTAATAGTGGAAAAAAAGTCGAAAAAAGAAATGAATGCCTCGTAATATTATTGCTTGTAGTCGCACCAAAATTAATAATTTAAAGTTTAAATTACGAGGAGATCCCGGCTGCAACAATGCCAGAAAATTAACAAGGAACTAAAACAAAATTAAGATGCAGGAAGCCATAAAAGAAGAAGAAATAGAGTGTAGCATGACATGGAGATTGGAGAGATCCAATTGGTCACGTCAAGCATAACGACTGAACCCCTAAGCAGTAAGCAACAATCTAAGTATGGAAGCGCCGCAAAAAGAACCAACAAACCAAAACAAAAGCGACAGCATCAAAACGAAATGTCGATATCCCAGGGAAAGTATGAAAAAACGCTTAAAATGAGGTTACAATTCTGTTAATATAAATTTTTACAAAAAATAGTAAAAATTTACATGGGATTAAATAAAAAATTTGGTAGAATCAAATTTTTTATTAATTGGGTAACAATTTATGTAACTAGATAAATTCTTATTAATTGAGTAAGAATTTTGTAAATTTTACTTTAGGTAAGAATTTGTGTAGCTACATAAATTCTTATATTATAACTTAAATTGTTCCCATTTTAGTAAGAGTTTATATAAATTGTGTACTAATTCTTACCAACTAAATAAAAATTGTATAAAATCACCTCATTTTATCTGCACTATAAAAGTACCTCACCCTATAACTACCCAAAATCCCCCGAACACAACCTACCTACTCCAAGTAAAGACAATAGAGAAAAAAAAAGGAAGTAGGCGCAGGCATTAACTATGAAAGTATAGAGGGAAAAGTTAGACATTACCTATAAAGGTGAATAAAATTCGACTCGACTTAAAAAAATTAAATTTTTAGACTCGATTTGAGGTAAAAAAACTCAACTCGTTTTGAATCAACTCGAAATTTCATAAACTCGATTCAAAAAAATTTCAAATAAAATTTTAGTTGTAAAATAAAAATTCGAATAGCTCAAATTTTGTTAGTAATTAGTAGATTTATTTTTAAGTTCGAATTGAATATCTCTATTTTCCTAATATATATACCGATATAAAATTTTTGAAGAAATATATGCCACATATGAACAAATATAAAGAAATATATATGCATATCTTACATGATTAGAGAAAGTTGTTTAAATTAGAATCAAACCGTACTATAACATGATAAATAATTACAATTAAATTTATATAGGAACTCAAAAACTCGACTCAAATTGAAAAAATTTCAAATAAAATTTAAGTTGCAAAATATGACGCATCAACTCGAATAACTTAAAATTTTTTAACTCGACTCTACTCGATCGAACGCTCACCCCTAATTACCTATGTACAATATATATATTTTAATTATATAGCGGCTAAATTTATTAACAAAATATAATAGAGAAACGTTCCAAATAAAATGAAGATGTAGCAGAGAAATAGTAAAATAAAAGAAAACTAAAAAATTTAGAAAACAAAATATCATGCCAGCAAAACACGTTCAGTGAGCTGCAACGATATGATGAGATGAAACACTAGAGAAAAGAAGTAGAAAACAAAACTCTTTGTCCCTATTCATCTACATTCTTAGGGTCAAAGTAGGAGTGGTGAGCAAAACCAACAATCTTGTAGATTGTTTCACAAAATAGATCTAGTTGCATCAACAAATGAGCCACAAAAAGGGATCAAACTACTGAAAGATCATCGGCAACCTCAAATCAGAGCCGATCGTCGTGAGAAAACAATTCACGAACGCAAACTAACCATAAATATAGACAAAAAAGTGCCATAAGACCGAAACGTGCCACAAAGACAGATAAAAATTAGAAAAAATCAATATATAAAAAAATCAAGAACCAAGTGTTAAAAATTAATAAAAAATACTAACGATCGACAATTAACATTAAAAAATACGACCGCTAACTAGTCAATAATGAAAATGAAAGAGAAAAGAGTAAAAGAGAAAAAAGAGAACCATTGGTGGATTTTTTTCAATACACGAAATATTATATTTTAAAAAAATATATGATTGATACATTGCTTTGATCCAGCGAAGAGCATGAGTTGACGACTAGAAACCGTACGTACTTTTTGATATCTCTATTTTTACTTTATATTTTAAAAAATAAATTTAGAGTTTAAGATTAAAATTTAAAGTTAGGGGTTAGAGTTTAGAGTATTAGATATATTGTAGATTTTTTAGGGTGTATGGTTAAGTGTTTATGATTTAAAATTTCAGTTTAAGGCTTAAAATTTGATTTTTTAGTGTTTGAGCATAATAGAGTATTTTTGTTCACGAGTTCACCCCTTATTTTAAGAAAAAAAAAATTAGTCAATTTTTGGTGTCCCTATTCATACCCCAAGCCTAATTTTTAAATTTTAAACTCTAAACTATAAAAAATAAATCTTACACTCTATATTCTAATCCTAACATTAAACTCTATTCATAAACCTTAAACTTAATTTTTGTTAACCTGTGACATAAATTGGGAAAAAAAACTATGTTCTTAATATAAAATATATATTCTGAATTTATCAGATTTTAACACTATTAGTTACACCGTATCATAACTTCAAGATGATCTTCGGGCAAACATGGAAAAATTATTATAGGCCCCGGCTCACTAGGTTATTTATGGTCTCATCCACTAAAAATTAGCCCATAACTTTTTTATGTTATTTTTTTTAAATGAATCTTTACTTTTTATGCCATGTAAATGAGGAGTGAGTGGTTACATAAAAGTTGATTATGAATAGATTAGTGACATAGAAAAAGAAGATTAATTAGCTGATTTTTAGAGGATGTGGATCATAGATGACGTGGTGAGTCAAGTCCATAAAATAATTTTATATTCCGTGAACCAATGGCATCCTAATTGGCAGGTACCTGCAGCGTATAATACAACTGGTGTTGTGCTGCAGAGGAAACCAACGTAATTGTAATGCATGTTAACTATCAACTACCGCGTCGTGCAATCTTTCATCCTCATATTTCAAAGTTCTTTAAGGGTTGTTAGGAGAGTGCTTAAAAGAGAGGCAAGAAGGCAAGGGTTTCTGTTCAATGTCTGGCCAAGGGTCAACAAGTTCCAACAAAATCACAGATGATGAGCTCAATGCTCTCATCTTTAAACAGCAAACGTTGCTGCCTCTACTTAATCAAGGCCGCCATGGCAGGGTAGACCCTCTTTTTCTCGAACAAAAATTATCTGCACCCTAAGTATGCTCATTTCTATGTCCCACAGTAAAAAATACTAAAAAATTAAATTCCAAACTCTAATCCTAAATTCTACATCTTAAACACTACACCTTAAAAAATACACATTATCCCTAATCCCTTAAACCCTAACCATAACCCTAAACCCGCTATTTTAAAGTGGGGCACCAAAAAGGGTATACTTAGGGGGCAGGCAATTTCCATCCCTCTTTCTCTTGTTTATTTATTTATTTTTGTGGGGTTCGAATTAGTTCAAAGTCCAGTCAGATCGAACCTTGAATAAAGAAAAACCATCTCGGTTGGGCCTCTTGAAATTTTCAAAACCTTATATAATTTAATTATTTTCTTTGTATTTTTTATTAAAGATTTAATTTCAAACCCTCCGAATTATAATATTTTAACCCTTAATTTTTAATATAACTTTCTAAAAATTTACATAAAATCTTGTGGTTGTTGCTATACGGCTATACAGAACAAGCAGTTCAAATGTTCAAAGATATGCAATCCGAGGGCACCAGACCTGATAAAATAACACCGTCCGCAATTCTTTCTATTCAGCATGTTCGTCTCTTTGTTCTCTGCGTAAAGGCAAGGGAATTCAAGGTATGCAATTTGCGCAGCTCTTGGCAATGAAGCACTTATTTCAAGGGTATACTCAAAATGCAGTATGGTCTCTTTAACTCATGGCCTCAATATTCAACATCATGCAAGAAAATGGTTATTTCTTAATCGGATCTTCCTCACATCCGGTTTATACACGAGTGGAAACTTAAACAAGAAAAAACAGATGAGGCATGAATGTTAACATGAAATGCTTGTCAATTTGTCATCACTTATAGACCATGCCAAGAAGTAAAACAGAAAACTAACCACCTGATGCTATCACGGAAATCTGCAGTCTGCAGAATGTCAGTTAAGAATTGGAGACTATACACGATGGCTTCTGCTGCTTCAAAAAGGTGACTGATACAGAAACGCACAGCAAGAAGCCGGCAGTTCGATTAAGCTTTGTCCGACTTGAATCTTCCATTGATCATAATATCGAACAAATACCACCTGATTTGCTCTTATTTTCCTTTGGAGCATGGAGTACCACCTTAATGGCTGCATCAAAGACTGCCTTCACATTCTGCAGCAACAAGATACCATCAGAAACAAAGGGTTTCACCACAATTTCGGATTAAATATAACGAAGAATACGTAGAGATTATTTAACCTGCTGCATTTTTGCACTACACTCGATGTACGCAGGTGCCCCTATCTGTTTCTTTAACTCCTCTCCCTTGATAAAGAAGTGATGCAAAGCCAATACTTAAAACAAGAGGAACAAATTCTCATTGAATCATAGTAATAGTAATAGTGATAACCATGATGTTAATGTGTAAAAAAGTACCTAAGCTGTAGAAACGGGTGTTGAAGAAGGATGATCTATAAAACATTGCTCATTATCCCGGAGATCTGATAGAGCAAATAGTAGAAAAGATGACAAGATTTCATGAAATAGAAAAACTTTTTTTAAAAAAAAATCTTACTCGGACTCAAGAGTGACCGTTAGACATGGGTGTTGATGCCGGGATGAAGAAGCACCGAAATTGAAAAAAAAATATTTTTTTAAATATCATTGAGCCAATTATCAATTGAGTCGAGACGGGAAACTCTCTCATTCTCTCAATTACCTCATTTTCCTTTTATACCCGCTAGTTTCCAGGTGGTGTCCGGTGGTAGATCTTAGGAGTTACACCTCTGATGGCTACACTGATATTCTAGCTCAATGATTGGTCAATATTCATTAGATATCAATATAGCTAGGCTGGGGGGTCTGGTCGAGGTCAAATCGCAAGATATTATCAAGATCTCGGGTGAGTTCAATTGATGACACGTGCCTGTCGAGGATGACTTCGGAGGGTTGTGCTTGCTAAATTCCGAAGTCACCAGGTTCCGGAGGTATAACACCTATCCACCCAGGTCATTGAAGTGTTATAAAGTGGCACACTCCGATACCTTGAAGCATAAAAGTATGGGTATATTAATAATGCATTTAGTTATTGGATTAGCGGAAGCTTGTAGAGCAATATCATTTGTGACTCCGCACAAGCATCTCTAGTTTGTTATGATTGATGATGCATTTAGCATCGGATTAGCGAAGGCATTGTCTGCTGGAGCAGGCATGCACACTTTTGCATATCAAACGTCTTCCGAAACACAAAAGTATGGGAATTTATAACGTTGAATAAGAGGCAACAGCTGTCGAAACACGATCCACACTTTTACATATCATGTCTTTCAAGACACAAAAGTGTAAACATCTTAACGTCCTTAGACAAAAACACAATGCTAGAGGCATTCAATGGGCAGAGGTTGTTATCACTGCCTGCAAGTTTGCGAACAAGACACATGTGCAACAAGCAGACCAAGAAGTTCGTAGCAAAATCTTGGGCTTGCTTAAAAGGCCACCTAACTTGATCCGATCGTTGAAAGCTGAAAGAAAGCTGAAAGAAAGCCCGAATACATTAAGCCTAGTAAATCAATAGATGATATCTTACAAGGAAATATAATAAGAATCTTTCAATGTAAACGCGAACTTAAAGGAAAGAATTTCATAGTGATAGAGTTTCCTTAATTAGCTTAAATTTGGTAGGTAGCTTTCGATTTGAGTCGTTATTGTAAATTGATCTTGTTTGTTCATTGTATGGGGATTCAACTATAAATAGAGGCCTCTCCACCTCAATTGTATTCATCTATCATTTGCATAATACACAAGACATTTACTCTAAACTCTTTCTAGCGTTCTTCTCGTTCTTAAGTGTTCTTTCTTTGTTCTTGTTACCTATCTCTCTTGCTCATTTTTGCTTAAAACGATCTTGCGTTCACGTGCCTTGGAAGAGTTTGACCTCTCGGGTGAGAAAAAAAAGCTTATTTAGTCATTTGTCTCGAGAACATCAACTAAGGCCGCGCGATTCGCTAGGTCAAAACTCTAGCCCATTGAAAAGTGATATCAGAGCTACAGTTCGTGGAAAGCACCGAGTCGAGATGGCATACGAAGAAGGGAATGTTGCTGCAGCCAATGCTGGCAAGACTAGGAGGGCGAGTTCAAGGGACATTGTTGCTTTGTTGGAGAAAAGGGTGAAAAAACTCAAAGAATCCATGAAAGATGTTCGAGAATCTCTTGAAGATGTGGGTTTGCGTCAAAAGGAGCTGCGCTCTTCAGGAGATGAGCTCGACAAGGAGACGCAGAGTCTCAGAGATGGGGTGCAAGGTATACTCAATTATATTGCCGACGGTGCGAACCAGAGGAGTATTACAGTTTAAGTCGTGGTGAAGGCTTTAAAGGCAGAGATAATGGAAGAATTGAGGGAGCTAAAGAGAGAGCTTCGTGCGTGCAAGGCTGCCATAGGTGGTGTGTCAACCACGACACCAACCAGACCAACGTTGGACGTCCCAAAGCCGAATGAGTTTGCAGGAACTAGATTGGACCAATATGTGGAGAACTTTTTATGGGTCATGGAGCAATACTTTCGTGCCACATGCATCAAACATGATGTTGATAAAGTAAACATTGTTTCTGTTTACTTGATTGATATCTCTCTGTTATGGTGGCGACGCAGATGCTCTGAGGAGAAGAGCGATGACATTTCCATCAGAACATGGAAGAACTTTCAGTTCAAGTTCAAAGAGCACTTCTACCCGAAGAACACCCAATATGATACTCAGTTAAAGTTGCATAAACTTAAACACGATGGCTCGATCCATGACTATGTTCAGCAATTCACCGAACTCAAGCTCCAAATATCGAGTTTGAGCGAAGAAAGTCTTTTTCAACTTTATAAATAGGCTGCAAGGATGGGAACATATGGAGTTAGAGCGGAGGGGGGTCGAGGAACTTTCTAAAGCTCTGATAGTAGCAGAGTTCATAGCCAAGTTCGAAATTAGAAAGTCTGAGTCTACTAAACTAAAGCTAAAATTCAGGGCAATGGTTGGGGAGACAGAGGACCATCCTTACAGGTAGGGGTATTCATTGTCGAATACCTGATCAGATCCGATCGGGTTTTTTGATATCTGATTTTTTGGATTGACAATATAGTGATCCATATTCAATTCGAAAAAAATTGGATATCCGGATATCAAATAATTAGATCAGATATTCGGATATTTGATTATCCAAAAATATATTTTGATTTAATTATTTTTTGAATTTGAAATTTGTATTTATGAAAATTTTAGAATTTATGAAAATTTGATTATCCAATCTTATCTTCTTATTCTGACCTAGAACGGGGCCACTCCTCCCATTTCACAGCCCGCTCATCGGCGCGACGGCCTCGCGGTAGGGAAGGAGCAACGACGGCGACTCAAACGGTAAGTAATCTCGAAACTTTGTTTATTTTTTATTCGAAATGTGATTTAAAATAAAACAAAATTTTCAAATTGAAGAACCCGTTTTTTATCTGAATCGATGTTTAAAAACGAAAAATCAAGGCTTTAAATAAGAAAACCACCTTTGTTTCTTTAATTGTAAACTAAGAAAATTTTTGATTTGAAAGTTCTTGATGTTTTTATTTGATTTCGGAAACCTTACAATCTTTCAAAATAAAAACCCCCCACTCTATTTTTTTGAAACTCTAAACCCCCCTTTGTTTACAGATTTTCATGGGTTATATAACCCAAAATTACAAATAACAACCATATTTTTTTATTGCTGCAGATCTCTAGTGGCAGCCGAATTTTAGGGATGTTGTCGTGTTGGTGAGGTAGGGCATAGGTGCTGTAGAAGGTAAGAGATTAGGGTATGGGTTGGTCTGGTAGATTAGGTTTTAGGTTTATTTATTTATTTTATTATTTTTTGGGATTGATTTGATTTAGGGGTTGATTTTGGGGTTTAATTTAGGGTTTTAGGTTATGGGTGATTTTGGTTGCCGGCGGACAGAGCAACGGTGGCCGAAACATGAGCGGCGGCGGTGAGATACTGATGGCGGCAGTGGCTTAGGGATTTAGGGTTAATTTGTTTTTAGGGTTTTTTGGTTGGGTAGGGTTTAAAGTTTGAACCGGGTTTTGGTCTCGAGTTTAGGTAATCCAAATGAAATGGGTTATTACAGTTGCCCCTCTTTACTTGTTGTTGTGTAACGAACGACAACAAAGCAAAAACTAAAAATGACCCGTTTCATCCGATCTGGTTGGTTATCTTCCCTTGACATATATCTTCTTTTTTCAGTAGATCTTATTTCTCTTTGATACAGGTCTTCTTATTGTCTTGGTTGAACCACCTTGTCTCTCTTGGTAAAGCAAAATCTTCAAAATGAGAGTTGTTTGTTGAGGAAGCAAAATGAGTCTAACTCGCTACATTACTGATGACGAGCTAATACCTAAAGAGAATTTGACCTAGCTGCAACACTGACGAAGAGGTAGAGTCAACAAAATTTGATCCAACCGCAACACTGACGAAGCGACAAGAACAATGGATGAAAATCCTAATGTGTGATCCAGCTACGACTCTGACAAAGAGGCATGATCAAAAGATTGAAAGCTCTTTTTGATTTTCTTCTTTTTTTCTTTTTTTGCTTTTTTTGGATACAACACTGATAAAACTTGAAGGTTAGCAAATTTTGACCAAGCTACAACACCGACGAAGAGGCATAGTCTAAAGTTAGTAATGTTGATCCAGCTGCGACATCGACGAAGAGACAAGATCAAGAGTTAGTGAATTTTTGGTTTAGCTACAACACCGACGAAGAGGCAAGACCGGAAGTTAGTTTTGACCATGCTACAACACCGATGAAGAGGCAAGGTCTGAAGATTTGATCCAGCTACAACTCTAACGAAGAGGCATGATCGGAGGATTGGTTTCTTTGCGATCAATCTACAACTCTAACGAAGAGACATGATCGGAATTTGACAAATTTGGTTCAGCTACAATACTGACGAAGAGGCAGAACCGAAAATTAGATTTGACCAAGCTACAACACCGACGAAGAGGCAAGGTCTGAAGATTTGATCCAGCTACGACTCTGACGAAGAAACGAGATCGGAGGGTTGGTTTCTCTGCGATCAAGCTACGACTCTGACGAATAGGCATTATCGGAATTTGACAAATTTGGTTTAGCTACAACACCGACCAAGAGACAAAACCAAAAATCAATCACATTGGATCTATCCACACCATCAACAGAGGGATAAGATTGAATTTTAGCACTTGGACTCCACTAGACCATCAACGGAGAAGTAGAATCGAATGACAACAATATGAATCCTACTACGCCATCAACGGAGGAGCATGACTGGATTTCAGTAATTTAGATCTTGCCATACCATCAACGGAAGAGTAAAATCGGCGAATAATGACAACTTAACTTTTGATTTGATTTTTGATTTTTTGTTTTTTTTTTTCTCTTTTTTTTGAATTTTTCTAATCTTTTTTTGACTTTTTTCTACAACTATAATGAAAAAGGTGAATTCAATAGAAAAATTTGGTCTAACTGCAACACTGTCGAAGAAGCAAGACCTGAATGGGTTTTGATCTGCTACACCATTGACAGAGACTAGATCAACAACATATGAGATCCACTATACCACCGACAGAGAGATAGGATCTGGATGAAAAATTTGATCTACAATACCACCGACAGAGATAAGATCTACATTAATTCGGCATACCACCATTGATGGAGGCGTGATTTGAAAGATGTTATTGTTGTGCCATTGACAGCGAGACAATGTCTGAAAAAAATTTACTCGACTTCTCTATCAACAGAGGGCAGGATCTGGAAAGAATTTTGGTTGGCAATTGTGAAAGTCGGGAAAATGTTGACGTCCATCACACCATCGTCGGATGAATGAAATCCTACAAAGGAAAAACATTTTTCAGTAATTGTTCAAAGATTTTGCCGCTGATACCTTTTATTTAGATATTTTAGCATCTTTTTGTGTGTGCTTAGCTTCCTCCGAAACTAAGGTTGACCATCATAATTGCCCCCATTTTGAGGATATTAAATCTCTTCTTCGAATCGGTTTGTATGTACAAGCAAAAATGTATGAATTTTATGCTTAAATGTATGTGTTTATTCTAAATGCAAGGTGACTTTAGTGTATGCACTGAATCTAGATGTATGATAGATGAATGCAACTAAATACATGAATGTGATATGATTTCTGGCTCTTAATGGGATGCCCCTAACTCCTCACTGGTCCTGTCAGAATCTTGGTCTTTTGTATGTAGCGGTGCCCCAACCTGTTCTTGGGTTCGATCACCTTTCTTTGGATTAGCTTTCATCTGGGAGCATGCCCCAAAATTTTGTTCATTTTATGCAATCGTCTGAGAATATTCTTGTAGCAAATTTGAAACCCTAGAGCACATTTTGTTTCCCCCTAAGTTGGGTTCATAAGTTGGTTCATGGCAGCTCATCATTATTTGGATCAGGTGTAGTTTTGCAGACTGTGGTCGATGTAGACATTTCAGGGATGCAAAAGTTCGACTCGGCAATGAAGACTGGACTTTGGCAAAGAATGCCCCCAGACTGGGGCCTTGTTAGAGGCACACTGTTTGTAAAAGATGTGAAGGGTACTTGTGGACATGCCCCAAGATCAGGCTCTTGTAAAAGATTCTGTAAGGTGCTAGGTTGACCAACCTTGTTGTATCAAATAGGGTAACCCGGGGACCGACTTTAAAATTTTCAAAAAGTATGCATGTAAATGCAAAATGCATGTCTTAGATGTGAAAGTACTGATTCAAAAATGGTTCTCATGACTCAACTTCCGAACTCACGGTATTCATTTACAACTTTGAATATTGCCTTGATATATAGAGTGCTAGATTTTCTCCCGATGATAATTTGTCAAGTTGAGAACCAGTCGTGAATCAGCATTTCATGCTAGTAGAATGCAAAAATTAAAATATTATAATATGTCATGTAGTTAATGCAAAGATGAATAAATATGATGTGATCACAAAAATGTGTAAATTTAAAATTAAAATAATCAAATAAATAAATTAAAGTAAATAAGGTAAAAATGAAAGATTTATGATCGGCAAACCACTTGAACCAACACCTTTATGTCATGCAATGCTAATGCAACAAAAGTATGTGTAAAGTAAAAATAAAATAAAATAAAAAATGAGTTAGTACCGAATAAACTCAATAGATACATAAATAAAAAGCGAAGTAGATAAGGCAACAAGCAGAGAAATCCTATTTATCCCATTTAAAACACTTAAATTATCCACATGCTCTAAAAGGATGGGCTTTCTATATTCTCTACATGCAGTTTTAGAACCAAGAGGTGCCCGAATTGTCCTTGTTGTCCCCTACTAAGAGTAACAAGGCCTCCGGTCATCACCCATTATAGGCTCCTTTCAATCGGGTTTAACTCAGGGGGACTCATTCGCTTATACCCATACGAATAAACGATATCCTCACGAAAGCATAAGGTACTCGAGCCCCGAAAGTACTTGCTAGGCCCATACGGAGGAACGATATCCACACGAAAACACTAGCATTTTCCCCCACTTAAAAGGACGAGTTTATATGTCAAATTTTAAATGCGTTAAAATAAACGCGCAATTATAACCAAATGTTAATTCAATAGTCACTTTAGTCCAGAATTTTCAATATTAGTAAAACGATAATTATTTAAAAAGTTCGACTCTTTTTTATTTTTGAAAACCAAAAAAATGTCCCCAACGGAGTCGCCATCTGTAGCGATCCTTCTTCGAGAGTGTTCGCTAAAAAAGAGGTTTTATGGTGTTTGAAGTCTTTTGGGTATTTTAAGAAATGTCTTCTATTAGGGTTTTAGAAAAAAACGTATTATTTTAAAAATAGAGTCACCACCGGCCACTAAGGTAGGTCAGGCACAATAAAAACCAGAGATTTTAAAAATGTCAGATTCGGGAGTCGGTTACGGATGAGGAATGATTAGCACCCCACACCGCCCAAAATTGGTACTTTAATAATTACCGCTTTATTAATATTAAACTTTCTAGATTAAAGTGACTATTAAATTAAAATTTGGTTATAAGAGCAAGTAGATTTTAAAGTCCTTGTTATTCGAGAGTAAACCGAAAGACCACCATAACTACGCTTGATACTGGCCACGTTTACGCTCGAATAAAAGGGCACCGCATTGACAATAATATATCTGAAATGCAACTTAAAACATGGCAAACATAAATAAATACAATGCGATAAAAATATAAATAAATACTAACATAATAAAATACTAATCTAACATAAATAAAATACTAATCTGAAACCTACATACATAAATATTAATCTAACACATAAAATATAATAATTAGGGTAAAATATTTAATACTTATACCTATAAAAAATATCTAGATTTATTTAAAATTAATAGTTAATATGTATGTTATTATTATTATTTTAAAAAAAGTATTTATTTTTATTATATATGTAATAATTAAATAAAATATTATACATATTTTTACAAATAAGCATAAAATCATATACATAATATAAAAGAAAGTAAAAAAAGTTATTATACGAAAAAAGTGTAACCTAAATATAAACACATATCTTAAATATATATCAACATATAATATATACAATATAAATTACTTTATATAATAATATATTATATGCACATAATAATAATAATAATAATAATAATAATAATATGAATGCATGGATCGTATTAAAATACATAGAACACTATAAAATATATCATGAAACTAGATGTTAATGGTTAAAATGTACAAATATTAAATTACATGGAAAAACTAGCAAACATATTAGGACTAAAATGCAACAAATATAAAATGCTTATCTAGAGTAACATAAAAAAAGACTAACATGAAACAAATACAAAATATAAGGAAATAAACTAAAATTAGCAGAAATAATAAATTTGAAATTAAATGGCAAAACAAAGTGACTAGATTGAGATGAAACAAAAATTAAAAGTAAAAAAAAAACAAGACGCGAAATAAAAATAAACGAAAGTAGAAGGACCAGAATCAGAATTAACCCAGGACAATAATGTAAACGAGGAAGAAGATGAAGTACCTCTTGTTTAATTAACCCCTGAAAAACGCACGGATCCTCCCCTCGGATCGGGTCACCGCGCGGGTTAAGCACGCCAAAACGGTGCCGTTTCATGAAGGGAAAGCCGATTCAAATTATAAAGGTTTCACATTATTTTATTTTATTTTTACCAGATTTAAAACAAAACAAAATCTAACCCTAATTTCCATTCTTATCTTCTTATTCTAACCTAGAAAGGCAGCCACTCCTCCCATTTCACAGCCCGCTCATCGACGCGACGGCCTCGGGTGGGGAAGGAGCAACGATGGCGACTCAAACAGTAAGTAAGCTTGAAACTTTATTTTTTATTCGAAATGAGATTTAAAATAAAAACAAAATTTTAAAATTGAAGAACCCCTCTTTGATCTGAATCGATGTTTAAAAATGAAAAAATGAGGCTTTAAATAAGAAAACCATCTTTGTTTCTTTGATTCTAAACTAAGAAAATTTTTTATTTGAAAGTTCTTGATGTTTTTATTTGATTTCGGAAACCTTACAATCTTTTAAAATAAAAACCCCCACTCTATTTTTTTGGAACTATGAAACCCCCCTTTGTTTATAGATTTTCATGGGTTATATAACCCAAAATTACAAACTGACAACCCTATTTTTTATTGCTGCAGATCTCTAGTGGCAGCCAGATTTTAGGGATGTTGTCGAGTTGGTGAGGCAGGGCATAGGTGCGGCAGAAGGTAGGAGATTAGGGTGTGGGTTGATCTGGTAGATTAGGTTTTAGGTTTATTTATTTATTTTATTATTTTTTGGGATTGATTTGATTTAGGGGTTGATTTAGAGGTTTAATTTAAGGTTTCGGGTTATGGGTGATTTTGGTTGTCGGCGGACAGAGCAACGATGGTCGGAACATGAGCGGCGGCGGCGAGATACCGACGGTAGCAGTGGCTTAGGGATTTAGGGTTAATTTGTTTTTAGGGCTTTTCGGTTGGGTCGGGTTTAAAGTTTGAACCGGGTTTCGGTCTCGGGTTTGGATAACCTGGATGAAATGGGTTATTACAGCTTGTTCTTTAAGAAAATTGAAGAAAGAATAGTGGAGGTTTACACAAATTCAAGTTGGGTTAGTGAAGTTATTAAAAGAAGGTCAACTAGTGGATAATGTTCGTTTGTATGCGGTAACCTAGTGACTTGGAGGAGCAAGAAACAAACTGTTGTGGCAAGGAGCAGTACTGAGGTAGAATATAGTGCCTTAGCATTGGAAATCTGTGAAGGAATGTGGCTGCTTAGACTACTAAAGAAATTGGGAATGAAGCAATATGAGAATTTCGAGATCTTTAGTGACAGTCAATTTATTATTCAGATTGCTAAGGATCCAGTCCACCATGATGGAACCAAACATGTGGAAATCGAAAGACACTTCATCTCTGAAAAAGTAAATGGTGGAATAGTAAGCTTGATTAATGTCCCTACAGAAGAACAACTTGTTGATGTGCTTACTAAAGAGCTATCCAAACAAGCATTTGATAAGTTTATATCCAAGCTGGGTCCATGCAATGTATATACACCAGCTTGAGGGAGAGTGTAGATAATTGACATGTAAAATGAAGTTACTGTAGATTGTAGACAGTTAGGAATTATAGACTGCAGAAAGTTAAGGAATTATATTCCCAAATATTTAGTTGCTGGCATTTAGGAATATCGCAATAATTTAGTTGTTGATTGTGTAATTTTCCTAGATAAGACTCTCTTTGTAACCTATAAATAGGTACTACTTTATCAATAAAGAAATAAATAATACAGAGAAAACATATTATTTTCATCCACTTCTACACAAATATGTGTAAAACAACAACCCGTCCCGTTAGTCTTTAAACCTCCTTGATCTTCATAGGGTATTTCATCTCGAGGATGGTTGTGATCTTTTCTCCAGATAAACCTCGATTCCTCTGTCTTATATCAAGAAGCCTAGGAACTTTACAACGCTTACACCGAATGTGCACGTAGATGAGTTTAGGCGTATTCTATGCAACCTTAGGGCTTGGAAAATCTCTACCGAGTCCTTAACGTGCTGGTCCATAGAAGAGTTTTTTACTATCATATCATATACATAGGCTTCCATGTTTCTAGCAATTATTTCCTTGAAAGCTTTGTTCACTAGGCGCTAGAAAGTTACCCTGACATTTTTCAACCCGAAATACATGACTTTGTAGTAGAAGATTTCATCCTCCATGATGAAAGAAGTTTTCTCTTGATCTTTCAAATTCACCTGAATTTGATTGTAACCAGAGAATGCATCCATAAAGTTCATGTACTTGTATCCAGTGGTAGAGTCTACCAACCTGTCTATAGAAAGTAGTGGAAAGTTGTCTTTCAGGCATGCTTTGTTGAGGTCTGTGAAATCGATGCACATCCTCCAATTGCCATTCGATTTTTTCAACATGACAACATTGAACAACCGCTCCGGATATCTTACTTCCTGAATAAATTTGGCCGCAAAGAGCTTTCTGGTTTCTTGTCTTGCCCCTTGTATCTTATCAGTCATCAATTTTCACTTTTTTTGCTTTAATGGCTTCGTAGATGGGAATACATTAAGTGCATGCATGATTACAGATGAGTCTTGTAATACCCTAAAATTTTGGGTAGTGAATAAAATGAAAATTTTGAAAGTTTTGTGGCTAAAATATAAACTTTGAAAAAGTTTATGGACTAAATTGTAATATCTAAAAGTTTGTATTTTAGCCCTGTAAATGAATAGTTCACCCCCGAGAATGATGTTTTTGTGTTACCCGAATTTTTTGTACGGAGTTTATATTATTGGCTATAAAGAGATAAAGTTTAGAAAAATATTCGGATAATCGAATCGTATCGGATATTCAATATATTTTAAAGGATGATAAGACAAGGTTAAAAATGTCATTTTCCATGTTTTAAAGTTGGTAATCACTAACTTCTTGGTTTATTTTTTACCCTTGGATGAATCTTTTGACATGTGGCAAGTTGTGGGACATTGGATTATAAGGGCAAAATGATTATTTTGTCATAAAATGAATTTTTTAATTTAATTCTTTATAAAAGATGACAAATGGCCAAAATTAAAGGAATTAAAAATTCAAGATTTTTTTTCATTCTTCCTCCTCTTGTTCGAAAACCCTCTAATGTAAGAAAGAAAAATTTTCTTTTGAATTTTCAAGCTAATTTAGTTAGATTTTGGATGAAAGCATGAAACATGAAATTAATCTACATGAAATTCTCTATCTTTTGGTACCATTTATTCATGATTTCCTTGCTTGAAATCTTAGTTTCATAAATAAAGGAGATGAAGGGGAGGTTTAGTTTTGATGATTTAAGGTTAGATTTTGATGAAGTTGTTGTTGTAGAATCATATCCAAACTTTTTTATGATTGAAACTACTTGAAAGTAGCTAAATCCTAATTTGGTTAAGGGTTTTGATGTGAAGTTGAATTTTGATTGATTTTGATATGGAAATGATTGTAAAAGCTTGGAAACGAGGTTTAGAAGTTGAATTCATGCTTGAATCAAGTTAAAAATTTTGAATGTAGTGACCTTTCATATTCGGCCTTAGGGAAGATATTAGAGAAAAATTATGGAAAATTTACCTAAGGCTAGAAATGATGTAAGAATGATTCTACAAAGTTTAAAATGTTGTTTGGACAAATTTGGAAGTTTGTAAAGTGTTGAAGACTAATTAGTATATTAAGGGAAAGTTGAGATTAAAATGGTAATTGACTAGAAGTTAATGTATTAAGCTTGAATGTATTATTGGAATGTTTAACCATGTTGTTAAGTGATGGAATTGAAGTTTAATGGCAAGGGGACCATTTTGAATAATTTGGAAATATTGAGATGTATTTCTAAAGAATTCATTTTATGGTTATTTTATGAGATTTGAGAATGTCTTGTGAATTTGTGATGAATATGAATAATAAAGGATTTTTAGGAATTTTATTCCTATTATGTGCTTATGTTAGAATGATACTAACATATGCTTTGAATTGTATGTGTTTGGTAAACAATGATTTTATAGATCGTGATCGTGATCAAGATCGTAATACGAACAAGTTTAAAGCTAAGGAAAAAGTTCAAGAGTAAAGCTAAAAGCGATAATAAAGTTTACTAGTGAGGCATCAGGTGAGTGCAATGCATACATAACATGATTCATGGATGTTTTATACATCTTAGGAAGACTTGCGATGAGTCTACCTTGTTTACGTTGGCATGATATTTATGTCATTGATCATATATTTAATATATTTTAAATATGTCAAAAGTTAAATATAAATCCATGGATCACTGGTTATATTATGAATGTTATTTCGGGTATGAACTGTCAAATGTTAAATTCTGTTGATATACATTGCCATGGATGAAATAAATATGGAAAATATGCCCAAGTATGTCATTGAGGGACATGGTATAGTTGGCATGCCATAGAGTCCAGCAGCACGCTACATATTCGGTTTAGCACTATAGTGTATATAAATGACACTTAGTGTACATGGTAGGCACGACCTTGTGTGTATTATGGTGGGCACGACCTTACGTGTGTTATGGTGGGCACGACCTTATGTGTATTAGCACTTCGATGCATATTTGACTCGCGCACTTAGGGTCCTCATAGGCTTATATTTGAGCTATAAATTATTGAATAATAAATGGTAAATAGTTTAGGGAGTATACGAACTCTCAAAGTTATAGCAAGTATATTAGTAAGAAATTTTATATCCGATTTATATTATGTTGATATATGATTAACATGGTGGTAATATATATCTAGTGATTCCCAATGTATGAACATTGTTACATATTATTAGTTATAATTATGTTATATTGCACTGAATATTATTATTGTCTCACTAAGTATATACTTAGCGTGTGATGGTTTTTTACGCGTAGGTAAAAAGCAGAAACCGAAGTAAGGAGCTGGCATCCTGCTTATCAAGAATATAATCACGGTATCAGTAATAACATCTTTTGATGTGTTTTGATATTACTAGATGGCATGTATATGTTAAAGACAGTATGTTTTATACTAGTTTACACATGGTTTGTGATAACATATAAACTAGTTAATGTTTATAGTGAATGATGAATAATTATATTATATTTAAAATCAGGTAATGATTATAAAAGGTAGAGTAATCAGATAGATTTTTATTTTAGGCAATTTTTAGGCAGTTATATTCCCTATATATCATAGATAAGAACTGTTAAGTTGCTGCCTAAAATCGGACTTTATTCGATGGGATGAAAATTTAAAATATGATTCCGATGGGATGTAAATTTAAAATATGATTCTAAGCGATAAATGGTAAAATAGATAATTTATAATTTTTCTTGTAAATACTAATGGAATACATTGGCATATTCATTATGTGATACTCTAATTGGTAATGGATATAGAATACTGGTTAGGGTGTTACATGTCTATACCGGTTATGTCCGCAGTGGACCATGCAAACACATCTGAATATGCCCTCATTATAGTGGCATCTCTAGAAATATTTTTTAAGGTGGGCAGTGAGCACACATCAAATCTCAAAATCTCAGGGTGTGTACAACTCATAAAAATTTTAAAAAAATAAGGACTAATTCATAAAATTAAAAAAATTAAAGTCAAATGTATAAATTTAGAAAGTTTAGGGTGGACTGTATTTTCCTCTATCGTCACCCTGACTACTTGAAGAATACGAGCCTCCAGTTTTATAGCTGAGAGACTCATGGAAGCTCGGCGGAGGTCTTTATTGTTTTAAGTTCCATTGGCTTTTATAGACGTGCAATTGAGGAGTTAGGCTCTAAGCAACACTCGTTTCGAATCTTATTTCCTCCGCTTAGACATATCTTCTATCTATCTCACACAACTGATTGATTTATCCTGGCTTATTATCCATGAGGACAAATTTTAAAGGGTCGTGCATGAGCCTAAAGACATACGCGGAGATTGCCCAATCATTTGTGAGGTTGCGAATGTTATGTGTAAGTTAAGCACTTGGTATAATCCCTTATGAGCTCACATAGTCTTTGAGAGGAGGAATAGCCTTGTTGGCTAGGAATTGACCAACAAAGGTATGGGACAAACTCTTAAAGTATCCTACAGATGTTGGCGGTAGGGAGTTATACCAATTCATGGCTCCCTTTCTTAAAGTTTTCAGGAAGACCTTGCACCTTGGCTCATCAGAGGCTCTCATGATGTCAATATGGGTCTTGTATTGGATCCCTGGTCCCACCATAAATTTTCTTTGGTAGTTTAAAGTGAAGATGGTACGGGGCTGCCAACACGCGGGGCATAAGGGGCTAACCTCTTCCGTTACCCAATCTTCTCCAGAGTTGCCTAAGGTTCGATGATATCAACCTATTCCTGTATCATTTCCATTTGTCTTCTCCATTCTTGCTCCCTCAGGTCTTCAGGGCAAGTGCCATATTCGGTAGGGTTTGTTTGATTTCGAGAGAGAACCTCTTGCTCTCGTTGGCGTTGTTCATCAACGTTAGAGTCTCTTTCTTCCTCTTCTCGTCGCGGGCCCCCTTAACGTCAGAAGACTAGTAACTCTTGAAAAGCCTTTAGTGTCTTCTTTTTGTTGCTGCTGAATCTGTTGTTGATGCAATTGTTTGTTAGCTAGAGCAGTTTGGAATAGTGTTTACAAATTTCACAGTTCATTCTGCAAGGTGTGATCTTGCTGGCCGCGACGGTCATAGGTGAACTGAGTCGACTGATGTTGTGGTTGGACATACGAACCAAGTTGGTCATGATTGATCAGGACGTAATGTAACACCCCGTAATGATCTTTATATGTACAAAACCGTGTGTAAATCTAGTTTCGTTTACAACAAACGGTGATCAATTTTGATTTGAAAATTGAAGATATGAATATTTGAGTATGAGGTCAGAAAACATGACATCAATTTAGTCATGGGGCAGCAAAGGCGGCGTCTTCTAAAATTCACCATAAATTGTATAAGATGAATCAGATGCTATACTTTATATGGTTAGAAAGGTTTTCAATCTAGTTTCACTTAGAACAAACTGATTTGAATTTTTAGTTATAGAGCATTTTATAGAAATGTTTTTCAAAATATAGTGCAAACTGCCTAGTAATGACAAGTTGGTGTTTGTGTAAATTTTGTTTGCTAGAGGGAACCAATCGGAGAAAGATCATGATCGATTAGAGGAATTAATGGAATTGGAAGATTGAATCTAAATTGTACGGTAATTCAAATTAGGTGAGGGTAGCTTTGGTATTCGAGATAGCTTTGGTATTCGAGATGGTTAGAAAGGTTTTCAATCTAGTTTCACTTAGAACAAACGGATTTGGATTCCGAGTTATAGAGCATTTTATAGAAATGTTTTACTAAAGATAGTGCAATCTGCCTAGTAATAACAAGTTTGTGTAAATTTTGTATGCTAGAGGGAACCAAACGGAGAAGGATCATAATCGATTAGAGGAATTAATGGAATTGGAAGATTGAATCTGAATTCTACGGTAATTCGAATTAGGTGAGTGTAGCTTTGGTATTCGAGATAGGTTCAGCACCTTCCCGAATGTTATTTGTACATTCAATTTTCTATATTATACATGAGTACTTGTTCTTGAGCTCAATTAGAGCAATTTCATGATTGGCTTTGAAATGAGAAGGTAAGCTTGGTAAGTTTACCATGTGTTGATGTTTTTGAGTATTGTTAATATGTTCCAAGGATGTGATGCTAGATCCTTGTTTGGACATTTGTTATAGATTAAATCAATTAAGATTTGAAATAGAAAAATTAGTATGCTATGAATGAATGGTCTTTGTTATGTTTGATCGAATGGGAAAATGGTATGTTAGGATTAAATGGCCTTTGATATACTTTGATTGAATGGAAATTTGATATGTCTCGAAAAGAAATGATATGCTCTGAAATGGATTGGTTTGATATGTTATAATTCGGTAATAAATACTATGGTATGAATTAAAGTAATATGTCATGATCCAATTTGAAATGTTATGGTATAATTCGAATGGAAATGATATGTTATGATCTGAATTAAAAATGAAAGAAAACAATGTAAACTTTGAAGCTTTAAGCTCAACATCTTTGTAAGAAATGAATTTGATAATAAACCTTGGATTCGAGTTAACCTAGTGTACAATTGGCATGCCATAGGGTTCATAGAGTCCATAGGATTACAATCCTATATTTGCGATATTATGAGGTACGTTATGTGGGTCATTGGTGACAGTTGGAGGGTTGACCATTATCCGTTATATTAGCGATAGTTTTGTTTGGGGATTCACGTATCCGTGAGTTGCTTGTAATCCAAGGAAATGGTTAAATCTAAGAACCTAATGTATAAGACTGTATGTGAACAAACCTTATAGTGTAATGATTAAGCATGTATCTTTGTTCTGATTATGATTTGATTAAGCATGTATCTCTGTTCTGATTATGATTTAATTAACCATGTATCTTTGTTCTGGCTATGTCTTACTTTCAATTCATGTTAGATTCATATATTGCTTGCTACCTCACTAAGCCACATGGGCTTACTTGGTTTATTTGCATACATTTCAGGAAAACCTCAACTATAGCTTTCGGATCGTGCGGTTAAGAGTTGCAAGTCACCAAGTGCTTTTTTTGTGCGTGTAATTCAACCTCACCTAAACTCCTAGTGGTGGCATATGCATATATGTATATATAGACTATTTATCTTAATCATTGTGATAATTTGGCATGTAAAGTCTCTTAAGTAACCTCCATATCTAGTTTGATATGCTTGGTGATAACTATACTTTTTTCTTGTATAGTTAAGATTATGCTTTAATATGTGATTCATGATTGATGATGTGTTTAGGCAACTTTAACATGTTTTAGAGATAGTTATGTTAAGTTATGTTATTCCATGGTATGTTTGGTAAATGCTAAAGTAGATGTTACTAGTTGTTTGAGTGAATTTATCATGTAGTAATTGCTTGAAAAGAGTCAGATAAGTCTCTTGATTGGAATGTAGTTTCGATGCTTAAGATTTGACTATGACTTATGGTTGGAAATGATGTTTGGATGCCTAGGAGCTTTCGGTTTTGACTTATATATGTTATATGATCAATTCCATTATGTATGTATGCCCTAACTTGAGGTTTGATTATAGCATGATTTAAGTGTATGGTTTACCTTGAAATAAGCCATTAAGATCATGAATAGGTTAGATGTATAGCATTGTTAAAATCTTAAAGCATTTGGCAAGTTGATAATTCATTAAGCACTTTCAATCAATAGCTTTGGAATTGAACCATATGACTCATATAGATTATATATTAAGTTAGTGGCCTCTAAATGATCCTTAAATTAGTGTTAAGATTTTGATTTCAGGTTGACAGTATGAGATTTTAGAAATTTTTAATTTAGCCCCTAAACTTTTAAAATTTTACAATTTAGTCCCTAAATTCTAAAAACTTACAATTTAGTCCCTTTGTCTAAAAGAATGATACAATTTTAAATTGGACTCAAATTCTCTGATTATGTATGTATTATGTTTATGTTTTGTGTTTTTATTGTTAGATTTGTTTTTGGTAACATCTCCTGAACTAGGTTTTCTTCCAGACCGAGTAAGGGGTGTTACACGTAATATGCAAGGTTGTGGTTATTTTTTTGTTGTTGTTATTTTTTTGTTGTTGGCCATAAAGGTCAGTTGCCTCAAACTGATTTTGAGTTGAAGAGGGGAAGTCGGGGTTGTACAAGGGTGGCCATTAATGGGGGTACATCTTGGCTGACTCCTTAGGTCAAAAATGTGGTCCACGTTCACCGTACTAATTGTTGATGTTTAAATGAGGAGGCACCGAACAAGGAAGGTGAGGAGGAAAAAAAGGTGATTGATGACGGTTTCAGGCCGTTCACCCCTTTGTAGGTTTAGGGCAGAGAGTCGTAGTCAGTACGATGGTCGAAACGAAAAAAAGGAAAATGAAGGGTCGCCAAAGAATATCCTTGAGCCAATTATCAGTTGAGCCGAGACGAGAAACTCTCTCCTTCTCTCAGTTGCCTTCTTTTCCATTTAAACCCGCTAGTTGTCAGGTGGTGCCTAGTGGCAGATCTTAGGAGTTACACCTGTGATGGCTACACCAATATTGTAGCTCGACGATAGGTCAGAGTATTCATTAGATGTTAGTATAGCTAGGTTGAGGGCTTTGATCGAGGTCACATTGCAAGATATTATCAAGATCTTAGGTGAGTTCAACTGATGACATGTGTTTGTCGGAGGGTAGTGCTTGCTGAATTCCCGAGTACTCCAGGTTTCGGAGGGATAACAATGTGAATAGTCAGACTTTTTCCCATGTATTTGAAGGATTGTTAGAGGCCATATCCATACATATCTCTAAGATATAAGTGCCGAACATAGATACTTCATAAAAGAAATTAAGAGATATAGTTCAAAAACATTAGTATAACAGGATACTATATTAATTTTAGGAATAAACTTTATCACTTGGGGAATCAAAGCTATTGCAATTAATAAACACGACCATTGGAAGCATATGCAAGGATACCATTATGGAAAGAGTAAAGATCATACCAATCTTTGTTCCGACCAGAATTGTCGGAAAACCAGGTGCATAAAGCTTCAATTCAGGAATCCACTGAAACGAAAAGCAACATCAGCCATTATTACACTGCAAAAATTATATTCTATATGCAGAAGATATCCAAAGTTCAAACCTTCTTGGCGATATTTTCATAGCTGGCCTTGCTGATGAGAGAAAATGCAAGGATAAACACATTGGCCCCACATAGCTCAATGGTCTAAATCTATTGTAATCTTCTTGACCTGTTCCAAGGCAATAATTTCAAAACAAAGCAAGAAAGAACTCAAACTTACTGATAAAAGAGGAATTGCAGAAGCTGTTACCAAATTACCAGCAGTATCCCATAAGCCTATGTTGACGGTGCAACCATCCACGACCCCATTTGCACTGAAATTGTCGGAAACCGACGAGACATAGTCCTGTTACCATATCGATTGTCAAAACAAACAGATATTGATAAAGAAAACCAATATACAGAATAACCTAAATCCCCAATCTTGATTTAATTTTGAGGGAATTAATTTCAATTAACAGCGAAAAGATCTAGCACATGATCAGCCTACACTGTAACGACATTAGTCCCAATTTGATGGAACTTTTTAAAAACAACAAAAAATTCAGAGCAATTATAGAAATATAGAACAAATCTCGCTCAACATCAACAATTTTAAACAACTTTTCTCTCATTTTAACGGTACATAATTATATAAAATTTGAGTTTGTATTGTGGTTTTCTTTATCTATCAGGGAACCAAACAAATTTTTAAAAAGTGTAAAGAAGTGAAGCGATCATTCAATAAAGATCCGAAAATACAGGAAAGACAACAGCGTTAAAGGCTGACCGAAGGGAAAGTATTGCTAGTGTAAGAAATCAGCAAGCAGGTCCTGTCGACGGCTCCACCGCAGACTATGGCACACTTTATGAATTTGGAGGCGCTCATTTTCCTTGGCCGCCATATGAATTAAAAATGAACCAGAACACATGTTTTTTTTCTCCAAATCTTGAAATTCTTTTTTTTTCTCAAGAATCTGGGAGGGAGTGGGCTCCCATTTTCTCCAATTTGCGTCACATTGTTGTGTTTGCCAAACAAAGCATAAGATCGAAAGGCTTCATCGCTTCCATTGACGAAGCAAACCCTAGAATGAAGAGGTTTATCAGAGAGTGGAAGCGAAGTGAGAAGAGAGGCAAAGAAGGAGAGGGAGAAGTGAACAGAATTACGAAAATGAGAAGAAATAGAAGAGAAACATAGGCATGACAGTTGTTCGGATATTACTGACTTTTGAATTTTTCCTATTCGAATTTGATTCTTTTATAATATTTAGAATAAAAATATATTGCTAAAATAAACAAAATAAAAAATCTCTACAAATATATAAAAGCTTAATTAGGAGCAAAATAAGCATTGTCAAGGAGTGAGTTTATTTGATAACTATTATGAAAATGTTTTATTTCGGATGGTAATAATTTTAATGAATTATTTTGGACAATCAGTAATTTATATGATTATAGTTAACATATATTGCATTTACATTTGTTTGAGTCTTGCGAGTAAACTCTAACTTTTAATGAATAAACATCGTTTAGGACTACAGAGAATGACTGTCCAAGGCCACAATGGATCGTACTTTAGGGAGTAGTTAATTCTCGTGTGCTTTGACTTTTGTTTACAATGAGTCTACAACGGGCGAGGTATACTAACGTAATATACTGCTGAACACTATTAATTTTTTTACTGAATTTTAAATAATTATTAAAAACTCAAAGCCTAGACATGCAATTAATCATATTTTAAAATAAAATTAAAAGAAATTATTCCATAAATTATTCTCACAATTTCATCAATGGTCCTACACAATTAAATAAACTCGCATTATCTCTATTTACACATAATATTTGCTTATAAATAAAATTTACAAATCATATTCTTCCTCGTACCTCATATATTTATTCTAATATGTTAATGAATGAAATTGTTAAAATAAAAAACACCCAAAAAATTTAACCTAGAAATTAAAAGAGACAAAAATAAATTATTATTAATAAAATCACTGCATTCCAATCTCAATTTAATCTTCGATGAAATCACTGCAATCACCCTCATATTTTTTAGAGTTTCATAATACAAAATTAACAATTATTAATGGATGATTCAAATTGTTGAATTGGTCGATCTAGTTTGTTGAGCTGCATCCATCTCCTTCCGAGCAGTCTTGTCATCCCTTTTAGCTTCTTGCTGTAAATTTTGTTTTCTTCTTTTTCTTTGGTGTTCAAGTTCATGTAGCTTTTGGGATTACAGTATATGGGTTTATGTTATGTTTGGTTCATTCCTGGGTTTCATACTCCATGAACATTGATTTAATCCAGAATATGTATATTAACATAATAATTGATATCTTTGTTGAAATTGGATTTGTATGTTTTTTTTTTGTTGTAGTTAAAATGTACAAAGAGGGAGAATTTATACATGAACGAATCCCCCCTAATTTTTGCTATTTACAGTGTGAAAACCATCGATGAACTCATCAAGGTAGCATCATTATGCTCGTTATAATTGAAGTAAAAAAGCACGAATTTTATCTTGCTGGACAAATAAGTACGAACAATAAAATACTAGTTCAAACATGGTTACAATTGTGTTATGTACTACACCTCCGGGATTAAGATATAATTTGAGTATTTCTTGAGAAAAATACCGAAATCAACCCCTTAATCAACTGTAACTCAATAAATTAGATAAATAATTGTTAATTTTGTATTATGAAGCTCTAAAAAATATGGGGATGAAAACAATGATTTCATCTAAGATTGGGTTGAGATATAAATGCAGTGATTTCATTAATAGTAATTTTATTTGTATCTTTTTATTCTTGGGTTAATTATTTTGAGTTTTTTATTTTATTTTAACAATTTCATTCATTAACATATTAGAATAAATATATGAGGTCTGAAGAAGAAGATGATTTGTAAATTTTAATTTATAAGAAAATATTATGTGGAAAATATAGATGACGTGAGTTTATTTAATTGAGTATGGCCATTGATGAGATTGTGAGAATGGTTCATGGAATAATTTCTTCTAGTTTTATTTTAAAATATAATTAATTGCATGTTGAGCCTTTGAGATTTTTAATAATTATTTAAAAGTCATTAAGAAATTAATGGTGTTCAACTGTGTATTGTGTTAGTGTGTTAAGCGGTGTGCGTCACCCGTTCTAGAATTTTTCTTTCGTATGTTAAGGACAATGTAATGTTTAAGTGCATGGATGAGTTTTGCATTGTTTGCACGATCATGCATTACATTTTACATATCATTGCTAGGTTGTGTTGCATTCTCTGCATAAGGATTATTTGTGTGATAAGTTCTTTGCATATAGATTGCTTACATGTTTTTAGTTGAATGGCACGACTCGAAGATATTGTTTGTGGTTGGGATGGATACGAGTTTGGTTGGATTTTTGGTCAATCTAAATTTAATTTAAAAATTTCTATCCGAATACAACTCGATCTGATACGAGGAACAAATAAATAAATAAATATCATTTCATTAAAAAAATAGGAGGATAATAAATATAGAGATGGGGTATTTATAGAAATTATCCTTATTTCATTTTTCTTATTTGGTGAAATCAATGAGGTAATTGAGCAAGTACATTTGGTCGGTTGGTCAAGTTGTTTATCTTTTTCCTTCATATTCCCTTAGGTCATGGGTTCTAGACCCACTAGGAGCACCTCTTCTTTCCCCTAGAGTCCCCCTTCCCTAAAAAAATTGAGGTAATTAATATATATATATATATAAAGAGAGATATTATAATAATTACTCCTATATATATATATATATATATATATAATTATACAATTATTCCGGGTTGGATAATGTTGGATTTTTCACCCTAAACCCGACATTTAATAACTTTCCTACTGCTTGATCACTTGATTTGCTTTGTACTAAATAGGTAGATAGTTTAGCCACTACTGTAAGAGCCAATGACAGTAATAACGAGTGAGACTTGTGGTGACAATTATAACACAAGTTCTATAGTCTTAAACTTGGCCCTCTAGCTACTAATGATTGGGCAAAGATCTGTTGGAGATTATAAAGACCGTAACAGAAGGAGATCTTGACCATTTCATTACTGTTGAGAATCTCTGGACTCCATTTGCTTTTTTGTTTATGTGTTTTATTATTAATTATTAGTAGTTTAGTTAATTAGTGTGGGTTGAGTCATTAATTAGTCACATGTAATACATTTTTCTTGTTCGCGAAATACTTTCATTATAGTTATTATTTGAAAACGATATTGTGTGCACATAGTTACCAACAGAATGGTTTAAAAAAATAATAAAATACATTTTTATTTTCTGCTATCAAATATATTTTTCTGTTTCCTTGGTTGTTTTCTTGATGCTTCTACAGCCATTAATCTTTGTTTAGTTAAAGATCTAAATTTATTTTTAGCTAATATGAACGAGCAAGAGAAAACACTCGTGAGAGGACGAGGGGAAAGTTGGTGGGAAAAAATATATTAAAAATAAGGAGATTGCGACTAATCCTCGACTAGGGATGACCATTTGACCTAGACCCGACGGGTTTTGACCTGACCTGATTCTATAGGGTTGGGTTTCTTAAAGAAAATTTCGAGTTCAGGTTGGGTCCTAGTCTGGTTTTTTTATGATGAGGTCGGGTCGGGTTAGGTTTGGTTTTAAGGTGAAAAATATCATACCCAACCTGAGACAAATAATAGTTTACTTTTATTCTAAATATTTTAAGTATAATTACTACAATGCCCCTCTCTTTATATATATATATATATATATTTCAATTATCTCCCTATTTTTGTCCAATAAAATGGAATAATTATTATAATGCTCCATCTCTATTTGTATTTTTAGTTAGCTTCCTAGTTTATCGAATAATAATGAAAATTAATAATTCTTTTTATTTATGTCGGGTCGGGTTGAATTAGAATTTTTACTCTAAAATTTGGGTCGGGTTCAGATTGGGTTGAACATCATTAAATGTCAGATCGAGTTGAATTTAAGTGAAGGTATTAAAATTTTAAGTCAAATACGGATCGACTAAAAATCTGCCCTAACCTGACCTATAGCCATCTCTATCTCTTACCAAGAGACCAACTTCGTTGCCCAAAATGGAAAGGGTTACGGTTTTTTAAAAGGAAGGGAAATTTTTTTGATGTTTTTTCCCAAACGCGAGGGTAAAATATTTATTTATTATTAAAGAAAAGTGGAAACAAATGGCATTAGAAAAGGAAATGTGTATGGTTTCAAAGGAAAAATGTAAAAAGAAATAGACGAGTGGGAATCAACTTTTAACCCTTTTAGTGGTTTATTGTTGACTTGATACTTTAATCGGTCATTCCAATTAACCTGAAACTCAATATTGAATGGCATAATGTCATCAAATGCTTATAACGTTTGGTTGAATAGTTATTTTGATTTTTATTATTTTTAAAGCAATTTAATCATTAAAATTTTATTTTAGGTCGAAGTAGTCCCTCTGCAAATGAAAATTATTTGTCAACTAATGGTAAATGGCTTGAAATGATTTGGCAAACCTACATAGCAGTGTATGTCGTGATTGCGGTGTCATATAGACAAATATGATGACTTTGCAGAATGACACATTAATCAAAAATAATATTACAAAATTGTATAAAATATAAAATATTTTTCTTCTGACGTGTCATTCAGTTAAATCATTTCAAGTTGTCTGTCTTCAATTGACTAACAGTTTTCATTCACAAATGAGCCATTTTGACCGAAAATGAAACATTAAGGGCTAAATCGCTTCAAAAAATAGGGTCAAAGTGACTATTCAGTCAAACATTAGGGTTATTTTTTGGCATTATGCCAAACTGAATTAGTTCAACTTTCTATCCGATATTTATTTCCTTGCCCTAAGTTAGAATTGTTAGAAAAATGTTAATAATCCAAGAAAATAAAATAAAAATAGTAGAATTAAAATAAATACCGACTTAATTTATTATTGATAAATCGAACATACCATAAAATTAAATACAAGAATATTCGAAACATAAATTAAATATTAAAAAAGTAAATTGAAACCCTTTGCTTGTGTTGAAGTCTGTGTAACACACAGTTTTCTTAAGACATATTCGTCTGCTCTTATGGTGCTTGAGAAACGTTGGATGTCTATCTCCCACAATACAACAACAGAACGAGCACAACAGTAGCGCGTCTACAGTGATCAACGAACCGTAGATAATATACTATCATATTTTATTCTTTTAATCTCAGAATGTTCAAAAAATAATATTCAAATTTAAAGATAATATCTTATCATTTATCATTTTATTTGAGATATTAAAAATGCTACACTTAAGGAAAAACTATCTTGTAGTGAGTTAAAATATCTACAAGCCCACGAAGGGCTCAACCAATTCAAATATTCACGTCACCCATATCATATCAACTTAAGTTATTCAATAACCACCAAGTTGGGTCTTATATATAAACATATCACACACTTAGTATCCATCAATATGAGATATAAGCTTTCTATTTTTTCTTTAACTAAATTTACAATTAGCCTACTTTGAGCATCAATTTCTCATTTATCACTCACCCGTTTTGAGTGTATGCAATATCGTTGTAAAGGTCTCATGGAGTAGAATATAAAATCGTAATTTCATTATTCGAATTTTTACCTTTACCCTACTCAATGTTTCCACTTTATCATATTTTTCCATCAATGATGATGTAAAAAAAACTTAGGCTTTAAGTTATGTTGCGCCCATTAGTCTTGAGGTCCAAAACTATCAACCTATTTATTTTTCTTATTCATAATATTTTATATTAATCTATTTTGTACTTCCATTAATTTTTTAGGTTACTGAGCAAGCACATTTGGCTGGTTGGTCAAACTGTTTATCTTTGTTTTCTTATTTCTCTTAAGTCACGAGTTCTATATCCACCAAGAGCACCCCTTCTTTTCCCTAGAGTCTCCCATTTCCCTCTCCTAAGATTTATATATAAAAAAAATAGGTTGCTATCAAAAAGTAAACATGAAGTAAATGGCACCCAATAAATACGTTTACCTTTGTTTGGAGAACGTTGCATTTGCTTGCTGATTGTGCTTACCCTTCACCATTTATGAATCATGATCCATGTTGTTATTTAAATCTATGTGTTCAATTTTCATGAAGGAGGATATGCGTGTGTATATATTTGGAGAGAATTTAGCAATGAAAATTTTCATCTTTGTTAGGGCCGTCCCTAGGCCAGGGCAATAGGGGCACCCTGCCCAAAGTCCATGCCCAAGAAAATTAAAATGCCGTTCTTAGTTCTTGTGGGTGAATTAAAAAAAGAACCCAATAATGAACGCATATAAATAATTGGATAAGTTAAAAGTTGGATAAGTTTTGAGGGCCCACCGCTCAGCTACTTTTTATATATGGTATATAGTTTGCCAACCATAGTAGCTTGGAACAAAATATTATAAATCATTGTTGGTATCTAATAGTAAATATTGAAGAAAAAAAACTTAAAGAGTACATTTATAATAAGTACTAAAAAATTAGGCCACAATAATAAGTATTAAAAAATTAAATTTTAAGAGTATGCTTATATTAATAAATACTGGGAAAAATATCATGCTCCTAATAACAAATATTAAAAAAATTAAACTCTTAATAGTAGGCTCATAATAACAAGTATTAAAATTCAATTTTTATATTACTTTTTATTAGGTACCTATTTTTTTCACTATTTATTATTATGAACATACTCTTAAAATTTAATTTTTTCAGTACATGTTATTATGAGCTCAATTTTTTTCAATACTTGTTATTATGGGCGTACTCTTAAAATTTATTTTTCAATACTCGCAGTGACCGAAATAATATTCGTTATGTCTACAGCTGTGATAAATGTAACATGACAGAACATAGAACCACAACCGCAATTTAAATCAGAAATTTATGACCTAATTTTTAAATTTACTCTAAGGCCACTAAAATTTCAAAAACCGTGCCGATCTTTGTACACAAACATTGTAAAATCTTATATGAATCGATCAACAAATATCTAAGAATAGCGTTACAATTACCAAACAAACGGAAATGGCAACGCCTTACATATTATAATTCATATTCACATATATGTTCACCCCAATCCAAAAAGCAAGGCGGTGATCACAATATGATCAGCATACGAATCTAAAGTACAATACAACAATATGATTGGTAGAAAAGAAAAGAAAATGTTCCACAAACTCTTGACCCAAAGACTTGGAACTCAGAAACAAGCAAACTTCTCATATGATTTGTGTTGCATTTTCTTTTCCATTCCATTTTATGTACCTCTACTTAAAAAAAAACGTTCAGAGGTGTTCGAAACATTCTCCCACGACAAAAGAAAATTAAGGCGAAAAACAAGAAACGAAAACATACCCTTTATTATTAAGGCCTTTGTTAACGCAAGACACGTCAGGCAGCACCCGGCAAACCAAAAATGAAGCCGGGAACTAATTTATATATTGCTTCAAGGGAGACGAAGGATTCGTCGGAGATTGTCAGTGGCTCCGTCGTCGACTGAAGCAGCTTCGGCATTGCAGCTAAGCTTTGGCCTAAGCGAAAAGCTAGGCAAAGGCAAGCTACTAGGTGGCGGAGAGATCGTAAAGATAGAATTTGAAAACCAGTCCAAATCTTTACCAACCTTGGGGGTATCATTCGGAACCGGCCCCGAAGCTTTAGCTGATTCCATCGCAAAGGGCTTATTTACAGCTTGTGTTTTTGTGGCCTCCGTCGGCTTCGGTTGAAGTTTCTTCGGCTCTTCCACTGATTTTCCAGTGAGTTGTTTTGATTTCGATCTCTTTAGATCTTTGTTTTTGTTATATTTCACGTTAGATGGAGACCATGAAAGGCTTCGAGTTCGAGAAGGGAGCGAACTATGAAGAGGCTTATTGGGGACCGGAAGAGGAAGAAGCGGCGGCGATTGCAGCAGCGGCTGATAATTCTGATAGAATAATGGATTAGGAAGAGGAGCTGAAGGATTATAAGAGAAGGAAAGAGATGGTGGGGGAGCAAACAAAAAACATCCTCCTCCTTCTCCTCCATGGATGATGCTGGTGCTGTGAACTAGGTTTTCATTTGGCCTCGAAATGAAATTAACACCGCTGCTATATCTCCTTAGAACATTATTCTTAAGTTGCTGGTTTGGAGAAACAGATTTCTCGGCTTGAGATGACATGAAAATAGCATCCATAATTCTGGGTTTTTCTTCTCCTCGTGTAAAAAGATTCCCGGAAAATAACAAACAAGCTGTTGCGGTGTAAAAAACAAAAGGAGGCGATGATGATCCTTGAAATAATACGAACAAAAGCGGCCTGAAACCAAAAATCTATATATCACAGAGGAAATCTTTACAGATTTCATCTGTGTCAAAGTCTGTGCACTGCCTCTTCTTATAGGATTAATCGCCTCCAACGGCTACTTCATTTTTTTTATTCTAATTTTTATTTATTTTAATAAAAAAATATCCACCATACAAAAAATTATTAAATAAGCTTGGTTCATAATATTATCTATATTTTTATTTAATAATAGTTTTTTAAGGTAAAATTTTACTGTAGTTAAAATAAATAAATCTTATTAAATAGACTATAAATAACGTAATGAGATGACTTTTTTTTATAATTTCTCGTTATCGACAGCCTGTGGGAAAAAATTTGCTGGGCTGCAGCCGCTAATTCGATATGAACCGTTGGATCTAACATTTTGATATTGCCGTTGAGGGGGATTCTGGCCGTTGATCACTCCCCCCAGGATCTTGGTTTGAAAGGGACTGCGAAAATATCCTAGCCATACACGTATCCCCGTTTGGTGGAACCAACGATTATTTTATGACCACCTCATGCAAGGGCCACATATAAATAGTAAATAAACAAACTATGTTAAATATTTTATATTTTTCTATTATTTTATATCTATATTGTAAATTGAGAAAATGCTCCTACAATAATACATTGCAAGTGCCGGTGCAAGACCTTCATGGAGTGGTTCACGTGGCAGCATGCCAGCCACTTTTGACCAATCCTTGCTGATAATTTCTTTTTATGGTCCATGATTGGTCGGTGCAATGCACGTGACCTTCTTTCACGTTTATTAAATTTAGGGCAAAGTTCAAAAAATAGTCATCTAACTATCTCAAATTGTTCATTTTATCATCCAACTTTTAAATGTTATAAACCGAGCATTAAACTTATGATTCAATTATAAAATGATCACTGCATCGTTAACTACGGTTAAGGGGGCGACGTGATAGTTAAACATTTTGTATAATAATACATACAGTTTTTTCTAAGAATAAAAAATAGATTATTTATAAATTCTATCAAGTTAGTAATTTTTGAACCAAAAAGGGGAATGGGAATGGGAAATAGAGCAAGCCCAACCATTGAATCAAAATAATTCTTTTTCATAAATGACAACAATTTATATACAAGTACTCGCCCTATATTTATTTCAATCAAGGACATGCAGATGAACAATCACTTGTTTGCTGATTCTAAGTAAATTGCCATGATATTTACTTTGTTAACCGTCTTTATTCCATCTTTCAACTTCATAAGTGGCAATTTGATCATATTTAAGCGAAAAACAGTTAGTTGTCATTTATGATGAAGAATTGACTTTAGCCTAATGGTTTTACATGTCATATTTCTCTTCCCCATTTAGGTTCAAGTCCCACCATTCTCCCTTATTTTATTTCAACAAGATGGTGGCACGTCATTTATGAAAGATAGCATGCTATTTGAAATAAGATCAAATTGATAGAATTTATAAATAATAGGAGATAAATTTATTGATTTTTCAAATTAGAACTAAATCAGTTAAATGTGTAAATCTGAAGGACTAAATGTGCTTTTATACAAATTTTTTTAACTGTGGCGTTAGACCTTAATGATAGTTAACGGTGTGCTGTCCATTTTATAACAAAATCATAAATTTAATGTCTGTTTTATGACATTTAAGAATTAAGTGATCAAAATAAAAATTTAAAATAGTTCAGTGACCATTTTTAAACTTTCAGTTTAATGTAAGAGTCTATGTCAAATGATGTAATATATCGAAAGTTCTTAAATATATTAAAATTTTTATAATGATTAAAAACTTTTAAAATAGTGGTAATCTAATTATTGTAGCTGAACATTAAGGAATGGGGAGATATTTAACGTGACAGTGGAATATTAAAAGCGTGCAGAATATGGACCAATCATAGACAACTATTATTGAATAAGTATGTAAACGAATCGAACGAACACGAACGAGGATATATTCATGTTCGTTTGTTTAATTTTAATAAAATAAATTAACGAATACGAACAATTAAACGAACATAATTTCTTGTTCATGTTCGTTTGTTAAGGAATGTAGCTTGTTCGTGTCCGTTCATGTTCGTTCGTTAAAATGATAAACGAACACAAACGAACGAACATAAAAGGATATATGTGAATAAATTAATCGAACGAACATATGTGAATAATTTTTTTTAAATATAATATTTTTGTTATGAAACATAATAAATATAAACGAACATATGTGAATAAATTTAAACGAACAAATTATTGAACATTCACAAACGTAAATGAACTAACAAATCCTTTGTTCGTGATCATTTATTTAATTAAACGAACTAAAAATCTTCTTCATGTTCGTTCGTTTAATAAATAAACGAACATAAACAAATTTCTCGCCGAACAGTTTATTGAACGTTTGGTTCGTCTACATCCCTATTGTTGAACAAAAAGAATCTTATAAAATTGGGTAAAGTGCACAAATGATCACTAAACTATGTTAAAATGATATTTTAGTCACTAAATTCTCAAAAGTTACAAAACGAACATTAAACCATTGATTCAATTACAAATTTGTCCCTACTAGTGATAAATTATCGATAAATTTTTATAAGTTTAAAGATCATTTTGTAATAGTTCGATAAATTTGAATTATCATTTGTATATATGAAAAAAATATTAGTGACAATCTTGCAACCAAATCAAAAGTTTAATGACTATTTTATAGCATTCAAATTTCAGTAGTAAGAAAAATCATTTTAGCATAGTTTAATACCATTTGTAGATTTTACCATATAAAATTTATTCAATGGAGTTTAGGTCCTGGGTTTATTTTGTTGTCCTCCCAGTTTCCTAGGGCTTTGTCCTAACTAATCTTGATCGACTCACGTCGCACACCTAATTTTTGTGGGTGAGTTTCCCAACGTGAATTTTCTGCATGCACAAGACTTCGAACTTGAGACATACTTAAGCGTTAGGTCATGCGTTTTTAATAGAAATATCACTCTTATTTTTGAAAATCGGCTGGTAGTATTAAATAGGGTTAAATAAGATACATCATGAAGCAAATATAAAACAAATAACCCTAAAGCCAAATCAAAGAGGGAAACAAACACCCCCCGAAAACTAAACACAACTAATTTAAAAACTGATAAAATCGGAGAGCATCTAAAAAATACAGATAAAAATACTCCGTAAACGAGACCAAAACATGTCTCACTTCTCCATGCAAGACAGAAAACATATATGGACCTAGAGCCATCGTATATCAACCCAGTTTTTTTACATCCAGCAATGCTGCAGCTGTTGTCCTTGGTTGTGCTTCTTCAATCCAGTAACACGGCGTTTGCTGCCCTCGTCCCTCTTGAGCAAGAGTATGAGCAGCATTGTTTCCTTGCCGATGCACAAATTGAAAACTAATGTTTTCAAACTCCTTGAATGCATTCCTAATATCATGAACTATCGGACTGATCAAAGAACCATCCGTTGTGCAGGAACGAAGCTTCTTCACCATTGTAAGACTATCGCCTTCAATCACAACTCTTCTAAACCCAAGCTCCTTAGCATACGTAACAGCTTGCTGGCACGCAAGAGCTTCAGCTACAAAAGCATCAGCAACGTGAAAATGAGGAACAACGCCTGAAGCCGTAATGAGCCCCGCATTGTCACGACTAATAACCCCTGATACAAATTTTTTAGCTTGAGTATCATAAGCCGAATCAAAGTTAAACTTTACAATATTCACTTCAGGTGGCTGCCAAGTATCTAACTTCTCTATTGCTCTTAGGGATATGAGCGGGTTAACTAACTCATTGCCGCAAATAAAAGCTGTGATGAAAGACAGAGTACCATTAACAGTAGCTACTATACCTTCATGGACCAACTTATTACGTGCATACCAAACTGTCCAGAGAGACCATCATGATAACTTTTTGCTTAGCATTTAAATTGCAAAAAGCCATTGCTAACCACTCCAACCAGTCAATATTTAAGGGCAACTAAGAAAACAAATATCTTGTGCAGAAAACAACTGGCTTACAAAAGCACACTCCCTCATTATATGTACTATACTTTCACCAGAAGAACAACAGAAAGGGCAAACATTATTTACATCCAGTCTACGATTCTGAAGATTAGCAAAAGTAGAAACAAAGTTGTTTGCAATTCTCCACATGTTTATCTTTACCTTAGCAGGTAAGTGTATTGCCCATAACTCATTGTAGAATTGTACTACTATATTATGGATGAAGAGATTATTCATACCAATTGTAGCAGGGAGATCATCACGCAGGAGCCTGTAACCACTCTTTACAGAATATATTCCAGAACCATCTGGTCTCCAAATAACTTCATCATATTTACCAGACTTGGACAAAGGAATCGTACAAATTTTTTTCACCTGGCCGTCATCAAAAAGGGCTTCTAAAACATCTACTTTCCATGTAGTAGTAGGAGCATGTATGAGATCTGAAACTCGTGTATAACTAACGCTAATCGAATCCTTTTTTATTCTGCCATCTCCTGGTCCTAGAAGCCATAGATTATTCCAAATGTTAACATTCTCTTCTGAACCAATTCTCCAACCAACACCTTTTTCTATTAACCCCCTAGCACTCTATATACTTCTCCAAATATAAGAAGGATTGGAACCTAAACTGGATGATAAAAAATCAATTCTGGATAATATCGAGCTTGAAGAACCTTTGCAAGGAAGCAATTAGGCTGAGTGATCAATCGCCAGTCGACTTCATAGGGGACATACTTTTCACTGCCTGCCAAATCTCATCAGCTGTAAATGGTGATAAGAGCATGTCATTCATAGCAGTAGTAACCCTCGGCAGGACCTTATCATAAATTAAAGAAGCATCACTCAAAGAAGACTACTGAAACAACTCATTAAAATAATCACTTGCAACAGCAAGCATCTCTGTATCTTCAGTAACTCAGTCCCCAGTACTATTAAATAGCCCTTTTACTATTTTTTCTTCTTTCGATACATTGCATGACTATGGAAAAATGGGGTGTTTTGATCGCCATGTTGTAGCCAGTTGGATCGGGAACGCTGCTCTAAAAAGAGCTCCTCTTTATCAGCTTCCAAATTCAGTCCCAGTTTTACTTCAACTAATTCTCGCAAGGTTTCTTCATCTGGATCACACTGAATCAACTCTTTTAAATGACGCTTCATTGAACGTTTATGAGCTGCAGAATGCTTTTTGTGATCACAACTCTAAGCCATTAAAGTACAACCTAGAGTAATCAATCTGTTTAGAATATCAACATTTGAACTGGGAGTCATTTTGGGCTTGCTTAAGTTGAGTTGAGTTTGGGTTAGGATAATTTTGAGAGGGTTAATATGGTAAATTTACAGTTGAGAGGAAAAGATGCTGGTGGTTACTTAATTTTCTGCATATTTGTAAGGTGGGTGAAGTCACCGTTGTCCCTTTACTCTCTCTCTCACCCACTCTCATCTCCTACCCAAAGTTTGAGTGTTAAAGGTAAAATCTTTAAGGTTTTGAGTGTGAATCACGTTTTGGTCAAGAAGGAAAGTTTGTTCAGCATTTAGAGATCTTTAAACCAAGCTAAATATGGTTGGAAATGGTGGTGGAAGGGGTTTTGGTGGGGGTCTTTGGGAAGAACGGGAATAAGGTGTTGGAGGTTCTATTCATGGTATAATTTGCATTTTAGCTTCCTAATCTCCCCACTAGTGTTTTAACATAGTTATCATCATCTTTTGTAGTCAAAAAAGTTGGAGAGCACTCTAAGGCTCAAGGAAAATGAAAGGCTTGAAGCTTGTGGAATCAGGGTTTTCTGGTGATTCAAGAGAGGTTAGTACACTTCCAATTCTTTATTTCCTGCATATCATAAGGGTAATTACTTTGTATGTCATTTTGGTGTTTGAGCATACTTGGATGATCTTGATGGGTGTTAATTGCAAAAGTTATAATTGATATTAAAAACTTGTAAAATTGATAGAAACCGACCCTAAACACCTTCCATAAGTTATAAGTTTGGTTTGGGGGGTTACCAAGTTGGTTTGGGGGTTATAGACAAGAAATTTGAACCTCAGACCTTGAAATCTAGGTTCGCGTACCAGTACAGGTGGTTCAATACTGGTACCCCTCTCTAGGGAATGAGGCAGAACATGAAAGGCATACCGGTACGGCTTCCCAAATATCGGTACCCCTGTTACGAATAAAATTTCAGTAGCGTTTTTGTGTACTGATACACAAGGGAGGCGTAATAGTACCACTATTCTATTGAGTATGAGGATTGGTATGGGGGTAAGCGTACTGGCACTGGGTACCGATACGCGAGGGGGTGTATCAGTACGGGCTTAACACCAAATTCTTTTGAATATAAAATGAGTATCGATACTCAAGAAGAGTACCGATACCTACAAGGGCATATCGATACCCATATAGGAGTACCGGTACGCATAAAATAATATGCTCGAGAAAATAGAGTTTGTATTTTAGGGTTTCATAATTCGAGGTAAAGGGTCCAATAGGTACCTAGAGGTATGAAATGTATTGTAAAACTGAGAAACCAGATTTATAATCCCATATGTAAATAAAATGAGTTTAAAATGGGAATGAAACTTGTGTAATGCATGCTTTGATTAAAAGCCATTGACGTAATGTTATTGTAATGTTAATTTGTGCCATGTGAGCATTTGGTTGATGGGATCCGGATGCCCGAGAATGTGTTACAACACCATGGTAAGATGAGGGGATAAAGGTTATCGATGCTATGTGACTCGGGCCTCATCCGTATGTGCTCGAGGGATGATTCCGAGCGGGGTGTATGTTTCGATGCTATGTGACCTGGCCTCACCCATGGTGTATGTTCTGATGCTGCGTGACCTGGCCTCACCCGGAGTGTATGTACCGATGCTAGGTGACCCAGCCTCACTCTTGTATAGTATGGTATGGTATGTGGGGCCTTGTGAGCCTTAATTGTTTGGATAATTGATTATATTGATTTCATGTGTTTAGGCGAACAAAATAGCGCCACATGATATTCTTGCCTGCTTAATCATTGTTTGACTACATGCTTATATTTATGATCTGCATGAAGCATAGTAGAATAGAGGTGTATCCACTAAGCTTTCGAGCTCAGCGTTTGGAATTTTTATTTCCTTACGCAGGTCTTTAGGTTGCTGCATACTTTACAAGGAGCCATCGGAGTAAGACTTTAGTGCATTGATATGTGAAAATTACAATACTTAGATTTGTAGGGGCAATGTATTCATAAGACCCTTATGTTTTGTATCTGTAACTCCTTTCGATTTATTTTTCATATCGAATGTTTTAAATGAATATGTTTTAAATTGGAGCTCCAAAGTAACGCTTGAATATTTTGTATAACTCTTTTTAAAGATAGCATAGTTTATGAAATTTATGGATTTGGGCTAAACTTGCTCGCAAATTTTTGTATATGGGTTTGGGCTTAAGGCCCAATGTGACACCGAGTTTAGGGTGTTACAAAAAACATCATACCCGATCGTTGAATTTTGTACATTATGACCCTCTGTATCAATTAGCAACGGGCAGTGATCCAAAATAGGGTGAGCCATATGTGTGACTAAGTAACAAGGATACATGCTCCACCAGCTAGGGCTAGCCACTGCTCTATCCAGATGTTCACGGATGTTATTCTCAGGCAATCGTCCTCTCTCCAAAGTGTACCATACTCCGTTGAAACCAAGATCACTAAGGTCATATACTTCTAACATATCACGAAAGCCAGCCATATTATGCTCAGATCGCAACCTTCATCCTTGCTTCTCAAAAGAGTAAGTGATTTCATTGAAATCACCAGCTACCACCCATGGTAGTGATTATTGAGATTCCAACTGATGCAGCTGTCTCCAAGAATTTGGACGTTCATGTTCAACAAGATTACCGTAAAAGCAGTGAACCTCTATTGGATTTCATCACTTTCTTTAATTATAACATCTATATAGGAGTGTGAGTAACTTATCAACGTTACATCAACCCCAGGCTTTCAACCTAACGATAATCCTCCACTCGAACCATCAACAGCTACATCTATACCAAATAAAAAACCACATCTACATCTAACTCTTTCCGTTCTCCTCACATCAAGCTTTGTTTCCATAAGAAACAAGATTTGGGGATGGCAACCTCTCAGTGCATTTTTGAGTCGGTTAACCGCCTGTGGCTTTGTTGGAAAAAAGTGAGAAAATGGTAACTTTGAGCCATATTACGAAAGGGTAAATGTGGAGATTCAAATAATGATTCTATTGGGTCTTATTCTACTCCATGAGACCTTTACAACGGTATCTCATATGCTCAAATGGTTGAGTGATGAATGAGAAATTGATGCTCAAAGTAGGGTAGTTGTGAATTGGCAGGATAAATAGCTTGGGAAGTGTTTATATACACTTACCCTCTTGGTGGTCATTGAATGACTTGAATGGAAACTATGCCTCGCACGTAGGCACAGGGAGGGGTGCGGATCGAAGCTCGTCGAACCTATTCGGGTTGGGGTGCACCCGCACTACGTGGGCAACGCGAATGTCCGGACCGGTCGGGCCCTACGTGGACCTGCGGATATTTTACCCACTTCGAATAATTTTTTCCTTACAAATAAAATATCTTTTTGAATATTCCAAATATAAAAGGGAAAATTCGAATATTTTTGAATATTTCGAATATAAAAGGGAAAATTCGGATATTAAAAGGTAATGAGTGCAATTCACAAGAATATTCTGTTTTGAATATGGTATTAACAATTTATTACCGTTTTATTTCGGTCAACCATTAATTCAGAATATTATTTTCCATATTTTTCCTTCTCAATCCCCCTATAAATAACGAGCCTTTTCCCCAGTTTTACATCATCTCGAAAATTCATCTTCTTTAAAACTCTCTGGTATTTTCGGTGATAAGCAAAGACAAGGTTATGCTCGTGATCTCTACAGTCGTGCTATTGTTGAAGATCATCAGTTGTTGTATCCTGGGAGACTGATGACCAAAACAACTCAAGCACCAAGGAGTGGTTGAAATCTGTCTTAAGAAAATTGCGTTCGTGCATGCCTCAACTTATTTCCTTTCAGTTTGGTTTATTCGAATCTTATTTTGTTTAAATAAATCTGTATTTTTCATTTATTTTAATAATGTTTATAATTCGTTTTGGATTAACGCCATATTCCTACAATCTTAAGACATATTATCTTTGAGTCTTAATCCAAGACGAAATAGTACCAAGGGAAAATCACAGGATTTTCGTGCGTGAGTGGTCTACTCAACAATGTTTTGCTCATGCTAGAGCAAGGAAACTAATTGAATGTGAAGTTTGGATTTGGCAGCCCTATTCAAAATGGTGACGTGTGCTATTGGAATGAAAATTCCAGTACAAGGTAAATTCTTAATTTATGGTAATTTCCATTATATTATTACCTTAATTTCTTCACCTTGAATGAGGAAATACATTGTATCATAATTCTCGGCATTAAATGTGAATTATGATGGATTTAAAACTATATTTTATGGAGAAATTATATCATGGGTCATCATCGCCACGTCATCCATATGACCAACCAATTAAATGTATCTATTTCATTAATTTTTTCATCTCATCTTTTTTACCAAGTGAATCTTCACTAATATTTACTGTAAATTAAATTTAAAAATAATTTTTACCAAGTGAAGATTCACTTGGTAAAAATATGAGATGAGAAAATTAATAAAATGAATGCATTTGATTGGTTGGTCCCAACGTGACGAGAATGACCCGTGATATAATTTTTCATATTTTATGATATTATTTTGATTACATAATCATGATAATATTTTTATGATTTTATTACCTTACATTAAGTATGGCATTGAATATGAAAATATGGTAATTTTAGAGCCATATATGCCGACTTTTCTTGGAAAGGAAATTAAAATTATAAATACATTGACAACATGTATTTTCGTAATATTAATACCTTAAATAATGATATTTTATGGTATGTTTTAATTAAGGCTATTCTTTAATTTTTTTGTCTTTAATATGAAATATTAAATATGGCATGAATATTTTCCTTCATACTAATAATTTTCTTTTGAGAAATTTTATAGTGACGAATAGGATATCCAGAAGAAGTCTTGATTTGTTTTGGAAACAAAGATCTCTTAAATAATTCGTTTCGATAATTAATTCCTGCCGTTTTAACGGGTTTACTTGATATTCCAAACAAAAACCAATGGAATTAAAATCAAATGATTAATTCCTTTTGATTTCTGTTGGTTAAACAGAATTAAGTTGGATTGATATCTTTGTTGTTTAACAGAAGATATAATAGAAATAAATTACTAAATTTATTTCTTCATTAGAATCTTGCGTTGATTCTAATTTTTGGAAAGAAAATAAATCATTGAATTTATTTTCAAGAGAATCTTGTATGATTCTAACGTTGCGGGGAAAATAAATCATTGAATTTATTTTCGTGAGAATCTTGTATGATTCTAACGTTACGGGGGAAAGAACTTCCTTAAGCATAAGAGAATGAAACCCATAAACGGTGATTGAAAGACAATTTGAAAGTGCATGTCTAGGATTGGTTCTTTGAAAGACTTGGTACTTAAGCGTGCCTAGTGCACCACCTCTCTTTTCATAAGTTACCTGCCTGGTGCACTGGTCATTATTGTTCTTTCTATTAGACCGTGGGAACTTTTGTTTCACGTTTTAGTTTACTAAATTCCTAACGTCTAACAAAAGTTAGAAATTGTGCCTCTGGTTCTGGATTTAGGTTCTAACTAAATTCCTGACAATGAACAGATTCATAATATTCCATTTATGGTTTGTGACTATGTGACACAATGAAAAAAAACCAATAAAATTTATTTGAAAGAATTTCAAAATATGTTACATATTTGACCATGATAAACTTGGTCAAAAAATCTGAAAAATGAAGATTCTTCCTATTATTTGAGAGGATAAGATAAATATTGCTAAGACAAATATTGCTAAGACAAATATTGCTAGGGCAAACATAGTGGAAGTAAAAAATGACTTAAAGTCAGGAAGCTAAATTTCATGGGAAATGCTTCAATTGCCATAAAACAGGGAACAAGTCTTAGGACTATAGACTCCCAAATGAGATCAATGTCGTGACAAATTTTGTAACAATTGATGTGGTAGAAAATTGTTTGAAGGAAAATTTATTACCTTCATTGATGATAACACAAACTAATGTTATGTGCATTTGCTTAAAAGCAAAGATGCTATAGAGAAATTATTCTCTATAAGTAGGATATTGAAACCCAAACTTAATAATTTGATTAATTTGGGGAGAAACTCTATGTAAGTAACGCTACATCCAAGGGTACAATGATTTTGAAGATAATAATTGAAACTTCAAAATGTACCTAACATGTGGGGGAAGTTGCTCTATCAACTAATTACCTTTAAATAAGGTATCTCAAAATAAAAGAGACAAGACACCATGAGTTATGGATGAAAATAAAACATTCCTACAACTACATAAAAATGTGGGGGTATCCTGTAAAGGTAATGTTCTCATTACCAAAATAAATGAAAATAAGTGGACTATATTTTCATTGACTATATAGAACATAGTGACAGATATCAATTTTTTGTGTACAAACAGATTCACAAGAATGTGATAATGGAAACAAAGAATGGCTCATTCTTTGAAAATATATTTCTTATATAATTAAGGAAGCTAATCCAAGTTCAATGAACGAACTTTGGAGACTATCAATGAAAATAGTCCATACGTTCAACAAAAGGTTGAAACCAAGATATTGTCATAATGACAATTAAGTGTGACAAATTTGTGTATGTCAAAACTAGGATATATGATCCTATGTTGATGACATACAATGAAATGGTAAATATACCAAAGACTTGTCAAATTCAAGATTAACATGAAAAATATGAGATTGATAGATTTGATTATGGGCATCCAAATCAAACAGTCACTTGAAGGTCTCATATTGACACAGTCACAATACGTGGACAAAAGAAGGTTGGCAAGGATGTTCCCGGCATAGCCAGAACTCCAATAAATACGAGCCAATATTTGTTCAAAGTGGAATATGCAAGGGTCATAGGCAGTCTAATGTACCACATGAGCTTGCACTAGACCAAATATTGCTTTTACTGTTAGCAGTTTAAGCAAGATTCACAAGCAATCTAGGTGAAAACCACTGGAAAGCAATTGTGAAGGTATTGAGATATCTTAGATATACTCAAAACTATGAATTACATTATTCCATAAGGATTTTTCGATGCCAGATATCAAAGGCGCAAGTGAATATGTTTCACATCGAAGGAAGGAGCTATGCCATGGAATTTCTCAAGACAAATGGTTACAACTAGATTCATAATGGAATTTGAGTTTTAGCTCTAGACAAGTTTGTAGAAAAAGTCAAATGACTTTAAAATGTCTTGGAGGATATTCCTGAATGGCCAAAGCATGTACCAACAATATTCATATACTGAAAACCAAAAATTGGTAGAGAATAAAGCTTTATGTACAACGGTAAGTCGAGACATATGCGTCGTTGACATAACACCGTTAGACAATTGATCTCAAATAGAGTTATCAAAGGATAACGTTGTGGATCCACTAACCAAAGGGTTAAATCGAGATCAAGTTAAGAAAACATCGAAAGGAATAGAATTAAAGCCTAGAAAAATTTAAGGCACTATGTGACAGAAACCCTACCTAGTTGACTGGAGATCCCAAGATTTAGGTTCAAAAGGACAACCTAATTGCATAGACCTGATCTGTCACTATGGGGATACCTATCCCCAAGTCTGTTCCTATGATATAAATAGTGATCCAAAGGGGTGTAGGCTAAGCAAAGCTTTTAATAACCATTGTGTGCTTCGGTGGGCCGAGTAACATAAGTCACCTATGTAAGAGTGAAGTGCAGCCGCTTCAAGAAGACTACTGGGCATAGTTCTTTCAAACTCTTGCAGAACCAGGCGATGTCCACAGCCATATGGACATAACCATGAGAACTAAAACTCTTGTTAGAGAGATAGTTGTGTGAAGTATATCATCGTTTACACAAACGGCTGAACAGTTCAAGGACATCACGTCTACTTGTTAGCTAGTAAAGTAAATATGCTTTCACAAGGGAAGGTTCAAATGAGGAAACCTACCTATCCTATGCAGCTATCGATTGTAGAACCTATCACCACATCGAGTCAAAATGGTTTTGATAAAATCATCAATTTCATTCATGTGGGGGATTGTTGGGAAAAATGTGAGGAAATGGTAACTTTGAGCCATATTACGAAAGGGTAAAGGTGGAGATTTGAATAATGATTCTATTGGATCTTATTCTACTCTATGAGACCTTTACAACGGTATCTCATATGCTCAAATTGGTTGAGTGATGAATGGGAAATTGATGCTCAAAGTATGGTGGTTGTGAATTGAGTAAGGAAGTGAAAGCCCCATTATCCCACATTAGTAGGATAAATAGCTTGGGAAATGTTTATATACACTTACCATCTTGGTGGTTATTGAATTACTTGAATGGAAACTATGCATCGCTCGCAGGTGCAGGGGGTACAGATCGAAGCTCGTCGAACCCATTCGGGTTGGGGCGCACCCACACGACGTATATTTTTGAATATTTTACTCACTTCGAATAATTTTTTACTTACAAATAAAATATCTTTTTGAAAATTCTGAATATAAAAGGGAAAATTCGAATATTTTTGAATATTTTGAATATAAAAGGGAAAATTCAAATATTAAAAGGTAATGAGTGCAATTCACAAGAATATTCCGTTTTGAATATGGTATTAACAATTTGTTACCGTTTTAATTCAGTCAACCATTAATTCAGAATATTATATTTTCCATATTTTCCTCCTCTATTCCCCTATAAATAACGAGCCTTTTTCCCAGTTTTACATCATCTCAAAAATTCATCTTCTTCAAAACTTTATGGTATTTTCGGTGATAGGCGAAGGCAAGGTTATGTTCGTGATCTCTACAGTCATGCTACTGTTGAAGATCATCAGTTGTTGTATCTTGGGAGACTGGCGACCAAAACAACTCAAACGCCAAGGAGTAGTTGAAATCTGTCTTAAGGAAACTGCGTTTGTGCAGGCATCAACTTGTTTCCTTTCGGTTTGGTTTATTCAAATCTTATTTTGTTTAAATAAATCTGTATTTTTCATTTATTTTAATAATGTTTATAATTCGTTTTGGATTAACGCCATATTCCTACAGGCTTCCCTAGTCCACGGACGTTCCAGCTAATTAACCTCATGGCATTCAGTTGTCCTGCTTCGCAGAGCCAGCCGATATCTCTTTTGTTACTCCAGGTGTAGCAAAATCAATATTCCCTGAAATTGACGGCACCTCCGCCACAAGTCGCGGCCTTTTCTTTCCATCCACAATAGGTATAGGATTTTCTTATAAAATATATTTTGTGAAAATAACACATTTTTAGATTATTTATAAAAAAATCATAATGCCAAAAAATACCTCCAACGTTTAACTGAATAGTCATTTTAGTTCTCATTCTTTTTTAAAACGTTTTAACTCTCAACATTTTATTTTGGGTCAAAATAATCCCTTTTTAGATGAAAACCGTTAATCAACTAACGATCTTCTACGAAGACTTGACGTTCTTGCATGGCACAAGATGCTGACACGGCAATGCCACATACACTAAGATGATGATATGGCAAAAATGCCACGTCAGTAAAATTTCCACATCAGTAAAATTCATCATCTCATTGTTTTTTTTTTAATCACAAAAATTCGTTATTGAGGCTAAAGTAACTCAAACCCCGGGCTATTGGGAAAGAGTTTCAACACACAAACCATCAAACCAACCCTTCTACTTGATATATTTCTAAACTAAGTTTATTTTAACTTTAACTTTAACTTTAATTGAAATTAAAGGAGTAAACCAAACTTTCCCTTTCGAGGAACCCTAATTATTTAAGAACAACCCATTCACACAATATATAAACGAAAATACAAAATTAAGATTTCCAAAATAAAATCACGCACCAGAAAAATCAAAATAAAATAAAATATTGTTTGCAAAACACTGACCTTGAAAATTTTGATCTTTTTGCAATAACCACTATAGGTTTTGGGGTTTTCTGCTTCGATACAAATGCTCCTATTTAGATCAACGAATCAAAAATTATTATGTCGATTTCAAGTTTTTTTTTTTCAGTTTTGATTTGGGAAATGTTAAGTCGATTGAACTTTTAGGACTGAGTTGACTTAGGCTTTGGTAATCCCTTCTTGTTAATTTATCCCATGTTTCTTTTATTTTATTTAATATTTTTTGATTAATTTTAAAAGTTTTAAAAAATTACATAATAAACACATAAAATTTAAAAGTTCATGATACATAATCAAAACACAAAAATTAGTGATTTGAAGTTAGTTTTAAGTTGATATATATATATATATATTAAAGTTTATCACCAAAAAGACATTAAAAATATTAATCTCATTTTTTTTCTTTTGAATCACAGTATGAGAATGTAATACCTCTCTATTTAATTAAAAAAATATTTGAAAATTTTAAAACTTAAAAGTACATAATACAAACATAGAAATAATTTAGAGATTTAAATTTAGTTTTAGGTTAAAATATTAAGGAACCTAAAATAAAAATATAATTTAAAACTAAAAAATAAATATATTATAAGTATCGGGTAGGGTAGGGTAGGGTACCCGGTTACCAAAACATTTAGCCCAAACCCAGCCCAACTACCCGAAAAAATCCTGGGTCGGGTACCTTACTCGGTCAGGTAATTTTTTTAAAAGAATTACTCAGCTTTTTAAAGTTCGGGTCGTCGGGTCGGGTCAACCTGGTCGAGTATTTTTGAACACCCCCAATGACGATGGTGATGATTAGGGATGGTAAAATAATTTGAATTTAATGGTTTTAGTTCTATTCAAGGCCGAGTGGATAATGTTTTAAATTAAAAGTTTCAATCAAGAAGGTTGGTCCCAATGGTACATAACTTGGTATCGCTTAAGTATGTCTAGAGTTCGAGGTCTTGTGTATATAAAAATATCTTTGTCAGGAGACTCACCCACCAAAGCCAGGTGCAATGTGAGTCGGTCCGAATTAGTCAGGGCAAAGCCATGAAGAAAATGGAGGACAACCAAAAAAAGTTCAAGTTGGATAAGTTCAAATTTAAAGTTTCAAGTTGGATCAACTTCGGATTTAACTTATATTGTTTCGCCTCTAAAATATTATTAGAACATGTCCTTTTGTTTAACCACTGATATTAGATATATGGGTTAATTAATTTGAATAAGATTTTGTAGAAGTTTAATAGGGGACGACCATCCCAATTCAGTTTTCTTCCTCCGCAACGTCAAGATTCGAACCCTAACCCTGTTAAAAGGACCTAACATCTCATCTTACTAAACCAAATGATTGTTATAATTTTAATTTTATATATTTTAATTATAATTTTCATTCTATTGTGTCGCTTTTTTAATCTTCTTTTTATATTTTTCATCACCGAGACAATAATATTTTTAACTGGTCGTTGATCGTTGTTCTTTTATTTCTTTCCTTTGTTTCGTTTTCTCTTCTTCTCTTAATATATATCTATGTTATTTTATTTGGAGTTATATTATTTTCTTTTGTTTAACTAGTCTTCCCCTTTCCTATGAAAATGATGGATGGTTTTATTCAGGGTAAACTACATAAATGACTACTATACTATGGAGTTGGTTTCGATTTGACAACTATACTTTTAATCGAAGCAATAAGGCCACTCAACTATTAAAATGAACTCAATATGATCATCTGTAGTTAAAACCTAAAGGAGGGAATGACGTGGTAGTTAGTAAAAATTTGTATAATTACACATTTGGTCTTCGTTACTTATACATTCTATCAATTTGGTCCTAATTTTAATTTAATAAAATAAATTAAACATTCAATTAGGTGTTGACATATGTCATCACCTTATTGGAGGAATTTAATTACTTATATTTGATTTAATAAATTTATTTTCCTCATCCAATCACGTGATGACACGTTTGAACCTAGGCAAGCATGGAAAGAATGTTGTGGTTTTACCATTGGGCCAAGTTTGCTTTTGTATTATGGTTTGAAAAATATAGTATGTGTCTCAATATGCAATTAATGCCAGGAAAAAATGAAATAAATATGGATTAAGGGGACTCAAACATAAATACATAAAATCATTTAAACCACTGAAATAAATCTATTAATTAAAATAATGTTTACAATATTATATATATATATATATATATATATATATATATTTAAATTAGTGTTAATACACGATGTAAAATAAAAATACTTTTAAGATTTTTGTATTTTTAAACCGAATTTAATAAATTTTTTTACATTTATTTCTATAATTTCACATATATAATGATTAAATTATTTTTTAACTTAATTAATAGTTTTAACATTTATTAAAAATATTTAATTAAATAGTTATATATGTGGAATTATATTAAAAGTTCAAAATTATATCAATTCATTTGAATTATGTTCTTGAGTTTAAATTTGTTAAATAAAATTTTAATAAAATTTTGATTTTTTAATATAATTTCACAAATATAATAATTTAATTAAAAATTTAATAAAAAATAAAATTATTAATTAAGTTAGAAAAATAATTCAATGATTACATATGTGAAATTATACAAAATAATTATGGAAAGAAAAAATATAATGAATTTAGTTTAAAAATACAAGGGTGTCAACTTTAATTTAATTAATAGATTTATTTGAGTGGTTTAGATGTTTTTATGCATCCCAAATGTATGAAATTCGAGTCCCCTTAATCCATATTTATTTCATTTTTTCTTGGCATTAATTGCATACTGAGACATATAGTATATTTTGCAAACTGTTACGACCCAGATTTCTGAATTCGAGAGTCGGTTTAACCCGAAGCGTAGGTTTCACGCTTGGGTCGAAGTGTTGGGCCTTCAGGAACCTTGTTGGGTTTGTTTTGAGTGGGTGGGCTTGCATTGGTTGGTTTTGGGTTGCTTAGAATGGCTTTGTGAGGGTAAAAGGGTATTTTTCACAAATGGAAGAAATAATGGGATAGGGTCTCTTTATTTCTCTGCAGAAAAGAGACCTTCGTGATCTCATGTTGTTCCCTTGTCATCATTCTTCATTTAGTATCCTTTATCCCAACCGAAAGCCACAACAAAAGGTCGAATCTTTGAGTTTTGTGGAGTGAATCACGTTTTGAGCATTGAGGAAGAATTGTTTAGCAATCAGGGATCTATAATCCAAGTGAAAGAGGTTAGAGAGGCATACAAGGTCCAAAGGAGGAACAAGACTTGAAGCTTGAGGTTGGGGGCTTTTCTCTTATTTCTAATTTAAGGTTAGTGCACTACTAACTCCCTTGTGTTCCTGGAAATCATCAATTCGATTGCTTGGTTGCTTGTGTGATATTTGGTGGTTTGAAATGCTTGGGTCTTCATTAATGGTAAATCCTAAGTTTGATGTTAATGTGGCTTAAAAATGATAGAAAACCACTTAAACTACCTTTCATAAATTGTATGATCGATTTGAGGTGTTACCTTTGGGTTTTGGGGGCTTGAGGGATGATTCTCGAACTCCAAAAAATGAGTTTTGGGTTCGAGTACCAATACGGGATGAACACGTATCATGTTAAAAATGTTAAAGTCGAGCAAATTTTGCAAGGGCATGTCGGTACACCTGTAGAGGTATCGATACCCACTGTTCTATTGAAATTCCAGTACAAAATGGGTATCGGTAAGCTTGGGAGTGTATTAATACGCATGGGGTATCGATATACCTCATCGTGTATCAGTACAGGGTGTTAGTTAAACCTTTTCGATGAGTAAATTGAGTATCGATACGTGTAAGTGGCTATTGGTACCCACTGGAGCGTATCAATACTCCTAAGTGAGTATCGGTATTACTAGACAATCTGTCCAAAATTTACGTTTTGAGTTCGAAGGGTCTATAATTCGAGGGCTAAGGCCTTTAATGTGGACTAATAACTAGTAAAATTGAGAGATCGAGTTTCTAGCCTCATATACGTGGATAATGAGTAATAATTTACTAAAGCCTTGATGACTTGTTTGTGTGAAATAATAAGGATCCTTGGTGGATCGGTTAAATGTTGTGTGCTTTGTAAGGGCACTGTATGGTAGAGAACCTTGTTTGATGGGATCCGAATACCCAATGAGAGTGTTGCAACACAAGTTGATGAGATTTTTAAATGCACGTTTTTGAGGCTATGTGACACCGGACCTCATCCGATGATACTCGATGAGAGATTCTGAGTATGAATGTATATTTTTGAGGCTGTATAACATTGAGTCTCATTATTAGTGTACGTTCTTGAGGTTGTGTGACATCGGGCCTCACTTCAGGTTTGTTGGTATGATGTATGCATGTTGTGTGAGATAATACATTCTTGTTTGTTATGTGTTTAGGTGGTTATGATAGCGCCATTGCTTATCTTACCATGATATTATACTTGTCACATGCTCCTAATTATGATTTGCATGAAGCATGGTTGAGTGGAAGTGTATCCAATAAGCTTCATTGGCTCAGCGTTCGAAATTGTTGTTTTCGTTCGCATGTTAGTAGGTTGACGTGCATTGCGAGAGCACCATTAGAGTAGCACCTCTGCATCGACTTGTGTCCGAGTACAGTACTTAGACTTATTTGGGCTTTGTATTCGTAGGACCTTATGTTGTATTGTAACTCTTATTTTGGATTTTAACTTATGAGTCGAATACTTTTAAATTATATATTTTAAATAGAGCTCTCATGTAACGATTTAACTATTTTACTTATATCAAGTATTTTAACTTAAAGGCTTTTACAAAATGATGGTGTTTGGGCTAAATCTAGTGGTAGACTTTTTGGCTTTATTGTTGGGCTTGAGGCCCAATTGTAACATCCGGGTTAGAGATGTTACAACAGTGCTATCAGAGCCTAAGTTTAGCCGATTTTAGAAAACCCTAAGGGTGTTTAGAGGATCGTATAGGCATTTGGCGAAAATGTTGCCCATAAGTCAAAGTTGTACTTATTTGAACTTATTATTTGATGGTCTAACCTTAATTGTTTGCTTGTACAAAAAAAAGAATCATGCCAAGAAAGGCATGAGATCATGAGGAGAGCTGAGCTCTCGGGAAAGAAGCTACGATGAGGATTATGTTCTTGGCACTAAGGAGATATCAGAGGATGGGAGTAGCTGGGGGCTACCTATTTCTCTCATTTGCATCAAGCCCTTCACCGAATTGTGAGGGTCATACCTAACCTTTTGTCTACCCCCCGTGAGGCATCGATTGAGAGGGTGTACCACCACGGTGTTATAAACTTTCTTAGATTGGGACAAGATAACCTGGTTAAGACCGATCAAAGGTGAGAGACACATGTTAGATCATACGTCATATGGGATTGAGATCTGAAAACAAGTTGACATGTGTTCTTTCCCTATTGAAAAAGAATGCTTGAGAATGGTAGGAAACCATCGAGTTGGGTTGGTATCCTAACCAACCTACTTGAGATGACTTTTTGGAAGAATTTGAAAAGAAGTATATATGATAAGTCCACATCGACAGTTTGAGGGATCGATTCAACCATTTGGTACAAGGAAACCGGTCAGTCTTTGAGTATGAGCAAGAATTTCTGTAGTTGAGTAGATATGCCCCTGAGTTGGTTGCTACCAAGAGAATGAGATGCAAGAGATTTTTAAAGGGTTTGAGGAAGGAAATTCAGACTTATTTGACTGCTGCCCCACCATAAGTGTTTTCAAAATTGACAGTTAGTGGCAAGTCGCTTGAGTAAGTGCAAAGTTTGACCTATGGCCTGTCTGGTGGGCAAGGAAGCTCAAGTAGGAGAACTCAGAACTTCTCCGATAACTCACAGTCTTATTTCGGGAGGAATAAAAGCTGTTAGAATTTGAGATCAGATCGTAGGTCAGAGTTAGCTAGTCGTAGAAGGCCTTCATCGTCTTTAGCCATAATGAGTCTAGAAGGCTCACAGAGGAGTACGAGTGCACCAGTTTATGATTAGTGTGGGCATAAGCATAGAGGCGGGGGTTGGAGGACATTTAGAGTTTGCTTTGAATGTGGATCACCAGACCATTTCGTGAGAGATTATCCAGCAGCTGTTAACACCATTCAGGTTTAGACACTGATGACCTCTCATCCAGTTTAGAGGGGTCAAGGCTTTGCTAGAGGAGGAGCTATGTCCGGACACTAGAGCAGGGGTACGGTCCAGTCCACTACTAGGGCATCAGTGAGGCAGTATGCAGTCAAGGCCCAAGAGGACTGTGAGGCTACCAATGTTATCTCAGGTATGTTTACCTTGTTCTTTGCTTCTATTGTTACTCTCGTGGATTCATGGTCTACTCATTCCTACATCCGTAGTGGAATATCTTAGTTTAAGAGTATCCCTGTTGAGGATCTTGAGATAGAGGTTCGTGTGACGAGTCTATTAGGGTACAATATATTAGTGGATAAGGTGTATTGAAAGTATCCGATTGAGGTTTAGGGTGCAATCTTTTCGGTAGATTTGATGGTGTTACCATTTCAAGAATATGATGCTATTCTAGAGATGAATTGGCTCTTTGAGCATGATGCGAGTTTGGGGTGTAAAGTGAAGATCCTTAAGCTTCGTAGTTTAGACGAGACGAAGTTAGTAGTGAAGGGTGAGAAGAATTCTTGTTTTTCCAATGTAGTGTCGACTTTGGAAACACAAAAGATGATCTAACAAGGTTGCGAGGCCTTTTTGGCTCACGTGGTTGACACAAGTGTTGAGAGTCTAACGTTTGAGGGTCTTCGAACTATTAGAGAGTTCGCCGATATATTTTCAAAAAATTTGCCCAAACTTCCTCCAAATTGTGAGTTAGAGTTTTGGATAGATATGATGCCCGATATGGCTCTAGTGTCCATTGCTCTATATCGCATAGCACCGACAGAGTTGAGAGAGTTAAATAACCAGATTTAAGAGTTGTTGGAAAGAGGTTTCATTCGACCAAGCATCTTACCTTGGGGTATACCGGTCTTGTTTGTTAAAAAGAAGGATGGGTCAATGAGGATCTATATCGACTATCGTCAGCTCAACAAGGTAATGATAAAGAACTGTTATCCCCTACCAAGGATAAATGACATGTTTGATAAGTTGAGGGGTGCCCATGTATTTTTAAAGATCGACTTGAGATCGAGATATTACCAGTTAAAGATAATAGAAGAGGATGTTCAGAAAATCACTTTCAGGACGTTGTATGAATATTACGAGTTCTTGGTAATGCCTTTTGGGCTTACCAATGCACCAGCAGCTTTCATGGACTTGATGAACTGGATTTTTTAGCCTTATCTGGATTGGTTTATGGTGGTCTTCATTAATGATATATTGATTTACTCAATCTCAGATGAGGAACATGATTATCATCTTCGTATTGTTCTTTAGACCTTAAGGGAGAGGCAACTTTTTGCTAAGCTTAGCAAGTGCAAGTTTTGGCTCTCCGAGGTAGCTTTTTGGGCCACACTGTTGCAACGGATTGAGTTCGAGTTGATCTGTAAAATATTCAAGTAGTGGTGGAGTAGAAACTACCTAGGAATATTGCGAAAATTTGTAGTTTTCTTAGGCTTACCGAATATTATCGTTGTTTTTGTTAATGGCATTTCTATCATAGCGGCACCTATGACCAAGTTATTATAAAAAGGAGTTCCGTTTGAGTAGAATGAGAAGAGACAACAAAATTTCGAGTAGTTGAATGTTTATCTTACGAAAGTGTAGCGATCCTAAAAAAGCGAGGTTTTAAGGTGTTGAGGGTCTTTTGGGGTATTTTAAAAAATATTTTTCATTGGAGTTTTAAAAACGCATTATTTCAAAAATGGAGTCGCCACCGGCCACTTAAGGTGGACCGGACACCGTAAAACCAGAGATTTTAAAAATGTCGGGTTCGGAAGTCGGTTACGGATGGGGAAGGATTAGCACCCCCACAACGCACAAAATTGGTACTTTGATAATTACCGTTTTATTAATATTAAACTCTCTGGATTAATGTGACGATTAAATTAAAATTCTGTTATATGTGCGAGTAAATTTTAAAAGCCCCGTTATCCGAGAGTAAACGCCCAACCACCATCACTACGCCTGATACTGGCCCCGTTTACGCTCGGATAAAAGGGCACCGCATTGACAAAAATATATATCCGAAATGCAACTTAAAACATGACAAACATAAATAAATACATAATATACGTATTAAATACCTATATATAAAAAATTAAAATATAGAAAACTATATATATTATAATGTATATACACATATATTTAAAACTAAAAAACATATATTAATTTATAACATATAGAAAGAAACATGTGAAGAAAAAATATGTTATACATATTATACTTTAATATTACAATAACTTTACAATATACTTTACATCATACTAATGCTATAATATACTACATAATACGATAAAAATATATATGGTATAAAAACAAGTAAAAAATATATATAATATAATATATAATACACAAAAGTTATCAAATACTTACATATACATAGCTTTTTTCAAATATATAAACATAGTATATATATATCTAAAAACATATACTTAGATAAAAAGAAGCATAGTATACACATATATTACTTAATATATATATATAACGCAATATACATAGATACATACTAAAACACACATATATATACGCACATATACACAAAGAAACAATTATACAAGAACAAATAAAAGAAATATTACGACAAAACCACATATTAAGCATGTCAAAAATAAAGATATACATACATACCGTACATGTAGAAAAAAATAAGAGAATAAAACAAATATGAATCATGATAAAAAAAACACATATTTATAGATGAGAAAATAAAAAATATTAAACAACCACCAAAAATTAATTTAAACACAATCTAACAAGACATAGAAACATATGATCATAAAAATATATAAAAACATAAGAACTAAAATAAAGAAAATATTACTAATAAAACATCATTTCTATTAGATCATGAAAAAAAGGATTATGCTACAAACATACATAAAAAAGGATACCCAAACCTAAATATAGTAGAGAGTTCTCTCCTTTTTCTTTCTCAATTTGTGGTATCTTCAAAATAAAATGAGAGTCCCTCCCCTCCTTTTTTTGCTACTACTGAGAGCTCCTCTCTTTCTTTCTTTTTTCAATCTGCCATCCCCCCTTTTTTGTCCAAATTGTTGGTCTTTAATGTGGATGATGGGGAGGGGAAATAAGGGATGTTGGTGGCGTGTAGTGTGGGAAATTAAAGATGATGTTAGAATGGTGGGTGAGCAAGGCATGGGGAAGCATGAGGGAGTGTTGGCATGGAGGGTGAGGCATGCGTGGGCTTTTCAGGGCATGGGTTGCCATGCCTTGATATTTAATTAGTTCTTTTTGAATTTGCTATTTCTTTTTTTTGAATTTGGTTCGAATAGGGTAAATGGTTCGAATATAATTTAGGGCCCAGACAAAAATGGGTATTACAGATGCCCATCTTTGCTCATTGCTGTGTAACAGGAATAGAGCAAAGACAAAAGAATAACCATTTTTGTCCGGTTTGGCTGAACTTGTCTCCTCTTTTGACGTGTGTCTTCTTTCTTTAGTAGATCTTCTTTCTTTTTAACGCATGTCTTCTTTCTTGTCTTGGTTGATCCACCTTGTCACTCTTGGGAAGCAAAATCTTCAAAATAGGGGGTTGTCTGTTGGGGAAGCAAAATGAGTTCAACTTGCTACATTATTGACAACGATGTGATTCCTAAGAAAACTTGACCCAGCTGCAACACCGGCGAAGAGGCAGGGTTTACAAAATTCGATCCAGCTGCAACACTGGCGAAGGGGCAGGACCGATGGATGAAAATTCCAATGTCTGATCCAGTTACAACTCTGACGAAGAGGCAGTATCGGGAAATTGAAAACTTCTTCTTCTTCTTTTTCTTTCTTTTTCTTTTTATTTTTTTGCTTTTTTGCCTTTTTGCTCCTTTTTGCTTTTTTCATTTTTCATTTTTTCTTTTTCCTTTTTAATTTTTTTAATAAATATAAATAATTGGAAGTTGGTAAATTTTGACCAAGCTACAACACTAACGATGAGGCAAGGTCTAAAATTAGTAACGTTGATCCAGCTACAACACCGACGAAGAGGCAAGATCAAGAGTTAGTGAATTTGGTCTAGCTGCAACACCGACGAAGAGGCAAGACCGAAAGTTAGTAAAATAGGTTCAGCTACAACACCGACGAAGAGGCAGAACCGAAAGTTAGATTTGACCAAGCTACAACACCGACGAAGAGGCAAGGTCTGAAGATTTGATCCAGCTACAACTCTGACGAAGAGGCAGGATTGGTGGATGAAAGTTCTGATGTTTGATCCAGCTACAACTCTAACAAAGATGCAGGATCGAAGGATTGAAAGCTCATTTTGATTTTTTCTTATTTTCTTTCTCTTTCTCTTTTTTTCTTTTTTTTTCTTTTTTTTTCTTCTTCTTTTTTCTTTTCGTTTTTATCTTTTATCTTATTTCCTTTTTTTTTAAGATACAACATTGATACAACTAGAAAGTTAGTAAATTTTGACCAAGCTACAACACCGACGAGGAGGCATGGTCTAAAGTTAGTAATGTTGATCAAGCTACAACACCGACGAAGAGGCGAGATCAAGAGTTAGTGGATTTGGTCTAGCTACAACACCAACGAAGAGGCGAGATCAAGAGTTAGTGGATTTGGTCTAGCTACAACGCCGAAAAAGAGGCAAGACCGAGAGTTAGTGAATTAGGTTCAGCTACAACACCGACGAAGAGGTAGAATCGAAATTAGATTTGACCAAGCTACAACACCGACGAAGAGGCAAGGTCTGAAGATTTGATCTAGCTACGACTTTGACGAAGAGGCAAGATCAGAGAGTTGGTTTCTTTGCGATCAAGCTACGACTTTGATGAAGAGGCTTGATCAGAATTTGGCAAATTTGGTTCAGCTACAACCCCGACGAAGAGGCAGAACCAGAAAATTGGATTTGACCAAGCTACAACACCGATGAAGAGGCAAGGTCTGAAGATTTGATCCAGCTACGACTCCGACGAAGGGGTAGGATCAGATGGTTTTCTTCTTATTTTTTTCGATCAAGCTACAACTCTGACGAAGAAGCATGATCAGACTTTGGCAAATTTAGTTCAGCTGCAACACTGACGAAGAGGCGGAACCTTAAATTTATAAAGTTTGATCTATCCACACCATCAACGGAGGGGAAGATCGGATTTCAGCAACACGGGTCTTACTATACCATCAACGAAGGCACAAGATCGGCAAATGATAACGACTTGATTTTCATTTTGATTTGATTTTTTTTCAGATTTTTTTGGATTCTTTAATTTTTTCCTTTTTCTTTTCCTTTTTGATTTTTTTTCTTTCTCTTTTTTTGATTTTTTTTAAATTTGTTCTTTTTTTGATTGATTTTTTTAGCTACAACTATAATAAAAAGGTAAATTTCGAGTAAAATTTAGGTCTAGCTGCAACATCGTCAAAGAGGCAAGACCTGGAGAGGATTTGATCTGTTACACCACTGGCGAAGAGACTAGATCAGCAAAATGTAGGACCCACTACACCACCGACAAAGAGGTAGGATCGAATGGAAACTTTGATCTGCAACACCGATGAAGACGAGATCTGGATAGTTTTTTGATCTGCTACCACTGACGGAGAGACTAGATCAGCAAAATGTAAGACCCTCAACACCACCGACGGAGAGGTAGGACTGAATGGAAAATCTTATCTGCAACACCGACGAAGATGAGATCTGGATAGTTTTTGATCTGCTACCACTGACGGAGAGACTAGATTAGCAAAATGTGAGACCCGCTACACCACCGATGGAGTGGTAGGACCGAATGAAAAATCTGATCTGCAACACCACTAACGGAGGCAAGATCTACATTAAGTTGGCGTACCACCACTAATGGAGGCATGATTTGCAAGATGTTGAATTGTTGTACCATTGACGGCGAGACGATGTCTAGAAAAATTTGCTCTATTTCTCTATCGACAGAGGGCATGATCTGAAAAGAATTTTTGTTGGCAGAAATGATAGTTAGGAAAATGTTGGTGTCCACCACACCATCGTCGGAGGAATGAGATCCTAAAATAAAAAAAAAACATTTATTAGTAACTGTTCAAAAACTTGTCACTTATACCTTTTATTTTAGATGTTTAAGCATTTTTTGTGTGTTTTTGGCCTCCTGCATGACTAAGTTTGGACATCTTGTCGTTTCCCCCATGTTGAGGATGTTCGGGCTCTCATTCGAACCTGTTTGTAAGCAAAAATGCATGCATGATTTTTATGCCTAAATGCATGTGTCTATCTTAAATGCATGGTGACTTCCGTGTATGCACTTAATCTAAATGTATGACATATGAAAAAATGGTTTAATCCAAGATGAATGCAACTAAATGCATGAATGTGATATGATTTTCTTTTGGTCCTCAAAGGGATGCCCTGACTCCTCACTGGTCTTATCAGGATCTTGATCTTTTGCATGTGATGGTGCCCTAACCTCTTCTTGGGTTCGATCATCCATCTGGGTGCATGCCCCAACATTTTGTTCGTTCTTATGCTATCTTCTGAAACTGCTCTTGAATTTAACACTTTGAGTGCAGATTATGTTGCCCCCTAAGTTGGGTTCATAAATTGTGTGGTGGTTCATGGCAGCTCATTATTATTATTTTTTGGATTGGGTGCAGTTTTGTAGACTATGGTTAAGGATGCAAGAGTTTGACTCGGCAATGAAGGCTGGACCTTGGCAAAGAATGCCCCTAAACTGGGACCTTGTTAGAGGCACAATAATTGTAAAAGATATGGATGGTGCTTTTGGACATGCCCCAAGATCAGGCTCGTGTAGAGGTTCTGTAAGGTGCTAGGTCGACCAACTTTGTTGTATCTAATGGGGTAACCCGGGGACCAGTCTCAAAATGAATGCATGTAAAAAAACAAAGTATGTCCTATATGCGAATACACCAACGCAAAGATCAAAGTGTCCTAATATGCAATGCAGTGAATTCCAAAATGAACAGATATGATGTGATCACAAAAAAGGTCAATTTGAAATTAAAATAATAAAATGAATAAATTAAAGTAAACAGGGTAATAATAAAAGATTTTTACTCGGGCAAACCACTTGAACCAACACCTTTATGTCATGCAATGCTAATGCAATGATGTATGTCAAAAAGGGCAAAACAAAAAAGAAAACAAGTCAGTGCCGAATAAAATCAATAACAAACAAAACGACCCTATTTACATCCCGTCTAAAACACCTAGGTTATCTGCATGGCTCTAACAGGGTGGGTTTCTATATGTTCTCTACATGCAGTGTTGGTTCTAGGAGGTACCCGAATTGTCCTTGCTGTCCCCTACTAAGAGTAGTAAGGCCCCCGATCATCATCCATTATAGGCTTCTTTCAACCGGGTTCAATTCAAGAGGACCCATTCGCCTATGCCTACACGAAGGAACGATATCCTTACGAAAGCATAAGGTACTTGAGCCCCGAAGGTACTTGCTAGGCCTACACGGAGGAGCGATATCCTCACGAAAACATTAGTGTTTTCCCCCACTTAAAAAGGACAGGTTTATATGCCAAATTTTAAATGCGTTAAAATAAACACGCAATTATAACTGAATGTTAATTTAATAGTCACTTTAATCCGGAACTTCTGATATTAATAAAGTGGCAATCATTTAAAAAGCTCGACTCTCTTTTATTTTTGAAAACCAAAAAATGTCCCCAGCGGAGTCGCCATCTGTAGCGAACCTAAAAAACGAGGTTTTAAGGTGTTGAGGGTCTTTTGGGGTATTTTAAAAATGTTTTTCATTGGGGTTTTAAAAAAACGCATTATATCAAAAATGGAGTCGCCACCAGCCACTTAAGGTGGACCGGACACCGTAAAACTAGAGATTTTAAAAATGTCGAGTTGGGAGTCGGTTACGGATGGGGAAGGATTAGCACCTCCACACCGCCCAAAATTAGTACTTTGATAATTACCGCTTTATTAATATTAAACTTTCTGGATTATTGTGACGATTCAATTAAAATTTGGTTATATGTGCGAGTAAATTTTAAAAGCCCCGTTATCCGAGAGTAAATGCCCAACCACCATTACTACGCCTGATACTGGCCCCATTTACGCTCGGATAAAAGGGCACCTCATTGACAAAATATATATCCGAAATGCAACTTAAAACATGACAAACATAAATAAATACATAATATACGTATTAAATACCTATATATAAAAAATTAAAATATAGAAAACTATATATATTATAATGTATATACACATATATTTAAAACTAAAAAACATATATTAATTTATAACATATAGAAAGAAACATGTGAAGAAAAATATATGTTATACATATTATACTTTAATATTACAATAACTTTACAATATACTTTACATCATACTAATGCTATAATATACTACATAATACAATAAAAATACATATAGTATAAAAACAAGTAAAATATATATAATATATAATACACAAAACTTATCAAATACTTACATATACGTAGCTTTTTTCAAATATATAAACATAGTATATATATATATAAACATATACTTAGATAAAAAGAAGCATAGCATATACATATATTACTTAATATATATAACGTAATATACATAGATACATACTAAAACACACACATATATACGTACATATACACAAAGAAACAATTATACAAGAACAAATAAAAGAAATATTACGACAAAACCACATATTAAGCATGTCAAAAACAAAGATATACATACATACCGTACATGTAGAAACAAATAAGAGAATAAAACAAATATGAATCATGATAAAAAAAACACATATTTATAGATGATAAAATAAAAAATATTAAACAACCACCAAAAATTAATTTAAACACAATCTAACAAGACATAGAAACATATGATCGTAAAAATATATAAAAACATAGGAACTAAAATAAAGAAAAGATTACTAATAAAACATCATTTCTATTAGATCATGAAAAAAAAGGATTTTGCTACAAACATACATAAAGAATGATACCCAAACCTAAATATAGTAGAGAGTTCTCTCCTTTTTCTTTCTCAATTTGTGGTATCTTCAAAATAAAACGAGAGTCCCTCCCCTCCTTTTTTTGCTACTGCCGAGAGCTCATCTCTTTCTTTCTTTTTTCAATCTGCCATCCCCCATTTTTTGTCCAAATTGTTGGTCTTTAATATGGATGATGGGGAGGGGAAATAAGGGATGTTGGCGGCATGTAGTGTGGGAAATTGAAGATGATGTTAGAATGGTGGGTGAGCAAGGCATGAGGAAGCATGAGGGAGTGTTGGCAGGGAGGGTGAGGCATGCATGGGCTTTTCAGGGCATGGGTTACCATGCCTCGATATTTAATTAGTTCTTTTTGAATTTGGTTCGAATAGGGTAAATGGTTCGAATATAATTTAGGGCCCAGACAAAAATGGGTATTACAAATGCCCATCTTTGCTGAATGTTGTGTAATAGGAATAAAGCAAAGACAAAAGAATAACCATTTTTGTCCTGTCCAGCTGAACTTTTCTCCTCTTTTTTGACGTGTCTTCTTTCTTTCTTGAGATCTTTTTCTTTTAACAGCGTGTCTTCTTTCTTGTCTTGATTGATCCACCTTGTCACTCTTAGAAAGCAAAATCTTCAAAATAGGGGTTGTCTGTTGGGAAGCAAAAATGAGTTCACTTGCTACATTATTGACAACGATGTGATTCCTAAGAAAACTTGACCCAAATTGCAACACCGCGAAGAGACGGGGTTTACAAAATTCGATCCAAATGCAACACCGCGAAGGCGGGGACCGATGGATGAAAATTCTAATGTCTGATCCAGTTTACAACTCGACGAAGAGGCGATGATCGGAAATTGAAAACTTCTTCTTTTTTTTCTTTTTTTTTTTTTTTTTTTTTTTTTTTTTGCCTTTTTCTCATTTTTGCTTTTTTTTTTTTTCATTTTTCATTTTTTCTTTTTGCTTTTTAATTTTTTAATAAAGATAAAGAATTGGAAGGTGGTAAATTTTGACCAAGCTACAACACTAACGATGAGGCATGGTCTAAAATTTGTAACGTTGATCCAAATACAACAAACAAGAGGCAAGATCAAGAGTTAGTGAATTTAGTCTAGTTGCAACACCGACGAAGAGGCAAGACCGAAAGTTAGTAAAATAGGTTCAGCTACAACACCGACGAAGAGGTAGAACCGAAAGTTAGATTTGACCAAGCTACAACACCGACGAAGAGGCAAGGTCTGAAGATTTGATCCAACTACAACTCGGCGAAGAGGCGGGGATCGGTGGATGAAAGTTACGATGTTTGATCCAAATACAACTCGAACAAAGATGCAAGATCGAAGGATTGAAAGCTCATTTTGATTTTTTTATATTTTTATTTTTTTTTTTTTTTTTTCTTTTATTTTTTATTTTTTTTTTTCTTTTTTATCTTTTTCTCTTTTTTTTTTTTTTTTTAGATACAATATTGATACAACTAGAAAGTTAGTAAATTTTGACCAAGCTACAACACCGACGAGGAGGCATGGTCTAAAGTTAGTAATGTTGATAAGCTACAACATCGACGAAGAGGCGAGATCAAGAGTTAGTGGATTTGGTCTAGCTACAACACCAACAAATCAAGAGTTAGTGGATTTGGTCTAGCTACAAGAAAAGAGGCAAGACCGAGAGTTAGTGAATTAGGTTCAGCTACAACACCGAGAAGAGGCGAGAATCAAAAGTTAGATTTGACCAAGCTATAACACCGACGAAAAGGCAAGGTCGAAGATTTGATCTAGCTACTACTTTGACGAAGAGGCAAGATCGGAGAGTTGGTTTCTTTGCGATCAAGCTCGACTTTGATGAAGAGGCTTTATCGAATTTGGCAAATTTGGTTCAGCTACAAACCCCGACGAAGAGGAAGAACCAGAAAATTGGATTTGACCAAGCTACAACACCGATGAAGAGGCAAGGTCGAAGATTTGATCCAGCTACGACTCAAGCGAAGGGGTAGGATCGGATGGTTTTCTTCTTATTTTTTTCGATCAAGCTACAACTCGACGAAGAAGCATGATCGGACTTTGGCAAATTTAGTTCAAAGTGCAAACACCGATGAAGAGGCGGAACCTTAAATTTATAAAGTTTGATCTATCCACACCATCAACGGAGGGGAAGATCGGATTTCAAAACACGGATCTTACTATACCATCAACGGAGCAGCAAGATCGGCAAATAATAACAACTTGATTTTCATTTTGATTTGATTTTTTTTTTTTTTTTTTTTTTGGATTCTTTAATTTTTTCCTTTTTCTTTTCTTTTTTTTTTTTTTTTTTTCTTTCTTTTTTTTTATTTTTTTAAATTTGTTCTTTTTTTTTTGATTTTTTTAGCTACAACTATAATAAAAAGGTAAATTTCGAGTAAAATTTAGGTCTAGCTGCAACATCGTCAAAGAGGCAAGACACGGAGAGGATTTGATCTGTTACACCACCGCGAAGAGAGACTAGATCAGCAAAATGTAGGACCCACTACACCACCGGCAAAAGAGAGGTAGGATCGAATGGAAACTTTGATCTGCAACACCGATGAAGACGAGATCTGGATAGTTTTTTGATCTGCTACCACCGACGAAGAGACTAGATCAGAAAAATGTAAGACCCTCAACACCACCACCGGAGAGGTAGGACCGAATGGAAAATCTTATCTGCAACATCGACGAAGATGAGATCTGGATAGTTTTTGATCTGCTACCACTGACGGAGAGACTAGATTAGCAAAATGTGAGACCCGCTACACCACCGATGGAGTGGTAGGACCGAATGAAAAATCTGATCTGCAACACCACTAACGGAGGCAAGATCTACATTAAGTTGGCGTACCACCACTAATGGAGGCATGATTTGCAAGATGTTGAATTGTTGTACCATTGACGGCGAGACGATGTCTAGAAAAATTTGCTCTATTTCTCTATCGACAGAGGGCATGATCTGAAAAGAATTTTTGTTGGCAGAAATGATAGTTAGGAAAATGTTGGTGTCCACCACACCATCGTCGGAGGAATGAGATCCTAAAATAAAAAAAAAACATTTATTAGTAACTGTTCAAAAACTTGTCACTTATACCTTTTATTTTAGATGTTTAAGCATTTTTTGTGTGTTTTTGGCCTCCTGCATGACTAAGTTTGGACATCTTGTCGTTTCCCCCATGTTGAGGATGTTCGGGCTCTCATTCGAACCTGTTTGTAAGCAAAAATGCATGCATGATTTTTATGCCTAAATGCATGTGTCTATCTTAAATGCATGGTGACTTCGGTATGCACTTAATCTAAATGTATGACATATGAAAAAATGGTTTAATCCAAGATGAATGCAACTAAATGCATGAATGTGATATGATTTTCTTTTGGTCCTCAAAGGGATGCCCTGACTCCTCACTGGTCTTATCAGGATCTTGATCTTTTGCATGTGATGGTGCCCTAACCTCTTCTTGGGTTCGATCATCCATCTGGGTGCATGCCCCAACATTTTGTTCGTTCTTATGCTATCTTCTGAAACTGCTCTTGAATTTAACACTTTGAGTGCAGATTTTTGTTGCCCCTAAGTTGGGTTTATAAATTGTGTGTTGGTTCATGGCAGCTCATTATTATTATTTTTGGTTTGGGTGCAGTTTTGTAGACTATGGTTAAGGATGCAAGAGTTTGACTCGGCAATGAAGGCTGGACCTTGGCAAAGAATGCCCCTAAACTGGGACCTTGTTAGAGGCACAATAATTGTAAAAGATATGGATGGTGCTTTTGGACATGCCCCAAGATCAGGCTCGTGTAGAGGTTCTGTAAGGTGCTAGGTCGACCAACTTTGTTGTATCTAATGGGGTAACCCGGGACCATCTCAAAATGAATGCATGTAAAAAAACAAAGTATGTCCTATATGTGAATACACCAACGCAAAGATCAAAGTGTCCTAATATGCAATGCAGTGAATTCCAAAATGAACAGATATGATGTGATCACAAAAAAGGTCAATTTGAAATTAAAATAATAAAATGAATAAATTAAAGTAAACAGGGTAATAATAAAAGATTTTTACTTGGGCAAACCACTTGAACCAACACCTTTATGTCATGCAATGCTAATGCAATGATGTATGTCAAAAAGGGCAAAACAAAAAAAAACAAGTCAAGTGCCGAATAAAATCAATAACAAACAAAACAACCCTATTTACATCCCGTCTAAAACACCTAGGTTATCCGCATGGCTCTAACAGGGTGGGTTTCTATATGTTCTCTACATGCAGTGTTGGTTCTAGGAGGTACCAAATTGTCCTTGTTCTCCCCCTACTAAGAGTAGTAAGGCCCCGATCATCATCCATTATAGGCTTCTTTTCAACAAGGTTCAATTCAAGAGGACCCATTCGCCTATGCCTACACGAAGGAACGATATCCTTACGAAAGCATAAGGTACTTGAGCCCCGAAGGTACTTGCTAGGCCTACACGGAGGAGCGATATCCTCACGAAAACATTAGTGTTTTCCCCCACTTAAAAAGGACAGGTTTATATGCCAAATTTTAAATGCGTTAAAATAAACACGCAATTATAACTGAATGTTAATTTAATAGTCACTTTAATCCGGAACTTCTGATATTAATAAAGTGGCAATCATTTAAAAAGCTCGACTCTCTTTTATTTTTGAAAACCAAAAAATGTCCCCAGCGGAGTCGCCATCTGTAGCGAACCTAAAAAACGAGGTTTTAAGGTGTTGAGGGTCTTTTGGGGTATTTTAAAAATGTTTTTCATTGGGGTTTTAAAAAACGCATTATATCAAAAATGGAGTCGCCACCAGCCACTTAAGGTGGACCGGACACCGTAAAACTAGAGATTTTAAAAATGTCGAGTTGGGAGTCGGTTACGGATGGGGAAGGATTAGCACCTCCACACCGCCCAAAATTAGTACTTTGATAATTACCGCTTTATTAATATTAAACTTTCTGGATTATTGTGACGATTCAATTAAAATTTGGTTATATGTGCGAGTAAATTTTAAAAGCCCCGTTATCCGAGAGTAAATGCCCAACCACCATTACTACGCCTGATACTGGCCCCATTTACGCTCGGATAAAAGGGCACCTCATTGACAAAATATATATCCGAAATGCAACTTAAAACATGACAAACATAAATAAATACATAATATACGTATTAAATACCTATATATAAAAAATTAAAATATAGAAAACTATATTTATTATAATGTATATACACATATTTAAAACTAACAAACATATATTAATTTATAACTTATAGAAAGAAACATGTGAAGAAAAAATATATGTTATACATATTATACTTTAATATTACAATAACTTTACAATATACTAATGCTATAATATACTACATAATACAATAAAAATACATATAGTATAAAAACAAGTAAAATATATATAATATATATATAATACACAAAACTTATCAAATACTTACATATACATAGCTTTTTTCAAATATATAAACATATACTTAGATAAAAAGAAGCATAGTATATACATATATTACTTAATATATATATAACGTAATATACATAGATACATACTAAAACACACATATATATATGCACATATATACAAAAGAAACAATTATACAAGAACAAATAAAAGAAATATTACGACAAAACCACATATTAAGCATGTCAAAAACAAAGATATACATACATACATACATATACATGTAGAAACAAATAAGAGAATAAAACAAATATGAATCATGATAAAAAAACACATATTTATAGATGATAAAATAAAAAATATTAAACAACCACCAAAAATTAATTTAAACACAATCTAACAAGACATAGAAACATATGATCATAAAAATATATAAAAACATAGAACTAAAATAAAGAAAAGATTACTAATAAAACATCATTTCTATTAGATCATGAAAAAAAAGGATTTTGCTACAAACATACATAAAGAATGATACCCAAACCTAAATATAGTAGAGAGTTCTCTCCTTTTTCTTTCTCAATTTGTGGTATCTTCAAAATAAAACGAGAGTCCCTCCTCCTTTTTTTGCTCTGCTGAGCTCATCTCTTTCTTTCTTTTTTCAATCTGCCATCCCCCATTTTTTGTCCAAATTGTTGGTCTTTAATATGGATGATGGGGAGGGGAAATAAGGGATGTTGGCGGCATGTAGTGTGGGAAATTGAAGATGATGTTAGAATGGTGGGTGAGCAAGGCATGAGGAAGCATGAGGGAGTGTTGGCAGGGAGGGTGAGGCATGCATGGGCTTTTCAGGGCATGGGTTACCATGCCTCGATATTTAATTAGTTCTTTTTGAATTTGGTTCGAATAGGGTAAATGGTTCGAATATAATTTAGGGCCCAGACAAAAATGGGTATTACAAATGCCCATCTTTGCTGAATGTTGTGTAATAGGAATAAAGCAAAGACAAAAGAATAACCATTTTTGTCTGGTCTGGCTGAACTTTTCTCCTCTTTTGACGTGTGTCTTCTTTCTTCAGTAGATCTTTTTTCTTTTTAACACGTGTCTTCTTTCTTGTCTTGATTGATCCACCTTGTCACTCGTAGAAAGCAAAATCTTCAGAATAGGGGGTTGTCTGTTGGGGAAGCAAAATGAGTTCACTTGCTACATTATTGACGACGATGTGATTCCTAAGAAAACTTGACCCAGCTGCAACACCGACGAAGAGACAGGGTTTACAAAATTCGATCCAGCTGCAACACTGACGAAGGGGCAGGACCGATGGATGAAAATTCTAATGTCTGATCCAGTTACAACTCTGACGAAGAGGCAGTATCGGGAAATTGAAAACTTCTTCTTTTTTTTCTTTTTCTTTTTCTTTTTTTTTTGCTTTTTTGCCTTTTTTCTCATTTTTGCTTTTTTTTTTTCATTTTTCATTTTTTCTTTTTGCTTTTTAATTTTTTAATAAAGATAAAGAATTGGAAGGTGGTAAATTTTGACCAAGCTACAATACTGACGATGAGGCATGGTCTAAAATTTGTAACGTTGATCCAGCTACAACACCGACAAAGAGGCAAGATCAAGAGTTAGTGAATTTAGTCTAGTTGCAACACCGACGAAGAGGCAAGACCGAAAGTTAGTAAAATAGGTTCGGCTACAACACCGACGAAGAGGTAGAACCGAAAGTTAGATTTGACCAAGCTACAACACCGACGAAGAGGCAAGGTCTGAAGATTTGATCCAACTACAACTCTGACGAAGAGGCAGGATCGGTGGATGAAAGTTCTGATGTTTGATCCAGCTACAACTCTGACAAAGATGCAAGATCGAAGGATTGAAAGCTCATTTTGATTTTTTTTTTATATTTTTTATTTTTTATTTTTTATTTTTTCTTTTATTTTTTATTTTTTCTTTTCTTTTTTATCTTTTTTTCTCTTTTCTTTTTTTAAGATACAATATTGATACAACTAGAAAGTTAGTAAATTTTGACCAAGCTACAACACCGACGAGGAGGCATGGTCTAAAGTTAGTAATGTTGATAAGCTACAACATCGACGAAGAGGCGAGATCAAGAGTTAGTAGATTTGGTCTAGCTACAACACCGACAAAGAGGCAAGACCGAGAGTTAGTGAATTAGGTTCAGCTACAACACCGAGAAGAGGCAGAATCAAAAGTTAGATTTGACCAAGCTATAACACCGACGAAAAGGCAAGGTCTGAAGATTTGATCTAGCTACTACTTTGACGAAGAGGCAGGATCGGAGAGTTGGTTTCTTTGCGATCAAGCTACGACTCTGACGAAGAGGCTTTATCAGAATTTGGCAAATTTGGTTCAGCTACAACCCCGACGAAGAGGAAGAACCAGAAAATTGGATTTGACCAAGCTACAACACCGACGAAGAGGCAAGGTCTGAAGATTTGATCCAGCTACGACTCCGACGAAGGGGTAGGATCAGATGGTTTTCTTCTTATTTTTTTCGATCAAGCTACAACTCTGACGAAGAGGCATGATCAGACTTTGGCAAATTTAGTTCAGCTGCAACACCGATGAAGAGGCAGAACCTTAAATTTATAAAGTTTGATCTATCCACACCATCAACGGAGAGGAAGATCAGATTTCAGCAACACGGATCTTACTATACCATCAACGGAGGAGCAAGATCGGCAAATAATAACAACTTGATTTTCATTTTGATTTGATTTTTTCAGATTTTTTTGTTTTTTGGATTCTTTAATTTTTTCCTTTTTCTTTTCTTTTTTTCTTTTTTCTTTTTTTCTTTCTATTTTTTTATTTTTTTTTAAATTTGTTCTTTTTTTGATTGATTTTTTTAGCTACAACTGTAATAAAAGGTAAATTTCGAGTAAAATTTAGGTCTAGCTGCAACATCGTCGAAGAGGCAAGACCTGGAGAGGATTTGATCTGTTACACCACTGACGGAGAGACTAGATCAGCAAAATGTAGGACCCACTACACCACCGACAGAGAGGTAAGACCGAATGGAAACTTTGATCTGCAACATCGACGAATACGAGATCTGGATAGTTTTTTGATCTGCTACCACTGACGAAGAGACTAGATCAGCAAAATGTAAGACCCGCTACACCACCGATGGAGAGGTAGAACCGAATGGAAAATCTAATCTGCAACATCGACGAATATGAGATCTGGATAGTTTTTGATCTGCTACCAGTGACGGAGAGACTAGATCAGCAAAATGTGAGACCCGCTACACCACCGACGGAGAGGTAGGACCGAATGAAAAAGCTGATCTGCAACACCACCGATGGAGGCAAGATCTACATTAAGTTGGCGTACCACCACTAATTGAGGCATGATTTGCAAGATGTTGAATTGTTATGCCATTGACGGCGAGACGATGTTAGAAAAAATTTGCTCTATTTCTCTATTGAGAGATGGCATGATCTGAAAAGAATTTTTGTTGGCAGAAGTGATAGTCAGGAAAATGTTGGTGTCCACCACACCATCGTCGGAGGAATGAGATCCTAAACTGGAAAAAAACATTTATTAATAATTGTTCAAAAACTTGTCACTTATACCTTTTATTTTAGATGTTTAAGCATTTTGTGTGTTTTTGGCCTCCTTCATGACTAAGTTTGGCCATCTTGTCGTTTCCCCCATGTTGAAGATGTTCGGGCTCTCATTCGAACCTGTTTGTAAGCAAAAATGCATGCATGATTTTTATGCCTAAATGCACGTGTCTATCTTAAATGCATGGTGACTTCGGTGTATGCACTTAATCTAAATGTATGACGTATGAAAAAATGGTTTAATCCAAGATGACTGCAACTAAATGCATGAACGTGATATGATTTTCTTTTGGTCCTCAAAGGGATGCCATAACTCTTCACTGGTCCTATCAGGATCTTGATCTTTTGCATGTGCCGTTGCCCTAACCTCTTCTTGGGTTCGATCATCCATCTGGGTGCATGCCCCAACATTTTGTTCGTTCTTATGCTATCTTCTGAAACTGCTCTTGAATTTGACACTTTGAGTGCGGATTTTGTTGCCCCTAAGTTGGGTTTATAAATTGTGTGTTGGTTCATGGCAGCTCATTATTATTATTTTTGGTTTGGGTGCAGTTTTGCAGACTATGGTCAAGGATGTAAGAGTTTGACTCGGCAATGAAGGCTGGACCTTGGCAAAGAATGCCCCTGAACTGGGACCTTGTTAGAGGCACAATACTTGTAAAAGATGTGGAGGGTGCTTTTGGACATGCCCCAAGATCAGGCTCTTGTAGAGGTTCTGTAAGGTGCTAGGTCGACCAACTTTGTTGTATCTAATGGGGTAACCCGGGGACCAGTCTCAAAATGAATGCATATAAAAAAACAAAGTATGTCCTATATGTGAATACACCAATGCAAAGATCAAAGTGTCATGATATGCAATGCAGTGAATTCCGAAATAAACAGATATGATGTGATCACAAAAAAGGTCATTTTGAAATTAAAATAATCAAATGAATAAATTAAAGTAAACATGGTAATAATAAAACAATTCTGCTTGGGCAAACCACTTGAGCCAACACCTTTATGTCTGCAACGCTAATGCAATTATGTATGCAAAAAAGGGCAAAACAAAAAAGAAAACGAGTCAGTGCCGAATAAAATCAATAACAAACAAAACAACCCTATTTAAATCCTGTCTAAAACACCTAGGTTATCCGCATGGCTCTAACGGGGTGGGTTTCTATATGTTCTCTACATGCAGTGTTGGTTCTAGGAGGTACCTGAATTGTCCTTGTTCTCCCCTACTAAGAGTAGCAAGGCCCCGATCATCACCCATTATAGGCTCATTTCAACAAGGTTCAATTAAGGATGACCCATTCGCTTATGCCTATACGAAGGAACAATATCCTTACGAAAGCATAAGGTATTCGAGCCCCAAAGGTACTTGCTAGGCCTATACGGAGGAACGATATCCTCACGAAAATATTAGTGTTTTCCCCCACTTAAAAAGGACAGGTTTATATGCTAAATTTTAAATGCGTTAAAATAAACACGCAATTATAACTGAATGTTAATTTAATAGTCACTTTAATCCGGAACTTCTGATATTAATAAAGCGGCAATCATTTAAAAAGCTCGACTCTCTTTTATTTTTGAAAACCAAAAAATGTCCCAAGCGGAGTCGCCATCTGTAGCGATCCTAAAAAAACAAGGTTTTAAGGTGTTGAGTGTATTTTGGGGTATTTTAAAAATGTTTTTCATTGAGGTTTTAAAAATGCATTATTTCAAAAATTGAGTCGCCACCGACCACTTAAGGTGGACCGGACACCGTAAAACCAGAGATTTTAAAAATGTCGGGTTCGGGAGTCGGTTACGGATGGGGAAGGATTAGCACCCCACACTGCCCAAAATTGGTACTTTGTTAATTACCGCTTTATTAATATTAAACTTTCTGGATTATTGTGACGATTAAATTAAAATTTGGTTATATGTGCAAGTAATTTTTAAAAGCCCCGTTATCCGAGAGTAAATGCCCAACCACCATCACTACGCCTGATACTGGCCCCATTTACGCTCGGATAAAAGGGCACCTCATTGACAAAATATATATCTGAAATGCAACTTAAAACATGACAAACATAAATAAATACATAATATACGTATTAAATACCTATATATAAAAAATTAAAATATAGAAAACTATATATATTATAATGTATATACACATATATTTAAAACTAAAAAGCATATATTAATTTATAACATATAGAAAGAAACATGTGAAGAAAAATATATGTTATACATATTATACTTTAATATTACAATAACTTTACAATATACTTTACATCATACTAATGCTATAATGTACTACATAATACGATAAAAATATATATGGTATAAAAACAAGTAAAATATATATATAATATAATATATAATACACAAAAGTTATCAAATACTTACATATACATAGCTTTTTTCAAATATATAAACATAGTATATATATCTAAAAACATATACTTAGATAAAAATAAGCATAGTATACACATATATTACTTAATATATATATAACGCAATATACATAGATACATACTAAAACACACATATATATACGCACATATACACAAAGAAACAATTATACAAGAACAAATAAAAGAAATATTACGACAAAACCACATATTAAGCATGTAAAAAACAAAGATATACATACATACCGTACATGTAGAAACAAATAATAGAATAAAACAAATATGAATCATGATAAAAAAAACACATATTTATAGATGAGAAAATAAAAAATATTAAACAACCACCAAAACTTAATTTAAACACAATCTAACAAGACATAGAAACATATGATCATAAAAATATATAAAAACATAAGAACTAAAATAAAGAAAAGATTACTAATAAAAAATCATATTAGATCATGAAAAAAGGATTATGCTACAAACATACATAAAAAAGGATACCCAAACCTAAATATAGTAGAGAGTTCTCTCATTTTTCTTTCTCAATTTGTGGTATCTTCAAAATAAAATGAGAGTCCCTCCCCTCCTTTTTTTGCTACTGCCGTGAGCTCCTCTATTTCTTTTTTTTCAATCTGTCGTCCCCCTTTTTTTGTCCAGATTGTTGGTCTTTAATTGGATGATGGGGAGGGGAAATAAGGGATGTTGGTGGCGTGTAGTGTGGGAAATTGAAGATGATGTTAGAATGGTGGGTGAGCAAGGCATAGGAAAGCATGGGGGAGTGTTGGCAGGGAGGGTGGGGCATGCGTGGGCTTTTCAGGGCATGGGTTGCCATGCCTTGATATTTAATTAGTTTTTTTTGAATTTTCTATTTCTTTTTTTTTGAATTTGGTTCGAATAGGGTAAATGGTTCAAATATAATTTGGGGCCCGAAAAAAAATGGGTATTACATGAATCCCCAGTGTTGACGCAACCTGAACCAGAAAATGATTGTGTTGTGTTTAGTGATGCTTCGTTGAATGGGCTTGGTTGTTTTCTTATGAAAGAGGGTAAGGCGGTTGTTTAAGCCTCGAGACAACTTAAGCCTCATGAACGAAATTACCCTACACATGATTTAGAGCTTGCCGCGATTATCTTTGCTTTGAAGATTTAGAGACATTATTTGTATGGGGAAAGTGTTATATCTACACTGACCATAAGAGTTTAAAGTATCTGCTTACCCAGAAAGAGTTAAATTTGAGGCAAAGATGATGGATATAGTTGTTAAAAGACTGCGATTACATTATAGAGTATCACCCCAGTAAAGTTAATGTGGTGGTTGATGCTTTGATCCGAAAGTATATATCAGATTTGAGGGCAATGTTTGCCAGTTTGAGGATGACCGAGGATGGTGGGTTGTTAGCCAAGCTTCGTGTAGAGCCTACCATAGTACAAGAGATCAAGAGGACGCAAGTGTTAGACGAGGAATTAGTGGCAAAGATTGAAGTGGTTTAAGGTGGAGAGGTATCTACTTTTGAAGTGTGAGACAGTGGAGTCTTGTATTTCAAAGATCAGTTATGTGTCCAAGCCTTAGAGGATCTGCGAGATCGTATCCTATGAGAGACGCACCAGAGTCCATTTATCGTACACTTGGGCAGCAACAAAATATACCTAGACCTCTATCCTTTTTATTGGTGACCTAGTATAAAAAGAGATATATCCGAGTTTGTGACAAGATGTTTAGCTTGTCAATAGGTTAAGGTTGAACATCAGGTTCCTTCGGGCTTGCTTACAACCCATAGTGATTCTACAATAAAAGTGGGATCGTGTGACCATAAACTTTGTGATAGGTTTGCCGTTGACGTAAAAAAATCATGATGTCATTTGAGTGATAGTAGATCATTTGACCAAGTCTGATTATTTCTTAACGGTGCGTATAGATTTTACATTTGAGAGATTGATGTGGTTATACATCCAAGAGGTAGTAAGATTGCATGAAGTGCCATCATCGATCATATCTGGCAGGGATCTGCGCTTCATAGCAAGGCTGTAGAAGAAGATACATGAGGCATTGGATACCAAGTTGCATTTTAGTACAGTTTTTACCCTCAGATTGATGTTCAGTCCGAGCGAGTTATTCAGATCTTGGAGGATATGCTTCGATGTTGCATCATTAACTTCGAGGCGAGTTGGGAAGAGCAGTTACTGCTAGTAGAGTTTGCCTACAACAACAACTTTCAGTCAAGTATCAAGATGGCTCCTTTTGAGGCCTTGTATGGGCATATGTGTAGGACACCCTTGTGTTGGATCGAGCTTAATAAGAAAATGATGTGGGGTCAGACTTGATTAGACAAATTAAGGAGAAGGTTCAGATAATCAAAGAAAGATTGCAAGCGGTCTTTGATCGTCAAAAAGGTTAAGCGGCCCAAAAGCGTAAGCATATTGAGTATGAGGTGTGTGACAAGGTTTTTCTCAAGGTGTCACCATGGAAGAGAGTAATCCGCTTTGGGTGGAAAGACAAGTTAAGCTCGAGGTTTATAGGTTTATATAAGATTCTTAAGAGGGTTAGGCCTGTGGCCTACCAGTTAGCTTTGCCTTCGGAGATGGCACGCATCTACAATGTGTTTTATGTGTCTATGTTGAGACGTTACCGTTCTAATCCTTCATATATTATCCTGCTTGAGGAGATTGAGATCAGCAACAACTTGACTTATGAGGAGAAACCGATAAGAGTTTTAGACAAAAAAGTCAAAAAAATTTGCAATAAGTGCATACCCTTAGTCAAGATGTTGTAGAGGAACCATGGAGTTAAAGAGGCCATATAGGAAGTAGAGAAAGACATGAAGTTTCTCTATCTGTATCTGTTTTTAAAAGGTAAATTTTGAGGACAAAATTTTCTTAAGGAGGGAAGAGTTGTAATGACCCAGATTTCTGAATTCGAGAGTAGGTTTAACTCAAAGCATGGGCTTCGCGCTTGGGTTAAAGTGTTGGGCCTTCAGGAACCTTGTTAGGTTTGTTTTGAGTGGGTAGGCTTGCATTGGTTGGTTTTGGGTTGGCTTAGGATGGCTTTGGGAGGGTAAAAGGGTATTTTCACAAATAGAAAAAAGAATAAGAAAATGTCTCTTTATTTCTCTTCAAAAAGGAGACATTGGTTATCTCATGTTGTTCCCTTGTCTTCATTCTTCATTATTCATTCTTCATTCAATATCCTTTATCCCAACCAAAAGCCATAGTAAAAGGTTGAATCGTTGAGTTTTGTGAAGTGAATCACGTTTTAAGCATTGAGGAAGAGTTGTTTAGCAATCAGGGATCTATAATCCAAGTGAAAAAGGTTAGAGAGGCATCCAAGGTCCAAGGGAGGAGCAAGGCTTGAAGCTTGAGGTTGGGGGCTTTTTCTCTCAATTTTAATTCAAGGTTAGTACACTACTAACTCCCTTGTGTTCTTGGAAATCATCAATTCGATTGCTTGGTTACTTGTGTGATATTTGGTGGTTTGAAATGCTTGAGTCTTCATTAATGGTAAATCCTAAGTTTGATGTTAATGTGACTTAAAAATGGTAGAAAACCACTTAAACTATCTTTCATAAATTTTAGGATCGATTTAGGTCTTACCTATGGGTTTTGGGGGCTTAAGGATGGTTCTCGAACTCCAAAAAATGAGTTATGGGTTTGAGTACCGATACGGGATGAATATGTATCGATACCCCGTGTTAAAAATATTGAAATCAAGCAAATTTTGCAAGGGCGTATCGGTACGGTTGTGGGGGTATCGATACCCACTATTTTATTGAAATTCCAGTAGCTAAAATGGGTATTGGTATGCTTGGAAGCATATCGATACGCATAAGGTATTGGTACACATTCTCGTGTATCGGTACAAGGTGTTAGTTAAACTTTTCCAGTGAGCAAATCGAGTATCAATATGCGTAAGTAGGTATCGATACCTACTGGAGGGTATCGGTACTCCTAAGTGAGTACCGATACTCACTGGATAATCTGGCCGAAATTTATATTTTGAGTTTGGAGGGTCTATAATTCGAGGGCTAAGGCCCAATAGGCATCTAATATGGAATAATGAATAGTAAAATTGAGAGATCGAGTTTCTAGCCTCATATACGTGCATAATGAGTAATAATTTACTAAAGCCTTGATGACTTATTTGTGTGAAACAATAAGGATCCTTGGTGGATCGGTTAAATGTTTTGTGCTTTGTAAGGGCAATGTATGGTAGAGAACCTTGTTTGATGGGATCTGAATACCCAATGAGAGTGTTGCAACACAAGTTGATGAGATTTCCAGATGTATATTTTTGAAGCTGTGTGACACTGGGCCTCATACAATGATACTCGACGAGAGATTTTGAGTATAAGTGTATGTTCCTGAGGCTGTGTGACACCGAGTCTCACTCTAAGTGAACGTTCTTGAGGCTGTGTGACACCGGGCCTCACTCTAGGTTTGTTGGTATGATGTATGTATGCTGTGTGAGATAATACATCCTTGTTTGTTATATGTTTAGGCGGTTATGGTAGCGTCATTGCTTATCTTACCATGATATTATACTTGTAACCTGCTCCTAGTTATGATTTGCATAAAGCATGGTTGAGTGGAAGTGTATCCATTGAGCTTCGTTAGCTCAGCGTTCGAAATTGTTGTTTTCGTTCGCATGTTAGTAGGTTGACGTACATCGTAGGAGCACTATCGGAGTAGGACCTCGACATCGACTTGTGTCCGAGAATAGTACTTAGACTTATTTAGGCTATGTACTCATAGGACCCTATGTTGTATTGTAACTCTTACTTTTGGATTTTAACTTATGAGTCGAATGCTTTTAAATCATGTATTTTAAATGGAACTCTCATATAACGTTTTAACTATTTTGTTTATGTCAAGTATTTAAACTTAAAGGATTTTATGAAATGATGGTGTTTGGGCTAAATCTAATGGCAGACTTTTTGGCTTTATAGTTGGGCTTGAGGCCCAATTGTGACATACGGGTTGGAGATGTTACACAAACCATATCACAATTGGCCTAGTGGTAAGGTCATAGCATTTTCCCATCCTTTCCCAAGTTCAAACCACGCTAGCAACATGTTGTGTTGGATTTTATTTTCCTCCTTCAATCAGGTGACACGTGTCACCACGTGATTGGATTTTATTTTCATGCTTGCCCAGGTTTAAACCACGCTAGCAACATGTTGTGTTGGATTTTATTTTCCTCCTTTAATCAGGTGACATGTGTCACCACCTAATTGAATGTTTAATTTATTTATTAAATTAAAATTAGGATCAAATTGATATAATGTATAAGTAACGATGACCAAATGTGTAATTATATAAATTTTTACTAACTGCCACTTTACTTCTCCCGTTAGGTTTTAACAACAGGTGGTCACATTGAGTCCATTTTAATAGTTGAGTGGTCGTATTGCTTCGATTAGAAGTATAGTGGTCAAATCGAGACTAATCCCACAGTATAGTGGTCATTTATGCAGTGTACCTTCTTATTTATTATTGTGGAACGTTCTTTGTCTGTTTTATGGTACTTTTTTAGGGTTGGATTTAACGTTGTCTCTCCAAATAACGCTTTTTTATCTTATCTTGCTTATTTATCATATTTTGAACCGTCAAACTCAATATTAATAGATGTCCGCGGTTATAAAAAATAGGTTGCGGTTGAGTTGAGGTAATGCCAGTTTGTTAACGAGTCATCATTGTGGTGTGCAATTTTATGTTCGTATTGAAGATATTTATTTTCCATTGTCGACAATAAGTGTTTATTTGTATCTATCCTTTGTCCAAATTATTTGGTTGAACTTGTAATCATTTCTTTAATCTTATTTTATTTTTATAGTTTGTACACTATGATATTTTAGAAGAAATGTTCTAATTAATCTATTCTTGTTTGTACCCTTCTTATAATTTTAAAATATTTTCTTTTTTATTCGTTAAAACTAGCGGCTATTATTAATAAAAAAATATCATTCTATTTTATTTATGACTTTATAACATTTTAACTTATTTTTATATTTTTAATAAGATATTTTTATAATATTTTATAATATAACATGTTGTTTAATATTGTAAAAATTAAAATAAAAATTTATATAATATTTTTGTACGATAGGTCGAAATGGGAATATATTATATATAGGGTTTAAATTTGATACACATGATTTTACACAAGCCTGCCTATTTCTACTATAAATCAAAATTAAACTTAAACCCTAAAAAAATAAACCCCAAACCCTCTAAACACTAACCTTAAATTCTAAACCCTACACTCCAAACCCCTAACCCCTAAAACTAAAAAGTCTGTGTAAACTAAAGTTTACACAGAATGTGTATTGAAGCTTTTCTCTTATATATAATGTGAATATAATTCAGGTGTTAAATTTTAAAGGTCTAATGATATTTTTGGTCCTCGTACTTTTAAGAAAAAAATTTAAACTCTTAATTTTCTGTTTTTTGGTCTCGAACTTTTTCATTTTCATTTTCCACATATTTTTAATAATTTTACTTTTTAATAATTTAAATATATTTAGTTATATTTTTATTTTGTATTAATTTTAAGTATTTAAGGACAAAACAAATGGCATCAACATTGACAAAAATATATTTATCATCAGCTTAACAAACTGTTATTTTCCCCCGTAAATCGGTTTAAATTACAAAAATAAAGTTCAAATGCTAAAAGAGATACAAAAAATGTTAAAATGATTAAATTGACTTTTTTGAAAAACTCAAGGAGTAAAAGTAACATTAGATATTTAGACCAATATAAAAACTACCCCCACTCACTTGGCCGTTACTATCTCAAATAATGACGGTTAAGAGGAAAATCAGGAATGATTGCATTAACTATATTCAGCCATCAATTAATTTACTCCCTTTGGAATGCACAATCGAATAAATTCTCCCATGCTCAAATACATTAAATTATTGTTTATAATGACCTAAAAAATAAATTATTGTTTATAATAATAAATCAAAATATTTCTATTTTATTAATTAATAGTACAAACAAAACAGGAATAAAATGAATTTCTAAAAAGAACATGCGACTCACACTTTTAGAAAAATATTTTTCTAAAACCAGTAATTTAGTAAAAAGAGATCCAATGTCTTTAAATAAAAAACAGTAAAAAGATTAATGCCATAAAATTTAAATTTTAAAATAGTATATAGAACTTTGCTATACTCAAACATTTATCAAAAAGTATGTTTAAAGAGAGAAATTATATTATAGGCCCGGTTCGCCACGTCGTTCATGATCTCAACCAATAAAATTTTTTATTTCATTAATTTTTTCTATGTTATATTTTTATCAAGTGAATATTTAATCATATTTACTGTAAATTAAAAAATATAATTTTTATCAAGTAAAGATTCACTTGGTAAAAATATGACTAAAAATTAATAAAATAAATAATTTTTATTGGTTGAGACCATAAATGACGTGGCGAACTAAGCCTATTATATAATTTTCCGTTTAAAAAATAAAAGAAAAATATACCTAAAGAGAATCAAACCCAAGATTATGTTTCCGGAATTACGCATGCATTACCACTAAGACATTTAATATTTAGTTTAGGAAAGACTTATTTTGTTAAAAGTGTTTTTGTAGAGCAAGCACATTTGGTTGGTTGACCAAACTGTTCATATTTGTTTTCTTATTTTTCTTAAGCCGTGGATTGTAGAATTAAAATTGAAATAATTTTTATCAAGAAAAAAAGTATTTTTGTAAAAGCGTATCTAACACAGTGTGCCTTTATTTACATGGCACGCCCAATTAGTAAAAAGGGTATCATTTTGATAAGTAATTGATTTTGAGTGACAATTCAATAATTAAATTTTTAAAGAGTAGTTTTTGAGGTAAACGAGTTAATATTTCAATCATGTATTATTCTTCTATTTATAGAAACGGTGAGGTTTGAACTATTTAGACATTGTATTAAACAATAACGAAATAATAATAATAATAATACATAATTATTATAATATTGTTTTGTATCTGAAAAGGTGTCTTTATCTTATCTACCTGGCATATCCAATTACATTTTGATAAGTAATTGACTTTGAGTGACAATTCAATAACTAATTTTTTAAAGAGTGTTTTTTTGGGTAAACGAGTTAATATTTCAATCACGCATTATTCTTCAATTTATAGGTGAGGTATGGTTTGAGCTATTTAGACATTATATTAAACGATAAAAAAATAATACATAATTATTATAATGAGAAAAACTTCAATACACAGTCTGTGTAAATTTTTACAGAGACCCTTTTAGTTTTAGGGGTTTGTGATTTAGTTTAGGGTTTGGAGTTTAGAGGTTTGGGTTGTAGGGTTTAAAATTTAAGGTTTGGGTTGTAGGGTTTAAAATTTAAGGTTAGTGTTTAGAATTTAGAGTTTAGGGTTTGGGGTTTAGTTTTTTAGGGTTTATGTTTAATTTTGATTTATAGTAAAAATAGACAGGCTTATGTCTGTGTATCAAATTTAAACCTATCATAATATTGTTTTTTTTTTTAGGAAAATATGTGCACATGTTCAAACCAATGACATTTGGAAACAAAGGCTAGCACTTAACCATTATGCTAACTTGATGGTCTTTTTAATTATAACATAAATAATATATATAAATATTAATTCAAAATTGAGATGGACTTTATTTATTTTATGATATAATTTTTTAAATATATTAATTTTATAAATATTGTTTATAATTTATGTACAAAATTAAAATATTATTTACAATATAAATATATTATTTTAATAAAAAATTGCTTTTAGGTCGTTTGGAATCAAAATTGCTGAATCAAAACATGATTTAACATCCAAGTCGACAATCATCATCTATTCCTTGCGCCATCATCAAGTTAACAACACAATAATATAATTAAAATGAAAACTAAATTTTGGTGCTATAATTGAAGGAATTGAAAGTTTAGTGATATGAATAATACAACACTAGAAGTTCAATGACATCTAGTATAATTTTCTGTATCCATATAATTTTGTTATCAGCAACACCATATGATTTATTATAGATGAGAACTCATACAACAACACGTTAACGAATGCCTCGTTAAAAACCTCCTTAATCCTAGATGGAGGAAAAGAGTACGACTCGTTAACGGAACAAGAACCAAACCCGAGGAAATCTCTAACAAGAACGACACCCAACACCAAGATAAAAGCACACCACACTAAGACAAAAAGACTCAACCAAGAAAACTCAAACAATGCCCTGCAGCCACAATGCACAACACTACAAGCATGTCTGAAACAAAGTCCCTCGAGTCACTCCCTCCTTGGCCAACGCATCGGCTAAACCATTAGCCTCACGGTACACATGATAGAAGCTGACACTACCAATACTACGGCAAGCCCGATCAATGCCCCAAAAACAGCCCACAACCGCCAAGGTTGCTTATTGTCACAGGCTGTGAGCCAAGGCCATAGTCATTGGCACCACGGGGTGCACACCAGGGTTTCCAAGAGGTTTTGTTAGAGATTTTGGGCCCAAAGAGACCACCAGACTTAGCCCGATCCGTGGGAGATTCTAGAAGGCGTATCCATCCACTTTGACCTATGTAAACTTGCCTTGTATACATAGGATTTGTTACAATAGATAGATGGGAATATTCCCAGGATTGTACCATTGTGGTTGGTGGGCTTTGATCTTAGTCGTCGATGTAAATTTGTATAGATCGTCGGATTAGGGGGAACTCAACTATAAATAGAGGTCTTCCCCTCCTCATTTCATGTATCCAAGTTTCCAAGGAATAAAGGCATTTACTCTAAATCCTCTGAGTGTTCTTGTGTTCTTTCTTTGTTCTTGAGTATTCTTTCGAAGTTCTTTTTCGCTCATTTCGTTTGATCCAATTCCGCGTAGAACGCTTTGCGTTTGTCGGTGCTTGGGAAGTTTGATATTCCGAGAGGGTTGAAAAGGCTTACTTAGGCGTTTGTCTTGAGTCACATCGCCTAAGGCCGCACAGTGGGCTGGTTGGAACTCTAGCCACATGACAGTTGGTATTAGAGCCCACGGTTCATAGCCACGGTTGGTGAATCGAGTGTTCGTGGAAGACATTGTTCGAGATGGCGACAAAGAAGGGAGAGAATGCTACTGCGAGCCAGAAGGGTGTGGAGACCCAGGCTGAAAAAGGAAGTCGAACAAACTCGATAGACAAGTTGTCGGCGCTCGAGGAGAGGGTCAGCAGGCTTGAGGGATCTATGAAGGATTCTGCGGAGCGACTCGACGTGGTGGATACACTGCTCGAGGAGCTGGATGACCAGGGTGATCAGTCAGAGGGAAAGAGAGATGCTCTCGAAGCCATGCTGAAGGCATTAAGGGTGGAAATAGTGGATCTGAAGGCGGAAGTGATGGTTTATCAGGCTGCCATGCGGAACGGTTTGTTAACCACGATGACACCTAGACCAATGAAGGACATTCCGAAGCCAAAAGAGTTCAAGGAGAACCGGTCAGCGAAAGATGTTGAAAACTTTATTTTGTGCATGGAGTGGTACTTCCGGGCAATGAGTATCACAAACGATACCGAGAAGGTAAACACTGATGTTGTTTACTTGACTAACGTTGCTTTGTTATGGTGGCGACGTAGGTGACTTGATGAGAATAGTGGGGGCACGGGCGTTGGAATATGGGAGGAGTTCCAAGCGGAGTTCAAGCAGCAGTTTTGCCCGAGTAACACAGAGAAAAAAGCCAAGACCAAGTTTAGGAGGCTTCGACACGATGGATCCATTGCGGATTACATCCAGGAGTTTAGTGAGCTACAACTCCTTATCCCCGACTTGTGTGAGAAGGATGCGCTTTTCACGTTTATGGATGGATTGAAGCCATGGGCCAGGATCGAGTTAGAGCGGAGGGATGTGCAGGAACTTTCCAAAGCCCCAGCCATTGCGGAGTCCTTGACCGACTATAGTGCTTACAAGTCCATAGAGTCCAAGTCTTCTAAGCCCCATGGCAAGGGTATTGGTGGGAGAGACGAGGATGTGTCTGGAGATAGCAGCGATGATGGCAATGATAGGCTATTGACCAAGCTGAACCGGTATACGAAACCAGATGATCGGAATGATCGAGGATCCATAAGGTGCTACCATTGTGATGGTCCACACGTAGTGAAAGACTGTCCCAAGAAGAGGAGCCGGCTCGATGCCATTGTCCAGGAGGACGACGAGTCAGATAGAGAACCCGATAGAGTTGGTGCAATCGCTAGCATCAAAGGAGGGAAGCCGAGGGTAGTAAAAGTACATCGAAAGTGTTACCGATGTAAGGGGCCGCATTTAGCGCGAGAGTGCCCGGATCGAGTTAAGAAGTCCAAGGAGGACGAGCCTGAGAGTGACGAGGCTGCGAAGCTTGGCTCGATGATATTGAATTCTGCCAAGGCGAGGAAGGGCCAGAAGCAGAATAGGTTGATATTTGTTGACATCAACGTGGCGAGACGATCGATGAGTGCTTTGGTGGACACCGGGGCAAGCGATCTGTTCATGTCCAAGAAGGCTGCTAAGAAGCTTGGTCTTAAAGTTGTGGATTTAACCGGTAAGATCAAGGCGGTGAATTCAAGGGAAGTTCCAGTTGTGGGAACAGTGCGAAAGATTGAGTTGCATATTGGGGATTGGAAAGCCAAGGAGAATTTCTAGGTAATAGAGTTAGATGACTTTGATTTTATTTTGGGACTAAACTTCCTTGACCGTATTGAAGCTCTCATCATTTCGTTTGCCGATGTCGTGTGTATCTTAGATCCGATACAACGGTGCGTTGTGCCTGTGTCCCGAGACAACGGGCGAGGAACCAAGAAGCTAACATCCATTCAGCTTGTCGAAGATGCTCCAAGCCAAGGAGGCATCGAGTTGGAGGTGACAGTTGGGGACACTACCTTGGATGGGCGAGAGTTGCCCGAGGCAGTTGGCGTGAAGGCCGTCGAGGAGACATCCATGAGCGAGGTGGCCGAGGCATTGAACTTCAATGGGAGAGAAGTGTCGATGGGTTTTGCATTGCCGAGGAGCAGTGGGGCATCAAACTTCAGGGACGAAGGATTGATGTATAGAGTAAATGCCGGGAAAAAGAGTGAGGTACGTCTTGAACACGATGATAGTGTTTTACAGTTTGATTTGCCGGATTTGTTGGGTGTAGGGCGCAGAAAACCTAACCCATTAGATGGAGTTGCCAAGACTTGGTGCGGGCCGAAGCAACCTTTCAGAGTTCTGATGGTTCGTTCGGTGTTCAACGTGAAGGCATCCAAGTTTATGCATAAGGATCGGCAGAGTCCAATCGAGGCAAGTTAGAACTGGTAGGAAAGAGTTCCTACGATCAAGATGTGCCTGGGACGGGTAATTTTGCATGGCGGTGCAAGACAAGACGAGCAGTCCTTATGGGGGGACAATCAAGCCAGATTCCGAGTTGGGAGCAAGCCAAGGTGCGCGGAAGGAAGCTCCAGGATCGATCTCGACTTTGGGCCTAAAGAGATCACCAGACTTAGCCCGATCTGTGGGAGATTCTAGAAGGCATATCCATCCACTTTGACCTATGTAAACTTGCCTTGTATACATAGGATTTGTTACCATAGATAGATGGGAATATTCCCAAGATTGTACCATTGTGGTTGGTGGGCTTTGATCTTAGTTGTCGATGTAAATTTGTATAGACCATCGGATTAGGGGGAACTCAACTATAAATAGAGACATTCCCCTCCTCATTTCATGTATCCAAGTTTCCAAGGAATAAAGACATTTACTCTAAATCCTCTGAGTGTTCCTGTGTTCTTTCTTTGTTCTTGAGCATTCTTTCGAAGTTTTTCTTCGCTCATCTTGTTTGATCTGATTCCGCGTAGAACGCTTTGCGTTTGTCGGTGCTTGGGAAGTTTGATCTTCCGAGAGTGTTGAAAAGGCTTACTTAGGCATTTGTCTTGAGTCACATAGCCTAAGGCCGCACGGTTGGCTGGTTGGAACTCTAGCCACGTGACATTATACACCTGCAAGACCCATCCCAATGCAATTTTTGCATCTGATTCTACCACAATACACTGATCCGACCAATGACACCCAGAAAACAAAGACAACACGAATTCAATCGCTCGCAACTCTGCCTCATTCGTTTCAATACACCCAAAAGGACTAAAAAATAATGCTAAAATCACCCCTTGTGCATCACGTAACACCACACCAAAACATGCATGTCCCGATTTACCCCGAGCCGACCCATCCACATTAAACTTTAGTACACCGCTCATCGAAGGCTCACACAGGATCCCTACCCGGCTGGTACTCAAATAAGAAGCTACACTACATGAACTCGGACAACTCCACCACATAGCCTCGCTAATATTTATTCTATCCCTCAAAGTCTTCACCCAATCAAACGAGCATAGCTTTATCAAAAAATAAATCTCATCCAAAGGCAGCCTCTTATTGTTGAAAACGAACTCATTGCGAGACAACCAAACCGACCACATCAGTGCCGCTACACAAGACACCCACCGTTGGCGCATATCACCAGAAAACGAACAATGAAAGTTTGGCAAAAAGAAATCCGCGAAAGAACGAGACATCGGCAAACACACATCCCACCACAGTTTTAACCAGTGCCACAATTGCTAAACAAAAACACACGAGTACAGTAGATGCTCGACCTCCTCATCTATCCTCTCACACCACACACAACAACCTTGATTCTCGCCCAAGGTACACCATGAGCCTTCAAAAAAGCAAACGTCAGCAAACACCAAAACTACGTAAACCACAAAACACTTGGACCTTTGGTAGAACGAGAACTTTCCAAACAAAACAGTCACCAAAACCATATATACATATTTTTAAGCACTCATTGGATAACATTAATTATTATTATTTTGAACAACAGCACAAATGAAAATGCCAATAGAATTCATTCTCTCACCATGCTTTTCAGCTCCCTATAAAAAAAAGTAAGTTAAAGCCCCTCTTATATCAGTTACAGAAATCTGGTCCCCATTAATTGCCAAATATCTATCTCCTTCCTTTGTCCATACTGTTCAAAATTGACTGATCTTATTAATTGGTCAACCGAAACAACATAAAATAATAAATTATCACCAGTTTCAACTATACACAAACTTTTTCTACAATTTAAAAATAGTAAAGGATTAAATTGAAAAAATTGCTAATAGAAGTAAAAGTTATATTTTATAAGGGTAATTATTTGATGCACCATTAATAGAAAATTATTTTCACAAGCGGGTTTTTAAAGTTGCAATGTATCCGCCCTAAACTATAATCCCTAAATTCTAAATAATAAACTTCACGCTTTAAACCACAGAAGCTATTTTCAAACTTTAAAACCTAACCACAAATACTAAACCTTGACCTTAAGTCATAAACCCTAAAAACTATGTGCTTGTGGAAAAAAGTTTTCCATCGCCAGTGCATAGAATATTTTCTCTAAAAGGAAATACTTTATGCGCGAGCGGTGGAAAACTTTTTCTACAAGCATGACTAATTTAATTCTAAAAACTAAATTCTAAATCTCTAACCCCTAAACTATAAACACTAAATCATACATTCTCTCATACAACTTAAACCCTAAACTAAACACTTAAAACCTAATTTAAACCCACTAGAGAACATTTTTTTAACTGCTTGTGAATGAAATATTTTTCCCATGATCAGAAGGATTTATATTCAATATATTGGTGGTGAAAACTAAAAGTTTCAACAAGCGCATTAATTTTAGGGTTTAGATATTTAGTTTAGGGTGTAGGGTTTATGTTTATGGATTTATAATTTAGGAAATGTGGTTAGAATTTAGAGTTTATGGTTAGAATTTAGGGTTTATAGGTTTAAGGATTAGTTTTAGGGTAATATGATTAGAGATTTAAGTTTTAACCTATAAACCCTAAATTCTAACCATAAACCCCAAACACATAAATTTTAAACCCCTAAACCATACACCCTAAATTAAATATATAAAACCTAAAATTAAGACGATTGTAAATTTTTTTAATTTTTATCGTCGATGTATAAAAGAATTACTCTTTATTTAATAGTTAAAATGAAAATAATCCTATAATTGAAGGACTATGGAAACAGTTTAACAAAAAAAAAAGTCTAACCAATATAACGAACCAATTGAACGTTACCGACAATCGACAGATGGGCAAAGGCCAAATATCAGGCGCATAGAAAACCCTTTGAACGTAAAAGACTGACCACTAGGAGTAAATGCTCCTTTAATGCTTCCACTCTTCTTCATATGATTTTTTTTTAAAACTCTAATATCTCTTTGGATTTCTTTCTTTCTTTTTCAATTTTACTTCAGACAAGAACCTTATTCAGATTCCATCCCCCCCTTTAACTGAACACAGCAAAAGCTTTGTATGCCTGAGATATCTTCCCAGAAGAAGAAGAATGGGGATTTTGAGCTCTATTTTGGGTGTTTTTGGCTTCGGATTTGGAACTTCTGTTGGGATTATCATTGGGTATTACTTGTTCATCTACTTCCTTCCCACTGATGTCAAGGTTTGCTTCTTTCTCCCTGGAATTTTCGTTATGTGTTGCCTTTATTTTTGGCTGTACTTTGATATTTTCTTAGTTTTGTCAGACTGATTTTCTTTTCAGGGTAAGTTCTTGTACTTCTCTTGACTTTAAAATTTGTCGATTTACTAGTTTAAAGAATGAATAGGTGCTAAAAAAATGATAATTTTACTCTTAGCGATCATATATTTCTTTTTTACTCATTTCTATGGTTAATTTAAGCTATTGTCTTAAACCAGTTTTGAGTTTATGGATTCTATCTACAGTTTCACTGAACTAAGATTTGTGTTTTCTAGTGTTCTCGCTTTGAAAGATCTATATCCATGATTTTGAAACGATCAAACTGGTGGCTATGTTTTTCTGGGGAAAATTTAAGTTTAAGGATTGAGAAACTTTTCTCTGCAGATATTAACATGATACGACAGAGTTATTCTTTATTGGGTTGTGTTGATGTCTGTAATGGTGGGATCATATCTCACTAAGAATTTTAAGTTGATAGCTGAACAACATTAACATCATGAATCGTATCCGTTGACATAATTCAGCCTATGAACCCATTGATAAGATGGTCACATTGTTTCTTTTCGTTGTTAACATTCCATGTGTTCAGGATCCTAAAATTCGTCCTCTGGCCGAGGAAGACTCAAAAACTTTGCAGCGGATGCTTCCAGAGATACCCTTTTGGGTCAAAAATCCAGATTTCGACCGTGTATGTTCTTCCATTCTGTGATATTTATTCTTACCTGTCATTTCTGTATGTTGGGTGCTAAGTGCATTAAGTTATGAACCAAGGTAATAACTGTTTGTTTCTCTGAAGGTTGACTGGCTTAACAAATTTATAGAGAACATGTGGCCTTATCTCGACACGGTATGTGCAACTGCAATGATCTTTGACCTATTATGTCCTCTCTTATATTAGTTTGGCCTTGCTTTATTGAATGCCTTACCAAGTGTCGATATTCATTTTTCAAGGGAATTTGTGCAATGGCCAAGAATATAGCAAAGCCTTAATTGCTGAGCAAATTCCAAAATACAAAATTGAATCAGTTGAATTTGAAACGCTTACTTTGGGAACCCTACCACCAACTTTCCAAGGTTGACTTCACTTTCTCAAAAACACTCTACACGCATAATCTTAACAACATGATCTAAGTTATTCTTTGAATTCTGAGGATAATCCGAGCATCATCACATTCATGAGGGAAGCATTGCAATTCTTAAAAAGAAATAGTTTTGTCATGACTGTGAAACTTGATTGTACTGAAAAGAGTGGTACTAGATGTCTTGGTTATGCTTCTAAGACAGTTGCAACGAGTTTTTGAGTTTATATGCTTATGTATATCTCTCTTGTTTCTCATACGATAAACAGCTAATTTTCAGATTGGAAGAAAAGTAATGCATAGCTAAGATTACTGCAAGTTCCATAAAACTGGACTGTCGGGATCTATAAGAAAAATGAGTCAGAAAAAATTATCTTAAAATTATCTTTGATGCTAATGATTCAAGAAAAGTATTGAAAAGTAGTCCATTCTGCAATATTTAAGTTAATCTAGTTGCAAGCATATGAATTGTGTTTTCTTTCGATTGATTCTCCCTTGTAATTCGTGCACAATCTTTTATTAAGTTATACTCATTGTTGATTTTATCATATGCCAGGAATGAAAGTCTGTGTCACTGATGAGAAGGAAATTATTATGGAACCATCACTTAAGTGGGCAGGGAATCCTAACATCATTATTGGAGTGAAAGCCTTTGGATTAAAAGCCACTGTTCAGGTATTTGCTAGTGTACTGGCTGATTAAAACAAAGAAACATGTATCTCAAAACATGAGAATATATACAAGTTCTGCCCGTCTTTCTCTCATTAATAGACGTAGTTGCATCCATGCATGAACAAAGTGGTTCAGCAAGATCTAGGTGGAAAATTCTTGGTACTTCGAGTGAGGAGCATTGACATTTTTTTCTCCTAATCTTTCAGGTTGTTGATTTGCAAGTTTTTGCTGTTCTTCGAATCACTCTGAAGCCTTTGCTCAGCGTCTTTCCTTGTTTTGCCAACATATATGTCTCCCTAATGGACAAGGTGTGTTGTTATTTAACAACGTGCATGTGGTTATTTAACTCTAATAATGTTTGTACTTCATTACAAGTTCTTGCGAACCATGATATGAATTCGATGCATAAAGTTCCTCTAAGTATCAGTTTCGTTAGGATTTTTTTTTCTGTTTTGTTTATCAAATCATTATAGTATGAATTTGATGTTACTAAATTTTGTGCATGTTTTTATTTTCCGACTTCTCAATGCTTCTTCCTGATTCAGTTTCAGCATAATATGTTTAGAAGAAAACATCATCCACGTCTTAGTAATAGTATCTATAGAGATCTTAGTTTCTACTCATTATTTCTGCTGCCTTTTCCTAATCTTCCATTTTAATTTGCAGCCACATGTTGACTTTGGGCTTAAGTTACCCGGGGCAGATGTTATGGCCATTCCTGGATTATACAGGTTTGTCCAGGTAATACTTCTATTTCTTCTCTCTTCTTCTAATAGATCAAATTTTGATGGAGAACGCTGTTATTAACCTCATAGCCGATGGTCATCCTCTCAACCAACGTTATATACACCAAATGTTATAACCATTTCACTCCCCCCTTCACTCTTTCAGAGTTAAGGGGAGTGGAAACAGCATTTCTATGGCAAATTAGTATGCCAGCATTTCTTTGTGGTTAATAAGGATACTCTATTTCTCCAGGAGCTGATAAAGGATCAAGTTGCAAATATGTACCTATGGCCTAAAGCCTTACAAGTGCCGATAATGGATCCTACACAGTAAGTGTGCATATTCCAGCTTTCTGCAAATTACAGACGAGAGTTTATGTATTACCTTCTAAAATTTCCTCAAATTGACAGAGCCATGAAGAAACCTGTTGGAATTCTTGATGTGAAAGTTGTGAGGGCCATGAAGCTTAAAAAGAAAGATCTCCTGGGAAAATCTGATCCTTATGTGAAACTGAAATTAACAGAAGAAAAGCTCACTGCGAAGAAGACTACTGTGAAACAAAGCAACTTGAACCCCGAGTGGAATGAGAAATTTAATTTTGTTGTTAAAGATCCAAACACTCAAGCGTTGGAGTTAATTGTTGATGATTGGGAGCAGGTATGACACTTTAATGATATGTAGATTGATAGTAGGTTTTGAGGTTGCCTCTAAGTAAACCAACATAACCTTTTTAAACCAATGCCAAAATTTCTCCTGTGTTTTGCATAATCATGTATATGCATGCCTGTGTATATTCCACATGTATTCCTCAAGCTGTTTGTTAACTTCAATTCAGGTTGGCAAACATGAAAAGATGGGCATGAATGTTATTCCATTGAAAGATCTTACACCCGATGAGCCAAAAGTTTTGACTCTTGAGCTGCTGAAAAATATGGACCCGAATGATCAACAAAATGAGAAGTCACGTGGGCAGATTGTCTTGGAAGCCTTGTACAAACCTTTCAAGGAGGATGCGATACCAGATGACATTGACGATTCAACTATGGTACAAAAAGCTCCAGAAGGAACACCTGCAGGTGGAGGTTTACTTGTAGTTATTGTGCATGAAGCTGAAGATATCGAAGGAAAGAACCACACAAACTCACATGTGCAACTTTTATTCAGAGGGGAGGAGAAAAAAACAAAGGTATGCCATAAAATTAGTGTTTTCGAGCACTGTTCCTTTCATTCTTTCTTTTTTCCTCGAGAATGGTTTCACTACAAGGCAATGGTGTGAAAATTTGGTTCCAAACTTCCAATGTGTCTTACTTCTTGATATCGTTCCATATTCTTACAGCTGCAACTGTTGATGTTACCATTTAAGATCTTGGAAATATTTGATAAATCATTGGGGCACATGCACAAGCTGTAATCAATAATTCACAGTTGATAAACCGGCATAAGTCTGTTTGTGCAGTTTTCAGGATGCATTATTGAGTATGAATAGACAACGCTAGTAGACCAACAATTTTTTCTTGCATGATCTATCCATATTGTATTTTTTGGCTGAGCATTGTGTTCTTGTTATTTACCATACGTACATCCGGAATTTGTCAATACAGCGTGTTAAGAAAAGCCGAGATCCAAGATGGTAAGAGGAATTTCAGTTTATGGTGGATGAACCACCCATAAATGATAAAATTCACATGGAAGTATTCAGTACGTCCTCCAGGATAGGGCTCCTGCATCCCAAGGTGCACATTGCATTGGCTTTGCCTTCATTTTCATTCTTTATCTTCTCATTACAATGGCTTTAATTCTTCCTTACATGTTTGACCAGGAATCTTTGGGTTATGTTACTGTAAGCCTAGCTGATGTTGTGAATAATAGAAGAATCAATGAAAAATATCATCTCATTGACTCGAGGAACGGTCGGATTCAAATCGAGATGCAGTGGAGAACTTCTTAGATATACAGCTATTTGGATTTGTGAAAGTTTGTAAAGGAGGAGATAATAGTCCAGATGATGTATTACTAGCAACTACAGCACCATTACTCTGTTTCTTTCTTCACTTCCCTTGTGTTCATCAAGTTTCTCGACTTGAATTTTATTATGTTATTGGTGTCATGACTATTAATTTCCTTGCAAAACTCTCCTTCCTGTTGGAACCAAGAAAAAGAAAATTCTCCTTTTTCCGGTCATGTAACACGCCTGCGGACACACATGTATATATGCATGGAAATGCGCATCTTTAAACTATATGCAAGGAAATACACTTAAATATTTTCTCCTTTTTTCGATACAGAAGGCAGTCGTCCCTAAAAAAAATTTAAATTGCCATATAGTTTAAAGATTTTGTTTGTTTTTCTATTGACAATTTTGCACTTCCTACAAAGCTTCATAATAATTTACACGCTTTTAAAATCTTGTTTCTGTCTTTAAAATTTGCTGCCATCGACAAGGTTGTGGATGCGACTTTTCCCCAACACTTGGCTCAATCTTTGATTGATGAAACGCTGGTGAGAAAATATTCTTCACACATCATTGCCCGGTCTTATATCGTTGAACAATTTAGAACCGTACCATATTGAAATGACTGCCTGCTATATGATGTCGTCTAGTCTATCATCTTTCCATCCATCAGTCGCCGCTCAACCCCCCAAACCAAAACCAAAACCAACCCCATAACCTTTTTCTAAAGCTAGTAAAACTAGGCATAATTACGTACCTTCATAGCCTTCAGCACTAGCTTTCCTCTGTCCAAAGATTAGATTCTTCGTACCTATACATCCATTGCTAATGGTAGGTCGATTTTGTTGCCATATTTGCTCCATTATTGATCCCCTGGGTTCGACAGTGCCAATGGTATGTCTATTTTGTTGCCATACACCTTGGCTGGGGGAGAAGAACCATAGATTACATTTGCATCTGTATGACTATGCTCGATAGTGAACGGTTACAATGTTGGAGTCTTTGACACATGCAGGCATTATAAGACGAATACTGAACTAGAAAACGATGTTTAAGTCATGGCGATGTTACTTTTTTTAATTATATATTCATTGTAAAAAAATATTAAGTTGAGTTTTATTATACCTCAAACAAAGTCCTCCATTAACACTACTTTGCACATAGAGCCTACAAAGCCTTGTCCGAAGCTTTTCCTGAGATGCTCCGGGACTCATACGGAAGTAATCATGCTACAATCTCTTGATATAACAGTTGTTGTCAAGTTCACTTGGTCAATCAACTAACTTTACCCAGAGTTATTCTTATCAACCCATCAATAACCATCAACCTGTCTTGATATGCAAAACTGTTATCAAGAGCATAAATACCCGCACAGAGAGACTAGAAGGGGACTTTTGACACCCTAGACCGTTATGTTCACCATCTTCCTTAATCTTTATTTTCTCATCTCTCTACTCTCTTCAAAACACCATTGGATGTGGCTCTCCCTTCAAATAAAAAATGATGAACTACCTAAAACCACCACCACCTCACATAAACCATCAACAATTAGTGTGGTGAGCGTGAAGAATTTCTGACAAAAAAAATCAGTCAAGTTGAATCCCCAAGAATAACCAATCCAACTTTCCATCATCTCAAAATCTATGCCTTGTTTTTTTAGCCAACAAAACTAAAACACCCATGATTCGATATACTACAGATCTTACCAAGCTTATTGAGGTCACTGTGACCTGTTCAACCAACATTTTCCCCAACCACAATACCAACAAATCCTATAAACTACAACAAAAAAACCAACCACAATACCAACAAATCCTATACCCTATTACCAAAAAACCATGAAGTTCTCATTTTCTAAAGTGAGCTAAGAAGTTTGCAAGCACAATTTCAAGCCTTTCAAATGGCTCAACAATAATGACAGTAACAAAACCGGCAACAACATAAATTAATACAAAAAACTCTTCAAGGGCGACTAATCTCCTAGTGTGAAGACAATGGACGGTGAGGAGATAAGGAAGACAAAGACTTCAATTCTGAAGAACGACATCATCAAGAGCAGACTACTTATAATTTGGACACTCAATGTGCTAGAGTTCTCCTTCCAGAGTCTGACCAGAGAGGGGACAACATTGGACACGTTCCACACCCCATTGATTCGAGAGAAGAAGAGTGAAGAAGGCAGATGAAAGTGATGTAGAGACATATCAACGATCTTCGGGCTTTGAATAACTTTGGAGGAGATTGGGTTGCGGAGGAGGAAAACCCTCTCATTGCCATGTGTTAGCAGTCTCTTACCCTCAACACTTCAGGCTGGCAAAATAGACTTATGACGGGGGTAGAGATTCAGTTGAACATATGCCTCAATACAAGAATTACATGGATATCATGAAGGCCTTTGATGAATTGAAGTGTAAAGTCTTCCCAACAACTATTAGGAGAGGAGCCAAGAATTTGAACGTCTCTTTCCCCGTGAAAATTGTGAAGGATTTCAAACAATTGTCACATATGTTTGTCAGGTAGCTTTTGGTCAATAAAATCAGCATTTGTGATCTTTCGGATAATTGGGCAATCTCTACGTACATCTCTAGACTCAGACATGATCCTTTGAAGTATGCCTTGGTGAGCAACAAGTATAAAATGATCAACCAAGTATACGAGGTAGCCAATAGATATGTCGAAGCGGAAAAGATGAGATCTTTAACAAGCACCGATCAGAGTTCAACTCCCCAATAACCTACTTCATAGAAACAACGTATCTGGTTCACGAACTGCTAGCTGTTTTAGAATTTTTTTACATTTTAAGCATATTTAATGTACATAAACCTTATAATGAAAAATAAAACTTTGCCACCAAGTTTCTACAGAGCATTAAGATCTTTCGCCACACCATATAGTGTTGAGATGTATCCGCTTCGTGTCAAAGAGTTCTACAAGAGCTTAAAGATCTTCTGCTATATATCTAGTGTCGAGAATGTCTTAGCTCCGATCCGCATCGATGAGTTCTACAAAAGCGCTGAGATGCCTCTACTTCACATTGATGAGTTAAAAAAGAGCTTCGAGATCCTCCACTATATATCTAGCATCGAGATGTCTTTTCTGTTCATCGAAGAGTTGTACAAGAGTGTCGAGATCATCCGCTATATATCTAGCATAGAGATGACCACATTCCGCATTGGTGAGTTATGTAAAAGCGTCAGGATGTCGTCACTTCGCATCAATGAGTTCTACAAGAGCATCAAATGCCTCCGCTCAGCATTGATGAATTCTACGAGAACATCGAGATACTTTGTTATATCTTTAGCGTTGAGATGCATCCGCTCATCATCGAAGAGTTCTAAAAAGGGACAGAAAAATAGCTCACATACTCAGCGTCAAGATATCTCTACTCCACATCAAGAAGTTCTACCAAGGGAAGATGAAGTACTCATCATACTTGGTGTCGAGATGCCTCCACTCCGATAATTAACAACAAAATTTAATATCAGTTCACACTTTGAAGAAGGGAAATCTAAAATTAATTGACATACAATGTCAAATTTTATCCAGCTAGTGTCAAAATGCCTCCTCTTTGATAATTAACAACAAAATTTAACGACATCAGTTCACACTTTAAAGATGAAAAATCTAAACTCATTGACATACAACACCAAACTACATCCAGCTAGTGTTAATACACAAGACAAATGTTTCATAAACTACATCCATCACTTTAGGATGAGGCATAATGTCACAACACCAAGAACATACGTTCAGCTAGCGTAATTATCAGTGTTGCAACACAAACTATAAGTATCCAAATCCCCCAATACACAAGACAAACGTTTGATAAATACTTTGGATGTCTGTATCGTTTCCCGTATGTAAACAATGCCACACAATAATAATCACAAAGCTTATCGCATTACCACACGACTTGTACAAATACTACATACCTTATTAAGGCTTTTTCATATCTTGTAACATCATGCAAATATGAATATTTGAATCTTTTCGGTCCTAAGATCTAATACAAGACTCGTAGAGTCAATGTTGTGCATTAAAGCCCTATTAATAAAGTTCACATTATTTATTACAAAACAATTAACACAACGTTATCACATGTGTTTACAACTAGTTAACAACAATACGAATGCTTAAAACGATCTGCTGCTGACGGTAGATGTAGCGCATTACTGCAACATATTGTAACTTCTATTCCGAGTGATTGTTGAATTTTCTTTGAATTTATAGTGCGTGAAGGTAATACAATTGTTGATGGATTGACTAAATCGTGTTGCGAAGATAATTTTGAGTGTTGTCTTTTGTATTATCTCTGACCTCTCTCCTCGAGCTGGTTCACAATGATTATATTGGACTGATGTTATTTTCTAGTTATTATTGGATAATAGTCTCCATATTATAAAAAAGAGATGATGATCATTTTCTACCCTCTCATGTAAAAATAAATCATTTCATAATGTATTTTTAAAATTTTATTTTCTTCTTTCTCATTTTTCAACCATACCAAACAAAGAATAGAAAGAACATTATATTTTCTTGTCTTAAAGGTTAAATTAGCCCTAAAAAAAGATTAATTAAGTTCTTATAATTTTTTTGCACCCAATTTAACCATTATAATTCAAATCACACTCAATTTAATCATTCTGTAACTGTTTGTCAATTTTGACCGTCAACTTATTAACGACCAATAAGATGATGACATGTGGCATACCCTTGAAATATCACGTCATTAAACAATAAAAACTCAAAAAAAAATATAAAAATATAAAAAAATCTCCCCCCCTAAAAATATAAAAAAATGATTTTCTTTTAAAAAGCCCCTTAAATTCTTCAAAATCACACAACAACCCCTAAATCTCCCCCCTAAAAATCACTAAAACCTAAAAATCTACTCAACGATCAACGCATGTTCCGAACAGTTCGTTGGACGGAGAGGGCACACTGATGGCGACAAACTAGAGCATCGATTCAAGGGGCTTCTTCGAACATCAACGGGGAATGAGCGATTTTGTTCCGGGGGAGGTTTCGTGCAAGGGGTGGTCGACAACAAGGGCCAAATGGCAGAGAAGCAGCAATTGTGAGCGTTTGACGATGAAGGGGAGTCGCTCGAGGGTTGAATCGGTGACAACAAATGGGATTTGGGATCTAGGGTTAAGGATTTTAGATTTAGGGTTAGGATTTTAGGAAATTTAGTTTTTTTAGAAAAAAATAAAATATTTTTATATTTTCTTTTAAAACAATTGGAATTAAAAAATATTTTTTATAATTTTATACAATTTTTAAATATTATTCCATTTAAATATTTTAATATTTTAAATAATTATTATTTGTTTTTATATTCTTTATGATTTTAAATAAAAAATATATTTTAATTTAATTTTTGTAATTGTAAATTGTTTTTTAGAATTTTTAATGATTTTTATGCTTTTATGACATGGCGCTTTCAGAGTATGCCACATGTCACCATCTTAATAATTGTGTGTGTTAACGGTCAACGTCACGTGAGGGCTAAATCACAATTTGAATTACGTGGATTAAATTGGGTACAAAATTTTATAAGAGCTTAATTAATTTTTTAATTTTTCGTTGCGGACTCATTTGACCTTTAAGCATATTTTCTTTCATTTTTGTCATGTTTTCTACCTAGCACATTGGAAAGAAAAAAAATATGTTTTTCATCTTTTCACTTTTTCACTCTAATTATTCATCATTCCAATTTCCTATCAATTCTGCCAAGCTAATCTTAAGGATGAGTAAGAGAAGGTGAAAAAGTAGAAATAAAATAAATTTTGAGTGTGTTTGGTAAAAAAATATAGAGAAGAATGAAAGTGATGATCAATTTTCAATCGTAAAAATAAATCATTCTAATTTACCAAAATGAAGAAAATATGCTAGAAAACGTGAGTTAATTTAAATAATGTGTTTTTATTAAATAGATAGTAATTATATTCTCAAAGTAAATATTGAGTTTTAGACCCATATAAGATATAACAATATTTAATATCCTTGACCATTCGCTCAATCAATGAATCTCAAATTATATATTTTTAAAGTTTAGTTTTTTTCATATTTTAACTCTATTAAACAATAGATAAAAAGAAAATTACATTTTATTTTGACTTTTCAACTTTTTATTGACTACACCTATATAAATAAGTAAATTTTTTAATAGTCTTGTGATTACAAAATAATATTTGTTCATAAATACTCATAACTCTTTGATAATATGCACACATCTCATAAACATTACAATTGAACCTAAATTTATTAAAATAAATATTATTTATTTTTTATTATAACCACTTGAGTTCTTACTTTTTTTTTTAATCTTCTATTTATCGACCACTATAATTTACGTTTTTACTTTATTTAAAATCTAAAATAATTTACGTTCTTACTGTCAGTCTACCAAACAAAATCTAAACGTGTCTTACGCAAGACAAAATATTTGAGTAAGAAGAGTTTCTAGTTTCTACCGTTGATGATGAAACACGTGAATGGTTAAAAGGAGAAGTCAGAGCCCCAAAATGTCCTTTCTTCGGGAAAGGACAATCACACCCTTCAATCTCTCGCCCCCATCCCAAATCCTCATACTAGAAACTAATGTTTACATTTTCCCCAATGATTTAAATAAGAAGAAGATAAGCTACTGGCGGTACTGACAGAGAGGACAGCTGCATTAATAACGGGGGCCAATGTTTAGAGCACCGGCATATCACGCCGTCGAGCACACTTTCACCAGATTACTATTTTTTTTTGACTGAATTCACCATATTACTATTAGTACCTTACTGATTTTCAATTGCTTGCAATGTGTCACGTCAATGTCGTCTAAGCTCGATTCGGCATATCGTACGACACGTAAAATGGACTCATCTCAGACAAATCAGCCTTCATTATGCCCTTTATCCACGGACTTAACTCGGAAGCATCATCTCATGATCCGTCAGGCAGCACGCGCATCGAATACCGTATCCCGTAGGGCCTAGCGAATGCTAGTAGCCAACCCCTAACTTTCGCGACAAGCACGATATAGGGCCTTTTGGCCCCAAACCGTATCTAGGAGATCATCCTAGAGAGACATTGTGCCATCCACTTGCCCCAATGCCCGCACACCTAGGCCCTACATGAGCCTAAGAGAGGGTCACTTACACCAAGGCAGCTCGGCTGCTAGCCCAAGGCGAGGAGGATGGTGGAGACCCAACACCAGATCACTTCCCCCTAAAGAGCTAAATAAACTTACCAAGTATGACTCGAGTAGACATTGCTTCGTCCCAAACGAGGACACTTTCTGATCAGGGCTTTCATTGCCTTCCCAAAGCATTCTGACTTGTATCATTGATTTGGTAGCTCTTTAAGGATTGCTCATGTCATCGCTCGGTCCACCTCTGCTCGGTCCTGAGTAGGCTTGTCAAGACAGGATCAGAATATAATAAGAGATAGCCTTGACATTCTCCCACACTTCCTCTATCGATGTCCTCATCGATATAGTCTAAGAAGGGATGGTTCTGACATTCTCCCCCACTTCTTCTATTGATGTCCTCATCGATGTTGACATAAGTTCTTCATCACCCAATGAGTCGATATGAACATCTGCGGCAGCTTATCTTTGATCTGTGCTTGATTTCATACACTTCTCTAGTCTCATCATTTGAACATTCAAGTGAATAATTCAAGCCTCGATCTTGGGTTGTCTCGATTTTCTTATGACCATGTCGTATATACATGACCATCTAGTCCGATCATGAGCTCATTATGACCCAGTTCCACTTCTTCAATGTCGAGTGCTAAATTCATGCTCCCTCACTTTTACTCTGATTGTGGCTCGAGCAAAAGACAAGTAACGAACCATTGACCCACTCAAACATGTGCCTTATAGTTTCTTTGCGCCACACGATTTGGTAATAGAGCTGTAAAACACAAAGTAACATACCTGGCCATATGCAAGTGAGTTATGACTCATCATACAATGGCTTGCTACTCGACATTAAGAAATTTTGCCAAACATATCCCACCTTCTAGTGAGACCTTCAACGCATAAATTGTGTCACCATATAGCCATTATCTAAGAGGATAAGTACAGGCTCATATTGCACTTAGTTGCTTTGTGATGTAAAATGATCTCTAGTTGCCATCACGATACATAAATGTACTTTTGTCTCTTTGCCTTTCTTTATATTACCAGTGCTACAATATATACAAGCGAATACATCAGTGATAACATATTCACACAAGTCTCGTATGCTACCTGGTTGGCACACATTGCCTTCCCATAAGCAACGCCCACTCGAAAAACCTGGTTGGCACACATTACCATTTGCCGAGTGCACGTACACCAATGCCCACTCGAACAACCTTGTTTGTGAACTCATACATCTTGGTTTCCCAACAATTAATAACATATTTTCCCATAAGCCAACCTGCTTTAATGTTATCCATCATTAAATGCACAACTTGTCTCACTTCTCCTCTGCACCATCTTGTCGATGTCCTCGATGACTGAACAAAAGGAATTCCTTCGTTAATTAAAGGCACCATTGTAACCTGCAACCACTAACTTTCCATCCATATGTCATAATCATCCACCATGCCTATTCCAATTACCAGAGCGTTTAGCGTGATTCATAACATTTTCCTACCCTGCCTACTCCAATTACCAGAGCGCTTGGTGTAGAGTCCAGTTTACCTACCCTGCCTACCTCAATTGCCAAGGCGCTTGGTGTAGAGTCTAGTTTACCTACCCCAATTACCAGGGCACTCACCGTAGAGTCCAATTTACCTACTCTGCCTACACCCTAATTACCAGGGCGCACGGCGTAAAAGTTTACCTACCCTAATTACCAGGGCGCTCGGCGTAGAAGTTCACCTACCCTGCCTACCCAAATTACCAGGGCCCTCAGCGTAGAAGTTTACCTACCCTACCTACCCTAATTACCAGGGTGCTTGGCGTAGCAGTTTACCTACCCTGCCTACCCCCATTACTAGGGCGCTCGGTGTAGAAGTTTACCTACCATGCCTACCCCCATTACCAGGGCTCTTATTGTAGAAGTTTACCTACCCTGCTTACCCCCATTACTAGGACGCTTGGTGTAGAAGTTTACCTACCCTGACTACTGTTAACTCTTCAAAAGTACTGATTTTCATATATATTTTACCATGCTTTTGCTTAACTTTGAGTACATATTCATGTATTTAGTTAGTAGAATCATGCATTTGCATTAAGGAGTTAAGGAACATTTTCTTTGTTAGAGTAAAGGTTTATTTTCCTTACTGTGGCAGGTCATGTTTGGCAAAGCAGAACATGAGCAGCTGGCAGAGCAGAGTGAATGACCAGAAGAGAAATACCAAGCACCTTTGGTAATAAGTTGCCAGAAGAACCCTTGGCAATAACAGCCCGGGAAAATATGACCAGATCAAACTGCAAGAAAATATCATTGGATCAAACTCCGAAAAAATAGTATCAGATAAGATGGCGAAACAAGAATGCTAAGCTTGGTTGACAAAAGAATTCCAAGCTCGGTTGGCAAAAGAAGGCCAAGCTCGTTGGTAAAAGATTGATGGTCGATGATGTCAACCCTAGTCAAAACCTGATCAACTCAAATTCAAATCTGGATAAGATGATTACGCGCTTATCCCTTTGCGCAATCGAATTTGAAACTCAAAGGCTTATCCTAGGTTTCCACGCACGCCTATTTAAAGGAAGAGAAACGATTGATCAAGAAAAACTTGGAAAATCAGAAAAGGCTGCACCGAGGAGCAACGTGGTTCGACCAACTTGACCAAGAGCTTGAAGTCTTTGAAGGGCTGCATCGATGGACCCCTTTCTTGCCCATTCTCTTTACGTTATTTATTTTTATTTTCATGATGATGTGTTTAAGATACGATGAAAGTTTTTGGTTGGAAACCCCCACCATGAACTAATTTTGCAGTTGGTGGGGGATGTTTGCATTTAAATGCTGTTTTCATGTTTAGTTTTTAATAATAAAAAATGTCTTGGCATTATTTTCCCTATCTGGCATATTTTACAGTTTTTTAAATTCTGTGCCAAGCGACCGCTGGCACAGTATGCTTATTGCACCTTAATACCTTAATAGACTTAGGGGGCAACGATTAGTTGCTAGATTCTAAGGCGAGATGCTTCGACGAAAGATGTTCAAGTAGATGAACTTACTTCAGGAGTGAGTCTACCCCTTAGAAGTATAGATTGGGACTTAATCAAATTGATTTATGAAAAACTTCATTATAGAGATATAAGGGTTTTTACATGGTTAATTTTGGGCATTGCCATCGACAGAGGCAATGTCAACTTTGAATCTGCTCAGAAAATAATATCAAGGTAGAAAATTATTAAAGGCTGGCATGAAAAACGTGAAAAACAGGCATCCCTTGCCAACGCTCATCACTCACTAGAAAACTCCTCGTGCCAACGCTGTTTTCCTTTTATTTCTTTAAATCACTTTCAAAACCAATTTCAACTCAAACAACATTTTCCCTTGACAAGTAACAATCAAAGTAGTCAAATTCTTGGTCAATCCCTGTGGGATCGATACTCAGCTTACTGTTGTATTACTTGCTGACCGTGTATACTTGCACACAAACGACTTAGTCTTGGCACGGTTTTCATACATTTCCAATACATTTCCACCCTTTTGCCGAGCACTCACACAGTTGAACAAGTTTTTGGCGCCGTTGCCGAAGATTGCAACGAAATTGATTGTTTTGATTTTTACTTGTTTTTTTTTTATTATTTTAGTTATTTTTACTAATTTTAGGTTAAACCCTACGTAGGTTAAGAGTGAACGTCAAAAGATGGCACATAATGGAAATGTGGAATTAGGTGATAACTGAACCATCAGAGAACACCTAGCACCCACCATAGATAATTTGTGCCAGGACTGATCGGTCCAAAGGTAAATTTAGCTAACTTTGTGCTTAAACCGATAATGGTTCAAGTGTTAATGAATATAGGTCAATTTGATGGATCACCTACTGGAGACCCAAGTCAACATTTGAAGCAATTTATGGAAGTTTGCCAACTATAATGCCCCGATTTTTGGGCCTAGTGATTTTGGGGCTGGTTAGACGGTCTAGTGGATCGGGTTGGAGATTTGAGTCAGATTTGGGAGCGAATATTTTTTTCGAAAGATAAAAATATGGAAAATATTTAAAAATCGTATGTTATTATATTAAAAATATTGGTGAAAACAATTTTAGAAAACGAGATTTGGAAGGGTGACATTTTGGCTAGTGACCAAAATACAAATTTTGAAAACCGTTTTTAAAAGGTGACTGTTTTGTAAAGAGTCAAAACTTAGAATCTTTAAGGAGCTATTTTATCATTTGGTCTAATTTGATTTTTCTCTTAATTAGGATTATTTTAAAAAGGATTTAGTTAAAAGGTGGTTATTTCTTTCAAAACGCTATTTGACGTAACTTTTCTTCTCTCACATTTTCTCTCAAAACACTCTCAGCCAAACACTCTTTTTCCATCATAGATTTAAGGTAATGATATTAATTTCTTAACTCATTGATTTGCTAAATGATTTCTCAAGTTGTTTTCCAAAAATCTCATTGAATTTCTTTTTTTTTTCAAGAGGAAAAAACATCCAATTAAGGGGAAACTCATTCATTGGAGGTAAGTTTCGTTCTTCTCCTCTAATGAAAGGTTCGTTACTGAAATTCCCAAGTTCTTGGCTCTTTATATATGTTTTCTAATAGGTTTTGATTAATTAATTATGAATTTTAGCTTAATTGAGGTTTAATTGAGGGATCTTGTGATTTTCGATTTGGATCTATTTTTTCAGTGTTATGGATTGATTTCAATATTATTTTGGATGTATTATTAGATGGATAAGTTGTTTTTAATAATGGAATCCCGAAATTGGTTGAATCTCTAATTGTTTAGGTTGTTAGTTAAGGGTTTTTGGGTTGTTTAAGGTGTTTAATCATTGCTGGAAGTAAAAGGATGTTGTGAATGAGTTTTTAGATATCAATTGATGAAGCTTGATGTTTTGAATCGTTATAATATGGCTGGGTTAAGATTGAGTAGTGTTTGAGGTTGATTTTAGTAAGTTTCAGATGAGTTTTGTATGGGCATCTTGAAAGCTACGGGATTTTGGGTTGAAACAAAGTGTTGGATGCATTTTAATGCATGTGTCCTCTGGTTTTGTGTGGCCGAAACAAGAGATAATCAAGGCGTAGCATCTTGAGGTGGTTTGAGGCTTGTCGGGAGCTTGTTTCGCGATAGCAAGCAAGACGACGTGAAATCAATGAGTAGAAACGGTCTTAAAAGTCTTTCAAAGGTTTGAAAGTGGTTTTGGGGGTTTAGGATAAGTTTGAAACACTTACCTAAGCTCAGAAGTAAGATTCCCTCTTTTGCTCTTTAATATCGGTTCGGATATGAGCACATGTAATTTATGTTTTGGTTATAAACATTGTTTGTTTTTACTTACTGTAAATGCATGATTTTGAGTACATATGCAGTGGAATAAAAGTATATTAAATGCTAGCTAGAATTGGTTTTTATTCCGGTCGGGAATGTGATATTGCTATGGCAATGTAATTTGCATATGTGGGGATTTTGTGTAATGCATTGTAAAACAGTGAGTAAATGGTTTTGTATATGATATATTGGCTATGTGACAAGGTGAGAAGACATTCAGATATAGTTGGCATGCTATAGGATAAAGTGTACTATAATATGATTAAAAATCGATCGTGGTTAAGGGTATTTGAGGTATAGCGATCGGCTACTCAGACTATGCTGTTATCACTCGGGTTGAATGGTTGGTTTCCTTTGTTGATGTAAAACTTGCGGTCAGCAAGGTTGTTAAATCATGCAGTCGGCATAGTGTAGTCTTGTTGACGTAAAACTTGCGGTCGACAAGGTTGTTAAATCTTACGGTCGGTATGGGGTAGTCTTAATGATGGTTGGTCATTAAGGGAGATCCTTGTATCCGATGTGTAAAGTTAACAGTCGGTTAACTAAAGATTAGCAGTCGTCTAATCAAGGATAGTGGTCGACTATCCGGGGTCACTATAATTGCCAATATATGAAAGTTCTTTTGTTGAACCTATTTGTTTATGCTTTGGAATTTAAGCATGGTTTATGATTTAATGCTTTGGAATTTAAGCATGGTTTATAATTTAAAAATTTGGAATTTAAGCATGGTTTTGTATATATAATGCTTTGGGGACTTAAGCATGTGGTTTATAATGTTTTGCATATGGTCGATATGCATGTTTTGAATTGGAATCATTGGAACTTACTTAGGTCGTAAGCATGGTGTGAAAACAAGTGTTGGTTTTCAAAGGATTTAATGCATCATTGTTTTAAGAGCATCTTTACTAAGCAAGTGTTCTTACGCTCTCCTTTCTCTAATGATGCAGAGCATTAAAGCTTGGAGGCAGCAAAGACAAGGATTAAGTGATCCAAAGACAAGACTATTTGAGTATGAACTCGGTTTTAATTCCCGGTTAATAAGGCAATGTGTTCACCATGGATTTTTGGGTGTTGTAATTCAGTTTTCCATGGTTTTAAGCATGTATAATGCTGTGATTTTGGAGCTTGATTGTTGATGTTTCGCATATCGTGCATCGTTACCTATGGTTGATGTTATATAGTTACCTAGGTAAGCATCTAGATGGTTTTGCTTGGATGACATGCTTTGATGAGCTATTCCTGTTGAGTATGGTATTGATGTGTTGTTGGTATGGTGTTCTTGCTGGTAAATGCTTAATTGAGCATCTTGGTATGTTTAGTGGTGAGTTATAGGGAGCATGCCTCTAGATCAATCTTTCGGTGGCATAATCTTGTGTTGTAGTTAAACCTTGGTACAAGTGTTGTTAAATGTGATGTTGGATGCTTATATGTATGTATGCAAGTTGCTAGGACCTAAATGCATCTAGTTTTGTGTGAAAAAACAACTATTTTGATATGGCTAGGCCATTTCAGGCATAGCATTTTGATATACGGGAGGGTGTTTCGATATAGGCCTGCCTTTCCAGGCTTAACGTTTCAGTACTCGAGCAAGTATTTTGATATGGTCATAGGTATTTTTGCTAGGCGTTTCGATATGCGATCAAGCGTTTTGGTATGGATCTTAACTACTGGGTTCTGAGTTTTTGAAAACATAAGGGCGTATCGAAACACTAGTACGCGTACCAGTACGGGTGCCGTTAAATTGGTTATTTTGGAATCTTGAAGGTTTGTGGTTTTTTCATTTTGGTCTTTCAGTCTTGGGAATGCAATTGTATGAATTGGGATGATTAAATTGACCTGGAATTTATCATGTTGTCATGTAAATGGACTAATTGAGGATTAGTAACCTTAAATTCAATTTTGGTCTTATAATTTAAAGTATTTACGTTTTAGTCCTCAATTTGGAATATGATGAAATTGATTATCTTTTGTGACTCATTTCATTCGAGAACTTACCCGCTGCAAGTATGAACATGTAGGAATATTAATTTGCATTTAGACAAGATAAAAGAAAAAATAGACCTACTTTTCGTAACCTGTCTCATGTTTGTTTTGGTAAACCTAATGTAGCACTCTCGGTTCGGTCGGGCGTCTGGGCCGGGTCGAGGGGGTTACATTTGTTGGTATCAGAGCCAAGTTACGAAAGGTTTGGATGTTGTTGTTTGGTTGTATGTCATTGTTTGTTATACACGGTGATTGTGTATTTGAGCAGTGACTAATTTACATCATGTTGGGGTACGAATTGGGAACACATTGCCTATTACCGAGGTTTTAAAATGTTTTATAAGATGGTCTTGGATCCTTTGCCTTGTGTTAGCCTGAATTTAATGTTTTTTGATGGTTTTGTTAGCATAGCTCGACGTGAGACACGTTATATGGCTAATGTTGGAATCGGGCAGAATAACGTTGAAGAAGAGAATCCCACTAACATTTTACCTCCTCCTCCTCCGTTGGTTCCTCCTATTGATGTTGGGGCTGATGGTGTACCCCATGCTCATCAAGTGCCAGTGTTTGGTGATTTGACCCTGTTGATCCAAGCGGTGATAGAAGCTTTTTGGGCAGCAGTGGCTGGAGTGCAAGTGTAAGCACCGGCACCTGTTGTGATGGTCAATTAAGGTTTGTTCTTGAGTGCGTCTGTGTAGGAGGTGAATGTGGATGCGAGTAAAAGGGTGGCTGATGTTGGCTTCCTTGGGAAGCAGAGTAGGAGTTCTCGCGTCAAGAGGCATAAGTCAGGTTATAAGTGTAGTGGCGGGGGTGGCCATGGTAATCTGGGAGTTCGTATCGTAGCTGAGAGTGTGTGCGTTGTGGTAGACGCCACACGGGTGCATGCTGGGGATGTAGTTTGTGTTGCTCGAGGTGCGGGTCGCTGAATCATTTAAAGCGTGATTGTCCACGTGCGGGGAGAGACACACCAGTTCATGTGGCTGCACCGGCCAGGGGCCGAGGTAATTATCTGAAGCGTGAGGATGGTCTGGAGGCTGTGGCTCAGGCTGTTGTTGTACAACCTGAAAATGGTGAATCGGTGCGGGATTATGCTCGTGAAGGGCGCAATGACACTGATGTGATCGCATGTACCTTTACCCTACAATCTTTGTCATTATTTTCTTTGAGCAATTCGAGGCTACCCACTTGTATATCTTGAGTGAGAGTGCATTCTGCTGAATATTCTAGCTGCGATCTTAGATGCTGGCATAGTAGTTGCTGAGTGAGGTAAAGTTTGTTCACTTGAGAGTCCTTTCCTGAGGCTCTGACATGGTTAGAGCGAGTTGAGTTTTAGACCGTAGTCTGATATGGCCATTTGTGGAAGCGTCGAATGTGCTAGTGACATTTGAGAAGATGTCATGTTGGGTATTTTCGAATACCTGGTTCAGGTAGTAATCAGTGTGGTGGTATTCTCGTATACTATGGTACCGAGAAAGAGTGTTGACCAGCTTTTAAGGGTTGCTAAAGTGTTTTTGAAGAGTTGGAAGGAATATTGGTACCGGGAATGTTATGAGTAAGTGTGGATACGAGCATGCATAGTGCAAAACACTTATATATATATATATTTAAATATATCAGTACATGCATACGTCTTCGAGCATGACATTAGAGGTTTTGCATCTACATGCATAGACATTTAAGGTGACATATAAGGAATCATGCATACACAAGTCCACACTTGCGGGTAATTTCTCAAAGGCCGATGAAGTGTTAGTAACTAGTTTTTTTGGGGAGACAGTTACAACTAGAAGGTTGTATAGGCATTGTCCTTTGGTGGTGCAAGGTTATGAGTATGCTGCGGATTTGATGGAGTTGCCATTTCATGGTTTTGACGTTATCTTGGGTATGGATTGGTTAAGTGAGCACAAGGCGGTGGTGGATTGTGAGTCTAAAAGGATTTCTATGAAGTTGGCCGATGATTATAAAGTTGTGGTGGTTGGTGAGAATGTGAAATTCTTGTCCAATGTTGTTTCGGCTACCCGAGCGGAGAAGATGATGTTTGATGGTTGGCAAGCTTATTTGGCTATTGCTATGAATCTGGAAGCCAAGGGTGTTCGGGTGTAGGACATTCGAGCTGTTTGTGATTATCCGAAAGTTTTTCTGAAGAGTTGCCGGGTTTACCTCCGAATAGAGAGGTAGAGTTTCGTATTAAAACTTATGAAGGTACAACTTCGATATCTATTGCTCCTTATCGTATGGCACTGAAGGAGTTAAAAGAGTTGAAATTGTAACTTTAGGAGTTGTTGGATCATGGGTTCATTCGACTGGGTGTTTCTCCTTGGGGTTCTCTGGTTCTCTTTGTGAAAAAGAAGGATGGATCGATGCATATGTGCATCGATTATCGTCAATTGAGTAAGTTGACAGTGAAGAACAAGTATCCGTTACCGTGGATTGATGACTTGTTCGATCAGTTTCACAGGGCAACAGTGTTTTCGAAGATAGACTTAAGGTCGGGGTATTATCAATTGAAAGTTAAGGATGTAGATGTTTATAAGACGACGTTTCGTACGAGGTATGGACATTACGAGTTTTTGGTGATGCCGTTTGGTTTGACAAATGCCCCGACAGCTTTCATGGACAAGATAAATCGAGAGTTTTATGAGTACCTTGATCGTTTTGTGGTGGTTTATATCGATGATATACTCTTGTACTCTCGTAGCAAAGAGGAGTATGATCAGCATTTGCGGATTGTGTTGCAAGTCTTGAAAGATAATCAGTTGTATGCCAAGTTGAGCAAGTGCGAGTTTTGGCTCAAGAAGGTGATGTTTCTCAGAGGGAATTTGTGTTGATCCACAAAAAATTAAGGCTATTCTCAATTGGAAACAACCTAAGGTCATGTCGGAAGTGCGTAGTTTCCTTGGGTTGGTAGGTTATTATCGCCGTTTTGTGGAAGGGTTTTCTAGTATTGCGGCTTCGTTGACAAAGTTGCTGCAAAAAGTGTTCCTTTCGTTTGGACAGAGAAGCAACATCATGGTTTTGAGAAGTTGAATGAGGTTTTGACACATGCTCATGTGTTGATTCAACTAGAATCTGGGAAGTTTGTGCTTTATAGTGATGCATCGCATGTTGGTTTGGGTTGCGTGTTGATGTAGGATGGAAATGTTGTGGCCTATGCATCGAGGCAGTTGAAGGTTCATGAGCGCAATTATCCAACTCATGATTTGGAGCTTGCTGCTATGGTGTTTGCCTTGAAGATTTGGCGACACTACCTTTATGGTGAAAAGTGTGTGGTCTTTATAGATCATAAGAGTTTTAAATATGTGATGTCTCAAAAAGATCTGAATCTTAGGCAACGGAGGTGGTTGGAGTTGCTTAAGGATTACGACTTGACTATTGAGTATTATCCTGGAAAAGTCAATTTTGCTGCAGATGCGTTGAGTCGTAAGGTGGCAGTTGAGCTTAGGGCGATGTTTGCAAGGTTGAGTTTGACGCGGGAAGGTAGGTTGTTGGATGAATTGCAAGTTAAGCCTACGTTGTCACAGATGGTTAAAGCTAAGCAACCATTTGATGATTCTTTGGTTCCTCATATTAAGGACATAGCGGATGGTAATTCGTTGGATTTTCATTTTTGATGGTGATGGTGTTCTGTGTTTCAAGGGCCGAATAGTGGTGTCGGAAGTCCCGGAGCTCAGGCATACTATTTTGGCAGAGACACATTCTAGACCTTTTGCTATGCATCCTGGTAGTATCAAAATGTATCGTGATTTAAAAGAAAATGTACTATTAGGTTGGTTTGAAAAAGGATGTGGCGGAGTTTGTGTCTAAGTGTATGGTGTCAGCGGGTTAAAGCTGAACATCAGTTTCCATCCTGGTTGTTGCAACTGTTGAGAATTCTAGAGTGGAAATGGGAGAGAATCACCATGGATTTCGTGTTAGGGTTGTCGTTGACACGGCTAAAAAGGATTCCATTTGGGTGATTGTTGATCGGTTTACAAAGTGTGCACATTTTCTGCCGTTGCATACGACGTACACCTTGGACAAGCTAGCGGATTTATTTATCTCTGAGATTGTATGCTTGCACGGGGTACCAAAGTCGATCTTTCAGATAGAGATCTGAGGGTCACATCAAGGTTTTGGAGATGTTTACATCAGGCTTTGGGTTTGAGGTTGAGTTTCAGTACCGCGTATCATCCACAGACGGATGGGCAGTCTGAGCGTGTTATCCAAGTCTTGGAGGATATGCTAAGGTGTTGTATTATTGAGAGTCAAGGAACCTGGGAGAAGCATTTGCCGTTGGTGGAATTTGCTTATAGTAACAGCTATCAAGCGAGTATACAGATGACACCTTTTAAGCATTGTATGGCCGGAGGTGTCGTACGCCCTTGTGATGGTCCGAGGTAAGGAAAAGCATGTTTCCTTGCCACATGTGTTGAAAGACACATATGAGAAAGTTAAGCTTGTGTGTGAACACTGGAAAGCGGCCGCGGATCAGCAAAAATCTTACGCGGATTTAAAGTGTAGGGAAATTGAATATGCGGTGGGCGATCGTGTGTTTTCAAAAGGTGTCACCGTGGAAGAAGGTGATGCGGTTTGAACGTAAGGGTAAGCTTAGTCCGAGGTTTATTAGACCATATGAGATTGTGGAGCGGGTTGGTTCTGTGGCTTATCGGTTGAGGTTGCCTCCCGAGCTTGAGAAAATACATGATGTGTTCCATGTATCTATGTTACGGAGGTATCGGTCGAATCCTTCACATGTTATGCCCGTGGAGCATATTGAGTTGAGACCGGATTTATCCTTTGATGAGGAGCCAGTGGAAATCCTTGATTCCAGCAGCAAGGTTCTATGTGGTAAGACGATAGAACTGGTTAAAGTCTTGTGGCGACATCGAAGTGTCGAGGAAGCGACTTGGGAAAGTAAGGCGGATATGTTGGAGCAATTTCGCATCTTTTGCCTCCAGGTAAATTTTGAGGGCGAAATTTCTGAAGAGGGGGAGAGTTGTAACGCCCCGATTTTTGGGCCTAGCAGTTTTGGGGCTGGTTAGACGGTCTAGTGGACCAGGTTAGAGATTCGAGTCAGATTCGGGAGCGAATATTTTTTCCAAAAGATAAAAATATGGAAAAATGTTTAAAAATCATATGTTATTATATTAAAAATATTGGTGAACGTAATTTTGGAAAACGAGCTTTGGAAGGGTGACATTTTGGCTAGTGACCAAAATGCAAATTTTAAAAACTATTTAAAAAGGTTACTATTTTTTAAAGAGTCAAAACTTAAAATCTTTAAGGAGCTATTATACCATTTGGTCTAATCTGATTTTTCTCTTAATTAGGATTATTTTAAAAAAGATTTAGTTAAAAGGTGGTTATTTCTTCTAAAACATAGTTTGACGTAACTTTTCTTCTCTCACATTTTCTCTCAAAACACTCTTAGCCAAATACTCTTTTTCCATCAAAGATTTAAGGTAATGATCTTAATTTCTTAACTCATAGATTTGTTAAATGATTTCTCAAGTTGTTTTCCAAAATTCTCATTGAATTTCTTTGTTTTTCAAGAGGAAAAACCATCCAATTAAGGAGAAACTCATTCATTTGAGGTAAGTTTCGTTCTTCTCCTATAATGAAAGGTTCTTTACTGAAATTCCCAAGTTCTTGGCTATTTACATATGTTTTCTAATAGGTTTTGATCAATTAATTATGGATTTTAGCTTAATTGAGGTTTAATTGAGGGATCTTGTGATTTTCGATTTGGATCTATTTTTCCAGTGTTGTGGATTGCTTTCAATCTTATTTTGGATGTATTATTATGTGGATAAGTTGTTTTTAATAATGGAATCCTGAAATTGGTTGAATCTCTAATTGTTTAGGTTGTTAGTTAAGGGTTTTTGGGTTGTTTAAGGTGTTTAATCATTGCTGGAAGTAAAAGGATATTGTGAATGAGTTTTTAGATATCAATTGATGAAGCTTGATGTTTTGAATCGTTATAATATGGATGGGTTAAAATTGAGTAGTGTTTGAGGTTGATTTCGGTAAGTTTCGGATGAGTTTTGTGTGGGCATCTTGAAAGCTACATGATTTTGGGTTGCAACTGAGTGTTGGATGCATTTTAATGCACGTGTCCTTTGTTTTTGTGTGGACGAAACAAGGGATAATCAAGGCGTAGCATCTTGAGGTGGTTTGAGGCTTGCCGGGAGCTTGTTTCGTGGTAGCAAGCAAGGTGAAGTGAAATCGGTGAGTGGAAACGATCTTAAAAGTCTTTCAAAGGTTTGAAAGTAGTTTTGGGGGTTTAGGATAAGTTTGAAACACTTACCTAAGCTCGGAAGTAAGTTTCCCTCTTTTGCTCTTTAATATCGGTACATATATGAGCGTGTGTAATTCTGTTTTGGTCATAAACATGGTTTGTTTTTACTTATTGTAAATGCATGATTTTGAGTACATATGCAGTGGCTTAAAAGTATATTAAATGCTAGCAAGCATTGGTTTTTATTCCGGTCGGGAATGTGATATTGCTATGGCAATGTGATTTGCATATGTGGGGATTTGTAAATGATATATTGGCTATGTGACAAGGTGAGAAGACATTCAGATATAGTTGACATGCCATAGAATAAAGTGCACTATAATATGATTAAAAATCGATCGTGGTTAAGGGTCCTTGAGGTATAGCAGTCAGCTACTAGGACTATGTTGTTATCACTCGGGTTGAACGGTCGGTTTCCCTTGTTGATGTAAAACTTGCAGTCGACAAGGTTGTTAAATCATGCAGTCGGCATGGGGTAGTTATAATGATGGTCGGTCATTAAGGGAGATCCGTGTATCCAATGTGTAAAGTTAACAGTCGGTTAACTAAAGATTAGCGGTCGGCTAATCAAGGATAGTGGTCGACTATCCGGGGTTACTATAATTGCTAATATATGAAAGTTCTTTTGTTGAACCTATTTGTTTATGCTTTGGAGTTTAAGCATGGTTTATGATTTAATGCTTTGGAATTTAAGCATGGTTTTGAATATATAATGCTTTGGGGCTTAAGCATGTGGTTTATAATGTTTTGCATATGGTCGATATGCATGTTTTGAATTGGAATAATTGGAAATTGCTTAGGTCATAAGCATGGTGTAAAAATAAGTGTTGGTTTTCAAGGGATTTAATGCATTATTGTTTTAAGAGCATCATCACTAAGCAAGTGTGCTTACGCTCTCTTTTCTCTAATGATGCAAAGCATTAAAGCTTGGAGGAAACAAAGGCAAGGATTAAGTGATCCAAAGACAAGACTATTTGAGTACGAACTCGGTTTTAATTCCCGGTTAATAAGGAATGTGTTCGCCATGGATTTTTGGGTGTTGTAATTCAGTTTTCCCTGGTTTTAAGCATGTATAATGCTGTGATTTTCGAGCTTGATCGTTAATGTTTCGCATATCCTGCATCGTTACCTATGGTTAATGTTATATGGTTACCTAGGTAAGTGTTAAGTGTCTAAAAGTACTATTTTTATTAACCTTTTTATTCTTATTATTGCTAGACTTAGGCTCATATTAGTTGCATTATTAGTCATTCATGCATGTTTGCACCGTTTCCTTGGTGGACAAGCTTGATTTCATATTTTGCTCAATTTTGTGGAAAAAGATACTGCTTTGGTGTGTTTTTGCGTGTGTGTGCACAATCACTTGCCAAAGCAAAGCTAGAACCAGTTGCCAGGGCAATGCATGAAGGAGATGCAGAGCTAGTTGCCAGGGCAATGCATGAAGGAGATGCCGAGCTAGTTGCCAGGGCAATTTTCGACAAGGAATAAGATGATATGGTAGTCGAAATTGATGACTAGATAAGCCCAAGATGACGTGGAGCAAAGTTAATCCCAAAGGAGTTTGATTTCCATGAAGAGGTTAAAAAGAAATTAAATCCCAAGAAGATAGGAGAAGTTCTAGAAGGAATTTAAATATAATAAAGAATTATATTCTTTAAAGATAATTTAATTCCAACTTAATTTCCTCCTCAAACAAGACTTTGACCTAGCCCTATAAATTAAAGACCATGCCATCAACTCCAAGGGGAAGAGAGGAAAGAATTTTTGACAAAGAGCAAGGGAGATTTTGACAAGGCTTTGGAGAGATTTCGACAAGGCTTCAACCATTTTTCATCTTTTTCTTTCTTGTTCCATTAGGTTTATGCTAGGAATTCTTTATCTTGTGTTTCTTTGGAACCTAGCCATGAACTAAATCTACATGGCTAAGGTTATTGTGTTTTGTGGTTGTGAGAAACAATTGGATTTTGTTTAGGTAATAAGAGTTTGCACTTTCAATTCAAGGTTTACTCATTCTTGGTTTTTCTTCTTGTTTGCGAGTGAATTGGGAGAGGATCTCATAACTTCATCTATTTATCTAATATCGGGAGAGTTAGATTCAAGAAACGAATGAGTATGGTCTTTATTCAATCTATTGATGGTGAAGATTAATCCAGCTTAGGAATAAGTTAAGGATTTCAACGACTAAGAAGAGCGCAAGATTGGTTGTTGTTCACCCTTGATTCAGCAGGGATGTATTATCAAGGCATGCACAAATAGTTAGAGTTTTGACTTAGGGACAAGAAGAAACCATTGAAGAACGCTCCGCCGAACCTTGAAGTTGCTGCCCAGCCGCCCAAGTAGTTGCCCAGCTAGTCGCCCAGGCAACCATCAATTAGTTGCCAAGGCGACCCCGCTGTGCAAGTTGCCACGGCAACCGAGTTTCCCTTGCACTCTTTTACCAAGATGATCCAATCAGCCATCAAACCTCAACTCACGATAACCTGGCCTATTCTCTCTCATTTGATTACATCTTCTTTTACTTTATTGCTTTCTAGTTTAGTTGTTAGTTAAACTCCTACAATCACCTACTTGTGTTTTTACTTTTTACAGTGCAAGAGATTAGATTCTTGAAGTGGCACCAATCTCTGTGGAGACGATATCTTTTATACTATAACTTACGTCGTGTACACTTGCGAAGCACTTATTACGCGCAACAAGTTTTTGGCGCCGTTGCCGGGGATTGGCAATAGCAACTTTGTTTTTATTTTCTTGCACATTTTTATTTTTCTTGTTTAAGATTCAAATGGTTAACAAACTTTGGTTTTGCATTGGTATATGACCAGGGCAAGACCGATTACACCAGAATATCCCTTTGATCCAAAAATCGAACGAACCTTGCAAAGACTCAGACGAAGGTTAAGAGTAGCAATGGCTAATCAAGACGGCAATATGAATCAAGATGTTCCAGCAGGATGAGGAGTGATTCTAGCACGAAACAGAACTATTTGAGACTATCTTGAAGAAGATCTTGAAGGACTTAATCCAGGAGTTGTCACACCTGAAATTGAAGCCGACCACTTTGAGTTGAAACCGATGATGTTTAATATGATCAACACAATTGGTCAATTTGGCGGCTAAGCAACTGAAGATGCACGACAACATCTTAAATCTTTCCTCGAGATTTGCAATTCATTCAAAATATAAGGAGTCACCCCCGATGTTTTACGACTAAGATTATTCCCCTATTCACTGAGGGATAGGGCGAAAGCATGGTTGAATAGTATTACTGCCGGATCAATAGGATCTTGGACCGATCTTTGTCGTGATTTCATTGCTCGATTTAATCCTACAAATTTGACTGATAAGCTTCGTAATGAAATTACTTCTTTTCGACAGGCAGATGATGAATCCATGTACGAGGCTTGGGAGCGATATAGAGAACTTCTACACAAATGCCCTCTACACGGATTCCCAGTGTGGACACAAGTAACAATGTTTTACAACGCTGTGAATACACCATCAAGGATGATGCTAGATGCCTCGGCAAATGGCATACTCCTAGATAAGTCACCGGAGGAAGCAATGTAAATTCTAAACAAGATTGCCAAGAATAATTATCAATTCCCATCTGCTAGAAGAGGAGGAGTTAGACGCCAAGCCACAATACATGAATTGGGATCATCAGACTCAATTTCGGCACAATTGGCCACTCTAACTAAGATGGTCCAGAACATGCAAAAACCAAACAACACACAGGAGGTCAAGGTAATGGATTCCTTTTGTGAGTTATGTGGTGGTAACCATGATTCTTCTGAATGTATGCAGAATCCAAAATCCAGCTTTTATGTGGGGAATTACAACCGGAACAACAATGTAATGTCCAATACATACAATCCAGCTTGGAAGAAGCACCCAAATTTTTCATGGAGTAATCCCAACAATGCTCTAAACCAGAACAATCAGAATTCACAAGCATCGGGATTCCACCAGAATATGCCACAGAAATAGTTTCGCAGCAACAACCGACAACATCTAGTTCTTTGGAAAATTCTCTCAATGCTTTTATGTTGAAAACTGAATCTTATATGGCTGAGAATAGTAACTTCATAAAAAGAACTGATGCTTTTATTAATAGGATCGAGATGAGATTACAAAACCAAGAGGCAACAATCAAATCATTGGAAAATCAAGTCGGACAATTTGCTCAAAACCTGAATACTAGACCGCAAGGAGGTTTACCTAGCGATACTGAAGTCGCAAGAGGAACTGGCCATGAGCAATGCAAGGCGATCACCACTAGAAGTGGCCAACAACTTAAAAAGGCTCAAGCTCGCTCATCAAACAAAACTCCACAAAAAGATCAAGACGAACTCAGCGGCAAAGCCTCAGATGCTGAACCAAGAATCGCCGCGGCAACCAGCGATAAGCATGCCTCGACAACCGGCGATAAGGATGCCTCGACAACCAACGATAGGCACGCCACGACAACCCCAGTTGGCAATGCCTCGGCAACTCCAGTTACCCCGGCAATGCCGTCAATCAGGTTCTAGACCAATGAAAGGATTGAAGATATCCGACTTCCACCACCATTCCCACAAAGGTTGAAGTGACAAAAGCAAGAATATCAATTCAAGAAGTTTTTTGATATCTTAAAGCAAGTCCATATCAACTTGCCATTGGTTGAAGCAATTGAACAAATGCCGAACTATGCCAAGTTTCTTAAAGACATTGTGCCCAAGAGAACAAGGCTAGGAGAGTTTGAAACAGTTGCCGCAATAGAGGGATGCATGGCCATGTTACATAATCGCATGCCACCCAAGTTGAAGGATCCCAGAAGTTTCACAATACCCTGTTTCATTGGAAACCAGTATGTCGGGAAAGCATTATGTGCCCTTGGAACAAGCATAAACTTGATGCCTAAATCAGTTTTCCAGAAACTAGGAATCGGGAAGGCAAGACCTACAACAGTTATGCTACAGTTAGCCGACAGATCCTATGTGCATCCAGAGGGAAAAATCGAAGACATACTGGTAAAAGTTGATAAATTTATTTTTCTCGCTGACTTTATTGTTTTGGATTGTGAAGTAGATGAACATGCACCTATCATTCTCGGGAGACCCTTCCTAGCAACAGGGCGAACCTTGATCGATGTTGAAAAGGGAGAACTCACAATGAGGGTGAATGACCAGCAAGTTAAACTAAATGTGTTCCAAACATTAAGGCATGCCGATGATCCGGAAGAATGCCAACTTCTCCATGCCACGACAGAGTTTAACTTCGACGAGGAACTTAGTTGCCTCGGCAACTACATTGCCAATCAAGAGGAACCTGAGGAGTATGAAGAACCAATCGATGAGGAACAACAAGAAGAGGAAAATTGGTTAGTCAATCGAACATGTACATACTTTGAACCATTGGATTACTCAGGTAAGGAAGGTAAGCTCAAAAAGCCCTCTATTGAACAACCACCGATTCTTGAGTTGAAACAGTTTCCAGAGCAACTAAAATATGCTTACTTGGGAACCGATAATACATTGCTTGTAATTATTTCCTCTAAGTTACAACCTGAGCAGGAAAAGAAAAAATGTTGATGCTACACAAGAAGGCAATAGGGTGGACAATTGCCGACTTGAAGGGAATTAGCCCGGCAGTGTGCATGTACAAGATTTTTTGGAAGATGATCACAAACCTTCGATTGAGGCCCAGAGGAGACTGAATCATGCCATGAAAGGGGTTGTAATGAAAGAAATTATCAAGTGGCTTGATGCCGACATCATATACCGTATCTCTGATAGTACATGGGTAAGTCCGGTGCAATGTGTACCGAAAAAGGGAGGTATAACGATGGTAAGTAATGAAAACAATGAACTCATTCCAACCAGGACTGTGACCGGTTGGAGGATTTGTATGGATTATCGAAAGCTAAACAAAGCCACTAGGAAAGATCACTTCCCATTACCCTTTATTGATCAAATGCTTGACCGTATTGCAGGTAAACCCTTTTATTGTTTTCTTGATGGTTATTCAGGTTACAATCAAATTGCCACAGCACTAGAAGATCAAGAAAAGACAACCTTCACTTGCCCATACGGTACTTATGCTTTTCGAAGGATGTCGTTCAGTTTGTGTAACGCCCCGATAACCTTCCAAAGATGTATGATGGCACTCTTTTCAGACATGGTTGAAGACTTCCTTGAGATCTTCCTTGAGATCTTCATGGATGATTTTTCCATTTTTGGTAATGACTTCGACAACTACCTCGGCAATTTATAGAAGGTGTTGGCAAGATGTGAAGAAACCGATTTAGTCTTTAATTGGGAGAAGTGCCATTTTATGGTAGATGAAGGAATAGTGCTCGGCCACAAGATTTCATCCAAGGGAATTGAAGTAGACAAAGCCAAGGTGGACGTGATCGAGAGATTACCCCTACCAAGTACGGTTAAAGGAATCCAAAGTTTTCTTTGACATGCATGTTTTTACAGGAGGTTCATTCATAATTTTTCTAAAATTACTAAACCCTTGTGCAATTTGCTTGAACAAGATAAAGTCTTCAATTTTGATGATTCTTACACCCAAGCATTCGAAACTCTAAAGGAAAAGCTTACCTCGGTACCCATTGTCGTTCCACCAGATTGGACGCTACCTTTTGAGCTTATGTGTGATGCAAGTGATTTCGCGGTAGGAGCAGTCCTAGGCCAACGCACAGGTAAGAACTTTCATGTAATATACTACACTAGTAAAACTCTTAATAATGCTGAAGTGAATTACACAATAATGGAGAAAGAGTTACTAGCCGTAGTTTACGCATTTGACAAGTTCCTATCCTATTTGATTGGTACAAAGGTAATTGTTCATACGTACCATTCGACAATTAAGTATCTATTTGCTAAAAATGATGCCAAACCTCGTTTGATTCGTTGGGTATTGCTTTTACAAGAGTTTGACATTGAAATTAAGGACATGAAAGGAACAGAAAATCAAGTGGCCGATCACTTATCACGCAATAGGGAGGAGGACGCAGATTTAGAGATATGTGATGCATTCCCAGATGAGCAACTGTTAGTTGCTTCGGCAACTATGGATGCGCACGCCTCGGCAACCCCTGACGCCTCGACAACCATGGATGTGCATGCCTCAACAACCCTCAACGCTTCAGCAACTCTCGACACGCATTCCACGACAACCACTAATACGCACGCCTTGGCAACCATGGACGCGCATGCCTCGGTAACCCTTAATGCCTTGGCAACCATTAATGCACATGCCTCAGTAACCCTCGATACTTCAGCAACTCTCGACGCACACGCCGCGGCAACCACCGATACGCACGCCTCGGCAACCATGGACGCGTATGCCTCAACAACTCTAGGCGCACATGCCTCGGCAATCTTTGAAGCAGTCGCCACGGCAGCACATGCCTCGGCAATACCCTGGTACGCAGATTTAGTTAATTTCCTTATTTGTGGTATTTTACCTTATGGCCTTACTCACCAAGGGAAGAAGCGGTTTTGCCATGATGCTCAGCATTACTTTTGGGACGAGCCTCTTTTGTTTAAACAATGTGCATATCAAGTTATACGCCGATGTGTCCCTGAAGAGGAGCAGCAAAATGTACTCCGGCAATGCCATTCTTCACCCTATGGAGGACATTTTGGAGGAACACGTACCGCGGCCAAAGTTTTGCAATCTGGTTTTTATTGGTCAACACTGTACAATGATGCCCAAGAGTTTTACAAGCAATGTGATCGTTGTCAGAGGACGAGCAATATCTCTAGACGACATGAGATGCCGCTCCAAAACATCATTGTGGTGGAATTGTTCGATGTATGGGGGATTGATTTTATGGGACCTTTCCCATCTTCATTCGGCAACCTCTACATTCTACTTACCGTCGACTACGTGTCTAAATGGGTTGAGGCAGCTGCAGTTCCCAACAACGATTCCAAGACCGTGCAACGATTCTTGTAGAAAAACATATTTACACGGTTTGAGATGCCGAGAGCAATTATCAGTGATGAAGGCAAGCACTTCGACAACAAACTCATCGCCAAGATGTTACAATACTTTGGTGTATCTCACAAGATTGCCACGGCATACCACCCACAAACCAATGGGCAAGCAGAAATTTCCAACCAAGAATTGAAGGGTATACTCAAGAAAGTTGTAAATCCCTCTAAGAAGGATTGGTCAGTAAGACTAGATGACGCACTTTGGGCATATCGCACTGCATTCAAAACACCCTTAGGTATGTCTCCCTTCCGACTTGTCTATGGCAAAACATGCCATCTACCGGTGGAAATCAAACACAAGGCATATTGGGCAATCAAGACCGTGAATATGGATTGGGAAAGTGCCGGGCAAAAGCGTTTGTTGGACCTCAACGAGATAGAAGAATTTCGTGCACTCGCCTATAACAATGCATGAATCTACAAGGAGAAAACAAAGAAATGGCATGATAAGAAACTATTGCCGCGACAATTCATGCCAGGGCAACTAGTTCTTTTATTCAATTCTCGGCTAAAACTTTTCCCGGGAAAACTAAAATCAAGATGGTCGGGACCATTCAAAGTTGTCAAACCATTCTCCCATGGTGCCGTGATAATCAAGTCCATCACTGACGAACATGAATTCAAAGTTAACGGACAAAGATTGAAGCATTACAAAGGTGCCCATGTGGAACATAACAAAGAAGTGGTCACCTTAGGAGATGCATGAGCATGCTCTCCTTTCGATATATATTTTTTTTATTTTTCTTTTTATTTTATTTTTTTTCTTTTTCGAACTATTTTTTTTATTTTCACTTTTTTTTTATTTATATTTGGAATTTTTAGGAGATTTTTAATTTTATTTTTCTTCATTATCTTTAGTTTCTAGGTTTTCTTTATTTTCTTTTCTTTTCCACAACAAGACTCACAACCACCATGCTAAGGAAATTCACTATCGACTACTTGCCATGGCAACCACAACAGAGAATGCCTCGGCAACTACTGATGCCCAAGCAAGTGAACCTGCATCAGCGAACATGGATCAAATCAAAGCAAATTCTATTCACACGGTACCAGCCACAAGCATTCAACCACCGACCGGAATATGAATCAAGCAAACGGCACGAAGAAAACTTATCACTCGAGGTGACGACCTCTCCGACTAACTTATTTCATTTAGTTTCTTTTAAATTTTGTTTCACTTTTACATACATTGAGGACAATGCTTCTCTCGAGTTTGGGGGGGTGTTGGTTTCTAGTTAGTTTCATGTTTAGTTGCATTCATCTTAAGTATTGCATTTAGGATACATAAATTGCTTGCTATGCCTTTAGTTGGAACAAGAATTGCCTAGATTTGATGAATATCCGATGATGAATTTTCCAATGTACTTAATTGATAGAACTTTTTATTCTAGGATAAACATGGAAACACTTAGAATCGTACAATGACGCTAAACTTGATGAAACACTGTGTGGCTTGATTGATTTAAGGAATTCTAGCGAACTTAGGTTGATATTTAAAAAATTAGGGGATTAGAATAAAAATTGGATAAATGCTAGAGGTGCCCAAAATTGGCTCTAGTATGTGATAAAAATTGATCACTAGAGGTGCCCGAAATTGGCTTTAGTACGTGCTAAAAATTGATCGCTAGAGGTACCCGAAACCGGCTCTAGTCGAATAAATTAATTAACTTAAGAAAACTAAAAACAAAACACTAGAGGTGCCCGAAACTGGCTCTAGTTAAAACATGTTAAAAGAACCCAATGAAGTAATTTGAAAACCTCTTGTTTGCATAGAATCCAAAAAATCAACTTGCACACAACTCCACACATACTCACAAGCATTATAGTTTGATTCTGAGTAACTCCTAAGTTTTTCGAAAAATGAAAAGCCAATCATACTTTGTGCCCCAGTTATGAGAATTGAAATCAAGTTCAAAGCTAAGTTTGTGAAAATTGAAGTCTTGGCGGGTAATTATTAGTTTGCATTGCTTGAGGACAAGCAATAGTTCGAGTTTGGGGGTGTGTTAAGTGTCTAAAAGTACTATTTTTATTACCCTTTTTATTCTTATTATTGCTAGACTTAGGCTCATATTAGTTGCATTATTAGTCATTCATGCATGTTTGCATCGTTTCCTTGGTGAACAAGCTTGATTTCATATTTTGCTCAATTTTGTGGAAAAAGATACTAATTTGGTGTGTTTTTGTGTGTGTGTGCAGAATCACTTGCCAAAGCAAAGCTGGAACCAATTGTCAGGGCAATGCATGAAGGAGATGCCGGGCTAGTTGCCAGGGCAATGAATGAAGGAGATGCCGAGCTAGTTGCCAGGGCAATTTTTGACAAGGAATAAGATGATAAGGTAGTCGAAATTGATGACTAAATAAGCCCAAGATGACGTGGAGCAAAGTTAAATCCCAAAGGAGTTTGATTTCTATGAAGAGGTTAAAGAGAAATTAAATCCCAAGAAGATAAGAGAAGTTCTAGAAGGAATTTAAATATAATAAAGAATTATATTCTTTAAAGATAGTTTAATTCCAACTTAACTTCCTCCTCAAAAAAGACTTTGACCCAGCCCTATAAATTAAAGACCATACCGTCAACTCCAAGGGGGAGAGAGGAGATAATTTTCGACAAAGAGCAAGGGAGATTTCGACAAGGCTTTGGAGAGATTTCGACAAGGCTTCAACCATTCTTCATATTTTTCTTTCTTTTTCCATTAGGTTTATGCTAGGAATTCTTTATCTTGTGTTTCTTTGGAACCTAACCATGAACTAAATCTACTTGGCTAAGGTTATTGTGTTTTGTGGTTGTGAGAAACAATTGGATTTTGTTTAGGTAATAAGAGTTTGCACTTTCAATTCAAGGTTTACTCATTCTTTGTTTTTCTTCTTGTTTGCGAGTGAATTGGGAGATGATCTCTTAACTTCATCTATTTATCTAATATCGGGAGAGTTAGATTCAAGAAACGAATGAGTATGGTCTTTATTCAATCTATTGATGGTGAAGATTAATCCGGCTTAGGAATAAGTTAAGGATTTCAACGGCTAAGAAGAGCGCAAGATTGGTTGTTGTTCACCCTTGATTCACGTAGGGATGTATTATCAAGGCATGCACAAATAGCTAGAGTTTAGAGTTAGGGACAAGAAGAAACCATTGAAGAACGCTCCGCCGAACCTTGAAGTTGCTGCCCAGCCACCCAAGTAGTTGCCCAGCTAGTCGCCCAAGTAACCATCGATTAGTTGCCAAGGCAACCCCGCTGTGCAAGTTGCCACGGCAACTGAGTTGCCCTTGCACTCTTTTACCAAGACGATCCAATCGGCTATCACACCTCAACTCACGATAACCTGGCCTATTCTCTCTCATTTGATTACATCTTCTTTTACTTTATTGCTTTCTAGTTTAGTTGTTAGTTAAACTCCTACAATCATCTACTTGTGTTTTTACTTTTTACAGTGCAAGAGATTAGATTCTTGAAGTGGCACCAATCTCTGTGGAGACGATATCTTTTATACTATAACTTGCGACGTGTACACTTGCACAATTGTGGAGCACTTATTTCGCGCAACAGTAAGCATCTAGATGGTTTTGCTTGGATGACATGCTTTGATGAGCTAATCCTGTTGAGTATGGTATTGATGTGTTGATGGTATGGTGTTCTTGCTGGTAAGTGCTTAATTGAGCATCATGGTATGTTTGGTGGTGAGTTATAGGGAGCATACCTCTAGATCAATATTTCGGTGGCATAATCTTGTGTTGTAGTTAAACCTTGGTACAAGTGTTGTTAAATGTGATGTTGGATGCTTATATGTATGTATACAAGTTGCTAGGACCTAAAAGCATCTAGTTTTGTGTGAAAAACCAGCTAAAAATGTCATTACAGGTCTAGGCGTATTGAAATAGGTGTCCCCGTACCGGTATGGCTAGGCCATTTCAGGTATAGCATTTCGATACGTGAGAGGGTGTTTCGATACGGGCCTACATTTTCAGGCTTAACGTTTCGGTACTTGAGCAAGTGTTTCGATACGGTCATAGGCATTTTTGCCAGGTGTTTCGATATGCGATCAAGTGTTTTGGTACGAGTCTTAACTACTGGATTCTGAGTTTTTGAAAATATAAGGGCGTATTGAAACACTAGTACGCGTACCGGTACGGGTGCCGTTAAATTGGTTATTTTGGAATCTTAAAGGTTTCTGGTTCTTTCATTTTTGGTCCTCGAGTCTTGAGAATGCAATTGTATGAATTGGAATGATTAAATTGACCTAGAATTTATCATGTTGGCATGTAAATGGACTAATTGAGGATTGGTAACCTTAGATTCAATTTTGATCTTGTAATTTAGAGTATTTACGTTTTAGTCCTCAATTTTGAATATGATGCAATTGATTGTCTTTTGTGACTCGTTTCATTCGAGAACTTACCCGCTGCGAGTATGAACATGTAGGAATATTAATTTGCATTTAGACAAGATAAAAGAAAAAATGGACCAAATTTTTTATAACCTTTCTCCGGTTTGCTTTGACAAACCTAATGTAGCACTCTTTGTAACACCCTTACCATTATTTATTAACCAATACTAGTATAGAGTGTCACATACTATTTAACTGTATTTTTATACTAACCAAATTAATCCAAAAACAGTAATTTTTGAAAATTTATATTTATCGTGTAAAATCAATTACTAATTTTTAATTAGTCAAATAGATTCTGTTTTCAGACAGCAATTTGGCAGTTTGTAACATACATCATATATCTCTGTAACACTTAGTGAGGCATTATAATTTTTTAACATACATCAACATGCTTGAATTATATCAATAATATAATGAACATGCAATTTGATCACCATTTTTTTATTTTCCTTATGTTAATTAAATATCAACATAATATATTCCGGATTTATAAATCCTATTAATATTCTTGCCATTATCCGAGAGTTTATCTACCCTTTAATTTTATTAACCATTTATTATCAAATAAATTATTGCCCAACATAGTTTGAGGACTTGAATACATGAGTCAAAACCGCACCAAAGTGCTAATAAACCGCACCAAGTGCTAAGAGACCGCACATAAGTGCTAAGAAACCACACATAAGTGTTAATAAACCGCTATACTCTATGGCATACCAACTATAATCTATACCTAAATTACTTATTTGGGCATATTTTCCCAAATCCATATTCGATTCATCCATGGCAATATAATTAAATACTGGGTAGTTCATACCCTATAACACAATATATCAAAATTAAATTACCTGTGATCAATGCATGTAATTCTTCTACCTTTGACAATTCTCAACATGTCAAATATAAATTCATAATATGGTTATCAAGCAACTATTCATGCATAAAAATGCACTCACCTCGACACTTTATACTTTGTCAATGTTCAACTAGCCTCGCTAAGTTCAACTTTGATCCCGTTCCTTTCCTCGATTGCTAACTCGGTCTTGATTTTGTTCACAATTTACAGTGTATTAAAAATTACCATAAGTACATTCCAAATTATATGTTAGTATCCTACTAACACATAAACAATATAGGAATAATTTTCCTATAAACACCCTAATGTTTTCCAAATATTAGTTTTATGACACAAGTCATTCCATCCCCAATACTTTCTATTTCTTCCAACCCTTACTCAAAGAATGATTTATAACTCATTCTAACCTTAATTCCAGCATAATGCTTCCATGAAAATAAATTTTCACCTTAGTCCTTAAATTCTTCCTAATTGCCGAATTGGTCCCCAATCTTTTCCAAATTTCTGAATTGATCCCTATGTTCTACAAACTTCCAAAATGGTCCAAATGACATTTTAAAGCTTGTAAAATCATAATATCAACATTTCCAAAATTATGGGAAATTTTCCATAATTTCCCCTAATTCCTTCAAAATGCCGAAATCAACCTCTACTTTTCCAAGTTTCCAAATTAGTCTACTTAACACTTAAACATCATTTCCAAGCCTTCACAACCATTCCCAACTCAAAATCATTCCAAATTCAACTTTTCTACTAAAACCCTAACTTTGAAGAATTTAGGGTTTAGTTATTTCCATGTAGTTTCAATCATCATACAAGCTTTAATATGATTCTACAACATCATATTCATTAAAAACTAACCTTAATTCATTCTAAATCAACATCCCCTTCATCCATCAATTTCCCAAAACTAAGGTTTTAAATAAGAAAAACATGAACAAATGGTACCAATAGATAGAGAATTTCACGTAGATAAATTTCATGTTTCATGCCTTCATCAAAATTCCAACTAAATAAGCTTGAAAAATCAAGAAGAAATTTTTTTCTTCTTACCTTGGGGTATTCGAACTTGGCTGAAAATTGGGGAAGAAATCTTGAAATTTCTTTTCCTTCAAATTAAGCCACTTGTATTCAATTTATTAAAAATGAATTTAAAATTCATTTTAAAGTCTAATGACCTTTTTACCCTTGTAATCCAAAGCTCCATATTAAGCCACATGTCTACCTACCAATCCAAGGGCCCAAAACAATCCAAGGAGTTAGTGATTACCAACTTTGCCCTTGCCATCTTCAAAATTACCATCTTTCCATTTTTCATCCAATGGCTAAGATTAAACATGGAAAAGTAATCTTTAATCCAATGACCCATATTAATTTCCATTAAAATAAGGCATGGAAATAACCCTTTTACCCTTGTCTTTTTTTAATAAAATATCTCCTAAAATATCTCATAAAAGATTTCTCATTTATTCGATTAAATCTGATTATCCAGATTTTTCCTGAACTTTAAAGCTTCATAGCTCTTCATACAAACTCCGTATCAAAAATCCGTGTATCACGAAAATGCCACTCTTGTGGGTGAACTATTCATTTACGGGACTAACTTACATAATTTTGAAAATTACAACTTGGTCCCTAAACTTTCTAAAGTTTACACTTTGGCACCAAACTTTTCAAATTTTACATTTTGGTTACCAAACTTTTCAAGTTTTACATTTTGGTTACTAACCAAAATTTCAAGATATTACAATTCTTCCCCCTTAAGAAAATTCATCCTCGAATTTTTCTAAGTACTAGGTTGAAAAAGATGCGAATACTACTTTTTCATTGATTCCTCAGGTTCCCAAGTAGCTTCCTCTACTTTGTGATTTCTCCATAACACTTTGACTAGAGGAACCTTTTTATTTCTTAACTGTTTTTCTCCGTGAGCTAATATTCTTATGGGTTCCTCCTCGTATGTCAGATCTTGCTGAATCTCAATTTCTTCCGGTGTAATGACATGCGAAGGATCTGATCGATACTTCCTCAGCATGGATACATGAAAAACATCATGGATAATATTCATCTCAGGTGGCAATGCTAACTGATATGCCACTGGACCAACCCTTTTTATAATCTCTTACGGGCTGATGAATCTTAGACTAAGCTTGCCTTTCGTCCAAAGCATAGCATAACACCTTTTTTCTAGGGTGATACTTTTAAAAATACCTTATCTCCAACTTCAAATTCAATATCTTTTCTTTTAAGATCCGAATAAGATTTTTGTCTGTCAGAGGCAGCTTTGAGATTGTCTTGAATAATTTTTACCTTATCTTCCATCCTCTGAACAAGATCCGGTCCAATAACCTTTCGATCCTGAAGCTCGAACCAATTCAACAGTGTTATGCATTTCCTCCCATATAATGCTTCGTAAGGAGCCATCTTTATGCTTGTTTGATAACTATTGTTATATGCGAATTCCGCTAATGGGATATGCTTTTCCCAGGAACCCGCAAAATTTATTACACATGCTCTAAGCATATCCTCCAATACTTGGATAGTTCTCTCCGACTGCCCGTCCGTCTGGGGATGAAAAACAGTACTAAAATGCAATTTAGTTCCCAATGCCTCGTGTAAAGCACTCCAAAATCTTGAAGTGAACTTGGGATCCCTGTCCGATATAATAGACATAGGAACACCATGCAATTTAACAATCTCTTTGATATACAGTTCCACCATCTTGTTCAAAGAATAATTCGTGCAAACTGGTATGAAGTGTGCCAATTTAGTTAATCGATCCACAATCACCCAGATTGCATCTTTTTTACTTGGTGTCAAAGGCAAGCCCGTTACAAAATCCATAGTAACTCTCTCCCATTTCCACATTGGAATGGAAATTGGTTGAAGTAACCCGGATGGTACTTGATGTTCTGCTTTTACTTGTTGACAAGTCAAACACTTGGCAACAAACTCTATGATGGCTCGTTTCATGCCCGGCCACCAAAAATGACCTTTCACATCTTGATACATTTTGTTACCGCCTGGATGCATTGTTAAAGGGCTGTAATGGGCTTCAAAAAGTATTTCTTTCTTTAGCTCATCATTCTCAGGAACGTATAAACATCCTTTATAATATAAGCACCCATTAGACTTTACTTCAAAGTCCTTAGATTCACCACTTTTATTTGTTTCATCTTTGGCTTGTAACTCTTTAATTCTCTCTATCAAAGTGGGCTTGATTTGAAATTCTACCACTAATGCACCATCTTCATGCATTTTCAACTGGGCATTTAGGGCTCTCAAGGCAGAAAATATTTTCCAGCTAAGTGCGTCTGCTACCACATTAGCCTTTCTCGGATGATAATCAATAATTACATCATAATCCTTGATTAATTCTATCTATCTTCTCTGCCTCAAATTGAGCTCTTTTTGAGATATCAAATACTTTAAACTTTTATGGTTAGTGAAAATATAGCATTTTCACCATATAAGTAGTGTCGCCAAATTTTTAGAGCAAACACCACTGCAACCAACTCTAAATCATGAGTGAGATAGTTTCTTTCATGAGTTTTGAGTTGCCGTGAAGCATAAGCTATCACCCTTCCTTCTTGCATCAGCACACGTCCCAAACCATTATGGGAGGCATCGCTATATATTACAAATTCTTTTCCAGGTTTTGGTTGTACTAGAACATGAGCTTCTGTCAGAACCTTCTTTAATTGATCAAAGCTTTCTTGACATTTTTTTGTCCAAATGAACAATACATCTTTTCTTAACAGCTTGGTTATCAGAGAAGCAATCATTGAAAAATCTTTCACAAATCGCCGATAATAGCCAACTAATCCCAAAAAGCTTCTCATTTCAGAGATGTTCTTAGGGACTTTCCATTCAAGGATTTCTTGAACCTTCTTGGGATCAACTCGAATTCCTTCGGCTGAAACTACATGCCTAAGGAAATTTACTTTTGATAACCAGAATTCACACTTTGACAGCTTTGCATATAACTTCTTTTCTCGTAAGATCTGGAGAACAACTCGTAGATGAGCATCATGCTCCTCCCTGGTTCTAGAGTAAACCAATATATCATTAATAAATACTACCACGAATCGATCCAAATACGGCTGGAAGATTCGATTCATTAAATCCATAAATGCCACCGGTGCATTTGTAAGTCCAAATGGCATTACTACAAACTCGTAATGCCCATATCTGGTTCTGAAGGCTATATTTGGTATATCCGCTTCTTTGATTTTTAATTGATGATACCCCGATCGAAGATCAATCTTAGAGAACACTGTTGCTCCCTTAAGTTGATCAAAAAGATCGTCAATCCTCGATAAAGGATACTTATTCTTTATTGTCACCTTATTAAGTTGACGATAATCCACACATAGCCTTATTAATCCGTCTTTCTTCTTTACAAACAAGACTGGGGCTCCCCAAGGTGATATGCTTGGTCGAATGAAGACTTTATCTAACAATTGTTGCAATTGAGCCTTCAACTCCTTGAGCTCTGTAGGAGCCATTCTATAAGGTGCTATTGATATTGGTGTTGTTCTAGGGAGCACATCAATACCAAATTCATCCGGAAAAACATCTGGAAATTCCCGCACCGTGGGTATGTTTTCCAGATCTATTTTTTTCTAGAGCACTTATCATATGAGCTAAATAGGCTTCATAATCACATGAGAACAACTTTTCAGCAGCTACAGCTGCAATCTCCAAGCTCAAATAGTTTTGTCTTTCACCTTCAAACACTATTTCCAAACCCTCTAGCCCCTTTAAGACTACTCTTTTTAATCGGCATTCAACAATAGCATTAAATGCCGATAGCCAATCCATTCCAATAATAATTTCAAATTCTTGGAATGGTAATTCCATAAGATCGGCAGGAAATTCTACTGCTTGAATTTTTAAAGGACATTTCCTATATATCCTACTCACTTTGGCACTTTGTCCTATTGGGCTGACGACAACTATCTTACATGAAATTAGTTCTACTTGGATGTTTCTTTCAAGTATTACTCTAGAACTAATGTATGAATAAGTAGAACCTGAATCAATTAAGGTAAAAATAGGTCTGCCAAAGAGTTCGATCATACTTGCAACAATTTCTGCATCATTTCGATCTTCAACAGTTTTGATGTTGTATACCCGAGCTGTAGCTCTACTTTCTTGATTAGGTGTTGATCCAGATGCTCATGGATTTCCACCTTTGTTCCCCTTGCCCCTTGGTGGCGCTGCAGCAAACTGACACGGATAAAGCTCCAGACAATCCTTCTTGAAATGCCCAGCTTGTCCTCAATGGAAACATGCTCCGATCAACCAACATTGACCAAGATGCCTCTTATCACAATGCTCACATTCTAAAATCGGGCGAACTCCAGACCCTTGAGTACCCGCAGTATTCATCTGGGACTGCTTTGATTTCCCTTATACATACCCCTTTTTAACTGAAGAGGCAGATGCTGCAGGATGCTGGCGTGACATTCCCTTGCTACGTTTAAACGATGACACAACAAATGACCCTCCTGACCTTTTTTCGGTCTGACTCTGCTTTTCTGCCTTCTCTTCGAGGTCCAGTCTTTCTATAGCCTTGGCTCGATTTACCATTTCTTGAAAAGTAGTGAAATTACGGGAAACCAATATCCTCTTATATTGTGAATCCAATCCAGATATGAATCTATCGATTCTAGATCTTTCGGTTGGGAGAAATTCCATCGCAAATCGGCTCAGTATATTAAATTCACATTCTTAATCATAAACTGATCTGCCATGCTGTTTAAGCTATAGAAATTGTTGCCTCATATCTTCCACAAATACATCTCCAATATACTTTTCTTTGAATTCTTGAAGAAAAAATTCCCAAGTAACCCGCTCCGGAGGTACTTGTGCAGTTATCACATTCCACTATATACTAGCTGGTCCCATCAGAAGGGATACTACTCCTTCCAATTTTCCTTGACCATCACAAGGAATTCTGCTTAACATAATCTTGATATCGTTTAAGCAATAATCAACATCCATCGGATTTGCATCAGTATCACCTCGGAATTCTGGTGCTCCGATTTTCCTTAACTCCTTAGGGACTAATACTGGTGCTCACCGATTTATAATCACATCCAAGGATTACAAAAACAAACCTTGATCCTATACTACCATATTTCTTTGTTCCCGAGCCGGTCGCTCTACATTCTGTTGGGCTGGTTGCTCCACATTTTGTTGAACTTGAGATGGAATCTGATTCACCTCATTACTTCTGCTTTGAGCAGGCACATCCTTCTCAACAGCCTATTGCGATTCCCGATAATCCGACATTTGTTCATGTCACGAGTATCTTAAATAAGTATGGAGTAATCTACCAAATATCAAGCATTATCATAATCCTATACAATATCAGTAATTTTTGATATCCTAGTGGCATGTATATAACTTTGACTTTCTATAAAGACTCATTTATGATCCAGAACCGGCTAAACCTGTAGCTCTGATACTAATAAATGTAACACCCTTACTAGTATTTATTAACCAATACTAGTATAGAGTGTCACATACTATTTAACCGTATTTTTATACTAACCAAATTAATCTAAAAACAGTAATTTTTGAAAATATATATTTATCGCGTAAAATCAATTACTAATTTTTAATTAGTCAAATAGATTCTGTTTTCAGGCAGCAATTTGGCAGTTTGTAACTACACCTTTTAATTAAGTAAACTGCCTAAATTAAAAATGATCTTAATTACTATAAAAATCAAATTTAGAAATTTACCCGATTTCCATTACTAGAAATATTTTTTTTACTAATATAAACCACATTATAAAGTAACCACTTATCTAGATGTTAATATTACATACCATATCTAGACCAGTTAAAGTGAGCTACCAATATTTTATACATGCCAACTAGAGATAACCAAAATACATCAAAGATGTAAATTACGTATACAACTATTTTTCCTCGAGGTGATGATGCTGATATTCCTTACTCCTGCCCTGGATTACTACCTACGCGTGAAAACCATCACACGTTAAGTAAACACTTAGTGAGACATTATAATTATTTAACATACATCAACAAGCTTGAATTATATCAATAATTAATGAACATGCAATTTGATCACCATTCTTTTATTTTCCTTATGTTAATCAAATATCAACATAATATATTCCGGATTTATAAATCCTATTAATATTCTTGCCATTATCTGAGAGTTTATCTACCCTTTAATTTTATTAACTATTTATTATCAAATAAATTATTGCCCAACATAGTTTGAGGACTTGAGTACATGAGTCAAAACCGCACCAAAGTGCTAATAAACCGCACCGAAGTGCTAAGAGACCTCACATAAGTGCTAAGAAACCACACATAAGTGTTAATAAACCACTGGACTCTATGGCATGCCAGTTATACTCTATACCTCAATTATTTATTTGGGCATATTTTCCCAATTCCATATTCGATTCATCCATGGCAATATAATTAAATACTAGGTAGTTCATACCCTATAACACAACATATCAAAATTAAATTACCTGTGATCAATGCATGTAATTCTTCTACCTTTGACAATTCTCAACATGTCAAATATAAATTCATAATATGGTTATCAAGCAACTATTCATGCATAAAAATGCACTCACCTCGACACTTTATACTTTGTCAACGTTCAACTAGCTTTCTCAAGTTCAACTTTGATCCCTTTCCTATCCTCGATTGCTAACTCGGTATTCATTTTGTTCATAATCTACAGTGTATTAAAAATTACCATAAGTACATTCCAAATTATATGTTAGTATCCTACTAACACATAAACTATATAGGAATAATTTTCCTATAAACACCCTAATATTTTCCAAATATTAGTTTTATGACACAAGTCATTCCATCCCCAATACATTGTCTTTCTTCCAACCCTTACTCAAAGAATGATTTATAACTCATTCTAACCTTAATTCCAGCATAATGCTTCCATGAAAATAAATTTTCACTTTAGTCCTTAAATTCTTCCTAATTACCGAATTGGTCCCCAATCTTTTCCAAATTTCCGAATTGATCCCTATGTTCTACAAACTTCCAAAATGGTCCAAATGACATTTTAAAGCTTGTAAAATCATAATTTCAACATTTCCAAAATTATGGAAATTTTTCCATAATTTCCCTTAATTCCTTCAAAATGCCGAAATCACCCCTCTACTTTTCCAAGTTTCCAAATTAGTCTACTTAACACTTAAACATCATTTCCAAGCCTTCACAACCATTCCCAACTCAAAATCATTCCAAATTCAACTTTTCTACTAAAACCCTAACTTTGAACAATTTAGGGTTTAGCTATTTCCATGTACTTTCAATCATCGTACAAGCTTTAATATGATTTTACAACATCATATTCATTAAAAACTAACCTTAATTCATTCTAAATCAACATCCCCTTCATCCATCAATTTCCCAAAACTAAGGTTTTAAATAAGAAAAACATGAACAAATGGTACCAATAGATAGAGAATTTCACGTAGATAAATTTCATGTTTCATGTCTTCATCAAAATTCCAACTAAATTAGCTTGAAAAATCAAGAAATTTTTTTTCTTCTTACCTTGGGGTATTCGAACTTGGCTGAAAATTGGGGAAGAAATCTTGAAATTTCTTTTCCTTCAAATTAAGCCACTTGTATTCAATTTATTAAAAATGAATTTAAAATTCAATTTAAAGTCTAATGACCTTTTTACCCTTGTAATCCAAATCTCCATATTAAGCCACATGTCTACCTACCAATCCAAGGGCCGAAAACAATCCAAGGAGTTAGTGATTACCAACTTTGCCCTTGCCATCTTCAAAAATTACCATATTGCCATTTTTCATCCAATAGCTAAGATTAAACATGGAAAAGTAATCTTTAATCCAATGACCCATATTAATTTCCATTAAAATAAGGCATGGAAATAACCCTTTTACCCTTGTATTATTTTAATAAAATACCTCCTAAAACATCTCATAAAAGATTTATCATTTATTCGATTAAATTCGATTATCCAGATTTTTCCTGAACTTTAAAGCTTCATAGCTCTTCACACAAACTCCGTATCAAAAATCCGTGTATCACGAAAATGCAACTCTTGAGGGTGAACTATTCATTTACGAGACTAACTCACATACTTTTGAAAATTACAACTTGGTCCCTAAACTTTCCAAAGATTACACTTTGGCACCAAACTTTTCAAATTTTACATTTTGGTCACCAAACTTTTCAAGTTTTACATTTTGGTCACTAACCAAAATTTCAAGATATTACACTCTCGGTTCGGTCAGGCGTCTAGGCCGGGTCGAGGGGGTTACACCAACTTTTTCAACAACCTGGTGTGACCGAAGAGACAATAAAGTTGAGGCTATTCTCGTTTTCTTTAAGAGATAGAGCAAAATTGTGGCTAAATTTTTTGCCACCTGGTTCAGTCGCTTCGTGGTCAAAATTATGCGAGAAGTTCCTTCTGAGATTCCAACCACCTAAATTAAATACCAAGCTGCTGAGTGAAATCATTGCCTTTCGGCAAGCTGATGATGAGACCTTGTATGATGACTGGGAGCGATTCAAGGACATGTTGAGAAGTTGTCCCATGCATGGATTCCCTACATGGACCCAAATGGAGACTTTTTATGCTGGACTCAATTCTTATGCCAGGACCATTGTAGACGTCGCAACAAATGGTTCGTTGCTAGATAGAACTTATAATGATGCATATAGCATCTTAGAAAGGATTGCCACCAATGACTTCCAATATCATACCACCAGATTGGGAGGCGAGACAAGAGTAGTTGGAAAGTTGGAACTTGATGCATTGACCTCTATCAATGCTCAAATTGCCAACCTCACCAATATAGTGAAGACAATGCAAAAGCTAGCTGAAGCCCAAGAAGTGACGGTATTGGAACCATTTTGCACTATTTGTGGTGACAACCATAATGTGGAAGAATGCCCAGCAAACTCAAAATCGGTATTTTTTGTTGGCAATTACAACTGCAATAATAACTCACACTCCAATTCTTACAATACAGGTTGGAAGCATCACCCAAATTTTGCTTGGGAAAATCAAGGCTGTAACCAATTCAATGCCCAGCTGCATAACAACAATGCATTGCCAGGATTCAACCAGAATGCCTTGCCACAGAGAGCCTAGAACAATTTCCAACAAGTGCAAAGATTTTCTAATGGAACACCCTGAAGGATTATATAGAGCAAAATGATGCAAAAGTCCAGAGTCTAGCTGCATCCATGAGGAACTTGGAAGTTCAGATAGGACAGATTGCCAATGCGCTTACTGCCAGACCTCCAGAAACTCTGCTATGTGATGCGGATAATGCTTGGCAAAAAGGGAGAGAACAAAACAAAGCTATCTCTCCCCTAAGCGGTAACCATGTCGAGATTATAATGTGTAAAGAAGAGCCAATAGTTTACCATATGAATAAACCAGTGCCAGCGGAAGACCAAAGAAGCTGAGAAAGGGGAAGCAAGCACCAACAATGTAGATCTCAATCTGATGCCAACACCACCTCTACAAAACCAGTGGAGCCAACATTTGCCAACCCTACCTTGGTAAAACAAGTAGAATGCCATGCAGTTGAGCTAATGGAATCCATTTTGCATGAGAACCTGGCATTGAATTGCCATGGAATAGAAGTTGATGCCATAGAACATGAGTGCGATGGCAAAACAATTGAGTGACATAGAAGGTCGATTCTGATCATGAAAGATAACGTGAAGCGAGGTGTACTTAGATGGCTAGTTACATGGAGGAAAAGTGGATGCCAAATGATTGAGAATGAAAAACTGAAGGAGAAAAATTTTGTCGCAACAAAACTGCCAGAGATGCTGCGGCTACAGAATGAAGATGAGGATAACTATGCTTCGATATCAAAGAGATTCTTCGGTTTTCTATGATGGTTGTTCAAAGCCACCATAGCAAACCATTCTCTATTATTTTGCAATCAAGAGGTTGGCATACTCAAAGGAAAGCAATTCTTTGGCTTTCTATATTGGTTATTCAAATAAAAGATTGCCACAGACTGAAGTACTACCGGGAAGGAAATCAAAATAATGCCGAGGAGACCATTCTCCTTACAAAAATTCAGTAACTCTTTGCCAACTCAGTTTGATCATTGTGAATATTTAGGAGAGTTATTTTCTTTTCAGCACTTAGGATATCTCAATTTAATTTAAAATTTTCATTTTATTTCTTTTTTTGTTTTGAAAGGTCTTTGATTCTTAGCACAAGAAATTTTACGAGGAGACCATGTCAAGTTTTGATGCCAGGACTGGAGTCAGACAACACTCAAAGATGCAAAGGAACCATCACCCCACCATTGTGGAAGCAATTAATTGCCAAAGAGGCCAAGGAGAAGGGTAAAAGAAAGGTTCTTGAGCCAGTGTCTGCTGCCAAGACGTCCAAAGTGAAACCTATGGCACCAATTACAGAAACAAAGACAACAACAATGCCAGCTGAAGCTTTGGCATTACTTTTCCAGATTTATCAGCGGTAAGAACTCATTCTCTAAAAACTGGAGAAGGCCGAGGAGCAGAGTTTCATGCTCTGCAATACATTGGTTTTAGGGACCAAGCCCTCAAGACCAATCTGGAAGGCATTGCCACTAATCCATTGCCAAAGTTTCCAGAATTTCATGCTGAGTTTGCTGCCCAAGAAGGAATGCCAGTGAGGGCCCAATTTGTTCATACTATGAAACAACAATCTGATGCCATCGTTCCAGTTTTGCTTGTTAAAGTTGAGTCTGCAAAAACTGACACCTCTGAAGAGTCTGATGGCGATGTTCATACCAAGACTGAGGTGCCCCTTGCAGCTCCAGAATCTCCTGTCACACCAGAATCATCTGACAAGCTTACCGCCTCAGAGCCAGTGAAGATTGTCAAGAGAAAGACACGTGTCACACGCCAATAAAACTCTGAAAGGGAGTCCTCTTTCTCCTCTTAAAACTCATTGCATTCATTTTTATTTTATGTTCTCATGCATTTTACTTAATTAGTTTATATATGTCTACATGCATTGAGGGCAATGCACACCTTGGGTTTTGGGGTGTGTGTTGCCTCATATTGCCATGCCATGCATTCATGTTTATATTTCTGTTTGCATCTTGTTGACATGCCATGTAGATTAGGTTAATGCTATGCATACCAAACCGCTAAATTTTTTTTGCCTCGGTTAATTTTTGAAAGAATGTTGACATGTTGCTAGTCTAGTATAATTTGTTCTAGAATACTTTATCTTGTGATGAAATTTGGAATCCTTAGTTTGCCTATGCCAGTATAATAGTAATGCCAGGTCTCCTTGGCAATTGATCTCTAGCTTAGGGAGTTGACTTTCATTTAACACGTAGTATGCATCTAGTTCCTAAGCAACTTAGAATTTTTGAAACCAAGCTTAGAAAAAAAGATTATGTTAGGGTAAAAAAAATTAATAAGGCAACAGTGTTTTGCCAAGGCAAGAAAAAATGGAACACTCCTCTGCCTTAGAGATAATATGTAGCCTGGGGCTTGGTGAAACTCCCTCATTAGTGCTTTGGTTAAAAACTTTAAGGGTATGAGTGTAATGGGTTAGCTTAGTGATGTAGTCTAGACTAACGTGGGGATTCGTGGTATGCTCCCTCTTATTACTCATGCCAAACAGTGCCATGACGCAAACCCTAATTTAATGCCAGTTGAAAAAAAAAGAGAGAACCACTTGGCAGGAATAAAAGAAAAATTCTGAGTTTAGGTAGTAAATTTGACTAAGGGAGTAAACGGATACTTGATGTATATTGCCTACACTTTGTGCACTTGTCATGCCCTAAACTAGAGTTATACTGCTGCACTTGAATTTGCTTATCTACTTGCATTACTGCACTGAGATATCTAAGGACAGAACTAGGGCTAGATTCTGCTTGCCATCACTTATTGGCATTCCGACCAAATTTTTGTCGAGGTACTATTTTCATATATTTTGTTTCATTTGCATTACTTGAGGACAAGTAACGAGTTAGGTTTGGGTGTGTGTTAAATCCTAAAAAGTACTGATTTTCATATATATTTTACCATGCTTTTGCTTAACTTTGAGTACATATTCATCCATTTAGTTAGTAGAATCATGCATTTGCATTAAGGAGCTAAGGAACGTTTCTTTTGCAGAGTAAAGGTGTGTTTTCCTTACTATGGCAGGTCAAAACAGGTTTGGCATAGCAGAACATGAGCAGTTGGCAGAGCAAAGCGAATGACAAGAAGGGAAATGTCAAGCACCTTTGGTAATAAGTTGCCATAAGAACTCTTGGCAATACGAGCCCGAGAAAATAGGACCACATCAAACTGTGAGAAAATAATATTGAATCAAACTCAAAAAAATAGTATCAAATAAGATGGCGGAAAAAGCATGCCAAGCTTGGTTGGCAAAATAATGCCAAGCTCGTTGGCAAAAGATTGACGACCGATGATGTCATCCCTAGTCAAAACTCGATCAGCTCAAATTCAAATCTGGATAAGATGATCACACGCTTTATCCCTTTGCACAATCGAATTTCAAACTCAAAGACTTATTCTAGGGTTTCCATGCATGCCTATTTAAAGGAAGAGAAGAGATTGATCAAGAACAACTTGGAAAATTAGAAAAGGCTGCACCGAGGAGCAACGTGGTTCGACCAAATTGACCGAGAGCTTGGAGTCTTTGAAGGGCTACATCGACGGACCCCCTTCTTGCCCATTCTCTTTGCATTATTTATTTGTATTTTCATGATGATATGTTTAAGATACGATGAATGTTTTTGGTTGGAAACGCCCACCATGAACTAATTTTACTAGTGGTGGGGGATGTTTGCATTTAAACGTTGTTTTTATGTTTAGTTTTTAATAATAAAAAATGCCTTGTCATTATTTTCCCTGTCTAGCATATTTTATAGTTTTATAAATTTTGTGCCAAGCGACCGCTGGCACAATATGCTTATTGCACCTTAATATCTTAACGGACTTAGGGGGCAATGATTAGTTGCTAGATACTAAGGTGAGATGCTTCGACGGAAGATGTTCAAGTAGATGAACTTACTTCGGAAGTGAGTTTACCCCTTAGGAGTATAGATTGGGACTTAATCAAATTGATTTATGAACAACTTCATTATAGAGATATAAGGGTTTTTACATGGTTAATTTCGTGCATTGCCAACTTTGAACCTGCTCGGCAAATAATATCAAGGTAGAAAATTATTAAAGGCTGGCATGAAAAGCGTGAAAAATAGGCATCCCTTGCCAATGCTCATCACTCACTTGAAAACTCCTCGTGCCAACGCTGTTTTCCTTTTTTTTCTTTAAATCACTTTCAAAACCAATTTCAACTCAAACAACATTTTTCCCTTGACAAGTAACAATCAATGCAGTCAATCCATGTGGGATCGATACTTTACTTACTATTGTATTACTTGTTGACCGTGTATACTTGCATGCAAAAGACTTAGTCTTGGCACTGTTTTCATACATTTCCAATAAATTTTCCACAAAAAAACCAAGCGCTCACACAGTTGAACACCTACCCCCATTACCAGGGCGCTTAGTGTAGAGTCCCAAATATCCTACCCTACCTACCCCAATTACCAAGGCGCTTGGTGTAGAGTGCACAACTATCCTACCCTGCATACCCCAATTACCAAGGCACTCAGTGTAGAGTTACAAATATCCTACCCTGCCTACCCCAATTACCAGGGCGCTTGGTGTAGAGTGCACAACTATCCTACCCTGCCTACCCTAATTACCAAGGCGTTTAGTGTAAAAGTACAAATATCCTACCCTGCCTACCCTAATTACAACGGCGCTCGGTGTAGAGACAATCGTCAAAATGACACCATCCGTGTAGAAATGCTCAACCAACCTGGCTCAAATAGCCTTGCTCTGATACCACGTGTCACGAACATGTCGTCTAAGCTCAGTTCGGCATGTCGTACAACACTTGAAAGGGACTCATCCCAGGCAAGTCAGCCTTCAATACTCCCTTTATCCATGGACTTAACTTGGAAGCGTCATCTCATGATCCGTCAGGCAGCACGCTCATCTAATACTGTATCTTGCAGGGCCTAGCGAATGCTAGTTGCCAACCACTAACTTTTGCAACAAGTAGAATACGGGGCCATTTGGCACCAAAACAACCCCAAGAGAGGGTCGCTTACACCAAGGCAGCTCGACTACTAGCCCAAGGTGAGGAGGATGGTGGAGACCCAACACCAGATCACTTCCCCCTAAAGAGCTAAATAAACTTACCAAGTATGACACGAGTAGACATTGCTTCGTCCCAAACGAGGACTCTTTCTGGACAGGGCCTTCATTGCCTTCCCAAAGCATTCTGACTTGCATCCTTGACTTGGTAGCTCCTCAGAGATTGCTCATGTCATCGCTCGGTCCACCTCTGCTCGGTCCCAAGTAGGCTTGTTAAGGTAGGATCAGAATATAATAAGAGACAGCCTTAACATTCTCCCACACTTCCTCTATCGATGTCCTCATCGATATAGTCTAAGAAGGGATGATTTTGACACAATGCACGGTGGGAACCGTGAGGGGGATAAACTCTATGTTGTAATTGCCCACTTCCATCTGACTTTTCAGATTTTGTTTTTGTTCATTTCTTATCTAAAGTTTGATACTTTAGGAACTACAATTCTCTTTTGCAAGGCACTGTATACACTACAACTCTACTTAACGTAGTGTTTCTAAATAGTTTTGTTGATTCATATACTGTTCTCGACCACCGAAAATGGCTACATTGATCTTGAAGTTTTGTTGGTGCTTAAGTCTTCCATGATTGGACCCAAAGGTTTGGGACTCAAGGACTGGGAATTCTCTTCATCTCTATCAGCGTATTACTGTTTCTCTCGTGTTGAATGATATGAAGAGTTTAATGTTGTTGCTTTGAATGGGTCATTTGTTCTTCTCTTTGGCACCATTGTTAGAGTATGCCCAAAGACCAATTAATTTCATGATTGTAAATGACATTTGTTTTACTTTGTTTATTAATACAGAGGTATTGCCATTATTATTTCAGTTAGTATTCTACGTGCTTAAATAAAATGAATTATAATAAAGTCCTTAAAATAATATGGTTATTCTTAAATGTCCTTAGTCGAATATTATTATGGGCATGGACATCAATAATGCATTAATACTAATTTGTAGTTGGTTGATGACAAAGTGTTGTCATTGACATGGACATGTCAAAATCAATACATAAGTATGTGTTAGAGAACAACATATTGGACTGACCCATTATGAGCATGTTTCTTGGATTATTGTGTGACAGTCACAACATTGCTCATAGTGATAACTACATGTATGATCCTCAGACTTGAGATCATCATTATTTCAACATCGTGAGTGACATATTTTGATACGGTCAAACGTGTGTCGTAACTGACTACACTATAAAGACTGATATTGGACATGTCACAATTTATGTAGTAGGATATTGTTGATCAAGATAGGATTTGTCCCTCCTACATAATAGGTGTAATATCGTAGGTCACTTGATTGAGTGAGACTATAAATGCATGGCCATGCTCTAATAAGTTGGTATGAGATATCCTAGTTGTTCCTTTATAATAGTCTATTCAAGATATCAAAAAAAATTAGATGGACTATACAAGTGTGACTGTTCTATGGCTTGTGTCCAATCTAGATATAAAGGATAAAAAGATGTAATACATGAAAAAGAGTTAATCACGAAGAAGTTATGTGGAATCATGATTTCTTGTAACTTATGTGACAATGACATATTGCTAGATGTCACTCATTGTTTGTAATATTAGAAATGTTCTAATATTTACTACTAACGTTACAAAGAACCTACAGGGTCACACATATGGTTAAAATGAGCATATATGAAATGAATTATATATGTACAAATTTGTTGTACACAAATTTAGTTAAATTAATATATATTTGATATATATAATTTAACTATTAGATAAATATTAAAAGAAAATAATTATTGTAATTATGACTCTTTTAACATATAAATAATATAATTTGATTTAAATTAATACAAAAATCCTAATTAAGTCGAATTGGAATTATATATTTAATATATATATATTAAAATCCTAATTAAGTTGGATTGAGATTATATATATATATTTAATGTATATATTAAAATCCTAATTAAGTTGAATTAGGATTATATATTTAATATATATATATATATATATATATTGAAATCCTAATATGGGTTGAATTAGAATTTTCAAAGGCTATATATAAAGGCATGAGAGATCTAGCAGTCATTAATGCTTTTTGGAAAAACTCTTTAAATAGTTTAGAGAGTTTTATATGCTCGTTCCAATTGGGCGAACTAAGTAGAGGTCAGAGCGTTATCGTTGCGGTTAGGAATCAACATCGTGGAATTGTGATTGGATATCTATCTTATCCAGATTTAGAATTCTAGATTTTAAACAGGTAATTCTTTACCCTTTTTCACCCTGATTTGTTCCTCGTACATGGATCTCTGGTGGTGATCACCGAATAATTTTTTTGTTGCACCATGGGGTGTATCAGCATGACCCAACAGTGGTATCAGAGCTACTTGTACGATACAAATTCAGGTTTTTTATTATATGGGTGATGTAATTGTATGAGATACATGTTATTTTTCTATTTATTTAGATAATATATAATATTTGTACGAGAAAATTGTTTCAATCATGGTTAACCTGTTAATCCAGTTATAAGACGTTCTTAAGATCTATGATTAAAAGTTAATCATCAAGATCTTTGTCGATAGGGTTTGAAATATTATATGTTAATTGTTAACATACTGAATATGGATTTTTAGGGCTGATAGTATTTTGCACAGGAACAAAAGTTGTTCTAAACGAAAAACCTTATGGTTTAAGAATCCCGAAAACACTAATCTATTGATAAAACTTATCAAATCATGAGGTTTTTCCCCCACAGGAAATATAAGTGTAATTTTAAATTTTGACCCTTTAACCCTACGAAGGAAACAAAGGTCATATGCACATATTGGTAATTTTAATAATCAAGATAAAAACAAGTGTATGTTATGATTGATATGCACTGTGTTTGGAATGCATGGTTATAGCCTAATAGCCCATTGAGTTTGATTTATAAGGTTTTATAAATACGGCCTACGTGTCATGCCTATCTCTACTTCTATTGTAATTCTCTTCTCATCTTACTCTCTCGTATGTAAAATGAGTTTATGAAATTGTAACCTATACGAAGAAGCATGAACCAGATAACAGAAAGATGGACCGACAGAAAGATGCTTGAGAAGTGATTCTATCCTTAGAATAATATGGTTATCCCATTGGCTTGGGATGGGTCACCTTAGGATATGTGCTATAACTATTGCATTTATATTTATTGCTTTTCATGTATATGGTAAAATGAATGTATGAGATGCATGCTAGTTAATTGATAAGATTAAATGTTAAATGGTGAGATAATATTCACAAAAACCATATTGCCTCCCAATATTAACCTTCGTTAAAGTTTAGATCGATACAATGTAGGTTATGCTAAAGCAAGGTACTTGTATCTATCTTGGCCAAAAGCGAAGAATAAGCAAGTGATATTCGCTGGTTGTAATATTGGTTAAAGACTTAACTAGGTTACTCTATTAGGATTAGAAACCTAAAGGCTAGTTATTTAGATAATCATAAAATGATTATGAACAAGAGGTGTTCACCAAATGAAGGAGTTACATGAGATGTAATTAGCAAATGTTGCTTACCTAGATAAACCATAATCTTAAGAAAAAAGCCAAAGTTGACTTAAGAGAATGTGAATTTTGGATCCTTACCCACTAGGAAAGCTTTACAGAAAGTATTTTCGATATTAATATTTGAGGGTTATAAACTTTAATAAAAGTTGTGGGAGTATAAAGTCCTTTTATAATCAAACTTGGTAAACGTACTCAAAAATTCATATTTTATTATTGTAGACTTATTATGGAAACAAATTCGTTATCATTGTGATCGGTCATTGAGAAGGACAATTTGAACAACAGAAACTTCCATGACAGGTCACTGAAAGAAAAATGTTTTCATTGTAATAAAACATGTCATAGGAAGAAAGATTGCCCTATTTATCTTAAAAAGTCAAGAAGGCAAATGAAAGTGGTGCGTCCGCCTCAGATATTTATGTTATTGATATTAATTTATTAACACCTACTTCTTGGGTATTGGATACCGATTGTGGTTCTCATATTTATATATCTGTACAAGGATTACAAAAGAGTAAAAAATTGAGAAAATGAGATGTGGACCTATGGGTTGGTAATGGAGCAAGAGTTGCTGCATTAGCTATAGGATCATATACTTTATCGTTTCCTAGTAGACTTAATTTATGTTTAGAGGGTTGTTATTTTGTGCCTAGTTTGACTAAAGACATCATTTCGATTTCTTGTTTAGACAAGATTGGTTTTAAGATAATTATTAAGAATAATTATTCTTCTTTTTATCTCGATAATGTTTTCTATGGTGTGACACAATTAATAAATAGCCTCTATATTTTGGATCAAGAGAATTCCATTTACAACATAAATACGAAAAGATAAAAAACAAATGACTCTAATCAAACTTAGCTTTGGCATTGTCGCTTGGGTCACATAAGTGAAAAAAATTTCAAAACTTCATAAAGATGAACTTTTTGATTCATTTGTTTTTGAACAATTTGATGTATTCGAGCCTTGCTTATTGGGAAAGATGACCAAAGCTCTTTTTAATAGAAAAAGTGAGTGAGCAAGTGATTTATTTGGATTAATACGTAGTGATGTATGTGAACCAATGAATACACAAGCCAGAGAAGGGTTCTAATACTTCATTACTTTCATAGATGACTTCAGTAGATATGAGTACATTTACCTAATGCATCATAAATCTGAAGCCCTTGAAAAGTTCAAGGAATTTAAAAATAAAGTACAAAACCAAATAGGAAATAACATTAAGGCTCTTCGATCAGATCGAGGAGGAGAATATTTAAGCTTAGAGTTTGGTGACCTTCTTAAGGAATGTGGGATTGTCTCACAACTTACACCTCCTGGTACTCAACAATGGAATGAAGTTTTTGAAAGAAGAAATCGAACACTGATAGACATGGTTCAATCAATGATGAGTCACACTGATCTTCCAGTTTCTTTTTAAGGACATGCGCTAGAAACAGCTGCTTTTACACTAAATCATGTTCCATCTAAATCAGTTCAAAATATACCATATGATATATGGACTGAAAAACGTCCTAGTATGTCTTTTATAAAAATTTGGGGATGCAAAGCTTCTGTTAAACATCAGATGTCTACAAAGCTCGAACCCAAATTTCATAAATATAATTTTGTGGGTTATCCTAAAGAAACTAAAGGATATTATTTCTTCAATCCTACCGAGAACAAAGTGTTTGTTGCTCGAACATGAATCTTCCAGAAAGAGAATTTATTTTTTCAAAAAGGAAGTAGGAAAAATATTGAACTCAATAAAAATTGAGAGCAACCATATATCATTGAACTAGAGGTTGAACAACAACAAGTTCCACAAGTTGTTGAGGAACATTCAATAGTTTTTGAAACACAACCACTATAAAGATATTTAAGAGAACGCAATGCGCCTGAGAAATATAGATTTCTTGTCACATTGCATGGTAATGTTCTCTTCATGGATCAAGATGAGCATAGAACTTATCAAGAAGCAGTGATGAGCCCAGACTCTGAGAAATGGCTAGAGACCATGAAATTCGAGATGGATTCCATATCAGAAAACCAAGTTTGGACCTTGGTTGACCTACCTGAAAGGGTTAAGCCCATAGGGTGCAAGTGGGTTTTCAAAACGAAAATGACATGTATGGTAATGTAAGAACATACAAAAGGCGATTAGTCACTAAGGGTTTTCGTCAAATTCATGGTAAGACTATGATAAAACCTTTTCACCTATTGCTATGTTTAAATCTATTCGGATCTTAGTTGCGATAGCTGCAGTTTATGATTATGGAATTTGGCAAGTGGATATTAAAACTGCTTTCCTTAATAGAAAACTAGATGAGGATGTGTAAATGACACAACCTGAAGGTTTTGTCGATCCAAAAGATGTAAAAAAATATGAAAGCTGCAAAGGTCCATTTATGGATTGAAGCAAGGTTCTCAAAGTTGGAATCTTAATTTTAACAATGCAATCAGAGAGTTCGATTTTATCAAAAATAAAGATGGGCCATTTGTTTTCAAGAAAACTAGTGGGAGCACTGTCATATTCTTGGTACTGTATTTGGATGGCATACTGATAATAAGAAATAATATACCTAGCTTACAGTCTGTAAAAAATTGGTTAGGAAAATGTTTTTCCACGAAAGACTTGAGTAAGGAAACATACATATTAGGAGTCAAGATCTATAGAGATAGATTGAGACAACTCCTAAGACTGAGTCAAAATACATATATAGATGTGTCATTCAACACCTCAAGAAAGAGAGAGCATGAATAAGATTCCATATTCTTTAGCAATTTGATCTATCATGTATGCCATGCTATGTACTCGTCTAGATGTATCATACACTTTAAGTATGACAATTAGGTACCAGGTAGATCCTGATGAAGGTCATTGGGCCACAGTTAAAAACATCTTTAAGTACTTAAGAAGAACTAAGGATACATTCCTTATATATGGAGGTGAGGAAGAGCTAAGTATAAAAGGTTATACGGATGCCAACTTTTAGATTGATAAGGATGATTAACGATCGCAATTGAGTTTTATGTTCTTCCTTAATGGAGGCACTGTGAGCTGGAAAATTTCAAAGCAAGATACAATAGCTGATTCTATAACAAAAGTCGAGTATATTGCAACAAGTGATGCTGCAAAAGAGGTTGTTTGGATCAAGAAGTTCATATCTGAACCAGGGGTTGTGTCGAGCATACTGAATGCTATATATCTATGTTGTGATAACAATGGAGCCATTACACAAGAAAAAGAATCTAGATCTCACTAACGATCCAAACACATACTTAGGCGTTACCATCTCATTCGAGAAATCATAGATCGAAGAGATGTGGAAATGTAACGCCCTTGTTTTGGGCCTAGCGGTTTTAAGGGCTAGTTAGACAGTCTGGTGGACCAGGTTAGAGATTCGAGTCAGATTCAGGAATAAATATTTTTGAGTGAGTTAAAAATATGGAAAATGGTTAAAAATTATTATTTATTATATAAATGATTTTGGTGAAATCAATTTTATAAAAATGAATTTGGAAGGGTGACAATTTGGTCGGTGACCAAAATAGAATATTTTAAAAACTGTTTTAAATGGTGACTAGTTTGAAAAAGGGTCAAATTCTTAGAATCCTTAGGGAGCTATTTTACCAAGTTTTGGCTAGTGGTTTTTCCCTCAATTAAGGTTTTTAACATGTGCTTTACTAACTAATTAAAAGAGGTTTTTATAATAAAAAGGTACTTATTGATTTTTATAAGATTTGACGTAAAATTTTCTCTCAACTTTTCTCCTTACTTCTACTCTGCCAAACACTCTTGTTTTCATCAAATATCAGAGGTGAGAGATCTATTTTCTTGAATCCTTGATTTATAATTGATTCATCATCTTTGATTTACAAAATCTCATTGAAAACCTTTGTTTTCAAGCTTTAATCAATCAATTGAGAGAGAAATCACACAATAGAGGTAAGGTTCATTTTTCTCCTCTATTGAATGGTTTGTTATTGATATTCCCAAGTATTTGATCCTTGATTTATGATTTATAATTTGGTTTTATGTTTTATGATGATTATTTGATTAAATTAATTGATGAAATTGAGGGAAATCTGTATTGGATCTATTTTTCAGTGTTGAGGATTGATTATAAACATATATTGGATGTTTTATAATGTTGATAAGTTTTTTTTAACATTGGAATCCTAAAAATACTTGAATCCCTAATTATTTAGGTTGTTAGATTTGTGTTTTTGAGGTGTTGTGGTGGCTGTTTAGTTGCTGGAGTTATAAGGATGATGTAATCTTGTTTTTAAGTGTTGATTGATGTTAATGGAAGTGTGAGATTTATAGTTTGTGGCTGGGTTGTGTTTAGAAAGAGTTGGATGATGATTTTGGTTGTTGTGGTTGGGTAATTGTGAAAGGATTGTGAATGTTTGTGAGGAATGTTGTTGCAATGGTTTGAATGCATTAAGATGCATTAATACTTTGTTGTTGTGTGGTTAAAACAAGGGAGGCTGGTCCAGAAGCTATCAATGAAGCTTTAGAGGCTTCAGACGCTTGAATTCGCATCGGCAAATTGAGGTTTCGCGTATCGATGAGTGAGAACGTGAATTTCAACTTTGAAATGGTTTAAAGGTGGTTTATGGGAAATTAAATTTATCTTGAAATTCTAGTTTAAACTCAAAAGTAAGTATAAAGTGGTTTTCTCTCTCGGTCGTGCTATTATGAAATGAATTTATGCACTTGTTTTGAATTACATGGTACCTACTGTTTAAGCATGTTTTAAAGTATGTAAGATACTATTTTTAATCATGAAATGTTGAAGGATGCACATGGTAATTGATCCTTGTAAGTATGTGGAAATGCTTGTTGAAAAGCATAGTTTGTTGCTTTGGAAAAAGGTTTGGTTTAATGCATATAAAAATAGTGAGGTATGTGGTTAATTGTGAATTATATTGGCAAGTGATGTGGTTTAAAAATGTTATCGGGTATAGTTAGCCGGCCATAGGATTGATAGTGCACTATAAAGAGTCACCTTGGATGTTGAGGGGTTTTATACGGTGTACCGAATACTCCATCTAAGTACCCTAACGGTCGAGGGGTTATATGGTACCGTAAACTTCCGTTAGTGGATTAAGCATCTAACTGAGGGTTCGAGTTAGAGTCCCTGTGGGTTGTAAGTGTACCCAGTTGTAATGTACCACGATTGTGATTATATCGCTATTCTGGTTAAGATGGCTTGCAGTGTTGTGAGGAAACTTGTTGAATCCGTGTATCCGATGAACTATTTTGTTAATGGAACTTGGTTAATGATCACTTGTAAGCCAATGTAATTGTTGATGTGTCATGTAATGGCTTATGTTGTATAATGTGATTTATACATGTTTACTCTTTAAGCTTTGCATATGGTTAGTTTTGCATGGGAAGGCTTAAATTGAGGTTTGGCAATGGGATTTGTTGATGGTTAATGACACATGTTGCATATGGTTTAATATGCTAATTTTTGGAAGTGTTAAGTGCATGGTTTTCAAGGCATGAAGTTCAAATGATGATTTAAGTGATGTCCAAAAGATGATTGAAATGAGATTTCAATGTGTTGATGAGAAACGGTTTTAAATGCATTGATGGTGTGTTGTTTTTGAGCACTCCTCACTAAGCCTAGTGTGCTTATGCTCTCTTTGTCCATCAATGCAGAGAATTAAAAATTTGAAGGCAGCGAGGAAGCAAGGGATTCGTCAAAGACTTGATACTAAAAGTATGATTTGTATTAGATTATATGTAATAAGAGCAATGGGGTTTCCGTTGTTGCTTTCAGTGATGGTTTGTTAAACTCCCTGTTTGAGCAAAGTTGCTTTTTGCTCTTTGTTTGTAAATGGCCATTTTGGACTATTGGTTTCTTTGGTTTTGAGTTTTGTGTTTGCTTGGCTTGGATTCTAGCAAGCATGCCTCTAGTTTTATATTCGATGCAAAATGCCATGAATTGATGGTGAATTTGTGTTGTCTTGCTGTGGCTTGACCCTTGGATGTGTTGGATACATGTTAGAAGCATGTTAGAGTGTTTTGGTATGTTTGAAAGCATGTTAAACTAGCAAATCAGGACACTTCAGGTCCATGCGTATCGTTACTCATGTCTCTGTTTCGGTACAGACAAGCCATTTCAGGTTTAGTGTATCGGAATGTGTGTATGTGTTTCGGTACGAGCTTAGGCCAAATGTGGCTAGTGTTTCAGTATACGGGCTGAGCATACCGGTACGGGTAAGCTTTTCCAGGCTTAGCATTTCAGTATACGAGGAACCATTTGGTTACAGGGTAAGTGTAATAGGCAGGGCGTATCGGTACGCGAGGCCGTGTCGATATGAGTTTTGGTTACTAGAATTTGGGGATTTTAAAATAGAAACGCATACGATACGCGTGTAAGTGTACCGATATGGCTAACTGTTAATTCAGTTATTTGGATGTTTTAAAGTTCCGTTTTCTTGCGTTTTAGTCCCTGGATATTATGGATGCAATTGAATAAGTATGGATGAATATTTTGAGCTTAATTTCAACATGCATGCATGAAACCTAACTAATTGAAGGTTGGTAACATAAAAATGGGATAAGTCATTGCAGTTTTTTGAAATTGCAATTTGGTCCCTAAATTGTAATTGTACCCAATTAGATGTTAATTCGATGCCCGATTGGGTTGAGTTTTCACCCGTGGCCATCATGAACACAAAGGATAATAATCTGCATCTAGATAAGATAAAAGAAAAATGGTCAAGTTTCGAATATCTTCTTCATGATTTATATCGGTAAACCTAATATAGCTCACTCTGTTCGATCTTGTGACTAGGCCGGGTTGAGGGGGTTACATTTGGTGGTATCAGAGCTAAGTTTGCAATATTTGGGAGTTGGTATGGTTGTTGTAATGTTGTTGTGAGTCGTATTCCGTTGTTTGTTGTGCACGGTTGTTGCGTGTAATAAGTGCTACACAAATGTGCAAGTATACACGTCGCAAGTAATAAAGTGATATGAGTATCGAGTATTGTCTCCACAGGGATTGGTTTGGGCCACTTTAAATAATTTACTGCACTGTGAAAATAAAAACACAATTGATAATCGAGGTTTTAATTAACGAGAAAAGTAAAAGCAATAAACTAAAAGAATAGATGAAATAAAAAGAGAGAATAGGCCAGGTTATCGTGAGTTGAGGTGTGATAGCCGATTGGATCGTCTTGGTAAAAGAGTGCAAGGGCAACTCAGCTGTCGTGGCAACTTGCACAGCGGGTTGCCTTGGCAACTAATCGATGGTTGCCTGGGTGACTAGCTGGGCAACTACTTGGGCGTCTGGGCAGCAACTTCAAGGTTCGGCAGAGAGTTCTTCAATGGTTTCTTCTTATCCCTAAGTCAAAACTCTAGCTACTTGTGCATGCCTTGATAATACATCCCTGTGTGAATCAAGGGTGAACAACAACCAATCTTGCGCTCCTCTTAGCCGTTGAAATCCTTAACTTATTCCTAAGCCGGATTAATCTTCACCATCAATAGATTGAATAAAGACCATACTCATTCGTTTCTTGAATCTAACTCTCCCGATATTAGATAAATAGATGAAGTTACGAGATCCTCTCCCAATTCACTCGCAAACAAGAATAAGAACCAAGAATGAGTAAACCTTGAATTGAAAGTGCAAACTCTTATTACCTAAACAAAATCCAACTGTTTTTTCACAACAACAAAACACAATAACCCCAACCAATCAAGTTAGTTCATGGTTGGGTTCAAAAGATATACAAAGAATAATCCCCAAACCATGAATCTAATGGAAGCAAAGAAAAAGAAGAAATCGAACTCTCTCCCCCTTGCTCTCTTGTCGAAATTTCTCTCCTCTTGCCCTATGGAGTTGTCGAAATTTTCCCTCTTCTTCTTGCTCTCCCTGGATTGTCGAAATCTCCATCTTATTTATAGGGCTAGGCCAAAGTCCTTCTTTGAGGAGGAAGTTAAGTTGGAATTAAATTATCTTTAAAGAATATAATTCTTTATTATAATTATATTCCTACTAGAACTTTTCCTATCTTCTTGGAATTTAATTCTTCTTTAATCTCTGCATGTAAATCAAATTCCTTTGGGTTTGGGCTTTGCTCCACGTCATCTTGGGCTTGTCTAGTCATCAATTTCGACTACCATATCCCCTTTGCTCTTGTCGACAATTGCCCTGGCAACTGGCTCGGCATCTCCTTCATGTATTGCCCTGGCAACTGGTTCTAGCCTTGTTTAGGCAAGTGATTCTGTACACACACAAAAACACACCAAAGCAGCATCTTTTCAACAGAAATCACCAAGTTATGTAATCAAGCTCAACGGTGGAAAGAAACATGAATTAATGCATGAATGACTAATTATGCATCTAATATGAGCTTAAGTCTAACAATAATATGAGTAAAAAGGGTAATAAAAATAGTACTTTTGAACACTTATCATACCCCCAAACTCGAACTATTGCTTGTCCTCAAGCAATGCAAACTAACAATTACCTACCAAGACTTTAATCATCAAAGACATGCTTCAAACTTGAATTCAAACCTCGGAACCGTTGCACAAAGTATGTTCACCTTTTAATTTTTCGGATAGCACAAAAATTACCCGGAACCAAACTATAATGCTCGTGACAATGTGTGTGCGTAGTTGTGTACAAGTTGATTTTCAAGATTCTATGTACACAATAGGCTTTTATCAATTTAATTACTGGGGCATTTATTTTTATTTTCACTAGAGCCAATTTCGGGCACCTCTAGCAAAGTAAGCAATTTCTCATTTTATTTTAGTCGACTAAAGACAATTTCGGGCCCCTCTAGCGATTCTTTAATGTGCATTAACTACTAGAGCCAGTTTCGGGCACCTCTAGCAAGAAAGTGCATTTACTACTAGAGCCAGTTTTGGGCACCTCTAGCAAGAAATTAACTTTTAATTTTCAATTTTAAATTTACCCAAATTTTAAGCAACCTAAGTTCACTAAGTTTCTTTCAATCAACAAGCCACAACCGTGTAAAAAAAATTAGCATCATAGTAAAATTCTAAGTTCTTTTCATGCAATCCTAAAATTAAAGGTTCTTTCAATTAAGTGCAGTGGAAAAAATTCATCATTGGATATTCAACAAGTCTTAAGCAATTAAATCCAATTAAAGGAATGACAAGTAACATATGCAACCTATATGTGATTGCTATAGATGAATGCAACTAAACATGAAACTAACTAGAAACCAACACCCCTCCAAACTCGAGAGAAGCATTGTTCTCAATGCATATAAAAGTGAAACAAAATTTAAAAGAAACTAAATGAAATGAGTTAGTCGGAGAGGTCGTCACCTCGAGTGATAAGTTTCCTTCGTACCGTTTGCTTGATTCATTTTCTGGTCAGTGGTTGAATGCTTGTGGCTGGTACCGCGTGAATAGCATTGCTTTGATTTGATCCATGTTTACCGATGCAGGTTCACTTGCATGGGCATCAGTAGTTGCCAAAGCCATTGTTGTTGCCTGGGCATCGTCAGTTTCTGTTGTGGTTGTTGTGGCAAGTAGTTGCAGGGGCATCCTCTGTTGTGAGTCTTGTTGTGGAAAAGAAAACAAAGAAAACCTGGAAACTAAAGATAACGAAGAAGAATAAAATATCTCCTAAAAATTCCAAAAATAAATAAAGAGAAAAAAACCAAAAATAATATAAAAAAATAGTTCGAAAGAAAAAAAAATAAAAATAAAAAAAATAAAAAAAATATCGAAAGGAAAGCATGCTCATGCATCTCCTAAGGTGTCAACTTTTTTGTTACGTTCTTCATGGGCACCATTGTAGTGCTTCAATCTTTGTCCGTTAACTTTGAATTCATGTTCGTCGGTAATGGACTTGATTATCACGGCACCATGGGAGAATGGTTTGACAACTTCGAATGGTCCCGACCATCTTGATTTTAGTTTTCCCGGGAAAAGTTTTAGCCGAGAATTGAATAAGAGAGCTAGTTGCCCTGGCATGAATTGCCGTGGCAATAGTTTCTTATCGTGCCATTGCTTTGTTTTCTCCTTGTAGATTCATGCATTGTTATAGGCGAGTGCACAGAATTCTTCTATCTCGTTGAGGTCCAACAAACACTTTTGTCCGGCACTTTCCCAATCCATATTCACGGTCTTGATTGCCCAATATGCCTTGTGTTCGATTTCCACTGGTAGATGGCATGTTTTGCCATAGACAAGTCGGAAGGGGGCATACCTAAGGGTGTTTTGAATGCAGTGCGATATGCCCAAAGTGCGTCATCTAGTCTTACTACCAATCCTTCCCAGAGGGATTTACAACTTTCTCGAGTATACCCTTCAATTCCCGGTAGGAAATTTCTGCTTGCCGATTGGTTTGTGGGTGATATTGCCCGTCCTATGGCAACGATCAGATTGCTTGTATAACTCTTGGGCATCTTTGTACAGTGTTGGCCAATACAAACCGGATTGAAAAACTTTGGCCACGGTACGAGTTCCTCCAAAATGTCCTCTATAGGGTGAAGAATGGCATTGTCGGAGTACATTCTGTTGCTCCTCTTCAGGGACACATTGGCGTATAACCTGATCTGCACATTGTTTAAACAAAAGAGGCTCGTCCCAAAAGTAATGCTTAGCATCATGGCGGAACCGCTTCTTCCCTTAGTGAGTAAGGCCATAAGGTAAAATACCACAAACAAAGAAATTAACTAAATCCGCGTACCAGGGTATTGCCGAGGCATGTGCTGTCGTGGCGACTGCTCCCAAGGTTGTCGAGGCGTGTGCGTCTAGAGTTGCCGAGGCATACGCATCCATGGTTGCTGAGGCGTGCGTATCAGTGGTTGTCGTGGCATCGAGGGTTGTCGAGGCATGCACATCCATGGTTGCCGATGCGTCAGGAGTTGTCGAGGCGTGCGTATCAAGAGTTGCTGCGGCGGCAAGGGTTGCCGAGGCATGCGAATCCATGGTTGCCGAGGCGTGCGCGTCAAGAGCTGCTGCGGCATCGAGGGTTGCCGAGGCATGCGCGTCAAGAGCTGCTGCGGCGTCGAGGGTTGTCGAGGCATGCGCATCCATGGTTGTCGAGGTAACTAAAAGTTGCTCATCTGGGAATGCATCGCATATCTCTAAATCTGCGTCCTCCTCCCTGTGAGTTGGCATAGGACTGCTCCTACCGCGAAATCACTTGCATCACACATGAGCTCAAAAGGTGGCGTCCAATCTGGTGGAACGACAATAGGTGCCGAGGCAAGCTTTTCCTTTAGGGTTTTGAATGCTTGGGGCGCAAGAATCATCAAAATTGAAGACTTTATCTTGGTGGGGTAGTCTCTCGATCACGTCCACCTTAGCTTTGTCTACTTCAATTCCCTTGGATGAAATTTTGTGGCTGAGCACTATTCCTTCATCTACCATAAGATGGCACTTCTCCCAATTAAGGACTAAATCAGTTTCTTCACATCTTGCCAACACCTTCTCTAAATTACCGAGGCAACTGTCGAACTCATTACCAAAAACGGAAAAATCATCCATGAGGATCTCAAGGAAGTCTTCGACCATGTCTGAAAAGAGTGCCATCATGCATCTTCTAATGTTACTGCATATCTGAGAAAACTTGAGGAGGGTCGTTTCCGATACTTCTTATAGTCCATCCGTACCCTCCATCGGGTGACAATATTGCCTAAAAAGAGTTTGGCCAATGTGCTTGCCACTACTCCCTTTTGCGTTACCATGGTGGAGGTGTCTTTCTTCTTTGTTCGCTTGTAGTCCATGTATACTCTCCACCTTGCTACTATTCCTGAAGGCACAAATATATTAATAGGAAAAATTATATCCATTCTCAACCATTCAATTACCTCATTCTTGTCAACTTCTATCATGGTTGGATGTAGCCTTTCTTGTCGTGGCAATCAGTTGCCAAAATTTGCTGTAAGTCAAGGGAAGAACCAATTTTCTGAAAAGCTTTACGAATCCAAACACGGTTTTCTTTTGGCCTCTCAAACATCTCCATCAGTAGAGATTTCAATGGCTTCAAATCTACCAACCTCGATTCCTCAAGACATACCTGCAATGGACGAGGTGAGCTTTTAAAGAATTCGAAAGGTTCAACCATTACCTGCTCATATTCCATTGGCAAAGTATTATCATCTCGTTGATCTTGTATGTGGTCGTGTAATTACCGTGGCAACTGTAGATGAGAGCAATCTACAGATTCCTACTTCAACATCAACGTTGTAACCTTCTGGGCATCAGGTTCCTCAAAATTTGCTGTAGTATTGTTGTTCTCAGCTTCACTGACTGTTGTCGTGGCATTGCTCTGTTCAGGCTCCTCAATCATTGCTGAGGTAATTTGTTGTTCAGGCTCATCATGTGTTGGGCAGTCTCTCTCATTGGCATCCTCTTGACTTTGAGGTTCTAGTTGTTCCCCACACATCGGAGAGCTTTCTTTGCATTGCTCCTTATCCTCTTGCCTTGGGACGTCAGTATCCCTAGGAATGAATTGTTGGTGCATGTTATCCATGACATATGTAGATCTCCCCAATTGATCTTCTGAATCCCCTAAGGTTGCATCCCACTGAGCTATCCTCGTATCCATAGATTTTGATAGCTCTCGAATCTCTTCAATTGATCCGTCAAGTCTAGCCAAGGAAGCTAGTAACGTTTCCTCCAAGGAATTGGAATGCTCTTGAAAAGGACTACAGTGCAATGACATATATGTTGCTGCGGCAAAATTGTTATGGTAAAAAAAAATTTGAGCTTTTTGACCATACCATGAAGAATTTTGCTGCTGGTTCCCTCTATGGTCCTCCATGTAGTTATATGCACCGAAAATGTGAGGGCAATTTTCAAACACATGATGTTCTCCACACATAGCACAAGATTTTTCCACGGTATAAGTTCTTTGGGCTTTTCTCGGTTGGTATAGGTAATCATCAAAGGGTGCAAGAAACTCTTGATTGGATTGATTCATATCTTCCAACATCATCTCTCGAATAGATTGGCTTTTATTTCCCGACATGTTGATGTTCCTTAACTTGTAGCGCACCTATTTTTTTTTTATAAAACAAAAAAAAGTTAGTAAAACTAAGAGAAAAAAATGCAATAACAAAAACAACTAACACCAATTGCCAATCCCCGGCAACGGCGCCAAAAACTTGTTGCGTGTAATAAGTGCTACGCAAATGTGCAAGTATACACGTCGCAAGTAATAAAGTGATATGAGTATCGAGTATCGTCTCCACAGGGATTGGTTTGGGCCACTTTGCTTAAGTTACTGCACTGTGAAAATAAAAACACAATTGATAATAGAGGTTTTAATTAACGAGAAAAGTAAAAGCAATAAACTAAAAGAATAGACGAAATAAAAAGAGAGAATAGTCCAGGTTATCGTGAGTTGAGGTGTGATAGCCGATTGGATCATCTTGGTAAAAGAGTGCAAGGGCAACTCAGTTGCCGTGGCAACTTGCACAGCGGGGTTGCCTTGGCAACTAATCGATGGTTGCCTAGGCGACTAGCTGGGCAACTACTTGGGCGTCTGGGCAGCAACTTCAAGGTTCGACATAGCGTTCTTCAATGGTTTCTTCTTATCCCTAAGTCGAAACTCTAGCTACTTGTGCATGCCTTGATAATACATCCCTGCGTGAATCAAGGGTGAACAACAACCAATCTTGCGCTCCTCTTAGCCGTTGAAATCCTTAACTTATTCCTAAGCTGGATTAATCTTCACCATCAATAGATTGAATAAAGACCATACTCATTCGTTTCTTGAATCTAACTCTCCCGATATTAGATAAATAGATGAAGTTACGAGATCCTCTCCCAATTCACTCACAAACAAGAATAAGAACCAAGAATGAGTAAACCTTGAATTGAAAGTGCAAACTCTTATTACCTAAACAAAATCCAACTGTTTTTCACAATAACAAAACACAATAACCCCAACCAATCAAGTTAGTTCATGGTTGGGTTCAAAAGATATACAAAGAATAATCCCCAAACCATGAATCTAATGGAAGCAAAGAAGAAAAAGAAGAAATCGAACTCTCTCCCCCTTGCTCTCTTGTCGAAATTTCTCTCCTCTTGCCCTATGGAGTTGTCAAAATTTTCCCTCTTCTTCTTGCTCTCCCTGGATTGTCGAAATCTCCATCTTATTTATAGGGCTAGGCCAAAGTCCTTCTTTGAGGAGGAAGTTAAGTTGGAATTAAATTATCTTTAAAGAATATAATTCTTTATTATAATTATATTCCTACTAGAACTTCTCCTTTCTTCTTGGAATTTAATTCTTCTTTAATCTCTGCATGGAAATCAAATTCCTTTGGGTTTGGGCTTTGCTCCACGTCATCTTGGGCTTGTCTAGTCATCAATTTCGACTACCATATCACCTTTGCTCTTGTCGACAATTGCCCTGGCAACTAGCTCGGGGTCTCCTTCATGTATTGCCCTGGCAACTGGCTCGGCGTCTCCTTCATGTATTGCCCTGGCAACTGGTTCTAGCCTTGTTTAGGCAAGTGATTCTGCACACACACAAAAACACACCAAAGCAGCATCTTTTTCCACAGAAATCACCAAGTTATGTAATCAAGCTCAACAGTGGAAAGAAACATGAATTAATGCATGAATGACTAATTATGCATCTAATATGAGCTTAAGTCTAACAATAATATGAGTAAAAAGGGTAATAAAAATAGTACTTTTGAACACTTATCAACGGTAATTGTAATATGCATGTTGATTGCTTTATACTATGTTGGGGGGAAGTTTGGGAAACCCATTGCCTTATTATTATAGTATGAGATGTTTTGGTTTTAAAATGGAAGTCTTGGATCCTTTCTTAAGTTGGCCTGATTATTTTGTTTTTTGTAAAATATCATGCCTTAGATATATTTTTAGCACGATGGGATAGAAAAAAGAGTTACGATCAGGTACAATTGCTACTGCCATTGGGCTGGGAAATAAGGAGGATGTCATACCTCCTGAGGGGTTGTAGCCGCCCCCACCTAATCTACATGCTGACGTAGAGCAAGTACCACTTGTGCCATTTGTGCCAGAGGTGGGTGACATGACGCCATTGATTTAGGCCATGACCGGTGTATTTCATGCAGTAGTTGCGAGTGTTCATGTGCCGACACCAGGACATGTTTGCCGTTAGAGTGTCTTTGTAATTTGGGCAGAGTTGAGTTCCGTGGTCTAGCACCAAAGGCTTCTGAGGATTGGTTGGCCAGTACAGAAAGGATACTGTGTCAGATGGGTTGTACGAATGCCCGTAAGTTGGGTTGTACTGTGTCCCTGTTGCAGGGAGATGCCTATAGCTGGTGGACCACTGTGATAGTTGGGATGGTACCCGAGGATATAACTTGGGAGTTCTTTTATGAAGCTTTTCGGAAAAAGTACTTGGGTGTCTGATATCTAGACAAAGAAAGAGAGAGTTTATGGCTCTAGTGCAGGGCGGTGTGTCTGTTTCTGAGTATGAGGTGCAGTTTGTGAGGTTGAGCTAGTATGCACCTGAGATGGTTCTTGACGAGCGACAATGGTGTGATCATTTTCGCTATGGGCTGGTGCAGGAGGTTAAGACATACATGCTTGCTACTGATTATACAGATTTTGACGTATTAGTTATATGCGCCAAGGATATCGAGTAGAATCTTGGTTTGGCTTCTAGTCTCGAGGCTTTAGCTCTGGTAAGAGAGCGGCAGATTCTAGCTTTAGCGGTGGTCAAGCCAAGAGACATCGTGATAGGAGGTATCACCCTGATCAAAGAAACGGTGGAGGTGTCATTGGGTGTAGAGCGCTGGGTACCCAGGTTAGAGCTCTACATAGTACCTATTGGGTCTGCGGATCAGGTGATCATCTGAGGTGAGATTGCCCACATTTGGCCAGAGAAGGTCAAGCACCTGTAGCTGTTGTGGACAATGCTTGTTGGAGTTGTGGGTCTGGCGACCATCTGAGACGTGATTGTCCTTTGTTAGCTGAAGGTGGGCAGGGTGTTGACCTATTGTTGCTCCGCATAAAGGCCATGGTCGTGGTCACAGTCAGTTTTAGCAAAGGATGACGGGCAGAGGACTGTGGCTCATACGGCTTCTATCCAGCTTGAGGAAGGTAGACCAGCTAGAGTGTATGCGCACCACGAGGGTCGCAATAACTCTGACGTGATTGTAGGTACATTCACTTTATTGTCTTTGCCATTGTACTCTTTGGTTGATTCTGGTTCTACCCATTCGTATATCCTGAGTTAGCATGCATGGTTGCTCGATATACTGGTTGAAATTCTTAATATGGGTGTTAGAGTGACCAGTTCTCTTGGGGAGATGGTCATGGTTAGAAAGTTGTATCGTCGATGTCCGCTGATAGTTTAGGGACATGTGTTTTTTGTAGATTTGATGGAGTTGCCATTCCATGGTTTTGATGTTATTTTGGGGATGGATTGGTTGACCGAGCATAGGGCTATGGTAGATTTTGATACCAAAGGATATCCCTGAGGTTGTCTAATGATTTTGAGGTGGTGGTTGTGGGTGAGAACGCTAAGATCTTGTCTAATGATGTTTCAGCTTTAGAAGTGAGACGAATGATGAATTTCGAATGTGAGGCTTTCTTAGCATCTGTTATGAATAATGGTTCAAAGGAGTTGAGGGTGCAGGATATTCGTACGACATGCGAGTTTTCTGGTGTTTTTTTAGAAGAGTTGCTGGGGTTGTCACCAAATTTGGAGGTAGAGTTTGGCATTAAGGTTTATGCGAATACAATACCCGTGTCATTTTCTCCGTATTGTATGGCCCTAAAAGAGTTGAAGGAGTTGAAAACACAACTGCAAGAGTTGCTTGATCGAGGGTTTGATAGACCAAGTTTTTCACTAGGGGTGCATCGGTGTTGTTTGTGAATAAGAATAATGGTACGTTATGGATGTGTATAGATTATCGGTAATTGAACAAGTTGACGATAAAAAATAAATATCCTTTGCCACTGATTGATGATCTGTTTGATTAGTTTAAGGGTGCTTCGGTGTTCTCTAAGATATATTTGAGGTCTGGGTACTATCAGTTGAAGGTGAAGGATGTGGATGTGCCCAAGACAGCTTTTCATACGAGGTACGGGCATTATGAGTTTTTGGTGATACCGTTGGTTTAACCAATGCACTGGCTGCTTTCATGGACATGATGAATCGGGTGTTTCATAAGTTTTTGGATCAGTTTGTGGTTATGTTTATCGATGATATTCTTGTGTACTCTCGTACCGAGGAGGATCATGATAGGTATTTGTAGATTGTGCTTCAGACGTTGTTGGCTAATCAGCTTTATGCCAAGTTAAGCAAGTGTGAGTTCTGGCTTAGGGAGGTTATTTTCCTTGGGCATGTGGTATCGGCCGAGGGGATTCGTGTTGATCCGTACAAAATTGAGGCTGTGATGAGTTGGAAAGTGCCTAAGTCTGTGTCAGAGGTTCAGAGTTTCCTAGGGTTAGACGGTAATTATCGTAGGTTTGTTGATGGGTTCTCCAGTATAGCTATTTCTTTGGCCAAGTTGTTGCGAAAGAACATTCGTTTTGAGTGGACGGAGGATAGGTAACGGGCTTTTGAAAGGTTGAAGGAAGCTTTGACACGAGCTCCGGTCTTGATTCAGCCAGAATTAGGGAAAGAGTTCGTTGTCTATAGTGATGCGTCCTATGCTGGGCTGGGTTACGTGCTGATGTAGGAGGGTAGAGTAGTTTCCTATGCATCTAGATAGTTAAAGGTGCATGAGCGTAATTACCCTACTCATGATTTTGAACTCGCCCCAATTGTTTTTGCCTTGAAAATCTGGAGGCATTACCTTGATGGTGAGAAGTGTGTTGTTTATACGGATCATAAGAGTTTGAAGTATCTTATGTCACAGAAGAAGTTAAATCTTAGGCAACGAAGATGGTTGGAGTTGCTTAAAGATTATTATCTTACCATTGAGTATCACCCAGGTAAAGCTAACATTATGGGTGATGCTTTGAGTAGAAAAGCTGCTGCGAGTTGAGGGCTATGTTTGCAAGGTTGAGCGTGACGCATGATGGTGGGTTGTTGGATGAGTTGCAAGTGAAACCGTCTTTTTCACAGTTGATTAAAGAGAAGCAACTGCTTGATGGGAGTTTAATACCACATGTGAAGGATATCATGGATGGAAGTCCTACGGATTTTTATTTTAATGATGATGGGGTGTTGTGTTATAAAGGTCGGATGGTGGTGCCTGAAGATGAAGAGTTGAGGCGTGCCATTTTGACTGAAGCGCATGCTAGTCCTTTTGCTATGCATCATGGTAGTACTAAGATGTATCAGGGTTTGAAGGAAGAGTACTATTGGGTTGGTTTGAAGAAAGATATTACTGATTTTGTGGCTCGATGCATGGTATGTCAGTAAGTAAAGGCTGAGCACCAATTTCCTTCCGGGTTGTTACAGCCGTTGAGGATACCAAAATAGAAATGGGAAAGAATCACTATAGATTTTGTGTCTGGGTTGCCTTTGACATTGACCAAAAAAGGATTTCATTTGGGTAATTGTTGATCGGTTTACGAAGTGTGCGCATTTTGTGCCAGCACTTACGTCGTATACCTTGGATAGGTTGGCCGATCTGTACATCTCTGAGATTGTGCGTTTTCACGGGGTACCCAAATCTATAGTTTTAGATAGGGATCCGTGCTTTACAGCGAGGTTTTGGGAGTGTTTGCATCGTGCACTAGGAACCTGGCTAAATTTCAGTACTTCGTATCATCCTCAGACGGATGGTCAGTCAGAGCGTGTAATTTAGATCTTGGAGGATATGTTGAGATGTTGTATCATCGAGTTCCAAGGAACATGGGAAAAGTAGTTGCCTTTGGTGGAGTTTGCTTATAATAACAGTTATGAGGCTAGTATACAGATGGCATCGTACGAGGCTTTGTATGGTAGAAAGTGTTGTACACCGTTGTGTTAGGCTAGGGTTGGAGAAAAACACATTTTGATGCATGATGTGTTGAAAGAAACCAATGAAAAGGTGAAGTTGGTATGTGAGCGCTTGAGAGCGGCTTCGGATCGTCAAAAATCCTTCGCGGATTTGAAGCACCGAGATATAGAATATGTTGTTGGTGATCGAGTGTTTTTGAAGGTGTCGCATTGGAAGAAGGCGATGTGTTTTGGGCGGAAAAGAAGCTTGGCCCTAGGTTTATTGGACCATACGAGATTGTTGAGCGTGTAGGTCCAGTTGCTTATTGTTTGAGGTTACCTCCTGAGTTGTAAAGGATTCATGATGTGTTTCATGTGTCGAAGTTGTGGAGGTATCGATCGGATCCATCGCATGTTATGTCGGTGTAGGATATTGAGCTAAGATCAAATTTATCTTATGATGAAGAACCGGTGGAGATCCTTGACACCAACGTAAGGTTTTGCGTGGTAAGACGGTTGAGCTTGTCAAGGTGTTGTGGAGGCACCGCAGTGTTGAGGAGCCCACATGGGAAAGCAAATCGGATATGTTGAAATGGTTTCTGCATCTGTTTCCTCCAGGTAAATTTCGAGGACAAAATTTCTTAAGTGGGGGAGAGTTGTAACGCCCCGATTTTGGGCCTAGCAGTTTTAAGGGCTTGTTAGACGGTCCAGTGGACCAAGTTAGAGATTCGAGTCAGATTCGGGAATAAATATGTTTGAGTGAGTTAAAATATGAAAAAATGATTAAAAATCATTATTTATTATATAAATGATTTTGGTGAAATCAATTTTAGAAAATTGAAATTCGAAGGGTGACATTTTGGTTGGTGACCAAAATGGAAGATTTTAAAAACTATTTTAAATGGTGACTAGTTTGAAAAAGGGTCAAATTCATAGAATCCTTAGGGAGCTATTTTACCAAGTTTTGGCTAGTGGTTTTTCCCTCAATTAAGGTTTTTAACATGTGCTTTATTAACTAATTAAAAGACGTTTTTATAATAAAAAGGTAGTTATTGTTTTTTATAAGATTTGACGTAAACTTTTCTCTCAACTTTTCCCATCACTTCTACTTTGCCAAACACTCTTGTTTTCATCAAATTTCAGAGGTGAGAGATCTATTTTCTTTAATTTTTTATTTATAATTGATTCATCATCTTTGATTTACAAAATCTCATTGAAATCCTTTGTTTTCAAGCTTTAATCAATCAATTGAGGGAGAAATCACACAATAGAGGTAAGGTTCGTTTTTCTCCTCTATTGAATGGTTCTTTACTGATATTCTCAAGTATTTGATCCTTGATTTATGATTTATAATCTGATTTTATGTTTTTATGATGATTATTTGATTAAATTGGGTTTAATTGATAAAATTGAGGGTGATCCGTGTTAGATCTATTTTTCAGTGTTGAAGATTGATTCTAAACATGTATTGGATGTTTTATAATGTTGATAAGTTGTTTTTAGCATTGCAATCCCTAAACTCATTAAATCCCTAATTATTTAGGTTGTTAAATTTGTGTTTTTGAGGTGTTATGGTGGCTGTTTAGTTGCTGGAGATATAAGGATGATGTTATCCTCTTTTTAAGTGTTGATTAATGTTAATGGAAGTGTTAGATTGATAGTTTGTGGCTAGGTTGTGTTTAGAAAGAGTTAGATGATGATTTCGGTTGTTGTGGTTGGTAATTGTGAAAGGATTGTGGATGTTTGTGAGGAATGTTGCTGCAGTGGTTTGAATGCATTGAGATGCATTAATCTTCTGTTGTTGTGCGGTTGAAATAGGGGAGGCTGGTCCAGAAGCTATCGGTGAAGCTTTGGAGGCTTCAGACTCTTGAATTCACGTCGATGAATTGAGGTTTCACGTATCGGTGAGTGAGAACGTGGATTTTAGCTTTGAAAAGTTTTAAAGGTGGTTTATGGGAGTTTAAACTTAGCTTGAAACGCTAGTTTAAACTCGAAAGTAAGTATAAAGTGGTTTTCTCTCTCGGTTGTGCTATTATGAAATGAATTTATGCACTTGTTTTGAATTACATGGTACCTACTGTTTAAGCATGTTTTAAAGTATTTGAGATAATATTTTTAATCATGAAATGTTAAACGATGCACATGGTAAGTGATCCTTGTAAGTATGTGGAAATACTTGTTGAAAAGCATGGTTTGTTGCTTTGGAAAATGTTTGGTTTAATGCATATAAAAACAGTGAGGTATGTGGTTAATTGTGAATTATATTGGCAAGTGATGTGGTTTAAAAATGTTATCGGATATAGTTGGTCGGCCATAGGATTGATTGTGCACTATAAAGAGTCACCTTGGATGTCGAGGGGTTTTGTACATTGTACCGAATACTCCATCCAAGTACCCTAACGATTGATGGGTTATATGGTACCGTAAACTCCCGTTAGTGGATTAAGTATCTAACCGAGGGTTAGGGTTGGCGTCCTCGTAGGTTGTAAGTGTACCCGGTTGTAATGTACCGTGATTGTGATTATATCGCTATTCTGGTTGAGATGGCTTGAAGTGTTGTGAGGACACTTGTTGAATTCGTGTATCTGATGAGCTATTTTGTTAATGGAACTTGGTTAATGATCACTTCTAAGCCAATATAATTGTTGATGTGTCATGTAATGGTTTATGTTGTATAATGCGATTTATACATGTTTACTCTTTAAGCTTTGCATATGGTTTGTTTTGCATGGTAAGACTTAAATTGAGGTTTAGCAATGGGATTTGCTTATGGTTAATGACACATGTTGCATATGGTTTAATAAACTGATTTTTGGAATGTCAGGTGCATGGTTTTCAAGTCATGATGTTCAAATGATGATTTAAGTGATGTCTAAAAGATGATTGAAATGAGATTTCAATGTGTTGATGAGAAACGGTTTTAAATGCATTGATGGTGTGTTGTTTTCGAGCACTTCTCACTAAGCTTAGTGTGCTTACGCTTTCTTTGCCCATCAATGCAGAGAATTAAAGATTCGAAGGCAGCGAGGAAGCAAGGGATCGCCAAAGACTTGATACTAAAAGTATGTTTTGAATTAGACTATAAGTAATAAGGTTAATGGGGTTTCCTTTGTTGCTTTGGGAGATGGTTTGTTAAACTCCCTGTTTGAGAAAAGATGTTTGCTACTCTTGGTTTGTAAATGGCCATTTTGGATTGTTGGTTGCTTTGGTTTTGAGTTTTGTGTTTGTTTGGCTTGGATTCTAGGAAGCATGCCTTTATTTGTATATTCGATGCAAAATTCCATGAGTTGATGGTGAACCTGTGTTGTCTTGCTGTGGCTTGACCCTTGGTTGTGTTGGATACATATTAGAAGCATATTAGGGTGTTTTCGTATGTTTGAAAGCATGTTAAACCAGCAAATCAGGACATTTCAGGTCCAGATGTATCGGCATGCGTGTCCCTATTTCGGTACGGACAAGCCATTCCAGGCTTAGCGTATTAGAACGTGGGCACGTGTTTCGGTACGAGCTTAGGCCAAATGTGTCCAGTGTTTCGGTATACGGGCTGAGCGTACCGGTATGGGTAAGCTTTTCCAGGCTTAGTGTTTCGGTACACAAGGAACCGTTTCGATATGGGGTAAGTGTAATAGGCAGGGCATATCGGTACGCGAGGGCGTGCCGATACGAGTTTTGGTTACTGGAATTTGGGGATTTTGAAATAGCAACACGTACTGATACGCGAGTAAGTGTACCGATACGGCTAACCGTTAATTCAGTTATTTGGATGTTTTGAAGTTCTATTTTCTTGTGTTTTAGTCCCTTAATATTGTGGATGCAATTGAATGAGTATGATGAATATTTTGAGCTGAATTTCAACATGCATGCATGAAACCTGGCTAATTAAAGGTTGGTAACATAAAAATGGAATAAGTCCTTACAATTTCCTGAAATTGCAATTTGGTCCCTGAATTGCAATTGTACCCAATTGGATGTCAAATCGATGCCCGATTGAGTTGAGTTTTCACCTGTGGTTAGCATGAACACATAGGATAATAATCTGTATCTAGATAAGATAAAAGGAAAAAAATGGACGTGTTTCAAATATCTTCTTCACGGTTTACCTCAGTAAACCTAATGTAGCTCGCTCGGTTCAGTCTTGCGACTTGGCCGGGGGTTACAAGAAATATGAAGAGTACCAACTGATGATAACGTTGCCGATCCATTGACAAAGACTTTGACGCAGTAGAAGCATGATCGTCACACTAAATCACTTGGTATTAGATACATGAGTGGTTAGTCTTAGTGCTAGTGGGAAATTGTTAGAGTATGTCCAAAGACCAATCATAAGATGATTGTAAATGTCATTTGTTTTACCTTGTTTATTAATAAAGATATATTGCCATTATTATTTTTAGTTACTATTTTGCGTGCATAAATAAACTGAACTATAATAAAGTCCTTAGAATAATATGGTTATTCTTAAATGTCCTTAGTCGAGTATTATTATGGGCATGGACAATAATAATGCATTAAGACTAATTTGTAGTTGATTGATGTCAAAGTGTTTTCATTGACATGGAGATGTCAAAATCAATACATAAGTATGTGTTAGAGAATGACATACTAGACTGACCCGCTATGAGCATGTTTCTTGGATTATTATGTAACAGTCACAACATTGCTCATACTGATAACTACATGTATGACCCACAGACTTGAGATCATCATTATTTCAATATCGTGAGTGACATATTTTGATACAGTCAAATGTGTGTCGTAACTGACTACACTATAAAGACTGATATTGGATATGTCACAATCTATGTAGTGGGATATGGTTGATCAAGATAGAATTTGTCCCTCCTACATAATAGAAGTAATATCGTAGGCCACTTGATTGAGTGAGACTAGAAATGCATTGATGTAACGCCCCAAATTTAGGCCTAGAAGTTATCTAGGTAGATTAGACGATTTGGGTGAACCAGATTAGTCGGTTCGATCTAGTTTTGAGAATTAAATCGTAATAAATATTTTTAGTATGAAATAAAATATGAAAAAATGATGAAAAATACTTAATTATTATTTAAGGGTTTTGGTAAACTCAATTTGATAAAATAAGTTTTGAATTATGGACATTTTGTCCTAGTGACTAAAATGTAAAGTTTGAAAATTAGTTTCGGTGACTAAATCTATAACCCCTTAGCCCGGCCTAGCCGAAACCGGACTAAAAGAGTCACTTTTGGTTTTCCGAAGCAAACTCGATCTATTAACCTAAACCGAGCCCTTTTTTGTTTTAATCTTGTCTAACTGCAATTTATTATCTTCCTAAGTGAATATGCTTAATGTTACATTAAAATTAGGTTGCGAAACATGGTTCATTTGCTCTACAACTCACAATAGGGACCAAAACATAAATTCCACAAGTTAAGGGTTTTGGTTACAATTTACATTACCATTTTGCAATTAATCCAATTTCATGCTCACAAGTTCAATTCTAGATCAAAACAATCATCCATATTCATTCAATTGCATCCACAACAATCAAAGACTAAATTGCAAGATTCTCAAACTTCAGCGAACAAGATTACAAAATCAACAGAGCGTACCGATATGACAAGTCCGTATCAATACAGTCTAACTAACATAATGGCTACCTGTACCGATACACATATAACCGTATCGATACGATGTGTTGACGAACCCGTACCGATATAGCCTTGACCCTATACCGATCCCCCCTTTGTTATTTCAAAACTCGGAATTCCAGTAGCTAGAGCCCGTACTGATACAGTACCCTACGTATCGATACGACAAGTTAAAATCGAAGGGATCATTTTGGTACGCTAGCCCGTGTACCGACACCAATGTATGTTTTTCCTTAAGGCGTACCGATACGGTGGCTAAGCGTACCGGTACCCTATGCTTAAAATCAACGATTTGAGCCTCTACCAGACCCCGCGTACCTAACCTTGGGTACCTGTACCGGTACGCAGAGACCTGTAATGACCTCTAGGTCTAACATATGACACTTTGGCTCATTCCAAACAACCTTAACGCATACTAAACAACATTGAGCATCATCATCATACTCACACATCAACATACCAACAATTAAAGCCAACCTAACAAGTCTAACACAACCAACCACAAAGTCTATAGGCATACTCCCTAGTCCACATCCAAAACATGAAACAACCACAATCCAAGCACTATAAACCATTTACAAATCCAAACCACAATTACAACTTGCACGAACAGGGAGTTCATCAAAAACCCTCCCAAAATAACATTTGAAACATTGCCTTTATTACTACTATATAACGTTCAAACCATACTTTGAAAGCAAGTCTTTGGAAATCCTTCCTTGCTTCCTCGCTGCTCGCAACCTTTAATTCCCTGCATTGATGGAAATGAAGAGCGTAAGCACGCTAGGCTTAGTGAGGAATGCTCAAAAACTAACCACCATCAATGCATTATAAACCATTTAACAATACTTTTGGAAAACCACTTTCAAAATGCAATCAACAATACATCAATACAAATCCTCAACATCCTTTATCAAATTCCACTCCACAACAACCGAAATTAGCATCAAACATCTTCCAAACCTTATCCAGCCACAACCTAACATATTAACCCATCAATTAACATAAATTAACATCTAAAAACACATCACTAACATACTTATACCTCCAGCATTCATAAAACCTCCACAACTCCTCAAAAACACATAACTAGCAACCTAGAAAATTAGGAATTCAATTAGTTTCGGGATTCCTATGATTAAACCATCTTATTAACATCATTCAACAACAAAATCATGATCTATATCACTCCAAACCATGAGAAAACAAAACCATTACGGGATTAAATCAATTTCCTCAATTAAACCTTGATTTAACCATTTTCTCTTAATTAAATCATCAAAACACATTACAAAACTTAAGTAAAGGATCAAGAACTTGGGAATTTCAATAAAGAACCTTTTATTAGAGGAGAAGAATGAACCTCGCCTCTAATGGCTGCTTTTCCCCTTAATTAGTTAAAATTTCATAACAAAATAATGAGAAACCAAATTGACTTTGTTAGGAAATCATTATAATCTCAATTGAAATCAAAAGAAGATTTTACCTGAGAATTTTGAAGAGAAAAGAAGTGTTTGGCTGGAGAAAATTGGAGAGAAAATTCTTTTGTGAAAAGTTAGTTACGTCAATTTTGTTTTAAAGCTTTTTAATTAACCAATTAATTCTCCAACCTTTTTATATTATTTAAAATCATTAAAAATAGTAATTAAGGGAAAAAGTCTGATATTAGACTTTAGGGTAAATAGCTCCTTAAAGATTCAAAGTTTTGACCCTTTTACAAAATAGTCACCAAAAACAGTTTTGAAACTTTGCATTTTGGTCACTAACCAAAATGTCTAATTCCAATACCCCTTTTTGTAAAATTGATTTTACCAAAATCATTACCATATTAAATAATGATTTTAGATTATTTTTCCATATTTTTATCCATTCCAAACATATTCATTTCAAATTAAATCCCTAAACTGACTCAAATCCTATAATTCGATCCAACGGATCATCTAAACCACCTAGAAACCTCCTAGGCCCAAAATCGGGGCATTACAACTATCCCCCTCTTAAGAAAATTCATCCTCAAAATTTACCTGATGGGAACAGATGTGGAAACTGAGCAACCATGTCTGACTTACTCTCCCACGTGACCTCCTCAACACAGCGATGCCGCCAGAACACCTTAACAAGCTCAATCATTTTTCCATGAAGAACTTTACTAATGGATTCAAGGATTTCCACTGTTCCTCATCATAAGACAACTATGGTCGCAACTCAACATCCTTAACTGGCATTACATGCGACGGGTCCGAACGATACCTCCGCAACATGGATACATGAAACACGTCATGAATCTTCTTCAACTCAAGAGGCAAACTCAATCGATAAGCCACAGGACCAATAAGTTCCAACAACTCATACGGTATAATAAACCTCGAACTCAACTTTCCCTTGCGCCCAAAACACAACACCTTCTTCTAAGGTGAGACTTTCAAGAAAGCCTTTTCACCAACAGCATACTCAACTTCTCTATGCTTCAAATCCGCATAGGATTTTTGCCTATCTGAGGCCTATTTCAAACGATCACAAATCATATTTACTTTACCATCCGTGTCTTTTAGCACATCAGGCATGGAAACATACTTTTCCCCAGCCTCATCCCAACACAAGGGTGTTCGACACCTTTTGCCATACAAGGCTTCATATGATGCCATCTTTACACTTGCCTGATAGCTATTATTGTATGCAAACTCTACCAAAGGCAACTGCCTTTCCCAAGTTCCTTGGAACTCAATGATGCAACATTTCAACATATCCTCCAAAATCTGAATCACAAATTTAGGCTGACTATCCGTCTGAGGATGATACGATGTACTAAAATTCAAAAGAGTACCCAAAGCTCGATGAAAACATCCCCAAAACCTCGCCATAAACTGTGAATCCCTATTCAAAACAATCAACTTACGTACCCCGTGCAACCTCACAATTTCAGCAACATACAAATTCGCCAACCTATCCAAAGCATACGTCGTATGCATTGGCAGAAAATATGCACACTTCGTAAACCGATCAAAAAATCACCCAGATAGAATCCTTTTTAGTCGGTGTCAAAGGCAACCCCGACACAAAATCCATTGTGATCCTCTCACACTTCCACTCCGAAATTGTCAACGGTTGCAATAATCCAAAAGAAAACTGATGTTCAGCCTTCACACGCTGACATACCATACACCGCGCATCCTTTTGCAACAACTTGGTCAACAGAGCAGCAACTCGTGAAAACCCATCCACAAAGCAACTGTAATAACCCATCAAGCCCAAGAAACTACAAACTTCCATCACTGACTTAGGCTGCTTCAGTTCACAACCGCCTCAACCTTTTTAGGATCCACCCGAATACCTTCAACTAAAACCACATGTCCAAGAAAAGACCACTTCTTTAATCCAAAACTCACACTTGCTCAACTTGGTGTAAATATGGTTATCCAACAAGGTCTGTAACACAATCCGCAAGTGTCGATCATGATCCTTCTCGGTACGAGAGTATACAAGAATATCATCAATAAACACTACTAGGAATTGATCCAAGAATTCATGGAACACCCAGTTCATCATGTCCATGAATGTTGCAGGCGCATTCATTAACCCAAAAGACATCACCAAAAACTCATAATTTTCGTACCTCGTACGAAAAGTAGTCTTTAACACATCTCTTTAACCTTTAACTGATAGTATCCAGATCTCAAATCGATATTGGAAAACACTGTATCACCTCAGAATTGATTGAACAAGTCATAAATTCACGATAAAGGATACTTGTTCTTGATCGTCAACTTGTTCAGTTGCCGATAGTCAATACACATCCTCAAAGTTCCATCATTCTTCTTCACAAACAACACCGATGCTCCCTACGGTGAAACACTTGGTTAAATAAAACCACGGCCTAACAATTCCTAGAGTTGCGTCTTCAGCTCTTTCAACTTCTTTGGTGCCATTCGATACGATTCAATCGACACTGAAGCTAAATCATCATATGTCTCAATGCAAAACTCCACCTCCCTGTCTAGTGGCAACCCATGTAACTCTTCTGGAAATACACCTGGAAAGTCACAAACAGTACGAATGTCTCTAGTCCTCACTTTTTTCTCATTTGGATTCATAACATAAGCTAGATACGCCTGGCACCCACATTCTAGCAACTTACGCACTTCTATAGCTAAAACCACATTGGATAAGAACTTAACCTTCTCACCCACAACTACTACCTCACAATCATCAGCAAGTTTCAATGAAACCCGCTTGGTCTCAAAATAAACCACAGCCTGATGCTCGGACAACCAATGTAATACCCCAATTTTTGCATAGTGACTGAAATAAAAAGAATTAAAGTTTGGTGGTTTTAGTTCAGTGACTAAAACATAAAATTTCAAAGTTTGGTGGTCAAAGTGGAAAGTTGGGAAAAGTTTAAGGACCAAGATGGTAATTTTCCCAATAATTATTTTTATGGCAAAAATAAATAGTTTATCCCGATATAAGAATTTTGGTGGGAATCAGATTTTTGGTACGTGATTTGTGTGAAAAACTATAAAAAGGATAAGTTTCAGAAATTAATTCAAATGATTATTCGAATTCAGAAAATTATACAAATTTTATGGAAGTCTTAGAAAGACAAGAAGAACATGATATTATGGTTTTTGAATCGTTTTTATTCGATTTAAATTTGATTCTATGCAATATTTGGTGAAATAGGTGAAAATGGCATTTTTTAAGATAAGTTGGTTCATTAAGGGCAAAATGGTCATTTCACCCTTACTTTTTGATTATTTATGATTATTATGGATAAGAATAAACAAGTGTTGGCTTGTGATTGGGTATAACTCAAGGGTATAATGGTCTTTTGACTATTAAAGGCTTTTATTAATTAAATAAGGCAAATATAATGCCATTTGGCAATAAAATAAGATAGAAAAACTTGGAAAATTATCTCTTCTTCTCCCCAAGCTGCCGAATTCACTCAAGAACATAGGTAAGAATTTTTGATTCAATTTTTAAGCTTCCACGGTTAGATTTAAGCTTGAGACACGAAACAAGAAATTGTTCTCCATTAAATTCTATATCTTTTGGTATAAGTTTTGTGTAGTTTTCATGTCTTTAAGTTGAGTTTGGGGTTTAGGGTTGATGAAGAGCATGATGGAATCTTGCGTTTTAATGGTTTTTCTTGTTGGAAACATGTTTGTGATGTTGTTTTCATGGTTCAAATGGTGGAAATTCCATGGAAATTGAGCTAGTGATCATTCGGCTATCTTGTAAAATTTAGGGGAAGTTATGGCAAAATTATTTTGATGATGGAAATGATGTTATACAAGCTTGATTATGTTGTTTGGATGAAGAAATTTCTATATTCTTGAAAGATGGAAAATTAGGGTTTATGTCAAGTTAGGAATTTTGGAGTGTGATTGAAGGAAGAATGATTTATTATGATGATATAAGGTGTTTGGAATGAAAATACCTAATTATTTTGCATTAGGGACCAAAATGTAAATTTTAGAAAGTTTAGGGACTTGATTGTCAAGCTTGTTTTTGAAGTATATTATGTTGGAAAATTAAGTTAAGTGATTGGAATGTTGATTTTGAAGTTTATATTGACTTTGGGACCATTTTAGAATTTTCGGTAACTTTGAGGACCAATATGTAAATTTTTAAAGTTTGGGTCCTAAAGCATAAATAATGAGAAATTAAAGGATTAAATTTGAAAATGATGGTTAGAAGCTCAAAAAAAGAGTCTTTAGTGACTAAATTGGGTATTTTGGAAAAAGTTGGAGAGTTATGGAAAAGTGTAAAGAAATGTGATTCGAATATAGAAAGTTTTATCGTAATCAAGTTATGCATAATGGATAGTTATTTTAGTTACTTTCCATTATTTTGTATAGTATGAGTATGTACTCAAAAAATTGCTTGTGTTATGTATTTAATATACATACAGTTAACAAGCAAGCTTGTGATCAAAACAAGTTGAGAGACAAAGAGGAAGTTTCATAATAGATACGTTTTGGTATAAGTTGCTAGTGAGGCTTATAAGGTGAGTGCATTCATATGTTTCAAAGTATATTTTGATTAATTTCAAGAATTCTACTTACTTGATTTTATTAAAATGATAACATGATTTTTGTATAAGTTATATGATATTTTACAGGCAAAGAAAACGGTTAGTACATAATGGGGTATGAACTTCTCTAATATGTTTTGTTATGGAAAATTGTTATTGAATAATGGTGATATATGAATTGTTTATACATGATGATTTACAAGTATATGATATGGATTTATTTCCCAAGTAATGATAGAGAGTTACAGTATATTGGCATGCCATTAGAGGTCCAGTAGTCAAGGACTACGTGTAGCTACACATCGATCTTCGGATCCTATATATTTATCAGCACTTATGTGCCTATATGATGCCGACACTTATGTGTCTATATGTTTATCGTCACTTTGGTGACTAGTGCTCAAGGAGTACAGACCTTGCATACTTTAGTTTCTCTTTATACAATTCTTGGGTCAATTACAAAGTTAAAGTATATGAAAATCACCATTTTCTTATATATGATGGTTTTGAACTAAAAGAAGATTTATTATGATCTTGCTTAACCATGTTTTCATTTATTTTATTACTTGATTTTATGATTACTTGTAATGCCTCACTAGGTTATACTTAGCGTGTGTATTTTGCCTGTGCACACGTAGGTTGATCACGTGGTTCGTAAGCAGGAACATTTTGGCATTATCCCGAGATCGAAGGGAAATTACAGGTTATATTAGTAATGCTTTGACATCCGATATCATATTTTGAGTAGTGGCATGTATAATAATGAATTTGCATATTTTGTGTAAATGATATTTTAAACTACTCATTGTTTGTATGTTTATAACTTAAATATGGCTTAGAATTACTAGTATTTGATTTGAGATGGTTTATGGTAGTTAGTAAGCTTATGATGGAAATAAAGGAAAACTGTCCAAAAACTCTGTTTTAGGCAGTAAGTTTGAAAAATTGTCATAAATTCCGTAGATTGAATTAGATAATAAAACTTATATGTATGGATTAAAAATTGAGTATAGTTTCTTTTAAAATAAACGGTGACTGATTTCGAGTTCTGTGTAAAAAGTTATGAATTTTTATTCGATGATAGGTCAGAAAAATAGGATAGCAAATTTTTCGCAAGACTGCACTGTGACGTGAATTTAACATTTTCTTTGAATTTTTGTTTAATGAATTTGAATTAATAATTTACATGGTTTGAAAGCTTGGTGAATATAGTTTAATTAGAAATTTACAAAATGAACTTTGGGTGTCTATAAAATTTTATAAAAATTTTGTTTAGAGATAGTGCAAGCTGCCAATTTTGTTTGAAGTGGTGAAATTGTTTAAACTTGTTTTGTGACATCATCGACTCGTGTTTGGTAATAAATACGGGAAGAGGGTGTTACATTTATTGGTATCAGAGCTACAAGTTTAGCTGGCTCTGGAATTAAATTGAGTTTGTTATGAGTTAATAAGTGTGTACATGCCACTAGGATGTCATAAATTACTAATGATGACATTTGTATAGTTGATGCTCCTGCTTACTAATATTAATTGTTATGATAAGTACAGATGTCTGAGAGTGAGAGTTAACGTCAAGGACCCATATAGAGGGTCAAAATGTTGTTGAGGTTGGGCAAGAAGCTAGTTTTGCTCCGCCTTTAGCACAACTTCTTTGAGAATGTACCGGTTCAGCTGGAGCACTGTACAAGATCGGGAAACTTCCTACAAGCCTTAGAGATGATAATTAATTGTCCTCCCGAGTTTCTATTGCTAAAGAGCTAAAGGATCTGCGAGCACCAGATTTCGTTGATGGAGATCCGATTGCTGCGCGACTATTGGCTAAATGATTTAAAGATTATCTTTGGAAGGATTGCATTGTGATGAGCAAAGGAAGTTAGAAGGAGCCGTGTCTTTGTTGAAAGGACAAGCTCGTATCTAGTGGGCAAATATCACTACTTGTCCCCGGAAGAGATTACTTGGGACTTTTTCCTCCGCGATTTTTGTAACAAGTATATTGAAGACATGTTTATCCGAGAAATGCGGAGTGAATTTTTGAATCTTAAGCAAGGCGACCAGACAATATACGAATATGAATATGAATTCAACAAATTGAGCCGTTTTGCCTCAGAGTTGATCCCTACAGAGAAGGATCATAGCATCTGCTTCATTGAAGGTTTGAATGCTGATTATAAGGAGATATTGATTGTTATGAACATTACTGAATTTCAAGAAGCAGTCAATCGAGCTAAAGGAATGGAAAAAGTTTGAGCGGAAAGAGTAGCAGCTCAGAATGTTCAGTCGCAGAAAATAAATTTTGGAGGATCCTTTGGTTCATCATCATCTAAACGAGGGAAGGGCTCATTTCAGAGCAACAAACAAAGATTTGGATCGGGAAAGTCCAAAGGTTCACAGGTTTCTGCTGCAAAGACAAGAGGTTCGAGGAAACATCAATATGATCATTGTGGCAAATTCCATCATGGACAATGTTGATTGGTTACATGAGCTTGCTTTGGTTGTGGTGCTACTAATCATTTCCTTCGAGATTGTCTGAGAAGGGGAAATAGACCAGATAAGTCAGAAAGATTAGTAGTTCATAACTAGAAGGGAAAATATTAGGCTAGTTAGAAGTCTTCTCAAGTTAATCATCAGGGAGTGTCCGAAGTTGCTTCCAACAAGGAATTAAAGACCTCAGCGATAGTCTACCACATCTGCACTGAGGATGGCAGGGATGCACCAGATATTGTTATAGGTACTTTTCAGCTTTTTAATGAACCTGTATTTGTATTGATAGATCCGGGATCTACTCATTCATATGTTAGTTCTAAGTTAGTCCAAGATAGAAGGATTATCTTAGAACCTACATTTAGTGATGTCTTCGCAATCAATCTTATTGGCTATAGTGCTCGAGTGAGTAAAGTTTGCAAACAGTGTCCGATAGTGATTCGGGGAATTGAATTCCCAGCTGATTTGATGGAATTACCTTTCCATGATTTTGAAATTATATTGGGCATGGACTGATTATATGCTTATCATGCTATAGTGGATTGTTGTTTGAAACGACTAGTATCGAAAAGCTAGAAAGGTACAGAAATAGTGGTGGTTGGTGAAGGATCAAATTGTATGAGTAATGTGATCTCGGCAATGAAGGCGATGAGATTGTTGTATCAGGGGTGCCAGGCTTACTTAGCCCATGTTGTGGATGTTAATTTATCAAAGAAAGTCATTAATAGTATTCCGACAATTCGAGAATTTCCTAATGTGTTTCCCGAAGAATTACCGGGATTACCTTCAGACCGAGAGGTAAAATTTGGAATAGATGTTTTACCCGATCAACCAAGATCAATGACACCTTATCGAATGTCTCGATAGAGTTGAGCGAGCTTAAAGCTTAATTGCAAGATCTTTTGGATCGAGGTTTTATACGACCTAGTGTATCACCCTGGGGAGCACCCGTTCTTTTTGTTAAAAAGAAAGATGGATCGATGCGGTTATGTATTGACTATCGTCAACTAAATAAAGTGACGATGAAGAGCAAGTATCCTTTACCGAGGATTGATGATCTATTTGATCAATTGAAAGGAGCAGCTGTGTTTTCTAAAATTGATCTTCAGTCGGGTTACTATTAGTTAAAAGTCAAGGATGAGGATATTCCCAAAACAGCATTTTGGACACGGTATGGACATATGAGTTTGTGGTAATGCCTTTTGGTCTCACGAATGCTCCTGCAGCATTTATGGACCTAATGAATAGAGTGTTCCAACCGTACCTGGATCAGTTCGTTGTAGTGTTTATTGATGATATGCTGGTTTATTGGAAGACCAGGGAAGAACATGATGGTCATCTGTGAATAATATTGCAGACCTTAAGAAAGAAGATGATGCATGCTAAAATCTCTAAATGTGAGTTTTGGCTATCATAAGTAGCTTTCCTGGGTCATGTTGTTTCAGCTGAAGGAATTCGAGTTGATCGTAAAAAGGTCCAGGCCATTGTTGAATGGAATCCTCCCAAGAATATTTCTAAAGTCCGTAGTTTCTTGGGGCTAGCGCAGATATTATACACGTTTTGTGAAAGGTTTTTTAATGATTGTTGCACCGATTACTAAGCTATTACAGAAGGATGTACCTTTCGTTTTGGCTGATAAGTGTCAGCAGAGTTTTGAGCAATTAAAGCAGATTTTAACTGAAGCATCGGTACTTGTGCAACCAGAATCGGGTAAGGATTTTACCTTATACAGTGACGCGTCACATAATGGATTAGGATGTTTATTGATGCAAGAAGGTGAAGTAATCGCATATGCTTCTAGACAGCTTAAAAACACATGAAAAGAACTATTCGACCATGATCTAGAGTTGGCCGCAGATATTTTTGCTTTGAAAATATGGCGTCACTACTTGTATGGTGAGCAATGCTATATTTATACGAATCACAAAAGTTTAAAGTATTTAATGACACAGAAATATTTGAATTTGAGACAGAGAAGATGGCTCGAGCTAATCAAAGACTATGATCTTGTTATTAATTATCACCCTGGAAAGGAATATTGTAGCTGATATTTTGAGTCCAAAGACATTTGCTGCTTTGAGAACTTTGGATACTCAGTTGGCGTTGCGAGATGATGGTGCTTTGATTGCAGAATTACAGCTTAAACCTACTTTGATAGCTCAGATTAAAGAACTTCAAACTAAAGATGAAAAGTGCTTAGCAATTTTGAAACAAATTGAAAGTGTTGATGTCAAAGATTGTGCAGTCAAAACGATGGATGTCTCTATTATCGAGATAGAATATATATTCCTGAAAATGAGGAATTGAAATGGGAATTGTTGTGTGAAGCTCATTATAGTCCATTGGCAATGCATCATGGAGGTAATAAGATGTATCTAGACCTGAAAAGCAGGTATTGGTGGCCAGGCATGAAAAGAACAGTGACTGAATTTGTGGCGAAATGTTTGACATGTCAACAAGTGAAAGCCGAACATCAAGTGCCATCAGGATTACTACGATAGCTATTCTACAGTGGAAATGGGAAAATATCACTATGGATTTTGTAACTGGGTTACCGATGACTTCGAGCAAAAAGGATTCTATCTGGGTGATAGTTGATAGAATGACAAAGTCTGCCCATTTCATTCCCGTTCGGACAGATTACACAATGAATAAGTATGCAGATTTGTATATCAAAGAGATTGTGCAGTTGCATGTTGTGCCTGTTTCTATTGTATCAGATAGAGATCCGGAGTTTACTTCAAGATTTTGGAGTTCTTTACACGAGGCATTGGGAACTCGATTGAATTTTAGCACTGCTTTTCACCCTCAAACAGATGGCCAATCTGAAAGAATTATTCAAATTCTTAAAGATATGCATAGAGCTTGTGTACTCGAGTTTGAGGGTTCATGGGAGAAATATTTGCCGCTTGCCGAATTTGCTTAAAATAACAGTTACCAAGCAAATATAAAGATGGCTCCTTATGAAACTTTATATGGCAGACGATGTAGAACACCTTTGAATTGGTTTGAACTCGAAGATCGCAAAGTAGTTGGACCTGATCTGGTTAAAGATGTTGAGGACAAGGTGAGAATAATACAAGACAACCTCAAGAAAGCTTCAGATCGACAGAAATCTTATGCAGATTTGAAAAGAAAGGATATAGAATTTGAGGTTGGTGAGAAAGTATTCCTGAAAGTTTCATCTTGGAAAAAATATTAGGCTTTAGGCGCAAAGGAAAATTAAGTCCGAGGTTTATTGGCCCTTATGAAATCTTAAAGAGAGTTGGTCCAGTGGCTTATCAATTAGCTTTGCCTCCAGAGTTGAGAAAGATTCATAATGTATTTCATGTTTCGATGCTTAGAAGGTATCGATCAGATCCTTCTCATGTGATATCGCCAGTAGAAATTGAAATTCAACCGAATTTAACTTACGAGGAAGAACCGGTGAAGATTCTTGCTCATGGTACTAAAGAATTGAGGAACAAGACCATTCAGTTGGTAAAAGTTCTCTGGCGAAACCATAAAGTGGAAGAAGCCACTTAGGAAGTAAAGGAAACAATAAAAAAGAATTATCCACATCTTTTTAAGATAAGTACGTTTTAAAATTCGAAGATGAATTTTTCCTAAGGGGAGGAGAATTGTAATACCCCAATATTTGCATAGTGACTGAAATAAAAAGAATTAAAGTTTGGTGGTTTTAGTTTAGTGACTAAAATATAAAATTTCAAAGTTTGGTGGTCAAAGTGGAAAGTTGGGAAAAGTTCAAGGACCAACATGGTAATTTTCCCAATAATTATTTTTATGGCAAAATGAATAGTTTAACCCGGTATAAGAATTTTGGTGGGAATCAGATTTTTGGTACGGGAATTGTGTGAAAAGCTATAAAAAGGATAAGTTTCAGAAATTAATTCGAATGATTATTCGAATTTAGAAAATTATACAAATTTTATGGAAGTCTTAGAAATACTAGAAGAACATGATATTATGGTTTTTGAATCGTTTTTATTCGATTTAAATTTGATTCTATGCAATATTTGGTGAAATAGGTGAAAATGGCATTTTTGAAGATAAGTTGGCTCATTAAGGGCAAAATGGTCATTTCACCCTTACTTTTTGATTATTTATGATTATTATGGATAAGAATAAACAAGTGTTGGCATGTGATTGGCTATAACTCATGGTTATAATGGTCTTTTGACTATTAAAGGCTTTTATTAATTAAATAAGGCAAATATAATGCCATTTGGCAATAAAATAAGATAGAAAAACTTGGAAATTATCTCTTCTTCTCCCCCCAAGCTGTCAATTCACTCAAGAACATAGGTAAAAATTTTGATTCAATTTTTAAGCTTCCACGGTTAGATTTGAGCTTGAGACATGAAACAAGAAATTGTTCTCCATTAAATTCTATATCTTTTGGTATAAGTTTTGTGTAGTTTTCATGTCTATAAATTGAGTTTGGGGTTTATGGTTGATGAAGAGCATGATGGAATCTTAAGTTTTAATGGTTTTTCTTGTTAGAAACATGTTTGTGATGTTGTTTTCATGGTTCAAATGATGAAAATTCCATGGAAATTGAGCTAGTGATCATTTGGCTATCTTGTAAAATTTAGGGGAAGTTATGGCAAAATTATTTTGATGATGGAAGTGATGAAATGATGTTATACAAGCTTGATTATGTTGTTTGGATGAAGAAATTTCTATATTCTTGAAAGATGGAAAATTATGGTTTATGTCAAGTTAGGAATTTTGGAATGTGATTGAAGGAAGAATGATTTATTATGATGATATAAGGTGTTTGGAATGAAAATACCTAATTATTTTGCATTAGGGACCAAAATGTAAATTTTGGAAAGTTTAGGTACTTGATTGTCAAGCTTGTTTTTGAAGTATATTATGTTGGAAAATTAAGTTAAGTGATTGGAATGTTGATTTTGATGTTTATATTGACTTTGGGACCATTTTAGAATTTTTGGTAACTTTGAGGACCAATATGTAAATTTTTAAAGTTTGGGTCCTAAAGCATAAATAATGAGAAATTAAAGGATTAAATTTTAAAATGATGGTTAGAAGCTCAAAAAGAGTCTTTAGTGACTAAATTAGGTATTTTGGAAAAAGTTGGATAGTTATGGAAAAGTGTAAAGAAATGTGATTCGAATATAGAAAGTTTTATCGTAATCAAGTTATGCATAATGGATAGTTATTTTAGTTACTTTCCATTATTTTTTATAGTATGAGTATGTACTCAAAAAATTGCTTGTGTTATGTATTTAATATACATACAGATAACAAGCAAGCTTGTGATCAAAACAAGTTGAAAGAAAAAGAGAAGTTTCATAATAGATATGTTTTGGTATAAGTTGCTAGTGAGGCTTATAAGGTGAGTGCATTCATATGTTTCAAAATATATTTTGATTAATTTCAAGAATTCTATTTACTTGATTTTATTAAAATGATAACATGATTTTTGTATAAGTTATATGATATTTTACAGCAAAGAAAAAGGTTAGTACATAATGGGGTATGAAATGCTCTAATATGTTTTGTTATGGAAAATTGTTATTGAATAATGGTGATATATGAATTGTTTATACATGATGATTTACAAGTATATGATATGGATTTATTTCCCAAGTAATGATAGAGAGTTACAGTATATTGGCATGCCATTAGAGGTCCAAAGAGTCAAGGACTACGTGTAACTACACAACGATCTTCGGATCCTATATATTTATCAAACTTATGTGCCTATATGATGCCGACACTTATGTGTCTATATGTTTATCGTCACTTTGGTGACTAGTGCTCAAGGAGTACAGACCTTGCATACTTTAGTTTCTCTTTATACAATTCTTGGGTCAATTACAAAGTTAAAGTATATGAAAATCACCATTTTCTTATATATGATGGTTTTGAAACTAAAAGAAGATTTATTATGATCTTGCTTAACCATGTTTTCATTTATTTTATTACTTGATTTTATGATTACTTGTAATGCCTCACTAGGTTATACTTAGCGTGTGTATTTTGCCTGTGCACACGTAGGTTGATCACGTGGTTCATAAACAGAACATTTTGGCATTATCCCGAGATCGAAGGGAAATTACAAAGTTATATTAGTAATGCTTTGACATCCGATATCATATTTTGAGTAGTGGCATGTATAATAATGAATTTGCATATTTTGTGTAAATGATATTTTAAACTACTCATTGTTTGTATGTTTATAACTTAAATATGGCTTAGAATTACTAGTATTTGATTTGAGATGGTTTATGGTAGTTAGTAAGCTTATGATGGAAATAAAGGAAAACTGTCCAAAAACTCTGTTTTAGGCAGTAAGTTTGAAAAATTGTCATAAATTCCGTAGATTGAATTAGATAATAAAACTTATATGTATGGATTAAAAATTGAGTATAGTTTCTTTTAAAATAAACGGTGACTGATTTTGAGTTCTGTAAAAAAGTTATGAATTTTTATTCGATGATAGGTCAGAAAAAATAGGATAGCAAATTTTTCGCAAGACTGCAATGTGACGTGAATTTAACATTTTCTTTGAATTTTTGTTTAATGAATTTGAATTAATAATTTACATGGTTTGAAAAGCTTGGTGAATATAGTTTAATTAGAAATTTACAAAATGAACTTTGGGTGTCTATAAAATTTTATAAAAATTTTGTTTAGAGATAGTGCAAGTTGCCAATTTTGTTTGAAGTGGTGAAATTGTTTAAACTTGTTTTGTGACATCATCGACTCGTGTTTGGTAATAAATACGGGAAGAGGGTGTTACATTTATTGGTATCAGAGCTACAAGTTTAGCTGGCTCTGGAATTAAATTGAGTTTGTTATGAGTTAATAAGTGTGTACATGCCACTAGGATGTCATAAATTACTAATGATGACATTTGTATAGTTGATGCTCCTGCTTACTAATATTAATTGTTATGATAAGTACAGATGTCTGAGAGTGAGAGTTAACGTCAAGGACCCATATAGAGGGTCAAAATGTTGTTGAGGTTGGGCAAGAAGCTAGTTTTGCTCCGCCTTTAGCACAGCCTGCTGAGAATGTACCGGTTCAGCCTGGAGCACTGGTACAAGATCAGGGAAACTTCCTACAAGCCTTAGAGATGATAATTAATTGTCCTCCCCGAGTTTCTATTGCTAAAGAGCTAAAGGATCTGCGAGCACCAGATTTCGTTGATGGAGATCCGATTGCTGCAGACTATTGGCTAAATGATTTAAAGATTATGCTGGAAGGATTGCATTGTGATGAGCAAAGGAAGTTAGAAGGAGCCGTGTCTTTGTTGAAAGGACAAGCTCGTATCTAGTGGGCAAATATCACTACTTGTCCCCGGGAAGAGATTACTTGGGACTTTTTCCTCCGCGATTTTTGTAACAAGTATATTGAAGACATGTTTATCCGAGAAATGCGGAGTGAATTTTTGAATCTTAAGCAAGGCGACCAGACAATATACGAATATGAATATGAATTCAACAAATTGAGCCGTTTTGCCTCAGAGTTGATCCCTACAGAGAAGGATCATAGCATCTGCTTCATTGAAGGTTTGAATGCTGATTATAAGGAGATATTGATTGTTATGAACATTACTGAATTTCAAGAAGCAGTCAATCGAGCTAAAGGAATGGAAAAAGTTTGAGCGGAAAGAGTAGCAGCTCGTAATGTTCATCATGAAAATAAATTTTGGAGGATCCTTTGGTTCATCATCATCTAAACGAGGGAAGGGCTCATTTCAGAGCAACAAACAAAGATTTGGATCGGGAAAGTCCAAAGGTTCACAGGTTTCTGCTGCAAAGACAAGAGGTTCGAGGAAACATCAATATGATCATTGTGGCAAATTCCATCATGGACAATGTTGATTGGTTACATGAGCTTGCTTTGGTTGTGGTGCTACTAATCATTTCCTTCGAGATTGTCTGAGAAGGGGAAATAGACCAGATAAGTCAGAAAGATTAGTAGTTCATAACTAGAAGGGAAAATATTAGGCTAGTTAGAAGTCTTCTCAAGTTAATCATCAGGGAGTGTCTGAAGTTGCTTCCAACAAGGAATTAAAGACCTCAGCGATAGTCTACCACATCTGCACTGAGGATGGCAGGGATGCACCAGATATTGTTATAGGTACTTTTCAGCTTTTTAATGAACCTGTATTTGTATTGATAGATCCGGGATCTACTCATTCATATGTTAGTTCTAAGTTAGTCCAAGATAGAAGGATTATCTTAGAACCTACATTTAGTGATGTCTTCGCAATCAATCTTATTGGCTATAGTGCTCGAGTGAGTAAAGTTTGCAAACAGTGTCCGATAGTGATTCGGGGAATTGAATTCCCAGCTGATTTGATGGAATTACCTTTCCATGATTTTGAAATTATATTGGGCATGGACTGATTATATGCTTATCATGCTATAGTGGATTGTTGTTTGAAACGACTAGTATCGAAAAGCTAGAAAGGTACAGAAATAGTGGTGGTTGGTGAAGGATCAAATTGTATGAGTAATGTGATCTCGGCAATGAAGGCGATGAGATTGTTGTATCAGGGGTGCCAGGCTTACTTAGCCCATGTTGTGGATGTTAATTTATCAAAGAAAGTCATTAATAGTATTCCGACAATTCGAGAATTTCCTAATGTGTTTCCCGAAGAATTACCGGGATTACCTTCAGACCGAGAGGTAAAATTTGGAATAGATGTTTTACCCGGTACTGAACCAGTATCAATGACACCTTATCGAATGTCTCTGATAGAGTTGAGCGAGCTTAAAGCTTAATTGCAAGATCTTTTGGATCGAGGTTTTATACGACCTAGTGTATCACCCTGGGGAGCACCCGTTCTTTTTGTTAAAAAGAAAGATGGATCGATGCGGTTATGTATTGACTATCGTCAACTAAATAAAGTGACGATGAAGAGCAAGTATCCTTTACCGAGGATTGATGATCTATTTGATCAATTGAAAGGAGCAGCTGTGTTTTCTAAAATTGATCTTCAGTCGGGTTACTATTAGTTAAAAGTCAAGGATGAGGATATTCCCAAAACAGCATTTTGGACACGGTATGGACATATGAGTTTGTGGTAATGCCTTTTGGTCTCACGAATGCTCCTGCAGCATTTATGGACCTAATGAATAGAGTGTTCCAACCGTACCTGGATCAGTTCGTTGTAGTGTTTATTGATGATATGCTGGTTTATTGGAAGACCAGGGAAGAACATGATGGTCATCTGTGAATAATATTGCAGACCTTAAGAAAGAAGATGATGCATGCTAAAATCTCTAAATGTGAGTTTTGGCTATCATAAGTAGCTTTCCTGGGTCATGTTGTTTCAGCTGAAGGAATTCGAGTTGATCGTAAAAAGGTCCAGGCCATTGTTGAATGGAATCCTCCCAAGAATATTTCTAAAGTCCGTAGTTTCTTGGGGCTAGCAGGATATTATACACGTTTTGTGAAAGGTTTTTTAATGATTGTTGCACCGATTACTAAGCTATTACAGAAGGATGTACCTTTCGTTTTGGCTGATAAGTGTCAGCAGAGTTTTGAGCAATTAAAGCAGATTTTAACTGAAGCATCGGTACTTGTGCAACCAGAATCGGGTAAGGATTTTACCTTATACAGTGACGCGTCACATAATGGATTAGGATGTTTATTGATGCAAGAAGGTGAAGTAATCGCATATGCTTCTAGACAGTTAAAAACACATGAAAAGAACTATTCGACCATGATCTAGAGTTGGCCGCAGTATTTTTGCTTTGAAAATATGGCGTCACTACTTGTATGGTGAGCAATGCTATATTTATACGAATCACAAAAGTTTAAAGTATTTAATGACACAGAAATATTTGAATTTGAGACAGAGAAGATGGCTCGAGCTAATCAAAGACTATGATCTTGTTATTAATTATCACCCTGGAAAGGAATATTGTAGCTGATATTTTGAGTCCAAAGACATTTGCTGCTTTGAGAACTTTGGATACTCAGTTGGCGTTGCGAGATGATGGTGCTTTGATTGCAGAATTACAGCTTAAACCTACTTTGATAGCTCAGATTAAAGAACTTCAAACTAAAGATGAAAAGTGCTTAGCAATTTTGAAACAAATTGAAAGTGTTGATGTCAAAGATTGTGCAAATCAAACGATGGATGTCTCTATTATCGAGATAGAATATATATTCCTGAAAATGAGGAATTGAAATGGGAATTGTTGTGTGAAGCTCATTATAGTCCATTGGCAATGCATCATGGAGGTAATAAGATGTATCTAGACCTGAAAAGCAGGTATTGGTGGCGAGGCATGAAAAAGAACGAAGGATCAATTTGTGGCGAAATGTTTGACATGTCAACAAGTGAAAGCCGAACATCAAGTGCCATCAGGATTACTACGATAGCTATTCTACAGTGGAAATGGGAAAATATCACTATGGATTTTGTAACTGGGTTACCGATGACTTCGAGCAAAAAGGATTCTATCTGGGTGATAGTTGATAGAATGACAAAGTCTGCCCATTTCATTCCCGTTCGGACAGATTACACAATGAATAAGTATGCAGATTTGTATATCAAAGAGATTGTGCAGTTGCATGTTGTGCCTGTTTCTATTGTATCAGATAGAGATCCGGAGTTTACTTCAAGATTTTGGAGTTCTTTACACGAGGCATTGGGAACTCGATTGAATTTTAGCACTGCTTTTCACCCTCAAACAGATGGCCAATCTGAAAGAATTATTCAAATTCTTAAAGATATGCATAGAGCTTGTGTACTCGAGTTTGAGGGTTCATGGGAGAAATATTTGCCGCTTGCCGAATTTGCTTAAAATAACAGTTACCAAGCAAATATAAAGATGGCTCCTTATGAAACTTTATATGGCAGACGATGTAGAACACCTTTGAATTGGTTTGAACTCGAAGATCGCAAAGTAGTTGGACCTGATCTGGTTAAAGATGTTGAGGACAAGGTGAGAATAATACAAGACAACCTCAAGAAAGCTTCAGATCGACAGAAATCTTATGCAGATTTGAAAAGAAAGGATATAGAATTTGAGGTTGGTGAGAAAGTATTCCTGAAAGTTTCATCTTGGAAAAAATATTAGGCTTTAGGCGCAAAGGAAAATTAAGTCCGAGGTTTATTGGCCCTTATGAAATCTTAAAGAGAGTTGGTCCAGTGGCTTATCAATTAGCTTTGCCTCCAGAGTTGAGAAAGATTCATAATGTATTTCATGTTTCGATGCTTAGAAGGTATCGATCAGATCCTTCTCATGTGATATCGCCAGTAGAAATTGAAATTCAACCGAATTTAACTTACGAGGAAGAACCGGTGAAGATTCTTGCTCATGGTACTAAAGAATTGAGGAACAAGACCATTCAGTTGGTAAAAGTTCTCTGGCGAAACCATAAAGTGGAAGAAGCCACTTAGGAAGTAAAGGAAACAATAAAAAAGAATTATCCACATCTTTTTAAGATAAGTACGTTTTAAAATTCGAAGATGAATTTTTCCTAAGGGGAGGAGAATTGTAATACCCCAATATTTGCATAGTGACTGAAATAAAAAGAATTAAAGTTTGGTGGTTTTAGTTTAGTGACTAAAATATAAAATTTCAAAGTTTGGTGGTCAAAGTGGAAAGTTGGGAAAAGTTCAAGGACCAACATGGTAATTTTCCCAATAATTATTTTTATGGCAAAATGAATAGTTTAACCCGGTATAAGAATTTTGGTGGGAATCAGATTTTTGGTACGGGAATTGTGTGAAAAGCTATAAAAAGGATAAGTTTCAGAAATTAATTCGAATGATTATTCGAATTTAGAAAATTATACAAATTTTATGGAAGTCTTAGAAATACTAGAAGAACATGATATTATGGTTTTTGAATCGTTTTTATTCGATTTAAATTTGATTCTATGCAATATTTGGTGAAATAGGTGAAAATGGCATTTTTGAAGATAAGTTGGCTCATTAAGGGCAAAATGGTCATTTCACCCTTACTTTTTGATTATTTATGATTATTATGGATAAGAATAAACAAGTGTTGGCATGTGATTGGCTATAACTCATGGTTATAATGGTCTTTTGACTATTAAAGGCTTTTATTAATTAAATAAGGCAAATATAATGCCATTTGGCAATAAAATAAGATAGAAAAACTTGGAAATTATCTCTTCTTCTCCCCAAGCTGTCGAATTCACTCAAGAACATAGGTAAAAAATTTTGATTCAATTTTTAAGCTTCCACGGTTAGATTTGAGCTTGAGACATGAAACAAGAAATTGTTCTCCATTAAATTCTATATCTTTTGGTATAAGTTTTGTGTAGTTTTCATGTCTATAAATTGAGTTTGGGGTTTATGGTTGATGAAGAGCATGATGGAATCTTAAGTTTTAATGGTTTTTCTTGTTAGAAACATGCTTGTGATGTTGTTTTCATGGTTCAAATGATGAAAATTCCATGGAAATTGAGCTAGTGATCATTTGGCTATCTTGCAAAATTTAGGGGAAGTTATGGCAAAATTATTTTGATGATGGAAGTGATGAAAATGATGTTATACAAGCTTGATTATGTTGTTTGGATGAAGAAATTTCTATGTTCTTGAAAGATGGAAAATTATGGTTTATGTCAAGTTAGGAATTTTGGAATGTGATTGAAGGAAGAATGATTTATTATGATGATATAAGGTGTTTGGAATGAAAATCTCTAATTATTTTGCATTAGGGACCAAAATGTAAATTTTGGAAAGTTTAGGTACTTGATTGTCAAGCTTGTTTTTGAAGTATATTATGTTGGAAAATTAAGTTCAGTGATTGGAATGTTGATTTTGATGTTTATATTGACTTTGGGACCATTTTAGAATTTTTGGTAACTTTGAGGACCAATATGTAAATTTTTAAAGTTTGGGTCCTAAAGCATAAAGAATGAGAAATTAAAGGATTAAATTTTAAAATGATGGTTAGAAGCTCAAAAGAAGAGTCCTTAGTGACTAAATTAGGTATTTTGGAAAAAGTTGGATAGTTATGGAAAAGTGTAAAGAAGTGTGATTCGAATATAGAAAGTTTTATCGGAATCAAGTTATGCATAATGGATAGTTATTTTAGTTACTTTCCATTATTTTTTATAGTATGAGTATGTACTCAAAAAATTGCTTGTGTTATGTATTTAATATACATACAGATAACAAGCAAGCTCGTGATCAAAACAAGTTGAAAGAAAAAGAAGTTTCATAATAGATATGTTTTGGTATAAGTTGCTAGTGAGGCATATAAGGTGAGTGCATTCATATGTTTCAAAATATATTTTGATTAATTTCAAGAATTCTATTTACTTGATTTTATTAAAATGATAGCATGGTTTTTGTATAAGTTATATGATATTTTACAGGCAAAGAAAAAGGTTAGTGCATAATGGGGTATGAAATGCTCTAATATGTTTTGTTATGGCAAATTGTTATTGAATAACGGTGATATATGAATTGTTTATACATGATGATTTACAAGTATATGATATGGATTTATTGCCCAAGTAATGATAGAGAGTTACAGTATAGTGGTATGCCATTAGAGGTCCAGTAGTCAAGGACTACGTGTAACTACACAACGATCTTCGGATCCTATATGTTTATCAGCACTTATGTGCCTATATGATGCCGACACTTATGTGTCTATATGTTTATCGTCACTTTGGTGACTAGTGCTCAAGGAGTACAGACCTTGCATACTTTAGTTTCTCTTTATATAATTCTTGGGCCAATTACAAAGTTAAAGTATATGAAAATCACCATTTTCTTATATAGGATGGTTTTAAACTAAAAGAAGATTTATTATGATCTTGCTTAACCATGTTTTCATTGATTTTATTACTTGATTTTATGATTACTTGTAATGCCTCACTAAGTTATACTTAGCGTGTGTATTTGGCCTGTGCACACGTAGGTTGATCACGTCGTTCATAAACAGGATCATTTTGGCATCATCCCGAGATCGAAGGGAAATTACAGGTTATCCTAGTAATGCTTTGACATCCGATATCATTTTTGAGTAGTGGCATGTTTAATAATGAATTTGCATATTTTGTGTAAATGATATTTTAAAATACTCATTAGTTTGTATGTTTATAACTTAAATATAGCTTAGAATTACTAGTATGTGATTTGAGATGGTTTATGGGTAGTTAGTAAGCTTATGATGGAAATAAACGAAAACTGTCCAGAAACTCTGTTTTAGGCAGTAAGTTTGAAAAATTGCAATAAATTCCATAGATTGAATTAGAAAATGAAACTTATATGTATGAACTAAAAATTGAGCCTAGCTTGTTTTAAAACAAACGGTGACTGATTTTGAGTTCTGTGTAAAACGTTATGAATTTTTATTCGATGATAGGTCAGAAAAACAGGACATCAAATTTTTCGCAAGACTGCAATGTGACGTGAATTTAACATTTTCTTTGAATTTTTGTTTAATGAATTTGAATTAATAATTTACATGGTTTGAAATCTTGATGAATCTAGTTTAAGTAGAAATTTATAAAATGAACTTCGGGTGTCTATAAAATTTTATAAAAAATTTGTTTAGAGACAGTGCGAGTTGCCAGTTTTGTTTGAAGTGGTAAAACTGTTTAAACTTGTTTTGTGACATCATCGACTCGTGTTCGGTAACAAATACGTGAAGAGGGTGTTACAACCAGTCCATACACAAGATCACATCAAAACCATGGAACGACAGCTTTATTAGATCAACTGCAAATGCGTGACCTTGAACCATCAGAGGACATCTCCGGTACAGCTTACTCATAATGACCGTCTCTCCAAACGAACTCGTTACTTGCATACCAACATCAAGCATTTCTACCGGTATACCAAGCTAATGTGCAAGCTCATGCAAAACATATGAATGCGTAGATCTAGAGTCTATCAAAGATAATAATGACATAAACTGCAAGGTAAAGGTACCTACTATCACATCCGTGTTATTCTTCTCTACACGATGCGCATAGATCCTCTTTGGTCCACAATCCTCAGGTCGAACTGCCACGGTATATGCCACAGTCCTCTATCCCATCTCCCTCTGTTCGAAGATACCTCGACCGCGCCTACGGCCCCTAGGTGGTGAAACAACAAGTATAGGTGCCTGACTACCTCTAGCAAGTAAAGGACCATCACACCTCATATGATCTATCGACCCACAACTCCAGCAAGAATTGGCCGCCACAATCGCATGAGCATACCCCTCTCTGGCCAAACGTGGGTAGTCTCGCCTCAAATGATCTCTCAATCCACAGACCTAACAAATATTATGCATTGACCAGACCTGAGTACCATGTCCATAAGATCCTCGCCCTACACCATCTCTACCACGTCTCGTATTCGGACAGAACCTCCTATCTCGGTGCCTCTTATACTGACCACCGCTAGAACTAAAATCTGCAACTCTTTTCCCCAAGCCAGAACCTCCAGAACGATGAGATAAACCTAAGCTCTGCTCAATATCCTTCGCTCGTGTAACCAAAACATCCAAATCAGTATATTCAGTGGCAAACATATATGTCTTAACATCGTGCACCAAACCATACTAAAACCGTTCACATCGATGCCTCTCATCTGGCACCAACTCAGGCGCATATTGACTAAGCCTCACAAACTGTACCTCGTACTCTGATACGGTCATATCGTCCTGAACCAAGGCCATGAACTCACATTTTTTCATCCAATTATCTAACTCTCAGATACTTTTTCCTGAAGGCAACTTGGAAGAATTCCCATGTCATATCACCGACTTCTATGCCTATAATCAAAGTGGTTCACCAACTGTATGCATCACCCTACAACAGGGACACAACACATCCCAACTTATGGTTATCACTGTACCTCATCTGAACCAAAATACGCTCTGTACTGGCAAACCACTCCTCGGATGCCTCGGATGACAACCCTCTAAACTCAACTCCTCAAAGACTATGTAGACGCTCTAACGGCAACTCCAGATTAGCATCGGTATGTGCCAGAGCAGGTACATGAACTCCATCCATCGCGACCTAGAAAGCTCATGTCATTACCTAAACCAAAAGTGTCATGTCACCAAACTCCTCAGGAGGATTAGGCAAAGGTGGCGACAATCCCTCAGGATGCAAATCTTGGCTTATACTCTCTGCCCTCTGAAAATAGCTTTTTCGCTAGATCGCAATTCTCTCCTCGGTGGCATTGTATGTAAACGAATCTAAGGCATGATAATTACACCAAAGAAAAAATAATCAGGCCAACTTCAAGCAAGGATCCAAGACTTCCATTTCAAACAAAAATTATTTCATATTGTAGTAATAAGGCCATGTGTCCCCAAAAATACCCCAACATGGCATATTTCAAACGCCATACATATGAACAATCATCGTGCATAGCAATAAGCATTATAAAAACATCAACAAAATCCCAATTTTTCGAAAACTGGCTCTGATACCACCAAATATAATCCTTTAGCCCTGCCTAGCCAAAATCAGACTAAAAGAGTTACATTAGGTTTGCCGAATAAAACCTGATCTATTAACCTAAATCAAGCCATTTTTTCACTTTTATCTTGTCTAAATGCAATTTATTATCTTCCTAAGTGAATATGCTTCAACGAAAATATTACATTAAAATCAGGTTACGAAATAGGGTTCATTTGCTCAACAACTCATAATAGGGACCAAAACATAAATTCTACAAGTTAAGTGGTCTTGGTTATAATTTGCATTACCGCTTTGTAATTAATCCGATTTCATGCTCGTAGGTTAAATTCTAGCTCAAAAAAATCATTCGCGTTCATTCAATTGCATCCATAATAATCAAGGACTAAATTATAAGATTCTCAAACTTTAGAGAACAAGATTACAAAATCAATAGAGCGTACTGATACATGTAATCCCGTATCGATACGGTCTAACTAACATAACGGCTACCTATACCGATACACGTATAACCGTATCGATATAGTGTGTTGACCAACCCGTACCGATATGGCCTTAACCCTGTACTGATCCCCCTTTGTTATTTCAAAACTCAAAATTCTAGTAGCTAGAGCCCGTACCGATACGGTACCCCGTGTATCGATACAGCAAGTTAAAATCGAATAGATCTTTCGGTACATTAGCCCGCGTACCAACACTAGTGCATGTTTCCCCTAAAGGTGTACCAATACGGTGGCTAAGCGTACTGGTACCCTATGCTTAAAATCAACGATTTGAGCCTCTACCAGACCCCGCATACTGAACCTTGGGTACCCGTACCGGTACGCAGAGAGCTATAATGACCTCTAAGTCTAACATGTGACACTTTGGCTCATTCCAAACAACCTTAACGCATACTAAACATCATCATCATGCTCACACATCAACATACCAACAATTAAAGCCAACCTAACAAGTCTAACACAACCAAACACAAAGTCTATAGGCATGCTCCCTAGTCCACATCCAAAACATGAAACCAACCACAACCCAAGAACTATAAACCACAAAGTCTATATGCATGTTTGGTTGGTTATGTAAATGTTGCTAAATATGTTATATGATGTTTATTTGATGTTTGAAGAATGTTAGATTGAGCCTAAGTGTCATATGTTTGGCCAAGAGGTCATTACAACTTATTCGTACTGATACGTGTCCTCTGGGATCGGTACATGGGGTCTGATACAGCTCAATTTGGGGAAAATAAAAAAGGAGTATCGGTACGAGTAGCCGCCATATCAGTACACCCTTGAGAATGTTTATAATGGGAACAGTACACGGGGTATCGTACTGGTACGAGCTTTAGTTACTAGAATCCCTTGATTTTGAAATGTACAATGAGGATCAGTACTCGAATAACCATATCGATACGAGTATGACACATTGACTCGTACTGATATGGTTCAAGCCTGTATCGGTACAGGGTTAGTTAATTCTGGTATTTTCATGTTTTGTGTTGGATTCTTTGCAAATTGGTCACTGTTTTTGCAATGCTCAACTAATAATGCTATTATGATCCAATTTTGATGAAAATTCACACAGAGGCATGTAATGGAACTAAATAAAGAATGGTAACATAAATTTTTAATTTTGTCCTTTAATTAATAGAATTTATATTTTGGTCCCTAAAGTGTTAAGTCTTGCAAATTGAATGCTTGATTAAGGTTAATTAAGCATCTAGGCAAGATAAAAAGGAAAAAAATGGACCAGTTTAGGTTATTAGTTTGGGTTTGCTTCGATAAACCTAATGTGACGTCCTTGATTCGGTCTTGGCAGTTAGGCCGGGTCAAAAGGGGTAAAATGGCCATGCTCAAATAAGTTGGTATGAAATATCACTGTTATTCGTTTATAATAGTCTACTGAAGATATCAAGAAATATTAGATGGACTATACAAGTGTGATTGTTCCATGATTTGTGTCCAATCTAGATATAAAGGACAAAAGGATATAATACATGAAAAAGAGTTAATCACGAAGAGGTTATGTCGAATCATGATTTTTTGTAACTTAGGTGACAATGACATATTGCTAGATGCCACTAATTGTTTGTAATATTAGAAATTTTCTAATATTTACTATTATTGTTACAAAGAACCTGTAGGGTCACACCCACGGTTGAAATGAGCATATATTAAATGAATTATATAAGTACAAATTTGTGTACACAAATTTAGTTAAATTAATATATATTTGATATATATAATTTAATTACTGGATAAATATTAAAAGAAAATAATTATTGTAATTATGACTCTTTTAATATATAAATAATATAATTCGATTTAAATCAATATGTATATTGAAATCCTAATTAAGTTGAATTGAGATTATATATATATATAATATATATCTTGAAATCCTAATTAAGATGAATTGAGATTATATATATTTAATATATATATATATATTGAAATCCTAATTAATGTTAAATTAAGATTATTTATTGAAATCCTAATATGAGTTGAATTAAGATTTTCAAAGGCTATATAAAGGCATAAGAGATCTAGCAATTATTAATGCTTTTTGGAAAAACCCTCTAAATAATTTAGAGAGTTTTATATGCTCATTTCAACTTGGTGAACTAAGTAGAGGTTGGAACGTTATCGCTGCTACTTAAGAATCGACTTCGTAGAATAGTGATTGAATATCTATCTTCTCCAAATTCAGAATTCCAAATTTTAAATAGGTAATTATTTACCTTTTTCACCCTGATTCGTTTCTCGTACATGGATCTCAAGTGGTGATCCCCGACTAATTTTTTCGCTGCACTATAGGGTGTACCGACGCAACCCAACAACCATTCCTTCCAAAATAGGGCTTCTCAGCAAGCTCGTTAACCTTACAGTTGCTTTCGATGGTCCTAGCAGGAAGATTTCGGTCTAGATGGGCAATTTGGCTTCCCTCAAGATATTCAACATCTCCAACAATGTTTTCCATGTAGTTTCCCTAGTGAAATACTTACTGATATGGCTTGGCTTGAGATTCTCGATGCTTATAATAATAACTTCACTGGTGTTATTCCCATAGAGGTGATGAACCTAGAAAACCCAAGCATTTATCTTTTGGAGGTAACTTTTTATCAGAGAGATACCAAAGAAGTACTCTAAGATTCAGAGCTTGGAATATTTGGGTATTGATGGCATCGGTTTAACAGGGAAAAGTCTGGCATTTTTGTCTTGTTTAAGAAGCCTGAAATACTTGGTAATCAGATACTTCAATGCCTACGATGCTGGAATTCCACCTGAGTTTGGGTCGTTGAGTCAGCTCGAACTTCTCGACATGGCAAGCTATAATCTAACTGGTGAGATTCTGGCGAGTCTGGGTAATTTGAAGCACTTGCACTCATTGTTCCTTCAACTAAACTGTCTCACCGACCGTATCCCTTCTCAACTCTACGATTTAGTTAGCTTGAAATCCCTTGATCTTTCCATAAATGGACTCACAGGGGAAATACAAGACACTTTCTCTTCTTTACAAAGCATTACACTTATAAATTTGTTCAAGAAAAATCTATACGGCTCAATTCTATCATTTGTCGGTGATTATCCTCAGCTTGAAGTGTTTCAGGTGTGGGAAAACAACTTCACCTTTGAACTGCCAGATAATCTTGGCCACGACGGGAAGCTTTATAAGCTTTGTTAGGGAAACAGGGTTATTTCCCACACGAACGTAGCTTCAAATCTGAGTTGAAATGTCCATATCGAAACTACCAAAATTTGCACAGCGGACAACCCGTCAACTATTGAATATTAAAACCCAATAATAAACAAGCAAAATAAATAATGGAGAGAACACACCGAATTTTCGAGGTTCGACGAAAATGCTATCTACTCCTCGGGCACCACCATAGGATGATAACTTCACTATACCAGAATGGTACAAACAAATAGAATTCCTAAGAATTCTCAAGTATTACAAATGGGAGAAGATAAAAAAAATGGGAGAAATGGATGGATGTTAGGATAAATTTATACTGAAAATAGTTGCCCTATTTATAGTTGAGCTATAGGGACCAACTCCCAAATAACCTAACAATTCAATGGTCAAAAGACAATTTTCCCGTTGCTAATTTTCAAACCAAATTTTGGTGCATCCATTCTTTTTTCTTCATTTTTTGCTCCAATTTCTAACAAATCTATTTGTCAAATTTGGTGCCCATAATGCTTGACCTTTCAAGCTACAAATTCAACAAATCTCCACCTTGGCTTGAATTCATCAAGCTCTTCAAAATCTTTTTCCCCCCAAACGTTATCTTTTTTAATGCCTCCAAATGCGCTCATGAGCGGCATACACCCGAAGGTGCTCAAACTTGCAAGATGTTAATCAAGTTCAAACAATGATTGAACTTGATTGATGTTACCACCTTAGTCAACATATCTGCAGGATTTTCTGCCGTCGCAATCTTTTGAAGTAGAATTTTTCATTCTTCAAATATCTCTCGCACAAAGGGATACCTCACGTCGATGTGCTTGATTCTTGAGTGGTAGACTTTATTTTTCACTAAATTAATAGCACTCTGATTGTCACAATAGAGACTAATGTAACTTTGAACAACTCTGAAGTCTTCCAACAATCCGTTAAGCCAAATTGCCTCCTTAATAGTTGTTCGACTGTGTGAGTGCTTGGCAAAAGGGTGGAAACATGTATTGGAAATGTATGAAAATAGTGCCAAGACTAAGTCTTTTGCGAGCAAGTATACATAGTCCGCAAGTAATACAACAGTAAGCTGGCTATTGATCCCACAAGGATTGACCAAGAGTTTGTTTGCCTTGCTTGTTTACTCGTCAAAATGAAAGTATTGTTCATTTGAAGTGGGTTTTGAAAATAGTTTAAAAGAAAAGAAATAAAAGGAAAACAACGTTGGCACAATGAGAGTTTAAATAAGTGATGAGTGTTGGCAAGGGATGCCTATTTTTCACTCTTTTCATGTCAACCTTTAATAATTTTATGCCTTGATATTATTTGCTGAGCATATTCAAAGTTGGCATTGCCTCTGTCGATGCCAATGCCCAAAATTAACCATTTAAAAACCCTTATATCTCTATAATGAAGTTTTTCATAAATCAATTTGATTAAGTCCTAATCTATACTCCTAAGGGGTAGGCTTACTCTCGAAGTAAGTTCATCTACTTGAACATCTTCTTTCGAAGCATCTCACCTTAGTATATAGCAACTAATCATTGTCCCTTAAGTCTGTTAAGATATTAAGGTCCAATAAGCATACTGTGCCAGTGGTTGCTTGGCACAGGATATAGAAAACTGTAAAACATGTTAGATAGGGAAAACAATGCCAAGGCATTTTTTATTATTAAAAACTAAACATGAAAATAATGTTCAAACGCAAACATCCCCCACCAACTATAAAAGTTTAGTACATAGTGGGGTTATCCATCCAAAAACCATAATTGTATCTCAACATCATCATTATTAAAAATAAAAACAATTTAAAACAAAGAGAATGGGCTAGAAGGGGGTCCGTCGATGCAGCCCTTCAAGGTCTAAGCTCTCAGTCAAGCTGGTCGAACCACATCTCCTTGGTGCAGCCTTCCTCTCAATCCGATCATCTCTTCCGATCCTTTCTCCTTCTTGTGATCGATCTCTTTTCCTTATTTAAATAGGCAAGTATAGGACGCCTAGGATAAGCCTTGAAATTTGAATTTTGAATGCGCAAGGGATAAGGGATGTGATCATCTTATCCTATACTTGAATCCTAGGGCTGACATCATCAAGGTCCAACAGCTATTCGGCCAGGCATCAAACTTCTCTCCTCTGCCAACCGGTGCTTTGGCAATTTTTGGTTTATCGCTACCAACAGCAACTCGACATTCTCTCTAGCATTCCTTTCTTTTTACGCTACTTTGCTCTACTAAACCTGTCCTTCTCTACTAAGCCTGCAATAATGCCAACAAAGCAACCCTTCACACTGGCATAACACATTCCTAACTCCTTATGCAAATGCATGAATTTTACGGCTAAATGCAACTAAACACACATAAAGGCAAGCAAATACAATGTGAAATAAGAATAAGATTTATTAATTTTGATGAGTTAACACGCCCCCAAACCTAGCTTATTGCTTGTCCTCAAGTAATGCAAATAAGCTAAAAACAAAATGGTGAAAATAGTACCTCGGCAAAATTTTGATTGGAATTCCATCACGTGCTGGCAAGCAGAATAAAGCTCTAGTTTTGCCCTTATATATCTCAGTGCAATAATGCCAAGTAGGTAGTAAATTCAAGTGCAGCAATATAACTCTAGTCTAGGGCATGACAAGTGCACAAATAGGCAATATACATCAAGTATCCGTTTACTCCCTTAGTCAAATTTACTCCCTAAACTCAGAAATTTTCTTTTATTCCTGCCAATGGGTTCTTTTCTTTTTTTCAACTGGCAATAAATTAGGGTTTGTGTCATGGCGCTATTTGGCGTGAGTAATAAGAGGGAGCATACCACGAATCCCCACGTTAGTCCAGACTACATCACTAAGCTAACCCATTACACTCATACCCTTAAAGTTTTTGACCTGAGCACTAACGAGTGAGTTCCACCAAGCCCCAGGCTACCTATTATCTCTAAGGAAAAGGAGTGTTCCATTTTTTCTTGCCTTGGCAAAACATTGTTACCTTATTAATTTCTTTTACCCTGGCATAGTCTTTTTTTTGTCTGAGCTTAGTTTCAAAAATTCTAAGTTTGCTTAGGAATTAGATGCATACTACGTATTAAGTGAAAGTCAACTCCCTAAGCTAGAGATCAATTGCCAAGCAGACATGGCATTACTATTCTGCTGGCATAGGCAACTAAAGATTAAAAAAAATAATTCCTTCATCGGACAGACCACCCTAGAACACATTAAACTTGCCTAGCAAAGTGTTAACATTCTTCAAAATTTGACCGACGCAAAATTTTCTTTTTCTATTTTTTTAAGTGGTTCAGTATGCATGACATTAATCTAGGCATGGCAACAGAAATGTAAACATGAATGTATGGCATGGCATTGTCCTTAATGCATGAAAATAAAACATATTAAACATAAATGTGAGGCAACGCACACCTCCAAACCAAAGATGTGCATTATCCTTAATGCATGAAAATAACACATATATACAAATAACAGAAAAATAAAATGCGTTTATATGTGGAATGCAAAGGAGTTTAGGAAGAAGAGGACTCCCTGTGGAGACTTCCGCTCATGTGACGCAAGTTTTTCTCTTGATAAATGCCCCATGATCAGGGGTCATTCTTTTTTTCCTTTCATGCTTGGCTTTGAGGCAACATAGAAGCTCCAGCTTTCTTGATAATTTGCATTGGATTCGACGCGATAGGAGTGGCGGTGGCATCAGATGGTGCAGGCGTTGTGGCAAGTTTCTTTTGGACTTCTTCTTCTGATTCTAGCGGTGTTTCTGTCTTGGCAGATTCAGCTTGAACTGGCAAAACTGGGACGGTGGCTTCTGAGTGTGTCAGGTTATGAACTGAATGAGGGCTATTTGGCATGGCATCATCGCTGGCAAAGAGCTCGTTAGAGAATTTAGGGAAGGTTGGCATAACTCCTGGAGACATACTCGCAAATGTCTCCTTGATAGCAATATCCCTGGTATGAATGTAATGCCAGAGCTTGACATTTTTCTCCTTAGCTCTCTCTAATTTCTGGAGAATATTCTCCTAGCGGTGGTCGATCTAGGAGAGTAGTGCCACTGAACTAGCTGGCATGGGAGCATCAGGCTCTACCTTCGGCACCTTAGGCTTAGGCATTGATTTCTTATCCTTTTCCTTGCCCTTGTCTTTCAACTCGGTGGTAGTGAGTTGCCTCTAATGGGCGGCCATGATTGTTGTTCCCTTGATTATTTGGACTTTATCCGTAGCAAGCTTGGCCACACAATGTTGCATGCAAATGTTAGAAATTAACAAATGGAAAACAAACTACCATTACCTCTTTCAGCACATTTATAAGTTTTGTTGATGATAATCTGGCCTATATTAATCTTTCGGCCCGTAATAATAGAGTGTAATAACGCCAGCCTCTCTTCTGAGATAGTCTTATTGTGGGTAGTTGGCATTAGATTTGCCTTGATAAAATGGTTCCACCCCCTCAGCTGTGAATTTAAGGCCAGCTGCTTGACCTTCCAATGTCCCTAGGACGACACAATCCATGCAGTGCCAGTTTCGCATAAATCTATCAGCATCTTCTTTCTTTTGGCAGTGTTAATGGAGTCGACAAACTCTTGGTGTTCATCCTCTGTACCAGCCAACTTAAACATAGTGTTAATGTACCATTCAATGAAACGCTCACACGTACCTCGAATCATCAAAAAGTGTGAATCTTTGGAGACAAGATGGGCATAGAATTCTCGGAAAATGTTGGGGTAAACATCTCCATTCTGTTGGCATAAAAGCTCCCACTTGTGCTTGGTTACCACCGACATGAACTCTGGGGTAAATCCCAAGTTTGGTTCGTCCTTGACCTCAAAGGTTTTCTCGTAACAAAATGATCTCGAAGCAAAATTATCGTCATACTTCTTGTGAATCTCTTCGTTGAAGAAGATTTTGAAGGGAGTCGATGAAGAAGCCATTGAAAAAGATTGAAAAAAACTCGAGCATTTTGGACAAGAGAAAAAGAGAGTGAATCTTGGTGTTCTTGATAAAGAAAAAGTGAAAAGTTTTTAGGTTTTTAACGGCTAGGGTAGATGAAAGGTAAGGAAGTTGAGTGTTTTAATTGGGGTAATAAAGTGGCCGATTTAAGAGGGGTACGGGTTTAAGTGATAAGGATGATGTCGTAGGGTAGGTTTAAAAGTGGAGTGATAAGGCGATATGATTAAGTTGAAATTCAAAATTCAACTTATCACTTTGGGCGGGTAGGGTAAAAATTCAAAGGAAAATTTTCACTTTTCATGGGTCGAGTTTTAATCAAGCCTTGGGTAAATTTCTTTCTTCCAAATTTCCAATCGCCCCATGCCAACCCCTGCCCTGGCATTGTATCTAGCACACAAAATTCTCCCAATTTGCAATCACCGCTTGCCAGGTCCCTATCTCAGCAATATGCTCGGCACATTAAGTCTGCACATTCTCAAAGAAAACCTCTCAACACGGAACAATCAAAATAAAAAGAAAAAATATAATAAGAAAAAAAATGAAAGTTACTGAAAAGAAAAAGACTAACCTACTATTTACAAAAATTACACACCGGTGATGATCACTGAATCTCTGCCAAGAGGATAACCTCCTTGGTATTCCTTGGAGTGCTTTCCAAATAGTGCTTCAATCGTTAACCGTTTGCCTTGAAAATTTCTCCCGACTTCAAATTTTTAATGTCCACGGCAACATGGACATATGGCTTTACAACTTCAAAAGGGCCTGGCCACCTTGACTTAAGCTTGCATAGAAACAATTTAAGCCTTGAGTTAAATAACAGAACACGTTGGCCTACCTCAATTTGTCTTGGCATTATCCTACTTTCATGCCAGCGTTTGGTCATTTCTTTGTAGAGTCTGGCATTTTCATAAGCTTATGTTCTGAACTCTTCCAACTCATTTAGGTCTAGTAGTATTTTTTCTCCATCAGCTCTCCATGCCATATCAAGCGTTTTGATTTCCCAATATGCACGGTGCTCCATTTTTACCAGTAGGTGGCATACTTTTCCAAAGACGAGTCTGAATGGTGAAGTACCCATGAGAGTTTTAAAAGCTTTCCTATAAGCCCACAAAGAGTCATCTAGTCTCAAGGACCAGTCATTCCTAGATGGATTTACAGTCTTTTCAAGGATACTCTTGATCTCTTTGTTTAAAATCTTGGCTTGCCCATTTCTTTGGGGATGGTACGCTGTGCTAATCCTTTGCTGAATTCTATATCTGCACAAAGCCTTAGAGATTAGATTGCATTTAAAATGGGTACCCTCATCATCAATAATCACTTCGGGGCACAAAATCGAGTAAAAATGTGTTTGCGCAAGAACTTGGCAGCGACCTTAGCATCATTTGTTGGCAATGCAACCGCCTTAACCTATTTTGAAACGTAATCAACAACCATGAGGATGTATAAGTTACCAAATGATAGAGGAAATAGACCCAGGAATTCTATCCCCATACATCAAATAAGTCTGCAGGCATGATGTTTTGGAGCGGTAGTTGGTGTATGCCAGAGATGTTTCCTGTCCGCTGGCATCGATCACATGCCTTGGCATAGTTATGGGTATCTTTGTATAGTGTGGGCCAAAAGAATCCTGACTGTAGCACCTTGACTACAGTCTTCGTCCCAGCAAAGTGACCTCCATACGGTGCGGCATGGCATAGTTGCAAAATGTTGTGCTGCTCATCCTCTAGCACACACCGTCTTATCACTTGGTCGACACACTGTTTGAACAATATTGGCCTGTCCTAGTAGTATTGCCTAACTTCTCGCATGAATCTTTTCTTAGCATTGTATGCCATATTTGCTAGCAGAATATTATTTACCAGGTAGTTGACTATGTCAGTGTACCATGGCACGACATTGACTGCAAGCAAATACTCATCTGGAAATTCATCTCTTATGGCAACGTTCTTACCATCTTCAAGGTGATGCTCTAGATGTGATAGGTGGTCAGCTACTAAGTTTTCATTGCCCTTCTTGTCTCTGATCTCAAGGTTAAATTATTGTATTAGACGTGTCCATTGGATTAGTCTGGGCTTGGCATCCTTCTTTGCCAAAAGGTACTTTAGTGCTGAATGATCTGTATACACCATAACCTTGTTACCAACTAAATAAGATCTAAATTTATCAAAAGCGAATACAACTGCAAGAAATTCTTTCTTAGTTGTGGAATAATTCAGATGAGCTCCATTTAGTGTCCGGCTGGCATAGTAGATGGTATGAAAAACTTTACCACGTCGTTGTCCCTATACTGCTCTGACGGCATAATCGTTGGCATCACACATGAGCTCGAATGGCTCATTCCAATCTGGTGCCACGACTATAGGGGCATTAATCAACTTCTCCTTAAGTTCCTAAAATGTTCTTAAGCAAGAATCATCAAATGCAAAAGCGGCATTTTGTTCCAAAAGCAAGCATATAGGTCTAGAAATTTTAGAAAATCATTAATGAAATGACGATAAAAACCTGCATGTCCCAAAAAACTTCTAATACCTTTTACACTTGTTGGTGGTGGAAATTGCTTGATTACCTCAATTTTTGCTTGGTCGACCTCCAATCCCTTCTTGGTTACCTTGTGCCTAAGAGCAATGCCCTCCTTCACCATGAAGTGGCATTTTCCCAGTTCAACACTAGTTTTGTCTCAATGCAACTCATCAAGACTTGCTCCAAACTCTAAAGGCATTCCTCAAATGTTTTGCCAAACACTGAGAATCATCCATGAATACTTCCAAATTTTGTTCAATCATGTCAGAAAAAATGGACATCATGCAACGTTGAAATATTATCGGAGCATTACACAACCTTAATGACATTATTCTAAAGGCAAACGTCCCATATGGACAAATTGAACGTGGTCTTCTCTTGATGTTCTAGAGCTAGGGCAATTTGGTTATATCCTGAATAACCATCTAGAAAATAATAAAATGCCTTACATGTCAGTCTGTCTAACATCTTACAATGAAGGGGAATAGAAAATGGTCTTTCTTGGTGGCATTGTTTAGCTTCCTATAATCCATGCACACTCTCCATCCAGTAACGGTCCTGGAAGGAATTAACTCATTGTTTCTATTTTGAACCACAATCATGCCACTTTTTTGGCATACATTGTACCGGGCTGACCCATGAGCTGTTAGAAATGGGATAGATTATCTCGGCATCTAGCCACTTGATAATCTCTTTCTTAACAACCTCTTTAATGCTCGGGTTCAATCTTCTCTGACCCTCAATGGTATTCCCATGATATTCCTCCAAGATGATTTTGTGCATGCAAATGGTTGGGCTTATTCCTCGAATATCAGCCAAGGTCCATCCCAACACTTGCTTGTAATTGCTTAGAATTTCCAACAATCGTTCCTCCTGATCATTAGCGAGATCGGCAGCAATGATCACTGGCAAGGTTGGGTGTTTACCTAAGTAAGCATACTTGAGATGGCCTGGCAGTAATTTGAGCTCCAGTTAGGGTGGCTCTTCAATAGATGTTTTGGTGCCACGATCTCTCTACTAGCCAACTCTAATGGTTCTGGTTGTCTAAAATAGCTTACTTCTACTAAGGTTGCTCCTTCAGTGTCCTTACTTGTTTCACCTTCACTGTCACTTCTGCTGCATCATCATCAGTATCTTGGCACAACTGTGCCACATCCACCTTAAAAATAGACTTCATCTTATCATTTGCTTGGCATTCGTCTGATTCATCTACACATTTCAAAGCTTGAAACACGTTAAATGTAACCTGCTGATCATTCATATGCATAGTTAATTCACCTTTATGAACATCAATCAAGGCTCTACTGTGGCAAGGAACGGTCTGCCCAATATAGTTGTGACATTTAAATTTGCCTCATAATCTAAGATAATAAAGTCACCTGAGAATATGAATTTATCTACCTTTACCAAAACAGCCTCAATCTTACCCTTAGGATGTGCAAAGGATCGGTCCGCCAACTGAAGTGTCATCGTAGTAGGCCTTGCTTCTATGCCAAGCTTCCTGAAAGTAGACATTGGCATTAAATTGATGTTGGCTTCCAAGTCACACAGTACCTTACCCATGAATTTGTTGCCAATGGTACAGGGAATAGTAAAACTTTTCGGATCTTTCAGCTTTGGTGGTAACCAATTAAGTATTACTACACTGCATCCCTCAGTGAGAGCTACAGTTTTGAAATCACCCAGCTTTCTCTTTTTGGACAAGATGTCCTTCATAAATTTGACATAGTTGGGCATTTGCTCGAGAGCTTCCACCAATGGTAAATTGATTTGCAATTGTTTAAGTACTTTCAAGAAGCGCTTAAATTGTTGATCCTGCTTGTTCTTTTGTAGTCTTTGTGGAAACAGTGGAGGTGGAAAAATATATGCTGGCTCTACCGGCTTTTCTAAGGTTCTAGTAACATCCGACTGAGGTCTAGCATCAGACTGTGGTCTGGCATCGCTTATGTTCGCTTCTTTCTTCTTTGGTTCTTTTGGTTCATCTACAGTAGTTTCTTCTTCTCTTGGCAACTATTTGGCTGATTGACAGATGTCTCAGACTCGCATTTTTTCCACTCTGTAGAGTCACAACTTTGCATTGTTCATTATGGTTTTTCTTGGCATCCTCTGTATCTCTTGGCAAAGCTCCCTGGGGTCTATTGTTGAGTGCATTGGCAATCTGTCCAATGTGTTCCTCCAAGTTTTGCATCGATGCTGCCAAACTCTGGATAGTTGCATCATTCTTCTCCATGTATTCTGTCAAAGTCCCTTAATTGTTCCTTTGCCCTGCATAAAAATTATTTTGTCCCCTTTGTGGCATGGCATTTTGGATGATCCCTGGCATGGAATTGTTCTGACGCTGGGCATTGTACTGACGTCGGGCATTGTTGTTCTGCTGTTGGGAATTATATTGGTTGCTTCCTTGATTCCCCCAAGCTAAATTTGGGTGCTGCCTCCATCCTGCATTGTAAGTATTGGAATTTGGATTATAATTACGATTAAAATTGCCAACGAAATTTACCGACTCAGGGTTGGTACGGAAATCTTTCGTGTGATGATCCTCTCCACATATTGTATAGAATGGGGTTAATGCATTAACTTCTTAGGCCTTATAAATCTTTTGCAGATTTCTCACCATGCTAGTAAGATTGGAAATCTCAGCGTGGATAGATGTGAGTTCATCTATCTGTAATTTCCCACCAGTTTTAGTGCTGGTCCCAAGTCTGGCAGTAGGATATTCAAAATCGTTGATTGAAATCCTCTCAAGGATGCCAACTGCCTCTATATAGTTTTTGTCAAGTAGTGAACCATTTGCCGATGCATCAACAATTGTTATGGTTTGTGCATTAAGTCCATTGTATAAAGTCTTCATTTGGGTCCATTTCAGGAATCCATGCATGGGACATCTCCTCAACAGATCTTTATATCTCTCACAGGCTTCATATAGGGTCTTATCATCAGCCTGCCTAAATGTGATGATCTCACCCCTCAGCTTGGCAGTGAGTTTAGGTGGTTGGAATCGTAACAAAAATTTCAGGCATTGATCTCCTTATGAGGTGACAGAACCAGGTGGCAAAGAACTTAGCCACGCTTTTGATCTATCTCTCAGAGAAAATGTAAACAACTTTAGCTTCATTGTATCCTCCGAAACTCCAGGCTGCTAAAATAGTTGGCAGACTTCCATGAACTGCTTTAAGTGTTACCTTGGATCTCCATTAGGTGCTCCATCAAATTGTCCTACATTCAAAAGTGTTTATATCATTACCGACTTGAGTTCAAAATTGGGTGTATTTACCTCGGGACCAATTAGTTCTGGCATCAAATTGTCAATGTTTAGTGCCGAGTGTTCTCTAATAGGTCTCTCTTCCTTCACATTAACAGCTGGGGCAACAGGAGCTGGTGGTATTCCATTGTTATTGGGTGGATTTTCCTCATTGTTTAACACACCATTTCCTCCATTGCCCTGTTGAGTCATCTCTCAAATCTTTTTCTTTAACCTTCGCAGGGTTCTTTCGATTTCGGGATCATATAGCCAATCTTCCACCACATAGAAATTTCTATTCATACACCGGTCAAAACAAAGAAATAAAATAAATAACAAAAATAAAAAGAAGACAAGTAAAAATTTAAAGAAAACAAACTTTGTTGCAATCCCCGGCAACGGCGTCAAAAACTTGTTTGACTGTGTGAGTGCTTGGCAAAAAGGTGGAAAATGTATTGGAAATGTATGAAAACAATGCCAAGACTAAGTCCTTTGCATGCAAGTATACACAGTCTGCAAGTAATACAACAGTAAGCTGGTTATCGATCCCACAAGGATTGGCCAAGAGTTTGTTTGCCTTGCTTGTTTACTCGTCAAAGGGAAAGTATTGTTGATTTGAAGTGGGTTTTGAACACAGTTTAAAAGAAAATAAATAAAAGGAAAACAGTGTTGGCACAAGGAGACTTTAAATGAGTGATGAGCGTTGGCAATGAATGCCTATTTTTTACGCTTTTCATGCCAACCATTAATAATTTTCTGCCTTGATATTATTTGTCCAGTAGATTCAAAGTTGGCATTGTCTCTGTCGATGCCAATTCCCAAAATTAACCATCTAAAAACCCTTATATCTCTATAATGAAGTTTTCATAAATCAATTTGATTAAGTCCCAATCTATACTCCTAAAGGGTAGACTCGCTCCCAAAGTAAGTTCATCTTCTTGAACATCTTCTGTCGAAGCATCTCGCCTTAGTATCTAGCAACTAATCGTTGCCCCCTAAGTCTGTTAAGATATTATGGTGCAATAAGCATACTGTGCCAGCAGTCGCTTAGCACAAAATTTAGAAAACTGTAAAACATGCCAAATAGGGAAAACAATGCCAAGGCATTTTTTATTATTAAAAATTAAACATGAAAACATCGTTCAAACGCAAACATCCCCCACCAACTGTAAAAGTTTAGTTCATGGTGGGGGTATCCATCCAAAAACCATAATCGTATCTCAACATCATCATCATTAAAAATAAAAACAATTTAAAATAAAGAGAATAGGCCAGAAGAGGGTTCGTCGATGCAGCCCTTCAAGGTCCAAGCTATCAATCAAGCTGGTCGAACCACATCTCCTTGGTGCAGCCTTCCTCTCAATCCGATCCTTCTTCATGATCCCCCATCCTTCTTCATGATCGATCTCTTTTCCTTCTTTACATAGGCATGCACAGGACGCCTAAGATAAGCCTTGAAATTTGAATTTTGAATGCGCAAGGGATAAGGGATGTGATCATCTTATCCTATATTTGAATCCTAAGGCTGACATCGTCAAGGTCCAACAGCTACTCGACTGGGCATCAAAATTTTCTTCTCTGCCAACCGGTGCTTTGGCAATTTTTGGTCCATCGTTGCCATCAGCAACTTGGCATTCTCTCTGGCATTCCTTCTCTGCGCTACTTTGCTTTGCTAAACATGTCCTACTTTGCTGAGCCTACAATAATGCCAAGAAAGCAACCCTGCACACTAGCATAGCATAATTCCTAACTCCTTATGCAAATGCATGAATTTTAAGGCTAAATGCAACTAAACACAATTAAAGGCAAGCAAAGACAGTATAAAATAAGCATAAGATTTAGTACTTTTGATTAGTTAACAACAACCTCTGCAACCGCCATGTACTCTGCCTCTGAAGTTGACAAAGCCACCGTTGACTGTAAAGTAGACCTCCAACTCACTAGGGCTTTTGCTAGAGTAAACAAATACCAGTAGTAAATCGAAGCTTATCTAAATCATCAACATAGTCGGAATCAACAAATCCAACCATAATTTGACCAAGTGTTTCATCCTGCTCAAACACTAAACCAACATCTATGGTTTGTTCAAGATACCGTATAACCTATTTCACAGCTTGCCAATGTCCTTTTCAAGGATCATGCATGTACCTGCTCACAACTCCAACTGCTTGTGAAATGTCAGGCCGCGTACACACCATCGCATACATCAAGCTCCCTACTACATTAGCATATAGAACTTTTTCCATATATTCTCACTCTTGATCAGTTTTAGAAGATAATTGGGAACTAAGTTTCAAATGAGACGCAAGTGGGGTACTTACATGTTTTGTATTTTCATTCATACCAAACCATTGTAATGACTTTTTTAGATATTGCTTCTGAGTCAAACAAAGCTTGCCTCTCCGTCTGTCTCTACTTATCTCCATGCCGAGAATCTTTTTAGCCTCACCCAGATCTTTCATATCAAACTCTTGATTTAACTGAGCCTTCAATTTGTCTATCTCTTGTTGACTCTTTGAAGCGACCAACATACAAGAGGAGATAAATGAAAGATCCATCTTGTAGCTTTCGCAAATACACGCAATGGTTGTATTTGCTTCTTGTGTACTTCTGCCTCCTCGTAAAGCTATCAAATCACTTGTACCGCTGCCTCGGAGATTGCTTCAATCCATATAGCGATTTGTTTAGCATACAAACCCATTTCTCACTGCCAGTATCATTGTATCCTTTAGGCTGAGTCATATAGATCTCCTCTTCCAAATTATCGTGCAATAAAGCCGTCTTTACATCAAGTTGAGATAGCTCCAAATTCAACTGTGCTACCAAGGCCAACAATATTCTAATGGAGGAATGCTTCACTACAGGGGAAAAACTTCATTGTAATTGACTCCCTCCTTCTGAGCGTAGCCTTTAGCTACCAATCTTGCCTTGTAGCGAACATCTTTCTTGCTCGGAGATCCGTCTTTCTTTGAAAATACCCACTTGCATCCAATTTCCCTTTTACCTTGTAATGCCACGGTTTTGGGCCTAGAGGTTTTCTAGGTGGTTTAGACGGTCTGCTGGATCAGATTAGGGGATTCAAGAAAGTTTCAAGATTTAATTTGGATTAAATATTTTTAGAAGGGATAAAAATATGAAAAAATATCTAAAATTATTATTTAATATGGAAATTATTTGGTAAAATCAATTTTACAAAATGGGGTCTTGGAATTGGACATTTTGGGTAGTGACCAAAATGTAAAGTTTTCAAAACTGTTTTTAGTGACTGTTTTATAAAAATGGTCAAAACATAGAATCTTTAAGGAGCTATTTGACCAATATTTTTCATCATATTTTCCCCATAATTTGGGCTATTTTTAAAGGGATTTTAATTGGTTTTAATTTTTAAAGTTAAATGGGATTTAATAAAATGATTTTTTAGATATATAAAATCACTTTCTTACATAACTATTTTTCTTCCAACTTTTTCTCTCATCTTTCTCAGCAGTCAAACTAATATTTTCATTTCAAAATTATCAGAAATCTATTCTTTTTTATTTCCATAGAGTCTTCTAACTGATTTCTCTAATTCCTATAGCAAAGTCTACATGGATTTCAACCAATCATTCCAATTAAGGGATAAATTAACAATTAGAGGTGATTTTCATTTCTCTCCTCTAATTAAATGTTCCTTAATGAAATTCCCAAGTTCTTGATCCTTTGCTTATGATTTTTAACTTGTTTTGATGGTTTAATTGAATGGAAATGGTTAAATCAAGGTTTAATTGGTGGAATTAATTTGAACTCGTAATGGTTTTGTTTTCTCATAATTTGATTTGATGTAGATCATGATTTTGATGTTGAAAGGTGTTATTAAGATGGTTAAATCATAGGAATCTCGAAACTAATTGAATTCCTAATTTTCTAAGTTGTTAGTTATGAGTTTTTGATGAGTTGTGGAGGTTTTATGAATTCTGGAGGTATAAAGATGATAGAGTTGTGTTTTTAGATGCTAATTGATGTTAATTAATGAGTTGAGATGTTAGATTGAGGCTGGGCAATGTTTGGAAGAAGTTTTATATATGTTTTGGATGTTGAGGGATGGTTTTTGGTATAGGATGTTGAGCATATGTGTTGTTGTGTTGTTAATTGCATTCTGATGCAATGTACTCTCTATTTTTGTGTGGATAAAACAGGGGAAATTGGTCCTCAAGCTTGAGCGTTTGTTTCGGAAGCTTTGGAGGCAAAATTACTATATTGGCAAGCGAGGCTTTGCGAGCTGGTGAGTGAGAACGTGTTTACAACTTTGCAAAGGTTTAAAAGTTGTGTTTGGGAGTTAGATCAAGTTTGAAACGCTGGTCTAAGCTCAAAAGTAAGTAAAGGATGAATTCTCTGTCGAACTCAGTTTGGCGAATGGTTATTTATGCATTTGTTTCAAATGGTTTGAGTTACTCACTGTTATTGTATGAAATGGACATGGTTTAATGATGGAATTTGACTATGAAATGTTGTTGGTGCATTGTGAAAGGATGCATGGTTAATTAATGTTTTTGAACATTGCTAAAAGCAAGGTTTGTTGCATTGGTAAGTTGGTTTAATTGATGCATATGAAAATAGTGAATTGTCGATGATAAATTGAATTATATTGGCAAGTGATGGAATGAAAATGGTTTGAAAATGTTGTCGGATATAGTTGGACGGCCATGGGATTGATAGTGCACTATAAAAAGTTGCCTTGGATGTTAAAGGGTTTTGATCTGTGTACCGAAAACTCCATCCAAGCACCCTAATAGTTAAGGGGTTTAGATCTTTGTACCGAAGACTCCCATTAGTGGTCTATACGTCCAACCGATGTGTGGGGTTGAGAATGTACCTTTGATTTCAGTTGAGATGACATGAAGTATTGGGAACACTTGTTGAATCCGTGTATCCGATGTTTTGGTTTTTAAAGTGGAAGTTGGTTGATGATCACTTCTAAGCCAATATAATTGTTAATGTATCATGAGATGGATTATGTTGTTTAAAATGAGTTTAAACATGTTTAAGCTTTGCATTGGTAGTATACATGGGAATGCTTAAATTCAGGGTAGCAAATGGGACTTTGTTGTTGAATCCATGATACCTGTTGCATATGGTTTAATATGCTATTTTGGAAATGTTAAGTGCATGGTTTAAACAAGACATGTTGTTATAGTGTTGTCTTAAAAGTGTTTTGGAAAGTGGTTTTCAAAGGATGTATAATGGTTTAAAATGCATTGATGGTTGTTGGTTTTTGAGCATTCCTCACTAAGCCTCGTGTGCTTACGCTCTCTTTTTCCATCAATGCAGAGTATTAAAGGTTAAGGACAGCGAGGAAGCAAGGAAGAAAATGAAAAGACTTGTTTTCAAAGTATGGTTTGAACGTTACCTAGTAGCAATAACGACAATGTGTCAAATGTTAATTTCAAAGTGTTTTTGGATGAACTCCCTGTTTGAGAAAGTTGTAATGGTTGTGTTGGTATTGGTTGAGATTTAAAGTGTTCGAAATGTGGATGGATTTATGTTTTGGATGTTGATTAGGGAGCATGCCTATAGACTTGGTGAATATTTGTACTATGATTGCTATGGTTGCTTATCATGCTAGATTGATGTTGTTAAGCATGCCTCTGATGTAATATGATGTTTAAAGATGCATTAAGGATGTTTTGATTGAGCCAAAGTGTCATATGTTAGACCTAGAGGTCATTACAGGCCTCTGCGTACCGGTACGAGTACCTCAGGATCGATATGCGAGGTCTTGTTGGGACTCAGATTGTTGAATTAAAGCTACAGGTATCGGTATGTTTAGCCATCGTATCAGTACGCCTTAAGAAATATGAATGCTGGTGCCGATATATGAGTTTGAGTATCGGTACGATCCCTTCATCTTTAACATACCGTATCGGTACACGGGTATTGTATCGGTATACAATTTGGTTGCTAGAATCCTGAATTTTGAGAAAAATGTGAAAGGGATCGGTACAAGTCAAAGCCGTATCGGTACGGGGTGGTCAACACACCATATCAGTACGAGAATGTGTGTATCGGTACGCTAAAGAGTTATGTTTGTTAACCCGTATCAATACGGGCTTATCTGTATCAGTACGCTATGCTATTTTTGTGCAATCTTGTTTTGCTAAAGTTTGGATACCTTGTAAATTAGTCCCTGATTGTTTTGGACACAATTGAATAAATTCGGATGATTACTTTAGACTAGAAATTAACCTGCTAGCATCTAATAGGTCTAATTACGGATTGGTAATTTTAGTTGTAACAAAGGCCTGTAATTTGTAAAAATTATGTTTTGGTCCTTAATGTGATTTGTTGTGTAATTGGCCTCCATTTTGCAATTAGTTTAAATGTAACGTTTTCGCAGTTGCATGAACATTTAGAAAGTTAATAATTTGCATCTAGACAAGATAAAAGAAAAAAACTGAACCGATTTAAGTTATTTAGCTTGGGTTTGCTTCGACAATCCTAATATGATCCTTTTAGTTTGGTTTCGGCTAGGCCGGGCTAAGGGGGTTACATTTGGTGGTATTAGAGACAGGTTTACGAAAAATTGGGATGTTGTTGATGTTTGTATAATGTTGTTTGCTATGCATGGTGATTGTTTATATGTACGGTATTTGAATTATGCTATGTTGGGGCATTTTTTGGACATATTACCTTATTACTACTGATATAAAATGATTTTGATTTGAAATGGAAGTCTTGGATCCTTGCTTGAAGCTGGCCTGATTGATTTTGTTTTAGGTGTAATTATCATGCCTTAGATACATACATTTACGATGCTACCGAGAAGAGAATTACGATCTAGCGTAAATGCTGATGCCAGAGGGCAAGGAGTTGAGGGCAAGATTGTACATCACGAGGGATTATCGCATCCCCCGCCTAATCCACCTGAGGGAATGGAGCAAGTACCACCTGCACCACCTGGTCTAGTGTTTGGTGACATGACGCCTTTGGTTCAGGCGATGACAGGAGTTTTCCAGGCCGCAATGGCTGGAGTTCATGTACTTGTACCAGTATTGGCTATTGCTACTAATCAAAGATTACTGTTAGAACGACTTTTCAGTCTCGGAAGAGTTGAGTTTAGAGGGTTGGCACCCGAGGTATCCGATGAGTGGTATGCCAGTACAGAGCGGATTTTAGTTCAGATAGGGTGCAGTGATGAGTGTAAGCTGAGATGTGTTGTGTTCCTGTTGCAGGGTGATGCCTACAATTGGTGGACCACTGTAATCGCGGGCATGGAAGCTGGTGAGGTGACATAGGAATTCTTTTAAGTTGTATTAAAGAATGAGTATCTGGGAGTTAGATACTTGGAAAAAAAGAAATGTGAGTTTATGGCCTTGGTTCAGGGCAGTATGACATTATCCAAGTATGAGGTGCAGTTCGTGAGGCTGAGCCAGTATGCGTCTGAGTTGGTGCCAGATGAGATGCATAGCTGTGAACGGTTCGATATGGTTTGGTGCAGGATGTTAAGACATACATGTTGGCCACTGATTACACTAATTTCAACGTGTTGGTTACACAGGTCAAGGATATTGAGCAAAGTTTGGGTTTATCTCACCGTTCTAGAGGTTCAGGCTCGGGGAAGAGAATTGTAGGTTATAGTTTTGGGGGTGGCTAGTCTAAGAGGCGCCATGATAGGAGGTTCCGTCTGGACGCGAGACATGGTGAAGATGGTGTAGGACGAGGATCATATGGATAGAGTGCTCAAATTCGGTCTGTGCATAATGTATGTTGGGACTGTGGATCGAGGGATCATCTGAGGCGAGACTACCCACGTTTGGCTAGAGAGGGACAGGCTGCTACGGTTGTGGCTGCCAATTCTTGTTAGAGTCGTAGGTCGGCAGAATATGAGACGTGATTGTCCTTTGCTCACTAGAGGTAGGCAGGCACAAGCACCTGTTGTTGCACCACCTAGAGGTCATAGGTGCGATAATGGTACCTTCTAGTAGAGGGAAAAGGGACAGAAGACTGTGGCACATACAGTGGCGGTTTGACTCAAGGATGGTGGACCGACAAGGATCTATGCTCATCGCGAAGGGAGAAATTGCACGGATGTTATAGCAGGTACTTTTACCTTGCAGTCTATGCCATTATTGTTTTTGATAGATTCTTGATCTACGCATTCATATGTTTTGCATGAGCATGCACATTTGCTTGGTATACCGATAGAAATGCTTGAAATGGGTATACAAGTAACGAGTTCTTTTGAAGAGACGATGGCTACAAGAAAGTTATATCGGAGATGTCTTTTGATGGTTCAAGGACATGTGTTTACGGCTGATCTAATAGAGCTATCGTTCCATGGTTTTGATGTGATCCTGGGTATGGATTGGTTGTCTGAGCATCAGGCAATGGTCTATTTTTCCAAACAGGTTTTCTTGAAACTTACCGATGATTATGAAGTTATAGTGGTGGGTGAGAATGTTAAGTTCTTATCCAATGTGGTTTTGGCTTTGGAAGCACAAAAGTTGCTAGAGTGTGGGTGTTAGGTGTACCTAGCCTACGTTATGAATCCGAATTTGGAAGAAGTGCGAACCAGAGATATTAGTACTTTGTGTGACTTTCTAAGTGTATTTCAGAAAGAGTTACCTAGGCTGCCACCGGACAGGGAGATGGTGTTTTGCATTGAGACATATATCGATTCATCTCCAGTGTCTATTGTACCATATCGCATGGCACCAAATAAGTTGAAAGATTTGAAGACGCAACTCTAAGAGCTATTGAACCGTGGTTTTATCTGGCCTAGTGTTTCGCCATAGGGAGCACCGATGTTGTTTGTGAAGAATAAAGATGACACTTTGAGGATGTGCATTGATTATCGGTAACTGAACAAGTTGACGATTAAGAATACGTATCCTTTGCAGCGAATTGATGACTTGCTCGATCAGTTTCGGGGTGCTACGGTGTTTTCCAAGAGTGATTTGAGATCTAGATATTATTAGTTGAAGGTTGAAGACAAAGATGTGCTGAAGACTACTTTTCGTACAAGGTACGGACATTATGAGTTCTTGGTGATGTCGTTTGGGTTGACAAATGCGCCTGTAGCGTTTATGAACATGATGAATTGGGTGTTCCATGAATTCTTGGATCAATTCATAGTAGTGTTCATTGATGATATTCTTGTGTAATCTTGTACCAATGAGGATCATGATCGACACTTGCTGATTGTGTTGCAGACCTTGTTAGATAACCAGCTTTATGCTAAGCTGGGCCAGTGTGAGTTTTGGATTAGAGAAGTGGTTTTTCTCAGTCATGTGATATTGGCTGAAGGTATTTGGGTAGATCCTAAAAAGGTAGATGTAGTTGTAGGTTGGAAGCAACCAAATTCAGTGACGGAAGTCCGTAGCTTCTTGGGTTTGGCTGGTTATTGTCAGCGCTTTGTGGATAGTTTTTCGAGGGTTGCTGCTCCATTAACCAAGTTGTTGCACAAGGATGTACGGTTTGAGTGAACGAAAGCTAGGCAGCAAGCTTTTGAGAAGTTGAAGGAAGCTTTGATGCAAGCTCCAATCTTGATTCAACTTGAGTCATGGAAAGAGTTTGTGGTCTATAGTGATGCATCCTATGTTGAGTTAGGGTGTGTATTGATGCAAGAGGGGAAAGTTGTGGCCTATGCATCGAGGCAGTTGAAGGTGCAAGAGCACAACTATCCTACGCATGATCTTGAGCTAGCTGTGGTGGTATTTGAGTTGAAGATTTGGAGGCATTACCTTTATGGTGAGAAGTGTATTATATACACAGATCACAAGAGTCTGAAGTATTTGATGCCGCAAAAAGAGTTGAATCTTAGACAATGGAGGTGGTTGGAATTCTTGAAGGATTATAATTTAACAATTGAGTATCATACGGGTAAGGCTAATGTCATAGCCGATGCTTTGAGTAGGAAAGATGTTGTGGAGTTGAGGGCTATGTTCGCGAGGTTGAGTGTGACCGTGATGGTGGGTTGTTGGCTGAGTTGCAAATAAAGCCATCTTTGTCATTGTTGGTTAAGGAAAAGCAACCTTATGATGAAGCATTGGTACCGCATGTCAAGGACATCATGGATGGAAATCCTACAGATTTTCACTTTAATGGTGATGAAGTGTTGTGTTTTAAAGAGCGAATAGTAGTGCCTAGTGATGAGGAGTTGAGGCGTATGATCTTGACTGAGGCACATGCTAGTCCATTTGCTATGCATCTCGGTAGTACTAAAATGTATAGATATTTAAAGAAAGAGTACTATTGTGTGGGTTTGAAAAAAGACGTAGCTGATTTTGTTGCTAGATGTATGGTATGTCAGCGTGTGAAGGCTGAACATCAATTTTCTTCTAGGTTGTTGCTGATAAGTGTTCAAAAGTACTATTTTTCTTACCATTTTACTCATATTATTGTTAGACTTGGGCTCATATTAGTTGCATAATTAGCCATTCATGCATTAATCCATGTTTCCTTCCATCGTTGAGCTTGATTACATAACTTGGTAGTTTTGTGGGAAAAGATGCTGCTTTGGTGTGTTTTGTGTGTATGTGCAGGATCATTTCCCAAAGCAGGGTTAGAGCTAGTTGCCAGGGCAATGCATGAAGGAGACGCCGAGCTAGTTGCCAGGGCAATGCATGAAGGAGACGCCGAGCCAATTTCCAGGGCAATTGTCGACAAGAGCAAAGGTGATATGGTAGTCGAAATTGATGACTAGACAAGCCCAAGATGACGTGGAGCAAAGCCCAAACCCAAAGGAATTTATTTTCATGCAGAGATTAAAGAAGAATTAAATTCCAAGAAGATAAGAGAAGTTCTAGTAGGAATACAATTATAATAAAGAATTATATTCTTTAAAGATAATTTAATTCCAACTTAACTTCCTCCTCAAATAAGGACTTTGGCCTAGCCCTATAAATAAGAGGGAGATTTCGACAATCCATAGAGAGCAAGAGAGGGGAATTTCGACAAGCATCAAAGAGAGCAAGAGAGGGGAATTTCAACAATCAAGAGAGAGCAAGAGAGGGGAATTTCGACAACTCCAATGAAGGCAAGAGGAGAGAATTTTCGACAAGCATCTAGGGCAAGGAGGATTTCGACAAGCCTCCTTCTTCATATTTTCTTTCTTGTTCGATTGGGTTCATGCTAGGGATTAATTATCTTGTGTTTCTTTGGAACCTAGCCATGAACTAAATCTATTTGGCTATGGTTATTGTGTTTTGTGGTTGTGAGAAACTATTGGTTTTTGTTTAGGTAATAAGAGTTTGCATTTTTCTATTCAAGGTTTATTCATTCTTGGTTCTTATTCTTGTTTGCGAGTGAATTGGGAGAGGATCTCGTGATTTCATATATTTATCTAATATCGGGAGAGTTAGATTCAAGAAACGAATGAATATGATCTTTATTCAATCTATTGATGGTGAAGATTAATCCGGCTTAGGAATAAGTTAAGGATTTCAACGGCTAAGAGGAGCGCAAGATTGGTTGTTGTTCACCCTTGATTCACGCAGGGATGTATTATCAAGGCATGCACAAGTAGCTAGAGTTTCGACTTAGGGATAAGAAGAAACCATTGAAGAATGCTCTGCCGAACCTTGAAGGTTGCTGCCCAGACGCCCAAGTAGTTGCCCAACTAGTTGCCCAGGCAACCATCGATTAGTTGCCAAGGCAACCCCGTTGTGCAAGTTGCCACGGCAACTGAGTTGCTCGTGCACTCTTTTACCAAGACGATCCAATCGGCTATCACACCTCAACTCATGATAACCTGGCCTATCTCTCTCTCATTTGATCTCATCTATTCATTTACTTTATTGCTTTCTAGATTAGTTATTAGTTATACTCCTATAATCCTTTATTTGTGTTTTTACTTTTTACAATGCAAGAGACTAGATTCTTGAAGTGGCACTAATCCCTGTGGAGACGATATCTTTTAAACTATAACTTGCGACGTGTATACTTGCACATTTGCGTAGCACTTATTACGCGCAACAGTTGCAGCCATTGAAAATTCTGAAGTGGAAATGGGAAAGGATCACCATGGATTTTGTGTCGGGGTTGCCACTAACTTCGACTAAAAAGGATTCTATTTGGGTGATTGTTGATCGGTTTACGAAGTGTGCACATTTCCTGCCAGCGCATACGACGTATTCTTTGGATAGATTGGCATATTTGTATGTTTCTGAAATTGTGAGGTTGCACGGGGTACCTAAGTCGATTATTTCGGATAGGGATCCGCAGTTTAGAGCAAGGTTTTAAAAATGCTTGCATCTAGCTTTGGGTACTCGCTTGAATTTCAGTACATCGTATCATCCTCAAACGGATGCCCAGTCTAAACGTGTGATTCAGGTTTTGGAAGATATGTTGGGATGTTGCATCATTGAGTTCCAAGGAACCTGGGAAAGGCAGTTGCCTTTGGTTGAGTTTGCATACAATAATAGCTATCAAGTTAGTATAAAGATGGCACCTTATGAAGCCATGTATGGTAGGAAGTGTCGTATACCTTTATGTTGGGTTGAGGCTAGAGAAAAAGTATGTTTCTATGCCTGATGCGTTGAAGGACACAAATGAAAAAGTAAAACTTATTTGTGAACGCTTGAAGGAGGCCTTGGATAGGCAGAAATCCTACGCGGATTTGAAGCATAGAGAGGTTGAGTATGTTGTTAGTGAAAAGGTTTTCTTGAAAGTTTCACCTTGGAAGAAGGTGATGCACTTTGGGCGTAAAGGAAAATTGAGTCTGGGGTTTGTAGGACCGTATGAGGTGCTGGAACATATTGTTCATGTAGCCTATCGGCTGAGGTTACCTCCTGAGTTGGAGAAATATCATGATGTGTTTTATGTGTCCATGTTACGGAGGTACCGTTCGGATCCGTCGCATGTAATACCAATTGAGGATGTTGAGTTGCGACTGGATTTGTCTTATGATGAGGAACCAGTGGAGATCCTTGACTCCAGTAGTAAAATTCTTCGCGGCAAGACGATTGATCTTGTTAGGGTATTGCGGCGACATCACAGAGTTGAGGAGGCCACATGGGAGAGTAAGTCGGACATGGTTGATCAGTTTTCGTATCTGTTTCCATCAGCTAAATTTCAAGGATGAAATTTCTTAAGGGGAGAGTTCTAACGCCCCGATTTTGGTCCTAGAGGTTTTCTAGGTGGTTTAGACAGTCTGCTGGATCAGATTAGGGGATTCGAATGGTTTCGGGATTTAATTTGGATTAAATATTTTTGGAAGGGATAAAAATATGGAAAAATTATCTAAAATAATTATTTAATATGGAAATGATTTTTGTAAAATCAATTTTACAAAATGGGGTCTCGAAATTGGACATTTTGGGTAGTGACCAAAATATAAAGTTTTCAAAACTATTTTTAGTGACTATTTTTTAAAAGGGTCAAAACTTAGAATCTTTAAGGAGCTTTTTGACCAATCTTTTCATCATATTTTTCCCTTAATTTGGGCTATTTTTTAGAGGGCTTTTAATTGGTTTTAATTATCAAAATTAAATGGGATTTAATAAAAGGTTTTTTTAGATATACAAAATCACTTTCTTACGTAACTACTTTTCTTCCAAATTTTTCTCTCAACTTTCCCAGCACCCAAACTAAGATTTCCACTTCAAAATTCTCAGGAATCAATTCTTATTGATTTCTTGTAATATCCCAATTTTTGGACTAGTGACCAAAATGTAATTTTTGAAAGTTTAGGGGTTAAAGTGTGAACTTTGGAAAAGTTTAGGGATCAAAGTGTAATTTTTAAAAGTTATGTAATTTAACCCTGTAAATGGATAGCTTACCCCCAAGAGTGGTATTTTCGTGTTACCCAGATTTTTCATACGAGGCTTATATTATTCAAATTTGAATCGAACTACAAAATTAAGCGTGCTCAAGCCAGAGTAGCATTAGGATGGGTAACCCTATGGGAAGGTCTCATGTCAGTAGTTGAGACTGATAAAAAGGGGAATCAGTTGGAGTTGAATTTTTTTTGTATGGATATCTGATAAAAGATTATTAAGAGAAATTTATCCGATAAAGATTTCAGGTAAATTATCAGTATATTGGACCGAGTCAAAATTTCAAGATTTTAATTTTTACAAAATTATGGAATATTTTGTATGTCAAAATATTTACATATGGAGATCAGAATTATGAGAATTTTAGATTTTACCCAATAGTTTGAAAATTGGAAAATCGTAAAAAGCGAATATCGGGTAATCAGATCGAATTAAAATTTTAAAGACAGTTCCAAGGATTATGGAAAATTCATAAAATATTATTTTATGAATATTTTATTACATTTGGTTGGATTCTAACTAGATTTAGTTAGATGGTGATGGAATGGCAATTTTCAAGTCTTGTTAGTAAATAAAGTCGAGTTGGAGGGCAAATTGGACATTTTCCATGGATGGCATTTTTTAAATATTTTGAAATGTTGGGGGTATTTTAAAATATGGAAAACACATGGATTTAATCTTGGCCCTTGGTTTATGATAAGATTAAATTTAGCCATTGGATCTGAAGGCTAAATTAGTAGTTTTACTAATTAAATGAATTTAAAATTCACTTAATTATTACATGTGAATTAAAAGGATAAAAGATGAAATAATTTGTTCATCTTTCTTGGATATTTTCGAAACACAAGGAGAAAAAGAAAAAAGAAAATTTCTTTTGGCAAATTTGAAGGTTCTAAAATTAGAATCAAGGTATGTTGCTTTGAAATAAATTGATCCATGCTTAATGCTCTTTCTTTTGATTGTAATATTGTATGTTATTATGAAGAGTAGTTCATGTTCTTGAAGGGAGAGAAATTGGAATTTCATGAACCATGTTAGAATTAAGGCTTGATTTAAGTAATTCAAGTGTTGTAAACATGAAAACAAGCTTGAATTTAGTTTAATTCTACACTCAAGGTTATAAACCCTAACCCTAAAATTTGGGGATTTGGTTAGAGAATTGAATAAAGGATGGAAATGAATGATTTGTGATATTAGAAGCCTTAATTTGATGTTAGAATGAAAATTTTCCCTTAGGAAGAATAAAAGGACCAATTCAGTTAGAATTGTAAATAAAAGGGAAATTATTGTGAAAAATGTTCTAGTATTAGAAATGATGAGATTATGATCAAATTAGCTTGATTTGATAATTTAGGACCAAAATGGAAATATTGGAAAGTAAAGGACCATTTCGGTCAAGGAAGAGAAATTAGAGGAAATTATGGAAGATTTTCCATAAGATTGGATATGATGAAATTATGATTTTACAAGCTTTAAAATGTCATTTGGACCATTTTAAAAGTTTGTAAAAACATAAGGATCAATTCGAAAATCTTGGAAAGGTTGGGGACCAATTCAGCATTTTGGGGAAAATTCATGACTAAAGTGAAAATTTGTTTTCATGGAAGCATTATGCTTAAATTGTTATTAGAATGAAGTTTTGATCATTCTTTGATTAAAAGTTGAAGTGAATTCAAAGTATTAAAGGTATAATGACTTATGTGATGGATGTAAGATTGGGCAATTATAGGAAAATTGTAGGAAAATTATTCCTATTGTATTTATGTGTTAGTATGATACTAACATATAATTTGAAATGTATTTATGGCATGTTGATGTACATATAGATCGTGATCAAAACCGAGATCGAACTAACAATCAAGGAAAGGACATAGATCAAGCTGAAGGTTAGTGAGGCTAAGTACATATTGGCAACTTATAAAGTGTCAAGGTGAGTCCATTATATGCATGGAAAATATTATGTTTGATTTGAAAGACTTGTGATAAGTCTGTTGTAATTATATGCTTGAAGATTATATTTATTTTGATATTTGACACAGTAGAAAATGTCAAAGGTAGAAGGATTACATGCATTGATCACAGGTAATTTGATTATGATATGTTTATATGATATTTAGGGTATAAACTACCCAAGTATTCGATTATAATTGCCATGGATGAATTAATTACAAAAATTAAAAAGTATGCCCAAGTAAGTTATTGAGGTATGGAGTATAGTTGGCATGCCATAGAGTCCAGCGGTTTAGCACTTTGGTGCAGTATATTAGCACTTAGGTGCGGTTATTTAGCACTTAAGTGCAGTTCTTTAGTACTTCAGTACAGTTTTTGACTCGTGTACTCAAGTCCTCAAGTTAATTTGGGCTATAATTTACTATATAATAAACGGTATATTGGTTAGAGAGTAGATAAACTCTCATAAAATGGCAAGAAAGTTAATAGGATTTTAAATCCGGATTATATTATGTTAGTATGTGATTAACATAAGGGAAAATGATTAGTGATCAAACTACATGATTATCTCATTATAGTTATAATTTAAGCATATTGATTTATATTGAATATATATATAATGCCTCACTAAGTATATACTTAGCGTGTGATGATTTTTCACGCGTAGGTAGGAAACCCGGGTCGGAGTAAGGAGTAAGGCATCACTATCAAAGAAGGATATATACACAATATCGGTAACTACATCTTTGATGTATTTTGATATTTTCTAGTTGGCATGTATGAATGAATATTAGCTCTTTTAAAATAGTCTAGATGTGGATTGTAATATTAACATCTAGATAAGTGGTTAGTATATGATGTTGGACTTTGTTAGACTTGATACTAGTTTAAAGAAATTACTAGTAATGAAAATCGGGTAATATTATTAAAAATGAAATTTTAGGGTAATCAAAATGATTTTTATTTTAGGCAGTTATGTTAATCGTAAAGTATAGTTATAATTTGCCAAGTTGCTGCCTGAAATCGGGGTTTATCTGATGAATTAGAATTTGGAAATAAATTTTACGCAATTAAAAGGAAAAATTCAAAATCATCATTTCTTACTTGTATGAATAGCATAAAATGCGGGTTAAACATCATGTGACACTCTATACTAGTATTGGGTAATAAACACTGGTAAGGGTGTTACATTTCCTTTTAGTTTTCTAATTGATTTCTCTAATTCCTATTGCAAAGTCTACTTGGATTTCAACCAATCATTGCCAATTAAGGGAGAAATTAGCAATTAGAGTGATTTTCGTTTCTCTCATCTAATTAAAGGTTCTTTAATGAAATTCCTAAGTTCTTGATCCTTTTCTTATGATTTGTAACTTGTTTTGATGGTTTAATTGAAGGGAAATGGATAAATCAAGGTTTAATTGGTGGAATTAATTTAAACCCGTAATGGTTCTGTTTTCTCATGATTTGATTTTATTTGATTTAGATCATGATTTTGATGTTGAAAGGTGTTAATAAGATTGGTAAATCATAAGAATCCCGAAACTAATTGAATTCCTAATTTTCTAAGTTGTTAGTTATGAGTTTTTGATGAGTTGTGGAGGTTTTATACATGCTGGAGGTATAAGGATGTTACAGTTGTATTTTTAGATTCTAATTGATGTTAATTAATGAGTTGAGATGTTAGATTGAGGTTGGGCAATGTTTGGAAGAAGTTTGATGTATGTTATGGATGTTGGGGGATGGTTTTTGGTAGAGGATGATGAGCATATATGTTGTTGTGTTGTTGATTGCAGTTTGATGCAATGTACTCTATGTTTTTGTGTGGATAAAATAGGGGAAATTGGTCATCAAGCTTGAGCATTGGTTTCAGAAGCTTTTGAGGCAAAATTACTATATCGACAAGTGAGGCTTTGCATATCGGTGAGTGAGAACATGTTTACAACTATGTAAAGGTTTAAAAGTTGTTTTGGGGAGTTTAGATCAGGTTTGAAACGCTGGTCTAAGCTCGAAAGTAGGTAGAGAATAAATTCTCTCTCGAACTCAGTTTGGTGAATGGTTATTTATGCATTTGTTTCAAATGGTTTGAATTACTCACTGTTATTGTATGAAATGGACATGGTTTAATGCTGGAATTTTACTATGAAATGTTGTTGATGAATTGTTAAAGGATGCATGGTTAATTAATGTTTTTGAACATTGTTAAATGCAAGGTTTATTGCATTGGTAAGTTGGTTTAATTGATGCATATGAAAATAGTGAGTTGTCGATGATAAATTGAATTATATTGGCAAGTGATGGAATGATTGAATTATATTGGCAACTGATGGAATGTAAATGGTTTAAAAATGTTATCGGATATAGTTGGACGGCCATAGGATTGATAGTGCACTACAAAAAGTTGCCTTGAATTTTAAGGGGTTTTGATCTGTGTACCGAAAACTCTATCCAAGTACCCTAACAGTTAAGAGGTTTAGATCTTTGTACCGAAGACTCCCATTAGTGGGCTATACATCCAACCGATGTGTGGGGTTGAGAATGTAGCTTTGATTCCTGTTGAAATGGCATGAAGTGTTGGGAACACTTGCTGAATCTGTGTATCCGATGTTTTGGTTTTTTAAGTGGAAGTTGTTTGATGATCACTTGTAAGCCAATATAATTGTTAATGTATCATGATACGGATTATGTTGTTTAAAATGAGTATAAACATGTTTTACTCTTAAAGTCTTGCATTGGTAGTATGCATGGGAATGCTTAAATTCAGGGTAGCAATGGGACTTTGCTGTTGAATCCATGATACATGTTGCATATGGTTTAATATGTTGTTTTGGAAATGTTAAGTGCACGGTTTAAACAAGGCATGTTGTTATAGTGTTGTCTTAAAAGTGTTTTGGAAAGTGGTTTTCAAAGGATGTATAATGGTTTGAAATGCATTGATGGTTGCTGGTTTTTGAGCATTCCTCACTAAGCCTCGTGTGCTTACGCTCTCTTTTTCCATCAATGCAGAGCATTAAAGGTTAAGGATAGCGAGGAAGCAAGGAAGAAAACGCAAAGACTTGAGCGTTGGTTTCGGAAGCTTTGGAGGCAAAATTATCGTATCGGCAAGCAAGGCTTTGCGTGTCGGTGAGTGACAACGTGTTTGCAACTTTGCAAAGGTTTGAAAGTTGTGTTTAGGAGTTTAGATCAAGCTTGAAAGGCTGGTCTAAGCTCGAAAGTAAGTAAATGATGAATTCTCTCTCGAACTCGGTTTGGCGAATGGTTATTTATGCCATTATTTCAAATGGTTTGAATTACTCACTTTATTGCATGAAATGAGCATGGTTTAATGCTGGAATTTGACTATGAAATGTTGTTGATGCATTGTGAAAGGATGCATGGTTAATTAATGTTTTTGAACATTGTTAAATACAAGGTTTGTTGCATTGGTAAGTTTGTTTAATTGATGCATATGAAAACAATGAGTTGTCATTGATAAATTGAATTATATTGTCTAGTGATGGAATGGAAATGGTGTGAAAATGTTATCGGATATAGTTGGCCGGCCATAGGATTGATAGTGCACTATAAAAGTTGCCTTGGATGTTGAGGGGTTTTAATCCGTGTACCGAAAACTCCATCCAAGTACCCTAACTATTGAGGGGTTTAGATCTTTGTACCGAAGACTCCCGTTGTGGGCTATGCATCCAACCAATGTATGGAGTTGAGAATGTACCTTTGATTCCGGTTGAGATGGTGTGAATTGTCAGGAACACTTGTTTAATCTGTGTATCCGATGTTTTGGTTTGTAAAGTAGAACTTGGTTGATGATCACTTGTAAGCCAATATAATTGTTAATGTATCCTGAAATGGATTATTTTGTTTAAAATGAGTTTAAACATGTTTTACTCTTTAAGCCTTACATTGATAGTAAGCATAGGAAAGCTTAAATTGAGGGTAGCAAATGGGACTTTGTTGTTGAATCCATAATACATGTTGTATATAGTTTAATATGTTATTTTTGTAAATTTTAAGTGCATGGTTTAAACAAGGCATGATGTTATAGTGTTGTCTTAAAAGTGTTTTGGAAAATGGTTTTCAAATGATGTATAGTGGTTTAAAATGCATTGATGGTTTTTGGTTTTTTAGCATTCATCACTAAGCCTCGTGTGCTTACGCTCTCTTTTTCCATCAATGGAGAGCATTAAAGGTCAAGGACAGCGAGAAGCAAGGAAGTAACCCAAAGACTTGTTTTCAAAGTATGGTTTGAACGTTAGTAATGTGTCAAATGTTAATTTGGGAGGGTTTTTGGATGAATTTCCTGTTTGAGCAAGTTTTAATGGTTTTGTTGGTTTTGCATGAGATTTAAAGTTCTTGAGATGTGGATGGATTTATGTTTTGGATGTTGATTAGGGAGCATGCCTATAGACTTGGTGAATATTTGTGCTATGATTGCTAGGGTTGCTTATCATTCTAGATTGATGTTGTTAAGCATGCATCTGATGTAATATGATGTTTAGAGATGCATTAAGGATGTTTTGATTGAGCCAAAGTGTCATATGTTGGACCTAGAGGTAATTAAAGGCCTTTATGTACAGGTACGGGTACTTCAGGATCTGTACGCGGGGTCCTGTTGGGGCTCAGATTGTTGAATTAAAGCTATGGGTATCGGTACGCTTAGCCACCGTATTGGTACGCCTTAAGGAAAATGAATGTTGGTGTCGATACACGGGTTTGAGTATCGGTATGATACCTTCAATTTTAGCATACCATACCGGTACGTGGGGTATCTATATCGGTACACAATTTGGTTTTTGGAATCCTGAATTTTGAGAAAATATGAAGGGGATCGGTACGGGTCAAAGCCGTACTGGTATGGGGTGGTCAACACAACGTATCAGTATTGGAATGTGTGTGTCGGTATGTTGAACCATTATGCTTGTTAACCCGTATCGGTACGGGCTTGCCTGTATCGGTATGCTATACTACTTTTGTGCAATCTTGTTTTGCTAAAGTTTAGAAACCTTGCAAATTAGTCCTTGGTTAGTTTGGACGCAATTGAATAAATGTGGATAATTATTTTGGACTAAAATTAACTTGCGAGCATGTAATGGGTCTAATTAAGGATTGGTAATTAAGGATTGGTAATTCTGTTTTGGTCCTTAATGTGATTTGTTGTGTAATTGGGCTCCATTTTGCAATTGGTTTAAATGTAACGTTTCCACAGTTGCATAAACATTTAGGAAGTTAATAATTTGCATCTAGACAAGTTAAAAGAAAAAAAACTAAACCGATTTAGGTTATTTAGCTTGAGTTTGCTTTGGTAAACCTAATGTGATCCTTTTAGTTCAGTTTTGGCTAGGCCGGGCTAAGGGGGTTACATTCTTTCTGGTAAAATCCCAAGTGTTGTTCTTTGGGAGAGACTGCATTTCTTCATCCATGGCGCTTTTCCACTTGTCACTTTCTAAGCTTTGAATTTCTTCTTGATAAGTGATAGGGATATCATCATCAACAACAGGAAGGGCATAGGCCACCGTATTTGTAAATCAAACAGGTCTACGAATTTCTCTCCTTGGCCTTGTAACTGCAAGTTGTTCAGGTGTCTCTAATGGTTCTTGGGTTTGAACATCTTCATCTTCTAATTCCTTCATTAGAGTTTGAGAATCAGTAACATCAATTTTTGGACAAATCAACGTATGTTGAAACTCCACCGGTTTTAGAGTACGCTCTACCTGTTGTGGAGTACTACTTGTCTAAGCATCTTTATTTGTTACCTTCTTCAACATGACAGATTCATCAAAGGTAACATCTTTACTACAAATTATCTTCTTTGTGTCTAAGCACCAAAGATGAAATCCCTTCACTCCATGGGTGATTCCTATAAAGAGAGCCTTCTTTGCTCTAGGATCAAGCTTTGACTCCTTCACATGATAATACGCAGTGGATCAAAATATATGTAAGGAATCATAATCTGTAGCGAGTACTCTAGACCATACCTCTAACGGTGTTTTTCCTCCAATCGTCGATGATGGTAGACGATTGATGAGGTGGCCAGCATATGTCACAGCCTCACCCAAAATAGTTTGCCCAATCTAGCATTGGATAAAATACATCGAACTTTCTCAAGTAATGTTTGATTCATACGCTCTGCCACCCAATTCTGATGTGGTGTATGTCTAAAAATGAAGTGTCGAACAATACCTTGCTCCTGGAAAACATAAAAGAGCGGATCACTTCTATATTCCCCTCTATTGTTCGTCCTAAGCCGTTTGATCTTCTTGTCAGCCTGGTTCTCGATCATATTTTTCCACTTTAGGAAAACTTTGAGCACTTCATCTTTAGACTTCATTGTATACACCCAAACTCTTCTAGAAAAGTCATCAACAAAAGTAACAAAATAGTGTTTTCCTCCCTATGATGCTGTTCTGGAAGGACCCCACATATCTGAGTAAACATAATCCAAAATACCTTTAGTATTATAGATAGCGGTGCCAAATTTCACTCTCTTCTATTTTCCCAAAACACAATGCTCATAAAAATTTAACTTGCAAGCCATTGCACCTTTCAACAATTCTTGCTTTGCCAGAATTTGCACGAATTTTTCACCAGCGTGTCCCAACCGCATATGCCACAACTGAGTAGAATCCAATTTGTCTCCATCGAAAGCTGCTGCTACTGTTCCAATAACTATACTCCCTTGGTAGTAGTACAAGTATTTTTCCTGATGCCCTTCATTGTCACGAGTGCGCCCGATGTGACTTTCAAAACACCATCTCTCATAGTGACAACCGAGCCTTTAGATTCCAAGGCTCCCAACGAGATGATATTTTTCTTCAAACTGGGCACGTATCGAACATCAGTAAAAACTCTGGTTGATCTATCTTGATCTTTCAATCGGATTGAACCTATCCCAACAGTTTTACAGGCATTGTCATTGCCCATACAAACAACTTATCTCTTTAGTTCTACTAAATCAAAGAACCACTCTCGACTAGGGGATATATGATAGGTACAACCCAATCCAATATCCACTCGTATGAACAAAATGACGATGATGAAGCAACCAGTGATATTTCGTAGTCACTAGTATCATGCTCTCAACACATACATCTGGAGCAACTTTTCCTTTTTTTTTAGTTTCGGGCAATCTTTCTTCCAATGACCTTTCTCATGACAAAAGGCACATTCATCTTTCCCAAGTCTGGACTTTAACTTTGATCTCCCTTTCATCTTTGGCTTTTGGCTTTTCGAGCGACGTCTTACCACCATGGCCTCCGCTGTATTGTACTTGTTCTTCATCTTAGTTTTCTTTCTGAGCTCGTAACTATGCAGAGCAGCAATTACTTCTTTAAGGGTCACCTCATCCTTTCCATGAAGTAACGTTGTTTCAAGGTGCTCAAATTCATCTAGAAAGGATGACAACAACATTAAAGTCAAATCTTCATCTTTAAAAGTTTAATCCATGCCTAACAGATCTGCCTCTAACTCATTGAAGGCAGTGATGTGTTTATTCATACTCGTGTCAGGTTGATAATCAAATCTAAACAATTTTTTCTTCATGTGAAGATGATTCTGAGAGCTTTTCTTTAGGAACTTTTCCTACAACGCTTTCCACAGTTTGCTTGCAGAAGTCTCGTTCTTGTAGCCATACTTTTGCTCCCTAGAAAGACAAGATTGAATCGTACTACACGTCGTACGGTTGATTGTTCTCTAATCTTTCTCCACTATATCTGTGGGTTTTTCTTTATCAGTGGTAATGTCTAGACCTTGTTGGAATAAAGAGTCTAGCACATTGCCTTGCCACATGTCGAAATGACCAGATTCTTCGAAAAACTCCACCGAGAAGTTTGCATTTGACATTATCCTCCTCATCGGTACAGAGGAAGAGCTTGATGCACCATCTGACCCATCTTTTGCCATGGCAACGAACAATATTTAACAGCACGAACTGGATATTGAAACACTGCACCAGGTAAGTTCCCAGGAAAAAGATGTGGATCACACGGATCGCTTAAATACCAAGTCTTTCCTAGCTAGAACTTTCCTAGACATGCATTGTCACAATACCACACTTCTTTGCAGCAACCGAGAAACCGAGATAACCTTCACCAAGGCTCTGATACCAATTGTTGGGAAAATAGGGTTATTTCCAACATGAACGTAGCTTCAAATCTAAGTTGAAATGCCAAGATCGAAACTACTGAAATTTGTACAGCGAACAAATTCGTCAACTATTGAATATTGAAACCCAATGGAAAAACCCAATAATAAACAAGTAAAATAAATAATAGAGAGAACACACCGAATTTACGAGGTTCAACGAAAATGTTGTCTACTCCTCGGGCACCACCACAGGATTATAACTTCACTAATACCAAAATGGTACAAACAAATAGAATTCCTAAGAATTTCTAAATATTACAAATGGGAGAAGAGAAACAAATATGAGAGATGGATGGATGTTGGAATAAATTTAGAGTGAAAATAGTTGCCCCTATTTATAGTTGAGCTATAGGGACCAACTCCCAAATAACCTAACAATTCAATGGTCAAAAAACAATTTTCCCATTACTAATTTTCAAACCAAATTTCGGTGCATCCATTCTTTTTTCTTCATTTGCTACACCAATTTTTGACAAATCTATTTGTCAAATTCGGTGCCCATAATGCTTCACCTTTCAAGCCACAAATTAAACAAGCTTGACGTTGCTTCGAATCACCTCGGTGGATTGATTCCACCAGATTTATGTAAAGGAGGGAAGTTGGAGACTTTGATTATGATGGAAAATTTCTTGTTTGGTCCACTCCCGGCGGAGCTCGGCAACTGCAAGTCTCTTACAAAGATTCGTATCATGAAAAACCTTCTCAATGGAACAATCCCACCTGGGATTTTCAACTTGCCATTGCTGAGTATGATTGAGTTAGGTGACAATTTCTTCTCCGGTGAGCTTCCGTCGCGTATGTCAGGTGCTTTCTATGGTCAGTTAAAAGTGTCAACAATTGGATCACCGGTTAAATTCCTCCGGCTATCGACAATTTGCGCAGTTTACAAGTTTTGTCCCTTGAAATGAACAAGCTTTCAGGCGAAATCTCTAAAGATATCTTTAATATCAAGTTACTTTCCAAGATAAACATCAGTGACAACAACATTAGTGGCGAAATCCCACCATCGATCTCCAGATATACTTCTCTTACTTCCATTGATTTCAGTCGGAAAAATCTCACCCGTGAAATCCCAGATGGAATTGACAAGCTCAAAGATTTAAGCATTCTCAATTTCTTAAGAAACCAACTTACTGGTGAGATTCCTGGTAAAATCCAGAACATGATACGCCTCACAACTCTTGATCTCTCGTACAGCGATTTCGATGGCCGAATCCCAATTGGTGGCCAATTTTTAGTCTTCAACGATATCTCATTCTCCGGTAACCCCGACCTTTGCCCGCCACGCCACCATACCTGTCCCGCTTTGATAAGCAAAGCCAAAGGTTCGAGTCATGGTTGTGCAGTGTACTTCACTGCTTCAAAGCTCATAGTTACAATCATTACGTTAATCACTGCTTTGTTGTTGATAGTCATCACGGTTTACAGAATCAGAATGAAGAGGCTTCAAAAATCACGAGCCTGGAAGCTTACTGTATTCCAAAGGCTCGATTTCGGAGTCGAGGACGTGCTGGAGTGCCTGAAGAACGAAAATGTTATAGGGGAAGGTGGAGCTGGAATTTTCTATCGTGGTTCTATGCCAGATGGTCTCGATGTGGCGATTAAAAGATTGGTGGGTCATGGAACCAGAAGAAAAGATCACGGGTTCTCGGCGGAGATTCAAACTCTGGGTCGAATCAGGCACCGAAACATTGTGAGACTGTTGGGGTACGTATCGAATAAAGACACAAATCTGTTTTTGTATGAATATATGCCTAATGGGAGCTTAGGAGAAATGTTACATGGGCCGAAGGGTGCACATTTGCAATGGGAAAGAAGGTATATGATTGCCGTGGAAGCTGCCAAGGGACTGTGTTACCTTCACCATGATTGCTCGCCTTTGATCATGCACAGGGATGTGAAGTCGAATAACATACTGCTCGACAAAGATTATAAAGCACACGTAGCCGATTTCGGGCTGGCTAAGTTCTTAGAAGATGCTGCTGTTTCCGAGTGCATGTCCTCCATTGCTGGTTCCTACGGTTACATCGCACCATATTTGTATTTTGACCAAAACAATATGAATTGAGGTGACAATAGTACTGTATTGGCTAACTGAATATGTACAACAGAATGCGCCTACACATTGAACGTCGATGAGAAAAGCGATGTGTACAGTTTCGGAGTCGTGCTGCCGGATCTGATTGCATGAAGGAAACCTGTAGGGGAATTTGGAGATAGGGTGGACATTGTGAGGTGGGTGAGGAAGATAACATCAGAACAGCCAAACCCGTCTGATTCGGCTTCAGTGTCGGTGATCATAAATCCTAGGCTAAGTGAATATTCGCTTGCCACAGTCAGCCATATGTTCAAGGTAGCCATGATGTGTGTGGAGGATGAAAGCTCTGGTAGGCCAGCCATGAGAGAAGTTGTTCACATGCTCACCAATCATCCACAATCTGCCCATATGTCGAGGCCAAGCCTCCTCACATTTTGATGCTCAATGGCTAATCAACCAAGTTAATGGCCTTTGCAGTTCAATTTTTTTTCAACAATAAATTTCTAACAAAGGTTTTGGGCATCAGAAAATGTCATACTAACATGCTATAATGGGGTAGGTAACACCCTCAACGTATATTCGATATTCGAATACACATTAAAGATGTTACTAACTGGTTTACACTGATTTCCAGACTTGTAAATATTTTTAACAAAGTAGTTCAGTGGTTGGCCCTTTCTTAGTTTTCAAACAAAACTATGTCTAGCAACCGCAGCTAGTTTTGACCCTGAATTGGTTTGTAAAATACTTTAAGCAGTTATTAAAATGAGAATATAATTTAGGGTGAAAACTATGTATGCTGCCTAGACCCTTTCTTGATTTCAAAATCACACGCAATAAATGACTAAGTTTAAAACCGTTTAAAGCATCTTTTCTGATATTTTTAATTCTTCAAACTAAGCCATAATGCTAGATCATACGGAATAGCTACTTATTTAATATTTATACATGCCCCACTGTACTAGGATGTGGTTGTAACCCCCTTGACCCGGCCTAGATGCCCAACTGAACCAAGAAGGCTACATTAGGTTTGCCGTAGCAAACCGAAGAGATTCATCAAAACCCGGTCCATTTTTTATCTTATCTAGATGCCAATTATTAACCCTACATGTTCATGAAGACATTAGGTGCAACCCCAACTCAATCGGGCATCAATTTGACATCCAATTGATCATATTTGCAAATTAGGGACCCAATTGCAAATACAGAAAATTTTAGTATTTAGCTCATTTTTAAGTTACCAATCTTTAATTAGTCAGGTTCAAAACTTTCATCTCAAATTTCAGCTCAAACCGATCATTCCATCACATACAATTGCTTCGGCAAGAATCAGGGACTAAAATGCAAAGAAAGCAAAACTGCCCAAAAGTGACATTCACAAGAAAAACGATCATCCGTTTCGAAATGGGTAAGCCCGTACCGATACGGTTTGAAACACACCATTTCGATACACCACCAAGCTGTATCGATACGCCTAACTAAAATACCAAACTTTTGAAATATTTTAAATCGTACAGATACGGTTTCTCAAGTGTTTCGATACGCGGGTTCAAGTTGCAAAAGTGAATTCCAGAGGCTAAAACTCGTATCGAAACGCCCATCCCCGTACCGGTACGCCGGGCCAAATTTGCCTAGGCGTATCGAAACGCACAAGACCTGTACCGATCCCACAAGCTTGAAATTGCATAGTCGTACCGATACGGTCCCTCGCGTATCGGTACGCCTAGGCCTGTAATGTCACATTTGGCTGATTTTTCATCCCAAAAGCATACTAAAACCACTCCAACATGCTTTAAACACAATACTAACATGTCAAACATATCTCATGCTAACTAACATCACAATTCTAACAACTCAACAATTATTCATGCATCAAATAGGAAATCTATAAGCATGCTTCCTAATATGCATCCAACCAACATATCAAAAGGTAAACAAGCAGCAAAAACAAACCTTAAAGGCCATTTACAACCCAAGAGCAGCTAAAGAAACATGCTCAAACAGGGAGTTTCATAAAAAGTCTCCCAAAACACAACAAGTACCCCATTGTCCTTATTCATTATAGTCTAGTCTCTAACATACTTTGGAAACATTTCTTGCCAAGATCCCCTTGCTTATTGCTGCCTTTCAAGACCTCAATTATCTGCATTGATGGACAACAAGAGTGTAAGCACACAAGGCTTAGTGTCGAAAACAAACATCATCAATGCATTTAAAACCATTTACATAACATCATCCTTTAAAACATCATGCCCTTTTTAAAACATGCATTTTACACCATTAAAACTAGCATATTAAACCATATGCTACATGTATCATTAACAACAGCAAGTCATATTGCTAACCCTCCACTTAAGCCTTCCCATGTATTACTACCAAATGCAAAGCTTAAGAAGAAACATGTATAAATCACATTATACAACATAAACATTCCAATGATACATTAACAATTATATTGGCTTTCAAGTGATCATTAGACAAGTCCATTAACAAAAGAGTTCATCGGATATACGGATTCAACAAGTGTTAACCCAACACTTCAAGCTATCTCAACCGGAATAGCGATACAATCACAATCGCGGTACATTAACAACCGGGTACAATAACAATCAGGTACCATAACAACCCACGGGGACATCCACCCCAATCATCGGTTAGACGCTTAATCCACTAACATGAGTATTCGGTACTATTTAACCCCTCTACCGTTAGGGTACTTGGATGGAGTATTCGGTACGCCGTATAAACCCCTCAACATCCAAGGTGACTTATTTACAGTGCACTCAATCCTATGGCCGGTCAACTATATCCGATAACAATTTTAAAACCACATCACTTGCCAATATAATTAACAAAATAACATTTGCCTCACTATTTTTAATAAGCATTAAACCATGCCATTTCCAAAGCAACAACCATGCTTTAAAACACAAGTATAAACCACATACTTACAAGGATCACTTACCATGTGCATCCTTCAGCATTTCATGCTTAAAACAGTATATCAAATACTTTAAAACATGCTTAAACAGTAGGTAACATGTAAATTAGAACAAGTGCATAAAACCATTTCAAACTAGCACGACTAAGAGAGAAAACCACTTTATACTTACTTCCGAGTCTAGGTAAGCTTTTCAAGCTCTACCTTAACTCCCAAAACTCTGTTCCCATAACATCAAAATGCTTTAAACCACGTTTTCACTCACCGATACGTGAAACCTCGATTTGTCGACGCGAAATCAAGAATCTGAAGCCTCTAACGCCTCTCCAATCACTTCCAGATCAACCTCCCCTATTTTTACACAAAACAATAGAGGATTAATGCATCATAATGCATTCTAAACACAGCAACTACAATCCTTCTCGGATTCCCACAAAACCTTCACAATTAACCCTCCACAACAACCGAAAACATAACCAAAACACTTCAATTCGCAACCCAACCAACATCTATCAATCTAACATCACTTTTAACACCAATAAACATCTAAAAACATATTCAAAACAACCTACCACCTCCAGCAACCTTACAACCATATAAACACCACAAAACCTCAAAACTAACAAACCTAAACAAATAGAGATTCTTAAGTTTCGGGATTTCATTGATAAAAATTACTTATCAACATTATTAAACACCCAAAATATGAATCAAAGCAACCTTACTGGAAATCAGATCCAATTCGTGAATCAACTCATTTTCCCCAAATAACTCAATTAAACATTGAAAAATCATCAAAATCAGATTAGAAACACAAAAACAAGGATCAAATGCTTGGAAATTTCAATAAAGAACCATACAATAGAGGATATCTCGGACCTTACCCCTATTGTGAAGTTTCTCCCTCAATTGATTTGTGAAAAGCTAAGAAAACACAAGATTATTGTAAGATTTTGTATAAACAATCTTTATAAAACAATTTGAAACAATAAAATCAAGTTAGAAACCACCTCACCTCTGGAAATTTGATGAAAAAATGAGTGTTTGGCTGAGGAGAGAATGGAGAGAAAAAGTTAAGAGAAAATGACGTGATTTTTATTTTAGAAAAGATAACTAACTTTTTAATAAAATCCTCTTTAATTACTAATTAAACCGCATGTTAAAATAAGTCAAATCAAGGGAGAAATCATCAGAAACCAATTGGTAAAATAGCTCCTTAAAGATTCTAAGTATTTGACCCTTTTCATTTTAGTCAATAGAAAATCACAGTTTTCAAAACTTTCATTTTGGTCACTAACCAAAGTGTCCATCTTCCAAAACCCATTTTTCAAAATTGATTCCACCATTATTAAATACATAATTAATAATGATTTTTAAGCATTTTTTCAATAATTTTTCTAACACCAAAAATATACGATCCCGAAACTGACTCGAATCTCTGCTCCGGTCCACCAGACTGTCTAATAAACCACCAAACCGCTAAGCCCTAAAACTGGGGCGTTACAGTGGTGATACTTACTGAAAATACCAACTAACTCGAATCCCTGCCCAAAGTACCTACGTGTGATACAAAACACACTTTAAATATAACTTAATGACGCATAATCATAATAATGTAAAACAATGATTATAATAACACAGCTCTGCAGATTGTCAAGCGATTTCTAATTGCAGTTGATAACATTTTAAACATGTATAGAACTACCTTGCATGTATAATTTATTTAACCAATATAATATTCAAATCATAGGATTCCATCTATCTTATCAGTCTTATATACATTAAGCTTTTTAGCTTAACTAATTGCATACCTGCATTTCAAGTATTATAGCCAAAGTATAAAATCATGCCATTTGTAATCCAGGAATAATCATATATCATGACTATCTTAAGAATCCTGATATCAATGGTTCATGATCATCAAGTAGTCGTTCTTTCATTACGCAATCATTCGCATATCATATTCTCTAATATAGTCATACTTTCATCATGCAATCATTTGCATTTCATATTCTCTAATATTGTCCAAAGTACAAAATCATGTGATGCCATAGTACGCGAGTCATCACGACACCGTAGTGTCTACAACACCGTAGCATCTGCATCACCGAAGCGATTGAGATGAGTACGTACTTAAGGATCCCATTTTGTTCCTCGCACAACACTTTAGTGTCTATCTCAGCATCGTGGTGCCTACATTATCTCAGCACCATAGTGCCTACATTGTCTCAGCACCATAGTGCCTACATTGTCTCAGCACCGTAGTTCCTACATTATCTCGGCACCATTGTGCCTACATTGTCTCAGCACCATAGTGCCTACATTGTCTCAGAACCGTAGTGCATATATTGTCTCAGCACCGTAGTGCCTACATTGTCTCAGCACCGTAGTGCCTACATTGTCTCAGCACCGAAGTGCCTACATTGTCTCAGCACTGTAGTGCCTACATTGTTTCAGCACCGTAGTGCCTACATTATCTCAGCACCGTAGTGCCTACATTATCGCAGCACCGAAGAGCCTACATTGTCTCAGCACCGTAGTGCCTACATTATCTCAGCACCGTAGTGCCTACATTGTCTCAACATCGTAGTGCCTACTTTGTCTCAGCACCGAAGTGCCTACATTGTCTCAACACCTTAGTGCCTACATTGTCTCACTAGTGCTTGGGCATAACAATATAATACTTTCACCTTCAATATCCAATTCATCAATACTATCAACCATAATTCGATAATGAACATTTCATACCCAAAATTTGTAATCCAATTTATCTCAAATAAATTATTATGCTAAATCCATGTATCACATATGCTATTTAATATTTCTTTATTCAACATACATTTTCATTAATATCAAAGTTGACTGATTGCAAGTCTTCTTCACACCATATATATATAAATAGATAAAAATGCATTCATTCATCTCACATATATAATAAATAAATAAAATTACACTCATCTGGGCCATTTATTAGCATGCCTCACTAAATTCTACTCGATCCTTTCCTTCATAGTACCTCGAATCTTATTTGATTTCATTATCCACATAAATATAAACAAACATTTGTTAGATTCATTTCTAACAAAATTTCAATCAAGCTATCTAATCATTTAACATAAAAATTTCCATAATTAACTTCTAATTTATACTAACTTCTTCTTATTTTTCTACTTGGCAATTTAGTCCCATTACTTACTTCAAACCACCAATTCATCATCTTCTTCATCAAATAGTTATTCAAAATAATTCTCTAATTTTCTTTCTTTGCCAAAATAGTCACTAAAATGCAAAGGTAAGGATTCAAACTTCTTAACTTTGCAATTTAGTCCCCAAATCAACATTACTACCTTAATCCTATTATTTTATCTAAAAAATCAGATTTAATCCCCATCGAAGAATTCATTTTCCTATTTGGTCACTTGATTTTGACAAATTATCAAAATGGTCACTAATTCGATTCAACATCAGTTTAGCATTCTAACATCAATTTCACATCTCCAACATCATTAATTACATAAATACACTCCAATTTCATAAAATTCAGATTCGGTCCCTTAACTTTGTAGCTTGCCGAATTGGTCCCTATGTATTCTAATTTTAATTCTAACTTCATACAACATATTCGATTCATAAAATCTCATAATCATAATTTTCATAAATTTTTCTCATTATTCTTCCATGTGGCCGAATTGGTCACCTAGCTTCTTTAGGCTCATTTTTCATCCAACAACATTCTAACATACTTAAATAAATTTTCCAACATATATTCTTCATTTCCAAGAATTAACATTTAAATCCCCAATTTATTCCTACTTTCCAAATTTGGGTGTCTAAACTTTTCAAAGACTTTATTTTAGTCCAAATTCCATAATCAAGCTTCTAAATTCATAATCTCTTGAAATCCATCACTAGGATAATTTTCACAATATTTTCCCTAATTTACCAAGCATGCCAAATAGTCACTTAAAGGACTAGTTGAGGATTTTTCATTCTAGCATCAAAATCAAGCTTCTAATATCATCAATCTTTCATTTTCATCATCAATTTCAAAACCCTAAATAAAATCCCAAATTATAGGGTTAGGGGTTTTAATCCTTAAACAAGAAATTAATCACAATCTAAGCTTGATTTCATCTCTACAACACTAAATTTGCATAGTTCAAGCTTCAATCTAAACATGGAACATAAAACCCTATTTTCTCTCTCTTCAAGAACATAATCAAATCTTCATAACTCTTGATAAAGTTGCTATCAAATGAAAGATAATTGAAAATAGATCAACTTTCTATCAAAACATACATTGAATCTTGTTTGGGAGCCTTCAAAATGCCTAGGAAAATTTTTTGTGTATTTTCCCCTTATTTTTCTCTATTATTTTGAATTAAAGAGGAGGAAGATGAACATTTTTTTCATCTTCTTTTTAATTTATGCCACATGCAATAATAAATTGAATTTTTTATTCAATTTAGTCTTTTTTCCAAAATTAACCTCCAACTGAATCATAATTTACAAGTTACCATTCTAGTTCAATTCCAACCAAATTCCATTCAACTCTAACCAAACTAGAGTAATGCTTTCACATAGGAAATTATCATATTACCCATGATACTTTCAAAATATTTCAAAATTGCCATTGTGACCAAATTACCAAAAGTAGTCACTTAAATCACTAATTTTTGCCATTTTGTAAAAATCCAACTATTCTAGTTAGATAAAAATCCACCAATTAATAATTTATTCATAAAATAATATTTTATGAATTTTCCGTGATTTATGGTGCAGCCTCTGAATTTTCAATTCGATCCGATTTCCCGATATTCACTTACTTCTTCTTCTGTGATTCCCCCTTCACCGGGCTATCAAATAAATTCTGAAAATTCCTTATTTCCATATCTGAAAAATAAATAATATTATCAAATAAAATATTCCATATTTATAAAGTCAAACTTAAAATTTTGACATAGCCTAAGGAGAGCTTTCCTCAGATGCACCCACATTACCAAGTTGTACCACCCTTGTGTTTCTCACCCAAACGAGTAGCTTTACAAATAGCACTTTGCCTTACCCTTTTGTCATCTCATATTGCAATTTATTGCCAAAGAATCTGGTCCAAACTACCACACCGCAACACATTCCTTTTTACCTTAAGACCCAATGTGTCTTAAGAAAATTGCCATTTACAGACAAATCATTAGCTATAAGAAACATTTCCCTTAGGCTCCTTGATTTTATCTGACAATGTAACTTTTCCCCGGGAACCCATGATTTGTCCGTCCGCTACAAGAGTCCACAACAACAAGAGGGAGCATACCAATAACTTTGCACTCCCTTTTACTCCATTTTTGTTTCGAGAGGGGCCACTCCATCTGGCATACAGCGATCGTCGTGATCCTTTGACCACTTCGTTAAATAGTTTAAGGTCCTAAGAGTCTTGTCCTGCACCCTTTGACGATCACACTATACCAAAGTACTCCCACAACAAACGAGTTTTATCATACCCCTTTGATTTTATCAATGGGTGAATCCACCACCTTGAAGAACACGACTCCGCCGCCTTGAGTCCCCGAACCCAAAGCAATTATGGAACGATTTCAAGTTGTCTCCAACTCTTTCTTTTAGGGTTAGTCTACGAACCCATGACTATCCATTGTATCACTCTACAACCATCTATACCCACTCCTCTTTTCACCTGGAAAAAGATAGTTAGGCAACAATCAAGCACCACAGTGCCAGGATAAACAATATTGCCATTAACTTCCATCAATCAAGAATTTATCCCATTACCCTGGAAATGACAAGCACCAATATGTTAGATTAACAAAAATAAGCATATTTTATGCTTCAGGCTGCACACGCCCTTGTACTAACAGGACAAAACAAACATCAATAAGCAAGGGTTATCGACACAAGGCAATGTATCAAAATAAGCATCACTATTACCGATAGCCACCATAGGGAATGACTCTCCTCTCGCGTGATGCGTAAGCATCCCCATATTGCTAGAATTCATGCCCCCATGCTATGAGGAATACACACTTCATCATGTCCCATAGACAGCCTTCAACGAGCCTTTAAAGCAACCCAAAAAAAATATTGTCGGTGTCCCAAATTACGGACATGCACTACTATGTAAAGATCAATCTCATCCACAAAAGTTCTTGCGCTTCTTTGCGCCTCAACTCGATCGCCGTCTCGATCAGCCAACAACAATGTTACGCATGTAACGAACAAATGAGCACCACTGTGCCCTAATTCATACGCGCCACCGCGCTAATGTAACACATCGGCACTACCTTTCCAAACCCACCATTAGACACTTTTGCGCCTTGACTAGGTCTTGATCAATCAGCATAAGGAGTCACCCTGCCTACCTCACTCGCGGAAGCGCTTGGCGTAGGTTCTAGCCACCCTGCCTACCCTCACAGGGCGCTCAGCGTGAAACTAGACCACCCTGCCTACTCCACTAATGGATGCGCTTGGCGTGACATTACACCATCCTGCCTACTCCTTGAAGAGAAGCGCTTGGCGTGGGATTAGACCACCCTACCTACTCCCCACATGGGAACGCTTGGCGTAGTCCCCCACCCTGCCTACTCCAGTCTAAAGAGCGCTTGGTTTACTATCATTCGACCCTGCCTACTCCATTCACCGGAGCGCTTAGCGTAGAATGCACAATCCAGCGCCTCTGCGCACAGAAAAAAAAGTAGTCTCTCTTTTTTTCCCTGTCATGATGATCCACCCTGCCTACTCCACCTGTGGGAGCGCTTGGCGTGAGACCAACTGATCCACAAATAGTCCAACTCTCATTTTTGCTACACATCCGTCTGGCATCACCACGCACAACAGCCACTAAATAAAGCATCATAGTGTTCTAGTTGGTACATGAGCACTATGGCGTCTGGTTAACAAATACGCACCACTGTATCAAAAGCCATATCCAAACGCCACCATCACATGAGTACATTGTCCATCGTATTCTCGCTCTGATACCACGTGTCACGGACAGGCCCCCTTTGCTCGTTTGGCAAGCCGTGCGGCACTTGAAATGGGTGTTACCCAGACAAGTCAGCCTTCCTCATGCCTCATTGTCCAAGGAGTTATCTCGGTCTAGCCTTCTCAGAGTCACAAGGCCCTAAGGCTTTAGAGTTTCGAATCCCGCAGGGCCTAGTGATAGCTGCACTCCAACCTTGTACTATCAGCCACGAGCGCGATATGGGGCCCAATGGCCCCAAACCGTCCCTAGGTATTTCTCCCGGTGAGACAGTGCGCCAACCACTAGGCCCCATTACCCGCACACCTAGGCCCCACATGGGCCTAGGAGTAGGTCGCTTACACCAAGGAAGCTCGGTCGCTAGCCCAGGCGAGGGGGATGGTGGAGACCCGACACCAGACCACTTCCCCCTAAAGAGCTAAATAAACTTACCATGAATGTCGTGAGTAGACGTTGCTTCGTCCCAAATGAGGACACTTTCTGGATAGGGCCCTCATTGTCTTCCTAAAGCTTCTTAACTTGTATCATTGACTTGGTAGCTCCTTAGGGACTGCTCATATAATCACTCGGTCCACCATTGCTCGGTCATGAACGGGCTTGTCAAGGCAGGGTCGTAATATAATAAGGATGGCCTTGACACTAGGCAGCCCCGCTGAGAGAAATAAGAATCCTTTGTTGGAACTGTTGTGGGCTGGGTAAACCACAGACAGCTCGTTTGCTTGGGCAAGATGTGGCCCGTTTGTCTCCTGATGTTATTTTTTATGTGAAACGTATTTGCTTACGCATCATAGGGATAGAATTAAATCTTCTTTAGGGATAGAAGGTTATTTTATTATTGATTCGGGCCCTGGGTGTTTGGGGCTTATAATTTTTAAAAATAATAAAATTAAGATCGATTTGCTTTCCTACTCTCATATCCATATTGATGTTGTCATTTCTTGTGAAGCTAATTAATTTCACTTTTCAGGTTTACATGGCAGTTTTGAGCTCAGTGCTAAGCACAAGACTTGGGATTTGTTAGACTACCTCCGTACCTCCTCATGTCTCCCCTAGTTGGTGGGCGGAGACTTTAACAAAATTTTGCATGACAATGAAAGCAATGTGGTCTTCTCAAGATTTGTAACCACATGGAGAGCTTCTGTGAGTTCCTTGTGCATAATAAGCTGTTCGACTGCAAGCCCTCCAAATGATGGCTTGCTTGGACGAAATAGGGCCCTAGTACTTTACCATCCATGAGCCTTCGAATCGTTTTGTTACGGATAGTCCATGGCATTCATCTTTCTCGAATTTCAAAACCTACTCAAAATACAATGCCAACTCAGACCACTATTTCATTATCCTGGATACCGTCTAGAACCGACCTCATCTCGGGCATAGGCCTCGTGAGGACTACTTTTGCTTTGATAGTTGTTGGGCATAAGAGGAGGGTTGTGTCTCAACGGTCTAGACAACTTGGGGACATACTGCAGGTTCGGTTGTTGATAAGCTTACGGAGGTTGGCGAAGCTCTCAAATCTTGGCAAGATGGTCACCATGATAGCTCTTGGAAATGCATCAAGGACCTCCAGAGCCAGATTAACTTGTGTCTCAATCGAAGGTTTTCTACATCAGACATGGATTATTTTCTTGCTACAAAATGTGAGCTATGTTATTTGCTCAATCAGAAGGAAACCTATTAGGCCCAACGATCTAGAGTAACGTGGCTTGCACAAGAGGGCCGTAATACATCTTATTGGCATACTCATGCTTTCGGTCATCTTCAGAAAGACCTTGTTCAAGGCTTGCTCGATGCGGACGGACAATGGTAAGAGGGCACTAAAGATATTATGTTTGTGGTTACGAACTATTTCAGGACTCTTTTCGCTTCCTCCTCACCATCTGCAGATCTGCGACTCTTGGACAACATTTTTCTATCTGTCACTTTCGATATGAATGACAGGCTAATTGTAGATTTCACTGTTGAGGAAGTTGCTACCACTTTTCGCGATATTAACCCAAAGAAGGCCCTCCAAGATTGATAGCCTTCCAAGTGGTTTCTTTAGACAGTATTGGGACACCATTGGAGCCGATTTCACTAAGTTGTGCATAGACCTTTTCTAAGATAACGCTGATATGGTCACTGCCAACAATACTATTATTGATTTTATTTCTAAGGTCCTAACTCCCATGACGATAAAGCAACTCAGGCCCATTAGCATGTGCATTGTGATTTACAAAACTGTGGTGAAGGTTTTCATCAACAGAATAAAGCATGTTCTCATTTAATGCATTAGTGAGACTTGGGTTACTTTTGTAAAAGGCCGATCGATCTCGGATAACATCCTCGTGGCCTATGAGCTTGTTTATTCCTTAAACGCGCTGCGATTAGCTGTTATCAATGGCGCGACCCTTAACCTTGATATAGAAAAGGCCTTTAATTGTGTGGAGTGGTCCTTCATCCGCGTCGTTATGCTGAAGTTGGGTTTTGCATCTTGTCACGTGGCTAGAGTTCCAACCTGCCCACTATGCGGCCTTAGGCGATGTGACTCAAGACAAACGCCTAAGTAAGCCTTTTCAACCCTCTCGGAAGATCAAACTTCCCAAGCACCGACAAACGCAAAGCGTTCTACGCGGAATCGGATCAAAAGAGATGAGCGAAGAAGAACTTCGAAAGAATGCTCAAGAACAAAGAAAGAACACAAGAACACTCAGAGGATTTAGAGTAAATGCCTTTATTCCTTGGAAACTTGGATACCTCAAATGAGGAGGAGAAGGCCTCTATTTATAGTTGAGTTCCCCCTAATCCGACGGTCTATACAAATTTACATCAACGGTCGAGATTGATCTTATCTAATCAAATCTCAATTTCAAATCTCTAATTATCACAAACATTATCTACATATTATATTTCAAATAAATAGATGATGCTTTGACCGAATTACCCTCCTGAATCCTCCACGGATCGGGCTAGGTCTGGTGGTCTCTTTGGGCACAAGATCTCCATCTGAACCTCTTGGGAACCCTGGTGTGCACCCCATGGTGCCAATGACTCGGGCCTCGGCTGACGGCCCGTGACAATCTCCCCCACCAAACTTGGTGACGCCCTCGTCGCGCCTCTCGAACAAAGTTGAGATCGATCCTGGAGTTTCCTTCCGCGTGCCTTGGCTTGCTCCCAACTCGAAATCTGGCTTGATTGTCCCCCCATAAGGACCGTTCTCCTCATAAAGAGCACCGGACTCTGATTCGGATATCCCCCATAAGGACTGCTCGCCTTGTCTTGCACCGCCATGCAAAATTTCTCGTCCCAGGTACATCTTGATCGTAGGAACTCTTTCCTACCAGTTCTGACTTGCCCCGATCTAGACTCTCCTGATCCTTGTGCACAAACTTGGATGCCTTCACGTTGAACACCGAACGAACCTTCAGAACTCTGAACGGTTGCTTCGGCCCGCACCAAGTCTTGGCAACTCCATCTGATGGGTTAGGTTTTCTACGCCCTACACCCAACAAATCCGGCAAATCAAACTGTAAAACACTATCACCGTGCTCAAGATGTACCTCACTCCTTTTCCCGGCATTTACTCTACACATCAATCCTTCTTCCCTGAAGTTTGATGCCCCATTGCTCCTCGGCAACGCAAATCCCATCGACACTTCTCTCTCATTGAAGTTCGATGCCTCGGCCACCTCACTCATGGATGGCTCCTCGACGGCCTTCATACCAACTACCTCGGGCAACTCTCGCCCATGCAAGGTAGTGTCCCCAATTGTCGCCTCCAACTCGATGCCTCATTGGCTTGGAGCATCTTCGACAAGCTGAATGGTTGTCAGCTTCTTGGTTCCTCGCCCGTTGTCTCGGCACACAGGCACAACGCACCGTTGTCTCGGATCCAAGATGCACACGACGTTGGCATACGGAATGATGAGAGCTTCAATACGGTCAAGGAAGTTTAGTCCCAAAATAAAATCAAAGTCATCTAGCTCGATTACCTCGAAATTCTCCTTGGCCTTCCAATCCCCAATCTGCAACTCAATCTTTCGCACTGTCCCCACAACTGGAACTTCCCTTGAATTTACCGCCTTGATCTTACCGGTTGAATCCACAACTTTAAGACCAAGCTTCTCGGCAGCCTTCCTGGACATGAACAGATCGTTTGCCCCGGTGTCCACCAAAGTACTCCTCGATTGTCCCGCCACTTTGATGTCGACAAACATCAACCCATTCTACTTCTGGCCTTTCCTCGCCTTGACAGAATCTAATATCATCGAGCCAAGCTTCGCAGCCTCATCACTTTCGGGCTCGTCCTCCTTGGACTTCTTAACTCGATCAGGGCATTCTCGCGCTAAATGCGGCCCCTTACATCGGTAACACTTTCGATGTACTTTTACTACCCTCGGCTTCCCTCCTTTGATGCTAGCGATTGCACCAACTCTACCGGGTTCTCCATCTGACTCGTCGTCCTCCTGGACAATGGCATCGAGGCGACTCCTCTTCTTGGGACAGTCTTTCACTACGTGTGGACCATCACAATGGTAGCACCTTATGGATCCTCGATCCTTCCAATCATCTGGTTTCGCATACCGGTCTGGCTTGGTCGATGGCCTCTCCTTGCCATCATCGCTGCTATCTCTAGACACGTCCTCGTCTCTCCCACCAATACCCTTGCCATGGGGCTTGGAAGACTTGGACTCCATGGACTTGTAAGCACTATAATCGGTCAAGGACTCCGCAATGGCTAAGGCTTTGGAAAGTTCCTGCACATACCTCTGCTCTAACTCGGTCCTGGCCCATGGCTTCAATCCATCCATAAACATGAAAAGCGCATCCTTCTCCCACAAGCCGGGGATAAGGAGTTGTAGCTCACTAAACTTCTGGATGTAATCCGCAATGGATCCATCGTGTCGAAGCCTCCTAAACTTGGTCCTGGCTTCTTTCTCCGTGTTACTCGGGCAAAACTGTTGCTTAAACTCCACTTGGAACTCCTCCCATGTTCCAACGCCCGTGCCCCCACTATTCTCATCAAGGCACCTACGTCGCCACCATAACAAAGCAACGTCAGTCAAGTAAACAACAGCAGTATTTACCTTCTCGGCATCGTCTGTGATGCTCATTGCCCGGAAGTACCGCTCCATGCACCAAATGAAGTTCTCAACATCTTTCGCCGACTTGTTCCCCTTGAACTCTCTTGGCTTCGGAATGTCCTTCATTGGTCTAGGTGTCGTCGTGGTTAACACACCGTTCCGCATGGCAGCTTGATAAACCATCACTTCCGCCTTCAGATCTACCATTTCCACCCTTAATGCCTTCAACATGGCTTCGAGAGCATCTCTCTTTCCCTCTGACTGATCACCCTGGTCATCCAGCTCCTCGATTCGTGTATCCACCACGTCGAGTCGCTCCACAGAATCCTTCATAGATCCCTCAAGCCTGGTGACCCTCTCCTCGAGCGCCGACAACTTGTCCCTCGAGTTTGCTCGACTTCCTTTGTCCGCCTAGGTCTCCACACCCTTCTGGCTCACTGCAGCATTCTCTCCCTTCTTTGGTGCCATCTCTACCCGATGCTTCGTGCCTCGAACTAGCTCACGTCGCTCGAACAAGGCTTTGATACCAACTGTCACGTGGCTAGAGTTCCAACCAGCCCACCGTGCGGCCTTAGGCGATGTGACTCAAGACAAATGCCTAAGTAAGCTTTTTCAACCCTCTCGGAAGATCAAACTTCCCAAGCACCGACAAACGCAAAGCGTTCTACGCAGAATCGGATCAAAAGAGATGAGCGAAGAAGAACTTCGAAAGAACGCTCAAGAACAAAGAAAGAACACAAGAACACTCAGAGGATTTAGAGTAAATGCCTTTATTCCTTGGAAACTTGGATACCTCAAATGAGGAGGGGAAGGCCTCTATTTATAGTTGAGTTCCCCCTAATCCGATGGTCTATACAAATTTACATCGACGGTCGAGATTGATCTTATCTAATCAAATCTCAATTTCAAATCTCTAATTATCACAAACATTATCTACATATTATATTTCAAATAAATAGATGATGCTTTAACCGAATTACCCTCCTGAATCCTCCACGGATCGGGCTAGGTCTGGTGGTCTCTTTGGGCCCAAGATCTCCATCTGAACCTCTTGGGAACCCTGGTGTGCACCCCGTGGTGCCAATGACTCGGGCCTCGACTGACGGCCCGTGACAATCTTCATGGGTGGATACATCATGTGTTGCATCTTCTTTGTCACTTTTCTGCTCAAGTCCATGGGACTCTATCACCTTTCTTTCGGTCACAGCGAGGGTTGCGTCAAGGGGATCCTCTCTCTCATTTCCTTTTCCTCATCTGTACTCAAGGCCTTTAAGCCTCTTTGACTGCTGCACAGCAAGATGGTAGACTTTGCAATATTTTTCTAGCAAAGTTTTATCTTTCGGTTAACCACCTTTTGTGCGCAGATGACATTTTGGTCTTTCTCCGTAATGAGATCTACGAAATTCAGGTTTTAAAGGATATCATTCAGTCATATGCTTCCTTGTCTGGACATGTTAAATTTGACAAATCCATTATTTTCTTCAGCCCTCGTACCTCCTAAGATTACAAGTTGGCTATTCATAACCTTTTGGGTGTTCGAGAGGTGGACGACCCAGGCGTCTATCTGGGTATCCCACTCCTCATTGGTAGAAATAAGTTAGAGGCTCTTGGCTATGTCCGTGATAATGTGGGCTCTTGTTTTACGAGCTAGACCAAGCACTTGCTCTCTTACAGTGGTCGGGAAGTTTTTATCAAGTCCGTTGCAGAGGCTCTCCCTTAGTATGTTATGTCTTGTTATCTTCTACCTCAGAACCTGGTTGATGACATAACTCGATTAATGCGTAGCTATTGGTGGTCTGGTGGAAATAATAAGTGAGGTTGGCCTCTTGTCTCTTTGGCTGACATGTGAACGCCGAAGTTTATAGTTGACGTTGGGTTCCACGATATACATTTTTTCAATGTTGCCCTTATTGGCAAGAAGTTGTGGCATTTTATCACAGAACCAGATCCTCTTATCTCTCGTATTTTCAAGGCTAAGTACTTTACTTTTGAGAATGTTCTTAATGCCTCCTCATAGAAGAGAGCCTCTTTTGTGTGAAAATGCCTTCACCAGGCTTTAACTATGCTGCGTGAGGGTTTCTTTTGGACTCTCAGTATTGACAGCTCGGTCTGTATATATCATGAATGCTAGGGAGGGACTTCTCCCATTACTCTCACGGACGACTATATGGAAAATGAGGAATTGTCGATCCAATGTCGTGACTTCATACTCCCGAGACAGCCTTTGTGAATGACCACCTTGTTCATGAGGTTTTCTTGTCGGATGATGCGGATATGATTCTTTATGTTTCCATCTCTGTTAACTGTCCCAATACCCTTATCTGGGGTGATCATGATTCGGGACTCTACTTTGTACGATCTGGCTATTTATTCCTGCAAAGGCCGACCTCCTTTTATGGTAGACCTTCATGTGTATAGAAGCTCATTTTGAAGCTTTCGGTTATTCCTAAGGTCCGTACCTTCAGATGGCGTTGTAGGCGCGATACCCTCCCTATTGGGAGTAGACTCTATACAGCTGGCCTCTCCCCTGGGATTTGCCCTATTTGTTCGCATGTCAGTGAATCTACTCTCCACGCTCTTCGTGATCGCCCTAACTCGACTAAAGCACTCCTTCTTGCTGGTTTTTTTCATCCTCTTGTTACTAGTTCGACATCTTTTAATCTAACATGGCTAGAGGAAGCAGTTGTATCTCTCTCCTTGAACTCTTTCGCACTCTTCCTCATTGTCCTTTGGTACCTTTAGAGGCGGCGGAAAGACTAGGTCCATGAGAAATTTTTACGGCCTATCTGGGTGTTGGTCTCGAATGCTCTCTACGTCCATTGTGATTACCAAGCTGCACTTTCTTCCTCAGGCCATCAGCAGCAGGCTGTATCTTCCCCCGCTCTCTTTGATCAGGGTTGGCGGCCTCTTTCTCTTGAATCTATCAAGGTCAACGTGGATGGTGCTTTTGATCATCTCTGTCATTCTGCTGCCATTGGAGTAATTGTCAGGGATGAGCACGACTCGATTCTTGGTGGTCTAGACCGGCATATCGTTGGTTGCTATGATGCCTCTCCTACAGAAGCCTATGCCCTTATAGCCGACCTACAGTTGGCTCATGACAAGGGCTGGGCTCATGTTTCTCTTGAATGCGATACGGCTGTTGTCGTCAACAAGGTGAATCGTGCCTCAGAAGATATTTATGTCCTAGGTAGTCACTTAGGCCCGGCTCGTGACATTTGAGATCTCCATAATGGTAGCTATAGGGTTTCATATGTACCGCAATCATCTAATGTAGTCGCTCATGTTTTAGCTTCTTGGGCCCTTCAGTCCTCCACCCCTGTCTCTTTTGATTCGGTTTGTCCCGAGATTATTACTTCCGTTGTAAATGATGACTTATCATTCTTTTCATAGTAATATATTATGGGCACTCTTTGTCCCCTCTTAGGCGCCATCACTATTCATTTAGATCAATTTTGGCTTTAGTGGGGGTTTTTTAATGAGGCTCGTCTTCTTTCAAAAAAAAGCTTAATAAACGCACATTATACGAACGGTTCACTAACAATTCATCGAATGTCATGTCCATTTACACTCATATCTATGGGTTCAAACGACATCGTCTTGGTCTAATATTGACTTTTTTTTCAAAATGACATCGTTTTGGTATCATGTGTCATGTCATAACGTCGTTAAGTAATTAACGGTATAGTGACCAAAACAGGAGCAATTTAAAAGTTTAATGACTAAATTGAAAATTTTTAAACTTCAGTCACCAAAATAGGAGTGAGAGTAAAGTTGAATGATGAAACATGCACGTTACCCTATTATTATTATACAATGCGTAGAATAGGGGACGGAAATCGTCGGCCTCAAACTATGCCCCTTTTGGTGCCCACTTTAAAATGGGTTTTAGGGTTTGGGGTTTATGGTTATGGTTTATGGTTAGGTTTAAGTAATTAGGGGTAGGGTGTATTTTTCAGAGTGTAGGGTTTAGGATGTGGAATTTAGGGTTAGGATTTAAAATTTAATTTTTAGTGTTTTTTTAGTGTGGGGCATAATTAGGGGCAGGGGATTTTTGTTCTAGAATAGGTGGATGATTTTTCACTTGAATCGAAAGATATTGAGTGTTTAAGTATGTTTAATCTTAGGATAATATAAAAAGTTCCTAACCCTAAACTTTAAATTCAAACCACTAACTCTAAATTCTAAACTTCTAAATATAAACTCATAAAATTTACCCTTAAATTGAATCTCTAAACCCTAAAACTAGGGGTATAGAAACTTTAACCCATTCTACTCTATTATATGATTTTTTCCCCACCCAGTCAATGGCCCAAGTAAACTATATTTATCACATTGCAAGTGTATTTCTAAGATTCATCTCATCTGTTTCATAAACTATATTTTATAGTTACAGATAGAATTAGCAGAAATCTATCATAGTCAGTCCAAAGATTCACCAACACTGATCCGTTCGCCAGGTGCAGAACTCGCGCCAGTCTCCGGTAAGCAGCCATTCAAAATCATTTTGAATCATACTTTTGACAACCTTTCAAAATCATTCTAACCAACCACCAAGGTCTGTCCATTGCTAGAACAATGTATCCCAAGCTCAATCTTTAACACAACTCCACACCCATACCCCATCATTACAACTTTCCAAATAAATGGTATGGAAAAATCTTAGATGTTCCACAGACATTAATGGCGCAGGTGACTTGGTTCCCCCCCAGGGTTACCGCATTTCTTTGACAATGGTGAGCCACTTGAACCTAGCTTGTATACAGGGATGAACGCAAAACTTTTTGTTAGGGGGCGAACCTTTAGAATTCTAGGGGCGAGCTTATAAAATTTGAGGGGACGAAAATAGATTTTCAATAAGAAATACATAGAAAATTTTAGAAATTTTCTAAATCATATAAGAATTTCAAAATTTTAGGGGGCGACCGTCCCCTCCAGTTCCCTCTAGGTCCATCCCTGCTTGTATGTCCCATTATGTATACGAAGGGATCAAATACAAATATGATATGTTTTATGGTGCTAAATTTGTTCTATGAGATATGTTTATATGAATTTGATATATGTCCACTTGAACCTGAAGATAGCTATAAAGATTATTGGCCTAAATGTTCCTAGTTATTATTTTTTTTTAATAGCCTAAAAGTTCATAGTTGATGGATATGTTAGTGATCAAGTTATATGATATTTGTTATTAATCTATAATGAATTGATATGAATTTCATGAGTTGTTAAGTTTGAGGGATGAATGAGTTAATTGCACTATACGTCCCCAAACTATGACACTTATTCTAAATTGGTTCCTAAACTTTTAAGCATTCTAATTTCATCCTCAAACTAAGTTTCATTCTAAATTGGTCCTGAAACTTTTGAGCATTCTGGTTTCATCCTCAAACTATGACTCTCATTCTAAATTGGTCCTCAAACTTTTTGAACATTCTAATTTCATCCTCAAATTATCACTATATGTTAATCATAACTTATGTTAATAAAATCGTTATAAAAATTGTTAGTTATCATGAAACACCGATGTGTATTATGTAATAATATGATGTGGTATAAATGGTAATTTAAAGATGAAATTGGAATATTCAAAAAGTTTAGGATCAATTTGGAATGAGAGTCATAGTTTGGGGGTGAAAATGGAGCATTCAAAAGTTTGGGGACTAATTTAGAATGAGAGTTATAGTTTGGGGTGAAATTGAAACATTTAAAAGTTTAGGGATCAATTTAGAATGAGGGTGATAGTTTAGGGATGTATGATGCAATTAACTTGGATGAAATGTAGTTTCGTATTTGCTTTTTAGACCTATGAACAATGATAAAGAATCTTTAACTAAGACTCCCATCTTTACCATCTGATCCCAATCTTGAAGGAACATTCTTTAGTTTGCCATCTTTTGTTAGCCAGCTGTGAATTGTTGGGTTCTTGCTGCTGTTGCTAACTGATTGCTTTGGTTGCAAATAGGACAAGGGTCACTTAAAAAACCACTATGTATATATATTGAAGGTATTATTATATACACTCGTGAATCTCATAGGAAAAACGTATACAATGGAATGAGATGAAATGAATCTTAGGAATCAAATCAACATTTTGGAAGTGAGACTTAAGTTGCTCCTTCTAAGCCATCCACGACGTCCAATATATTTGCTTTCGAACACTTTGCTGTCCTCAGGCTCCAATCTGGAGTGTTCCCAGCACTCCTACTGAATCCCCAAACTTTGATCCGTTTGTTTTTGCGTAAAGGAAGCTCTTGACTTTTGCTAACTCCTGGAACCAATCTCCTCCCTGTCACCTTATTTAACAAGTTTCTGTCTTCTTGAGAAAGTTCGATCTTGTAGGCTTTATTTCCACTGTCGTTGAAGGATTGGACTCGCTGCTGCATCTTTGAGTGGAAAACCAAGCCTTTATAAGTAGGAGATCGAAAAGGCTGAGGCTTGAGTCCGTGATCTCTTTGTTTTACTAAGCTGATCAAATGATGAAGCAATGCCACGAGTTCAAGGATGTATGCATCTGTTTTCTGTTTATCAGCATGATAAAGTGTCTGGAGGCGGGTGAGGGTGATGTTTATGGTTGTGCTTCTTCTGAATTCGTTTCTGTTAAACAAGAAACAAAAACCAGGAAACCTCAGTGTTATGATGTAACTAACAAAAAGAACTCCCTCAACATGCGACGATGTGCTACAGAGAGATCAAGAGAAGCCTGACTTACCCTGAGTTGGCCCATTCTCCAACCCAGCCGAAACCTTGATGTGCTCTGTTGCAGTAAAAAGAAAACAAAGGAACAAATATTACTTTGAAACTTTGGTTTAATTTGTCAAATAAATCAGCAAGGGGGGAATCAAATATTAACATACTTGGTTGTGTTTGTGGCAACTGGAACAAGCCACTGTAGGGTCTTTTCCATCTCATCCTTGACCAGTGAAATTGAGCACTGCAGAAAAAGGAAAGCTACTAAGTAATGATATTCAAAGAAATGGATGAACTCAAGCAATGATAATCGAAATCTATTTGAGTATGGATTACAGTTAAACTATTATACAATAAAAAGAATGTACCTCTTCCTTGGTGACAATGGACTGTAATCGGGACCTTAAAGCTTTCTTAACAGTGGGTGGCAATCCATGGTATAATGTGTCCCTGATATTAGGAGGAAGGGAAGCTGGTCGAGCAGCCTATAACATATAAATTCAATTTAATCCAAGCTGATGGAAGGCCTAGACTGCTAGTGGAAGAAAAGGAAACAGGCATGTCATAGACTTACGATGTTGTCAATCTGATGAATCACATTGGCATAGTGTAATGCAAGTCCACCAACACCTAGTTTCCGAGAATTTTCAGGAGTCTCCTTTCTGACTGATGATGCTTCTGCCATGACTTCAAAATGATATTAATAAGACATAGTAAAACATCGAATAGCACAACGAGACTTGAATCTAAAAGATTACCTCCGAAGGCTTCAAAGATTGCTTGATGCATGTAAGTAACAATATCAACAAGTTTCTCCATGATCTGCAGAGAAAAAATAAACTACAGTCAAGAAAGGTTGCGTAACTATTCTCTGTAGATGCAAACATTTCTTGCTTATAAAGAAGCCAAAACTGAATAGTGTTTATCTCTTCTTTTTTTTCCATGACCAAAGTAGATTCCATATTCAGCACATCACTAGTGTTGATACTCAAAAAAAATCAACTATTGTTAACATGGAAAAATGCAGTGGAGAATATTCATGGACAACTATAAAAGCATCTTGTAGTTATGTACCTCTTCCAAAGTTCTAGACCAAAGAGATTTCCTTTTCAAACTCCTTACGAGCTTTCGTTGTTGCTTTAGCTCGCTTTATAAAATCATGAGATTCTCTCCTGTAAGTCAAGGATATTAGTTGTTAATAGGAACTCTTAATAAGAAGAAATCAACCGTAAGAAGTTTCGTCAAGAAATTGAATGAGTGAAATAATCATCCATGCCTAACCTCTTTTAGGAAGATTTAAAGCCTCCACTTCTTCCAGCTTTCGCCTAAATTCCTGATCAAATCTGTCCAGAGCATTCAATTCATGGTACAGTTCCTACAAATATAAACGTCAGTTAGATTCTTGAAGTAGACTACATAGATTAAAAAGTTTTCAAGAATCAAGACCCGAAAATCAATATACAGTGACAAGCCATTCACAAAGATGGACAACTCCGATGTTAGAGCTTGAATTACAACACAAAATAGAGGATAAAACTTACCGAGGTATGCTGAGCAAGAGATGTTAGTTCTTTCATTGTCATTTCTACCTCAGCTCTACCTTGTTTATGAAGTGAATTCTGTATATCTAGCCTGACATATTCATGATAGTAGCAAGAGATGCATAACTCCATCAGTAAACATCAGCAAAGTAAACTGAAAGTAAGTGCTCCAAAAATAAAATCTACCTTACTTTGAAAAGTATCGATCAAGGTTATGCCATTGTGGATCTTTACATAGATCTCCGAACCTAATCACTTCACGTGAAAAAACATCCAATTCATCCCTATATATGCCAAAGGATTGACCGTTATAATAGGATATTGAAGTGCAAAAACCAGCACACCATTGCCTGCATAGAGAACAAGTTAAAGCACCTAAGCTACCTCTTGTCAGCTACAGCAATACTTAGCAACTCCTTCTGAATGCAAGACATCCTTTTTAAGGAATTGTATGTTATGTTCTGAAAGCAACTGCAACAAATTTGCTCCTTTAGCTATCGTATTAGCCACACTTCGAATGCCAATATAGATATTGTATTTCCTCTAGAAGCCAGGCCAGTGACAAAGCCACTTCCAGCATTCAAATTCGTCATGCTACTTCCGAGTGTATCTAGAACGCCGACCGCCCTCTCTAAGCCTATAATCCCGGCCCTTCCTAGAAATGAGCTCCGGTGAGAAACCTACAAAAACAAGCAAAAACATTTAAACATTAGTCACGAGATTGCATTATTAGATGCATAAAAGCAGAACTCATATTTTATAAATTGAACATTATAATTCATTGAGTGCTCTTCCAGTCCGAGTTAAACATCAATGAAATGCCACTCGATGTTTAGTTCAAGTTTCGAAAAGCTCCGACAATGGAAGTTCATTGCCACCACAAACAACATGATCCAAGCAAGCTATACCTTGGAAGATGTTGTCTTTGCGGGCGTTGATGGCTTCAAATCTCGAGAAAACTGCAATCCGAAGTCGCCGGAATCGTGTATTTGCCGTGCTTTGTCGCCATTAGCACGGGAAAGTGAATTGGAATTCCCTTTTTGCATAGCAAAGCTCTTTTTTTACTTGAGCTTCCCTGGCAATCCTCTGGTCTTTTGTTCATGCTTTATAGTCCGTTCTTTTGTTCCACCAGAGCAAACGCCTCCCATTATTCTTCAAATGCTTAAATTAATCTCAAACAACTCCTCAATGTATACCTAAAACAACAATTTAACTGAAAAGATTAAAAAAAAAACAGAATTATTAACCAAAACACCAAACACAAAAACAGTATTCGAAACCAAAATCGGTATTGGAAATCATATGCAACTTTCAATATGTAGAGAGAAAGTCGAAATCTTTGGGGTTTACCCGCCAACCAAAACGCAAAACCAATCCAAAAAGAAAAGTTTTACAATCAGAAGATGATATACAGAAAAAATTGGCAAAACCAGAGAACAAACCTGGTAATCAGATTGACTGAATCCTGGGGAAGGAGCTTAAGAAGATTTAGTAAAAGGGAGAGGAAATGGAGGGAGTCAGATTGAATTACAGTGAAAGATGAGGCTGAAAAGAAATTAAGAACAAAAGGAATACAACAATATTATAATATGGGGATTAGATTGAGTGTTGGGTTGCATTGCATTGACCAAAGGATGGAAACTGGAATAATGGGAAAGTGGTAGGTGTTTTGTAGAGGAGATTTATTTGACTTTGGAGGTTTAGTTTAGTCTGAAACATGCAATTGCAAATGATATCCAAAGCTGCTAAACTAAGACGTTGAATCCATTCAAGTCCCGCACCCGCCCTCATCTCGTCTGCTTGTATGTTTTGTCCCTTAAGTAAAAGGGTAAATTACATATTTCATCACTAAACTTTCTTATCATTTTTATTTTAGTTACTGAAGTTTAAAACTTTTTAATTTAATCCCTAAACTCTTGAATTATTACTATGTCGTAAATACTTAATGATGTTATGTTTGAACAAATAACTTTTAAAATTTATGAAATTCCCCTAAATTTTTTTCATTTTTTTAAAAAAACCTTGGTTTCGGATTCCCTTGGATTTATCTACTATGTTGCATCTTTATCCAAATTCCAACCGTGGGGAGGTAGAGAAGGACGAGACAAGCTATATATTTTAATTTCACGCTAATCGAACAGTGAAGAGTGTAGATTAGAGTGGTTTGGGGTTTCATAAATTTTAATTTTGGGGTTGAGTTTTACAAGTCTTAAAGAGATTTTGAGATAATCTAAACTAATAGAGGTGAATGAGAGATGAGACGAGTTTGTTGGTGTTTTGAATGGTCGAAAAAGACGTAGAAAACAACGATTTTAACACCGACATGACACATGAATGGAGTTGTAAAAAGTTTTATATTTGGAGAAGAAGATAAAATAAAGAAATGAAAATGAAATGAGAAAAAGATGTGGACAACACGTGGCTGCAACATCAGCATAAAATAATCCAGGTTAAAATACATGGCTGCTACATCACCCACATGTTTTTTATTTAACGCACGAGTGATTAAAATATAAGTAATTTATAATTAAATTTTTGTAAAATTTAATGACTAAAATAGAAGTAAGATGAAAATTCAGCGATAGATTGTGATATTTACCCTAAACAAAATCCAAAATCATTTACCTCGTTGGTTTATTTATTTCCTTATTTTAATTTTAGCAAGCAAAGGAAGGCGGCTAAACTAAAAACAGACATGATCTTGGCATGAGTTTTTCAATTTAAAAAATGTTTTGATTTTATTATAAAATATGGTAAAAAGCAGTCAAAATAGAAATTGAAACACAGCAAGATGGTAATACTCTAATTAGTATTTTTAAACAGGAACCATTAAATCGAATTAATAAAAATAATATAATAATGAAGTGATCATTTTGAGTTTGGAGATTCTAAATGGAGAAGTCATAGTTTGCTGTTAACATGTGGGGCACCTTAGTCCCCCAAAATAAATAGGATATTTAATGCATTATACATACATATATATATATATATAATTTTTAATGAATTTTAGCCTAAATAAAAAAACTAAGGGTAAAATACTGCAATGGCCACTTTCGTTTCCTAAATGTTCACTTTTGCTCACCGAATTTAAAAAAGTATCATTTTGATCACTTATGTTGTCATTTTATAACATTTTGGTCACTGAGATGTTAAAAATCATTAGTTTGACGATGTGACATATTAGTAAAAGGGTTAAATTTAATTTGACCCCTAAACTTTAGATAAATATCCAACTGCCGAAACCTTCCTGTCAATTGATTTTTGCTCAAATTTCCTATCATTTCTCTCCAAGATTCTTAATTTTTCTCATTGATTTCTTGTTTTTCAAACATGAATAAACAAAAATCTTTATCTAGTTTGAAAATACTTTAATATATCCCAACAAGAACCCAAAGTTGTCAATTTCTCATTTTGCTTCAAGAATGGATTTTGTTTGGTTCACCATTTTGATTTGAGGAAACTTTTTTTCAAGATAATAAAATGATTTTTAACTTATTTTCAAGTTATTTAAACCCTAAAAATAAGTTTTCCATCATTATTTTCAAAAATCAATGACATCTTCAACCTTGAGTTTTCTTGTAGTGCTTTAATGGTTATTTTGGTTTTAGGACACTAGATGATGAAGTGAAACTTATTCTAGCTTAGATTCTTGGTATAAAGGATTTTGGGAATGAGAGAATTGAGAAAGAATAGAATATTTGGGTATATTTTCGAAAATTTCAAACACTAACGATTGTTTTGGTCAAATTAATATTTTATCTAAAGTCAAGGGGTTAAATTAAAAATTAACTCCTTTTATTAACATGTCACGTCATTAAACTAACGAGTCACGTGATGTTCATGTGATCAAAACGTTATAAAATGATAACCTAAGTAATCAAAACATAACTTTTTAAAATTCGGTAAATAAAAGTAAACATATATAAAATGAAAGTGACTATTGTGGTAGTTTACCCAAAAACAAAATAAAAATTAGGCAATTCAACTTGAATGGATGAAGAAGAAGAAGAAGAAGCTGTGGTCCCATGAGGTGGATGATGATGGGCTCTTAACTCTTTTTTAAGGCTGCAAGTTTGGGCAGCAGAACTGAGTGTTTTTCCGGTCAAAAAAAGACAGCTAATTAAGGGTGAATATTTTATCAAATCGAATGAAAAATTAAATTAGTAGAACTGATTAGTGTTATTTATCATTCAAATTTTGTTTAAATTTTTTTAAGTTGAGTTATAAAATTTGAGTCGATTCAAATTTAATATATTTATTTTTAATTTAAATGATTATTTTTAACCACATAATATATTAATAATGTTATTTTTGAACGAGGAAAGTATAAAGGAAAAAATTAATGAGAAAAAAGAATTTATAAATATTTGCATGCATATGATCAAATTAAATAAAATGTAAAGTTGAAAGATTAAATTAATAAATATTATAAAAAGTTGAAGATACCCAACAAAATTAATTATCAAATTACAAAACAATCAAATTATCAGCTAAAAATAAAAATACACAATTTTAATATTTAATTTTCGATTATTCAAAAATTTAAAATTCAAACTCAACTTCAATTCAAGTCAACTTTTGGAATAGGTTTAATGTGAGTTCTCCATTGCTTTTTAAACTAATTTTTGGTGTAAACAAGAATATTTTAAAAAGGCTTAAATGTACAGTTGGTACCTGAACTATACATCTTTTCTTAAGTTGGTATTTAAAGAATTTTTGTTCTCAAATTGGTGACTAAAGAATTTTTGCTCTTAATTTGGTACACAAATTTTAATTTCATCCGCTATTTTCATACTTCTATTAACAATTTTTTTGTCCTGAAATCTTAAACAGTTTACCAATTTGGTTCTAATTCGAAATAATTTAATAAATTTAACTCATTGTATTTAAAAATTCTATCAATTTATTCATATTTTGCTATAATATCAAACCAGACGAGTCAATCAGGCCAAAGCAAAAGTTAGATAAGTGAATTCTACCATAAAGCAACAAGTTATTGTTAAACTTTTATTATACTAGGAAAATAATATAACATTTTTGGGAGAAAAACAAACAATTTAGAAGAACATAAAGTAAATTGTTAGAATTTTTAAATATAGAGGTTTAAATTTATTGATTTATTTCGAAATATGACCAAAATGATAGAATGTGTAAATTTTGGTATTAATTTGGGAGAATGTGCCTAGCTCATGTACCAACTTGAGAGAAAAAAAATATTAGATACCAATTGAAGAGAAGATGCCTAATTCATGTGCTAATTTACAAGCAAAAATTCTTTATGCACTAACCTGCGAGAATGTTTAGTTTATGTAAAATATGTATATTTAAACATTTAAAAATAACTTTTGAAATCAAATTATATTTTTTAAATTAACTTTTTAACTTTTAAACGGTAATACTAAAAACTTTTAATTAACATACCATATTTTTTCCAATTACTTTTTCACCGAAAATAATAAATATATTTTTTTTCAAAAACCAACAACAATAATAGATAACTAACTCTTATCTAATAGACAATATTAGTTTAACCAACTTTTTGGATATTTGGTTTTAATATTAGACGATAACTTTGACTCATATTCTTTTTTAAAAATTTCTACGTTTCGCTTTGAGTTTATATAATCTTTAATTGTATATAAACTGTTAATTGATTGACGAACAACATTTGTTGCTGACTTAATCTGCCCTATGTGTAAAGTGCTACATAGCACTACCACATTTACATCGATTATAACATGGCATAAGTCACATATACATAGCGAAGATACAATACATACCACTTGTACAAAGTAATACAGCAACACAAGTCATATCAATAAAATATATTTTTATTTTTTAGATGTCACGCGTTGATGAAAAAATGAGAAATTAAAAATGTAATTAGTAAGAATTGACATTGGACTAAAACGGAAATCCAATATTTAACCACTAAACTAAGCTAATAACATGTTATATTGTTAACAAATATATTCTTCTAATATTATATATTTAAAGGATTAAAATATATTAATATAAAATATTAATGTGTACCGTGGCAATGTCACATCAACGCTTAGAACAAATAAAGCATGTCATATTAATGAAAAATATTGACCATTAGTTAACTAACGTTTTCATCCAACTAAAGGTTATTTTAACTAAAAATAATAAGAATCATAATAACTATTAGGTCAAACATTAAAGTCAAGTTTAGCATTTTGTTCCATCCCTTTTTATATCGCCTCTCTCTAGAAAACTTAGTTTGGATCCTTCCCCTCGGATGTTGTCGACGACGATGATTTTTGCTTCGGTTGTTAGCCTCTAGCTGCTTCTTTTGTTTTTTCTCCTCTATATTCTCCTCATATTTTCCTTTCATCCCCTTTATTTTTATTTTTCTTTATCCTTCATTGTTTCCTTATTTTTCTTTTTGTCGAGGCCGACAACTTTTTCTCATCTTTATGTTGGTCAACTACTTCTTTTGGGCTTTGTTTCAATTTTCATACGCGATGGTTTTTCAATCACAGGTCAGGGATTGAATATAGATCTAAGTGTAATTCACAGTCGGGAGTCACTAAAGCTGGATATCTTTCCTCCGAAGAGAATTTCTCTTCTCGTTCTTGTTGCCCTAATATGAGACGCATGTTATTGATTTACTCCTCGAGTGGACGTCGGAAACGGTGGTTTGGCTGAAAAGAAGATTTCTAAAGTGGTTGTTTTGTTACATGTTTTCTTTTCTTTCACTTGTTCCTGTGTTTGTCTTTTTTATGGTTTATGTATTTTTTGGGGGGTTGGTTCGAGCTTTTCCTTCAGGGGTTTGTTGCTCTGGAGCCACCATGAGTGTGCTCGTGTTGTCTTAGGAAATACACTCATATGGTTTTTGATTGTTTCAAGTTCCGTTTTGGTCTCGAGTTGGTCAAAAACTGTTTTGTATTTCATCATACCCTGACCATTCGTTGTTGCTGAGTTAGCTTTACTTGTTTAGACTTTGTAATTGGGCTTTAGTATAATGAATATTAATGTTAAAAAAGTATTAAGGTCAAAGTTTGTCATTATGCAATAATTAAATTTCGATACATTCAACAGAAAAAAAAACATTTAGGCATAAAATTGAACTTAACCAGTATCATTGTCTTCTCTCTTCTTTTTCACTTAGGGTGCTTTTGTAACACTGCAATCTCAATTCGAATCTGAAATGCTACATCAGATCCGATCTAAAAAGGTTTTATTTTAAAACTATAAATTTAACCATCGTTTAAAATATTAAACCATTCACGATTCATATAATTAAATAAGCCATATGATTTCATTTACAAAATAAGAGCTTCTAGTTTATATGCCGTATATCAAAATAGTATTTCAAAATAGAATTATAGACACAACACTTGTAAGGTTCTATAAATACATGAACCCAGGACTAAACATTAAGTATTATACTTTGAAGTGATGTGGTGTTGGGAAATCCCTTGATAATGTGCTCCTTGATCACAAACAACCTACTAACCTACGAACGAAAATAACAATTTTGGACACTGAGCTTATAAAGCTGAGTGGTGTATTCTACTCTACAATAATTTTTGGTTATCATAAAAAAGATAAATATAGTCTATAGAGCATAGATATGGCTTCGCTATATACAAGTCATCATCTAGCCTACACAAACTGGAATTCTTGGATTACCTATCTTAAGGCATCCTTACATCTACAAGAAGTCTTACATATACCATTATGCTTAGATTCTACTCGAGATCACATAGCCTATCGAGATTAATACATTGCTATCGTTGTATAACATCCATAATAACATATATAATTAATCCATACAAAACTACGTAGGGCACACAAGGCCCTACTTTACCTGAGATCACAAAGAAATTATGTTATTCGAGCTTACATAGCCCTCGAGTTAAATGGACCATCTTCAGATCACTATAGCCATGGATATATCTCGAGCGTACTTGGATCACTTTAGCCACAAGTAGGTTCTGAACGTGCTCAAATCACTTAAGCCACAAGTAGTCATGACCGTTCTTGGATCAAGTTAGCCACAAGAAGGTTTAACCGTATCCTGATCACCATAGTCACAACTAGGTTCCTAAACGCACCCAGATCACATGTCCTCAAGTACATTGGAAGTACTTGATCACACAACCCTAAGTAGGCATCTTTTTCTATAAGTATCATAGTATTTAGTATTGACTCTAAGACATTCAAATCCATTTACACAACAATCATAAGATAAGATATACTTCCCAAGCATTTATACATAGCATGATAAGATATGTGCCTCTAAGGCCACACTATTTAGAAATGCCTCCAAGGAATGTCACCACCCAAGTACAAGTCATCTATCAATTATATTTACCAAGCCTATATTACCTTATGAAAGATATTAATCGTTATACCAATCATTGAAGTCGTCTATCAATCATTCTCTAATAATCTTTTTTTTTATTTTCATTCTTCAAAAAAATGAAAATGAGTTTTTAATAATTTAATTTTTTTCATTTTCATCCTCAATAAAAAATTATAGCTTTAAAAATAAAATTAATTAAAACTCACCATATATGCTTGGGAAATTCTACTTAAATATTCAAAAATAATAATCAATTAAAAAATAATATTTCAAAAAGCAAAATGAACTCACCAACGTATGGATGCTATAGGAGAAAATAATTTTGTATGAGCACTATTTTCAGAAATAATGTCCAAAAAGGTGATATTTTGAGGGAAAACGTCGAATTGAAAACGATGATGTTATGAAGTTGGATGGTAAATTGATGAAATTAGGGTTCAATAAGAAGAAATTGGGAATTTTGATGAATTCAGAGGAAAGAGGGAAAGATGTGCTCGAATTAGGTATTGTATCTATTGATCTGGGAGGGGCACGTGATAGAATATAGGCATATAAGGCTAGAGGATTAAACGGTGACATTCCTCTAAAGGAGACGGGCTCTTTTGTTGATAAATCCAACTCAGTGGACAAAGGATAGAAGATCGGGCATGGGGACTGCTGTGAAGAATCAGCCCAATGCCCATATGACCTAGATGAGGCCATCAACGTAATCAGCAAGCTGGAAGGATAGTCATTCCTCTGTCATGAGTTAGTTATTTTACTAGTTGTAAACAAATAACTTGTAATGCTACAACCAACGTTATATACAGGAATGTACTGTGCTGAGCACCCTATCTTGATGAATGACAAAAATTTCAATTCTCTTCTGAAACTTTATTCTTCTACTTCTGAAATCTCTATTTTTCTTTACATTTTATGCACAATCATAACAATTGGTAATCATAGATAGCTTTAAGATCCAACAACAACATTGAGAAGGCCAAAGAAATCGCAACAGATGGGGGACAATGTGGACCTGGCTACCTTGCAAAGTAAGCTGGATGAGTTGAAGGTTGATAAAAGGCACCTTAGAAAATTGGATAGAAAAGATCAAGACCAGACTGGATGAGACACAAGCTGATCTGAGAAAAATCATTGGACTGTAGACCAAGAAAGAAGAGAGAACTGAGCTAGTGACCCCTGCAAAGTAGAATCAATTATCTGTCAACTCTCAAGCACAACAAGAAGGTAAGAAAGTTGTTCAAGTCACTTTTATTGATGATAAATAGAGATATTCAATAAAGCTTGATAAACTTGGAATTGTAGCTTCTAAACCACATAATATTTTGACTAATGATAAGATTAAAATGAGGGATAGTGGTCTGAAAAGGGAGATATAGATTTTGTAATAAGAATGGTAATGATGTAATTGAGGAATTTAACAAACTGTCATAGAGGACAACAGTGGAAGAATATCATAAGTGTAATACCCCAATATTTGCATAGTGACTAAATTGCAAAGAATTAAAGTTTGGTGGTTTTAGTTCAGCGACTAAAACGTAAAATTTCAAAGTTTGGTGGTCAAAGTGGAAAGTTGGGAAAAGTTCAAAGACCAACATGGTAATTTTTCCAATAATTATTTTTATGGCAAAAATGAATGGTTTATCCCGGTATAAGAATTTTGGTGGGAATAAGATTTTTGGTACGGGGTTTGTGTGAAAATCTATAAAAATGATAAGTTTCGAAAATTAATTCGAATGAATATTCGAATTCAGAAAATTATGAAAATTTTATGGAAGTCTTAGAAAGACTAGAAGAACATGATATTATGGTTTTTGAAACGTTTTTATTCAATTTAAATTCGATTCTATGCAGTATTGGGTGAAATAGGTGAAAATGACATTTTTGAAGATAAGTTGGATCATTAAGGGCAAAATGGTCATTTCACCCTTACTTTTTTGATTATTTATGATTATTATGGATAAGAATAAATAAGTGTTGGCTAGTGATTAGTTATAATTCAAGGGTATAATAGTCTTTTGACTATTAAAGGATTTTTATTATTTAATTTGGTGTAAATTATGCCATTTGGCATAATTAAAGAACAAAAACTTGGAAAAAAAATCATCTCATCTTCTCCTCCAAGATGCCGAAACCTCTCAAGCATATATGTGAGATTTTTTTATTCAACTTTTAAGCTTCCATGGTTAGATTTGAGCTTGAGACATGAAATAAGAAATTGTTCTTCATTAAATTCTCTATCTTTTAGTATAAGTTTTGTATAGTTTTCATGTTTATAAGTTAAGTTTGGGGTTTAGGGTTGATGAAGAGCATGATGGAATATTGAGTTTTTTAAATGGTTTTTTTTGTTGGAAACATGCTTGTGATGTTGTTTTCATGGTACAAATAATGAAAATTCCATGAATTGTGTTATAGGTTGATTATGGGAAAATTGAAAAATTAGGGGAAATTCTTGTAAAATTTTTATTTGAAGTGGAAATGATTTTAGAAGCTTGAATATGATGTTTGGAGGTTGAATTTGTGCTTGAATCAAGTTGAGAAAATTGGTCATGGTGACCTTTCATATTCGGCTAGTAGAAGAAAATTGGGGAAAATTATGGAAAACAATTTCCTAAGGTTAGGAATGGTTTAGAATGATAATATAAGTTGATTGGAATGAAAGTCCCTAATTATTTTGCATTAGGGACCAAAATGTAAATTTTGGAAAGTTTAGGGACTTGATTGTCAAGCTTGTTTTTTGAAGTATGTTATGTTGGAAAATTAAGTTAAATGATTGGAATGATGATTTTGAAGTTTATATTGACTTTAGGACCATTTCAGAATTTCGGCAATCTTGAGGATCAATATGTAAATTTCTAAAGTTTGGGTCCTAAAGCATAAGGAATGAGAAATGAAAGGATTAAATTTGAAAATGATGTTTAGAAGCTCAAAAGAGTCCTTAGTGACTAAATTGGGTATTTTGGAAAATGTTGGAGAGTTATGGAAAAATGTAAAGAAATGTGATTCGAATATAGAAAGTTTTATCGGAATCAAGTTATGCATAATGGATATTTATTTTAGTTACTTTCCACTATTTGTATAGTATGAGTATGTACTCAAAAATTGCTTGTGTTATGTATTTAATATACATACATATAACAAGCAAGCTCATGATCGAAACAAGTTGAAGGACAAAGAAGGGGTTTCAAAATAGATATGTTTTGGTATAAGTAGCTAGTGAGGCATATAAGGTGAGTGCATTCATATGTTTCAAAATATGTTTTGATTGATTTCAGGAATTCTATTTACTTAATTTATTAAAATGATAACATGGTTTTTGTATAAGTTATATGATATTTTATAGGTAAAAAAAGGTTAGTACATAATGGGGTATAAACTGCTCTATTATTTTTTGTTATGGCAAATTGTTATTGAATAATGGTGATATATGAATTGTTTATACATGATGATTTACAAGTATATGATATGGAATTTACTGCCCAAGTAATGATAGAGAGTTACATTATAGTGGCATGCCATTAGAGGTCCAGTAGTCAAGGACTACATGTAGCTACACACCGATCTTCGAATCCTATATGTTTATCAGCACTTATGTGCCTATATGATTCTGACACTTATGTGTCTATATGTTTATTGTCACTTTGGTGACCAGTGCTCAAGGAGTATAGACCTTGCATACTTTAGTTTCTCTTTATACAATTCTTGGTTCAATTACAAAGTTAAGGTACATGATAATCACCATTTTCTTATATATATATATGATGGTTTTGAACAAAAAAAGATTTATTATGTTCTTGCTTAACCATGTTTTCATTTATTTTATTACTTGAATTTATAATTATTTATAATGCCTCACTAAGTTATACTTAGCGTGTGTATTATGCTTGTGCACACATAAGTTGATCACGTAGTTCGTAAGTAGGAACGTTTTGCCATCACCCCGAGATCGAAGGGAAATTACAGGTTATCTTAGTAATACTTTGACATCCAATATCATATTTTGAGTAGTGGCATGTATAATAATGAATTTGCATATTTTGTGTAAAAGAGACATCAAACTACTCCTTAGTTATTTTTTTAACTAAAACATGGTTTAGTATTATTAATATGTGGATTTGAATGATTTTTGACTAGTCAATGAACTTATATTGGAAATAAGTTGAAGTTGTCCAGAAACTCTGTTTTAGGCAGTAAGTTTGAAAAATTGCCATAAATTCCATAGATAGAATTAGAAAATGAAACTTATATGTATGAACTAAAAATTGAGTCTAGATTCTTTTAAAACAAACGGTGACTGATTTCGAGTTTTGTGTAAAAAGATAAGAATTTTTATTCGATGCAAGGTCATAATTTCCAGATAGCAGATTTGCACTATAGTGCATATTTAACGAATTTTCTGCACTTATGCGTCATGAGTTAAGATCTCTAATTTATATGGATTGATAGTCTGATGAACCTAGTTTACGAGGGATTTTTCCAAATGAAGTTTTGAATCCTACAAAAATTTATAAAAAATTTTGTTTAGAGACAGTGCAAGCTACCAGTTTTTGTTTCAAATGGAGAAAATTGTTTAATCTTGTTTTGTGACATCATCGACTCGTGTTTGGTAACAAATAGGGAAAGAGGGTGTTACAATAAGTTTGAAGAACTTAAGCCTTATATTTTGTAGCGCAATCTTCATTTGGATGAAAATTATTTTGTATCCAGCTTTATTAGTGGACTAAAGGAGGAACTAAGGCACAAAGTTAAAGTACATGCACCAAAGGTCCTCTTAGAGGTGTTCAGGCAGACAAGGTTATATGAACTGTCACTAAAATTTGAACACAGAAAATAGAAGTATGCTAGAAAGGGTTTTATTTCTTCTAATCAGCAAAAAAGTCACAATACTTCAAACTTCTTACTCTCTTCAAAGTTTGCTGCTTCTACTCAAAACAACAAACAATCACTTATAGAGTATAGAAGATCACATAATCTGTATTTCAGATATAGAAAGAAATACAGTCTTGAACATCAATGTAAAGAAGAGGAACCAGATGAGACAGAGAATAGAGAGGAGGAAGAAGTTCAATAAAAAGAGGAGGGTGAAGAGAAAACTCAGAGAGAAGTGGGGCTTGAAATTTCTATGAATGCATTGACTGGTAACATTGGATTCAATATTCTAAGGACCCTGGCTCTATCAAGAGAATAATGCTTAGTATTTTGGTGGATAGTGGGAGTATTCATAGCTTTATTACTCCTAGTTGGGCAGAGGAAGGGGTTGAGTTGGTGCAAACACACCCTTTGGCCATCACTGTGGCAAATGGAGAAAAGTTATACAATTCTGCCAAGAGCAACCAGTTGACTTGGAAAATGCAAGGACGAGATTTTGAGCATGATTTTAGAGTACTAAATCTTGGGGGAAGTGATATGGTGTTGGGGGTAGATTGGATGAGTAGGTATAGTCCCATACTTATGGACTTTAAAAAATGACTATAAGTTTTGAGAAGGAAGGCAAGGACATCACTCTGCATGGGGTAAAAGGTTCCCTTGTGTCAAGCTGATTTTAGGAAAGAAAATGTTGAAGCTAACTGAAAGAGAACCTAATTGTTTAGGAGAGATGTATTTGCTGAGTTTTGAAAGGGAAGAAGCTGAAGTCTAGTGATATTGTAGCCCATTTTAAAAGAATATGCTGAGTTGTTTGAAGAACCAAAAGGACTCCCACCAGAGAGGTCCCATGATCACTCCATTGTTTTTAAACCGGGAATAAGTTCTATCAATTTGAGACCCTAAAGGTTTCCCTAACATCAGAAAGCTAAAATTGAGAAGTAGATTTCTGAGATGCTAGCCAATTCAGTGATACATGCTATAAAAGCCCTTTTTGTTGCCCCATGTTTGATTGTCAAGAAAAAAGATGGGGGTTAGAGATTCTGTGTTGATTACAGACAACTAAATTCAACAACTAAAAAGAACAAATTTCCCATACCAGTGGTAGATAACCTTCTGCATGAGCTAAGAGGTGGTGGATATTTTTCTAAGATTGTTCTTAGATTTGGGTATTGACAGATCAGAGTGAAGAAGGAAGACATTAATACAACCTTTAAAACATATTAAGGGCACTATAAATTTAGAGTAATGCCTTTTGGGCTAACAAATACGCCAACAATTTTTCAAGCCCTAATGAATGACTTGTTTAAACCTTATTTGAGAAAGTTTGTGCTGGTATTTTTTGATAATATTCTGGTTTACAACACTGATTTAGAAGAGCATGAGAGACAATTGAGGACAGTGTTAGAGGTTTTGAGAAAAAAAAACAATTGTTTGCTACAAAAAAGATGTGCTTCTTTAGTCATAAACATGTCGAGTATTTGGGACATATCATTTCAGAACAAGGAATGGTTACTAATCTAGCCAAGATAGAAGCTATAAAGAATTGGCCCATACCTAAAACTCTCAAATCCCTGAGAGGGTTCCTAAGCTTGATAGGATATTATAGAAAGTTCATAAAGGGGTATGGAGGAATCAATATGTTGAGAAAGAATGGAGTCAGTTGGATTGAGGAATCAAGGCTGGCATTTGAAAAGTTGACAGAAGCTATGCACAAGGCTTCAGTGCTAACATTACCCAATATCAGTAAGGCATTTTGTTTAGAAACTGATGCAAATGCTAAGGTGGTAGGGGATGTGTTATGTCAGGATGGGAAACCTATAGCTTACTTGAGCAAAGCCTTAGGCCCTAAGGAAGTTGATTCGTCTATTTATGAAAAAAGAATGGTTGTGAGGCTCGTACGATCAACCAAATAGCCAAGAGGGGGTGAATTGTATTTTTGCTTTGGTGGATGAATGGCTAAGGAATAAAAATTGGGATGCAAAGATTTATAGTGGTTTGACTACCCAACTGAGTATGCCTCCACTACCTTAGCTATCTACACTAAGGATTTTTCACAAATCCACTAATTTGTCTTTCCTTTTTTCAGGGATCAAGGAGATAACCCTTACAACCAAGACTTATACCCCAAAGTCTTGAGACACTCTCTTATAAAGAGAATACAAATTAGCAAACAATGAAAAACCTCTCTAGGAAAATGTGTTTGCAATTTAAGCACCCACTCAAAACCTAACACTTGTACAAATATAAAAATTAAGCTTACAAGTGTGTTCTACAAAGAAAATTAACAAAAATAAGCACTAGAACAATTTATCTATCATTGAATGCTGGTAGTTGATTTCTCTTGTTGCACGGCTAATTGAAGAGGTCTATTAAACCCTCTAAGGAGTTTGTGGCCGCTACTAGCTATTTGAGACTTTATTTCTAGCATTAAATGCACTTTTAGGCTCATCGGTATTGGTACGAGTGCAAGTTTATCGGTACACCTGCTCAAAATAGAAAGAGCCATTGGGTATTTTTACTTTGGGTATCGATACAATATGCAAGTGTATCGGTACATCCTATAGTATATCGATACGGATGAAGCCATACTGATACCCTATTTTGCTACTGAAAAATAGAGTTTTGGGAAAATAAAAGGGGTATTGATACGGATAAAATAGGAACCGGTACAATTGACTGGTATCGATACACTAACAAGTGTATCGGTACACCTGACCTATTTTTGACACTTTGGCTATTTAAAATCATTTTAAACATGTCAAAAACTCTTTGAAAAATTTTCAAACATATTTTTCAAGTTAATGTAATTTTGAAATATTTTTGCAAATTAGTTTAAGTCAAAAAACATTTTTCATTTTAAGTTATATCAAAATCAAATATCTCAACAATCTGCCCCCTTTCGATATAATGAAACCACTTAAAAATTATTTTTGAAATTTCTCCCCCTTAGAAAAATAATTTTAGAAAAAAGAGAATATTTTATTTTTAGAAAATATTTAAAGCTCCCCTTTTCCTTTTGAAATTAAAATTTTCAAACCCATCTCTCACTCTTTTTGTTATATCAAAAATAATTTCAAAACTAAGTTTGAAATCACATTAAGTTTAAAACACCAAAAGTTGAAAGGTTAAAACCAATTGTTGGAAAAAAATTAGTACCAATTGATAGAAAATGCCAATAGTTAGTGTAGAATAACAATGGAGAAAAGAGACAAAACAATTTACACGAAAGAAATTTTAAAAATGGCTCCTCCTTAATCAAGGCATCAAAAGATTGTTAGTCCAACAATTCAAGAGAAATAAATTGAATTTCATGCAAATAAATCAAATAAAGACAAGAAATTCAATCAAACATGCCATTTATGAAAATAAACCAATAAGCATGTAAGTCATGGAAAAAAGGAGACAAAATAGTCCCTTTTTGACTGTGCGTACCAGTACGATATCGATCATATCGGTACTAGGTTGAAGGTCGTATCGATACAGTATGGGTGGTACCGGTACCGAAGGCACAAAATGGTGAAAATATGCAGCAAAATCAACCTTAAAAGCCTTACAAATTAATCTTCAGTTCATACAAAGGCTTTAGGATATCATAGGTATACTTTTACACAAATTGCTACACATTCTTCTCAAAACATTACATTTAAAGCATACAAAGCATGAATTTCATCAAATTCAACCAAACATTGCAAGTTAATGGCCATAGACACATAAATAAACATAATGGGCCAAAAACATGTAACTCATGCAATTTGAGACTCTCTCTAACTATATGCAATTAGGCACAATATGGAGTCATACAAACATGCTTAAATCTTCATCAAAATCAAACAATTAACACATGATCAAGCAAATTGCATGAAACTAAATTTTACCACTTGAATCAAGTTAGGATGTTAAACCTCTCCTTCTTCAAGTGTCCTTCTCCCTTGTGTGTCAATAGCTTCCAAAATTTGACTTTGCTCATCAATGCTCAAGCACACCTACAAGTAGACAATCAAGTAATTTTTGGTATCCAAATTTCTTTGGATCCAATGGCATTAGTCCCCAAAAATTTTACTTCCCTTTAGAATCCATTTTCAATGTCTTCCTTTTTGTTTGAACAAATTAGTCCCTTAGGGACCCAAATGTTCTTAACCATTTTGCCTTTAAAAAATCTAGAGGAACTAGATTGTCTTTGGTAAAAGTTTGATTTTAAAAAATTATTTTTGGAGCATTCTCTATTTTCCCTTTTAAGATTTTTGTAAATCAAAACTTTTTTTCATTTTTAAGATCATCTAACTCCTTTTGATGATCTTCTTGAACTTTAAAAAACAAATTTTGCAAGTTTGAAATTTTTACTTCAAAATATTTAAAAATAACTTGCATTTGATCGAGTTTGCTTTCAAGCTCTAAATTAGTTTTGGAAAGCAATTCATTTTTAATTTTTAAACCAATTTCTTGTTTTTCAAAAATGAAGCTTTAAACTCCAAAACTAAATCATCGTAGGCATCTTGTAACTCATCAAAAGTATAAGAATTTAAATTTGATGAGTCAAAAGTTACCTCTTCATCTTGGATGTCCATGATACATAGGTTGGCTACCTCATCATTGGTGGAGTCCTCTTCATTACTCTATGCAGCAACAAATGCCTTCTTCTTATGGCTTGCTCCTTTTTTAAAACGAGGGCAATCATATTTGGTGTGCGCCAGCTTCTTGTATTCAAAGCATATAATGGGATCCCTCATCTTTATTTTCGATTCATGTCTTGATTCTTACTTTTTTGCTTCATGAATTGGGTGAATTTCTTGAAGAGCTTGGGCATCTCTTATTTTTCACTATATTCTCCACGTGAATCTTCTTATTGGCTTGTGGAGGATTTAAGATCAACATTCAAGTCTTTAATGCCTTGCTTTTCTATCTTCTTCCCCTTTGACATCATCATTTCATGGGTTAGCAAATATCTCATAATCTCGTCAAGCTTGAACTCCTTCAAATTCTTTGCTTTAATAATTGCGGTCTTCTTGGAATCCCATTAATTAGGATGTGAATAAATCAACTTCCTTACAAGCTTGTCCTCTGAAATCACTTCTCCATAGCCTTTGAGTCCATTCACAATGGTGGAGAATCGATCGAACATAGCTTTGATGTCTTCTTCTGGATCCATCTTGAAGTTCTCGTACTCAAGGTTGAGAAGACCAATCTTGGTCTCTTTTACTTCATTTGTTCCTTCATGAGTGACTTCAAGCTTGTCCCAAATTTCCTTGGCACTCGATCAAGAAGATGTCTTTGCATACTTTTCAAGTCCAAGTGCACAAAACAAGATGTGCATCACTTTATTGTTGAGTTGCATCTTCTTTCGATAACTATATCCCAAAGATGATAGTCAATGGCATTAATGAAGAACATCATCCTATTCTTCTAATAGATATTGTTGAAGTAAAGAGGCTTATAGATGGATTGCGCCATGATCTTCAGTTGATGTAGAAAGGTTGAGCACTTCAAGGATCAACTCTAGTATGTTAATCTGACGTAGAGACAAAGCTCTAATACTAATTGTTAGGAGGCTCGTACAATCAACCAAATAGTCAAGAATGGGTGAATTGGATTTTTGCTTTAGTAAAAGAATGGCTAAGATATAAAAATTGGGGCACAAAGATTTATAGTGGTTCGACTACCCAACCTAGTCTATCTCCACTACCTTAGCTATCCACACTAAGGATTTTCCACTAATCTACTAATCTATCTTTTCTTTTTCCGTGATCAATGAGATAACCTTTACAACCAAGACTTATACCCCAAAGTCTTGAGACACTCTCTTACAAAGAGAATACAAATTATCAAACAATGAAAAACCTCTCTAGGCAAATGTGTTTGCAATTTAAGCACTCTCCCAAAACCTAGCACTGGAGCAAATATGACAATTAAGCTCACAAGTGTGTTCTACAAAGAAAATTGACAAAAATAAGCATTAGAACATTTTTTCTATCATTGAATGTTGGTAGTTGGTTTCTCTTGTTGCGTGGCTGCTTGAAGAGGTCTTTTAAACCCTCTAAGGAGCTTGTGGTCGTTACTAGTCGTTGGGGTTGATTTGGAGCCATTGGGGACTTTATTTCCAACATTAAATGCACTTCTGGGTTCATCAGTATCTATACACGTGCAAGTGTATCGGTACACCTGCTTAAAATTAAAAGAGCCATTGGACATTTTTACACTGAGTAACGATACACTATGCAGGTGTATCAGTACACCCTATAGTGTATCAGTACAGCTGAGGCTGTATCGATACCCTATTTTGCTACTGGAAAATAGAGTTTTAGGAAAATAAAGGGACATATCAATACGGATAAAATGGGTATCAGTACAACTGACTGAGTATCATTACATGAACAAGTGTATCAGTACACTTGACTTGTTTTTGACACTTTGGAAATTTAAAAAATCATTTTAAACATGTCAAAACCCTTTGAAAACCTTTAAAACATATTTTTCAAGTTAATAGACTTTTGAAATATTTTTGCAAATTAGTTTAAGCCCAAAAACATTTTTTATTTAAATTTTATTAAAATCAAATATCTCAACAGGAATACTTGGTCATTCTCATGACAGTGACCAAGTAAAGACATTATTTGAAAGGGAATCTTTTTGTCATCAAAACAGATCATGAATCCTTGAAACATTTGTTGGAGCAAAAACTAACCACTACTATCTAGAAGAAAAGGCTTACAAAATTGATGATCTGGATTACACCATTCATACAGAAAGGGGAGGACCAATGTTGTGGCAGATGCATTAGAGGGAAGATGATTCTGAATTAATGAGTATAACTGTTACTTCACTCATTCCAAGATGGGTGCAAGAGGTGGAAAATAGTTATGAAAATGACTAGTTGGCTCAAGAGACCATCACTGCTTTGACTGTGGGTAAATAAGCAAAGGAAGGATAGAGTTTTTCCAAAGAGATATTAAGGCAAAAGAAAAGAGTTTATATAGGGGAGTCAAGAGGGCTAAGACAACAGTTATTGTAGGAATTCCATGATTCACCTCAGGGTGGGCATTCAGGAATCCATGCTACTTACTAGAGGTTTAAGAATTATGGCCAGGAATGAAGAACATGGTTAAACATGTTGTTCAGCAGTGTAAAGTTTGCCAGAGAACTAAAGAGGAACATATTGCAAAGTCAGGGATGTTGTAACCCATTCCTATTCCCAGTAAAGCTTGGGAAATGATTACTATAAACTTCATTGAAGGGATTTTCACTTCCATGAAGTACAACTATATTTTGGTGATTATAGATAAATAACTAAGCATGGTCATTTTTTTGGCTTTGTCCCACCCTTACACTGCCATGAAAATTGCTAGAGCCTATTTAGACCAGGTGTATAAGCTACATAGACCCCCTAAAGTAGCTATATTAGATAGGGATAAGGTATTCACTAGCCTATTCTGGAGCGAGTTGATGAAGTAGAAATGGACCACTACCTACTTTAGCATAGCCTACCAGCCTAAGACAGACGACCAAACTAAAAGGCTTAACCAGTATTTGGAACAATATATATAGAGTATGTATTTATAGAAATCAAGTAACTGGGCAAGTTACTTACCCCAGGCAGAGTGGTGGTACAATACCAACTATCACAATGCCATTGGGATAACCCCTTTTGAAGCACTATATGGGTACAAGCTCCTACCCTAATGTGGAATCTAGACTCTCAAGTTAAGTGCACAAGAAGAAAGAGATAGTAGAGAGTAGATGAACAAACTATTAAAGGAACAGTTAGAAAGAACACGTCAGAGGATGAAACATTATATAGATAAAAAGGTCAGAAAGAAAATTTAAAGTTGGAGATGAAGTTTACCTAAAACTGCCATCTTATCGTCAAACCTCAATTGCCTTGCAAAAGAATCTAAAACTGGCAGCAAAGTTCTACGAGCCTTACAAAGTTATACAGAAGATTGGATCAATTGCATACAAGATAGAATTGCCTCAACACTCGAAACTCTACCCTATATTTCACGTGAGTCTACAGAAAAAAATAGGGTAGACGAATATTACCTCTTTGGAGCCTCCTAAAACAATTAAAGACGGGCAGGTGAAAGTATTTCCAGCCATTGTTTTGGACAAAAGAATGGTTAAACAACATAATCGAGCCGTGATTCAACTGCTAATTCAATGGTCGAACTTTAGTGCCAAGAATGCTACATGGAAGGATTACAGTGTATTCAAGTCTTAGTTTTCAAATTTTGATCCTTAGAGACAAGGATGAGCTGAATAGGAGGGAAATATATGAAGCAGGATAGTAAATTGAGGAAATTAGGGTTTAATAAGAAGAAATTGGAAATTTTGATGAATTTAGAGGAAAAAAGATGTGCTCGAATTAGGGATTGCATCTGTTGATCTGGGAGGGGCACGTAATGGAATAAAGGCATCTAAGGCTAGGGGATTAAACAATGACATTCTTCTGAAGGAGACAGGCCCACTTGTTGATAGATCTAACTCAATAGACAAAGAACAGAAAATTGGGCTTGGGGACTGTTGTAAAGAATCAACCTAATGCGCATATGACCCAAAAAAGGCCAAAAACATAATCAATAAGTTGGAAGGATAATCATTCCTCTGTCACGAGCTAGTTATTTTACCAGCTATAAACAAATAATTTGTAATGGTGCAACCAACATTATATATGAGAATATATCACGTTGAGTGTCACAGACATACCTTCGTTCACTTGATAAGTATATCGTGCAGCACTTAAAAGGGACGCTTCCCAACCAAGTTAGTCTTTGTCTTTTGTTGATCTGTTTAAGATAAAGCAAGCAATGCGTCAGTTCTTAAGCCACAACATGATCCTTCAAGCTACAAGTCAACATCGTAAGGCATATTGTAATGCCCACAGTCGACCCCCACCTTCTTTGAAGGAAAAAAGTGGTTTTATTAAATAAAAAATAACCGAGCTACAAAAAAAGACTTACCCACGCCATCGACTCAGGCGACAGGGGTCGCATCAATATTGTGTAGGACAAGTGCCTTTACCAATGGATTAGTCCAAACTCTGCCGACTGTCCACCCCCTGCATATATGTAAAAATAACTTTATGAAAATAACTCAGGCAAACATTGAAATGCTCAAAACGAGGACACTCTTCCTAACCATGGAAATGCAGACTCTTTTCCCTAAACATTATGATGGTTGAAATGGGGACAACTTATTACTTACCCAACCATGAGGCCCTATACATAGCTGGCCATGGTGCATCTACCTGGTTGTGGCCCTATAAATGGGATAGCCATAATATTCTCCCCACCTAATTTGTCGATGTCCTCGTCAACTAAGCAAACTTGAACTCTAACTTTATAGCTTCGTCTGCTCCATCTCTCCTTATCTACATTGCTGACAAAAACTTTCTAGCAGCCCTCAGAAGAATCATTGCCTTTGATACTCCTGGTTACTCCCCTTGGAAGATCAAACAAATCGCAGAAGGGACTAGAATGGCTTGAGCAGATATCATAAAGTTTAAACATATGACGACGTCAAAGTCATCCATAGGAACTACTGTGCAATTAATCTTTCCCTCATATGATCCAATCTTGGTCTTTACATTCTTTACACTTCCCCATATACTCGATGATTCAGAGTTTACAACTTTTATTCGCCCTACGTCCTTAGTCAGTTTCAGATTGCACCTCTCAGTTTCCTCTAGAGAAACCAATGTCTTTGTGGCTTTCCCATTCAAAACTATGTTTACATACATCAAGCCTCTCTCTGGTTCTGTCCTGGCCCTATCTTGCTCTAACTGCAAAGCAAATAAGAAACAGATAGAACCCACTCTAGCTGGCTCCTCTTTATTGTTATCAGTAGGGTGGATAAATTGGTCTGAACCTTTCGTAGTAGTCTTCAATGCAGTCAACGTACTTCTCTGCAGACACTCTACTAGCCAATGATAACCTTGGCAAAGAGAGCAACGTAGCCCTTGCCTAGGGGAATCACTGTTTTGTCCTCTATCGCTTCCCCGTGTTGGATGTCTCTCTACTCGTGTCACTTTGTGATTTGCCATCCCACTGCCATTGCCATTACCATGACCATTGCCATTATTTGTACCATTGTCGTTGCCATAACCGTTCCCATTGTTGTTACCATTTCCTTTACCCCAACTGGTGCTATCACCATTTGTGGCTTTACGTTTTATGGAATTGTCACTATAGTCCGTAGGCTATTCGACAACAACCATCGTCTCAACCACATTTTGCGTTCTATGTCTCTAGACCTCTGTTCTTTCCCACGGTTTAAGTCTTTCGAGAAAGTAGAACATTTTGTCTTGTTCAAACATGTCCATGATATCTAACATTAACGCAACAAACTCTCTTACATACTCATGTACTGTTCCTATATGCGAATGGTCTCTCAACTTCTTTCGTGCATTATATTCCACATTCTCAGGGAAGAATGAGTTCTTCAATTCCTTCTCCATTTCCTCCCAAGTCTTGATGGAATACACACCACCATTAAATTTGGACCGCCACCATAACTTGGCATCTCTTGCCAAATACATCAAAGTTGTGGAGACCTTGTCCTCCTTTGATGTGGTATGCATAACTCGAAAGTATTGTTCGATGTCGAACAAGAAATTCTCAAGCTCTTTGGCATCTCTGTTCCCTTTAAATTGTTGGGGATCTAGGACCTTGGCCCTCTGGCCCCCGTCCCCTATAGTTGAATTGCCTACGGCCACCTGAACTAGTTTGATCAGGCATCTGAGTTATTTCAACTCATTCTTGAGCTCACTTATAGCTTCCTTTGCTTCATTACCGAGTTCTTTTATGGCGTCTGCATGTTCTTGTTGAACCACCTCAATTTTCTTGATACGATCGTTCGGGACCATATGAGCTTTCATGGTAGCTACCGTAGCTTTAAGCTCTTCAAATTTGGCAGGATCCACTGACCCGTTGTTTCAACTTTTAGCCATTTTGAAGAGTATTCAAGCATTGTTGTATCATGCTAACACCAACAAGCACCACTGTGCCAAGATACAAAAATGTCAGTGAACCAATGATTAATTTAGGCACCACTGTGCCCTGACATCCAACAAATATTCTTTCTATTAATGCCACAAACGCTTCTGCACTGAAACATAAATGAGCATCATAAAAGGTTATTTCTCGAACGATATCACGCTAAGATAATTATTTTGGGTAATGACAGGCACCTCTGTGCATTAATTCCAATATGATTACCAAACAGGCTTTATCGTACTACAAGTAGTGTCCTGAAACTAAGGTGACCATAGTGATTAGCGACAGACATCTCTTGTGTACTGATTTCACTATGACAACCTATTCAACACTACTGTTCTAGACATATTGAGCGCCTCTGCACAAAAATAATCATAGTGTTTAACGTCAGTCACCTCTGTGAACTGATTCCACTAGGTTGAACTCGTTTGCACCTTCGTGTGATAAGTAATAAGTGCCTCTACACTGAAACAACCATAGTGGTTAACGTCAGTCACCTCTGTGAACTAATTTCACTTGGTTCAACTCGTTGACACCTCTGTGCGATAAGTAATAAGTGCCTCTGCACTAAACAACCATAGTGGTTAATGTCAGTCACCTCTGTGAACTAATCCCACTAGGTTCAACTTGTGTGCACCTTTGTGCGCTAAGTAATAAGTGCATTTGCACTGAAACAACCATAGTGGTTAACGTCAGTCACCTCTGTGAACTGATCCCACTAGGTTAAACTCGTTTGCACCTCTGTGATGTATTCAAAGGGGCACCTTTGTGCCTAACATAATAATTGAGCACCACTGTACTAATAGAAGTGAGTGCCACTACGCTGAGACAATAAACAAACATCTCTATGCCAAAATAGCAATCATGCACCTCCATGCTTTAACCAACTCTCTTTTATTTCACATAACGATTCACCATGTCTACTCTTATAGAAACGTTTGGTGTGAAGTCGCACACAATCAGATATAATATCGATTCAAACTCACAATAATCTCGTTCTGATACCATATGTCAGAGACATACTTTCGTTCACTCAATAAGTATACCGTACGGCACTTGAACGAGACGCTTCCCGACCAAGTCAACTTTTATCTTATGTTGATCTGTTTAAGATAAAGCGAGCAGTGCATCAGTTCTTAAGCCACGACATGATCCTTCAAGCCACAACTCAACATTGTAAAGCCCCTTTACCAGTGGATCAGTCCAAACTCTACCGACTTTCCACCCCTCAATATATGCAAAAACAACTTTATAAAAACAACTCAAGTAAACATTGAAATGTTCGAAACGAAGACAATCTTCTTAATCATGAAAATGCAGAATCTACCCAACCATGAGGCCTTATACATAGCTAGTTATGGTGCATCTATCCAATTGTGGCCCTATACAAGGGATGGCTACAACACTGAGCACCTTATCTTGAATGACAAAAATTTCAATTCTCTTCAAATATTCACATTTTTTGCACAATCATAACAGATGATTAAAGTTAATCTCAGGTTAAAAACAGAGATAACTTAAAATGGGTGATGCAAGTACTGCATTCTTACTAATTAAACTTTTAATCCCTGGTTTAGAATGCAAAGGTGTATACGATTCGATTTCGGTTTAATTCGGTAAGCTATTTTAATAACCATCAGTTTTTAATTCGGTTAACCTCAATTTTCAATTTTTCCATATTAACATTAATTTTTGAAATTTTGTATTTTATTTTGACAAAATAACTTTATTTAATAGCTTTTAAACATTAAAAGTTAGAATTTTAAAGTATTTTTTTATAAATATTTATTTAAAATTAATTTTTTAAATAAATAATAATAATTAAAAGTACATTTATAGTATTGTAAGTATGAAATACTTATTTTTATATTATAAAAATAATTATAAATTAAATAAAAAATTAAATTCAGGTAATTACGATTCGTAAACTTATCGTCCAAACACCTCAATTCGTAAACTTATAAAAATAATTACGATTTTCGATTTTACAATTAACCATGCTCAGCCCTATATGCATCAAGCATTTAATTCTACCGTAATCATGTTTTCTACATATGAATATTGTTTCAAACAAAATTTAAGAAAATCGATTCAAAAATTAAAATTAAAAACAAAGCACTCAGAATGAAAAGGACTTATGACTTCAGAATTTCAAAGAACTACCGATCTCAATCTATTTATAATTAAAAAATTTCCTCATCGTGCATTTTTTTAAACAAATATTATAAAACAGCGAAATCTCAATCGATTTTAGTGGGGAAATGGAACATAAAATAAAACAAGGCAAAAAAATCATCAGAAACATTGGATAAATGCATCAGACAGACACCGCACATAGAGGTGTCTCAGACGACCGTCGTGAGAAATTTAATCCAATCTCATCATCTGATTTTCCTTTCACTTTCCGCCATTTTTCAAGTCGACAGATAATCAAAAATCAAAACCGCAGAAAGAAATGTAAGAAAAGCTGATAGAAAAACCACAAAGGAGTATAAGCTCAGGGGAGGAATCATTTATTCAGAATTCGCAGCCGTTGCCAATGCCTTGGGCGTGTTTTGAACAACAAAGGGTGTCAAGGGCTATTTAACGAGCAAATTAGGGCTTTCAGTGTTATTTGCTGACGATTCTACCCCTATGAAGTCTGGGCCGGGCTAGGCTGCCGATAAAGATCAGGAGTTGCATTTGCTTGGACTGTGGCTATTGGGTGATGTCGTGAACCCTATCAAATTTAACATCAATTTCGTTTAACTTACGATTTTTTTTTATTTTCAAGACTTCGTCCTAAATAATTTGGATCGACTCGCGTTAGTGCCTAGCAGATAAGTCTTTCGGCGGAAATTTTTACATACATAATACTTCAAATTCGAAATCTGCTTAATTGATATCAAGTTGCTTACTACTTGAACCAAACTCGTTAGCTAACTTATGTATCTTTTAAAATGTTTAAGTGTATTTGAAGCCCTTGAACTTTTGAAAAAGAAAACAATCAAGTTCATGAATTTTTCTTGCACTCAATTAAACGTTAAATCAATAAATTAAATCAATTAAATCTTTTGACTAATTCGAGATCTTTAATTACGCCGAACTATGTTATTAAATTTTAACCATTAATAAGATATATTTTTTTAAAATGTTTAAGTGCGTTTGAAGCCCTTGAACTTTTGAAAAAGAAAACAATAAAGTTCATGAACTTTTCTTGCACTCAGTTAAACTCTGAATCAATAATTAAATCAATTAAGTTTTTTTGACTAATTTTGACCATCAATTTTTGACGGTTTTTACTTAAAATATTATTATCATGTTACATACTACAGTTTTGTCATATGACAATTATAGATTTTTTTAAGAAAAATAATTTTTATAAGTTTTATAATTTTTTTTAATTTTTAGAATTTCTAAAGATTTTTTAAATAAAATATTTTTAAAATACTAAGTGACAACACTGTAACATGACACATTACACCAATTGATCCAAAAAACTGTTAAATTTTAACAATTATTATTGATCAAATGAGTGAATTGATGAAATTTTGGAGTATAAAAATTTAATTAATTAAAAAATTAAGAATTATATTACTATAATAATTTTTTTTCAAAAATTCAAGATTTTACGATAGCCTTAAGCCATAACTCCTTAAATATTTCTGAATTTGACGATAACTATCTAGTAAATAGAATTGTTCCCTTATCATTATTGTCTTTTAAATTAAACTTAATCTTCTTTCAAAAATACAATAAATTTTAGTAAATATGCATATCGGTCAATTATCTTTACACCGTCAAAGGAATACAAGAAAGTCACAAGAGAATTTGGAATGCATCCAGGTATCTTAAAATAAATAAAATAATAAAAAAACATATTAATGCATCGTGGACTCACTAACGCAATTTGTTTTCGACTTACGGTGCTTAGTATAACTATGCATATAGTTTTATACAGTATATATTGTTGGTTTTAAACATGTGCAAAATAAATGATTGTGTAGGGTTTCTTAGAATATAGTTAAATTAAATGTTTAAGAAAAAATAAACTATAGTTGTTGCCTTGTTGGATTAGTAGTAAAACATGCGAGAAAAGAAAAATAAAGACCCTTAAATTTTCTTCAAATTATATACTATTCTGACCTCTTAAATTTTTTAACCGTTATTAAAAAAATATTATGAATTTACTATGATCAAAATATTTTATTGTTTGACGGAAAACTAAGTGTTCCAAGGTTAGATTAGTAGGTTACTTTCAAGTTTCAACCATTTAAAATTGGCATCCTGAGTTTGGCCATTCAATCTTGAATAGAGTTTTTATATGTCATGTAACAGTCAGACAAGTGATTTTTTAACCATTCATATTTAATTTATTAGTTGATTAATCTGAATGAAATTTTATAGAGATCTAATACAAAAATGACCCTCTGAAACTAGTTTCTGAGGGATCTTTAAGTTGGTATATTACAATTACCAGGTTTAGAATTGGATAATGATGATCAAGGATGAACGTAATTTTATGTTAAGTGAATTTATAAAATTTTAGAAGGCGAACTTTTAAATTATGTTAGAATTTTAAATTTTTAAGGAAACGACCGCTCCGTCCAGCCTCTTTAGTCCATCCCTCATTATTATTATGATAATGATGTGGTACGAGGGAAAAATTAAATTTTATACATGAATTCAGTTGTTTCAAAGACTCAACCATTTTCCTTTAAAAAAAAAAAAAACAGACTCAACCATTTTTATGCTTCTACCCAATCCGAACCAGGACGACTCGCCGAATAACTCACCGCATTCTTGGCCATCTCCATGGATTCTCGGAGCTAACATACTGACTCAGTTCAATTGACACCACTCCCCCATTTTAACTAACTATTTACATTTTTTATAAAAAAGGGGGGGAAATTATTATTAAAAAAAGCCCACCAACTTACCTTTATAGTATGGTAAGTAAATACGGACTAGCGACTACAGTCTCAACTACTATTGACTCGGTCAACTCACTGCTTTCAGTTAACGGTTCACTCGAGCCAAAACGAAGCCTTTCCTTTCTTTAGTTACCACCGGACCCAGGAAGTAACGGTCGAGATTCGGCCGTCAAATCATGCTTGCTTCTGATTCCCATGTGGCAATTCCGTTTAAAGTCATCGATGTTCACGAACCCGGCTGACTGATCCGCCTCCGACATGGAAATGAACCGGATCACTTCTTCGAAAACCGACTCGTCGCAGGGGATCGCCAATGGGCCTTGGTTGGTGAACCCGTACTCTTCCTCGGCTTGGACAAGGAGTTTCTTGAATACGGGATGGTTCAGGTACGTCGCCCGCACCACGAATCGCCTGCAACTCGTCCCGACGCAGACCGCCATGTGACCCGCGGGCACATCGGATGGGATGCGGTCGGCGGACGTGCGAGCCTTTTTCCTCCACCGCTGTAACATCTGTCGAAGGCTCACAATGTGGCGGATTCTGCTGCACTTTCTAAGCCCCGCCGACATTTTACCGACAAATAAAAAGCTTTTTGCTTGTTTGACCTGAGAATCGAAAGAGTTTGACGAAAAAAATAGACCTCTGAAGCTTGTGAAGGAGGAGGATTTTATAAAAGTGAAGATAAGAAAGTATCCTTATAGTTGGACATAATTACAATTTTATATTCTCTATAATTAAAGAGTCCAAATGTATTTTGGCGGGCGGGATAATAATAATATAATCTAGGATAAAGTATAGAAATTGTCACTAAACTATATCAAAAAATATAAAATGATCACTAAACTTTTAAAAATTATAAAAATGGCATTAAATTTTAGTTTTTTACAAAATGGTCATTGAGCCATTAAATATCGTTAATTGGGTGATGTAACAGTTACAAAAATTTGAATAATAGAATATTTAATCCTCTATATTGACACATTTAATCAATTTATTCCTAATTTAACCCTTATTATTTATGTAATTGCCACAACTTCCAGTTAACGACTCAGTGACCATTTTGTAATAAAAACTAAAGTTTAATGTCTATTTGTAATTTTTAAAAGTTTGGTGACCACTTTGTATTTTTAGGAATAGTTTAGTGACCATTTATGTACTTTACCCTATAATCTATATAAGAAATACTAATAATTAAAATTTTGACCGATTTTAATGACTTAAATTACTCCCGCTAGCCGATTAGGTTTTCTAAACTTGGGTTTTTTTTAATGCTTGTGTGCCGTCGGAACTAATTTTAATATTGATTATTGGCTATTGGTGTTGATTATTATTTTTTTATTTTTTTCGTATTATGTTTTTTATTTTTATTTTTTGAGTTTTTTATTTTAAATAAGATCTTTGTCTTTATGACACACTTTTTTTATGCTATTGTGATACGTTTTTTTCTCTCTACTTGTACTTTTTTTATGATTTTTTGTACGTTTTTCGTATGCTTTTGTAGTCGTTTTGGTGCTCGCACCAATACCCTCACGACATTTGTTTCTTGATTGGTTTGTCGGTGGTTATGTATAGTCAGATCCCATCTTTGTAAAAGGTTGTTTGCCGATATAATTAGAATTGCGTAGCGAAGCAGCATACTAGATAGTTTGGTTCACTCAACACTCCTTTATCACTTCGTAAAGCTTCTCGTTCGACAGAGACAAGGAGCTTTATGAAGATTACTGAGTTCTTTTGATGTTGGACGTCATTCTTAAGGGAATGTTTCGTTTTTCTCCATACCTTTGAATTTAATATTTTTGTTTTATATATGAACTTTTTGTGACTATTGTCTTCATTTTTTTCTTTTTGTTTGGGTGCATTGTAATTTTGATTCTTTCCATTGTATTTATTAATGAAATCCGGTTATCATTGTTAAAAAAATAATGACTCAAATTAATCGAACCTCAGTTGAATTGAAAATTATTAATTTAACTTGATTTTAAATTATAATTAAATTATTATAATAATATTTTTAACAATAAAAAATCATATTATAAATATCAAAAACTAATTAGTATATCTCTGCAATGTACAAGTTAGTTGCTCGATAATTTTATATATGTTTATACATTGACCCAATTTGTTTACTATGAATAAATCATATTGACCCATTTTTAAATTGTAATTATTATAATTTTAACAATAAAATATACCTAACATTATTTATTCTAAAAATTATATAGTAGCTAAATATCTTAGACATTTTTATCTAAATATATCAAAAAGATTAAGGCATAATGTAAAAAAAAATCGCTTAATGTTTGACATGTCACTTTAGTTTCTATTATTTTTTTAAAACACTTTACCCTTCAACATTTTATTTTGAGTCAAAATGAACTTTAATTGGATGAAAACCGTTAATTGGCTAATAATTACACACATGTAGCTGACGTAGCACATCCTATGAGCCCCTAAGGGTTGACATGACATTGCCTTGTGTAGATAGGTGATGATGTGGCACATGCCATATGTCCAAAGTGATGATGTGATACATGACATGTCCAAAGTGATGATGTGGCACATTCCACATCATCAAAAATATTATATTATTTATTTTTTAAACTACTTATTTATAATCACGACTCGTTTGGTTTGATTTATCTAGTTCACGTAGTATAATTGAGTTGTTGTGCATTACTTAGCTTGTAAAGCTCAACGTTTGAAATTATTTTTTTGTTGCAGGTTGATAGGTTTTTGTGGTCAAGTCAGGGTAATGGGATCTTTGTTGAGTTCCAACATAATCATTGAGAGAAAAATGTCTTATTTTCTTTTTGGACATATATATTCGTAAGACTCTTATTTGTCATTTCGGCCTGCAAATTTTATTTTAATATTTTATTCATTATTTGGTTTGTAAATGGAGCTCCTGAAAATAAGCCTAAACTCAATTCGAATTGAGTCAGATGAATTTTTATTGTAATTTTGAAACGAATTCGGAACAAACGAAACACCACAACTACTTGTACAGGATGTGGGCGGATAATGACTTCCATTTTCAGGTTGAGACGGCAAAAAATTTACCCGTCTCACTTTGTTACCATCTCTATGGAACATCCTAATATGTTGTAAGAATATTTGCCTATTGTTTTAAGAACAAGGAATCTCCTTTATTCTTGCTTATTAATTTGCATGTATATTTTAAATCTCGTCTCATTCATTAAAGTTTTAATTATGGGTAATTAAACTAGATTAGGAGAAATTGTTAAAGTATTAATAAACTTTTAGGTGGCTTACATCACATGCTAGCTAGAGAGTGCTTAAATTAGGAATTTATTTAGGACAGCGCCATTGATTAAAACGCTTTCGAGTTTATATATGTTTCGCTTCATCTCTTTCGGCGTTTTAAAAACTTTAGTGAGACAATAATGTTATTGCAATAAGTTGCAACTTCCAACAATCCCACGTTGCAACTTTGGATTTAGTGTGTTAGAATTGTACTAATTTGCATCACAAAGTTGAGTTTGTCTTTTGATTTATCAATTGGTTGAGTGTTTGCCCCACTTATATTTTTATTTAGTTCTTTAATGTTAAATTATTTTTTTTGAACAATAGGTTAGCTAAATTTATTAGAAAAAAAATGGAAAATTTTTTCAAAGGAAATGATAGTGTAGCAGACAAGTAACAAAATAAAGTAAAAAAAAAAAAAGAAAACTAAAACATTATACTAGCAAACATTCGTCCAGTGAGCTGCAACCACATGGATGAGATGAAACACAATAGAAAGGAAACTTGAAACAAAAATCATTGTCTATATCCACCTATACGCTTAAGGATTAAAGGAGTGGTAAATGAAACCAGCAATCTCGGGGGCTCATTTGCAAAATAGATCTAATAGTATTTACAAACGAACCACAAAAAGAGATCAAATTACTGAAAGACACTGACAACCGCAAATCAAAGCCAAGCATCGTGAGAAAACTATCCACAAACGCAAACCTACCACAAAGGTAAGCGAAAACGTGCCATAAAGTAGAAACGTGCTACAAGGCATACGAAAAATGTACCGCAAATATAGATAAAAATTAGAAGAAAACTGAAACATAAGAGAAAAGAAGAACTAAATAAATTCTGTATTTTATTATGGATGGAAAAACTGAGCTTGCTGCAGCAATACAAAGGCATAATAAAAAACATGCCCTAAACAATACAAGAACATATACAAAAATTGCCCTATACAATGCCCAAGCTATACAAAGTGAAGAATGAACAAATTTGTATCTATTTATACATGTATATGAAAACTTAATCTTAACAACCTCTTTTATTAAGAAAACAAGAACTGAATTTAAAAAATAAAGAAAAAAAATACTGATGATCAACGGCCCGCACTAAAACTAAAAATATCATCAACTATCTAAGAATAAAAGAAAAAATAGAAAACAACGCACTTTAACATTGAATTAATTTTCAAAGAGACTGATTTTATTTAAATCATATAAATATGTAGGGACGAATCCACGTAAAATGTGGAAAGGGCTCATGCCGTTCAAATTTTTTGATTTATTCAATTTTAGGTCTTAAAATATTAATGCTTAGGGGCTACATTTATCTCTGTAGTAGTCCTAATTTATTAATTTTATCCTTATAGTATTTTGCATCAATTTAACTTTTAAAGTAGTCAAATTGTATCACCGTTTGTCCTTTGACTGACACTCTAACCCTAATTTCTAGATCTCAAACCCTAAACCTTAATTGAAAATTTTATCAATATAAAATAATTATAAAACATAAAAGTATTCCTAAACCCTAAACAGTAATGCAATTCAACTACTTCAAGAACCAAATTAATACGAAAATATCATAGAGGCGAAATCGATAAATTAAAACTATTACAGAGACAAAAAATAGTCTTTAAGCCAAAAATTAAATATTAGTTAATTAAATTTTCGTCTCCTCAAATTTTTTCAATTTAAATATTTTTAACTTCTTATATAATTTAATTTCCTCAAGATTCAATTCTAATTTCGTCTATGTAATTATGTAGGTGCAGAGACAACATGCTTGACACAACATGCAACCCAACAATACAGGACATAAAGTCAGAATCATGCGACCGAAATAACACGACAGTACAGATGGAGTTTGCACTAACATGTACTATATATAATCCATTCTACAGTGAAAAGTTAATCTCATAAGACAAAGCACTTTGTGTCTTAGCCATTTTAATACATGATGATCACTTTTTTATTCATAAAGAATCTTACATTACCTTTTACTGTGTCAACATTCAACCAACACTATGGCTTTCTCCTTTGTTCTAGCTTTCCAGACACCAAAACTATTGAACCTTGGGTTAATTAAGATGCCGGGAAACATATGTTTAAAGGATTAGAATATTTTCTGTATAATCACTACTATCTAATTAATTGATTGGCTAATTCGGATTAGTTACTGCAGAGGTTTATTATGAGAGCGATCTTCCTAACTCAATTTGCTTCATTCATTCATAATGTCAGGATTCGAACCTCTGACCATGCTTAATGAATCTAGTGTCTTATCCCACTAGACCAACTGATTGTTGGTAAATAATATACTTTTTTACTCAAGTATACTGAATTCAAAAATTAATTACGAAAGTGAATTATTAATTCTCAAAATGTCACTCATTTCTAAAAGACAAGTTTAGTAGAAAGCGTCTTTACTTATGTTGTCGAGATCTTGAAAAGACGTGCAATGCGTCCCTTACAGCCTACTGCAACATGGCATCAACCGTTCTCCTCACACGCGTTTAGGTTCGATCCCGTTGGCTGGTGAACCGACCAATGCGTTCTTTTTTGGGAAAATGTCAGTGGTGTCGATCACAAGGTCATGTTGTCACTCAATGCTCTCTCTTTCTTCAGTAGCTCCCAAATGCGTCTCCACCAACACGCTCCATCACCTCCTCGACTTCTCATCTACCTCCACCTAGGCAAACTCAAGCCCATGTTGCAACCTCCACCTCTTACTCGAATGATACCTGGCTGTTAGACAGTGGTGCAACACACCATATAACTACTGACATACAGAACCTTTTCCATTCACAATCCTTACAGTAGTCCAGATGAAATAATGATTGGTGATGGCTCTGGAATTCTAATTACTCACATGGGTTCTACCTCTCTTCCCACTTCCATTTCCTCTCCCTCTTTTACTCTCTCTAATGTTCTCCATGCTCCAATGATGAAACATAATTTAATTTTCGTTTCTCAATTTTGCAAATCAAACAATGTGTATTGAATTCTTACCATCATGTTTTCTTGTGAAAGACCTTCAGGCAAGGGCATTTTTTTTAACAAGGTCAACCTAAACATGTTGTCTATGAGTGGCCAAGTCTTTCTTTCTCTAAACCATTACTTGCATTCTCCACAATAAAAACAATGTCTCACACTTGGCATTATAGACTTGGTCACCCATCATTTCCGACATTCCAACACATGATTTCACCATTTCAATTAGATGTTAGAAAGTCTTCTCTATCATATTTGCACTGTAATATGTGTCACTCTAATAAAAGTCACAAGTTACCATTTTCGTGTCTACATTGTCATCTTCGTCCCCTTGAAATCATTTTTACCAATGTTTTTTCTCTCTAATTCATTCAGTCGACAACTTAAAGTACTATCTAATCTTTCTCAACCATTTCACCAAATGCATATGGTTATACCATCTAAAATGAAAATTAGATACACGTGAAACGTTTATTCATTTCAAAGCTGTAGTTGAATTTTTTTTGCCTTTGAAATCAAAACACTTTACTTTGATAATGGTGGCGAATATCAATCCCTGTCATCATATCTCACCATCAATGGCATCTCTTATCTTATCTCTCCTCCATATATCCCAGAACATAATGGTTAATCTGAACGTTGACACAGGCACATTGTTGAAACATGTCCATCTCTTCTTTCCCACGTCTCAATGCCTCTATTATATTGGTTGTTTGCCTTCTCTACGACCATCTACCTTATAAATCGTATGCCTACACCTACTCTTGAAGGTCAGTCTCCATATTTTAAACTTTTTGGTTCCTTTCCTAATTACAACAAACTCAGAAGTTTTGGTTGCCACTGCTACCCTTCACTTCATCCTTATACTTCTCACAAGCTTGAACCAAAGTCGTCTCCTTATCTATTTGTTGGATACTCCTCATCTCAGAGTGCCTATTTATGTCTTAATACATCCTCCAATCGCGTATGTGTTTCTCATCATGTTCGTTTTGTTAAAACCATATTTTCCTTTACCACCAATTATTCCTCTCTTCCAAGAGTAACTTTAACCACATCATCCGAATGGTGCTCTATGACCTTACCAGTCATTATTTCTTTCGCTCTGTCACCTCCCACTACACGTGCTTTGCATGCTTCATCACCCCTCACCACTTTACCTAACCACAGCCTACCCTTACCGCCTTCCACTACACTCGATCCTAATCCCTCACCCAACACTTTACCGAACTAACACATCCAGATACCACCGCTCTCATCTTCTGCTCCTATCGAACCCCCAAGCTCAATCACAAGTCCTCCACCTTCGTCCCCTTTCGACATCATCACTCACTCCAAGCACAATATTCGTAAACTCATCCAAAAACTAAACCTCAATACTGAGTTACATCACCTACCGTTACACCCACTACCATTACTCAAGCCTTAAAAGAACCCCCAATGCAGGTGTGTCATGTCTGAAGAGTTGAATGCTCTTGTTCAAAATAGGACATGAGAACTTGTTCCTACCCGGTTTACACAGAACTTGGTTGAATGTAAATAGATTTTCTGCACTAAATATAACCATGATGGTTTTATTGACAGGTACAAAGCACTGTTAGTAGCAAAAGGATCCCACCAACGCCTAAGGGTAGACTATACGAAGACTTTTAGCCCGATTATTAAACCAACCACAGTTCACCTAGTTCTTAGTCTTACGGTGGTCCCTTCGCCATCTTGATATCAATAACGCCTTTCTCCAAGACACATTTTCTAAAGATGTATTCAAGTCCCAAACACCGGGCTTCAAACCATCCCCATCATCTGTGTCAGCATTAAAAGGCTATTTATGGGCTGTTAACTTTGCTAAGACTTGGAAAACAATTGAAGATTCAGTATAAATATGCAAGGAAACAATACCAAGAGTAGGTCTTTGTGCATGCAAGTATAAACGGTTAGCAAGTAATACAACAGTAAGCTGAGTATCATATCCACATAGATTGTCCAGAAATTAAATGCCACGATGCTTTACTTGTGAATAGGAATAAATAAGTTTGAATGGGATCTTGGATTTTGATTTTAGAAAATAAATTAAGAAATATGTAGCGAAAGTGTAGATAGGTTGGCAAATAAATGTATTCAAATGGATGACAAGCGTTAGCAAAGGATGCTTGGATTTTACACTAGTTAAGATAGTAGTTAATAATTTTCAGCCCTGGTTTTATTGCTGAATAGATTTTAAGGTTAGTATTGCCTCTGTCGATAGCAATACCATAAGTTAATCTCGATTAACCCCTAATAGTGACGTTTTCAAATAATTAACTTGATAAAGTTTCAACCTTTACTCCTAAGGGGTAGATCGAAGTAAGCTCATCTACTTAAACATTTTCTGTCGAAGCTTATCTCCTTAGTACCTGGCAATTAATCGTTATCTCTTAAGTCTATTAAGATATTAAAAGATAATATCCATGCAAAGCCAACAATCGTATGTCAAACAATTTGAGAAAACAAAACACTAGCAGATAGACAAATAATGCCAATGCATTCAATTATTAAACACTAAAAACTACCATGAATACCCACGTTAATCCAGATTACATCACTAAGCTAACCCATTACACTCACACCCTAAAGTTTTGTTGGCTTGAAAACTAACAGGGAGCAAACCACGAAGACCCAAGTTACTTATTGTCTCTAAGGCAGATGAGTGTTCTAAAATTTTTCAGCCTTTGGCAAAACATGGTTGCCTTATTCTTTTTACCTTGACATTTTTCTTCATTTTTTAACTGAGTTTAGTTTCAAGAATCCTAATTTTGCCTTGGGAACTAGATGTATATCATGTGTTTAAGTGAAACTAAAGTTTCATAAACTAGAGATCAATTGCCAAGCAACTTGGCATTACTAACCTGCTGGCTTATATTATTTAAGATCCAATTTCTTCATTGGAAAGACAAATTATTCTAGTACAAATTTCACTAAACTAGCAAAGTGTTGGCAAAATTATCATTCCAAGATTAACCGAAGCAAAAAAAATTTAGCGGTTCGGTATGCATGCTTTAACCTACATGGCAAACTAGTGCAAATAAAATGCAAACTGAAATATAAACATGCATGAATGTCATGGCAATTAATGCGAGGCAACACGCCCCCAAACCAAAAGTGTGCATTGTCCTCAATGCATGAGATGATTAACAAAATGAAATGAATGAGTTAAGGGAAGAGGACTCCCCTTCAGAGGGTTCTGGCCGTAAGATGTGAGTCTTTCTCTTGACAAAGCTTCCTCTATTGGGTGCCATGTGCTTCTTTCTCTTCTTTGAAATAGCAGTGGAAGCCTTCACATCATAAAGGACATCATCTATTATTTGCACTGGCTCGGATATAGCAGGGGCTATAGGAGCGACAGAAGAAGCAGGTACAATAGGTGTAGCAGGTGACACGTCGGCCTTGGTAGGTACTTCATCTTTAGATTCTTAAGAGGTCACAGTCTTGGCAGATTCAACTTTAATAGGTGAAACAGGTTCAATGGCATCGGATTGTTGGGACAGAGTGTGAGTAGACTGAGGATTGGCTGACATTCTTTCTGTGGTAAGAAGCTTGGATGGGAACTCAGGAAAAACTGGAAAATGATTGGTAGACATGCCTTCAAGAGTAGCCTTGAGGGCTTTGTCCTAGGCACTGGTATATTGCCAAAGTGTTGTATTCTAGTCCTCTGATTTTTGAAGTTTTTGCAATATGAGTTCTTGGCGCTGATAAATCTGGAAAAGTAATGCCATAGCATCAGATGGCGTTGTTGAGATAGGTTATGTGTTTGGAGGCTTGGCAACATATTTTGTTTTGTGACTTTCTCTTTGTCTTTTTCCTTGGCTTCTCTACCAATCAGTTGGTTCAATAATGCAGGGGTGATGGTTCATTTGCACTTTTGAGTGTTATCAAAATCGAGCTGGGGAACTTTGTACAGGAGATAAATCCTTGTGATTAGTGAAAGGAAAACTAGACTTACATTCCCTTTTGCAGCATATTTGTAGGTCTCGTCCATAATCAGACGCCCTACATTGATTTTCTCTACATCATAATAGAGTGCAATAATGCCATATGTTTCTCAGAGACTATCTCATTGTGCGTAGTTGGCATCAAGTTAGCTTTCAGGAAGTGATTCCAACCCTATGGTTGTGGCTTTAATGCCAATCGTTTTACGGTCCTCTTTCTTTTAGATAAAGTGTTCCACTTTGTTTTTGGTTCACACAGGTTCTTCAAAAGTTGTTGCCTTGTGGCATCATTCATGGAATCCACAAACAGAGCGTTCCTCTCCTGTACCATCTAGTTTAAACAAACCATTAATAAATCCTTCATCAAAACGCATACACGTACCTCTTATAAATAGAAAAAATAAATCTTTAGTGGTGAGATGGGCATAGAACTCGCAGACAATGGTGGAATCCACCTCTCCAGGTGACTGGCAAAAGTTTTCCCATGCATGCTTCCTTACAATGTTCACCACTTCTGATAAGAACCCCAAATTGGGTTTATTCTTAAATTCAAAACCCTTCTCATAGCAAAAGGTTCGTGCGACAAAGTTCTCCTCTTATTTATTTTGGATTTCTTCATTAAAGAAAATCTTAAAAGACGTTGAAGAAGATGCCATTAAAAAGCTTTGGGAGAAATCGAATAAAGGAGAAGAAAATAGTGGTTCTTATTTTCTTGCCTTGTGAGAGAAGATGAAGAGAGGGTGAAGATTGCTAAGGTAAGATTTGGGGTTTAAGTAAGGTAAACAAAAAAAATAATTGAGGTGATTTAATTGGGTGATTAAATGGGGATAATGATGAAGTGTGGCAGTTTAGACGTGTTCAGGAAGTAAGATAATGATGGGTTAAGGGTTTAAGATGAAAGGATGGCGCAAGAAAAAAGGGATAAGGGTAAAAGGATATGGTTGAAATTTAAATTTCAAAGCTTTACCCTAGACAACTAGGGTTTTATCCTGGACTTAGCAAAGATTCACTCCTCTTAGGCCTAACTCATACAAAGTCCAGCTAGTTCATGATGTCGGATTCCTCATGTCAGCCCTAATCTTGGCATACTGCTTGGCAACATAACATGTACCTACACTCACTAAAAGGAAACCTTTCAAAGCAGAAAAAGTAGATAAAAATAAAAAATAAAAAGAATAAAAGAATAAAATACTTAATAAAATAAAAGTAACTAACCTACTATGTGCAAAGATCAAACGATGATGATGAAGTTCACTAAATTTATGCCAGGAGAATAATCTCATTGGCATTCTTTTGATTACCTTCCAAATAATGAATGTTTCAACCTTTGGCCGTTTACCTTAAAAGTTATCCCAGTCTTCAAATCCTTAATATCAACTGCTCCATAACCATAGGGCTTTACAACATCGAATGGTCCCGACTACATGGACTTATGCTTTCCTGGAAATAGCTTCAATCTTGTGTTGAAATACAAAACTCTTTGGCCAACTTCAAACTTCCTTGGTAATATTCTGTTGTTGTGCCATTTTTTTGTTCGTTCTTTATACAGTTTGGCATTCTCATAGGCTTGAGCCCTAAATTCTTTCAACTCATTCATGCCTAGTAGGTGTTTCTTTCCAACACCCATCCATTCCAAATTAAGCTTCTTGGTTGCCCAATAAGCTCAGTGTTCCAACTCTATTGGCAAATGACATGTCTTCCCAAAAATGAGCCTATATAGATAAGGTTCCTAAATAGTCTTAAAAGCTATTCTGTATGCCCAAAAGGAGTCGTCTAGCCTCAAGGACCAGTCTTTCCTTATTGGGTTTACATTTTTCTCTAAAATGTTCTTAATCTTCTTGTTCGAGATCTCCGCTTGGTCATTCATTTGGGGATGGTAGGCCGTGACAATTCTTTGCTGGATTCTATACCTACACAGAGCTTTAGTAATTAAATTACATTTAAAGTGAGTACCTTCATCATGAATGATAGCTCTGGGGGCGCTGAATCTCATAAAGGTATGCTTGTGTAGAAATTTGGCAATAGCATTGGCATCGTTTTTCAGTAGAGCTACAGCTTCAAACCATTTCAAAAGGTAGTTAACAGCTACAAGGATGTATAGGTTTCCAAATGATGGAGGAAAGGGAACCATGAAGTCTATTCCTCACACATCGAACAACTCTACGGGCATAATGCTTTGTAGTGGTAATTGATGTCTGCTGGAGATGTTTCCCGTCCACTGGCATCGATCACATGCCTTGGCAAAATAGTGGGCATCCTTGAATAACGTAGGCCAAAAGAATATTGACTGTAGCACTTTGGCCGATGTCTTTATCCCAACAAAATGGCCTCTATACAGTGTTGTATGGCAGAGTTGAAGAATATTGTGTTGTTCATCCTCTAGCACACAATGACGTATTACTTGGTCAGCATACTACTTGAACAAAAATGGCTCATCCCAATAATATTGCCGAACATCTTGCAGGAATCATTTTTGGGCATTACTTGCCAGATCCGGTGGCAAAATATTACTGACCAGGTAATTGACACTGTCAGCATACCATGGCATAGAATTGACTGCAAGCAAGTATTCATCGAGGAATTCATCCCTTATGGTAGTAGCTTTGCCATCTTCAAGATGGTGCTCTAATCGCGATAGATGGTCAGCTACCAAGTTCTCACTCTCTTTCTTATCTCGGATCTAGAGATTAAATTCTTACAGCAAGAGTGTCCATCGGGTCAGTCTGAGCTTGGCATTCTTCTTTGCCAAGATATACTTTAATATCGAATGGTCTATGTACACCACAACTTTATTACCTACCAAGTAAGATCTGAATTTGTCAAACGCAAAGACAACCGCGAGAAAAACCTTCTCAGTTGTGGTGTAATTAAGTTGGGCCTCATTTAATGTTCAACTAGCATAATAGATGGTATAGAAAATGTTGCCTCGCCTCCGTCCTAACACGGCTCTAGGGGCATAGTTACTGGTATCGCACATGAGCCCAAATGGGTCATTCTAATTTGGTGCTACGACAATTGGGGCATTAATCAGCATGTCTTTTAATTCTTGGAACACTTTTAAACAAGAATCATCAAATGCAAAAGCGGTATTTTGTTTCAAGAGCAAACATAAAGGTTTGGAAATTTTTGAAAAATCTTTAATAAAACGTCGATAAAACCTGCATGTCCCAAAAAACTTCTGATACCTGCAACGCTTGTGGATGGTGGCAATTGTTTGATTACCTCTACTTTTGCTTTGTCTACTACCAATCCTCTCTTGGTCACTTTATGTCCAAGAACTATGCCCTCCTTCACTATGAAGTGGCATTTCTCCCAGTTCAAGACCAGGTTGGTTTCAATACACCTCCGTAAAACAAGCTCTAAACTTTGAAGGCATTCCTCGTAAGTTTTGCCAAAGACTGAGAAGTCATCCATGAAGACTTCTAAATTGTTTTCGTTTATGTCAGAGAAAATCAACATCATGCAATGTTGAAATATTGCTAGAGTATTACACAATCCAAAGGGTACTCTTCTAAAAATGAATGTCCCATATGAACAAGTGAACGTAGTTTGCTCATAATTTTCTAGAGCGATGGCAATCTGATTGTAGCCCGAGTAGTCATCAAATAAGCAATAATATACCTTACATGCTAACCTATCTAGCATATGATCGATGAAAGGCAGTGGAAATGGTGTTTTCGGGTGGCATTATTTAACTTCCTATAATTCATACACAATCTCAAACCTGTGATGGTTTGTGAGGGGATCAACTCATATTTGTTACTTTGAACCACGGTCATTCCACCCTTCTTGGGCACTCATTGCACCGGGCTGACCTACGAGCTATCAGAAATAGAATAAATCATCCCAACATCTAGGCACTTGATGACTTATTTCTTGACTACCTTCTTCATACTCGGGTTCAATTTCTTCTGGGACTTGACCGTTTTCCATGGTAATCTTCAAGAATAATGTTATGCATACAAATAGTCGGGCTTATTCCTTGAATATCTGCTAAGGTCTATCCCAAGGCTTGCTTGAAAGTGCCCATTGTTTTCAGTAATCTTCTTTTCTAGTCATTAGTTAGTCAGCTGCAATAATTACTGGCAAAGTAAAGTTGTTACCTAAGTAAGCATATTTGAGGTGTTTTGGCAAATGTCTCATTTCCAGTTTTAGTGGCTCCTCAATAGATGGTTTAGGTGCCTTGATTTCTCTGCCAGCCAACTCCAATGGATCAGGTTTCCTGAAATAACTCATGACTTTATTCTCCAAGGTTGGTTCTTTAGATTCTTCACTTGTCTTTTCTTTATCATCTAGTTCTCTGGCATCATCATCAGGATCTTAGAAAATCTGTGCCATATCCATATTAAAAATGAACTCCATCATCCCAATAGCTTGGATTTCTCAAGTTCATCTGCGTACTTAAAAGCTTGAAAAACATTAAACGTAATTTGTTGGTCATTCATGTCATAGTCAGATCACCTTTTTGAACATCAATTAAGGTCTTACCTATGGCAAGGAATGTTCTTCCCAATATAATTGGGGCATGAACATCCTCCTTATATTCTAAAATGATAAAATCAAATGATAACATAAATTTATCTACCTTTACCAACACATCCTCAATCTTACCTTTAAGATGGACAAAAGATCGATCTGCCAGCTAAAATGTTATTGTGGTAGGCCTTGCTTCAATTCCAAGTTTCCTAAAAACTAACATTGGCATCAAATCGATGCTGGCTCTAAGGTCACACAGTGCCTTTCCCATGAATCTATTGCCAATGGTGCAAGGAATAGTGAAACTTCCCAGATCTTGCAGTTTTGGTGGCAATCAATTGAGTATCATTGCACTGTAACCCTTAGTGAGAGCGACGGTCTCGAAGTCACCCAATCTCCTCTTTTTAGACAAGATGTCCTTCATGAATTTGACATAGTTGGGCATTTGCTTGAGAGCTTCCACTAATGGTATATTAATTTGCAATTGTTTAAGAACTTCCAAGAAGTGCTTAAAATGTTGGTCTTGCTTTGTTTCTGTAGCCTTTGTGAAAAAGGTAGTGGTGGGTAGGCAAATGCTGGCTATACTGGTTTTGCCAAGGTAGTGTTAGCATCAGATTGAGGTCTGGTATTTTCAGTACTCGCCTCTTTTTTCTCTTTTTCTTTGGATTTATCTGTTGGCACCAACTTCTCGTCCTGGCAATTAATTGAATGCTTGACATGTGTGTCATTCTTACATTGCTTTTCACTCCGCAAAGTGACTGTTTTGCACTGTTCTCTCCCTTTTTGTCGAGCATCCTCTGTATCGCTTGGTAAATTCCCCTAGGGTCTATTGTTGAGTGCATCGGTAATCTTCCCTATTTGAACTTCCAGGTTTCGCATAGATGCTGCTAAACTTTAAACAGTTGCATTATTTCTCTCCATGTACTCGATCAAATAATTCCCCTGGGTAGATCTCTGCCCTTGATTGAAATTATTTGGTGCTTTCTGTGGCATCACATTTTGATTGAATCCTGACGGTGCATTGTTGCTTTCACGTTGGGCATTAAATTAGTTACCGCCTTAGTTTGCCCAGGAAAAGTTTGGATGCTACTTCCAACCTACATTGTAAGTATTGGCATGGGGTTAAAATTACGATTGAAATTTCTAACAAAATTTACCGACTCAGAGTTTGTTGGGCATTCATTAACCTTATGATCTTCTCCCCAAACTGTGCAAAATGGTTCCAATGCCTTTACTTCTCGAGTATCAGTGGGTTTTTGCATTATTTTCACTATATTAGTTAGGTTGGAAATTTGAGCATTGATTGATGATAATGCATCAAGCTCTAATTTTCCAGCAACTTGAAACATCCCTTTCCCGATTTGGTAGGAATCCAGGTCGAAAAGCATTATCGATGAATAATACAATGATCGGTTTATTAATTTTGATGACTTGAACTATAAGCAGCTAATTAACGACGTTGATTCGATACAATGAATGACTGTAATCAATGTAAACTTAGTCATATTATAATCAGAGGGTCATTTGGAGCGTTATATGCATTTAGGGACTGAAATTATAATTTTATAAAATTTCAAGGACTTATCAATAATTAGGGTTACCAATGTGAAATTCAATGCATGTCTTACTTATAAATTTTCAATGAATTCAGAATTCAATTACTCCTTCAATTAAGCCTTACAAAATTCAATGATCATTTTGCAAGATTTTAAAACTATATAACTAACTTTAACTAACTCACATGTATCGGTACCGATACTCATGAGGCCGTACCAGTACGCCCTTAAAATAATTTTTTTCGAACTTGAATCTAGTATCGGTACACAATATGATGTATCGGTACGAGGATTCGATGCTCTTCGTATCGGTACGGGTCCATCACCGTACCGGTACGCTAACCTTAAATTCCCAAATTGAGTCGTTAATAGGTATCAGTACGCCACCACCAGTACCGATACCCTTGCTAGGGTAAAATTCCAGAATTAATTTGGTGTACCAGTACCACTGTAGCAAGTATTGGTACGCCTTGATTTACAAAACCAAAATTGTATGCTTGTACCGATACGACTCTACCCGTACCGATACGCCTGGGTTAACATTTCCCATAATTGCTTATCAGTATCGATATGACACCACCCATACTGGTATGCCTGGGTCTGTAATGACATTTCATGTCTAGTTTTTAGTCAAACTAGGGGCTTTAATCTTGTCAATGTTTACCAAATTTTACCAGCAAACTAATAAACATCAAATCTAAATGCATGCCAAATTTCATGTCAATATGGATCCATTTACTATGTTTTCACTTATTAGAGCATTTTAGGCCATCTTACCTATTATGCCAAAACACTATCATACCATACTTTGCATTTTAACCCAACATGGTGCACCATATGTACATACAAAATAGGGCTAAACTAACATGTCTAGACCCTATGCCACCATACTAGGAGTTCAAGGCTAGGTTCACATTACTTTAGCTTGTGTAGCTTGCTTCAAAAATTCGCCTAGCTCCGATCCTTGATTCGACACACTTTTAACTTGAAAATGTATGGAAATGAGATGTGTTAGGCTTATATAGCCTAGTGAGGTAGTCAGCAACAATAACATGTATACTAATAACATCAATAACATGTATATCAATGTAAATGCATCTCAAATCATGTTTTAACAATAATTTCAATAACTTAATTCCTTGGATCGATGTGTGAATGTGGATACGCAAATTCCCAACCAACATCGCCAACAATAAATAGTCAATATCCTCCAACATAACCAATAAGACCAAAACTAACACATCTCGCCAACATCGCCAAATAGAGCCTTAACTCAAGGACCATATCAATATCAATAACGGTAGCGATGACAATAACAATATACAATGATCAACATGGTCTTTCTCAATGTTCCAATGACATCAATGTAATGATTCAATAATCTTTATATCAATGCAATAAGCTTACCCAAGCTTACCAATAGTACCTCATATGAGGTTTCGAGGTAACCATACCTTGAAATCATGGATGGAAATGCAAAAGACAACATCAATGAAATTGGGAAAGACACCTAGCCAATCTCTAGACTCCAACTACACTCATCGATGCTTCCGAAGCTTGTAGGACTTTTGGATGACAATCCCCTTATTCTTCGACTTATTAGAGTTTGGTGGATTTGGTGATTCTTCACCTTGATTCTCTTGAGCTACAAGGAAATAAAAATCACAAGGATTTCATCATCGATAATAGATTCATAGCAACTTATTAGCTATAAAAAACAATAATGAATAGATTATGATATCCTTAGAGAATTTCTAGGGTTTCTTGATTCTTGAATATGAAGTTTAAACGTGGATTTGGCCATGGAATCAATAGGACAATAAGATATTATAGCTTACCTGGTCAATATCTATAACCTAGGATTAAGGAACTTGAGAAAATCAAAGCTTAAGTTATCTTCCAACGGAGGTGTGTGCTTGGCTTGGTTAGAGAAAGAAGATGAAGGAGCTACTAGCTTGCAAAATCCAACCGGTAAGTTATCTTTTATTTCTTTCTTTTTAATTTCCAAAGGCCAAAGCTTGCCCCTAAACTTTTAATTTTCACAATTTAGTCACTAGATCAAGTTTCAATGTTTACCATAAGATCCTTACTCAATATCAATACTTAATTAGGGTTCAATAATCTAATAATTGACCACTTGGTCAAAAGTCAATTGTAACCCCTTGACCCGGCCTAGACGAAAGACCAAGCCGAGCGAGCTACATTAGGGTTTGCTGAGACAAACCCTAAAGATACGCAATTGAAATGATCCATTTTTTCTTTTTATCTTATCTAAATGCATATTTAGGCCCAAAGGTGATCATCCAAGTTGTGGTTAAAGGTACAGCTCAATTGTGCGTCAATTTGACATCTAATTGCCCGATTTCGCTTCATATGGACTAATACGTAATTTCTAGACTTTAAAGACTTTTACCAAATTAAGGTTACCAATTCTCAGTTAGTCATATTCCATGCCTTCATGTTTAAACTCATCTCAAATTAACCATTCAAACTCATTTAATTGTACCTTTACGAAATAGGGACCAAAATGCAAAGAATTCAAACATCAGAAAACATCTCAACAGATTTAACGGTCAGCGCATCGGTACAGGTGTCCACTATATCGAAATGGCACTAAAAGACAAAGGCGTACCGATATAGTCCTCAAGCGTATTAGTACGGTATTGTATATTTTGAAAACTCAAATTCTAGTAGCCATTGACCGTATCGAAACGGTATACTTCGTACCAACACCTTCACTATTTCCCAGCTATACGTACCGATATGGTTACCAGGTGTATCAGTATGCCTAGGCTATTTTGAGCATTTTGAGCCAAAACAAATCCTTGCGTACCGAAACCTTGAGGTGCGTACCGGTACTGTGAGACCTGTAATGACCTCTAGGTCCAACATATGACACTTTGGCTCATTTCAAACCACTCTATCTCTAATCTAAACATCATACAACATCAAGATCATGCTTAAGCAACAACATAACATCATCAAAAGCCGTTCTAGCTTTTCTAGCATACACAAGCATTCAAATCTAGATGCATGCTTCCTAGTCCACTTTCAAAATCATTAAAGCAACCATATCACAACCACTTTAATACTTATTAAACCAACAAACAAAACTTGAAACAACAGGGAGTTCACCAAAACCTTTCCCAAAAACCTCAAATGACACATTGCCATTATTACTACTTATCAATGTTCCAAATCGTACTTTGAAAACTAGTCTTGGGAACTCCTTTCCTTGCTTCCCCGCCACCTCAAACTCAAATCTCTACATTGATGGAAAAGAAAGCGTAAGTACACTAGGCTTAGTGAGGGATGTTTAAACAACAACCATCATCAATGCAAGTTAAACCATTTTACATAACTTTGTAAACCACTTTCAAAACTCTTTGAAAACATCATCATAGCATCATGCCTTATCAAAACCATGCACTTAACATTTCCAAAACAACATATTAATCTATATGCAACATGTATTATGGATTCAACAGCAAAGTCTCATTTGCTACCCTCAATTTAAGCTTTCCAGTGCATACTACCAATGCAATGCTTAAAGAGTAAAACATGTTTAAATCACATTAAACAACATAATCCATCTCATGATACATAAACAATTGCATTGGTTTACAACTGATCATTTACCAAGTTTCCCTTTATAAAACGTAACATTGGATACACAGATTCAACAAGTGTTCCCACAACACTTAACAAACAATCTACCGGTAACACAAGGTTCAAAAACGGAAGTATTCGGTACACATAAACCCCTCCACTGTTGTGACACTCGTGGTAGAGTATTCAGTACACATAAACCCCACAACACCACTCATCGGTACGATGTTTAATCCACTAACGAGAGTTTTCGGTACTATATATCCTCTCGATCGTTATGGTACTTGGATGAAGTATTCAGTACACCGTATAAATCCCTCGACAACTAAAGTGCCTTTTTATAGTGCAATATCAATCCTATGGTCGGCCAACTATATCCGATTTCATTTACAAACCTTTTCATAACATCATTTGCCAATATAATTCATTTTAACATTAATAACTCATTGTTTTCATATGCATTATCAAAATCATTTAACCAATGCAATAAACCTTGCATTAACCAATGTTCATAAACATTAACAAATCATGCATTATTCACAAATGCTACAACATCATTTTGCAACCAATTTCCAGCATTAAATTATGCTCAAAACATGCATATACAATGAGTAACTAAACCATGCAAAACAAGTTCATCAAACTATTAGCCAAACTGAGTTCGAGAGAGAATTCATCCTTTACTTACTTCTGAGCTTATACCATCGTTTCAAGATCGATCTAAACTCCTAAACACAACTTTTAAACCTTTGCAAAGTTAAAAACACGATTCCACTCACCGACTTGCAAAGCCTCACTTGCCGATGCAACAACCACGTCTCCAAAGCTTTTGAACCCAACGTTCAAGCTTGAGGTCCAATTCCCCCTACTTTTATCCACACAAAATAGAGGTACAATGCATCAAAATGAAATCAACATCACAACAACACTAAACCTCAACATCCTTTATCCAAATTCCCTCCACAACACCCAAAACCAGCAACAAAATTCTTCCAAACTTAACCCAGCCACAATCTAACATTTCAACACATCGATTAACATTAATCATCATCTAAAAACATAACTCTAACATCCTTACATCTCCAGCAAACAATTAACCACCACAACTCCTCAAAAACATATAACTAGCAACCTAGAAAATTAGAGATTCACATAGTTTCGGGATTCCAATGTTAAAACCCTTCTATTAACATTATTCAACATCAAAATTATGATGAAAACCAATCAAGAACCCAGCAAAACAGAATCTATACGAAAATCACTTAATCATCTCAATTAAACCTTGATTTAACCAAATTTCATAATTAAATCATCAAAACTTATTAGAAAACATTAATCAAGGATCAAATACTTGGGAATTTCAATAAATAACCAATCATTAGAGGAGAAGAATGAACCTTACCTCTAATGAGTGAATTTCCTCTCAATTGGATGTTTTAGATCTTGAAAACAAATAAATTCAATGAAGTTTTGCAATGCAAGATTAAAGAACCAATTAAGAAACATGAGTTTAAGAAATCAAGTAGTACCTCGAATTTTTGGATGAAAAAGTGAGTGTTTGGCTGAAGAACTTTGAGAGAAAAGTTTAGGAGAAAAAGTTACGTCAATTTTTGGTTTTAAGAAAATAACTACCTTTTTTGTTAATCGGCCTTTTAATTATTCAATTTAAAACTCTTTTAAAATAATCCCATTTGAGAGAAAAGTCTGATAAAACATTTAGGTAAAATAGCTCCTTAAAGATTCTAAGTTTTGACTCTTTTTTTTTAAAACAGTCAATAATAAAATAGTTTTCATTCTTTACATTTTGGTCACTAGCCAAAATGTCCAATTTCCAAAATCCATTTTCCAAAACTGACTTTACCAAAAATATCCACGTATTAAATAATGATTTTTAGATATTTTCCCATATTTTTCTTGCACCAAAATCATTTATTCTGATTTTAATCCCAAATTCGACTCGAATCTCTAATTCCAGCCCATTGGACCGTCTAAATCAATTGGCAAACTCCTAGGCCCAAAATCGAGACGTTACATCAATGCTACAGTTTGACACTTCGATGCGAAATTTTTGGTTGCCAGAATTAAATTCTGACTAGGGTGTTACACAACTTTTGTCCCGGTTTACAGTCTGGCAGTAGGATATTGGAGATCATTGGTGGCAATCCTTTCGAGGATGTCAAATGCATCCGTGTAATTCTTTTCTAGCTATGAACCATTTGCCGAAGCATCAACAACAGTCCTGGCATGAGCATTGAGTCCATATAAAATGTCTCCATTTGGTTCTAAGTAGGAAATCTATGCATGAGACATCTCCTTAACAGGTCCTTAAAATTCTCCCAGGCATCATAAAGAGTCTCATCATTAGCCTGCCTAAAAGTAATGATTTCACTCCGCGTCTTGGCATTAAGTTTAGGTGGTTAGAATCTCAAAATAAACTTCTGGCATAATTCTGCCCACGAGTTAACTAAACCAGGTGGCAAAGAACTGAGCCACGTTTTTGCTCTGTCTCTTAAAGAAAATAAGAACAGTCTTAACTTCATTGTTTCTTCAGCTACACCAGGTTGTTGAAATAGTTGGCAAACCTCCATGAATTGCTTCAAGTGTTGCCTTGGGTCTTTAGTAAGCGATCCATCAAATTGACCTACATTCAATAGTGTCTGAATCATTACTAGTTTAAAATTAACTTCATTTACCTCTGGACCAATTAGCCCTGAAATCAAATTGCCCATATTTGGTGCCAAGTGTTCCCTAATAGGTCTTTCTTCAAGAATTTCTGCAGCGACCACAGTGTAGGTGGTATCTTATTATTTATCGATGGATTCTCCTCATTGTTTATGACACCATCCCCTCTATTTCCATTACGAGCCATTTCTTTAAGTTTTCTCTTTAATTTGCGTAAGGTTCTTTCAATTTCTAGGTCGTATAGCCAATCTTCTTCCACAGTACGGCTCCTGGTCATACACCAAGCAAAAAAATGAGTAAAATAAAAAAAGCAAAAATCAAAACAGTAAATTTTCTTCTAATCCCCTACAATGGCGCCAAAACTTGTCGACTTTGCTAACACTTGGCAAAATATTGAAGATTCAGTATAAATATACAAGTAAATAATGCCAAGAGTAAGTCTTTGTGCGTGCAAGTATACACGGTCAGCAAGTAATACATCAATAAGCTAGGTATCGTATCCACAAGGATTGTCCAAAAATTAAATGCCATGATGCTTTGCTTGTGAATAGGAACAAATGAGTTTGAATGGGATCTTGGATTTTGATTTTAGAAAATAAATTAAGAAAGATGCAGCAAAAGTGCATATAGGTTGGCAAATAAATGTATTTAAATGGATGACAATCGTTGGCAAGAGATGCCTAGATTTTACACTAGTTAAGATAGTAGTTAATAATTTCAAGCCTTGCTTTTATTGCCGAGCAGATTTTAAGGTTAGTATTGCCTCTGTCGATAGTAATACCCTAAGTTAATCTCGATTAATCCCTATATGTCTATAGTGAAGTTTTTCAAACAATTAACTTGATGAAGTTTCAATCTTTACTCCTAAGGGGTAGATCGAAGTAAGCTCATCTACTTGAACATCTTCTGTCGAAGCTTCTTTCTTTAGTACCTGAAAATTAATCGTTATCTCAAAAGTCTGTTAAGATATTAACGGATAATATGCATGCAATGGCAATATTCGTATGGCAAACAATTTAAGAAAACAAAGCACTAGCAGATAGACTAATATTGCCAAGGCATTCAATTATTAAACACTGGAAACTAACTAAACATTTATCGCAAAAACATCCCCAGCCAACTTAAAAGAAATTAGTTCATGGTTGGACAAATATAGTATCTTAACATCACCATTTAAAATAAATTTAAACTAAGAGAATGGGTAAAGAAGGAGGTCCGTCGATGCAGCCCTTCAATGGCTCCAGAGCTCCCAGTCTAAACTTGGTCGAACCACAGTCTGTCATCTAGCTTTCTTTTTCACCACGTTATAGCCTTTTTTAGCTCATAGATCAACTTCTTTTAAATAGGCACTTGTGGAAACCCTAGAACGGATTTGAAATTTGAATTTTGATTACACACAAGGATAGGCGTGTTATCCTCTTTTGAATTTTAAGGCTGGCGTGTATTTGGTTCAACGGCTCCTTTGACCGGGCATCGGACATCATTTCTTTGCCAACCTAGCTTGGTAATTTTTGGTCCAACTTTGCCAACTGTAACTTGGCAATTCTCTTATGCTTTTTTGGCTTCATGCTCCTGCGCTTCTCTGCCAAGCTTGCCTTGCTCCTTACCTACATCAAAACCAACAAAACAACCCTTCACCTTGGCAAAATAAACAACTCCTAACTTCTTAATGTAAATGCATGATTTTACTAACTAAATGCACGAATATACACCTAAAGACAAGTAAAGGCATGGCAATATATGCATAAAAAATTGTACTACTGAGGAGTTAACATGGGATCAAACAAGCTTTGCGCGATTGATATCATGAGTTACGCTCCTTTTTGCTTTCATCTGAATTCAACAACTTTGTTGCCGATGTATCATTGTTCACTTTCCATAACCAAGGTATCATTATCTATCCCTTTATTTACTTCGATGATATTATTGTCACTGGTAAGTTCTCTTCTGTTACTACTCGATTCATCCAGCAACTGTTTGTCTACTTCTCATTGAAGAATCTTGGTACATTACATTACTTCCTCGGTGTTGAAGTTGTTCCTCATCCTGATGGATTGTTCCTAGGCTAATGCAAGTATATTATTGACCTTCTTCACAAAACATAGATGACTGCTACGAAATCGATCTCTATGCCTATGTCTATATCAGCTACTTTTACCTTGCATTCGGGTACCTTTGCCTGATACAACTACTTATTGCACCGATGTTGGAAGTCTCTAATATCTATCCTTAACTCGCCTCGACATTAGTTATGTCATTAACAAGCTCTCTCAATTCATGCATCAATCCATAGATGAGCATTGAATTGTTGTCAAAAGGGTGTTACGCTATCTCTTTGGAACCTTGGATCATGGTGTCACTCTTCACCGTAATTCTCCTATTAATCTCCATGTCTTTTCTGACGTTAACTGGGTTGGTAACAAAGATGATTTCACTTCTACAACTGTTTACATTGTCTATTTTGGCTGCGATCTCATGTCTTGGAGCTCTAAGAAACAGAAAACTATTGCTCAATTTTCAACTATGGTTGAATATCGCTCTGAGACTAAATATCGCTCTGATACCATGTGAAAAGAGAATTACAATAGACTGTAAAGGACTTTGTGTTTCTATTCATATTTTAATCTCAACCATGAGCAACATATTTATATACAGCAGAGTTTCTAACTAACAGTGGAGTATTCAAATACAATGGATAAGATAAGAAAATATTGTTGCAAAGATTAAAGAGAATCACAACAACATTTGAAATTAAGGAGGTTGTGGTATTATCCTATCAAAATCTTAAGAAGGCACGTATGAGTAAGCACTTTTGGTATTTTTAACTTTTTCATAGGCAAATAACATTGTTAAAAGCGAAAAATGAATAAAAAAATAATGAAAACTTAAACAAATTTTGTCAAAAAAATTACTCATAATACATAAGTTAGCATGGTCACAAGCACACAATGAATGTACGTGAAAATATTTTTAGAAACAATTTCTATCTAGGGGATGAGAGAGAATATTTTTTTCTCCTAATGAGTATTGAACTCATACCCTAAGGGAGGGAAGGGTGTCAACTAAGAGCTTTTAACCTCCTACTCGAGAGATTGTTGACAAATGCACGTGAAAATGTTATATTTAAGCACTTGAAGAAACGTATATATTTTCAATGTGGCATTTAGTATTTTCAAAACCCAAACAATGAAAAGATATTAGTTTCTTTAAGTGCTTAAATATAACATTCTCACATACTCATCGAGTAATTGAAGACAAGACCCATACACGCACATCGTTGTTGCTTAACTTGTGATCGTGTGATATTTTTTTGATAAAATTTTATTTACTTTTTCTATTGTTATTTTTTATTCATTTTCGTCCTTAACATTGTTATCTGCATGTTTAAAACACCAAAAGCACTTTTTTTAGACACACTTTCCCTAGATTTTGTCATGTAAGCAAAGACTTCCTACAAAACTCGTCTTTGCGAAATGTTTATAAATTGGATCATTTTGTAAATTAATATTTTACAAGTGTATTTTCATAATTAATTTTTAATTTGCTATTTTGGGTAAATAATGCCTAAAGGATATGACATTGTATTGAATATGTTGGAAAAGATTTTACTTTTTTTCCGTTTTTACTATCTTTTATATAGTAATTAATATTCGAGATTCGTGTTTATTTCTACTAATAATGGTAATATTCAAGATTGATAATTATTTTTATTAATAATGTTATTATCAAGATTCAATCTTAGATTTTTTTTACTTGATAGTGCAATGTTCCTTATCAAAGAAACTAACACTTGGTTTAGATTTTACTTTAGAAAAATAAAAATAATTATTGAAAAATTCATAAATTAAAATTTTATAAAAATAAATATGGAATGTTATGAAAAATCATAAAATAATTATATAGAATTTATTAAAAATTATTAAAATAAAAATATCAAAAAATAAAAAACATCAAAGTATTAAATTTTAATTTTGAAATATTATAGAGACTTCTAACATATTAAATAATTTTACAATTTTTTAATATTTTTTTATAATTTTATATTTTTTATGATTTTAGGTAATTATTTTATATTCTTTAAATAATTTTAAATTTTAAATTAATACCTTCTTTATTTTAAAATTTAAAAATGCTCTCGTGAAATAAAATTATCAATTAAGCCCCTAATTAACAAAACAAACCCTTATTAAGCACCTCATACATATAACATACGTTCATCGTTTTCTATGTTAATTGTCACATATTTTTTTGTATCAGTTGTTACGTCACCATTTAACGAATTGTTAAAAGTGTTGATAAAAGAGTTCAATTGATTGCAATTCATAACTCAAAGAGTTTAATCGGGATTTTTTTTTATTATTTTTCTATGATGCTTTTACTACTTAACGGGTATTTTTGCCCACATAATGTAGTAAGATTTTTTTATTTCATAAAATGAGATGATTGTTTTTTTATTTCGTGAAATACAGATGTTTAAACATTAAGTTAGAAATCACCTGAAAGACACGATGATTTTAGGCAAATTTGTAAAGGGAAGTCACCTAAAAATCCCAAAGATTTCAGGTAAACCATTTCCAATTTTCTTTGTTATTGTTCAAAAATCTCTAGTTCGTGAAATAAAAAAACACAAACTCAACTTCATAAAATAAAAAATCTCAGAACATTATCTTGGAAATATTTCTCTACTTAACCCTTTTTTATCACTTTGGTGGGTATTTTGCAAAGATAATGTTCTGCATTTTTTATTTTTTTGAAATGGGGACGCTTTATGATTATTTCGTGAAATTGAATAATTTTACAGTAAAATTGGAAGTCGTCGAGAAGTACAAGAGATTTTGTAAAGACATCGGGAAATTCAAGCGACTTCAATACAATTTTTCTGCCAGAAACACCAGTTGCATATATTCATGAGAAGGAAAAGTCGCCTTCTCTTCCCGATGACATCAAATCTTTAAAAAACAACACCCTATAGTCATTAAGATTTTCTGACAACTTCTAGTTCAACTATAGTCAGATCTCTAGATCGTGAAGTAAAAACTCACTCACCTGAAATAAAATTTTCAGCACATTAACTGGGAAAATTTCTCACTTTGTTCATTATTCAAGATTTAGTTAAGATTATTATGATTATTAACCAAAAAATAAATGAATCTTTAAAATTTTAATAGAGTGATTATTTGATTCATAAATTGTGTAAAAAATGCATAATCATTTTCTATTTAAACTATAAAATCTAAAATTTAAGGGTTCATTTGGTTTTAGAAAATATTTTATATTTTTGTTTTTTATTTTTATTTTTAGAAAATAATTTTCATTTTTTAGTTTTCTAAAAATTAAAAAACATGCTTGGTTAATAGGATGAAAACTTGTTTTCAAAAATGAAAATAGTGAAAATGTTTTAGTATCTAGCTTTTCAAAATAGAAATAAAAAAATAATTATTAAATAATTAAAATAAAATATAGTTAGAAAATATAATAATAATAAATAAATAAAAAAAATATGAGTAGATAAACTAAAGTTCTTAAAAAATGACATTAGTATGATTAGAACCCGGATTAAAATGAAGTTAAAATTATAAAACACTTATTTTCATATTTTCCACTTTCTCAAAATATTTTCAATGAAAATATATTTTTTATGTTTCAAATTTTTACTTAATTTTGTTTTTATTTTCTAAAAATAATTTTCTTATTTTACAATCAAAAACGTTTTCTTCACCGTTTTCATTTTTCAAAAAATAAAAATAAAAACGAACTTCATCCTCTAGAATCAAACAGATCCTAAATTTCTAACTGTAAAATTCTGAACTTGGATATAAATCTAAATTCTACAGTCTAAAATATAAATCTTAAAATAAAAAAATGTACATATCAAATAATTTTCTATTTCAGTAATACTGAGTGATAATCCATGTAACATTCCACTTCTACTTCATAATTTATATAGACACATAACCCCCATGCTTTAGCTGCACAGACCGTTTGGTTGCAATTATCATCACCTTTTGTTTCTCTTTCAACATTATTTATCAAAATCTAAAGCCATAATCAGACAGAAGTGCAAACTTTGTCCATCTGGTCTGAATTTAAGCTCCAGTTTTTAAAACATACATACCAGTCCTTATAATAATATTGCTAGCTGTCTTAGCAGATAATAAAGGTGGTGACAGTGGAAGTTAAACTAACTAATACTCCATTATAACCGTAGATTAATGGCCCTTTGACGTGATTAGGGAACAAACTCATGTTTTGTTGTCACAAATTGTTTTAAAGAAAAAGCGAAACAATAACTCCACATATAATGTGGAAAAGGAAAAGAAAGGTCTTAGAATATATAAACAGTGACGCTGCACATCCTATCATACATTTTTTTTAAAAGAGAGTAATTGCCGCACGGCTACAGATAAGTTTGTCATCGTCTGTTTTTCTACAAATTTAAAAAAAAATAAAAAACAGAGATCACATGGGGATTGATGAACAGTTAGAATCATGTAGAGAACCAAAATGAAAACATCTTCTTCCAATCATTTCTCCTCTTTCAATCATTGTTTTATTGAACCTAGAAAGATGGGGGTATATTTATATTGTTGGTTTTTCTTTTTAAAGGAACACCATTACTGATAAAGCTGATAATGGTTAAAAATGGAGCATGCACAGATGATGAATTAATTTTCAACACCTAAAATAAGATTTGATTTCGAGTATTTTGTTATCTTGAAGCCGCCCAAAGATTATGTAATCCAGCTGCAGTTCCAATCATGAGTAGCAGCAGTGTATATTTAGTACCAACCCTAAAAATCAGAAAAACCCATTGACCAACCAACACAGATCTCCACTTGCTTGTATGCTATGCTTCCATACCCCAATCAACAATGATTGGATTCACACAAATCTGCTCGGCTGCAACCTGCAGAGAATCACAGAGTTTGGATCCTTCATACAATCACTTCCATCTAACAGAAGACATATAGGAAGCCATAAAACTTGCAAAACCAATTCCATCAGTAAACGTTGCAAATATAAAAAAAAAATCAACAAAAATGACATGAAGCAGTCATGAAACAAGGGGACAAAGCATTTCCATTCGCTAAGAGTAATGTCAACATATGTATAGGTAAGACCAATTCCATGGTAATACAACATACAAAAATGTCTAACGGAATACAGCATCAAGAAACAAAAATCACCCATTTCTCTGCAATCTCTGTCTCAACATGGGAATTTGGAATTTTCAATTTTGGAGCACATACAAGACAACCACCACGAGAAAAGGAGTAAGGGGAGATTTCAAATGTCAGCAAGCTTCCGCAGAAAAGCACGATTCCTTACCAAGGTAATCTACGAGAAGCAATATACCATCATCTACATGGACCTTCAGCCACAGCATTCCCCACTACCTGCACTAACACAAAAATTGTAAACTTTGCAGTCAAAAATAGATGCACTTATTTACTGCATCGGAAAACTGCACTATCAGTGTACATGGGTAGTTGGGTTATAAGGAACTAATGTATTAGACTAAAGAAGTAAGCAACAAAATTAAAAAAACGTCAAAAGGTTCTAACAAGAGATACAAGAAAAGCAAATATACGAATGTATATACAAACAGATTATGCTCATTTCATAGATGGTACTCAGTAAAGTTACTTAGCAGATTCAAAATTCTGTCAGGGAATTGGTACGGTTTTTATGTGCAACTCATCAATCCAAATAGTAGTTCACAGGTTAGATTACTCTAAATTGATGAATGTAAAAATTACTTAGCAGAAGAATAATTCAACACTGATAAAAGATTATTAGCAAATAGTCATAGTGACCACATAAATAGGATGATGTATTACCCGAGCACAAGATATCTCCTTGTACAATTAGTAATTGGAAGCCATGTCATCATCATTCTGCGATTCTACGCTTTTTTGTCTTTTTAATGTGATTATTGTAGCTCAAGGGAGTTGCTCCCTCATCAACAGTTTTATCCCCCGGTGATTCTCGATCTCTGCTCTTCGTAGCACTCCTACAGAATTATACAACATTTACATTAAAACCTTTGCAAGTTGGCTTGCAGAAGGTGGCTATAAAATAAAACTTTGAATTCATTTAAAGACCTATCGGTTTCTGAAATTTCCTCCAAATTTCTATCTAACCAACGAATGCTTCCTGTGTGAGCTGGCATCAGAGATCCAGTGATGTGAAGTATTTCATCGTCAAAACTGCAAAGGCAAATCAGTGTCAAAAATAATGTGATTGTCTTTAACCACCACACGGTCCACACCTTCCCTTTCTCCAAGGGGGAAAAAAAAGAAATCAGAACTTCAAATAAGTTGTAAATATCCAATAAATATCAACTTGACTTGATGAACTACAATGAAATATTATTGAAAGGAAATGCAAGTAGAGCCAAGGCATAAAGACTAAAGCAACAAGATTATATGATCCAGTGGTTTGTAATGAATTAAAAATGAATGACAAACAAAATCACAAAAGCTAGGAGGCAATATATCAATAGGCAAACTGAAAGTCTAAATTATCTATTATTAAGACTCGGCCTTAATTACAAATATATACATATTTGATCAAAGAGGAGAGCAAATAAACTACTCCACAATCTCAATTTACAATCTTAGATAGTAGAAGAAAATAAGCCACGTAACTATAAAGAATACCATTTATCTCCAGCTTACAAAAAAATATTGATGGTAACCAGAACAGTACAACAATGAAAAACATTTGACATTCTTAAATTAAAAGGATAATTTTCTTTTGAAAGGAAATTTTCACCTCTTGACTAAAAAACGGATCATGGATCCAACCTTTATGACATGCCGCTTATGAGATTTGCTGGCAAATAGTTCCTCTCCGTCATTCTATGATACAATAAGACACTAAAGTAAGTTGTTACACTAATAAACATAGTATCTTTCCATATACGCATACACAACCAAAAAAACGAAAAATAACAAGGTAGAAAAGGGTTACATTTCTATATTTAAATTCTCCACGGATGTTTTCCGCTGTTATGATAGCGGATGAAAAACCAAGAACAATGACATGAACAGATTCTTGACAAAGCTTCATTACTTTCCCCTCTGAACATGGAAAAGAAAAATAGTTTAGACAATATCATAGGCCATGCAGATTCATAAATACATACAAGCAGTGTGATACTGACATCCAATAGTAAAAAACCTAAATAAATAACCTGAAATATCATGAAAAAGTACCTATGAGCATATCTGGTTTTGGTGAAAATAGTAGGAGATTTGCTTTTAGTTTAACAGAAAAATACGGATGAACACCGGAAAGAATTTGGGCCTTCTTATCAAGAATATTAACATCATAAGCCAATAAAACACCATCAAATGTTTCATTGAACCTGCAAGAAAAAAGAAGGAAAATTTATAACAGGAAAAAAGGAAGGAAATATTCAAACATAATTTAATTATTATTATCAACATTATAGGTGAAGTGCACTCTTAGTATTAAAAAGCGCGTCTGAGGCGCGAGGCGAGGTGAGGCATCGAGACAAACGCATCCATGGGCCGAGGCAGAGCGATACACAGGAGGCGCGCGCCTCTGGACGCTTTTGCCGGAAGCGTGAGGCGCGCGAGGCAACGCCTCTTATCACTGAGGCGATACACAAGCTTACGGTGTGGAAAATCAACAAAATTCTCCCTAGTTTCCTTTTGTGTTTTTGACCTGATTAGGGTTTTAGGGAAACAGGAGAAGTTTATGGCCACACCCTTGCATTTTCACCAAGTTGGTATTGAGCATGATCTGGATGGAGTTGGTATTATTGATTACATCGAAAGTTGTTTGCCTGTTGCTCAGTTTTAAGGTTAAATGTAACTTTGTATGAAGGAATGGTCATATGGACCAAGGTAAATTCTTGTTCCATACAAAATTTAAATCCATACAAGATTAAAGGAATAATACTACAAATGTCGAGATTTAAATTCACACAAAGGTGCTAGTCTTCTGTTTATTTGAATCGGTTCAAATTAGGGATTAGAGACAATGTTTGTAATTTATAAATGTAAAAAGGATAAATTGGATGCCAATATAAGTGGCTACACTGGATTCATTATCCTCAAATTCTAGAACTTCTTCAGAAGTTAATTTTCCCTTGCCATAAGGGTAAATGGAATAATCCATGTTTGGTTAATTTAGCCTTCAATTCCAATTGTTTACACTTTACAACCACCGAATTGTTTGTAATTTAATCAAATGTCCAAATACATTACTGTTGGTTATTATTTGATTATTTATAGCCTTCAAATACATGTTTTATTTTATTCATTATTTACATCCTTCAAATACATGTTTTATTCATTATTTACGGCCTTCAACTCCAACTGTCTAGCTTTCCATGTTTTATTCATTATTTACAGCCTTCAAATACATTATTGTTGGTTATTATTTAATTATTATTTGGTTATTATTTGATTTAAATAGAAAATATTTTTATCTTTTAGCGTCTATAATATAACTATCATGTTTTTAAGTACAAATTATGCTATATGGTTAATGTATAAATTTTTAGGGAAAAAAGGGTGCTCTCGCCTACGAAAGGCGAGCGCCTTCGCCTAGCGCCTCGAGCCTCGGCTCTAGGGAGGCCTCGGAGGGCCTCGCACCTTTTAAAACCAAGAGTGCACTACGACATAACCAACGCAACTTAGTATCAGTCCCAACAGAGACAGAAGAATCATACTACTAATTTGGACACTGCATCTTTGATTATTGTAATAGCAGTTAAATTGGCCCTGTCTAAAAGCTTATATTTTCAACAGTAATAAGCTTCTCCATTTGTTTAAAAAGACACACAATATCATTTCGATTTTATATCCCATAAGCTGTTCTAAACTATACACTTAATCCTTAGAAGTTAAATTTTCAGCTAGAATAGAAAATTGAGCTCTGCATTAACCAAACTAAGGGTGTAATTTAATTAAATCACAAGCAATATCAACAAAAATCAACATATTTCGGGTGAATGAAATGGGGAAATAATAAAGAGAAATGGGGATTCAAGTAATAAAAAAACGAACTTGAAGAGCCAAGAGCCAAGCTCGCGGAGGATCGCCTGGGAAACATTCCTGCTCTTCGAGGGGTGTAAGTACACCACCAAATTAGCATCTGCTACGCTTAATCCTTCCATTTGAAGCTGCAATCAATGCCCAAAACTGAAACTTGAGGAATTCAAGTTAGCAAGTCTTGGGTTTTCTTCGAGGGTGGCAAAGAGAAAACCCTAACTGAACATGAAAAACCCTAACTGGCCATTATAATTATAACTACTGAGTATTTGAAGCTTGAATAGCTTTAGTTTGGGCCTGTAAAGTTAACGTCCACATCAGAAACATATATTTGGGTCTATACAATTTAAATCCATTATAGAATGTTTCTGGGCTGTAATTCTGAGTTTAAAATATATATCATCTTGGTATTCATACGATTTGATTATGAGTAATTATTCAATGCACAAATATTTATGAAAGTTTTTTCCCACAAGCATCATAATTTTAGGGTTTAGAGATTTTATTTAGGATTTTAGTGGACGAGTTTTGAATGTAGGGGGTGTGGTTAGAATTTAGGATTTAGGGTTTATAGGTTAAAACCTAAATCTTTAACAATATTACCGTAAAAATTAAACCTTAACCTCTAAACCAAAAGCTACAAATTATAAACACATCCACATAACCCCTAAACCCTAAACTATGTCCTTAAACCCTAAAACTAAGGCACTTGTGGAAACTTTTTATTTCCACCGCTAGTGCATGGGATATTTTCCCTTTGATTCAAGGAAATAATTTAATTTAAAATGGGTTAAAGAGGATTGTTCATAATATGCTTATGTTGTATTCTATCTAAATTATTCGATCAATAAATTAAATATCAATGATTATACTAATAATATTATTTTAATTCAAATATTTTTTATAAAAATATAAAATTGTCTATTTATTTCATTCAAACTTTAAAACTAAATTACTCATAACTCTCAAATCTTAAATTAGAGATAAATGCATTTTTTGAACAATTACTACTTAAGGAGGGGGAGAAATTTGCTCGTAATGAGTACTGAACCTACAACCTAAGGGAGAGGAGATGATGTCAACCGAGAGCTTTCAATCACCTACTCTAAAGATTATTGAAGAGATAAATGCACTTGAACGCACTCGAACTTATACTTTCTTATATATTATAACAACAATACTAACCAAATTAATGTTGAATTAATAAAGAGTTAATTGCCCCACAAGTCCCAAAACTTTTTGAATGTTCTAATTTCATCCCCAAATTATCAATATATGCTAAGCATATCTAATGTTAATAAAACCGTTATAAAAATCGTTAATTGCCATGAAACATTGATGTGTATTATGTAATAATATGATGTGATATAAACAATAATTTGAGGATGAAATTGAAATATTCAAAAGGTTTGGGAACAATTTAGAATGAGGGTTATTGTTAAGCTCGATGAATCAACCGAAAATGCTTGCCAAGTGGTAGAGAAGTGACTTCTTGGGTGATGGTGGTGGAAGAAAAAAGATAGAACAATGAACAAAATGATTTAGAGTGGTTCAAGCTTCCAACAAGCTCTACATCCACTACCTTAGCTTCCCCACTAAGGATTTCCCAAATTCACTATGAATTTCTTCCCCTTTTACAAGGCTTAGGAGGCAACCTTTACAACCTAGACCCAATTACCAAGTCTAGCATCCAAAGCTTACAACCCAAGCTTTGGGAATCTTCTCAAACAAAAGAAATAAAGCAAACAAGAAATCCTCTCTGCAAGGTAGATGTTTGCACTCTTTAAGCACTCACCCAGATCCTAAACACTTAAGCAAATATAACAATTAAAGCTCACAAGTGTTTTCTATTACAAAGAATGAGAATTAAAAGCCCTAAGACAATTTTGGCATCATAATGTTGTTGACTTGAAGATCATTAGTTGTTGCTAAAGCTTGAAGGTCCATTTTATAGTCCAAAATGAGTTCCTAGCCGTTGGAGACCGTTGAGATTGAATTGGAGCCTTTATTTCCCACATTAAATGTTGTTCTAGTGCTGTCGATATCGGTACTCGGGTACCAGTATCGATACACACCTATTTTGGTAAATAGCCATTGGAGACTGAAAAAATAAGGCAGGTTTTGAAACCTCTTAGGGGGTTTCGAAACCACCATGGTTGTACTGGTACGGAAGATGTTGTTTCGGTACGATATTTGGTTTCTGGAAAACTGAAACCCATGGGGGTTTTGAAACCTCTTAGGGGGTTTCAAAACCACCATGCTAGTACCAGTACGGATCAGTTGTTTCGGTACGCCATTTGGTTTCTGAATGGTTTGCAAACGCGTATCGGTACGAGTCAAAGGTGTACCGGTACCAGGCTTTAATTTTTGATATTTTGGCCATTTAAAATCATTTTAAAGTATGTCAAAAGCTTATGAAACCATTTCAAACATATTTTTAGCTGTTTGGACTTTAAACAAAATTTTCAAAATATCCAAACAAGTCCAAAAACATTTTTCAAAATATTATATCAAAACAAATATCCTAACAATCTCACTCTTTTTGATATAATAAACCAACTTGAAAATTTTGTTTTTGAGATTCTCCCCATTTGTAAAATAAAATTTGAATAAGAGATTAGTTGTTTGAAATCTTATAAGCTCCCCCTTATTCATTTGAAAAATCAATTTTTCAAAACATTCTCCCCATTTTTGTTATATAAAAAATGGTTCAAACTTTAAAGACCAATAACAACTGAGAGTTAAAAAAATGACAAAAAAAGTTTTGTTTTAAAATTGGTTCCCCCTTACTCAAGCAACATTCAAATGCTAGTCCAACATTCATGATAAACTAGTTGAATTAAAATTAGATAAATCAAATAAAAACAACTAAAATTCAACTAATTTTTACCACACTTGAACCAAAGGTAGGATGTGAAGCCTTCATTCTTCAAGTGTTCCTCCTTGTGTGTATAGAGCTCCCCCTTAATTTCATCACTTGTTGATAAAAGCTCCATCACACCTACAAAAGACAATCATTTGATTTTTGGTATCCAAATTGTTTTGGATCCATATGCATTAGCAGCACATAATTTAGTCCCCTTAGGAATCCATTTTTCAATTTCATCCTTTTTAGCTGAAGTAATTAGTTCTTTTGGGACCCAAATACTTCTAAAAACTTTTTCATTCAAAAATCTAAGGGCGCTAGATTGTCTTTGATACAAATTTGATTTTCCCAAATTGTTTTTCTTTTCAAGCTCTTTGGAAATCAAATTATTTTTCTTCTTAAGATCATCTACCTCAATTTGATGATCTTTTTTCTTTCTTTTAAAGCAAGTTTTGTAAATCCAAGACTTTAAGTTCAAAATCTTTTAATTTTGCTTCAAATTTCAAATTGGTTTTCACAAGCAGATCATTTTCATTTTTCAATTTAGAAATCAACTTTTTGTTCTTGTAAAATGAGGCTTTAAATTCAAAAACCAATTTGTCATAGGCATCTTGCAACTCATCAAATGTATATGAATTTGAATTAGGTGAGTTAGAAGCTACCTTCCCCTCATTGAGGGGCATTAAGCATAAGTGGGCTTATTCATCCTCATCGGTAGAGTCTTCATCACTCCATGTAGCCACATATGCTTTCTTTGATGATGATCCCTTTATGTTGAAGCGAGGGTAATCGGATTTGTTGTTCCTCGTTTCCTTGTACTTGGAGCACTTGGGGGGTCCACCATCTTCTTTTTCTTCGATTCATACTTTGATTCTTCGATGTTGCTCTTCATGAACCAAGTGAATTCTTCGAAGAGATAGGCCATCTCTTCATCCCCACTTTCCTCCTCACTTGATTCTTCTCGTTGGCTTGTGGAAGGATGTAGAGCAATGATGTTGACATCGATTCCTTGCTCTTGGATTATCTTCTTCTTCTCTCTTTTTAAGGGTAGAGACATCATTTCATGGGTGAAAATGGATCCTACGAGCTCTTCAAGCTTGAGCTTCCTTAAATCTTTGGTTTCAATGATGGCCGTCTTCTTGCTCTCCCATGATTCAGAAAGTGAGTAAATCAACTTCCGAATGAGCTTTTCTTCCAGAATTGGTTTTAACAAGCAAATTATTTTCATTTTTCAATTTAGAAACCAACTTTTTGTTCTTGGAAAATAAGGCTTTAAATTCAAAAACCAATTTGTCATAGGCATCTTGCAACTCATCAAATGTATATGAATTTGAATTAGGTGAGTTAGAAGCTACCTCCCCTCATTGAGGGCCATTAAGCATAAGTGGGCTTCTCCATCCTCGTCGGTGAAGTCTTCATCACTCCATGTAGCCACATATGACTTCTTTGATGATGATCCTTTTATATTGAAGCGAGGGCAATCGAATTTGTTGTTCCTCGTTTCCTTGTACTTGGAGCACTTGGGGGGTCCACCATCTTCTTTTTCTTCGATTCATACTTTGATTCTTCAATGTTGCTCTTCATGAACAAAGTGAATTCTTCGAAGAGATTGGCCATCTCTTCATCCCCACTTTCCTCCTCACTTGATTTTTCTCGTTGGCTTGTGGAATGATGTAGAGCAATGATGTTGACATCAATTCCTTGCTCTTGGATTATCTTCTTCTTCTCCCTTTTTAAGGGTAGAGACATCATTTTATGGGTGAAAAGGGATCCTACGAGCTCTTCAAGCTTGAGTTTCCTTAAATCTTTGGTTTCAATGATGGTCGTCTTCTTGCTCTCCCATGATTCAGAAAGTGAGTAAATCAACTTCCGAATGAGCTTTTCTTTCGGAATTGGTTTTAACAAGCAAATTATTTTCATATTTCAATTTAGAAACCAACCTTTTGTTCTAGGAAAATAATTCTTTAAATTCAAAAACCAATTTGTCATAGGCATCTTACAACCCATCAAATGTATATGAATTTGAATTAGGTGAGTTAGAAGTTACCTCCCCCTCATTGAGGGCCATTAAGCATAAGTGGGCTTCTTCATCCTCATCAGTGGAGTCTTCATCACTCTATGTAGCCACATATGCTTTCTTTGATGATGATCCCTTTATGTTGAAGTGAGGGCAATCAGATTTGTTGTTCCTCATTTTCTTGTACTTAGAGCACTTGGGGGGTATACCATCTTCTTTTCTTCGATTCATGCTTTGATTCTTCGATGTTGCTCTTCATGAACCAAGTGAATTCTTCAAAGAGATAGGCCATCTCTTCATCCTCACTTTCCTCCTCACTTGATTCTGTTCGTTGGCTTGTGGAGGGATGTAAGCAATGATGTTGACATCGATTCCTTGCTCTTGGATTATCTTCTCTTTCTTCCCTTTTAAGGGTAGATACATCATTTCATGGGTGAAAAGAGATCATACGAGCTCTTCAAGCTTGAGCTTCCTTAAATCTTTTAGTTTCAATAATGGTCGTCCTCTTGCTCTCCCATGATTCGATAAGTGAATAAATCAACTTTCTGAATGAGCTTTTCTTTCGGAATCTCTTTTCCAAGACTTTTGAGTTGATTGACGATTGTAGAGAACCGGTCGAACATGCTTTTGATGTCTTCATATGGGTCTATCTTGAAGTTTTCGTATTCGAGGTTGAGTAGACCAATCCTTGTCTCATTCACCTCATTTGTCCCTTCATGGATTGCATTAAGTTTGTCCCATAGCTCACTGGCACTCTCACAAGAAGATACTTTGGCATACTCATTCGGGACTAATGCACAAAATAGAATGTGCAAAGCCTTGCAATTGAGCTCCATCTTCTTGCGATCTTCCGCGCTCTATTCTGCTTTACTTCGTATTGGCACGAGTGGTCCATCTTCAACTATGTCCCAAAGATGGTAATCTTTTCTTTTCATGAAAAACATCATTCTATGTTTCCAACTAGCATAGTGATCACCTTTGAAGAATGGTGGCTTGTCGATGGATAGCGCCATAGAAGCCGGTTGATTTATTTATTGGTTGAGCTTGCCAGATCGCCTTAATAGGATATTAATCCCTCTCGATTGAGCCTCGCTCTGATAGTAATTGTTGAGCTCGATGCATCAACCAAAAATTCTTGCCAAGTGGTGGAGAAGTGACTTCTTAGGTGATGGTGGTGGAAGCAAAAAGATAGAACAATGAACATAACGATTTAGAGTGGTTCAAGCTTCTAACAAGCTCTACATCCACTACCTTAGCTTCCCCAATAAGGATTTCCCAAATTCACTATGAATTTCTTCCCCTTTTACAAGGCTCAGGAGGCAACCTTTACAACCTAGACCCAATTACCAAGTCTAGCATCCAAAACTTACAACCCAAGCTTTGGGAATCATCTCAAACAAAAAAAATAAAGCAGACAAGAAATCATCTCTACAAGGTAGATGTTTTCTCTCTTTAAGCACTCATCCAAATCCTAAACACTTGAGCAAATATAACAATTAAAGCTCACAAGTGTTTTCTATTACAATGAATGAGAATTAAAAGCCCTAAGACAATTTTGGCATCATAATGTTGTTGACTTGAAGATCATTAGTTGTTGCTGAAGCTTGAAGGTCCCTTTTATAGTCATAAATGAGTTCCTAGCCGTTGGAGACCGTTGGGATTGAATTGGAGCCATTGGAGCCTTCATTTCCTACATTAAATGTTGTTCTGGTACTGTCGGTATCGGTACTCAGGTACCCGTATCGATACACACTTGTTTTGGGAAATAACTGTTGGAGTGAAAAAACAGGGTAGGTTTTGAAACCTCTTAGGGGTTTCGAAACCACCACGGCTATACAAGTACGGAAGATGTTGTTTTGGTACGATATTTGATTTTCTAGAAAACTGAAACCCAGGGGGTTTCGAAACCACCAGGCTAGTACCGGTACGGATCAGCTGTTTCGGTATGCCATTTGGTTTCTGAATGGTTTGCAAACGCGTATCGGTACAGGTCAAAGGTGTACCGTATCGGGCTTTAATTTTTGATATTTTGGCCATTTAAAATCATTTTAAAGTATGCCAAAATCCTATGAAACCATTTTAAACATATTTTCAAGTTGTTTGGACTTTAAACAAAATTTTCAAAATATTCAAACAAGTCCAAAAACATTTTTCAAAATGTTATATCAAAACAAATATCCTAATAGTTATACTTTTATTATTAAAATGGAGCATTTAAAAGTTTGGGGACTAATTTAGAATGAAAGTCATAGTTTGAAGATGTTATTAGAACATTTAAAAGTTTAGGGACCAATTTAAAGTAAGGGTTATAGTTTATGAACGTGTGGTGCGATTAATTCATCAATAAAATATCTTAAAGATTTTAATGTATTGTCAACCCACATTCTATAAGTAGGGATGGGCACGGGTCGAGTTTTTGGCCCACCCGAACCAGACCCAAAAATAATTACCCTAAATTCGAACCCAACCCGAATCGACTTAGAAAAAAATCAATTTTAGGGACCTAATTGTAAAAAAATAATTTTAGGGGATTTGATTGTAAAAAATAATGATTTTAAGGACTAAATTGTAAATAAAAGTTTAATTTTAAGAACCTAATTATAAAAAATATATAAAGAGGGGTATTATTACAAATATTCCTAAAAAATTTAGGAAAAATTACACTTTTAGTCCCGGGTCGGATATTTTTCACCCTTAAAAAATTTGATCCCAATCCGACCCGACTTTACTCTTAAAAAACCCAATCTGACCCGAATCTAATTTTTTATTAAAAAATCTGACCCGGTCAGGTCGGGCAAAATGCCCATCCCTTACTATAAGTCTTGTTAGACTCACGAGACCACCTTTTTCTTTCTTTGATAATTTCTCCAACTCGTAGGGTTTAGACCCATTGGAGCAATGGGAATTTGTTTCTCCTCTTTTTTGGAAGTGAACTTGTTCAGGTCGGTTTGTAATCTAAATGAGCTTAAAAAAGAAGAATTCTTTTAGTTAGAGAAAGTCCACATAATGGGTTGTGTTATTGAAGAGAAGATCAAAACAGCAACTTTAGCTAATGAAAGAAATGCAAGATCAATCTGGTTTGTTTTTCTCCATTAAAAACCCGGACAACATTCTTTTTCTTTGTTTGTTTTTGAAAATTTTGCCCTTTACTTGTGTGTTAAAATGAGACAGTTAACAATTAGCTTTTTTAAACTATTAAACATCTTGCTTCCACATCATGTTTTGTTTTTTCCTATTCCTTTCAAGTGTCTAAAACATGAGTCTTTCCACTTGTTTTCTTGCCTCAGGACATAGCAAACAGGTTTGCATTTATGTCTCTTGCAGGATATAAAAAGGGATGTTTTGACCCTAGCTTGTTGTCTTCTTTTTTTTACTGCATGTTTATTTAGTAACATGGAAGTAGTAGAAACAGAAAAAGAATGAGTGACTATGGTAAAAAAGTCTAATATTTTAGCATAACGTTATGAGACCTTGGTATACTGATGGCCACTACTACTCAACTCTAATAACCTGCTTTGTGTTAGAATACGCATAGTTTGATCATTAGCATGGACCATGTGTCTAGAAATGTCATTCTTGTCTTGTACTGCAGTTTGGACTCCCTTTATTCTGATGGGAGTTGAGAACAATATGTCTACATTTTTTTCGGTGGATGAGTTGAATATCCCCAGACCCCATATACCAGACTTTGTATCCAAGCGAATTTTTCTGCAAAATTTTAACTACAAGTAATTGTATTATAACAGCCTTACTCATGAAAATTGTTCAAAAAGAAAACGGCAACACATTTTTTTTTGTTAGTTCTCATAATGGGGTACACCTATTCTATTTGTCTATGCATATAAATGAGTGTGTGTCTACAAAGTTATTGTAACTTTAGCTCGAGTATCATATTTGTTGTTTTTATCCACGGCAGCCAAAGAGGCACCTTCTTACAACTGGGTGGAGTTTGTTTGTCGGATCAAAAAGGCTTAGGGTAGGTGATTATGTTCTCTTTATCAGGTATGTTATAGTCAATATACTGCTTTTTTTAAGCTTTTTATTTGCATTTGTGCAGTGCAAGGTATTTTAAATGCTAATTTCACATTTGCATCCTACATCATGTCTTATTGTTGCAAGGGATAAGAAATCTCAGTTATAGGCGTGTGTGCGACGTGCAAATCGTCAACAAACAACAACATTACCATCATCAGTTCTATCTGTTGATAGTATGCACATTGGTGATCTTGTTGCTGCCAATAGAAGCCCGTTCACAATTTACTACAATCCAAGGTGAGTTTGATAGTATATGTCCATCTTTTTCTATATATTGTTAAGTTTCCTTTACCTAGCACATATTTCTCTTTTGTCTTTTGGAAGAGCCTGCCCTTCAAAATTTGGCAAAATACCATGATCAATCCTTTGGTTTCTAGTGTTTATGTTCGACGAAGGATGCAGAGTTTTAAAATCTAGTTCTAGTTAGGATATTTAGTCTTAGATCATCTCTGCTAGCTTTGTAGAATCTCAGGTTTTCTCTCAACAAGACTTATCAGACAGCTCTGGTGTGTCACGCCCCTAGAGTCTCAACGCCCGAGAACGTGCGGCCTTAGGCACCTCGTGGCGCTACTCGATCGGTTCTGCGCCTAAGTAAGCCTTCAACCAGCCTTGCGAGAACTCCTGCTCGCCAAAGGCTCAGACAAGCCCTCAAGGCTTTGATGGATGCATAAGCTTTAAACACCAAGGTGGCTACTCTTAGCCACTACGAGAGGCAACAAGCACAAAGAGCTTAAAAACAAAGAATAACTGAAAAGGACAAGAGAAACTAGAGTAAATGCCTCAGAGTCTTATTACTCTAGTGAGAATGAATGGAATGGGATGATACAAATATGAGTGGGAGGCTTTCTATTTATAGTTAAGCTCCCACTCAATCAATGGTCCAGATCTATTTACATGGATGTCCATGATTAGCCCACATAATTACAAATCCCCCGATCTAAGGAAACTTTATTAAATCCTATCTAATTACATCAATTAGTAGGAAACTTTCCTCGGATATGTGATATCTCCCGATATAGCAAGATCCCCCCTCAATCTTATCTGATTTGTTGTCACTTGCCATTTTTTAAAAGGGCTCTCTAGCATTCTCCAAGTGTTGGGGCAAGTCTGGGGGTCTTGGCAAGCCCGATGTCCCGCATGAAACCTCTCCGTCGAATGCTTGCGCCACTATCTCGGACCAAGAGATTTGGGTCGTGATATTCTCCCTCACCGAACTTAGCGACGCCCTCGTCGCTTCACTAGAACGATCCTAGGTAGGGCCCTCTTGGATGTTGCTACTCGTTGCCTTAGCTTTGCACGGTTCCCCCATATGAACTGCTTGCCTCGGCTCTTGCCTCCATAGAATACTTTGATCCTCTGCACCAATCCTTACATCATCTTGGTGGCTTCTCGACGTCTCGGCTTGCTCGTGTCCCCCTATAAGGACTGCTCGCCTTGACTCTTTTTTCCATGTGATGTCGCGCACTAAGACGCCTTCGGATACATCTTTATTGTAAGAGTCTTCTCCTACCAGTCTTGATTTTCCTTGACTCGGACACTCCTGGTCTCGTGAAAAAGTCTTGGGTGTCACCACATTGAACACTGGACGAACTCTCAGACTCGTCAGCCCTTCAGTTTAGCTCCTTAGAACTCTGAAAGGTCCCTTCCAAGCTCCGTCTCCCCTGCACTTAAGGTTAGGTCTTACTCGACCTATACTCAACAAAGACGGCAAATCAAACTCAAAAAAACTAGAGTTGTGTTTGAGATGTACCTTCTTCTCGGTTGAATTTACTCTAAAATAGGGCAGCCCTTCTTTCTCCTTGAAGTCTGGCCCCCTTTGTATCAAACCTCATTCGCTGAAGTTCTTTGCACCATTTTGAATCGACCTTCTTCCACGAAGTTCGGTGCTCTTTACTGCATCCGCCCCTCTAACTTGAAGTTTGGTGCACTCTTCTTGCATCGATCCTTCTTCTTTGAAGTTCAGTGCTTCTCTTGCGTTGGCACTTCTTCCTTGAAGTCATCCGCTCATTTCCCACCGTCCATGGATGGTGTCTCTACAGTCGCTATGTCCCTCTTCGGCTTGGCCCATTTGACCCTTCTTTGGTATATAAAGCGATGTTCCTCACCTGAACATCCTCGGCAAGCTCCTTTATAGCATTCTCGAACATGGCCAACTCATTCTACCCTCGGTCTATCCACTCCTTGGCAAAATTCATTGGGCAATCCCGTAACTTTTGAGGCCACTTACACTAGTATCACTCCTATTGCTTTTTCACCCTCGGCTTGACAGCTTTCTCATTTGCTATCGCACCAGGTCTCGTGCTTGGCTTGACTACTTTGACACTCGTAGTCGCACCATAAATCTCCCTTGGCTTATTGACACTCGCAATTGCGCCAAGTCTAGCTACTCATCTTGGCTCATCTTCTCTCTTGATGATGGCAGCAAGGCGATTCTTTTCGAGACACCCCTTTATCAGATGGGGACCATCATAGAAGTAGCACTTCAACTTCTTGGTCGTATTTTTTTCTAGCACAGACTTAGCCTCGCCACGCCCACGATCACTCGTTGTGGGCTTAGACACCTCAATACTGGTTGGCTTGTCTCTCGCAGGCTCGGTTAGCAACTCTGTCATGTCTGTGATCTCTTTCTAGGTCTTCACTTACTCCAATGCGAGCTTCGCCCCAGGACTAAGTCCCTTTAAGAAGGTGGCAAGCGCACCTCATTCTCTCATTGCGATCTTGCAACTGAGCAGCTCACTCTTGAGTTCATCCACCTCGTTCCGCAAAGCCTTCACTTCGGCTTTACAAGCATTACTCCCTCGGACTATCTCCAACTCATTGCGAACACGTCGCATCTCTTCCTTGAACCTGTTCTCCATGGACTCTAATTTGTCAAGGTGAGACTCCAAGACACCTTGGGTTTCCTTCATGGACTCTATGGTATCTTTGAGGGAGATATCTTGGCTGTTTAACGTCCCGTACATGTCGTTGAGATCCTTCATGATGTTATCCTTAAAGGAATCCAATGTCCGTGTAGAAACACAATCTCTTTGTCTTACCATCTCGATTGCTTCTTTGCCACAAACTAGATTGCTCACTCTGACTAGCTCGAATGCAAATCATTGCTACGCTTGACTGTAACTGCAAGCTGGCTCGAACGCAAGCCCACTCGACTCTCTCTGATACCACTTGTCACGCCCCTAGAGTCCCAACGCCCGGGAATGTGGGGCCTTAGGCGCCTCGTGACGCTACTCGGTCGGTTCTGCGCCTAAGTAAGCCTTCAACCAACCTTGCAAGAACTCATGCTCGCCAAAGGCTCGAACAAGCCCTCAAGGCTTTGGTGGATGCGAAAGCTTTAAACACCAAGGTGGCTACTCTTAGCCACTATGAGAGGCAACAAGCACAAAGAGCTTAAGAACAAAGAACAACTGAAAGGGAAAAGAGAAACTAGAGTAAATGCCTCAGAGTCTTATTACTCTAGTGAGAATGAATGGAATAGGATGATACAAATGAGAGTGTGAGGCTTTCTATTTATAGTTGAGTTCTCACTCAATCAATGGTCCGGATCGATTTACATGGATGGACAGGATTAGCCCACATAATTACAAATCCCCTAATCTAAGGAAACTTTATCAAATCCTATCTAATTACATCAATTAGTAGGAAACTTTCCTCGGATAGGTGATCTCTCCCGATATGGCAAGATTCCCCCTTAATCTTTTCTGATTTGTTGTCACTTGCCATTTCTAAAAAGGGTTCTCTAGCATTGTGTGTTGGGCCAAGTTTGGGGGGTCTTGGCAAGCCCGATGTCCCTCATGGAATCTCTCTGTCGGATGCTTGCGCCACTGTCTCGGACCAAGAGATTTGGGCTGTGATAGGTGGCACATCTTCCAGCAATGTTGAATTTGATGAGAGTGTCTTTTTGCAAATAATTCATGGCAGCAAATGCTCCACGAATGAGAACATACGCTAAGGTACTATTTTCCTTTAGATTCTGAATATGAAAGTTCTTGAGACATCCATTGGAGCAATGTGCAGATTTCATTTGTGTTCCACTAGGCATTGGAATTTCATCCACGGTCGTTGTCTCTGCAATTGAATGCTTGTTTGGACTGAAGGGGCTGCTTGACTTTGCAAGAGTTTCAGAGTGGAAATTAGTATATGTGGATTATGACAATGATGTTCTACTTGTTGGGGATGATCCTTGGGAATAAGTATTCATAACATACACATCTACATGTATGTTTGATGTCCATGCAACCTTTGGGGTATCGACTAAGCAGTTTATTGGCACAAGTTCACATTTTACCATGTAATCAGCTGATCCAGCTTCTAATGACTAATTTGATGTCTATGCAGAGAGTTTGTTGGGTGTGTCCGCTGCATTCATGGTTGCAAAGCTTAATGATTCCACCATCTGATCTCCATTGTCTATTTGAAGACGAAAAAAATGATAGGAATTTCAGATTTGCTGAAACCAGATATATATTTTTAACAAAATACAAATTTCAGCAGGAAACGGTCTTTTAGCAAATATTAGATCAGAAACCAGAACTTGGTGCATGCATTGCATACATAATGTGACATTATATCCCACTAGCTAGTTCATCATTTGAAGCTCATCTTCATATTTCTGGGATTTACCTTTATCACTTGATCTTCGACTGTTACAATCAATTTCCAAGTCAGTCATTGCAGAATCAGACATGTCCTACGTAATTTTAGCTGCTCTGCTCATTGCTGTAATCATTTATAAGATGGCAAGTAGCCGTCTCATCTAATTTATTCTCAATCGAAACTGAAACTATCAAATCGAGATCTATTAATTTGACCGAGTGATCAAAGATGTTCATCTTGTCCTATATTGTATGAGTTCAAGTCTTGACATGTGCCTATAGAATGTAAAAGATCTCTACTTGATCAAAAAAGAAATTGAAACTATCGAGTCTTTCTTCCACATCATCTTTGACATATAGCACATTTCTATCATGCTGGATAATACATAACAACCTTTAAGAATTATCATATTAATCAATTGAGTTAAACTTCGAAATTTGAAATTATTATTAGATTATAAGGTGAATTGGGGTTTTAGTAGTCAATAAAAGGACTAACAAACAAGACAACAAGCTAATGTCATTCTACCAGAATATGCAAGGAAAATCAGGCATGCTAGGAATGCACAAGGTAATGTTTCTTCTTCTAGAAATAAGACACACTAAGTGACGGTAAACATTTATTCACAAATGCAAACATGGGTATAAGATGGGGAAACTTGGGCACTTGGTGGTAAGACTGCAAAACAAGTCCAGAATCATACATGAAAACTATAACTTCTCACTGGGAAAAGGTCGAGGTAACCAAACCCTTAATGGCATTAATGCAAGAGAATCAGTATCTGACCTTAGCAGGGTGACCGAAAAATATTTTGAAACTGGGGTGGTTCACGTCAGTAGAAGAAGATGATGTATATGCTTGGTGATCCCAACAAAGTTTATCAAGAAGATGGCCGGGCAATTAAACACAAATAAAAACCAACATTATGCTAGAATATACTTTTCTTGCTTAATATATGTAAAGCATTTGGAATAGATTAAAAGTCAATTCAGAATACTACTTTTTTATGCTGTGTTGGCTGTTTCAACCGTATATTAAGCAAGAAAATTACGAACTCTGTTGGCATTTAAGCAGAGGCAAAGTCATATCACCACAAACTTTACTATTATTTGCAGACAACTACAGCTAGATGCAGCAAAGAAAGTTCTCTTATGGCATTAAACAGATGAAATCAAAACACCCAAATGGGGTTCTAAAGAGTGACTCAAACGGATAAGTGTTCAATCGAACTAGGATTAAAAAAAAATTAAGAACTCTAGCTGCATAAATCAGCATCTCAAATGTTCATATAGAGTACTTTCCCAGGCTTCATCATACAATGGAGCAATTTATTATCTTCCAAAGTGACATCCAGTAAGATGGCTGAGGTCAAGACAGTGGAGTTACTTCTTCTCTTCTGCTTTCTTTGGCTGAAGAAAAAGGGGGAAAAGTTTGGAGATGTTAAACAAAATAACAGCAGTTTAGCAACCAATTTTGTATTTTGAAACAGTTTGCCAGAATTAGGCATATAAGAAAAATATAAACAAAAGACAAATAGTAGGAAAAACTATTAATCAACAGGTTTGACATGCTCAAGCTTATCATTTTAAGCAAGCAGGATGTTAATATAGTAAATGATGATAAAAAACAGACCACATTATGTGATAATTCCATATCCTACCAAGACATACCAATAATTCGACAAAATGCCTCTACCAACAAAAACACAAAGAACCAACAAATGTTAACAAACCCAAAAGAGAAAATGCCCAAACCTTGGTTCCAGGAAACGATTGGTGGAGTTCCTCCTCGGGTATAATAACGGGCCACTTCTCGCCTGCTTCACGGAACATTTGTTCGGTCTCAAGGAACTGGCCCTTTTCGAGGATCATGGTCCTTATGGTTTGAGCAGGAGTCGATGTGGCATCGTAAGTTTCTTCCACTCCATTGACGAAAGTAACGGTGATTTGGGGCGGGTGATCGTCCGTACGGCGCTTGACCTGGAGTTGGCAGGCGGGGTTCGACTCTTTGGCTTTGCGGGCGTTGCACTGGGCTAAGAACTCCAAGCATGAAGCTGTGCGTGGGTCCAAGGCATTGAACTCGATCTTTACTTTGGATAGAAACTTCAGCATCTTCTTCCTTCCTTGAGTGTTTCCTGGTACAGAATACAGAGCTGGATTGTTTTGCTCGCTCTGTTTTCTGAAAGCACTTAACTCAGTTCCAAAGGAAAGGAAAACTCCACTGATGTCATTTACTCATATGCATTCGGGCTCTTTGGGGCCCAATCTGGCCTTCTTGTCCAGTTTAATTATGGGTAAACTACTGTAGAGCTCACTCAGTTATTAGTAAGTTTAAATTTGGTACCAATTATTAAAAATTACAATTGGATCTCTCTATTGTTTAAATGCAAAAAGAAGTTAAAAATGTTGTCCTCATGTAGCAAATAAATCACTCAATTATTAGTGAAGTTATAAACATGTCCCTCAATTAAAAATCGGTTACAATCGGACCACTCTTCCGTTAAAATTCAAATGAATATCTAACAAGACTTGGTATAATGACAGTTGTAATCCTCAAAACTTATATATTCTATCACTTTATTTCTAATTCAAAATAATTTAATAAATTTAACCCTTCATATTTAAAAAATATATCAATTTAGTCATTTTTCTCCCAAATCACTTGTAAACCTTATTTACCACTAGAGTACATCATTAATTAATCTAATACACAAAATTATAAATGTAAATATATTTATAATTATTTTTTTAATATTAGATATGTAATTAGTATCTACATTAAAATTAAACTTATTGAAATTTATTTAAAATTATTTATAAAAAATTAAGGCTTTAGTTACTGCTACCACTTAATTTTCTATATAAAAGTTCAAGTTTTAGTTACTGTTACCATGTAAGTTACTGAATTTCTGTTATAAAACAGATTTCTTAAGTTCTCTGCAAGTCTGTGTAGTTTTATTAAAAAATTGTATAATTTTTGCAATAACTTTAATTTTTTTGTTCTTATTTACAAATGTACTCATTGTTAAACCGTTTTTATTATTATGAAAATCTACAAAATTTTTATTCATGTTTAAAAGTATGACACGCAAGGTGTTTTTGCACGAAGCGTGACAAATATATTTTTTATTGCATTAATATCTAATATTATTTTTATTATATGATTCAATTATGTAATTAATTTTAAGCTTCTGTTAAATTCATCAACATAAATATTATTAATACATTTTTAAATATGAATGGTTAATTTATTAAATTATTTTAATTGGGTGACATGTTTTTAACTTCACTAATAATTGAGTGACATATTTGTTACTTGACGACAATATTTTTAACGTCTGTTTGCATTTAAAAGAGAGAGTGACCCTATTGTAACTAGAATATTAATTAAGTGACTAAAATATATTTTTTAATAATTACGTGACCTAGACGTAACCTTACTAATAATTGAGGGATCTCAATTGTAATTTACCCTTTAATGATTGAATAAATTGAATGGTTACTCCTTTACCTCCCAAATAAAGATTCAACCTCAGTCTATAACACCACAAGGTGAACCATGGGGTGGAATCGATTGGGTTCGATTTTGTTTTAATCTTTTATGATAATTTGATTAGAATCTCAATTTCTTATATTAATTTTAAAAATTATTTTTATAAAATGACTTCATTTTATAATTTTTTTGATATTCTTCAATAAAGTTTCAAAGTTGATTTTATTTATAAATATTTAAAAAAAATATCTTCAACAAATAATTAACAATTCTTATATAATGTTTTAAATTATTTACACTATTTGAAATATAAAATACTTATTTATTGTACAATAAAAAAATAAAGAGTAAATTATATGAATGACCACTAATTATGAGAAAAGTTTTATTTTGATCACTAATCTTTAGACCTGGCAAACTTGACCCGAAACCCGAGACCCGAGACCCGACATAGACCCGAATATTGCGGTCTAAACTTGACCCGAACCTAAACCAAAACCGACTCGAAATTTATTGAACCAAAAATAAATCCGAACCGAAATAACCGAAACCAAAATCAACCCGAACTGAAAATCACTACGAACCAAAAGTAATCTGAGCCGATAACAACCCAAATTTAATTTGCCCAAATCCCATCGAAACCAACATCAACATGATTTCGACAAGATAATTGAGCCAAAATGAACATATAAGTTATTTTTATTTATTTTTTAGTAGTATAATAAATAGTAAATATGTATATTTTATTATATTTCTGATTAGTGATTAGCAACCAACTTTAGTAAAAGTTTAATGGTTTAATATATCTTTTCTCTTTTAAAAGAAAATCTTCATATCTGATTCGATAATCTTTCATTTTAAAAATATTGGGTAAACTTCATAAGGGGTCATTGAACTTTGGTCAATTATTCAATTTGGTAACCAAACTTTCAATTACTTCAATATTACCATTAAACTTTTAGTTTTGCTTCAATGTTACCACCGACCCATTAACAGCTGTTAACATCCATTTAAATATTTGGTATAATAACACATTTATTCCTCCACGTTTGCATATTCAAACAATTTAGTCCTAATTTGAGAAAAATAATAAATTTAACCCTCATTATTCAAACATTATTTCGACTTGGCCCTATTTTTAACTAAAAATAATTTAACCCTAAATACTAAATTCTAAACCCTGCACCCTAAACCTTAAACACTAAATCCTAAACAAAAAAATTCAATTATTTTAGTCCTAAAGCCTTGAAATCTGGGTGGGTTTAGTTTCTTCTTTTTAAAATTTTAGTTTCACTTTTTTAGTTGTGTTTTCAATTCAATCTGTCCTCTTCAAAGTTGCTGATAGTTCACACTTCAAAGCACTTGGTATTACATAAAGTGGTGAGTTTTTTCTTTTATACGAACCTTTTATGATATGCTTAAAGTGTTAACTTGTTTGGGTCAGATTGTAATTGTGGAATGATTACCGGTAGTTGGGATCTTTTAAATGCTTTTCGTTTTCTCTTGTGGATTCCATGGTTTGTTAGTTGCTTGAAATTTGATGGATTTTCCTACTTTTTTCTCAAATATTTGGTGTTGTTTCTGCTTGATTTTTCGTGGGATTTTGATGCAAAATCTGGAAAATTTAGTTTGAAGATAAACTGTTTGAGCTATTGATTCATTATCTTCATCCGCACTTTCATATTCATATTGCAAGAACTGACCTAAAATTTTTGATGAAAACTGGGGATTTTCTTCTTACATTTCTGAATTTGCTTTCTTTCATGCAAAACAGGCTCTGGAAGGCTAACAATATATTAGAAATACAAAAGAAACATGGCTCAAAAACTAGAATCTATCAAGGGAGGTGGAGGATCAATCAAGGTGGGGACCAAGGGGACAATCAGTTCCCTGATGACAAGGAAACTGGACTCGGTTAAACCGACACTACAAACACCGGTTCCATCATCAATTGTCTCTGGTTCTTCGACTCCTAAAGGATTAAAGCCGAGGAAATCTTTGGATGGAGCAAGTAACGATGGCAATAGAAACAACAAGAGTTATAAAAGCCCCAAACTTCCCAGAAGACAAAAAACTTATCCAAAAATTCCCGTGATATTCATATGCTTGGTTTTGATAACATTGCTTTGGAAAGAACTCCTAGGAGACAGAAAAGTGAAAAAATAGGGCTAAATTAAAATAATGCGTGAATAATGAGGGTTAAATTTGTTATTTTTTCTAAATTAGGACTAATTTGTTTGAATGTGCAAACGTAAAGGACTAAATAAGTTATTATACCAAATATTTTAACGGATGCTAACAACTGTTAACAGGTCCGTGGTAACATTGAAGCAAAACTAAAAGTTTAATGGTAACATTGAAGCAATTGAAAGTTTGATTACCAAATTGAATAATTGACCAAAGTTCAGTTATCATTTGTGAACTTTACTAAAAATATTTGATATGTAGGATTATAAAATAAAGTCACTCTATTTCACGCCAACTTTCACACACACATATATAATTTTACTTTTTACTTTTAATTATTTATTTGGTTTAGTCTTTTATTTAATTTATGATATTAATTAAATATCCAAGTAAAAAATTTAAATATTCAATTAAATCTCAAACAACTCAAACATACCTAAATTGATTTTAATCCATAAAAAATAAATATGATAAAATTATATTTTATTAAATAATTTCCAAATAATTTAATTCTAATTCGTAAAATCAAATTTTCCCATCTTATAAATTATGCAAAACTTTATTTTAAAAATATAAAACAATCAGTTGAAACTCGATAATGAACACAATACGAAATTCAAGTTTTAAACTTTAACAAGCCTTATAGGTTGAGTTTGTTTCAGATTATTATCTCTTAATGATGGTTTAACTCAAAATATTGAACGATCAAGAGTTAAAATTGAGCCTAAATGATAAAATTGATAAAACATAAATTTTTTTACGTGAATATATCAATAATTCTATATATTCTCATTTGAATACATATCCAACTCAACTCAAATTGACCTAAATATCCGAAGATTGACTAAAATCGAAAACTAACCTATCTGATATTGACCTATACCGAAAATTGGTCCGATATAATATTGACCGACCTGAAAAATCACCCGAACCGACATTAACCCGAATCGAAATTTAATCGATCCGATAGTGACCCGACCCAAAAAATCAATCGACCCGACATTGACCCGACCTAAAATTAAACCGGCTTGATATTGACTCACCCTGATACCCGACCCGAAATTGCATAGACTCGATCTAAATCCGAATCTGTTAAACCTATATTTGATTTTTATATAACAATGACTAATTTGTAAAAAGAAATAAAATTTTAAAGTACTCAATTTACTCAATAAAATGAAAGGCACTCGAACTTAAATATTTTCTAAGTCAAAACTTAAAACCCCAAATATTTTCTAAGTCTTTTGGTACTCAAAATAGCCAATTTGGTGACTGAGTATCGATATGGCCTATGGCGTATCAGTATCGATTTTCGCTACTGGAAAATAATTTTATGCTTAATGGCTATAGGGTACTGATACGGCTATACACGATTGGTATGCTATTTTGAAACTGAAAACCAAATTGAGAGTGAGTAACGATGCGACCTATGGCGTACCGATACGTGGGTTAAAGATTTGCTAAATCTTTTCATTAATTGTTTTGACAATTGCCTTGTCAGTTTCTTGGAACCATAACTTTTGTAAATTAATTACACGTATCGATACAGTCTTTTAACCAAAACTTCCTAGGATTCTAGTGACCAAAATGGGTATTGATACGGTACGGACAGTACTGATACCCTTTGTAAACCTTTACTCCATATCGATAGCCCGATACTCCATTTCACGTACAGATACCCCTTTGTTACAACATCTATTTCTTTTTATGGCAGGTACCGATACGACTATACATATACTAATACCAGTGTTGCTAGACAACATTTATTACGGGAAACATGCAGCCCAACGGCTATAATCAATATCCCAACTACCCAAAAGGTTAGAAATCAATGAAGGGGTATAAAATCAAGTCTTCAAAGCATCTTCAACAACTATTCAATAAGTTTAAAGCATTCAAGCACATGTCCAACATTTTTTAGCTAAATTTGTCAAATCTTGTAAACCCACTTGAGAGTTCTTCATTGTAATTCTTTTTATTCAAGTGTGAGGGGTTTTTAGTGAACTTCATTTGTGCAAACAAATTACCTTGTGAGGTTTCTTAGTTTGCCAAATTTGTATTTCTCTCTTTGAGTGTATTCTTAAGGTTTTGGGGTATAAACCTTAAGGGAGTTGTAAGGTTATCTCCTTGAGCCTCAAAACGAAAGCAAATCTAGTGGATTTGAGAAATCCTTAGTGTGGATAGCTAAGGTAGTGAATGTAAACCTTACTGAAAAGGTTGAACCTTGTAGGCCATTTACATTAATTGTTCATCCCAACAATTGGTATCAGAGCTACACTCATTGGAAGGCTTCACACCCCCTTGAGTAGATCTTACCGGTGTATAATCAATCCATAAGTCAAGTCATGGCCTCGACTTCCAAACACCACTTCGATGAATCACAATCTATCTCCAAACCGCTTTATTTCAATGAGGTAAACTATCCCTATTGAAAGAATAGAATGAGGCTCTTCATCAAATTCAACGACTATCTCATTTGGGATGTGGTGGAAGATGGACCAAGTATTCTGATGAAAAGAGTAGAAGACCCGTCTCATTCCTAAGAAAAAGGTTGAATGGACCGATGAAGATCGAAGAAAGATGTAAGTCAACAACAAAGCCATGCATATCATATTTTGTGCCCTTAAACCAGACGAGTACGCAAAGATATCTTTTTCCACAAGTGCTAAGGAGATATGGGATAAGCTAGAAGTTACTTATGAAGGTACAACTGAAGTGAAGGAGACCAAGATTAGACTCGTCAATCTTAGCTATGAGAACTTCAAAATAGAACCGGATGAAGACATCACCAAGATGTTCGATCAATTTTCCATCTTTGTCAACGGACTTAAAGGCTACAGAGAAGTTATTCCGGAAGACAAACTTGTTCAAAAGCTTATATATTCTCTTTCTTCGTCATGGGACTCGAAATAGACTGTCATCATCGAAGCTAAGGATCTCAAAACCTTGAAGCTTGATGCTCTTTTGGGTTCCTAAGAAACTTGTTACTTCTAACAATGTTGATGCCATTGCTTCTTGGATTCCCAAGGGAACCAAGATTTTGGGAGCTAATACTCATGAACCTAAAAGAATTTGGGTACCAAAAATCAAGACTTGATTCTATGTTTATAGAGGGAGCATTGCTACAAGGCCAAATCTTCAAGTGCAAACTCATGTTACCTTGATAGTGGATGCTCGAAACACATAATCGGTGATAAAAGTAGATTCTTGAAGCTAAAACCAAAGAGTGGGGGAGTAATAACTTTTGGTGACAACTCCATAAGCTACAGTAAAAGAATTGATTCCATTGGTAATCACTCTTTCATACTTATAAAAAATTGTTTTATATGTCAACGGTCTTAAGCATAATTTGTTAAGCATAAGCCAATTGTGTGATAAAGGTTTCAATGTCATGTTTGATTTGAATGATTGCAAAATCATTAACATTGCATCCAATAAAATTGTGCTTATTTGTCATAGAATAGGAAATATATACATGGTGCATCTAGATGACATATATATTTCAAATGCATGTTTTGTTGCAAAAATGAGCATGATTCTTGGTTGTGGCATAGAAAACTAGGACATGCAAGCATGAGTGTTTTGGAAAAATTAATTTCAAATGATCTGGTAAGAGGTTTGCCTAAAATTAAGTTTTCTCTTGACAAAATTTGTGATGCATATGTTGAAGGCAAACATAAAAGAGTTTTTTTTAAATCCATTAATAATGTATCAACAAGTAAAATTTTACAATTGATCCATATAGATCTTTTTGGCCCTTTTAGAACTATGAGCCTGGGTGGAAAACAATATGTATTTATTTTAGTTGATGATTACTCTAGATTTACTTAGGTTCTCTTTTTAAGTACCAAGGATGAGGCTTTAGAAAAAATCGTCATATTTTCAAAATCAAACCAAAAGGATGTTGGTTACTCCATTTCTCATGTTAGGAGTGACCATGGAACTGAATTTCAAAATCTTGATTTTGAGGAATTTTGTAACTCAAATAGAATTAGCCATAATTTTTTGGCTCCTCGCACACCTCAACAAAATGGGGTTTTTGAGAGGGAAAATAGAACTTTAGAAGAAATGGCTAGAATCATGCCTTGTGAAAATAATTTGCCTAAGTATTTTTGGGCGAAAGCCACCAATACCGCTTGTTATATTATCAATAGTGTAAAGAAAACTCCTTATGAAATTTTAAAAAATAAAAAGCCTAACATTAGCTATTTTCATTCTTTTGGATGTAAATGTTTTGTTTTGAATAATGGAAAAGATAATTTAGGCAAGCTTGATGCAAAAAGTAATAAAGGTATTTTTCTAGGTTACTTTTTAAACTCTAAAGCCTATCGTGTATTTAACAAAAAAACTTTATTGGTTGAAGAGTCTATACATGTTTTTGATGATAACCTCCATTTGAGGAAGGATACTTGTGATGATGATGATGTAGGAATTTTGGATGCCAATGATGGTGAAGGACAATCATCAAAGGTAGAAGAAGTTCCACCAAAAGAAGATCCACCTCTAGAAGCCTTGAAGGACATGTCTCTATAGGAAAAGGAGGTCACCTACCCAAGGGAGTTCAACTACGTCAAAGGTGGTGGGATTTTGGGTGCTCCATCCAAAGGGGTAACCAATAGATCCTCTCTTAGAAGTACATGTAATCATGTTGCATTTATCTCACGCATAGAGCCTAAAAATATCAAAGAAGCATTAAATGATGATTATTGGATATTTGCTACAAAAGAAGAGTTAAATCAATTTGAGATGAGTCAAATTTAGATATTAGTTGACATGCCTAGTAATAAATCTACTATAGGTACTAAAAGGGTTTTTAGAAAAAAAACTAGATGAGAGTGGTAACATAGTGAGAAATAAGGCTAGACTTGTTGCTCAAGGTTACACTCAAGAAGAAGGAATTGATTTTGATGAAACCTATGCACCCGTAGCTAGAATGAAAGCTATTAGGATGTTGCTTGCATTTGCATGTGATCATGAATTTAAGCTTTTTCAAATGGATGTTAAAAGTGTTGTTCTAAATGGTTTTATAAATGAAGAAGTGTATGTAGAACAACCACTCAGTTTTGAAGATCCAAAATATTCAAACCATGTTTTTAAACTTTCAAAAGATTTATATAGATTGAAACAAGCTTATAGAGCTTGGTATGAAAGATTGTCAAGTTTTCTAATAGAAAAAGGTTTTGACAAAGAAAAAGTTGATACTACACTTTTTATAAAAAGAAAAGGCAAGGACATTTTAGTAGTTCAAATTATGTTGATGATATTATTTTTGGTTCTACTAATGAATCTCTTTGCCAAGATTTTGCTAAGTTAATGCAAGGTGAATTTGAAATGAGCATGATGGAGGAGATCTCATTCTTTTTGGGACTCCAAATCAAGCAAAGGAAGGATGGCATCTTTATCAATCAAGCAAAGTACATCAAAGATATGCATAAAAAGTTTGGCTTAAAGAATGTGAAGCCTCAAGCCACACCAATGAGTTATTCTACAAAGCTCGGCAAAGATGAAGGAGGTAAATATGTCGATCTTAAGCTTTATAGATCTGTGATAGGATCTTTGCTTTATCTTACCGCAAGCAGACCAGATATTATGTTTAGTGTTTGCTTGTACGCTAGATTTGATAGAATGACATTTACAAGTCGTTAAGGGAATCTTTAGATATCTTAGAGACACCCATTGTTTAGGTCTTTGGTATCCTAAATACTCATCATGTAACCCCCTCGACCCGGCCTAGTCGCAAGATCGAACCGAGCGAGCTACATTAAGTTTACCGAAGTAAACCGAGAAGATAAAACCCGAAACACGCCATTTTTTCCTTTTATCTTATCTAGATACAAAATTATTATCCTACATGTACATACTGATCTCTGGGGAAAACCCAACTCAATCGGGCGTTGAATTGGCATTCAATTGATCACATTTGCGATTTAGGGACCATATTGCAAATTTGAAAAATTGCAGGGTCTTAACTCATTTTTATATTACCAACCTTTAATTAAGCAGGTTTCATGCTCACATGTTAAAAATCAAGTCAAAAAGATCATCCAATCTCATTTAAATGCATCCACAACATTCAGGAACCAAAACGTAAGAAAACAGAACTTCAGAAGATTCCAAATAACCAATGTAACTACCACCGTACCGGTACAAACAATGGTGTTTCGATACGCCTTCACTTTTTTAAAACCCCATAATTTCCAATAGCCAAAACTCGTTCTAATACGCCCCCGCGTATCGAAACACCCTTCATAAAAACATTGTACCGTATCAAAACGCCTCACTGAGTACCGAAACACTGGCCAAATTTGCCTAGACCAGTACCGAAACACTCGTACCGGTACGCTTGGACCTGAAATGTCCATTTTTGCTGGTTTAACATGCTTTTGATCAAACCAAAACATCCTAACATGCCCCTAACACACAACCAACATATTCAAGGATCAAACCACACTAAGACAACCCAATTTCAACATCAAATCATAGCATTATACTTCAAATGTAAATCTAGAGGCATGCTTCCTAGAAAACCAATCAAGCAAAGCATGAAACTTTAAACCATCACCACAAACAATCAATAATGGCCATTTACAAATGAAGAGCAACAAAACAAACTTGCTCAAACAAGGAGTTTAACTAAACACCTCCCAAAATAACAACGGAACCCCCATTGCCCTTATTACTTATATTCTATACCAAAAACATACTTTGGCTATCAAGTTTTGTTGTGATCCCTTGCTTCCCGCTGCCTTCCAAGCTTTTAATTCTCTGCATTGATGGACAAAGAGAGCGTAAGCACACTAGGCTTAGTGACAAGTGCTCGAAACAACACACCATCAATGCATTAAAACCATTTCTTAACAACACATTGAAATCTCATTTCAATCATCTTTTAAAACATTATCATGCCTTGAAAACCATGCACTTAACATCTTTAAAACTATCATATTAACCCATATGCAACATGTATCATTAATCAACATCAAATCCTATTGCTCAACCTCAATTTAAGCCTTCCCATGCATAACAACTATATGCAAAGCTTAAAGAGTAAACATGTATAAATTCCATTACACAACATAAACCATTTCAATGATACATCAACAATTATATTGGCTCACAAGTGATCATTAACCAAGTTCCTTTACCAAAAAAGTTTATCGGATACACAGATTCAACAAGTGTTCTCCCAACACTTCAAGCTATCTCAACTGGAAATAGCGATACAATCACAATTGCGGTACCTAAACAACCAGGTACACTTTCAACCCACGGGGACACCAACCCCACACCTCAGTTAGATGCTTAATCTAATAACGGGAGTTTACGGTACTATATAACCGCTCTATCGTTAGGGTACTTGGATAGTTTTCAGTACACGGATCTAAACCCTTCAAATCCAATGCGACTTATTATAGTTCACTATCAATCCTATGGTCAGCCAACTATACCCGATAAAAATTTTAAAACCACATCAGTTGCCAATATAATTAACCATTTACCATTTACCTCACTGTTTTCAACAAGTATTAACCAAACCAATTTTCCAAAGCAACAATCATGCTTTAAAACACAAGTATAAACCATATACTTACAAGGATCACTTACCATGTACATCCTTCAGCATTTCATGCTTAAAAACAGTAACTCAAATACTTTAAATCATGTTTAAACAATAAGTACAATGTAAATCAAAACAAGTGCATAAAAATCATTTTATACCAGCACGACCGAAAGAGAAAACCACATTTTACTTACTTTCGAGTTTAAACCAACGTATCAAGCTCAGTTTAAACTCCCATAAACCACCTTTAAAACATTCCAAAGCTGGAACCCACATTCTCACTCACCGATACGCGAAACCTTGATTCACCAGCGCGAAATCAAGCATCCGAAGCCTCTAAAGCTTCACCGATCACTTTCGGATCAACATCCCCTATTTTAATCACATTGCAACATAGGATTAATGCATCTCAATGCATTCAAAACACTACAACAACAGATCCTCACAGGCTTCCACAATCTTCTCAAAATTACCCAACCACAACAACCGAAATCATCATCTAATCCTTTCCAAACACAATCTAGCCACAATCTAACAATCTAACACTTCCATAATCATCAATTAATACTTAAAAACAAGATTAATTCATCCAAATACTTCCAGCAACTACACAGCCACCACAACTCCACAAAAGCACAAATCTAACAACCTAAATAACTAGGGATTCAAGAGTTTCGGGATTCCACTGTTAAAAATAACTTATCAACATAATAATACATACGAAATATGATTAAAATCAATCTTCAACACTAAAAAATAGATCCAATATGGATCTTTCACTATTTTATCAAATTTACCCATTTAAATCAATTAATTCAATATAAAAACACAAAATCAGATTATAAACCATAAATCAAGGATCAAACACTTGGGAATATCAATAAAGAACCATTCAATAAAGGAGATCACAGACCTTACCCCTATTGTGTGATTTCTCCCTCAATTGGCTTGTTTAAAGCTAAGAAAACACAAGATTTCAAGGAGGTTTTGTAAATCAAAGTTAAAGAATCAATTACAAATCAATAATCTGAGTAAAATGATCTCTCACCTCTGATTTTTAATGAAACCTTGAGTGTGTTGGCAGAAGAGAAGTGGAGAGAAAAGTTGAGGAAAAGTTACGTCAATTTTCTTTAAAGTGATAACTAACTTTTAATAACCAAATTCCCTTTTAATTAACTTTTAAAACACATGGAGAAATCACCAGCAAAAACTTGGTAAAATTGCTCCTTAAGGATTCTAAGAATTTGATCTTTTTCATTTTAGTCACCTTTAAAAACTAGTTTTCAAAAATCGCATTTTGGTCACTAACCAAAATGTCACACTTCCAAAACCCATTTTCCAAAATTGTTTTCACCAACAATAACCATATATTAAAAATATGATTTTTAACCATTTTCCACATTTTTATCTTACCGAAAAAATATTTACTCTCGAATCTGACTCGATTCCCTAACATGGTCCACCAGACCGTCTAGCAAGCCACAAAACTGCTAGGCCCAAAATCAGGGCGTTACAACTCTCCCCCACTTAAGAAATTTCATCCTCGAAATTTTACCTGGAGGAAAGAAGTGTGGAAACTATTCCAACATATTCGACTTGTGTTCCCATGTGGCCTCCTTAACACCGCGATGTCTCCACAACACCTTAACAAGTTCGACCTTCTTGCTACGCAAAACCTTACTGCTAGTATAAAGAACCTCTACCAGTTTCTCATCATAAGATAGATCTGGCCTCAACTCAATATCCTCCACGGGCATAACATTCGAGGGATCCGCCCGATACCTCAGCAACATCGAAACATGAAATACTTCATGAATCCTCTCCAACTCAGGAGGTAACCTCAAACGATAAGTAACAGGACCCACACTCTCAACAACCTCGTATGGTCCAATAAACCTCAGGCTAAGCTTCTCTTTCCTCCCAAAATGCATCATCTTCTTCCAAGGCGATACTTCAAAAATATTCGGTCACCAACAACATACTCCACATCCCTACTCTTCAAATCCGCGTAGGATTTTTGATGATCCGAAGCTGCTTTCATGCGCTCACATATCAATTTCACTTTCTCGTTCGTGTTTTTCAATACATCAGGCATGGAAAGATGGTTATCCCCAACTTCAGCCCAACACACGGGCATACGACACTTCCTACCATACAACGCCTCATACAGTGCCATCTGTATACTAGCCTGATAATTATTATTTTAAGCAAACTCTACCAAAGGCAACTGTTTTCCCACATTTCCTAGAACTCAATGATACAATATCTCAACATATCCTCCAAAACCTGAATCACACGCTCCGACTGACCATCCGTCTGAAGATGATACGAAGTGCTAAAATTCAACTGAGTTTCTAGAGCACGATGCAAGCACACCCAAAACCTTGCTGTGAAACGTGAATCTCTATCTGAAACTATGGACTTGGGCACCCCGTGCAAACACACAATCTCAGAGATGTACAGACCAGCCAACCTATCCAAGGTATACACCGTATGCACTGGCACAAAATGCGCACACTTCTTAAACCGATCAACAATCACCTAAATGGAATCCTTTTTGGGCAGCGTCAAAGGCAACCCATACACAAAATCCATGGTGATTCTTTCCCACTTCTATTCTGGTATCCTCAACAGTTGCAACAACCCGGGAGGAAACTGATGTTCAGTCTTTACTCGCTGACAAACCATGCATCGAGAAACAAAATCAGCTACATCTTTCTTCAGTCCAACCCAATAGTACTCTTCCTTCAAACCACGATACATCTTAGTACTACCTGGATGCATAGCAAAAGGACTAGAATGCACTTCAATTAGAATGGTACATCTCAACTCTTCATCTTCAGGCACAATGATTCGACCTTTAAAACACAACATTCCATCATCATTAAAATAAAAATTCGTAGGATTCCCATCCATGATATCCTTCACATGCGGCACCAAACTCTCATCACACGGTTGTCTTTCCTTAATCAACTGTGAAAATGACAGCTTTACTTACAACTCAGCTATCAACCCATCATCACACGTCACACTCAACCGAGTGAACATCGCTCTCAACTCCACACCAGCCTTCCTACTCAAAGCATCTGCCACAACGTTAGCTTTGCCCGGATGATACTCAATAGACAAAACATAATCTTTAAGTAACTCTAACCGTTTTCGTTGCCTAAGATTCAGCTTCTTCTAGGACATCTGATGCTTCAAACTTTTATGATCTGTATAAACCATACATTTCTCACCATAAAGGTAGTGCCTCCAGATTTTTAAGGCAAACACAACCACAGCAAGCTCAAGATCATAAGTAGGATAGTTACACTCATGCACCTTCAACTGTCTAGATGCATACGAAACTACCTTACCCTCTTGCATCAATACACAACCCAGTCCAACGTAGGACACATCACTATAAACAACAAACTCGTTTCTTGATTCAGGTTGAACTAAGACTGAAGCTCGTGTCAAAACTTCCTTCAAACTTTCAAAAGCCCGTTGCCTATCATTCGTCCATTCAAAACAAACATTCTTCTGCAATAACTTGGTTAAAGGAGCAACTAAACTGGAGAACCCCTCAACAAACCTACGATAATAACCTGCCAAACCAAGGAAACTCTAAACTTCTGACACAGATTTAGGCACATTCTAACTCACCACAACCTCAATCTTGTACAGATCAACTCGAATTCCCTCGCCCGACATAACATACCTGAGGAAAACAAACTTCCTAAGCCAAAACTCGCATTTGCTTAACTTAGCATACAACTGATTAGTCAACAACGTTTGAAGCACAATCTGCAAATTTCTATCATGATCCTTCTCGGTACGAGAGTACACAAGGATATCGTCGATAAATACAACCATAAAGTGGTCTAAAAACTCATGGACACATGATTCATCATGTTTATGAAAGTAGCCGGTGTATTGGTCAAACCAAACAGCATCACCAAAAACTCATAATGCTTGTACCTCGTACGAAAAGCTGTCTTGGGCACATCCATATCCTTCACTTTCAACTGATAGTACCTAGACCTCAAATCTATCTTAGAAAACACTAAGGCACCCCTGAACTGATCAAACAAATTATCTATCTGTGGTAAAGAATACTTGTTCTTTATCGTCAACTTATTCAGTTGTCGATAGTCTATACACATCTGCAACGTACCATCATTTTTCTTTACAAACAACACTGGTGCACCCCACGGTGAAATACTAGGTCTAGTAAAACCTCGATCAAGCAACTCCTATAGTTGCGTCTTCAACTCTTTTAACTCATTCAGGGCCATGCGATATGGAGCAATAGACACTGATATTGTATCCGCAAAAACCTTGGTGCCAAACTCAACCTTACGGTCTAGTGGCAACCCTGGCAACTCTTTCAGAAAAACACCCAGAAACTCACATACGATGCAGATATCTTGCACCCTCACCTCCTTCGAACCAGGATTCATAACATAGGCCAAGAAAGTCTAACATCCAGAATCCATCATTCGACTCACTTCCAAAGCCGAAATAGCATTAGACAAGAACTTAGCATTCTCACCAACAACTACCACCTCAAAATCATCCAATAACCTCAAGGATATCTGTTTGGTCTCAAAATCCACCACAGCCCTATGTTCGGTTAACCAATCTATACCCAAAATCACATCAAAACCATGGATTAACAACTCTATCAAGTCCACGGTAAACTCATGTCCCTGAACCATCGACGGGCACCTATGATACAACTTCCTATCCACGACTGTCTTCCCAATAGAACTAGTCACTCTAACACCCACATTAAGAATTTCAGCAGGTATATCAAACATCTGTTCATGCTCACTTAAGATGTATGAATGGGTATAACCAAAATCAACCAATGAATACAACAGCAAAGACTGTAAAGAGAATGTACATGTAATCATATCGGTGTCATTGCGACCCTCTCGGTGCGCATAACCCTAGTCGATCCACCTCCCTCAAGCTGGATAGCAACGGTATGAGCCACAGTTTTTTGCCCACTATCTCTATGCTGAAATGGTACATGGCCACGACCACGACCTCTATGCAAAGCAACAACAGGTGCAACACCCTGCCCACCTCCAGCCAACAAAGGACAATTACGTCTCAAAAGGTCGACAGACCCACAACTCGAACAAGCATTGGCCACAACAAGCGCAGGTGCCTGACCCTCCCTGGCCAAACGCAGACAATCTCATCTCAGATGATCTCAGGATCCACAAACCCAGCAGGTGTTAAATGAAGCTCTATCCTAGGCACCTTGCCTCTGGACTCCATGTCCAACAACTCCTCCATCGTGCCTCAGCTTTGGGCAAAACCTCCAATCACGGTGTCTCTTGGCCTGACCACCGTCAAAACTAGAATCGGCCGCTCTCTTACCAGAGCTAAAGCTACGAGACCTAGAAGCCATACCCAGATTCTACTCAACATCCTTAGCTCGCAAAACGAACACATCAAAATTTGTGTAATCAGTAGTGAGCATGTATGTCTTGACCTTCTGCATGAGCCCGTAGTGAAAATGATCACATCGCGTACGCTCGTCGTGAATTAACTCAGGTGCATACTGACTTAACCTCACAAACTACACCTCGTGCTCAGCAACAGACATATTGCACTGCATCAAAGCCATAAACTCACGCTTCCTATCATCTGAATATCAGACTCCCAGGTACTTCTTCCGAACCACAAAAGAACTTCCAAGTTACATTATTGGTTACTATACCAGATATCGTGGTAGTCCACAACGTATACGTATCACCCTATAACAAGGATATAGCACAGCCCATCTTACAGGAGTTAGAACAGCCTATCTTGCCAGTATCCTCTCAGTACTGGCCAACCATCCCTCAAAAGCCTTAGGTGACAAACCTTAGAACTCAACTCCGCCCAAACTGTGAAGAGGCTCTAGCAGCAATCCCTACCCAGCTACTGGTGGTGCTGGTATATGAACACCCACAACTGCTACCTGAAAAGCACTGGTCATGGCTTGTATCAACAGCGCCATATCACCCATCCCTGGCCAAGCTGGCGCAGGTGGTACTTGCTCCACTACCTCAGGTAGAATAGGTGGTGCAACCCTCTAAGAGGCATAACATTTCTTTGATTTTCTGCCCAGTGGCAGCAACAATCATACCAGATTGCAACTCTCTCCTCGATCCCATCGTGCTAACAATATATCTAAGGCATGATAATCATTCAAATACAAAACAATTAGGCCAGCTTCAAGCAAGGATCCAGGACTTCCATTTCAAAATCATAACATTTTAAACTATAATAATAAGGCAATAGGTTTCCCAAAATTTCCCCTAACATGGCATACAACAACCACCGTGCATATCAAACATCAAACAATAACTTACAATAACATAACAACAATCAATCCAACCCCCAACTATCGCAAACCTGACTCTGATACCACCAAATGTAACCCCCTCGACCCGGTTTAGTTGCAAGACCGAACCGAGTGAGCTACATTAGGTTTACCAAAGTAAACCGAGAAGATAAAACGCAAAACATGTCATTTTTCCTTTTATCTTATCTAGATACAAAATTACTATCCTACATGTACATACTGATCTCTGGTGAAAACCCAACTCAATTGGGCGTCTAATTGACATCCAATTGATCACATTTGATATTTAACGACAATATTGCAAATTTGGAAAACTGTAAGGTCTTAACTCATTTTTATATTACCAACCTTTAATTAAGCAGGTTTCATGCTCACATGTTAAAAATCAAGTCAAAAAGATCATCCAATCTCATTTAATTGCAACCACAACATTCAGCGACCAAAACGTAAGAAAACAAAACTTCAGAAGATTCCAAATAACCAATTTAACTACCACCGTACCGGTACGGACAAGGGTGTTTCAATACACCTTCACTGTTTTAAAACCCCATAATTTCCAGTAGCCAAAACTCATTCCGATACACCCCTGCGTATCGAAACACCCTTCATAAAAAATTGTACCGTATCAAAACGCCTCCCCGAGTACCGAAACACTGGCCAAATTTTGCCTAGACCCGTACCGAAACAGTTGCCCGCGTACCAGTACGCTAAGCCTGGAATGACTTACTCGTACCGAAACATGGACACTCATATCGGTACTCCTAGACCTGAAATGTCCATTTTTGTTGGTTTAACATGCTTTGATCGAACCAAAACATCCTAACATGCCCCTACACACAACCAACATATTCAAGGATCAAACCACACTAAGGCAATCCAATTTCAACATCAAATCATAACATTATACTTCAAATGTAAATCTAGAGGCACGCTTCCTAGAAAACCAATCAAGCAAAGCATGAAACTTCAAACCATCACCACAAACAATCAATAATGGCCATTTACAAATGAAGAGCAACAAAACAAACTTGCTCAAACAAGGAGTTTACCTAAACACCTCCCAAAATAACAACGAAACCCCAATTGCCCTTATTACTTATAGTCTATACCAAAAACATACTTTGGCTATCGAGTTTTGTTGTGATCCCTTGCTTCCCGCTACCTTCCAAGCTTTAATTCTCTGCGTTTATGGACAAAGAGAGCGTAAGCACACTAGACTTAGTGAGGAGTGCTCAAAACAACACACCATCAATGCATTAAAACCATTTCTTAACAACACATTGAAATCTCATTTCAATCATCTTTTAAAACATTATCATGCCTTGAAAACCATGCACTTAACATCTTTAAAACCATCATATTAACCCATATACAACATGTATCATTAATCAACAGCAAATCCCATTGCTCAACCTCAATTTAAGCCTTCCCATGCATAATGACCATATGCAAAGCTTAAAGAGTAAACATGTATAAATTACATTACACAACATAAACCATTTCAATGATACATCAACAATTATATTGGCCCACAAGTGATCATTAACCAAGTTCCTTTACCAAAAATGTTCATCGAATACACGGATTCAACAAGTGTTCTCCCAGCACTTCAATCTATCTCAACCGGAAATAGCGACACAATCACAATCGCAGTACCTAAACAATCGGGTACACTTTCAACCCATGGGGACACCAACCCCTTACCTCAGTTAGATGATTAATCCATTAACGGGAGTTTACGGTACTGTATAACCCCTCTACCATTAGGGTTCTTGGATGGAGTTTTTGGTACACAGATCTAAACCCCCTCAACATCCAAGGCGACTTATTATAGTGCACTATCAATCCTATGGCCGACCAACTATATCCAATAACAATTTTAAAACCACATCACTTGCCAATATAATTAACCATTTACCATTTACCTCACTGTTTTCAACAACCATTAACCAAACCAATTTTCCAAAGCAACAACCATACTTTAAAACTCAAGTATAAACTATATACTTACAAGTATCACTTACCATGTGTATCCTTCAGCATTTCATGCTTAAAAATAGTTTATCAAATACTCTAAATCATGCTTAAATAGTAGGTACAATGTAAATCAAAACAAGTGCATAAAAATCATTTTACACTAGCACGACCGAGAGAGAAAACCATATTTTACTTACTTCTGAGTCTAAACTAGCGTATTAAGCTCAGTTTAAACTCCCATAAACCACCTTTAAAATATTCCAAAGATGGAACCCACGTTCTCACTCACTGATACGCAAAACCTTGATTTGCTAACACAAAATTAAGAGTCCTAAGCCTCCAAAGCTTCACCGATACTTTCGGATCAACCTCCCATGTTTTAATCATATTACAAAAGAGGATTAATGCATCTCAATGCATTCAAAACATTGCAACAACAAATCCTCATGGAATTCCACAATCCTCTCAAAATTACAAAACCACAACAACCGAAATCATCATCTAATCTTTTCCAAACACAATCCAGCCACAATCTGACACTTCCATAATCATCAATTAACACTTAAAAACAAGATTAATTCATCCAAATACTTCCAACAACTACATAGCCACCACAATTCCACAAAACACAAATCTAACAACCTAAACAACTAGGGATTCAAGGGTTTCGGGATTCCATTGTTAAAAACAAATTATCAACATAATAATACATCCAAAATATGATTAAAATCAATCTTCAACACTGGAAAATAGATCCAATATGGATCTTTCACTATTTCATCAAATTCACCCAATTAAATCAATTAATTCAACATAAAAACACAAAATCAGATTATAAACCATAAATCAAGGATTAAACACTTAGGAATATCAATAAAGAACCATTCAATAGAGGAGATCGCGGACCTTACCCATATTGTGTGATTTCTCCATCAATTGGCTTGTTTAAAGCTAAGAAAACACAAGATTTCAATGAGGTTTTTGTAAATCAAAGTTAAAGAATAAATTACAAATCAATAATATGAGTAAAATGATCTCTCACCTCTAATTTTTAATGAAAACTTGAGTGTTTGGCAGAAGAGAAGTGGAGGGAAAAGTTGAGAGAAAAGTTACGTCAAATTTCTTTCAGTGATAACTAACTTTTAATAACCAAATTCGCTTTTAATTAACTTTTAAAACACAAGTTAAAAAGACTTAATTGATAGGAGAAATCACCAACAAAAACTTGGTAAAACAGTTCCTTAAGGATTCTAAGAATTTGATCATTTTCATTTTACACCTTTAAAAACTGGTTTTCAAAAATCATATTTTGGTCACTAACCTAAATGTCACACTTCCAAAACCCATTTTCCAAAATTGTTTTCACCAATACTAACCATATATTAAAATATGATTTTTAACCATTTTCCACATTTTTATCTTACCAAAAAAATATTTACTCCCGAATCTGACTCGAATCCCGAACCTGGTTCACTGGATCGTCTAACAAGCGACAAAACTGCTAGGCCCAAAATCAGGGCGTTACGCATCATTTAGTTTGCATGCTTATTCGGATACAGATTATGGAGGTTGTAAGATAAATAGAAAGAGTACCTCTAGTACTTGTCAATTACAAGGTAATGTAGCACCCTTAACGTATACTCGTAGACCGAATATACACTAAAGAAGTTACAGAATTGTTAAGGAAAAACTTGACTTAATTTTTTTACCAAACTTTATCTTGTAGTTCAACCCTTTTCGGTTCTAAATTAAAAACTACGTCAGTCTATAGTAGCTAGTTTTAACCCTGAATTTGTTTTATAAAATTTATAAATGTGTTATTGAATCAAAAATATAATTCAAGGAGAAAATTATGTACCTTGCCTAGACCCTTTCTTGATTTTAAAATTACTACGTGATTAGGGTTAAACTATATTTAACTATATCATAAATCATAATCATTTGTAGTAAAACTATATTCTAAGTCCATACACTCATAATAGTACGTAAACACATTATAACTTAAGTTTACAAAACAATTTGCATCTTTAAAACCCACATACATACATGTACATGCCTACTAGACATCGACCATAATTTAAGATGTATATAACGTGATTACTAATGTAACTTGATTTTCCAATTTAATAGCTCCTTCTTGCCATTCTACGTGGGAGAACCTACGTGTGAAATAACACACGCTAAGTACGAACTTAGTGAGGCAATAATCTCATTTAACAAACATAAAATTAAGTAATATTTATCATATGATATCATATCAAGTTCTCTACTTAAGATAGGATAGTACTATTAAGGTTTCCATAGTCACTAGATTTTCATGTACATGTCATAAGTTCCTAACTTGTTCATGATTCCAATACTCTATCATCCTAAAATAAGTCATATACATGGTATGTTTCGTATACATAACATAACTCACATACATGGTATAAGTCACATAAGCAACATGATACACATACATGACATGATTTACATGCACAACATGATTTATTTACATGACATGGTTCATATATGTAATGTGATTCATATTCATGGCATGATCCATTTACGTAACATGATTCTCATATGTGGCGTATTTCATTTGCATGATATGATTTTCATACGTGGCATGATTCATATATGTGTTTTCTTTCATATACATAACATGATATGTGTATATGGCATAATTCCTATGCATGGCATAATTCATATACGTAACATAATTTGTATACATGGCATGGTTCTTATGCATAGGATATTTCTTATATATGTGACATACTTTGTATACTTGGCGTAATTCATATACTTGGCATGATTCATATACTTGGCATAATTCATATACATGCCATGATTCATATACGTGGCATGATTCGTATACTTGACATATTTTATATACATAGCATGGTTCATATTCATGGCATGTTTCATAGACGTAGCATGATTCATTTACATGACATGATTCATTCACGTGACATGATTCATTTATCATTGCCTAAAGTATGCTACATGAGAACGAGGTACGCGAGTCATCCTGAAATGACACCGTAGTGTCAAACGTGAATGTGAAGATGAGTACGTACTCAGGGACGCTCTTTGCTCCCCATAAACATGAAGCACCTCGACAGTGCACTCGGGCATAGCGGGCGTGGATCCCCAGGGTGTATGGGACACAATCATTTTGTCACAATATCTGTCTGATAACATGAACATGAGGGTGCAGCTGCTAAAGACTCTATGGCATGCCAACTATACCATGGGCTCTCATACTCAATACTTGGGCATTTCTTTTATCATCAATCAATCATATAAATAAACATTTCATGTTTCATGCTTCATCATAAATAGTCATGGCAAACATAGATCATCATCATTTCTTAGAAAAATAATTCATACTTCATATTCCATGTAATCTACTTTTATTACAACATGCAGTAGCTCAACATATATATAAGGCAATACTCTTTTTAGGTGTATCTTGTTCCATTTTAGCTTGTTTCATTTTAATCTTGTCATTTTTCATATCTCATGTATGCATAATGCATCATCATTTATGCAAACAATTATCCGTACCTGGTATTCCATCAATTTTGCCATGTCAAGTAATGTATTATATCACGAATTATAGAGAAATATAATGCCATTTTCAACATAATGAAATCATATAAAAATGCAATATCATTTTAATTTAAGGTCGACTACTCGCAAGTCTTCCTAATTGCATTTTTAAAACATATAAATGCACTGAACTAGGCCATGAATAATATGTCTTACTAAGCTTACTCAAGGTTCTTATCTTTCTCTTTACCACTGGTTGTCTTTCGATCTCATTTAGAACTGTATAAGACCAATCGAATATATACATTATCATTCTCGTATTCGACTTAAATCTAACATTGTTAACTTAATTCTTAAACATAACTATTCGAATATAAATTTTTTTAAAAAATTTCCCCAACATTTTACATCATTGCCGAAATGGTCCCTAAGTTTTTAGTGACCATTTTGAACATTAAATAATTGTTCAAACCCATTTTTGAACAATTTCCATAATTAATTACTTATTTTGGACTATTTCCTTTTAAGTCCTTAAACTTTATAAAAGTGACATTCTAGTCATTACTTCACTTTTGTACATAAATTCATGTACAATTAAACCATTTATTTATTTCAAACATCCTTAGAAATTTTCTTTCAACTTTTAAACTTTGACCAATTTAGTCATTCACCAAAACTTTTATTTTGAATTGGTCCTTTACTTTTCCTTTCTTATCATTTCAATTCTTTTAACTTCCTATCATGCTTGAATCTTCAATTCTATCAATTATTCATCAATTCAAGATCAATCCTTTATTTTTCTAAAATTGTCGAATTAGTCCTTGAATTTCCAAAAAATTCATTTTGGTCCCTAATCACCAATTCAAGCTACTCTCACCATAATTCAATGATTCCAATGCTAAAAATAAATCTTCAATAATTTCCCTTAATTTCTTAAAATTTCTAAAATAGTCCCTAAAATCTCATCTTGGGAAATTAGTCAATCTAACATCAAAATTAAGCTTCTTGAATCACAATTACTTCAATTTCATCACCAATTCCATAACCCTAAATTTCAAGATTAGGGTTTATAACTTCCAACATGAAATTAACTTGATTTCAAGCTTGCTTTCATCAAAACTAAGTTTAATTCATCATCTACTACATCAATTCTAACAAAATTCCATGAAGCCCTAATTTCTCTCTCTTCAAACCCTAACTTAAAATTCATAATTCCGTGCAATTTTACTATCAAAATTAAGAGAATCAAGTATAGAACAAGTTACCTAAATTAATTTTGCTTGAAACTTGTTTTGATTCTTCAATTTTGGACTTGAAAATTTGAAAATTTTATTTCCCCTTTCTTCTCCAATGTTTCGAACATCCTTGGGCTGAAGATGAGATAATTTTTTCTCATCTTTTGACTATTTTAATCCATGTGTAAAAGGTTAAATGAATTTTAATTTCTCTTAATTAGTGAAATTACTTATTTGCCCTTTTATTATAATGGCCAAGATTCAATCTCATCAAAATCAATGGCCATGATTTAATCCATGTGTAAATCTTCTTCCAAAATTGCCCTCAAAGTTCCAAAATATTTCAAAATACCATACATGGCAAATGACCAATTTGCCCTCAAACTAGCTTTATATACAACTAGTCTTGAAAATTGTCATTCCATAAAATTTGAACCAAATTGGTTCCATTCTAACCAGCCTCCTTCCCAAAATATCATAAATTTTCATTCGATCCAAATATTCGAATTGCATTCAATACGATTTTCAATTTTTCTTTCTTTGAGCTTTATAACCACTCCATTATATTCTAACTAAATCTAGTTAGAATCTCACCAACATTAGCCAAATATTCATAAAATAATATTTTATGAATTTTTCATAATCTTTGGAACTGTCTTTAAAATTTCAATTCGATCTGATATACTGATATCCATAAAATACTTTTACTACGATTTTACCATTTCCAAGCTATTGGATTTATTCCAAAAATTCTATATTTCCATATTCGGGAAATAAACTCCATTATCCTATAAAAACTTCCTTTTTCCAAGTACTTAAACTGAGTTTTCCTAACTCAGTTTATTATTCCGATAATTATCGAAAATCTTCATAGAATAAAATTTCTCTTAGAATTCCTTTATTGATAATCCATACGAATTTTCTCTACTCTTACTGAGTCCAAAATATCGATCAGAAACACTTTTATGGATCCTTCATGGAGGTCACCCATCATAATATTTCCTTGGCCTAAGCATGCTTAACAATTTTATTCGATCCAATTTCGAATAACATAAGCCTCGTATGAAAAATCTGGTAACACAATAATATCGCTGTTGGGGGTGAACTATCCATTTACGGGTTAAATTACATAACTTTTTAAAAGTACACTTTGGTCCCTAAACTTTTCCAAAGTTTACACTTTAACCCCTAAACTTTCAAAAATTACATTTTAGTCATTATGCAAAAATTGAGATATTACAATTCCTCCCCCTTAAGAAAATTCGTCCTCGAATTTTCAACGTTTACCCGTTTCAAAAAACTTCGTATTTTGTTTATTCATTATTTCTTCAATTTTCCCAAATGATTTTCTCTACTTTATGATCTCTCTAGAGAACCTTAATCAGTAGGATTTTCTTGTTATTTAATTCTTTGACTTCGTATGCTAATATTTTCACTACTTCTTCTTTATACGTCAAATCTGGTCGCAGTTTAATTTCTTCAGAAGTAATTACATGTGAAGAATCCGATCAATACTTCCAAAGCATGAATACGTGAAACACATCATGGATCTTGCTCAAATCTGAAGATAAAGCCAATTGGTAAACCATTGGTCTCACTCTTTTTAGAATTTCATATGGCCCTATAAATTTGGGACTAAGCTTTTCTTTTCGACTAAAACGTAATCACCATCTTCCAAGGTGAACCCTTTAAAAACACTTTTTCTCTAACTTCATATTCAACATCATTTTTCTTTTTATTTGCATAGGCCTTTTGTCAATCCAAGGCGGCCCTAAAATTTTGCTGAATAATCTTTACTTTATCCTCCAAGTCTTGTGTTAAATCACTCTTCCAACATTTGAGTTTTTTTGAACATTTCTATCTTGTAACCCAAACCGATTTAGAGAAGTTCAGTATTTTCTTCCATATTCCATCTTGATACTTGCTTAATAACTATTGTTGTAAACAAATTCAGCCAAAGAAAAGTACTTTTCCCATGATCCCGCAAACTCAATCGCACAAGTTCGTAACATATCCTCTAGAATCTGTATGATCTGCTCAGATTGCCCATCTATTTGCGGATGCAAACTGTACTAAAATTTGGTTTAGTACCTAAAACTTCATGTAACGTACCCCAATACCTTGAAATAAACCTTGGGACTCAGCCTGACACTATCGATACTGAGATACCATGTAGTCTTACTATCTCTCGAACATGAATTTCTACATATTTATCTAGCGAATAATCCATCAACTGAAATAAGGTAATCAAACTTTGTCAGACGATTCATATTGACCCATATTAAATTCTTTTTACTTGGTGTAGCTGACAAATCCGTTATACAATCCATCGTTACTTATCCCTACTTTCATTGGGGAGTAGAAATAGACTGAAGTAATCCATAAGTATTTGGCCACATTTTCGAGTCTTTAAATCTTGATACATCTTATTACTCCTTGGGTGCATAATTAATGAACTATAATTGGCCTCCGTTAATATTTTCTCTCTTCAGATATTGTCAGAGACATATACTTTACCTCAGTAATATAATCAACCCCTTGGCTTAATTTCATAGTTGTGTACTTTCCTAATTCCAGCTTGTCTACTCTTTTCAAGACATTTTTCGTCTCTTCCCATTCAAGAATAGCTTGTATTTTCTTGGGGTCCACCCTTATTTCTTCTGATGACATTACATATCCAAGGAAAGTTATTTCTGACAACCGAAACTTGCATTTAGAAACTTGGCATTAAGTTGCTTATCTCTTAAAGTTTGCAGTACCACTCGAAGATGGTAGTCATGTTCAGCTTCGGTCTTCGAATAAACCAAAATATCATCTATGAAGACCATAACAAACTGATCCAAATAGGGTTGGAATACCCTATTCATCAAGTCCATAAATGCAACAAGGGCATTCGTTGATCTAAAAAGGCATCACTAAAAATTCGTAGTGTCCCTAACGAGTCCTGAATGTTGTCTTATGTATATCTTTTTCCTTGACCTTAGTTTGATAATAACCCTGATCGAAGATTTATCTTTGAAAATGCTACTGCATCTTTAAGCTGATCAAATAAATCCTTAATCCTTGGTAGGGGATACTTATTCTTAATGGTTACTTTATTCCATTGTCGATAATCTATACATGGTCATAGGGAACCATCTTTCTTCTTTACAATTAATACCGGAGTACCCTACAGTAATTCACTTGATCAAATATAACCCTGGTCTAGCAATTCTTGTAATTGAGCCTTTAGTTCCCTTAACTCAATTGATGTCATCCTATATAATACCATTGATATCGGCTCAGTTCTAGGATAAACATCAATTCCAAACTGCATTTCTCTATCTGGAGGTAATCTTGATAACTCATCCAGAAATATATCAGGAAATTCCTTTTCAGTCGGGGTATGTTCAATCTTTTTAGGTAACTTTTGTGTATCTTCCATACAAACCCAACATGTTTTACATCCATTGTATAACAGCCTTTAAGCTGTCATTACAAGAATTACTAACTCTAAACAATCAGTTCTTTCTCCTCAAAGATTATTTCAAAACCATCGGGTCCTTGAAATATCAACCTTTTCTTTTTACTTTTTACATCCGCATCCTATGCAGATAACCAATCTTTTCCAAGAATGACTTAAAATTCATGGAATGGAAGTTCCCTTAAATCTGCCGGGAACTTATTTCCTTGAATTTATTATAATCCCGAATCAAATAAAATAAGCACAGGTTCTTTCCATAGTCTTTGCTTTTTTCACAGCCTCCTGGAAATTTGATAAGTTCATGCCCAATAAAATCTCCTTGGTCCTTGAACAAAGCTTTTCTATAAACCGTTCACATCGAGACCTTTTGATTGGCATCCATTTAATTGTGTACCGACTCAGTCTATTAAAATTTAACTCGTACTCATAAACAGTACGAGTACCTTAATCAAACTTAGGACTGCTGCAACATTTTTTAACTAGTTGCCAGAGTACTTGACTTTAAACATTCTCCTTTCTTCTCTTGATTCCCATATTTAAACATTTATAGCAGTCCATCAATACTTAACATCATCTATTTATACTGAAACTTATTCATGTTATTGAGGAGCATAATCAAGTTACACAGGTAGTACATCAGTAACATGACATTCTAGGGGGCATGTACTTAACTTTAAATCACATTAAACTCGATTTAGCCTCTAGAATCGGCTAAACCTGTAGCTTTGGTACCAATAAATGTAACACCCTTAACGTATATTTGTAGACCAAATATACACTAAAGGTGTTATAGAATTGTTAAGGAAAAACTTGACTTAATTTTTTTACCAAACTTTATCTTGTAGTTTAACCTTTTTCGGTTTTAAATTAAAAACCATGTCAGTCTATAGCAGCTAGTTTTAACCCTGAATTTGTTTTATAAAATTTATAAATGTGTTATTGAATCAAAAATAGAATTCAAGGTGCTTAGACCCTTTCTTGATTTTAAAATTACTAAGTGATTAGGGTAAAACTATATTTAACTATATCATAAATCATAATCATTTGTAGTAAAACTATATTCTAAGTCCATACACTCATAATAGTACGTAAACACATTATAACTTAAGTTTACAAAACAGTTTGCATCTTTAAAACCCACATACATTCATGTACATGCCCACTAGACATCAACCATAATTTAAGATGTACATACTATTTTTACTAATGTAACTTGATTTTCCAATTTAATAGCTCCTTCTTGCCATTCTAAGTGGGAGAACCTACGTGTGAAATAACACACGCTAAGTACGAACTTAGTGAGGCAATAATCTCATTTAACAAACATAAAATAAAGTAATATTTATCATATGATATCATATCAACTTCTCTACTTAAGATAGGATAGTACTATTAAGGTTTCCATAGTCACTAGATTTTCATGTACATGTCATAAGTTCCTAACTTGTTCATGATTCCAATACTCTATCATCCTAAAATAAGTCATATACATGGTATGTTTCGTATACATAACATAACTCACATACATGGTATAATTCACATAAGCAACATGATACACATACATGACATGATTTACATGCACAACATGATTTATTTACATGACATGGTTCATATATGTAATGCGATTCATATTCATGGCATGATCCATTTATGTAACATGATTCTCATATGTGGCGTATTTCATTTGCATGACATGATTTTCATACGTGGCATGATTCATATATGTGTTTTCTTTCATATACATGACTTAATTCATATACATAACATGATACGTGTACATGGAATAATTCCTATGCATGGTATAATTCATATACGTAACATAATTTGTATACATGGCATGGTTCTTATGCATATCATATTTCTTATATATGTGACATACTTTGTATACTTGGCATAATTCATGTACTTGCCATGATTCATATACTTGGCATAATTCATATACATGTCATGATTCATATACGTGGCATGATTCGTATACTTGACATATTTTATATACGTAGCATGGTTCATATTTATGGCATGTTTCATATACGTAACATGATACATTTACATGTCATGATTCATTTACGTGACATGATTCCTTTATCATTGCCCAAAGTATGCTATATGAGAACGAGGTACGCGATTCATCTTGAAATGACACCGTAGTGTCAAACGTAAATGTGAAGATGAGTACGTACTCGAGGACGCTCTTTGTGTAGACTCTCTAAGTGAATGCTGGCAAAAGGGGCAAAAGATATGTGTTGGAAAAATATAAAATAGTGCCAAGATGAGTCTTTTGCATGCAAGTATACACGGTCTGCAAGTAATACAACTGGTAAGCCAAGTATCGATCCCACAGAGATTGACTTGGAATTCAATTGCTTTGATTGTTACTTGCCTTAAGAAAAAGTTGATTTGTTTTGAAGTTGGTTTTGGAAATAATTGAAAAGAAAAGAAATAAAAGTAAAGTAAAGACGTTGGCAAGGAAGATGCTTTAATGAATGATGAGTGTTTGCAGGGAAAGCCTGGTTTTCACGCTATTCATGCCTTGTCAGCCATTAATAACAACCTGTCTTGGCATTGTTTGTCGAGCAGATTCAAAATTAGCAAAGCCTCTCTCGATGGTCATTGCCTTAAATTGATCATGTAAAAACCCCTATATCTCTATAGTGCATGCTTTTAAATAAACCAATTTGATTAAGATCTAATCTATACTCCTAAGGGGTAGATTTCACTCCCGAAGTAAGTTCATCTACTTGAACGACTTCTCTCGAAGCTTCTCTCCTTAGTATTCAACAACTTGATCGTTGCCACCCCAAGTTTGTTAAGATATTGATGAGCAATAGGCCAATAGTGCCAGCTCTCGCTTGGCATAGTATTTAGAAAACATTAAAGTATGCCAAATAGATAAAACATTGCCAAGGCAGATTTATTATCAAAAACTAAACATAAAAACAGCGTTTCAACGCAAACATCCCCCACCAACTATTGAATTAGTTCATGGTGAGGGATTTAACCGAAAAACCATAAACGTTTTCAAAATAAATCATCATTAAAAAATAAAAATAACTAAACAAAGAGAATGGGCAAGATGGGGGTCTCTCGATGCAGTCCTTCAATGGCTCCAAGCCCTCGGCCTAGGTGGTTGAACCACGTAGCCTCCCTCTTCTGATCGTTAATAAAATCCTCTCCAAGTTCGTTCCCCAAATGCTTGCTTGATTGTTCCTTAAATAGGCGTGCGAAGAAGCCCTAGGATAAGCCTTCATGTTTAAAATTTGAATGCGCCAAGGGATAAGGGATGCGATCATCTTATCCAGATTTGAAGTGATAAGCTGATCAGGTTTTCACTAGGGCTGATGTCATATGTCGTCTTTGGCGATCGTCTTTCTTTTGATCCATCATGCCCGAACGGACTTGGCATCCTATTTTTTGCCTCCTATTTTTTGCCCTCAAATGCTATTATTTTTATTTTTTTGGGTTTGATCAAATGCATATTATTTTGGTATCCTACTTGGATAACATGAACATGAGGGTGCACCTGCTAAAGACTCTATGGCATGCCAACTATACCATGGACTCTCATACTCAATACTTGGGCATTTCTTTCTTTATCAACTCAATATCATAGTTAATCATATAAATAGACATTTCAAATCTCATTTTTCATCATAAATAGTCTTGGCAGACATAAATCATGAGCATTTCTCAGAAAATATAATTCATACTTCATATTCAATGTAATCTACCTTTATTACAACATGCAGTAGCTCAACATATATATAGGGCAATACGATTTTTAGGTGTATCTTGTTCCATTTCAACTTGTTTCATTTTAATCTTGTCATTTTCCAATCTCATGTATGCATAATGCATCATCATTTATGCAAACAATCATTTGTACCTGGTATTCCATCAATCTTGCCATGTCAAGCAATGTATTATATCACGAATTATAGAGAAATATAATGCCATTTTCAACATAATGAAATCACATAAAAATACAATATCATTTTAATTTAAGTTCGACTACTCGCAAGTCTTCCTAATTGCATTTTTAAAACATATAAATGCACTCACCTGGGCCATGAATAATATGCCTCACTAAGCTTACTCTAGGTTCTTATCTTTCTCTTTATCACTGGTTCTCTTTTAGAACTATATAGGGCCAATCAAACATATACATTATCATTCTCGTATTCGACTTAAATCTAACATTGTTAACTTGATTCTTAAACTTAACTATTCGAATATAAAATTTTTCTGAAAATTTCCCCAATATTTCACCTCATTGCTGAAATGGTCCCTAAGTCATTAGTGACCATTTTGAACATTAAACAATTGTTCAAACCCATTTTTGAACAATTTCCATAATTAATTACTTATTTTGGACTATTTCCTTTTTAGTCCTTAAACTTTATAAAAGTGACATTTTAGCACTACTTCACGTTTGTACATAAATTCGTGTACAATTAAACCATTTATTTATTTCTAACATCCTTAGAAATTTTCCTTCAACTTTTAAACTTTGACCAATTTAGTCCTTTGGTAAAACTTTTAATTCTAATTGGTCCTTATTATTTCTTTTCTTATCATTTCAATCCTTTCAACTTCTTATCATGCTTAAATCTTCAATTCTATCAATTTTCTATAAATTCAAGACCAATCCCTAATTTTCACTAAATTTTCGAATTAGTCCTTGAATTTCCAAAAAATTTCATTTTTGTCCCTAATCAAAAATTCAAGCCATTTTAATCATAATTCAATAATTCTAAGGTTAAAATAAAATTTTCAATAATTTCCCCTAATTTCTCAATCTTTTCGAAATGGTCCTTAAAAATTCAATTGGGGAAATTATTCATCATATCATCAAAATTAAGCTTCCAATATCACAATCCATTTAATATCATCCTTAATTTAGTTTCCTAACCAAAAACCCCAAATTTTAGGGTTAGGGTTTATAACCTCAAACATTGAATTTATCCAAATTCAACTTGATTCCATGTTTTAAATCATCAATTGAACTAACTACAAGTCTAATTCCATCATAAACTTTAATTTCCATAATCATCTTCATCAATAACATGAACTAAAATTAAATTTTATCATGCAATATTACTATCAAAATGAAGAGACTCAAGTGTAGAACAATTTGCCTAAATTAATTTTGCTTGAAACTTGTCTTGATTCTCCAATTTTGAGCTTGAAAATTGAAATTTTTTTTTCTCCCCCTTTCTTTCTTGCTTTCGAACAACAACTGGAAACTATAGATGATTTTTTTATCATCTTTTAATCTATTTAATCCACTTGTAAAGTTAAATGAATTTCAAATTCATTTAACTAGTGAATTTACTAATTTGCCCTTTTATTATAATGGCCAAGATTCAATCTCATCAAAATCAATGGCCATGATTTAATCATGTGTAAATATTCTTCCAAAATTTCCCTTAAAGTTCCAAAATATTTCAAAAATGCCCTCCATGGCAAATGACCAATTTGCCCTCCAACTAGACTTTACTTACAACAAGTCTTGAAAATTGCCATTCCATAAAAATTAAACCAAATTGGTTACATTATAACCAGCCTCCTTCCCAAAATATCATAAATTTTAATTTATGTTATTTATTCGATCCAAATATTCGAATTTCATTCAATACGATTTTCAAATTTTCTTTCTTTGAGCTTTTTAAACACTCCATCATATTCTAACTAAATCTAGTTAGAATCTCACCAACATTAACAAAAATATTCATAAAATAATATTTATGAATTTTCCATAATCTTTGGAACTGTCTTTAAAATTTCAATTCGATTCAACATACCGATATCCATAAAACACTTCTACTGCGATTTTACCTTTTCCGAGCTATTGGATTTATTTCGAAAATTCTATATTTCCATATTCGGGAAACAAACTCTATTATCCCATAAAAACTTCATTTTTCAAGAACTTAGACTGAATTTTCCTAACTCAGTCTATTATTCCAATAATTATAAAAAAATCTTCATAGAATAAAATTTCTCTTAGAATTCCTTTATCGATAATCCATACGAATTTTCTTTACTCTTACCGAGTCCAAAATATCGATCAAAAACACTTTTATTGAATCTTCTCGGAGGTCACCCATCCTAATATTTCTCTGGCTTGAGCACGCTTAACAGTTTTATTCGATCCAATTTTGAATAATATAAGCCTCGTATGAAAAATCTGGTAACACTGAAATACCACTCTTGGGGGTGAACTATCCATTTACGGGGTTAAATTACATAACTTTTCAAAATTACACTTTGGTCCCTAAACTTTTCCAAAGTTTACACTTTAACCCCTAAACTTTCAAAAATTACATTTTAGTCACTAAGCAAAAATTGGGATATTACAATTCCTCCCCCTTAAGAAAATTCGTCCTTGAATTTTCAACGTTTACCCATTTCAAACAACTTCGTATTTTGTTTATTCATTCTTCCTTCAATTTTCCAATTGACTTTCTCTACTTTATGATCTCCCTATTGAACTTTAATGAGTAGAATTTTCTTTTCCCTTAATTCTTCAACTTGTATACTAGGATTTTCACTAGTTCTTCTTTATACATCAAACCTGGTTGCAGATCAATCTCCTTAAAAGTAATTACATGTGAAAAATCCGATCAATACCTCCGAAGCATGAATACATGAAACACATAATGAGTCTTGTTCCTATCTGGAGGTAAAGCCAATTGATAAGCCATTGGTTCCTTTCTCTTCTTATTTGCATAGGTCTTTTGTCAATCCACGGTGGCTTTAAAATTTTGCTAAATAATCTCTACTTTATCCTCCATGTCTTGTGCTAAATCACTCTTCCAACGTTTGAGTTATTCTGAACATTTCTATCTTGTAACCTGAATCGATTTAGAGAAGTTCGGTATTTTCTTACATATTCCATCTTGATACTTGCTTAATAACTATTGTTTTAAACAAATTCAGCCAAAGGCAAGTACTTTTGCCATGATCCCACAAACTTAATTGCACAAGTTCGTAACATATCCTCCAGAATCTGTATGATCCGCTCAGATTTCTCATCTGTTTGCAGATGCAAACTATACTAAAATTTGGTTTAGTACCTAAAACTTCATGTAACGTACCCCAATACCTTGGAATAAACCTTGGGTCTCAGTCTAACACTATTGATACTGAGATACCATTTAGTCTTACTATCTCTCGAACATAAAGTTCTACATATTTATCTAGCGAATAATCCATTCAACTGGAATAAGGTAATCAAACTTTGGCAGACAATTCATAATGACCCATATTAAATTCTTTTTACTTAGTGTAGCTGACAATTCCGTTATACAATCCATCGTTACTCATCCCTACTTTTATTGGGGAATAAAAATAGACTGAAGTAATCCATAAGTATTTGGCCATAGTTTTGTGTCTTTAAATCTTGATACATCTCATTACTCATTGGGTGCATAATTAATGAACTATAAATGGCCTCCGTTAATATCTTCTCTCTTTAGATATTTTCAGAGACATATACTTTACCTCAGTAATATAATCAACCACTTGGCTAAATTTCATAGTTCTGTACTTTCCTAATTCCAGCTTGTCTCTTCTTTTCAAGACATTTTTCGGCTCTTCCCAATCAAGAATAGCTTGTATTTTCTTGGGGTCCACCCTTATTCCTTCTGATGACACTACATATCCAAGGAAAGTTATTTCTGACAACTAGAACTTGCATTTAGAAACTTGGCATTAAGTTGCTTATCTCTTAAAGTTTGCATTACCACTCGAAGATGGTAGTCATTTTCAGCTTTGGTCTTCGAATAAACCCAAAATATCATCTATGAAGACCACAACAAACTGATCCAAATAGGGTTGGAATACCCTATTCATCAGGTCTATAAATGAAGCAAGGGCACTCGTCGATCTAAAAAGGCATCACCAGAAACTCGTGGTGTCCCTAACGAGTCCTGAATGATGTCTTCGGTATATCTTTTTCCTTGACCTTAGTTTGATAATAACCTTGATTGAAGATTTATCTTTGAAAAATACTACTACATCTCTAAGTTGATCAAATAAATCCTCAATCCTTGATAGGGGATACTTTTTCTTAATGGTTACTTTATTCCATTGTCGATAATCTATACATGATCATAGGGAACTATCTTTCTTCTTTACAATCAATACCGGAGTATCCCATAGTAATTCACTTGGCCAAATATAACCTCGGTCTAGCAATTCTTGTAATTGAGCCTTTAGTTCCCTTAACTCAATTGGTGTCATCCTATATGGTACCATTGATATCGGTTCAGTTCTAGGATAAACATCAATCCCAAACTGTATTTCCCTATCCGGAGGTAATCCTAATAACTCATCTGGAAATATATTAGGAAATTCCTTTTTAGTAGGGATGTCTTCAATCTTTTTAGGTAACTTTTGTGTATCTTCCATTAAATCTGCCGGGACTTAACTCCTTGAATTCCTAATGAACCTTTCTTGCATATTCTAATTACTTATGCATTTTCCAAGAGAATTATTGACAATCACTTTATTAAATATTCTCCATAGAAGTTTTTCTTTATGTTACTATCTTAGTACCAATATATGTATGTTAATCAACCCGAATTAATTAAAACAATTACAGGTTCTTTCCATAACCTTCACTCTGTTCATAGCTTATTGGATATAACTTCTTGGGCCTTAGATAAAACTTCTCTATAAACCATTCACATCGAAATCTTTTGATCGGCATCAATTTAACTGCGTACTGACTCAGCCTATTAAAATCTAACTCGTACTCATAAACAGTACGAGTACCATATTCAAATTTAGGACTACTGAAACAATTTTCCTTTACTAGCTGCCAGTATACTTGGCTTTAAATATTCTTCTTTCTTCTCTTGATTCCCATAATTAAACATTTATCGCAGTCCATCAATACTTAACATCATCTATTTCTAATGGAACTTATTCATATTATTGAGGAGCATAACCAAGTTACATAGGTAGTACATCAGTAACATGACATCCTAGGGGCATGTACTTAACTTTAAATCACATTAAACTCGATTTAGCCTCCAGAATCGGCTAAACATGTAGCTATGATACCAATTAAATGTAACACCCTTAACGTATACTCGTATACCGAATATACACTAAAGATGTTACAGAGTTGTTAAGAAAACTTGACTTAAATTTTTTTTACCAAACTTTATCTTGTTTAAATTAAAAACTATGTCAGTCTATAACAGCTAATTTTAACACTGAATTGTTTTATAAAATTTATAAATGCGTTATTGAAACAAGAATATAATTCAGGGATAAAACTATGTACCCTTCCTAGACCCTTTCTTGACTTTAAAATTACTACATGATTGGGGTTAAACTATATTTAACTATGTCATAAATCCTAATCATTTGTAGTAAAACCATATTCTAAATCCATACACTCGTAATAGTACGTAAACACATTATAACTTAAGTTACAAAACAATTTGCATCATTAAAACTCACATATATATATGTACATGCCCACTAGACATCAACCGTAATTTAAAATGTGCATACCATGATTACTAATGTAACTTGATTTTCCAGTTTAATAGCTCATTCTTGCCCTTCTACGTGGGAGAACCTACGTGTGAAATGCACACGCTAAGCACGAACGTAGTGAGGCAATAATCTCATTTAATAAACATAAAGTAAAGTAATATTTACCATATGATATCATAGCAAGTTCTCTACTTAAGATAGGATAGTACTATTAAGGTTTCCATAGTCGCTAGATTTTCATGTACATGTCATAAGTTCCTAACTTGTTCATGAGTCCAATACTCTATTATCATAAAATAAGTCATATACATGGTATGTTTCATATACCTAATATAATTCACAAACATTGTATAATTCACATAAGCAACATGATACATATTCATGACATGATTTACATGCATAACATGAATTATATACATGACAAGGTTCATATATGTAACGTGATTCATATTTATGGCATGATCCATTTATGTAACATGATTCTCATATGTGTCATATTTCATTTGCATGACATGGTTTTCATACGTGGCATGATTCTTATATGTGTTTTCTTTCATATACATGACTTGATTCATATACATAACATGATACGTGTACATGGCATAATCTCTATGTACGGTATAATTCATATACGTAACGTAACTTGTATACATGGCATGATTCATATGCATAGCATATTTCTTATATATGTGACATACTTTGTATACTTGGCATAATTCTTGTACTTGGCATGATTCATGTACTTGGCATAATTCATATACATGCCATGATTCATATACGTGGCATGATTCGTATACTTGACATATTTCATATACATAGCATGGTTCATCTGAAAGGACCACCGGTACACCCCATGGCGTAGCAAAAAAAATTATTCCGGCGATCTCACCAGTGATCCATGTACGATTAATTGAAATCGGGAAGAAGGATGCAGAAAACTACCTTAGTTCGTCTGGAAAGAGGTAGAAGAGAACGAAGATGCAATCACGATCACGCGTTTCTAATCCTTAGTCGCAACGAAAACGTCCCGACCTCCACTCAATTCTCTCGGTTGCAAGCAAATAATTTTCTTCTCTAAACTGTTTAGAGAAATTCACGAAAAGCATCAGTGGCTGCTAGACCCTTATGTTCCTTTTATAATACAAATAACCCTAATTCAACTTGAATTAGAGTTGTTGACTATTTCTGAATTTCATTCATTAAAGAGTTATAATTACATTTAATTACTCTACTTTAATGGTTATCCTTTAAATTCGGAATAATTTAAATTCTATATATATCAAATATATATAAACTTTAAATTCGAATAATCAAAATCTATATATATCAAAATACATATAAATTTTAATTATATATTCATTTATGTACAACAACTTTGTACGTGTATTATTCGTTTAACATTTGCTTTATCAAACCATAGGGTGTGACCCTGTAGGTTCTTGTAACATTAGTAGTAAATATTAGAACAATTACAAGAAGTCGTGATTCGACATAACCTCTATGTGATTAACTCTCTTTCTTGCATTACATCCTTTTGTCCTTTATTTCTAGATTGGACACAAGTCATGGAATAGTCACACTGTATAGTCCATCTAATGTTTCTTGATATCTTGAGTAGACTATAACAAACGAATAATTTATGATATCTTATATCAGCTTATTCAAGCATGGCCATGCGTTTCTAGTCTCACTCGATCAAGTGGCCTGTGATATTACTACTATTATGTAGGAGGGACAAATCCTATGTTGATCACCTAAATCTCACTACATAGATTGTGGCATGTCCAATATCATTCTTTATGATGCAACCAGTTACGACACACTTTTAACTGTATCAAAACATGAGAGTATAGATGTCGAGATAATAATGATCTCAAGTCTGAGGATCATACAATTAGTCATCACTATGAACATGTTTATGATTGTCACATAATAATCCAAGAAACGTGCTCATAGCGAGTCATTCCAGTATGTTGTTCTCTAAAACATGCTCATATATTGATTTTGACATCTCCATGGCAATGACAACACTTTGCCATCAATCAACTACACAATAGCCTTTAATGTATTATCGTTGTCCAAGCCTACGATAATACTTGGCTATGGACCTTTTAAGAATAATCATATTATTCTATGGACTTTATTATCATACAGCTTATATATAAGAACGCAAAAATATAACCGAAAATAATAAATGGCAATGCCTTAATAGAAATGGTAAAGTAAGTATGTGGTTACAATCATCTCATGATTGGTCTTTGGGCATACTCTAACATCATCTTCATGGCATGTTTCATATACGTATGATTCATTTACATGACATGATTCCTTTATCATTTTCCAAAATATGCTATATGAGATCGAGGTATGAGAGTCATCTTGAAATGACATCATAGTGTTAAACGTGAACGTGAAGATGAGTACGTACTCAGGGACACTCTTTGTTCCCCATAAACATGAAGCACCTCGACAATGCACTCGGGCACGGTGTGTGTGGATCCCCAGGATGCATGTGACACAATCATTTTGTCACAATAACTGTTTGATAACATGAACATGAGGGTGCACCTGCTAAAGACTCTATGGCATGCCAACTATACCATGGACTCTCATACTCAATGCTTGGGCATTTCTTTCTTCATCAACTCAATATCATAAATAATCATATAAATAGACATTTCATATCTCATGTTTCATCATAAATAGTCATACCAAACGTAAATCATGAGCATTTCTCAGAAAAATAATTCATACTTCACATTCCATGTAATCTACCTTTATTACAACATGCAGTAGCTCAACATATATATAAGGCAATACTATTTTTAGGTGTATCTTGTTCCATTTTAACTTGTTTCATTTTAATCTTGTCATTTTCCATATCTCATGTATGCATAATGCATCATCATTTATGCAAACAATCATTCGTACCTGGTATTCCATCAATCTTGCCATGTCAAGCAATATATTATATCACGAATTATAGAGAAATATAATGCCATTTTCAACATAATGAAATCATATAAAAATGCAATATCATTTTAATTTAAGGTCTACTACTCGCAAGTCTTCCTAATTGCATTTTTTAAAACATATAAATGCACTCACCTGGGCCATGAATAATATGCCTCACTAAGCTTACCCGAGGTTCTTATCTTTCTCTTTAGCACTGGTTCTCTTTTAGAACTGTATAAGACCAATCGAACATATACATTATCATTCTCGTATTCGACTTAAATCTAACATTGTTAACTTGATTCTTAAACATAACTATTAGAATATAAATTTTTTCTAAAAATTTCCCCAATATTTCACGTCATTGCCGAAATGGTCCCTAAGTCTTTAGTGACCATTTTGAACATTAAACAATTGTTCAAACCCATTTTTGAACAATTTCCATAATTAATTACTTATTTTGGACTATTTCCTTTTTAGTCCTTAAACTTTATAAAAGTAACATTTTAGTCACTACTTCACTTTTGTACATAAATTCATGTACAATTAAACCATTTATTTATTTCTAACATAGTTAGAAATTTTCCTTCATCTTTTAAACTTTGACTAATTTAGTCCTTCAGTAAAACTTTTATTTTGAATTGGTCCTTAATATTTCTTTTCTTATCATTTCAATCTTTTTAACTTCCTATCATGTTTAAATCTTCAATTCTATCAATTTTCTATAAATTCAAGACCAATCCCTAATTTTTACTAAATTGCCAAATTGGTCCTTGAATTTCCAAAAAACATTGTTTTGGCCCCTAATCACAAATTCAAGCCATTTTAATCATAATTAATCAATTCTAAGGTTAAAATAAAATTTTCAATAATTTCCCCTAATTTCTCAATCTTTTCGAAATGGTCCTTAAAAATTCAATTGGGGAAATTATTCATCATATCATCAAAATTAAGCTTCCAATATCACAATCCATTAATATCATCCTTAATTTAGTTTCCTAACCAAACCTCCTAAATTTTAGGGTTAGGGTTTATAACCTCAAACATGGAATTTATCCAAATTCAGCTTGATTCCATGTTTTAAATCATCAATTCAACTAACTACAAGTCTAATTCCATCATAAACTTCAATTTCCATGATCATCTTCATCAATAACATGAACTAAAATTAAATTTTATCATGCAATATTACTATCAAATTTAAGAGAATCAAGTGTAGAACAATTTACCTAAATTAATTTTGCTTGAAACTTGTCTTGATTCTCCAATTTTGAGCTTGAAAATTGCAAATTTTCCTTTCTCCCCCTTTCTTTCTTGCTTTCAAACAGCAGCTGGAAACTATAGATGATTTTTTTATCATCTTTTAATCTATTTAATCCACTTGTAAAGTTAAATGAATTTTAAATTCATTTAACTAGTGAATTTACTAATTTGCCCTTTTATTATAATGGCCAAGATTCAATCTCATCAAAATCTATGGCCGTGATTTAATCCATGTGTAAATCTTCTTCCAAAATTTCCCTCAAAGTTCCAAAATATTTCAAAAATGCCCTCCATGGCAAATGACCAATTTGCCCTCCAACTAGACTTTATTTACAACAAGTCTTGAAAATTGTCATTCCATAAAAATTGAACCAAATTGGTTACATTCTAACCAGCCTCCTTCCCAAAATATCATAAATTTTAATTTATGATATTTATTCGATCCAAATATTCGAATTTCTTTCAATACGATTTCCAAATTTTCTTTCTTTGAGCTTTATAACCATTCCAACATATTATAACTAAATCTAGTTAAAATCTCACCAACATTAACAAAAAGATTCATAAAATAATATTTTATGAATTTTCCATAATCTTTGGAACTGTCTTCAAAATTTAAATTCGATCCGAGCTATTGGATTTATTCCAAAAATTCTATATTTCCATATTCGAGAAACAAATTCTATTATCCCATAAAACTTCCCTTTTCAAGAACTTAGATTGAATTTTCCTAATTCAGTCTATTATTCCGATAATTATCAAAAATCTTCATAGAATAAAATTTCTCTTAGAATTCCTTTATCGATAATCCATACGAATTTTCTCTACTCTTACCGAGTCCAAAATATCGATAAAAAACACTTTTATGGAATATTCCCCGAGGTCATCCATCATAATATTTCCCTAGCCTAAGCATGCTTGATAATTTTATTCGATCCAATTTCGTATAATATAAGCCTCGTATGAAAAATCCTGTAACACAGAAATACCACTCTTGGGGGTGAACTATCCATTTACGGGGTAAATTACATAACTTTTCAAAATTACAATTTGGTCCCTAAACTTTTCTAAAGTTTACACTTTAACCCCTAAACTTTTAAAAATTACATTTTAGTCACTAAGCAAAAATTGGGATACATCATTTTATTAGAGATCATATCTTGAAAAATGATGTTGTTCTAGAATATGTAGATACCTTACACCAGTTAGTAGATATCTTCACCAAACCTTTAGATAAGGAGCGTTTTTGGACTCTTAGGAGAGAGTTAGGGCTTACTAGCCTTTCTTGAACCTTAGAGCCTTGTTTTGATATTAAATCTTGCTTGAATTTGTATGATCTTCATGTTTGTGTGGTCTTATCCTTATATGCATCTATTCATGTTGTTAAGGGGTGTATGTATCTGTTTTTTCCCAGACATGTTGCTCTCATATCATAATCATGCATATTGATTCGAGTAAAATCAAATTTTTGGGCCCTTTGCAGCAAAAAATGTAATTTTTGGTCAAAATGTATCGATACAGGGGTAGATATACCTATACGAGGTATTAGGGGCAGCATTTTGGTACAAATGAGTCTGTACATATACGAGTCGAGGATAGGTATGAGGTGATCTCGTATCGGTACGGGTTAAGGATCAGTATAGGGTAATCATGTACCAGTGCACTGTTTTAGTATGCACTTTAAGCGTATTGGTATGCGTGTGCTAGAGCCATTAAATATGATTTCCTATTTCAAATCAAAGTGTATCTTCTTTTCCCCAAAACCCTAGACGAGTTTTTCCTATAAAATCCCTCTAGATCTCTAAGTTTTTCATCAAATTTCTTCCAATCTTTTGGGGGGTTTACTCTAAACATCAAACCCAAGCTTTGATCACCAAGCTTTGTGCACAACGTCTCATTCATCCATATTTAAAGTAAAAACCCTAATTTATACTATTTCAAATTTCTTTATATTTGTATAGCTTTTTGGTATAATTTTTGTATATTTAGGATGTACATATCCTTGTTTCAAAGATTTTTTTCAAAAACTTTTTCAAAACTAAATTTTTTTGTTCGAATATATAATTATACTTGTATATTTTGTTTTACTATTTTTAGGTTTTTATCTTATCAATTTTTTTATATTTGTATATGTTTTTAAACTATACAATATAGATTTTTATCCTACCTTGATCATTGGATTGAATTTGATTTGTTTGCATACATATGTTTTTGTAGTTTGAATTTTGCATGTTTTACCAAAATCCTTAACCATGCCTCCCAAAAAGCGATCTAGAAAAGATTTGAGTGCTAGTTATTCCAATCCTAATCCCAGCAAAAATGGTACCAAACCCAACCTTAACCAACTTTTTATCCATTGTTTTAATGAACCAGATTATCCCGATGCTATGGAATATTTCAAATATTTTCAAACTTTCAAAATCCGTCGTGAGCAAATTGTTAATTTTGCCTATATGTGCTCTGATGAATTTAACCTCAAATATCTTGATTTAATGAGGCAATAGAAGTTTATGACTTTTTTAAACATACCCGACATTCTTTACAAAAATCTTGTTCGTATTTTTTACTCAAATGCCCAATATATTTTAAATCGAGAAAAAATCGAAACCATAGATCTTGAATCTTATCTTATGGGTCAAAAATTTACTCTTGATTCTAAAAAGATAGCCAATTATTTGAGTTTGGGAGACATAGTTATAGATTATGAACATTTTTTCCTCAAACTTATAGTGGCTTAGTAACCACTCTCGATGCCCATGAGCGTTTACTCCATCTTCTCATCACTTGGTGGTTTTGACCATCCGGTGGCAAGTGGTCCACTATTCGTATGGTGGATGACTTTTGGCTTCATTGTTTCTGTGAGAGAAAATGCCCAAACTTTGCCCAAATCATTTTTGCCAAGTTGGTCAACATTGTCAACAACCGTCATACCACCCTCATCACCTCCTTCACCTATGGAACCATTTTTAGCTTTATCTTCCACAAGCTCGAGATCGATTGTTCTCTTGATCTTGGGGTTCCTATCACCGACCCTATAGATGATAGATCTTTATTGCGAGCTAAGTTCACCTTTTTAATGGTGAACGGGTTCGTAATGTGAATCTTCCCTGTGATGTCCCTGTTGATGATGATCTAGTTGAGAATGTTCCCATTGCTACGGTTGCTCAACCTTCACTTGATGCTCTCATGGCTTATCATGATGGGAAGTTTTCCACCATAGAAACTAGGTTTGACTCTATTGACACTCGCCTGACTTCTATAGATGCCAGAGTGTCTTCCGTTGAGCATCATATGGCCTCTATGGACATGACTTTTATCATTTTTCATACCGAATGGCGTGGCCATGCTCTTGAAGACAACGATGAGGATGAGGAAGACAAAGACGGGGATGAAGATGATGAGGATGACTCATAGGCTTTGCATCTCATTCTATATCATATCATATCTATTAGGATTTGAATTTTATGCACATTTGTTTTATTTGATATTTCCTACGACTCTATGCTTTGGTTTATGTTTGTTTTAATTTCTTTGGATATTATGTCATGACTTTTATTATGCTTTAGATTTATAATATTTATGTTTTTAATTATTTTTGGAGTTATTTTTTTGATTATCTTGCTTTATGTTTGTTTTATTGCCATATTGATTTAACAAAAAAAAGGGAAAAATGAGATTAAATTTTTCAAAAACAATTTGTCTTTTAGCCTTAAAGAAAGATGGAGTGAACTAAAAATTTATTTTGGTTTTGTTATATCAAAAATGAGAGATTGTTAAACCGATATTTGATTTTGATATAACAAGGACTAATCTGTAAAAAGAAATAAAATTTTAAAGTACTCAATTTACTCACTTAAATGACAGACACTTGAACTTAAATATTTTCTAAGTCAAACTTAAAACCCTAAATGTTTTATAAGTATTTTGGTACTCAAAATAGTCAATTTGGTGATTGAGTATCGATACTGCCTATGGCATATCGATACCAATTTTTGCTACTAGAAAACAATTTTATGCTTAATGGTTATAGGGTACCAATACGGCTATGTGCGTATCGGTACTCTATTTTGAAACTAGAAACCAAATTGAGTTTGAGTATCGGTACGGCCTATGGTGTACCAATACGGGGTTAAAGATTTGCTAAATCTTTTCATTAATTATTTTGACTGTTGCCTTGTTAGTTTCTTGGAACCATAACTTTTGAAAATCAATTACACGTATCGATACACCTGTAGACGTATCGATACGGTCTTTTAACCAAAACTTCCAAAGATTTAAATGACCAAAATGGGTATATATACGGTACGAACAGTACCGATACTCTTTGTAAATAAAACACCCCTAAACCGGTATAGGTGAAATACCGAGTTCAGGAGCATCTCCAACAAGAAAAGATCATCAAACAAAGCAATAAGGGAAGACTACCTCTTCAAACGAAAGGAACAAGAATAAACATGATAGATTTTGTTATTAAATCCTATCATGTTTATTCTTGTTCCTTTCGTTTGAAGAGGTAGTCTTCCCTTATTGCTTTGTTTGATTAACAATTACTTTATCTCCTAAAGGATTGGTAGCTATCAAATTAAAATTTATGGGTTCAGGCTTCAACTTAAACTTTTCGATTAAGGAAGAACATATAAAAGAATATGTCGATCCCGAATCAAATAAAGCATCGATAGAATGAGTAAATAACTTGATAGTACCTGCAATTATGTCAGGGGAATCATCTTCTTCTTGGCCTCGTACATGGTATACTCGAGCTGGTGCCCGAGAGTCTTGATAAGTAGCATTTGAAGCCTGACCCTGATTCTTTCCATAATTACCAGACTGAGCTTGTTTCGGCCTCTTTCCCTTTGATGACTGAACATAATTTGAATTCTTTGACACATGATTTGGAAGCTTATTCGGGTTCTGAGGACAATCTTTGATGAAGTGACTTGTTTCTCCACACAAGAAACAAGCATTTGTTTGCCTTCTACCTTGGCCCGCATGATTCTTCTGACAAACATTACAAGTAGGGACCTGCGATTCCCTTCCCGTATTCCACGTACTGTTTATAGAGACTGAAGGTGTAGAAGTTTTGACCACAGTCTGAGGCTTTGGAAAGAAATTACTCTTTGGGGAAGAGTTGTAGTTTATGGAACTCTCTTCTTGATGTTTTGGCTTCTTGGACTCGTCCCTCGATCTTTTATCTTTTTGGGAGTAGTTTCCCTTTCTCTTCTCTGACGCTTTCATCTTAGCTTCAGTAGCTACAGCTCGGTTCATCAATTCTTGAAAGTCAATAATTCCCAGGGACGAAAACAAACCCTGTTGGCAGTCCAAGAAGCCAAAACATCAAGAAGGGAGTTCCGTAAACTACAACTCTTCCCCAAAGAGTAATTGGTTAAAGCTACTACCAGAGTTTATGTTCAGATGGACATAAACTAGAGTGTGTCATTAGCACCAGTAAACGTATAAACAATTACAATGTTTAGATGAACATAAACTAGAGTGTTTCATAAACCCTTATTACTACGATACTGGTGCCTCTGTCAAAACTTTCTTTAATCTTTCGAAACTCTCTTAACACTTGTTTGTCCATACAAAAGAAACATCATTCCTTAACAGCTGGGTAAGTGGCATAGCAATGATAGAGAAGTTTTAAACGAATCGTCTATAATATCCAGCTAATCCCAAGAAACTTCTAACTTTCGAGACATTCTTTGGTGCTTCCATGCAAGAATAGCTTGTATCTTCTTGGGATCTACTCTTATTCTATCTGTAGATACGACATGTCCGAGAAAAGTTACTTCAGATAGCCAAAATTCATATTTGGAAAACTTCGCATAAAGCTGTTTATCTCTTAATGTTTGTAATACTACTAGAGATGCCGATCGTTATCATATTTTGTCTTAGAATATACCAAGAAGGGCTACGACACACTCTAGTTTATGTTCATCTGAATATTGTAATTGTTTGGTTAAAATCCTGGTAGTAGCGTTAACCAATATTCAACATCTTCCGACTTTTCATCATTAGCACCAGTAAACGTATAAGCTCGATATTGAGCTAGCTTATCAATTGGGGCTCTTATTATCACCGTTACAAGAGGAGTGAGAGGAATTGGAGGATTTTGCCTAAAAGATGTGGCTAACTGATCAAACATCCCCTTCATACTAAGGAGACACTCTCGTTGAACGGGATGGATTGAAGGAGCTTCCTGTTGAACATGTTGAGGTTCAATAGTCTTTTGAGGTTCCTGATGCTCCTGGTTCATTGTTACACTTCCTCTTTCATTGGAGGAGCCAATCGGGCTTTCATTATCTCGGCCTAGATGTGTTCCTGACATTGCTATCGACTATATACAAGAAAAAATAGTTTTTTATTAAACATAGATCACAAGTATTTATCAATTTAACTCCTAGGTGGCATATGTAATGACTGAAAATGTACAAGACTCGGTTTAGTCCTAGGATTGACTAAAATTTAGCTCTGATACTAAATTGAAACACCCCTAAATTGGTATAAGTGAAATACCGAGTTTAGAAGTATCTTCAACAAGCAAAGATCATCAAACAAATCAATAAGGGAAGACTACCTCTTCAAACGAAAGGAACAAGAATAAACATGATATAATTTAATAACAAAATCTATTTCATTTATGGAATTATGTTATGTACTAGTCTTCTGATTAACTAATTAACATGTTGTGACGTTCCAAATCAAAAAGCCAATTCATTCATACACCAGACGCAGTCACACTTCTAACAAACTACAAATTTCATGTTAAAGGACAAAACATATTCAATATGTCACTTAGAGGGTTAACTCAATGCATTCGAATGTGAATGTAAATATAAACCTAATCATCAAGCAACTTATAGACCTTTAAACATGTATTATGCTATTCATATAATCACAATAATAGTTGTATTTTGGAAATTATTACATCATATTTTCCTTTATGTCAAATAAATAATTTAACAAGGACATTTCCCTAGTTTATACTTAGAATTTCACCCACCAACTTGTTATGATATCTACCAACTTAATATACAAGAAACCATACCAAATCAAACATTCACTCGATCTTATACATGACATCATTCGAGTCATTAGCTATCTCAAACATACTCCCCACACATAATTCCATGCATGACAAACAATCGTATACTAAGCATCAACCATTTAGAAGCAAATACTCATAGGGGCCATTTACAAATGTTTTCAAGATAACATGCTATTCACAAATATTTACATACCAAAAAGGACCTATAAGCATATATATGCATTACAAAACATGTTGCCACCCATCTAGGAGTTTTAACAAAAAGGTGTACCAAAACATACATTAGATTACTTGTGATCTAGCTAGGCTCCCAAGCTATCTTGCAATCCAAGCTTTATCCTGAAATATAATGAAAGGACTATATAAGTGAAAACTATCAGAACCTGATCCGAACCTGATCCGAATATGACCCGAATTAAAAATCTATCAGAACTGAATTGTCCCAAACCGAACGACCCGTTTGCCGCCTCTATTAATCTTTTAATTTTTCAATCATACTACTTAACTATTTAAATGATATTAATTAAGTCTTAAGTCATTAAAAGTTAACGGAGAAATGGACGAGACAATTAAAATTTTGTATAATTACACATTTGTTTCCCAAAACATAGTCTATGTGGGATTTGAGCATTGCATGGGTTACAACAATTAATAATTTAATAGTTAGATTATAGTTGAAAATATTTTATATATATATTTTTTCTTTTCTTGGCCATGATTATTTATTTTTATAATTTCACATGTACAACCACTCAATTGTGTTTTATTAACTTAATTTATTTTTTTATTAAAAATAAAAAATCTTAATTAAATTATTATATATGTGAGTTTAAATTTTTTAATTTTTTAATAAAATATCAAGATTATTTTTAATATAATTCATGTCTTTTGTATCTTGAAGTCCTTCGCTATTGTGCTCTACGATACGAAAGAATTCAAGACCTAGTGGTGCTTTACTTCTCACTTTGTGTGTCCAATGAAGAGTATGGAACCTATATTAATTACAATTACTTTCTATGCGTATTTCCTTTGTAAGCAAGTAACATAACTCTATAAACAAACACATGGGGATTATATTGTGAGCAATGCAACAAGACAATCTATTACATTGTTGGTAATATATATTTTATAGAATGATCATAATTGTAATTTACACTTTTTTTTTAAATATCATATGTTTATTTATTAATGTATGAATTGTAATAAAAAATATATAATAACTTTTCATAAATATAAGAAAATTAAGTCTAGAAAATATTAAAGGAATTAAACTTGTTAAATATATATATAACAATAACAATATAATAAAATGTACCAACAAATTTTATATTGACCAAACATCACAATTTTATATTTTGACCAAAAAATTAAATAATACTTATAATTATATATATATTTTTATAAAATTTTCCTTGCCTTTAAAAAACAACTTCCCCTCATACAAAAGAAACACAGTTTTCCACGCTGGCAATCCTTCTTTTGCAGTCACCCAATCAGATTCAATCACACGGATCAAGGTATTTTTCAAAATTTTCACTCTCCACAATGCCGTTGAAAGATATTTTCCGAATTTCCCATATTTGCCCTTCAATAAACCGACCCTTAATCCCTTCCCCCTTGTATAAATATGATGCGCATACCCCAACATCGCCGCAGTCGGGTTTCAAATCTTCAAAACTAAAGTTCCAAATTTCTTTCTCGCGAAATCAAAACCCTAATCTTATCTTCATTAAAGGTAATACCGGTTTCTGAGAATTGATAATCCGAGTTCTTTTATCTCAAGATTCCGTGCACATCTCATCGTTCTTTTGCTGGATTACTGTCTTTCTTTCAGTGTCTTTGGTTTCAATTTCCAGGAATTGAAGAAAAGGGATGGCTCGTACAAAGCAGACTGCTCGTAAATCAACGGGAGGAAAGGCTCCCAGGAAGCAGCTTGCCACCAAGGTATGATTTTCGTCTGGGTTTTTGTTTTTCTAGATTCTTTGGTTTTTTGTTTCAAGAACATCATTTGAGTTTTTTTACAAAACGTTTCTTATTCTGTATTTGCAAATCAATCGATTACAGGCTGCAAGGAAATCTGCACCTACCACCGGCGGAGTCAAGAAGCCTCACCGCTACCGTCCGGGAACCGTCGCTCTTCGTGAAATCCGCAAATATCAAAAGAGTACAGAACTTTTGATCCGCAAGTTACCCTTCCAGCGCCTTGTTCGTGAAATCGCCCAAGACTTCAAGGTATTTGTGTTTTTATGAATTTTCAAGAAATTAAAACCCTAATCGTATCGGAGTTTGTTTAATTTGTTCTCGAAGTATAATAACACTGTTCCTTTGTAATTTGTTTGGCAGACGGATCTGAGGTTCCAAAGCCATGCGGTGCTGGCGTTGCAGGAGGCTGCGGAGGCATATCTAGTGGGTTTGTTCGAGGATACCAACTTGTGCGCAATCCATGCCAAGAGGGTAACGATTATGCCCAAGGATATTCAACTCGCCAGGCGGATCCGTGGGGAGCGTGCTTAATTTTCTTTTCTTTATTTTAATGGGTTGTTATTTTTTTGGGTATATTGGATTCTATGTAACCAAATTGAATTAGACACACAATGTTTACAAGATTTTTGTTATGAATTCATAGATAATGATCTATCCATGATTTATTTTTACATGTTTAGGCGTTTGATTTTGTTAGTTATTCTGTTTGGTTTACAGCTAGCTAATCCTTGATATTTGAAAACATGCTTGTATTTTGTTTTACCTTTTAAATTTATAATTTTTGAAAAGGATTATTATCTTATATGTAGGTGGTGAATTTTTTATTTTTGCTCTTTAATTTTGGGTTTATATTTTAGTTTAAGGTTTAGAGTTTTGAGATTAGGGCTGAGGTTAGAGTTTAATGTTTATGTTTTAGGGTGATATAGTTAGGAACTTAAATTTTATTTATAAATTTTAAATTTAAAATTTAAAATTCTATTAATAATCTCTAAATTTTAAAGTTAATATGCTTATTTAAATAAAATTTTTATAAATGTTTGTGTATTGAATAATTATTTTTTTTGGATTAGTATTTATTTAATATATCTATATTGGATAAGCATTAGTAAATTTCTACTAAATTGAGCGTGGTAATAATTTTAGTTTTATAGGGATTATTAAATGGGTAAAATATAGGTTGTATAAAATTAATTTTACTATAAGTCTGTGTATTTACATTATAAAAGCTTAAATTTTATATTTTTAACCTTGATTGTAAACTCTAAACATTAATTTTAAATTCTAAATTATACAATCTAAACTTTTAAATTTTAATCTTTAAATTAAAATTTTAATCTTTAAAAGTAAAAGGTATGTGTAAATTAAAATTTATATTGACATGTGTATCAATTTTTTTTCTTATTAAATTGTTAAACAATGTGACATGTTTAAATGTCAATGTGATAAATTTAAAATTGAATAAGGGTTAGTTTGATATTATTTTTGAAAAATACAGTGATAAAGTGATTTTTAAAAATATTTTTAGATTATTTAGATTTTTTTTCTTATTAAATTGTTAAACAATGTGGCATGTTTAAATGTCAATGTGATAAATTTAAAATTGAATAAGGGTTAGTTTGATATTATTTTTGAAAAATACAGTGATAAAGTGATTTTTAAAAATATTTTTAGATTATTTAGTTTAAAATAGGAGTGTTTAGTATTATTGTTAAAAAATATTTTTAAGTAGATAAAATATTTATTTTAGATTTTTTTTAAATATAATAAATTGGTAATATAAACGGAGATATACAAGTAAATTTACTTAAAAGTATTTTTAAAAAAATTAAAAATTAAAAATTTTAGCTTTTGAAAAATTTTAGTGACTAAATTGAAAAAAGTAAACATGACAGGCTTGACATGATATTTTTACCCTTTAAATAAAATTAGGCAAGTTGACTTAGTCAAAGAGGAATTGATGTGTCGTTACGTTATTGGCTGAAAATGTTAAGGGTAATGACATGAGGCAAAATGTAGGGATGTAAAAAGCTAACCCGACCCGAAAATCTGACTGAAACCTGCTCGAGTTAGAACCTGGTTTGACCCGATGATGAGATGACCCGAAACCGATCTGTAACCGACTATTGTTGACCCGAACCCGAGTTGGACCTGTTATTGTAGTAACCGAACTCGAACTGCATCCGACCGAGAATGACCCGAACCTGAATTGAACCTGTTACTGTGGACCCGAAATTCGACCTGCACTCGACTGAAATGAACCCGAACCCGAGACTGACCTGGCAGATAACCGATATTACCCGACTGAATCAACCCGAGATCCGATTTTACCTGACCTGTTTTGAACTGAACTGATATTGACCTAACTTGATATTTACTTGACATGTAATTGAGAAAGTCTATGATTTGATGATTTTCAAGAGAAAAATGAAGTATTTGAGAAATTATGAATTTATTATATTATAATATGATAAACTAATTTTCACTATTTAAATTATTAATTTTTTATTTAAAATATTTTTATTAAGTAATTCAATTATTGACTATTAATTTATTAAATTATATATAAGAATATATATATATATATAATAATAATAAAAGAAGGAATTTCAATTCCTTTAATGAAATGCCACATGGCATTTAAAAAAAAACAAAAAAAAAACATTAAATCCTTTGTTATAAAAAGACCAACGTAAATTGGAGGGAAAGTTCCCGCACATTTTTAAGGTTTATGGGGAAATCGCTCATTATGCCCTTCCATGTTTATTACTTTCCATTTAAGTCATGTTTTCACTTTTAAATTTTAGTTTAGGTCCCATAATAGTTTATCATTTTTATTTGGCCTTTAGGATTAGGTTCTTTTAATTATGTCCTTAGTTAATTAGTTAGCCCATAAAATTCACACACAGTTTAATTTAACCATAGTTAATTTAGGATTTTTTATTAATTGTTTCAATGGAATTTTAATTTGTTAAATTTGATCATTAAATTTGGGTTATGGGATTGTAAGATTTAGGGGTTGAGGTTTAGGGTTTAGGTATAATATATGTTTCAAGTTGATTGTTTGGGGTTATGAGATTAGTTTAGGGATTAGGGGATTAGGCTTGCACTCTAATTAATAGTGAATAGTGCTTGTAAGATTTAGAGGTTCATGTTTGGGGTTTAGGGTTAAATGTTTTAAGTGGAATGTTTGGAGTAATGGGACTAGTTTAGGGATTTAGAGGTTGAGGTTAGGGGTTTAGGGGTATAACAATATATGTTTGAAGTTGAGTGTTTGGAATTGGGTTATGAGATTAGTTTAGGGATTCAGGATTAGGCTTTTACTTTAATTATTAGTGATTGTAAGATTTAGGGGTTGAGATTTGGGGTTAAGTGTTTAGGGTTATGGGATTAGTTTAGGGATTTTGCCTTTGGGGTTTATTTTTGTTCATATTAGTCCCTAATTTTTAACCGAATTGACCCCAATTTATTAACCATTAAGCAAATGGAGAATTTTTTTTAAAAAAAATAAGTTAACAAACTGAGGAAAAAATGCCACCCATTTATTAGGGATTAATTGTACTTTAGGTCATTACTAGTTTAGGAGCTTTACACTTAGGTCTTTTTTTATTCTTTAGTTTTATTTTGATTCAATTTAGTCCCAATTTTAGTTTAATTTCCTTTGACCTTTAGGTTTGGGGTAATGGGCAATTAGATCCTCCTTCATAAAATTATTTAATAATTAAACCTTTTAAAGGCCCAACTTATTTCGGTTGTACTCAACCCAAAACGACCGATGGTGACTCTAAACGTTTGACAGGCTTTTGAAGGCCCAATTTATTTTGGCAAGAAAAAAAGATTTAGGGGTTGAGGTTTGGGGTTTAGGGGTAATTGTGTCAAGTGGAGTGTTTGGGTTATGGGGTTAGTTTAGGGATTAGGACATTATGCTTGCACTTTAATTATTAGTTTAGGGATTCGATTTGTACTTTAATTATTAGTGATTGTAAGATACTAGGATTTAGGGGTTCATGTTTGGGGTTTAGAGTTAAATGTGTCAAGTTGATTGTTATGGGTTTAGGGGTAAATGTGTCAAGTTGAGTGGTTGGTTGGGGTTATGAGATTAGTTTAGGGATTCAGTTTGCACTTTAATTATTAGTGATTGCAAGTTTTAGGGGTTGAGGTTTGGGGTTTAGGGATTCAAATTCACAACTATTTATTTTAAAATTTTCTAATCTAGTCCAATGTTTTTAATATGATGATATTTTTGTTCATTATAGTCCCTAAACTTTATTTTTAGTCCAAATTAACCCCTATTCATTTTTTTGGCAATTTAGTCCAATGTTTTTAATTTTAATTTAATATTTTTGTTCATTATAGTCCCTAAAACTTAATTTTTTTTTCCAAATTGACCCTATTCATTTTTTGTAATATCGTCCAATATTTTTAACATGATGATATTTTTATTCATGTTAGTCCTTAAAATTTTATTTTCACCAAAATTGACACTTATTAATTTCTATTTTTTTAATTTACTCCAGTATTTTATATATGAATCATATGATATTATTTTTGTTCATTGTAGTGCCTAATATTTATTTTTAATGTAATTCGTGTTCAACAAAGCCGAAAGGCGTTAAATAATTCACTCGAAAAATAAAAAATGACCCAACCCAAAGTCTATTGACTAATTGTACCAATGTAACACCCCATTTCCGTATCCGAACATTGAACACGAGTTAGAGATGTCACAGACTTTTAAAAACATTTTTTAACTTAAAAATCGGGGAAATTTAAAAGAATTAAAATAACTTCTCAGGAGGTCACCCATCTTAAAAATGTTCATAATCTAAGCACGCTTAACTTTATCTAATTTATAAATAAAATAATAACTTAATTCCCGATAATAAAACTTTTTACATAATTGTCTTAGTCACATTTAAAACATATAATAATAAGCAGTAAATACGTTTATCAATTATGAAAGGTTTATAAAACTATTACATACCCGGTTTAAATATTTTATTAGAAAGACATGTTTAGCTATTACATGCCACTACTAAACACAAAATATGGATGTCATAAGTACTGAAATTAACCTGTCGTATCCGTACTCCCAAAAGAGATAGAGATGCAAAAGCCGTTCGCTCCTAAACTCGTTTACCTACGTTTATAACAGAAATACACGCTGAGTATAACTCAGTGAGGCGTAAGACCAGTAATATATATAAAATATCTTATAATGCATGATACTTTTCAAAAGCATGATAATCTTATAATCACGTAATCTGTAATGCAGGAATATCTATATAAGAACACATATAATTATCCGGTGAAATCATATAGCCCAAGGTAAATATCAAGTGACTAATATACGAGTCGTGTACATTTTAGTACTATCTTTTCTATCGACACAATGAAGTATCGGGAACATATCAACACAGTGAAGCGTTGTAAAACTATCAACACAATAAAGTGTTGCTATATCAACACAATGAAGTGTTGCAACTATCGACGTTGCATACTGTCGACACAATGAAGTGTCAGCTACAGTGTGACTCTTATGGTATACCACTATATTGTCCGACTCAATGTTATACTACCAAGGGCAACTTTAAAATCAATTCCTGCAAAATGGCAAGCAACCCATGTACAATTCATATTATGTAAAATTAATCATATTAAAGCAGTCAATACTCTAATATGCTTTATAACTTTCATAGTATACTGCCATAGATAAAAACTGTATCAAATAACTTTTTCATATATATATATATATATCATGCTATTTATAAAAATTCTTTACATTTTTGGGTAACTTATCGCAAGTCTCCCTATTGTATGTTAATAAACATACATTTAAAAATATATATGCACTCACCTTAGCCTCGATAATTAACCTTGCTACTTGTTTTCACTTCTGATCCTTTTCTTTTCCTTTTCCGCTGAAACGGTCTTGATTTTTATCGGAATCTACATTAAAATAACATATACCATTTCAAGTATATGTTAGCACGAAATCATACCATATACAATAATGGAAAGTAAATAAAATAACTATCCATTATATATAAAATTGATCCGATAAAGCTTTTTATATTCGAATGACAATTTCCCATTGTAATATCCCAATTTTTTTATTAGTGACCAAATTGTAATTTTTAAAAATTTAAGGGGTAAATGTGTGAACTTGGAAAAGTTCAAGGACCAAAGTATAATTTCTAAAAGTTATGTAAGTTAACCCCGTAAATGAATAGTTCACCTCCAAGAGTGGTATTTATGTGTTACCGGATTTTTCATACGAGGCTTATATTATTCGAATTTGGATCGAATAAAATTGTTAAGCGTGCTCAGGCTAGGGAAATATTAGGACGGGTGACCTTCGGGAAGGTCCCATAAAAGTGTTTTTGATCTATATTTTGGACTCAGTAAGAGTAAAAAAAATTCGTATGGATTATCGATAAAAGGAATTCTAAGAAAAATTTTATTCTATGAAGATTTCTGATAATTATCGGAATAATAGGCTGAGTTAGGAAAATGAAGTTTTTATGGGATAATAGAGTTTATTTCTCGAATATGGAAATATAGAGTTTTCGAAATAAATCCAATAGCTCGGAAAAGGTAAAGTCGTAGTAGAAGTATTTTATGGATACTGGTATATCGAATAGAATTGAAATTTTAAAGACAGTTACAAAGATTATGGAAAATTCATAAAATATTATTTTATGAATATTTTATTAGTATTGGTGGGATTCTAACTAGATTTAGTTAGAATATGATAGAGTACTTATAAAGCTCAAAGAAAGAAAATTTAGAAATCATATTGAGTAAAATTTGAATAATTGGATCGAATAAATATCATAAATTAAATTTATGATATTTTGGGAAGGAGGATGGTTAGAATGGAACCAATTTGATTCAATTTTTATGGAATGACAATTTTTAAGTCTTGTTGTAAATAAAGTCTAGTTGGAGGGCAAATTGAACATTTGTCATGGATGGCATTTTTGAAATATTTTGAAACTTTGAGGACAATTTTGAAAGGTCAAATACACATGGATTTAATCATGGCCATTGATTTTGATAAGATTGAATCTTGGCCATTATAATAAAAGGGCAAATTAGTAATTTCACTAGTTAAATGAATTCAAAATTCATTTAACCTTTACACATGGATTAAATAAATCAAAAGATGATAAAAAAAATCATCTATATTTTCAGCAAGCTGTTCGAAATGTACAAGAAAGAAAAGGGAAATAGGGTTTTCAATTTTCAAGTCCAAAATTGAAGAATCAAGACAAGTTTCAAGCAAAATTAACTTAGGTAAATTGTTCTACACTTGATTCTCTTCATTTTGATAGTAATATTGCATGATAAATGTCAAGTTTGGTTCATTTCATGGATGAAGATTGATTGTAAGAATTAAAGTAGATGATGAAATTAAGGTTGTTTTGTGTAGAATTAATGTTATAAACATGGAATCAAGCTTGAAATTGGATTAATTTTATGTTTGAAGTTATAAACCCTAACCCTAAGATTTAGGGGTTTTGATTAGGAAGCTAAATTAAGGATGAAATTGATTGAATTATGATGTTAGGAGACCTATTTTGATGATATGTTGAATAATTTCCCAAGGTGTACATTTAGGGACCATTTTGAAAATTTAGAAAAATTAGGAGAAATTATTGTAAATTTTATTTTAGCATTGGAATCATTGAATTATGGTGAAAGTAGCTTGAATTGGTGATTAGGGACCAGAATGAAAATTTTGGAACTTGAAGGACCAATTCGGCAATTTAGAAAAAAAATTAAGGATTGGTCTTGAATTTATGGAAATTTGATAGAATTGAAGATTCAAGCATGTTTTGAAAGTTGAAGGATTGAAATGACAATAAAGGAAATTTTAAGGACCTTTTTCGAAAATAAAAAGTTAGAGAAGGACCAAATTGAATAAAGTGGAAAGTTGAAGGAAAATTTTTAAGAATGTTAGGAAATTTATGAATGGTTATTTTTACATGAATTTATGTACAAAAGTGAAGTAGTGACTAAATTGTCACTTTTATAAAGTTTAAGGACTAAAAAGGAAATAGTCCAAAATAAGTAATTAATTATGGAAATTGTTTAAATTAGGTTTGAGCAATTATTCAATGTTTAAAATGGTCACTAAAGACTTAGGGACCATTTAAGCAATAATGTAAAATATTGGGAAATTTTTTAGAAAAATTTTATATTCGAATAGTTATGCTTAAGAATTAAGTTAGCAATGTTAGATTTAAATCGAATGCGAGAATGGTAACGTATATGTTCGATTGGTCTTATACAGTTTTAAAAGAGATCAAAAGAGAACCAATGATGAAAAGAAAGATGAGAACTTCGAGTAAGCTTAGTGAGGCATACTATTCATGGCCCATGTGAGTGCATTTACATGTTTTAAAATGCAAATAGGAAGACTTGCGAGTAGTCGACCTTAAATTTAAGATAATATCGTATTTCTATATAATGGCATTTTTATTTCTCTATAATATGTGCTATAATACTTTGCTCGACATGGCAAGATTGACGAAATACCAGGTACGAATGATTGTTTGTATAAATGATGATGCATTATGCATACATGAGATATGAAATGTTTATTTATATGATGATCTATGTTTACCATGAAACATGAAATGTCTATTTATATGACTAGTTATGATGATTTATGATTACCATGAACAATTACGATGAAATATGAATATGAATTTCCTATCTATATGATTGGTGATAATTGATGGGTAATAAAAGAAATGCCCAAGTATTGAATATGAGAGTCCATGGTATAGTTGGCATGCCATAGAGTCTTTAGCAGCTGCACCATTATGTTCATGTTATTAAACAGAAATTGTGACAAAATGATTGTGTCACATGCACCCTGGGGATCTACGCCCACTGTGCCCGAGTGCACTGTCGGGGTGCTTTATGTTTATGGGGAGCAAAGAGCGTCCCCGAGTACGTACTCATCTTTACGTTCACGTCTGACACTATAGTGTCATTACAAGATGACTCGCGCACCTCGATCTCATATAGCGTACTTTGGGCAATGATAAAAGGGATCATGATACGTAAATGAATCATGTTATTTATATGAAACATGTCATGAATATGAACCATGTTATGTATATGAAATATGTCAAGTATACGAATTATGCCACATATTTGAAGCATGACATGTATATGAATTATACCAAGTATATGAATCAGGCCAAGCACATGAATTATGTCATGTATACGAAGTATGTCACATGTATAAGAAATATACTATGCATATGAATCATGCCATGTATACACAGTATGTTACGTATATGAATTATGCCATGCATATGAATTATGCCATGTACACGTATCATGTTATGTATATGAATTAAGTCATGCATATGAATGAAAACATATATATGAATCATGCCATGTATGAAAATCATGTTATGAAAAAGAAATATGCCATGTATGAGAATCATGTTACATAAATGGATCATGTCATAAATAGGAATCATGATACTTATATGAACCATGTCATGTATATAACCGTGTTTTACATATGAATCATGTCAAACATTGAACCATATTGCTTATGTGAATTATACCATGTATGTAAATTATGCCATGTATACGAAATATATCATGTATATGACTTACTTGATGATGACAAAACATTAGAACCACGAGCGAGTTAGGAACTTATAACATGCACCTTAATATCTAGTGACCATGGAAACTTTGATAGTACTATCCTATCTTAGGTAGAGAACTTGATATGAAACCATATGATAAGTATTACTTTACTCTATGTTTATTAAATGAGATTATTGCCTCACTAAGTTCATACTTAGCGTGTGTTATTTCACACGTTGGTTCTCCCAAGTAGAGTAGCAAGAGGAGCTGTTAAATCAAGGAAATTCAAGTTACATTAGTAGTTACGATATGTACATCTTAAATTATGTTTGATGTCTATTGGGCATGTATATGTATGTATGTGAGTTTTAAAGAGAAACTGTTTTGTAAACTTAAGTTACAATGTGTTTACATATTATTACGAATGTATGAACTTAGAATATGGTTTTACTACAAGTGATTATGATTTTCAACATAGTTAAGTATAGTTTAACCCTAATCGCGTAGAAATTTTAAAATTAAGAAAGGGTCTAGGCAGAGTACATAGTTTTCTCCCTGAATTATATTTTTATTTCAATAACACATTTATAAATTTTATAAAACAATTCAGGGTAAAAACTAGCTGCAATAGACTGACGTAGTTTTTAATTTAAAACCGAGATGGGGTTAAACTATAAGATTTAGTTTGGTAAAAAAAAGAAGGTCAAGTCAAGTTTTTCCTTAATAATTCTGTAACATCTTTAATGTATATTCGGTCTACGAGTATACGTTAAGGGTGTTACACCCATACTTTTCTTTAAATCTCCAACTTTTCCCAAAAATTCTATTTTAGTCCTTAAGGACTCTTTTAAAATTCCAACCAAAATTTTCAAGTCTAAACCTTACATTTCTCATCATTTACACTTTAGGACCTAAACTTTTAAAATTTACACTTTGGTCCCTAAAGAAGCGAATATTCAATTTAACCCAAAATGTTGATTTAAACTTCAAAATCAACATTTTAATCACTATACTTAATTTTTCTAACATAATATACATCAAATCCCTAAACTTTTCATAAATTCAAGACTAATCCCTAATTTTCTTCAAATTGCCGAATTAGTTCTTGTACTTCCAAAAATTTTCATTTTGATCCTTAAACATCAATTCATGCTATATCAATCATAATTCATCAATTCAAGTGCTAAAATAAATTTTCAATAATTTCCCCTAATTTCTCAAAATTTTTGAAATGGTCCCTATGACTTCAATTGGGGAAATTATTTAATCTAACATCAAAATCAAACTTCCAACATCATAATTCATTCAATATCATCCTCAATTTAACTTCCTAATCAAAACCCCCAAATCTTAGGGGTTAGGGTTTATGACTTCAAACATGGAATTAATCCAATTTCAAGCTTGATTCCATGTTTATAACTTTAATTCTACACAATACTACTTCTATTCCATCATATTCTATCAAAATCATAATCATCCTTATCCATGAACATGAACCAATTTGACTTTTATCATGCAAAAATACTATCAAAATGAAGAGAATCAAGTGTAGAGCAATTTACCTAAAACAAAATTGCTTGAAACTTGCCTTGATTTCTTCAATTTGGAACTTGAAATTTGAAAACTATATTTTCCCCTTCTTTTTTCTTCTATTCGAACAGCCCTTGATACGAAGAAGATGATATTTGATCATCTTTAATATTAATCCACATATTTTAAAGTAAAATGAATTTTTAATTCATTTTACATAGTGAAATTACTATTTTACCCCTTTAATCCAATGGACAAGATTCAATCTTATCAAAAATCAATGGTCACGATCCATTCCAAGTGTTATTCACCTTCCAAAATTACCCTCAAAATTTCAAAATATTTCAAAAATGCCACCCATGACAAATGTCCAATTCGCCCTCCAACTAGTCTTTATTTACAACAAGACTTAAAAATTGCCATTCCATTAAAATTGAACCAAATTGGTTCCCATCCAGCCATCCATGTCTCAAAAATATCTTAGATTTCTATTTATGGCAATTTATTCGATCCAAATATTTGGACTTCACTCAATACGATTTCCAAATTTTCTTCCTATGAACTTTAAAGCTTTATAGCCACTAATACACACTCCGTACGAAAAATCCGAGTAACACAAAAGTGTCACTCTTTGGGGTGAACTATTCCTTTACGGGGTTAACTTACATAACTTTTAGAAATTACAATTTAATCCCTAAACTTTTCCAAAGTTTATACTTTGACCACCAAACTTTCAAAATTTTCATTTTGGTCACTAAACTAAAACCACCAATCTTTAACTATTTACATTTTAGTCACTAAGAAAATATTGGAGAATTAAAATTCTCCCCTTAAGAAAATTCGTCTTCGAATTTTCAAAACATACATGTTTTAACTCAGCATCTTCAGGAATATACACTTTATCTTTATAATAGAGGCACCCATCAGGTTTAATCTCAAAATTTTTAATTCCACCCGATTCCACTTGCTTTATCTTGGTTTTACAAACTTCATCTCGTTTCTGACTTTCTTTAGTTCGATCTAATAATGATGATCTCAAGTGTAGCTTTACTAACAACGACCCATCAGGCCTCCCTTTTAACTGCGCATTTAAAGCTCGTAATGTAGCAAATGTTTTCCGACTCAAAACATCTGCCTGGGTGGTAATCAATGATCATATCATAATCCTTTATCAGTTCCAACCACCTTCATTGCCGTAGATTCAATTCTTTCTGTGTCATCAACTATTTTAGACTTTTATGATCAGTATATACATGGCAACGTTCACTATAGAGATAATGTCGCCACACTTTTAGAGCAAAAACTACAGCCGCCAGCTTTAAATCATGAGTCAGATAATTCTTTTCATGTGGCTTTAACTGCCGAGAAGCATAAGCAACCACTTTTCCATCTTGCATTAATACGCACCCAATCCATTATGAGATGCATCACTATACAAAGTAAACCCCTTTCTCGATTCGGGTTGTACTAAAACTGGAGCTTCTGTCAAAATTTTCTTTAACTAATCAAAGTTTTTTTGACACTTTTCAGTCCAAACAAATGGAACATCTTTTCTCAATAACTTTGTAAGTGGAGCAGCTATCACCGAAAAGTTTCTCACAAACCTTCGATAATATCCAGCAAATCCCATGAAACTATGAACTTCAGTAATATTCTTGGGAACCTTCCACTCCAGAATAGACTGTATCTTTTTAGGATCCACTCGAATTTCTTTAGATGAAGCAATATGTCCCAAGAAAGCCACTTCAGAGAACCAAAACTCTTATTTTGAGAGCTTAGCATACAATTCCTTTTCTCTCAAAATCTGTAACACTATTCTTAAATGTGTATCATGATCCACTTTAGTCTTCGAGTACACCAATATATCATCAATAAAGACTACGACAAACCAATCGAGATACGGCTAAAATACTCGGTTCATTAAATCTATAATTGCTGCCGGAGTATTTGTAAGGCCAAATGGCATCACTACAAATTCATAATGCCCGTACCTCGTTCGGAATGTTGTTTTTGGAATATCCTTCTCCTTGACCCTCAGTTGATAATAACCAAACTGAAGATCAATCTTAGAGAATACGGCTGCTCCTTTCAGTTGATCAAACAAATCCTCTATTCTTGGTAGTGGATACTTGTTCTTTACAGTCACTTTATTCAACTGTCGGTAATCAATGCACAATCGTAGTGAACCATCTTTATTTTTAACAAATAACACCAGAGCTCCCCATGGTAACGTACTAGGACGTATAAATCATCTATCTAATAACTCCCGCAACTGTGATTTTAACTCCCTCAATTCTGTAGGTGCCATTCTATAGGGAGTCATGGATATCGGTTCAGTACCAAGAATAACTTCAATTCCAAACTGTACCTCTTTGGAGGTAACCCTGGTAACTTTTGAAAATATCTCAAGAAAATCCTGAACTGTCAAAATTGCACTGAGGTCACTATTAATCTTCTTAGTATCCACTACATGGGCTAGAAAAGCCTCACAACCCCGCTCCAATAGTTTCTTGGCTTTAAAAGCCGAAATTACATTCTTTATACATTGAGACCCTTCACCCAATACTATAATCTCTGAGCCATCTGCAGTCTTTAAAATCAACTGCTGTTGGCGACACCTTACTGTAGCATCATAGGCATGAAGCCAATCCATGCCTAAAATGATCTCAAGATCACTAAACGGCAATTCCAACAAGTCAGCTGGGAATTCAATTCCCTGAACTTTAAGCGGACATTTCCTACTTACTTTAGTTACCCAAGCACTGTGGCCTTATCACATCACTCTGAGTTAGTTCTAAAGGAATTTCTCTTTCCCGAACTAATCTAGAACCAACGTATGAGTGTGTAGATCCAGTATCTATCAGAACAAATACAGATTGACCATAGAGTTGGAAAGTACCTATAATAATGTCAGGTTCTTCTTTATCATCCTGTGCCCGAATGTGATATATCCTTGCTGAAGCTCTATCATCTCGACCCACAGCAGCTTCAGTCTCTTTTCGAGAACCCACTCTAGATGATCCTACAGATCCACGGCCTCTGCCTCTTTGTATTCCAACAGATCTTTCAATCTGTACCGATCTATCATCTCGACTTAAACAGTCACGCATAAAATGTCCGGTTTCACAACATCGGAAACAGGCTCCCGTGATCATCCAACACTCTCCATGATGAATCCGATTACAATATTTACATCGAGGAAGTCTTTGTTTATTCCCGGAATTCTTTACTGATGTCGAAATGTTTTTGGACTTTCCAGCTTGATTTGATTGTCCTCGAGGTGCTGAAAATCCAGATCTCCCCTGTTGTGAATATCCTTTGCCTCGCTTAGATGAACGCGAAGGAAAAGATGTTTCAGAACTCATTTTCTGACTCTGTGATTTTTTTTTCAGCTTTTTTCCGGACAATCTCTATTGCTTTAGCTCTATTAACTGCTTCTTGGAAGTCCCTGGAAATAATTGCCACTAACACCTCTTGATATCTGGCATCTAATCCGCTTATAAAACTATCAGTGATGGCTCTCTCGTCCGGTAACAATTCAGAAGCAAATCTACTTAATATTTTGAGTTCACACTCATATTCATATACTGAGCGATCTCCCTGCTTAAGGTCCAGGAATCGCTGCCTCATTTCCTAAATAAAGGCATCCCTAATATATTTCCTCCTAAACTCACGAAGGAAAAACTGCCAGTTCACCTCTTCTTGAACACGAGCAGTGACATTGTTCCACCATACTAATGCTTGCTCCCTCAATAAGGAGACAACTCCTTCTAGTTTTCCTCGATCATCACACCTAATCCGAGATAACATGTTTTGTATATCATTCAACTAAAAATTCGTCAACATAGGATCCCTATCGACGTCGCTTTTAAAATCAGGAGCCTGCAGCTTCTTTAACTCTTTCGGAACGTAAATTCGAGGAGGTCTATTAAGTATAGCGTCCAGAGCTTGCAGAAATGTACACCGATCTTGCACCAGCATTTCCTGTGCAGGTGCAACAACCTCTTGTTGAACAGGCTGCTCTACTTCCTCCCCTACTTCTGGGGAATTCTCAGGCCCCACTTGTCGAATAGCATGTCGGGATCCAACTCCCTCCGACATCTGTACTCATAACATATACTTAAACTAATAAGCAATCGCATCAATCCAACAAGTATCATTTTCAAGTAAATACGACATCCTAGTGGCATGTACACACTTTGACACTTTTATCAAATTCAATTTTAATTCCAGAACCGGCTAAACCTGTAGCTCTGATACCAATAAATGTAACACCCCATTCCCATATCCGAACATTGAACACGAGTCAGAGATGTCACAGACTTTTAAAAACATCTTTTAACTTAAAAATCGTGGAAATTAAAAAAAAAATAAAATAACTTCTCAGGAGGTCACCCATCTTAAAAAATTCCCTAATTCAAGCACGCTTAACTTTATCTAATTTATAAATAAAATAATAATTTAATTCCCGATAATGAAATTTTTTACATAAATGTCATAGTCACATTTAAAACATATAATAATAACCAGTAAATATGTTTATCAATTATGAAAGGTTTATAAAATTATTAAATACTCGATTTAAATATTTTATCAGAAAGACATGTTTAGCTATTACATGCCACTACTAAACACAAAATATGGATGTCATAAGTACTGAAATTAACCTGCCGCATCTGTACTCCCAAAAGAGATAAAGATGCAAAAGTCGTCCGCTCTTAAACTCGTTTACCTACGTGTATAACAGAAATACAAGCTAAGTATAACTCAGTGAGGCGTAAGATGAGTAACATATATAAAATATCTTATATTGCATGATACTTTTCAAAAGCATGATAATCTTATAATCATGTAATCTGCAATGCAGGAATATCTATATAAGAACACATATAATTTTCCGGTGAAATCATATAGCCCAAGGTAAATATCAAGTGACTAATATACGAGTCGTGTACATTTTAGTACTATCTTTTCTATCGACACAATGAAGTATCGGGAACATATCAACATAGTGAAGCGTTGTAAACTATCATCACAATAAAGTGTTTCCATATCAACACAATGAAGTGTTGCAACTATCCACGTCGCATACTGTCGACACAATGAGGTGTCAGCTACAATGTGACTTTTATGGTATACCACTATATTGTCTGACTCAATATTATACTACCAATGGCAACTTTAAAATCAATTCCTACAAAATGACAAGCAACCCATGTACAATTCATATTATGTAAAACATATCATGTTAAAGAAGTCAATACTCTAATATGCTTTATAACTTTCATGGTATAATGCCATAGATAAAACTGTATCAAATAACTTTTTCACATATATATATCATGCTATTTATAAAAATTATTTACCTTTTTGGGTAACTTATCGCAAGTCTCCCTATTGTATGTTAATAAACATACATTTAAAAATATATATGCACTCACCTTAGCCTTGATAATTAACCTTGCTACTTGTTTTCACTTCTAATCATTTTCTTTTCCTTTTCCGCTGAAACGGTCTTGATTTATATCAGAATCTACATTAAAATAACATATACCATTTCAAGTATATGTTATCACGAAATCATACCATATACAATAATGGAAAGTAAATAAAATAACTATACATTATATAGAAAATTGATCCATTAAAGCTTTCTATATTCGAATCACAATTTCCCATACTTTTCTTTAAATCTCCAACTTTTCCCAAAAATTCTATTTTAGTCCCTAAGGACTCTTTTAAACTTAGAACCAAAATTTTCAAGTCTAAACCTTACATTTCTCATCCTTTACACTTTAGGACCTAAACTTTTAAAATTTGCACTTGGTCTATAAAGTAGCCGAATATTCAATTTAACCCAAAATGTTGATTTAAACTTCAAAATCAACATTTTAATCACTATACTTAATTTTTATAACATAATATACCTCAAATACAAGCTCAACATCAAATCCCTAAACTTTTCACAAATTTAAGACTAATCCCTACTTTTCTTCAAATTGCCGAATTAATCATTGTACTTCCAAAAATTTTCATTTTGATCCTTAAACATCAATTCATGCTATTTCAATCATAATTCATCAATTCAAGTGCTAAAATAAATTTTCAATAATTTCCCCTAATTTATCAAAATTTTCAAAATGGTCCCTATAACTTCAATTGGGGAAATTATTTAATCTAACATCAAAGTCAAACTTCCAACATCATAATTCATTCAATATCATCCTCAATTTAACTTCCTAATCAAAACCCCCAAATCTTAGGGTTAGGGTTTATGACTTCAAACATGGAATTAATCCAATTTCAAGCTTGATTCCATGTTTATAAAATTAATTCTACACAATACTACTTCTATTCCATCATATTATATAAAAATAATAATCATCCTCATCCATGAACATGAACCAATTTGACTTTTATCATGCAAAAATACTATCAAAATGAAGAGAATCAAGTGTAGAGCAATTTACCTAAAACAAAATTGCTTGAAACTTGCCTTGATTTCTTCAATTTGGAACTTGAAATTTGAAAACTATATTTTCCCTTTCTTTTTTCTTCTATTCGAACAGCCCTTGATATGAAGAAGATGATATTTGCTCATCTTTAATATTAATCCACATGTTTTAAAGTAAAATGAATTTTAATTCATTTTACAGAGTGAAATTACTATTTTACCCATTTAATCCAATGGCCAAGATTCAATCTTATCAAAAATCAATGGCCATGATCCATTCCAAGTGTTATTCACCTTCCAAAATTACCCTCAAAATTTCAAAATATTTCAAAAATGCCATCCATGACAAATGTCCAATTTGCCCTCAAACTGATCTTTATTTACAACAAGACTTAAAAATTGCCATTCCATTAAAATTGAACCAAATTGGTTCCCATCCAACCATCCATGTCCAAAAATATCTTAGATTTTTATTTATGACAATTTATTCGATCCAAATATTCAGACTTCACTCAATACGATTTCCAAATTTTCTTCCTACGAACTTTAAAGCTTTATAGCCACTAATACACACTCCATACGAAAAATCCGACTAACACAAAAGTGTCACTCTTGGGGGTGAACTATTCATTTACGGGGTTAACTTACACAACTTTTAGAAATTACAATTTAGTCCCTAAACTTTTCCAAAGTTTATACTTTGACCACCAAACTTTTAAAATTTTCATTTTGGTCACTAAACTAAAACCACCAATCTTTAAATCTTTACATTTTAGTCACTAAGAAAATATTGGGGGCATTACAACCAAAATCAAGCTTAATACGAATTCGAAACCTGAATTAACCCGACTTGAAATTACTCGACCTGGAATGAACCCGACCTGAAGTCCATCCGAGTCCGAATTAACCCGTCAATTATCTGATTTAGACCCGAACTGTTTTGACCCGACCTGAAGCTCACCCGCACCTGACCCGAATCGAGTTTAAACATCGAATCGACCTGAAATGACCTGTATTCGATTTGACCCGACCTGAAACCCATTCGATTACCTGTTTTTACATCCCTAACAAAATGAGTACAGGTGAAAACGTTAGGAGAAACATGTGTGCAAAAAGTACATTAGATACCAAGATGAAAAAAATTGGTAAACGCTAGGGGGGAAATTGTGCATTAACCCTTAATAAAAAGATGATTAAATTGTGTCGACTTAAAAAAATATAAGAAATGGAATTTTAAATTAAGTATAGTATAAGGAGGAAAAGCTACAATCTGAATATTTTACTAAGTTAATAATATGGTCAAGATATTAAATTGATCCTAAAACTTTAAAATATTTTAATTGATTCGTCAAAATATTAGTATTGAATTAATTCGGTCATTTCATTAGTTTAACCGTTAGCTCGGGTGTTACGTGTGAGCTCAAATATAATGTGAAATATATTTAAAATATATAGAACAAATTTTAAACATACGTGTACCTATAACAAATTTTAAACATGGTTGGGCTATTCGGTTTGCTCTAATCTGTTGGTTACTTTGGACGAGCTATTCACTTTTTCATAGCCTAAAAAAACCCAACATTCTTAAATTTTAATGATTTTGTTTGTTTATTTTAACATATTATATTAGAGTTATCGATGTAATATATACTCATGTTTCATGTCGGATTTAAACTGGCATTTAATATTTAAATCGATAATTAGAGTAATTAGAAAATTTTAATATAATATTAATAATTTAAAGATTCAATTAAAACATTTTAAAATTTAAAATTTAAATTGGAAATACAATTAACCTACGAAACTTCATTTGTTATTCAAAGTATTGAAGCATCTATAGGTGTTAAATGTCGTCTTGGAGGAATTTAAGACAAGTATAGACCCTAACTACAAAACGTATGCCCCTGAACTTTTAAAATTAATTTCATTAGAAACAACGGAATCAAAATTTAATCCGAGTAATATTCAAATTTGAAAAAAAACTTAAAAAATATAATGAAATCAAAATATTGGGAGCATGAACTCTCCCATGTTCGACTTGACTCTAAAACAAAATTCGTCTGTCCCTTTTGACGCTCATTTATATATATCATTAATGATTTTATGTCACATGTATGAAAAATTATCACATGTCTCATTAATGAAATCAAAATACAGTTGACACAACAGAAAATTGACAGTCGAATTCTATTATGAAGTATGAAAAATTATCACAATTAGTTCATTATTATTTCTATCCGTTAAAATGACGTTGTGCGGTTAGAAAGTAAAAGATCATAAAATTAAAGTTCAATTCCAAAATAACGGAATATATATAACCAATCTCATAACAAGTATACACTAGGGATCAATCAAATCTTTAATGACCATGCAAATTGGCAGAACCTTGATTTTGAATATATGAAACGAAAGAATCTCCCCCCTTTCTACTTTACTGCAACTTGATCCAAATTCCATGGCTGGGAATGACTCGATGGACCACGAATAAAAGATAAAACCCTGGTGGCGCAAGATTACCGGAACTCGCATCGTTACCTCGATCTTGTACCTTGATTTCCCCAGAGGTGTCATCTTGTCATTTCCGAGCACAAGCAACCTTTGGTTCATGGAAAATGAATGTGTATTGAAAGCTGGTGCCACCATTGTTATGGACACTAATGTTTCTTCTACTCTGCCTCTAATCACCACTTCAACTGTTAGCCCTTTGCCGTATCCGGTCCCCGAGATCGACTTCGGACAAACAATTGTTGGTCGCAAGTGGTTGAATTTAGATTCCAAGTAACGCGGAGAGAATGCCTCTGAACTTAGTTCGGTAGGGAAAAGTACCCCTGTGAAATTGTAATACACGTGAGGGTTGCTTCTACCAAGACTCTGCCATCACGAAGTAATGTTGCAGTCGAATGATACATCCGAGGAATCGTTGTCGGGGTTTGTGTTACGAAACGTGCTCCAATTTTATTATCCGGCTTATATAAGACCGGATACAAAACCGGGTTTCGACCGGATTCCCACCCGGCTGATCCCGAACTGGCCCCATTGACTATCAAAATATAGCCGTTTGGAAGCAATATCATGTCACCCATAACTCTAGCCAGAGGCATAGTCTCCATGACCCATTGTGGGTTCGGGTCAGTTATTAGGATCCGGGCACAAGTGTTCAAGGCTCTAATGAACCTACTTTGTTTGGCTTGGGAATAAGATCCGTTAGGTGCACCCCCACACAGCAATACTTCAGTTCAATGGTTGATGCTTTCAAGTTCTTCAATGGAAGCAAAACAGCCGAACCTGTGCTCGGATAGCTTCGAGGATCGCCGCCCGGAATCGTTGGATACGTCTTCACCACTTTGTTTGTCACGTAATCAAGCAAAATAGCTCGGTTTGTCACGTAATCAAACGGGTATAGATTGTTCTCGATTTTCGGGTCATTGGTTTCCCACAAGAAAGGCAGCTGGAATGTGTTCGCGGCTATGTTTTTAGGAACAAACTCATAGTTAAACTGTCCTCGACCACCGACAATGATTTGTCTTCCGTCCGGCAAGATATGGTTAGTCGAATACCATCTTTTGGCTGTCAATCCGTGCTTTATTTCCTGCCAATCGCACAAACTGCATGGACTAAAGACTCGAACATTATGTTCACCATCCTTGTAACCACCAGTTTGGACCAAATCACCATCGGGCATTACGGCACCGGAAGAACACCAAACATTGGTTTGGACTGTAAGGGGTCTGAACTTATTCGACGAAACATCGTACTCGGCAGAATGTGCCGTGCAGTCTACTTCATGAGCGGTGTCATTCGAGTCAACGCGACATTTCCCTTTCGGCAATGGTAGATTCGATGGCCCGGAATCAGTTCTGTCATACACAACAACACGGTCGTTCATAAGGAGTTGCATGTGCATGGCGGAGACGCCGATGCTTTCTTGCAGAAGTTGCCAACTCCCGGTGGCGGCGCCAAAAATGGGATGCGACGGCTGTGAAGCAAAGAGGAGTTGAAACAGCAAGACCGGCAAAATAAATGTCGAGGATGTCATTTGATTGGGAGTTACGTTTTTTTTTTTGCTAATGCTGTTTATTCTACGGTATTTATAAAATTAATCCCTCAAACATTCTTGTTTATTACAGCTCAAACACAATTGTTATATAATAAATGTAATTTAATAAAATTAATCATCCGAGATTAAACAACTATGAAAATATGAAATTAAGGCAATTAATATTTTGTCCCTAACACGGTTTCTTTCCGTGGGAATTTAAATCAATTAGTTCTATCGCAATTCACTTGGACACTCTCTATCAAACCACTTAAAAGCCATTGAATCTCTACTCTCTAGACAAGTGAACGGCTTTTAACTTTTAGGTTAAATTACCCAATTGGTCACCAAACTGTTATCAATTTTCAATTTGGCCATTGGCCGCTAAAAAATTAATGGAAATAGTATTGTGGTATGGTATAATAACATCTTTACTCACCAAAATTTATATATTTTATCAATTTGGTCATAATTTCTCAATATTTAAAAATTCTATCATTTTGGTCTTATTTTAATTCAAAATAATTTAATAGCTCAATAAATTTAACAATCCAATAAGATGGTGATATGAGTGAAATATAAGGAATATACGAAGTAAAATGTGGAGGAATGGAACATGAGACCTAAGGAATACACCCCCATTAAGCCAAGCTCAATAATCATTTAATGATTTTTGTTACTCAAAATAAAGGTAGAGAATGGGTTTGAACCAATAAATATTTAATGATTCACAAATATATCATTTACCTTAAATAATGGTTGATAAAGATTTTTAAGAAAAATATAAAAAGAGTATACAAGGAAGTGAACCTGGTCTTAGAACATAAACTAAGACTTAACCATTCATCAAGTTAGATTATTATTGAGATTCACTAATTGACTTAGTGACTAAGAAAGCTCATATTATCTCATATTGTATAGGTTCAAATCCTGTCACGAGAATGTAATACCTCTCTATTTAATAAAAAAGTTAAATTATTATTACATGATTAACAAAAATAAGATTTAGTTTAAATCATGGTTGAAACTATTTATATATTTGGATGACTTATAAAAATATTTTTAATAAATAATGATAAAAATAATGTTAAAATAAATTATTGTATTTTATATTGACATAATATCAAAAAATGCCTCAAATTAGATAGTCACTTTGGCTCATATTCTTTTTTGAAGTACTTTAATCATCAACGTTTTATTTTATGTCAAAATGACCCATTCATGGATGAAAATTCTTAGTCAATTAGCGATAAACAACTTGAAATGACTTGACATGGTGACACGTCAATAGAAAAAATAATTTTATAAAATTATTTCTTGACCGATGCGTCACTTTGTCAAGTTAGCACCTTTGTCCGTATGACATTGTGTGTTAGCCTGCACTACCATGTATATTTTTATGTCATTTCAAGCCATTTACCGTTAGTTGACTAATAGTTTTCATCTACGGAGGGACCATTTTAGCCTAAAATGAAACATTGAAAGTTAAAATGTTTTTAAAAAATAGGGCCAAATGACTATTAAATTAAACGTTAATATTTGTTCGCAATGTACCTTTTATTAGGTGTAACACCCTCAACCCGGATGTCACATTTGGGCCCCAAGCCCAAATCTATTACTATAAAAATTTTCGTTTACAAAGCCCAAATCATAACAAGTCTAATAAAGCATATGTCCATTCATTTAAGAAATAGATAGAAATCCAAAGTATTTCAAAATAGTATAAGTCGAGCTCCAAAATATAAATATTAAAAACATTCGATTTAGACACTTAGTACAAAATAAGGGTTACAATTATACATAGGGTCCTACGAAATACATAGTTCATTACGTCTAATAATTGTACTCAACAGCAACAGTCGATGCTTAAGTCTTAGCCTTGATGGTGCTCCTCCAAGCCACACAACAACCTACTTACCTGCGGATGGAAACAACGATTCCGAATGTCGAGCTAACCAAGCTCAGTGGATACACAACCACTCAACCATGCTTCATGCAAATCATAAATAAGGCAATGTGACATGAAATGATATCATGGCAAGATGATGATGTCGCTACTATAACAGCCTAACACATAGCAACATGAATGTATAATCTCGCACACAACACACATATGCATCATTAACCCACACAACATCACACATATAATACCAACAATATTAAGTGAGGCTCGCGTCCACACAACATTGGGATCCCACATTTTAAGTTAGGCCCGCGTCTACATGGCATCAGGATCCTACATCCATAGGGATACGGCCCGCGTCCACATAGCATCAGGATCCTTTATCTTTTCTCGAAATCTCCTATCAAGCACCTTCGAATGAGGCCCGCGTCCACATAGTATCGAGATCTTTTATTCAAGAGTCTTCAAGGTGTTGCAACATATATTACTAGGCATCCGAATCCGATCCAATAAAGACTCGACTAAGTAGGTGTCCCATCAACACACAACAAGGACCCTAGTTCCACGCAGCACACAATATCGACACAAATGCCATACCGTACACATCTCTAACACATTTATCATTACCTTATGGTTTCTATCAATTATTATGCCACCCCATTAAACTTATCTATTTATTATTATGTTATGAAGGTGCACATTAGCCATTTCTATTAGTTTATCTTATTATTTGAGGAGAGAACAATAATATATGTGCCCCTTTAGCACACAGCAAGGGCCCTAATTACCACGCAGCATCAATCGATCTACCAAGTATCTCTATGGGTTACTAACTTAAACAATTCACCCAATAATTACCAAGTTATTAGACATTTATTCTACTCACAGGGTTTAAACACCAGCTTCTCAGTTTCAGTATTCATTTTATACCTTAGGAGACCCTTCGTGCCCTTTTTCTCGAATTATAGAAGCCCAAACTCAAAGTCAAATTCCTTGGGCAGATTACCTAGTCAGTAATACACCCCTTATAGTATCGGTACTACCCTTGCGTACTGATACCCAGCCACCTGGCCTGTTGCTTTGATATATGAACACGTACCGATACGCAACCGTTGCATATCGATACCCTACCACTTGTCAAGCTGCCTTACTATGGGGATACGTACCGATACACAACCCTTACGTATCGAAACCCCACCAGTATCGGTACACCTCCTTGTGGTACTAGTACTAGATTTTGCCATTAAAATTGGAATGGAACAATAGTATCGATACGCCCCCAACTCATACTGATATCTCTTTTGAAAAAATACCTGAAAGAGTCATCTTTCATAAGGGAGTACCAATATTTATGCCTCAAAGTACACTTACAAGTTATAAGGAGTTGTTTAAGTGGATTCCTCCCAAATTTGAGCCTTAACATCATCAATTTCAACACTCACCATTAAAGAGAAACCAAGGTCTATCCAAACCAAAAGCACCACAACATACATCAACACTTATTTTTATGATTTCCAGGAAACTTGGGAGTTAGTAGTGTACTAACCTTGTCTTAAAACTGATAAAGAAGCCTCTAAACCCCCAAGCTAAAACCTTGCTCTTTCCTTGGTTCTTAGAAGTGTCTTCAACCTCTTTTACTACAAGAAAGAGTTACAAACGCATTACAACGTTGTTGGGGAATTTAGAGAGCTACCAAAATGAATCTAACCAATAATTAAGCCTCAAAACTCTCATTCCCGTTATTTTCCCAAAACCCTAACTAAACCTCTTCCACCACCATTTTTAACAAAGCTTACCTTGAAAGATAGCTCTTACAATGCTGAACAACACTATCTCCAACACCAATACGAGATTCACAAGGGAAATAATGAAAGGTGGGATTTTTCTCTTGAGTTTTAGAGAGGAAGATGGATGACAAAGATGAGGAAAAGAGATAGGGAACAAAATGAGGTAAACACTTACACAAGGGCTACCAAAATTAATTCTTTCCCCCTCTTTTTCATCCCAAGGTGAAATTACACTCTTAACCTTGCCATCATCCAACAAAACAAGCCCAACAACTGAATAAGCCCACAAGGCCTCCGAGGCTCAATATTAAGGCCAGGACACAAGCCCAAACTATCAGATTTACCCAACTCTCAGGTTTTCGAAACCCAGTTCGTTTTATTAGGGGTGAGCAAAACTCAACAAAAATAGAATTTTTTGACTCGACTTGAGGCAAAAAAACTCGCTCGTCTTGACTCGACTCAAAAAAATTTCAAATAAAGTTCGAGTTGTAGAATGGAAATTTGAATAACTCAAAATTTTTAGTGATTAATGGATTAAATTTTTAAATTCGAGTCGATTCCCTCAAATTTTCCTGATATATATACCGATATGGAAAATATGAAGAAATATATGTCACATATGAAAAACTATGAAGAAATATATATACATATCTTATATGATTAGAGAAAGTTATTTACATTTGAATCAAACCATACTATAACATGATAAATAATTACAATTAAATTTGTATAGGAATTTGAAAACTGGACTTGAATTTCATAAACTCAATGCGAATAAAAAAAATTAAATAAAGTTTGAGTTGTGAAATATGACGCGTCAACTCGAATAACTCAAAATTTTTTGACTGGACTCGACTTGACTTGACTCGATCGAACGCCCACCCCTACCTTTTATATTCAATAATTAAAACATTACTATAATGAATTATAAGGTAATATCTAATGATCAGATTTTGGTTTTTCTTCCAATGTTATATTTTTTTATTTCTTTATAATACATAATAGATTTAGATTGATTTAAGAGTAAGATATGTTGGAAATATAACAACGAATGAAATCATTAGCACTGACCAGATGAAATAAAGCAAATTGAAAGAGATCGAACCATTTGCTGTGTTGTGGTATAACCACTTCCTTATAAGTGAATTTTCCCTGATTGGTGTAATTGCTACATTGGATGATGCCCCCCGAGGTTAACACAGTGCCTTCAAAATTCGTACACCCAAATTTTGAAGTTGGACAAAGTGGTATTATCCTTCTCTTCTCGATAGCATGAAACACATGAGAATTTTTTTTGAGATACACTTAAAGTGAATATGAAGCATTCTATATATAGGCTGAAAGTTAGGGGTAAAATCGACAAATCACTTACAACAATAAGACAAACAAATTACTTGTTTGTAAATGTCATATTATGTATGATTTAAACCATGTAACTGCCATATTAAAATGCAGTAAATGAGTGATTTAAATCATATAATTTCCATCTTAAATATGCAATAAATGAGTGAAAAATCTTCCAAATTTAACCCACAAGAATTTCTAAAATTCCCCCACAAATGCACAGATAAAATGAATTTTGAAGAGAAAAACCATGAGAAGAGCAATAGCGAAATTAACCGCTTAAGTACTAGTGGACGTATCTGAAACTAATACATAGTGATGATGAGCGATCCTTCTCTTTGACAAGTGAACGAATCTTGAACTTATAAAGATAGGGGTAAACTTATGACACACGACTAACCTCATTCATCTACTAAGTCCATGATAAATCAACAAATATATATGTATGTATATATATATATATATATATATATAGCCATACCTCAAGATTTCAGTAAGTGTACTAGAAAGACAACCCAATGTCTTTCATAGAAGATGGCAAACCCTTCTCACTTATGTAGGTAATTTCATAAGGTCTATCTCAATATATGTAACACCCTGGTTTTGGGTCTAGATGTTTTAGGGTTCATTTTAAGGGTTCGGTGGACCGATATTAGAGATTCGAGCCAGTTTTGGGATTAAATCAGATTAATTATTTTTGAAGGCGATAAAAATGTGGAAAAATGTTACAAAATCATGATTTAATATATTAATGATTTTGGTGAAATCAATTTTGGAAAAGTAGTTTTGGAAATTGGACTAGTGACCAAAATGAAAACTTTGAAAACTGTTTTTAGTGACTATTTTGTAAAAGGATCAAAACTTCGAATATTTTAGGAGCTAATTATCCTAAATGGTTTCATTAAATTTCTCCCTTTAATTAACTATTTTTAAATGAATTTTAAGAGCTATAAATTGTGGAGAGGATTAATAAATCATAATTAAGCTTTTAGTAAAAAAGTTCACGTAACAAACTTTATAACTTCTTTCTCTCAAATTCTCTCCAGCCAAACACCTTTCTAACTTCAATTTCTTTAAGTAAAAATTAGGATTTCAGAGAGTTTTTGATTTCTAATTGATTTCTTAAAGCTTTTCCATATAATACTTATTATTACTATCTTGATTTTCATGTTTTACCAAGAAATTAAGGGGAGAAATCATCATTGGAGGTAAGGATTCATTCTTCTACTCTAATGAAAGGTTCTTTACTGAAATTCCCAAGTTATTGATCCTTTATAATTGTTTTTTTTTGTGTTTTGATAGTTTATTTAAGGAAAATTGGTTTAATTGTGTTTTGATCGATGAAATTATAAGATCTTCATTCTGAATCTGTTTTGCTGGGTTCTTGTTCAAATTGGATCATGATTTTGGTGTTTGATAATGTTAATAGCTTGGTTTTAACATTGTAATCCTGAAACTAGTTGAATCTCTAATGTTAAAGGTTGTTAGTTAAAGGTTTTGTGATGTTAATGGAGTTTAATCATTGCTGGAAGTAAAAGGATGTGGTTAAAGTATTTTTAGATGTTAATTGTTGAGGTTTGATGTATCAAATCGTTTAATTGTGGCTGGGTTAAGTCTAGAAGGTGTTTGAGGTTGATTTCGATAAGTTTCAGATAGTTTTTTAGTGGGCAACTTGTGAGTTGCGGGTAATTGCTTTGAGGCAGTGGTTTGGATGCATTTTGATGCATGTTTCCTCTGGTTTTGTGTGGCCAAAATAGGGGATAATCAAGGCGAAGTAGCTTGAGGTGGATCTTTGCTTGCCGGGAGCTCAATTTGCATTGACGAGCAATGCGAGGTGTAATTTAAGAGTGGAAAAGGTTTTAAAAGTCTTTCAAGGGTTTGAAAGTGGTTTTGGGAGTTTATGTTAAGTTTGAAACACTTACCTAAGCTCGGAAGTAAGTTTCCTTCCTTTGTTCTTTAATATTGGTTTAGATATGAGCATGTGTAATTCATGTTTTGGTCGTAAGCATGGTTTGTTTTACTTACTGTAAATGCATGATTTTGAGTACATATGCAGTGGTTTAAAAGTATATGAAAAGATAGTGAGCATTGGTTTTCCTTCCGGTCGGGAATGTGGTATTGCTTTGGCAATGTGGTTTGCATATGTGGTGATTTTGTATAATGCATGGTAAAAGCAGTGAGTAAATGGATTTGTAAATGATATATTGGCTATGTGACATGATGATGAGACATTCGGATATAGTTGACATGCCATAGGATAAAGTGCACTATAATATGTTTAAAATTGATCATGGGTGGAAGTCCTTGAGGCATAGCGGTCCGCTACCTGGACTATGATATTATCACTTGGGTTGAACGGTCGGTTCCCCTTGTTGATGTTAATCTTGCGGTCGGCAAGGTTGTTATATCATGCGGTCGGTTATCATGAGAGATTCGTGTATCCGATATGTAAGGTTAGCGGTCGGCTAATCAAGGATAGTGGTCGTCTATGTCACTATAATTGCCAATATATGAAAGCTTATATGTTGAACCTATTTTTAATACTTTGGATTTAAGCATAGTAATATGACTTAATGCTTTGGGATTTAAGCATGGGATGACTAAATGCTTTGGGATTTAAGCACGTGGTTTATAAATGCTTTGTATATGGTCGATATGCATGTTTGATTTGGAATCAATGAAAATGCTTTGGTCGTAAGCATGGTTCAAAAACAAGAGTTTAGTTTTCAAAGGGTTTTAAATGCATCATTGTTTTACGAGCATCCTCACTAAGCATGTGTGCTTACGCTCTCTTTTTTCTAATGATGCAGAGCATTGAGGTTTGAGGCAGCAAAGGCAAGGTTGAAGTAATCAAAGAACCAAGATTTCTTTTGAGTATGAACTCATTTTAAGTTTTTGGTTAATAAGGCAATGTGTTTGCCAATTTTTTAGGATTTGTAATTCTGTTTCCCCCTGGTATTTGAGCATGGTTAATGCTGTGTTTTGGAGTTTGATTGATGTTGATAAGCATGCTAATGGTTTTGCTTATGGTTAATGTTAGGTGGTTGCTTAGGTATGCATTTAGTTAGCATTGGTTGATTGCCATGCTTTGATGATTCTAGCAAGTTGATTTTGAAACAAGAGATATGTTGGTATGTTGCATATGCTGGAAAATGTTCAAATGAGTGTTTTGGTCTAATTAGAAATGTGGTTTTAGGAAGCATGCCTATAGTTTACCTTAAAAGCATGATCACTTAGGTTTAATAATATGCATATAGACAAGATAAAAAGAAAAAAAATAGACCGGTTTTCATAATATTTTTCTAATTTGTTTTGGCAAACCTAATGTAGCTCGCTCGATTCGATCAGGCGTCTAGGCCGGGTTGAGGGGGTTACATTTGCTGGTATTAGAGACAGGTTATGCAAGGTTGGGATGTTGTTGGTTGATTCATTGCTATTGTTTGATATGTACGATGATTGTGTATATGTACGGTGATTGTTATACATTATGTTGGGGTATGCATTGGGAACACATTGCCTATTACCGAGATTTTAAAATGTTTTAGAAGGTTGTCTTGGATCCTTTGCCTTATGTTAGCCTGACTTTAATGTATTTTGATGCTTTTGTTAACATGGCTTGACGCGAGACTCGTTCGATGGTTGACAATGTCGGGTTTGGGCAGAATAATGACGATAGAGGGAATCCTCGTATTACCTTACCCCTCATCCTCCTTTGGTTCCTTCTATTGACGTTGGGGTAGGTGGTGTATCTCAGGCTCTGCAAGGGACGATTTTTGAGGATTTGACTATGTTAATCTAAGTGATGACGGGAGTATTTCAGGTAGCGATGGCTGGAGTGCAAGTGCAAGCACCAGCACTAGCACCTGTTGTGGTGGTTAATCAAGGTTTACCCTTGGAGCGTCTTACTAGTTTGGGAGGCGAGGAGTTTAGGGTTCAGATCCCTGAGGTAGCTGAGGGATGGCTAGAAAAGACAATTCGTATCTTGGATCAGATGGGTTGCAACGATGTGCGCAAGTTGGGTTGCACTGTGTCCTTGTTGCAAGGTGATGCTTATCATTGGTGGGTGACCCCGATTGCGGGTGTTCCAGAGGCGGACGTGAATTGGGAGTTCTTTCAGAGAGCTTTCAAGAGGAAGTATCTTGGTCCACAATATCAGGATGCGAGGAAGCGCGAGTTTATGTCGCTATCGCAGGTGGCATGTCAGTTACCGAGTATGAGGTGAAATTTGTTTGCCTAAGTCAGTATACCCCAGAGTTGATTTCAGATGATCAACAGAGGTGCGATAGGTTTCACTATGGTCTTGTTAAGAACATCAAGACGTATATGTTGTCTGCGGATTACACAAATTTCAATGTGTTAGTCAACCCTGCCAAGGATATCGAGCAGTCCTTGGGTGTGACGGGACATGTTTTGGGCATGGGCTCGAATAAGAGGGTGACTAATTTTGGCTATTCTAGGAAGTAGAATAGGAGGTCTCATGAAAAGAGGCATAAGCCGGATTATAAGCGTGGTGGCGGTGTTTGTAACCCCCTCGACCCGACCTTGTCACAAGATCGAAACGAGTGAGCCACATTAGGTTTACCGAGGTAAACCATAAAGAAAGAAACCAAAACGTGACTAATTTTTTTCTTTTATCTTGTCTAAATGCAAAATTATTAACCTATATGTCATACTGACATCAAGTGAAAAATTAACTCAATCGGGCATCAATTTGACATCCAATTGGTTTAATTGCAATTTCGGGACCAAATTGCAATTTGATCAAACTACAAAGACTTAGCACATTTTTAAGCTACCAACCTTTAATTAAGCAGGTTTCATATTCTCATATAAAAAATCAGCTCGATTCGATCATCCAAGCTCGATCAATTGCATCCATAATATTCAGGGACCATAACGCAAGAAAATAGAACTTCACTTCAATGACATTAACTGAAATAACAGACAATCGTATCGATCCGCGTGCCACCGTATCGATACGGTGCCTTATACAAGCCAGTACTATTTCGATACACTATGACCCATTTCGATACGCCTAGATGGCAGTTCGTAAATATTTGGCACCCGTACCGATACGATATGGTAATGTTTCGGTACACGGGTTTTGTCCCGAAAAGTAGATTCTAGTAAAGAAAATCCGTACCAGTACACCCAAGCCCGTATCAAAACACCATGCTTGATTTTTCCTAGCCATACCGATACAGTCCCCCGCTTATCAGTACGCTTGGGCCTGTAATGTCATATTTAGCTGGTTTAACGTGCTCTTAGCCTATCCAAAACACCCTAACATGCTTCTAACATACATCCAACATATTCAGGATACAATTAACATCATAGCATCATAGATACAACATCAATTCATGGCATTTTGCATCAAACATAAATCTATAGGCATGCAACCTAGAAACCATTCAAGTAAAACATAAAACTCCAAATCATCATCAAAACTAAACCATAAAGGCCATTTACAACTTTAGAGCAATCAAATAAACTTGCTCAAGCAGGGAGTTTATCAAAACATCTCGCAAAACCAAAACGAGTACCCTATTGCCCTTATTACTTATAGTCTAATCCAAACATACTTTGGTAAACAAGTCTTGCTAGGATCCCTTGCTTCTTGATGCCTCCAAAGCTCTCAATTCTCTGCATTAATGTGCAATAAGAGCGTAAGCACACAAGGCTTAGTGAGGAGCGCTCACAAACAAAACACCATCAATGCATTAAAATCATATCTTAATAACTCATTGAAATCCCATTTCAAAATTGTTGCACGTAATAAGTTCTCCGCAATTGTGCAAGTGTACACGTTGCAAGTTATAGTATAAAAGATATTGTCTCTATAGGGATTGGTGCCACTTCAAGAATCTAAACTCTTGCACTGTAAAAAGTAAAAAAACACAAGTAGAAGATTGTAGGAGTTTAACTAACAACTAAACTAGAAAGCAAATAAGTAAAAGAAGATGTAATCAAATGAGAGATAATAGGCCAGGTTATCGTGAGTTGAGGTGTGATAGCCGATTGGATCGTATTGGTAAAAGAGTGCAAGGGCAACTCAGTTGCCATGGCAACTAATCGAGGGTTGCCTGGGCAACTAGCTGGGCAACTACTTGGGCGGCTGGGCAGCAACTTCAAGGTTCGACGGAGTAATCTTCAATGGTTTCTTTTTGTCCCTAAGTCGAAACTCTAGCTATTTGTGCATGCCTTGATAATACATCCATGCGTGAATCAAGGGTGAACAACAACCAATCTTGCGCTCCTTTTAGCCGTTGAAATCCTTAACTTATTCCTAAGCCAGATTAATCTTCACCATCAATAGATTGAATAAAGACCATACTCATTCGTTTCTTGAATCTAACTCTCCCGATATTAGATAAATAGATGAAGTTACGAGATCCTCTCCCAATTCACTAGCAAACAAGAAGAAAAACCAAGAATGAGTAAGCCTTGAATTGAAAGTGCAAACTCTTATTACCTAAACAAAATCCAATTGTTTCTCACAACCAAAAAACACAATAACCTTAGCCAAATAGATTTAGTTCATGGCTAGGTTCAAAAGAAGCACAAGACAAAGAATTCCTAGCATAAACCTAATTGAACAAGAAAGAAAAATATGAAGAATGATTGAAGCCTTGTCGGAATCTCTCCTTGCACTTGTCAAAATCTCCCTCCTCTCTTTGTCAAAATTTCTCTCATCTCTCCCTCCTATGGAGTTGACGACTTGGTCCTCAATTTATAGGGCTAGGTCAAAGTCTTTTTTTTAGGAGGAAGTTAAGTTGGAATTAAATATCTTTAAAGAATATAATTCTTTATTATATTTAAATTCCTTCTAGAATCTCTCCTATCTTCTTGGGATTTAATTTCTCTTTAACCTCTTCACGGAAATCAAACTCCTTTGGGATTTAACTTTTCTCCACGTCATCTTGGGCTTATCTACTCATCAATTTCGACTACCATATCATCTTATCCCTTATCAAAAATTACGCTGGCAACTAGCTTGGCATCTCCTTCATGCATTGCCCTGGCAACTGGTTCTAGCCTTGCTTTGGCAAGTGATTCTGCACACACACACAAAACACACCAAAACAATATCTTTTTCCACAAAATTAAGCAAAATATGAAATCAAGCTTGTCCACCAATGAAACAATGCAAACATGCATGAATGGCTAATAATGCAACTAATATGAGCCTAAGTCTAGCAATAATATAAATAAAAAATGTAATAAAAATAGTACTTTTGAACACTTAACATACCCCCAAACTCGAACTATTGCTTGTCCTCAAGCAATGCAAACTAATAATTACCCGCCAAGACTTCAAATTTCACAAACTTAGCTTTGAACTTGATTTTAATTCTCAGAACCGTGGCACAAAGTATGACTGGCTTTTCATTTTTCGGAAAACTTAGGAGTTACTCGGAATCAAATTATAATGCTTGTGAGTGTGTGCGGAGTTGTGTGCAAGTTGATTTTTCAGATTCTATGCAAACAAGAGGTTTTCAAATTACTTCATTGGGTTCTTTTAACATGTTTTAACTAGAGCCGGTTTTGGGCACCTCTAGCGTTTTGTTTTTAGTTTTCTTAAGTTAATTAATTTATTCGACTAGAGCAGGTTTTGGGCACCTCTAGCGATCAATTTTTAGCACATACTAGAGCCAATTTCTGGCACCTCTAGTGATCAATTTTTAGCATATACTAGAGCCAACTTCGGGCACCTCTAGCATTCATCCAATTTTTATTCTAATCCCCCAACTTTTCAACTATCAACCTAAGTTCGCTAGAATTCCTTAAATCAATCAAGCCATACAATGTTTCATCAAGTTTAGCATTATAGTACGATTCTAAGTGTTTCCACGTTTATTCTAGAATAAAAAGTTCTATCAATTAAGTACATTGGCAAAGTCATCATCGGATATTCATCAAATCTAGGCAATTCTTGTTCCAACTAAAGGCATGGCAAGCAATTTATGTATCCTAAATGTAATACTTAAGATGAATGCAACTAAACATTGTAACTAACTAATAAAAATCCCCTCCAAACTCGAGTGAGGCATTGTCCTCAATGCATGCACAAAGAAAAATAAAAATAAAGAAAAGTAAAATGCAAACGAGGATTTACTCTGAGAGTTCGTCATCGTGGATGATTAGTTTTCTTTTGGTCGGTGTCTTGAATCTTTTACTTGAACGCGGTGGTTGCTTCCTTATTGCCGATGGTGGAATCGATCCTCGTATGGGGTTGTCCTCATCGTCCTCTTCATCAATGTCATTGGCTTTTCGCTTGGGCTTGGAGGTTTCGATTGGTGTGGTCTTTGTTGGTGCAATGGAGGACTCGTCCGAATCTGAAAAATTAGAAAATGATTCAGTACGAGTTGCTTCAGGCATAGGTGCTTTACCTTTGGCTTTTGTAGTGGTTGCTGGGGCATCTTTAGCTTTGGTTGCCGCGACATCTTCAGTGTTGGTTGCCGTGGCAACTGCTTGGGCAGGCGCAGTGTAGGTTGTCGTGGCATCATCTATTACGGTTGCCGTGGTAACTGCTTCATTGGTTGTCGTGGCAAAGATTTCGGCAGGAAAGATGGGGAACGACACGCGGCTGTCCGGGTACTTTTCTAGGATGACTTGGGTGATGGCATTGTTGCGATCCTTCATGTACCACATGAACATTAGTTTCTGGTCTTCAATTTGCCTAAGGCGGTTCGTCAACGGTTGTAAGAGTGCTTCAAGTTGTCCTAGGGTTGCTGGCAGAGTTGCCCGAGCATTAGTTGCTTGGGCATTGGGGGTTGCCGAGGCGGCAGGAGTTGTCGCGGCAATTGAAGGCGTTGTGGATTTTACCGGTGCCTCTCCCATTAGCTGTCAGATTTGTGCTCGATTCCAACCGGACTTTGGTAGGGCTTTTTCATCAGTGGACTCACTTGGGACATGCATCTCCTTGCAAAGATTGGAAATTAAGCAAGGGAAGAAAAGAGAACCCTTGTCTTTTGTGCTACATACAAAAATCTCATCACAAATAATTTTTCCAATGTTAATGATGTGATTATGCAAGATAGAATGTATGAGCAAAATACGAGGTGTATCAACGGTGGTATTGTGTGTTGTGGGCATTAAATAAGTTTTAACAAACTTATTCCATAATTTTGCCTTGGGTTTAAGCCGAAGGCAATTTACCTTGCCCTTGTATTTACCGTCGTTCCATTGAGTTCTCGGTAGAGTGAGTTCTTGAAGCACCTTGTTGAGTTGTTTGGGCGTGAATTGATCAACAAAGGCTTGATGCTCGTCCTTCTCCACGTAGAGCCCGTAAAAGGTGTTGATGTTTTCGGGGCTTATGAGTATAGCCTTGTCATGGACAAAAACATAAGGATTATCTGGGTTAGGTGAGTGAGCATAGAATTCTCTTACCCATGAGATGTTACCCGGTTCCGATTGATGGCAAAAGATTTGCCACTTTTGATGTGCAATCCTTTCGAAGATGAATGGTTCAAGGCCGAAATCTTGATGAGAGTTGGAGTATTCAAAGCCTTGTTCTTCGCAAATCTTACGGCTTTCAAACTTAGAGTGAAATCTTTCTTGAACCACCGGTGTAGCAAACTTCTTGTATCTTGGTTCTTTGGAGGAACTTGGATGAACCAAAAATTCGATCTTGGATGCCATGGGTGATCTTGGTTGTGAGTTTGCTAGAAATAAAGAAAAGAAAGCAAAAGAAACTAAAGAGTTTCAAGGTGAAAAGTAGGAATAGGTTTCTTGGAAGTTAAGGGTGGTGGGTTAAATAGAAAAGATAGGTAGTAAATATGGTGGGTGAGAGTAACTTTGGAAGAAATAAAACAAGGGTTTAGATTGGGGAAAGGTGACGGCTAGGGGGTTTAGGGAAGGGGAAGGGTTTGTCCAGTTATGTAGGCTTTATTTAGGGTAAATTGGAGGCTTAATATAAGCCTTAGATTCAGCCCATTAATTTCCTTGTCGAAGAAGTTTCCTTCTTGAATCAAAATTCCTCTTTATCTTGAACTCTTTTCCTACAATTCAAAAACAAATAAAATAAGGATAAAAATTAAAGATAAACTAATAAAAGAAAATAAAAAAAGATGTGCAAAGAAATTCTTAAACTTAAAATTTTAAAACAATTAGATAAATATGAAAGAAAGATGTAGTTTTAATCTTAAAGAAAATAAATAAATATATCCTAAAAAGAAAATTAATTGAAAATAATAAAAAATAGTTTGAAAAAATAAAATAAAAAGAAAAATAAAAAGAAAATATCGATAGGAGAGCATGCTCATGCATCTCCTAAAGTGACCACTTCTTTGTTACGTTCCACATGGGCACCGTTGTAGTGCTTCAATCTTTTTCCGTTGACTTTGAATTCATGTTCATCAGTGATGGACTTGATTATCACGACACCATGAGAGAATGGTTTGATAACTTCGAATAGTCCCGACCATCTTGATTTCAGTTTTCCCGGGAAAAGTTTTAGCCAAGAATTAAATAAGAGAACTAGTTGCCCTAGCATGAATTGCCGCGACAATAGTTTCTTGTCATGCCATTGCTTTGTTTTCTCCTTGTAGATTCGTGCATTGTTATAGGGGAGCGCACAGAATTCTTCTATCTCGTTGAGGTCCAACAAACGCTTTTGTCTGGCACTTTCCAATTCCATATTCACGGTCTTGATTGCCCAATATGCCTTGTGTTCGATTTCCACCGGTAGATGGCATGTTTTGCCATAGACAAGTCGGAAGGGGGACATACCTAAGGGTGTTTTGAATGCAGTGCGATATGCTCAAAATGCATCGTCTAGTCTTACTGATCAATCATTCCTAGAGGGATTTACAAATTTCTCGAGTATAACCTTCAATCTCGGTTGGAAATTTCTGTTTGCCCATTGGTGTGTGGGTGATATGTATTGGCAATCTTGTGAGATACACCAAAGTGTTGTAACATCTTGGCGATGAGTTTGTTGTCGAAGTGCTTGCCTTCATCACTGATAATTGCTCTCGGCATCCCAAACTGTGTAAATATGTTTTTTTGCAAGAATCATTGCACGATCTTAGAATCGTTGGTGGGAACTGTAGCTGCCTCAACCCATTTAGACACGTAGTCGATGGCAAGTAGAATGTAGAGGTTGTCGAATGAAGATGGGAAAGGTCCCATAAAATCAATCCCCCATACATCGAAAAATTCCACCTCGATGATGTTTTGGAGCGGCATCTCATGTCGTCTAAAGATATTGCCCGTCCTCTGGAAACGATCATTTTGCTTGTAAAACTCTTGGGCATCTTTGTATAGTGTTGGCCAATACAAATCGGATTGCAAAACTTTGGCTGCGGTACGAGTTCCTCCAATATATCCTTCATATGGTGAAGAATGGAATTGTCAGAGGACATTATGCTGCTCCTCTTCAGGGACACATCGGCGTATAACCTGATCTACACATCGTTTAAACAAAAAAGGCTCGTCCTAAAAGTAACGCTTAGCGTCATGGTGGAACCGCTTCTTCCCTTGGTGAGTAAGGCCATAAGGTAAAATACCACAAACAAGGAAATTAACTAAATCCGCGTACCAGGGTATTGCCAAGGTATGTGTTACCGTGGCAACTGCTTCCAAGGTTGCCGAGGCGTGTACGTCTAGAGTTGCCACGACATGCGAGTCAAGGTTTGCTGAGGCATACGTGTCAAGGGTTGTTGAGGCATACGCGTCTGGGGTTGCCAAGGTGTGCACGTCAGTGGTTGCCGAGGCATACGCATCTAGAGCTGCCGAGGCGTGCGCGTCAAGGGTTGCTGAGGCATGTGCGTCAAGGTTTGCCGATGCATGTGCATCCATGGTTGCTGAGGCAACTAACTGTTGCTCATCCGGGAATGCATCGCATATCTCTAAATCTGCGTCCTCTTCCCTATTGCGTTTTATGCGTGATAAATGATCGGCCACTTGATTTTCTGTTCCTTTCCTTTCCTTAATTTCAATATCAAACTCTTGTAAAAGCAATATCCAACAAATCAAATGAGGTTTGGCATCTTTTTTAGCAAATAGATACTTAATTGCCGAATGGTCCGTATGGACAATTACCTTTGTACCAATCAAATAGGATCGGAACTTGTCAAATGTAAAAACTACGGCTAGTAACTCTTTATCCGTTGTTGTGTATTCACTTGAGCACTATTAAGAGTTTTACTAGCGTAGTATATCACATGAAAGGTCTTACCTGTGTGTTGGCCTAGGACTGCTCCTACCGCGAAATCATTGCATCACACATGAGCTCAAAAGGTAGCGTCCAATCTGGTGGAACGACAATGGGTGTCGAGGTAAGCTTTTCCTTTAGGGTTTCGAATGCTTGAGCGCAAGAATAATCAAAATTGAAGACTTTATCTTGTTCAAGAAAATTGCACAAGGGTTTAGTAATTTTAGAAAAATTATGGATCAACCTCATGTAAAAACCTACATGTCCAAGAAAGCTTCAGATTCCTTTAACCGAACTTGGTGGGGGTAATCTCTCGATCACGTCCACCTTGGCTTTGTCTACTCCAATTCCCTTGGATGAAATCTTTTGGTCGAGCACTATTCCTTCATCTACCATAAAATGGCACTTCTCCTAATTAAGAACTAAATCGGTTTCTTCACATCTTGCCAACACCTTCTCTAAATTGTCGAGGCAACTATTGAAGTCATTACCTAAAACGGAAAATCATCCATGAAGATCTCAAGGAAGTCTTCGACCATGTCTGAAAAGAGTGCTATCATGCATCTTTGGAAGGTTGTCGGGGCATTACACAATCTTAACGGTATCCTTCGAAAAGCATAAGTACCGTATGGGCATGTGAAGGTTGTCTTTTCTTGATCTTCTGGTGCTATGGCAATTTGATTGTAACCTGAATAACCATCAAGAAAACAATAAAAGGGTTTACCTGCAAGACGATCAAGCATTTGATCAATAAAGGGTAATGGGAAATGATCTTTCCTAGTGGCTTTGTTTAGCTTTCGATAATCCATACAAACCCTCCAACCGGTCACAGTCTTGGTTGGAATGAGTTCATTGTTTTCATTACTTACCACCATTATACCTCTCTTTTTCGGTACACATTGTACCAGACTTACCCATGTATTATCAGAGATAGGGTATATGATGCCGACGTCAAGCCACTTGATGATTTTTTTCATTAAAACCCCTTTCATGGCATGATTCAGTCTCCTCTGGGCCTCAATCGAAGGTTTGTGATCATCTTCCAACAAAATCTTGTGCATGCACACTGTCGGGCTAATTCCCTTCAAGTCGGCAACTGTCCACCCTATTGCCTTCTTATATAGCATCAACATTTTGATCAGCTTCTTTTCTTGCTCATGTTGTAACTTAGAGGAAATAATTACAGGCAATGTATTATCGGTTCCCAGGTAAGCATATTTTAGTTACCCTGGCAATTGTTTCAACTCAAGTATCAGTGGTTGTTTAATGGAGGGGTTTTTGAGATTACCTTCCTTACCTGAGTAATACAGTGGTTCAAAGTATGTACCTGGTCGATTGACTAACCAATTTACCTCTTTTAGTTGTTCCTCATCAATCAGTTCTTCATACTCCTCAGGTTCCTCTTGATCGGTAATGTAGTTGCCGAGGCAACTAAATTCCTCGTCGAAGTCAAGCTCTGTCGTGGCATGAAGAAGTTGGCATTCTTCCGGATCATCAGCATACCTTAGTGTTTGGAACACATTTAGTTTAACTTGCTGGTCATTCACCCTCATTGTGAGTTCTCCATTTTCAACATCGATCAAGGTTCTCCCTGCTGCTAGGAAGGGTCTCCCGAGAATGATATGTGCATGTTCATCTGCTTCACAATCCAAAACAATAAAGTCAGCGGGAAAAATAAATTTATCAACTTTTACCAGTATGTCTTTGATTTTTCCCTCTGGATGCACATAGGATCTATTTGCTAGCTGTAGCATAACTGTTGTGGGTCTTGCCTTCCCGATTCCTAATTTCTGGAAAACCGATTTAGGCATCAAGTTTATGCTGGCTCCAAGGTCACATAATGATTTCCCGACATAGTGGTTTCCAATGAAACAGGGTATTGTGAAACTTCTGGGATCCTTTGACTTGGGTGGCATGCTATTGTGCAACATGGCCATGCATCCCTCTGTTGCGGCAACTGTTTCAAACTCTCCTAGCCTTGTTCTCTTGGACACAATGTCTTTAAGAAACTTGGCATAGTTCGACATTTGTTCAATCGCCTCAACCAACAGCAAGTTTTATGTGGACTTGTTTTAAGATATCAAGAAACTTCTTGAATTAATATTCTTGCTTTTGTCGCTTCAACCTCTATGGGAATGGTGGTGGAAGTCGAATATCTTTGATCATTCCATTTGTCTGGAACCTGAATGACGGCATTACCGAGGCAACTGGAGTTGCCAAGGCATTGTCAACTAGGGTTGCCGTGGCGTGCCTATTATTGGATGCCGCGGCATCCTTATCGCTGGTTGCCGAGGCATGCTTATCGCTGGTTGCCACGACAATTCCTGGTTCAGCATCTGAGGCTTTGCCGCTGAGTTAGTCTTGTTCTTTTTGTTGAGTTTTGTTTGATGAGCGAGCTTGAGCCTCTTTAAGTTGTTGGCCACTTCTAGTGGTGATCGCCTTACATTGCTCATGGCCAGTTCCTCTTGCGACTTCAGTATCGCTAGGTAAACCTCCTTGCGGTCTAGTGTTCAGGTTTTGAGCAAATTGTCTGACTTGATTCTCCAATGATTTGATTGCTGCTTCTTGGTTTTGCAATCTCATCTCGGTCCTGTTAATAAAAGCATCAGTTCTTTTTACGAAGTTACTATTCTCAGCCATATAAGATTCAATTTTCAACATAAAAGCATTGAGAGAATTTTCCAAAGAACTAGATGTTGTTGGTTGTTGCTGTGGCAACTGTTGCCGTGACATATTTTGCTGGAATCCCGATGCTTGTGCATTCTGATTGTTCTGGTTTAGAGCATTGTTGGGATTACTCCATGAAAAATTTGGGTGCTTCTTCCAAGCTAGATTGTATGTGTTGGACATCACATTATTGTTCCGGTTGTAATTCCCCACATAAAAGCTGGATTCCGGATTCTGCAGACATTCAGAAGAATCATGGTTACCACCACATAAATCACAAAAGGAATTCATTACCTTAACCTCCTCTGTGTTGTTTGGTTTCTGCATGTTCTGGACCATCTTGGTTAGAGTGGCCAATTGTGCCGAAATTGAGTCTGATGATCTCAGTTCATGTATTGTGGCTTGGCGTCTAACTCCTCCTCTTCTAGCAGATGGGAATTGATACTCATTCTTGGCAAGCCTGTTTAGAATTTGCATTGCTTCCTCTGGCGACTTATCTAGGAGTATGCCGTTTGCCGAGGCATCTAGCATCATCCTTGTTGGTGTATTCACAACGTTGTAAAACATTGTTACTTGTGTCCACATTGGGAATCTGTGTAGGGGGATTTGTGTAGAAGTTCTCTATATCGCTCCCAAGCCTCGTACATGGATTCATCATCTGCCTGCCGAAAAGAAGTAATTTCGTTACGAAGCTTATCAGTCAAATTTGTAGGATTAAATTGAGCAAGGAAATCATGACAAAGATCGGTCAAAGATCCTACTGATCCGGTAGGAATACTATTCAACCATACTTTCGCCCTATCCCTCAGTGAATAGGGGAATAATCTTAGTCGTAAAACATCGGGGGTGACTCCTTGTATTTTGAATGAATTGCAAATCTCGAGGAAAGATTTAAGATGTTGTCGTGCATCTTCAATTGCTGAGCCGCCAAATTGACCAATTGTGTTGATCATATTAAACATCACCGGTTTCAATTCAAAGTGGTCAGCTTCAATTTCAGGTGTGAGAACTCGTGGATTAAGTCCTTCAAGATCTTCTTCAAGATAGTCTCGAATAGTTCTGTTTCTTGCAAGAATCACTCATCCTCCTGTTTGAACATCTTGATTCATATTGCCGTCTTGATTAGTCATTGCTACTCTTAACCTTCGTCTGAGTCTTTGCAAGGTTCGTTCAATTTCTGGATCAAAGGGATATTCTAGTGTAATCGGTCTTGCCCTGGTCATATACCAATGCAAAACCAAAGTTTGTTAACCCTTTGAATCTTAAAAAAAATAATAAAAAAGTGCAAGAAAATAAAAACAAAGTTGCTATTGCCAATCCCCGGCAACGGCGCCAAAAACTTGTTGCGCGTAATAAGTGCTCCGCAATTGTGCAAGTGTACACGTCGCAAGTTATAGTATAAAAGATGTCGTCTCCACAGGGATTGGTGCCACTTCAAGAATCTAAACTCTTGCAATGTAAAAAGTAAAAAAAAAACACAAGTAGAAGATTGTACGGGTTTAACTAACAACTAAACTAGAAAGCAAATAAGTAAAAGAAGATGTAATCAAATGAGAGAGAATAGGCCAAGTTATTGTGTGTTGAGGTGTGATAGCCGATTGGATCGTCTTGGTAAAAGAGTGCAAGGGCAACTCAGTTGCCGTGGCAACCTGCGCAGGGGGCTTACCTTGGCAACTAATTGACGGTTGCCTGGGCAACTAGCTGGGCAACTACTTGGGCGGCTGGGCAGCAACTTCAAGGTTCGGCGGAGCATTCTTCAATGGTTTCTTCTTATCCCTAATTTGAAAATCTAGCTATTTGTGCATGCCTTGATAATACATCCCTGCGTGAATCAAGGGTGAACAACAACCAATCTTGCGCTCCTCTTAGCCGTTGAAATCTTAACCTAAGCCAGATTAATCTTCACCATCAATAAATTGAACAAAGACCATACTCATTCGTTTCTTGAATCGAACTCTCCCGATATTAGATAAATAGATGAAGTTACGAGATCTTCTCCCAATTCACTCGCAAACAAGAAGAAAAACCAAGAATGAGTAAACCTTGAATTGAAAGTGCAAACTCTTATTACCTAAACAAAATCCAATTGTTTCTTACAACAAAAAACACGATAACCTTAGCCAAATAGATTTAGTTCATGGCTAGGTTCCAAAGAAACACAAGACAAAGAATTCCTAGCCTAAAACTAATTGAACAAGAAAGAAAAAGATGAAGAATGGTTGAAGCCTTGTCAAAATCTCTCCTTGCTCTTGTCGAAATCTCCCTCCTCTCTTTGTCGAAATTTCTCTCCTCTCTCCCTCCTATGGAGTTGACGGCTTGTTCCTCAATTTATAGGGCTAGGTCAAAGTCTTTCTTTTGAGGAGGAAGTTAAGTTGGAATTAAATATCTTTAAAGAATATAATTCTTTATTATATTTAAATTCCTTCTAGAACTTCTCCTATCTTCTTGGGATTTAATTTCTCTTTAACCTCTTCATGGAAATCAAACTCCTTTGGGATTTAACTTTGCTCCACATCATCTTGGGCTTATCTAGTCATCAATTTCGACTACCATATCATCTTATCCCTTATCAAAAATTGCCCTGGCAACTAGCTCGGCATCTCTATCATGCATTGCCCTGGCAACTAACTCGGCATCTCCTTCATGCATTGCCCTGGCAACTGGCTCCAGCCTTGCTTTGGCAAGTGATTCTGCACACACCCACAAAACACACCAAAGCAGTATCTTTTTCCACAAAATTAAGCAAAATATGAAATCAAGCTTGTCCACCAAGGAAACAATGCAAACATGCATGAATGGCTAATAATGCAACTAATATGAGCCTAAGTCTAGCAATAATATGAATAAAACGGGTAATAAAAATAGTACTTTTGAACACTTAACAAAAATCGTGTTTCAACAACGTTTAAAACATCATCATGCCTTTTAACCATGCACTTAGCATCTTTAAAACCAGCATATTAAACCATGTGCAACATGTATCATTAACCAACAGCAAGTCTCATTGGTCAAACTCAATTTAAGCCTTCCCATGCATAACAACCATATGCAAAGCTTAAAGAGTAAACATGTATAAATCACATTATACAACATAAACTTTCCAATGATACATCAACAATTATATTGGCTTACAAGTGATCATTAAACAAGTCCATTAACAAAAGAGTTAATCGGATACACGGATTCAACAAGTGTTTAACCAACACTTCAAGCCATCTCAACTGAAATAGCGATACAATAACAATCGAGGTACATTACCAATCGGGTACACCTTCCAACCCATGGATACACCAACCCCAATCATCAGTTAGACGCTAAATCCTTTAACGGGAGTGTACGGTACTATTTAACCCCTCAACCGTTAGGGTACTTGAATGGCATTTTTTGTACACAGATCTAAATCCCTCAACATTCAAGGTGACTTATAGTGCACTCAATCCTATGGCCGACCAACTATATCCGATAACAATTTTAAAACCACATCACTTGCCAATATAATTAACCAGTTAACATTAACCAAACCATTTTCCAAAGCAACAACCATGCTTTAAACCACAAGTATAATCCATATATCTTCAAGGACCACTTACTATGTGCATCCCTTAGCATATTATTCTCAAAAACAGTATATCAAATACTTTAAAACATGCTTAAACAGTAGGTAACATGTAAATCAAAACAAGTGCATAAAACCATTTAACACTAGCACGACCGAGAGAGGAAATCCACTTTTACTTACATCCGAGTTTAAACCAGCATATCAAGCTAAGTTTAAACTCCCATAAACCACCTTTAAAACATTCCAATGCTGGAATCCACGTTTTCACTCACCGATACGCGAAGCCTTGACTTGCCGATGCGAAATCAAGCATCTGAAGCCTCTAACGCTACATCGTTCGCTTCCAAAACAACCTCCCCTATTTAAACCACATAAAAATAGAGGATCAATGCATCTCCATGCATTTACAGCACCGCAACAACATATCGTCACGGATTCTTGCATTCACCTCACAATTACCCAACCACAACAATCGAAGACCTCAACTAATCATTTCCAAACACAACTCAGCCACAACCTAACAATCTAAAACCACTTTTATCATCAATTAACATCTAGAAACATAATCAAATCAACCTAACATCTCCAGCAAACACACAACCACTATAACACTTCAAAAACACAATCTAGCAACCTAAACAATTAGAGATTCAAGAGTTTTGGGATTCCATTAATAAAATCAACTTATCAACATCATTAAACATCCAAAATATTTTCAAAAACAATCTATAACACTGGAAACCAGATTCAATTCGAATCTTTCATCATTTCATCAATTTTACCCAATTAAATCTATATAAAAACACAAAATCAGATTATAAACCATAAATCAAGGATAAAATACTTGGGAATATCAATAAAGAACCATTTAATAGAGGAGATCATGGACCTTACCCCTATTATGTGTTTTCTCCCTCAATTGGCTTGTTTAAAGCTAAGAAAACATAAGATTTCAATGAGATTTTGTAAAACAAAGTTAAAGAATCAAGTTAGAAACAATAATATGAGTGAAAAGAATCTCCCATCTCTGGATTTTGATGAAATTCTGAGTGTTTGGTAGAAAAGAAGTTGAGAGAAAAGGTTTAGGAAAAAGTTACGTAAATTTTCTTTAACAGCAAATAACTAACTTAGATATTTTAATCCCTCTTAATCACCCTTTAAAACGCATGTTTAAAATGATTTAATTGAAGGGAGAAACCACTAGCAAAACTTGGTAAAATTATCTCCTTAAGGATTCTAAGATTTTGACCCTTTTCATTTTAGTCACTTTAAAACAGTTTTCAAAATCGCATTTTGGTCACTAACCAAAATGTCACATTTCTAAATTCCATTTTCCAAAATTGATTCCACCAAAAATTAGTATATATTAAAATATGATTTTTAACTATTTTTCATATTTTTATCTTACATAAAAATATATGGTCCTAAATCTGACTCGAATCTCTAACCCAGCCCACTGAACCGTCTAATAAACCTCATAACGGCTAAGCCATAAAATCGGGGCATTACAGTGTTGTCCAGGGTAATTCAGGAGCTCATATTGTAGCTAAGAGTGAACGATGTGGTAGATGCCACACGGGTGCATGTTGGGGAAATACCTTGAGTTGCTGGATATGTGGATTTCCTGATCACATGAAGTGTGATTGTCCTTGTGCTATAGGGGATGCAAAAGTTCTGGCTGCTGCACTTGTTATGGGTCGAGGCCGTGGCAGGTGTAATTTTCAGAGGCGTGAGGATGGTCAGAGGGTTGTGGCTCATGCTGTTGATATACAATCGAAGAATAGTAAGCCAACACAGATCTATGCTCATCGAGAGGGTTGCAATGACACTAATGTGATCACATGTACCTTCACCTTGCAATCTTTGTCATTATTTTCTTTGATTGATTCGGGGTTTACGTATTCTTACATATTGAGTGAGCATGCACATTTGCTGAATGTTCCTGTTGAGATCTTAGATGTTGGCATGTTAGTAACTAGTTATTTCGGGGAGACGATTACAACAAGAAGGTTGTATAGGCGTTGTCCTTTGGTAGTGCAAGGTTACGAGTTTGCCATGAATTTGATAGAATTGTCATTTCATGGTTTTGACATTATTTTGGGTATAGATTGGTTGAGTGAGCATAAGACGGTGGTGTATTGTGAATCCAAAAAGATTTCTTTGAGGTTATTCGATGATTATGAAGTTATGGTGGTTGGCGAGAATGTGAAATTCTTTTCCAATGTTGTTTCAACTACTCAAGCGGAGAAGATGATGTTTGGTGGCTGTCAAGCTTATTTGGCTATCGTGATGAATCCGGAGGTTAATAGTGTTTGAGTGCAGGATATTCGGGTTGTTTGTGAGTATCCAAAAGTTTTTCCTGAAGAGTTGTTGGGTTTACCTTCGAATAGAAAGGTGGAATTCAGTATTGAGACGTACGCATATACGAATTTGGTGTCTATTGCTCCCTATCGGATGCCACCGAAGGAATTGAAAGAGTTGAAGACACAGCTTTAGGAGTTGTTGGATCACGGGTTCATTCGACCGAGTGTTTCACCTTGGGTGCTCCAGTTCTCTTTGTAAAAAAAGGATGGTATGATGCACATGTGCATTAATTACCGACAGTTGAATAAGTTGACGGTAAAAAATAAATATCTTTTACTGAGGGTTGATGATCTGTTCAATAGTTTCGCGGGGTAACGGTGTTTTTGAAGATTGATTTAAGATCATGGTATTATCAGTTGAGGGTGAAAGATGTGGATGTGCACAAGACTACTTTCGTATGAGGCACGAGCATTACGAGTTCTTGGTGATGCCGTTTGGTCTGATGAATGCTCCGACGGCTTTCATGGATATGATGAACAAAGTGTTTTATGAGTACCTTGATCAATTTTTGATGGTGTTTATTGATGATATCCTTGTGTACTCTCATCTCGAGGAAGAACATGATCGGCATTTGTGAATCGTGTTACAAGCTTTGAAGGATAATCAGCTGTGTACCAAATTAAGTAAATGTGAGTTTTGGCTAAAGGAAGTGATGTTCCTTGGTCATGTGGTTTTCTCAGAAGGTATTCGGGTTGATCCAAAGAAAATTAAGGCTATTCTCAATTAGAAGCAACCTAAGTCTGTATCGAAGGTACGACGTTTCCTCGGTTTAGCTGGGTATTACCGCCGTTTTGTAGATGGGTTTTCTAGTATTGCAACACCGTTGACAAAGATATTACAAAAGAATGTTCCTTATGTGTGGGCGGAGAAGCAACAACATAGTTTTGAGAAGTTGAAGAAAGTCTTGACACATGCTTCTATGCTGATTCAACCCAAGTCAAGAAAGGAGTTTTTGGTTTATAGCGACGCGTCTTACGTTGGCTTGGGATATGTGCTGATACAAGATGGTAAAGTTGTGGCCTATGCGTCAAGACAGCTGAAAGTTCATGAGTGGAACTATCTGACTCATGATTTGGAACTTGCGACTGTGGTGTTTACCTTGAAAATTTGGAGACACTATCTTTATGGAGAAAAGTACGTTGTTTTTATAGATCATAAGAGTTTGAAATATTTGATGTCTCAAAAGGATTTTAATCTTAGGCAACCAAGATGGTTGGAGTTGCTTAAGGATTAGTACTTGACGATCGAGTATCATCCTGGAAATGCTAATGTGGTTGCGGATACGTTGAGTCGTAAGTTTGTGATTGAGCTTAGAGAGATGTTTAGGAGGTTGAGTGTGACACGAGAAGGTGGTTTGTTGGCTGAGTTGCAAGTTAAGCCTACGTTGTCACAAATGATTAAAGCTAAGCAACCGTATGATGATTCATTGGTTCCTCGTGTTAAGGACATATCGAGTGGTAGTTCGACGAAATTTTATTTTGATGATGATGGGGTTTTGTGTTTTAAGGGTCGAATAGTGGTGTTGGATGATGTAGAGTTGAGGTATACTATTCTGACTGAAGCACATTCTAGTCTTTTTTATGCATCCCGGTAGTACCAAGATGTATCGTGATTTAAAGGGAGTGTACTATTGGATTGGTTTGAAAAAGGATGTGGCGAAATTTGTTTCTAAGTGCATGGAGTGTCAACGGGGTTAAGGCTGAACATCAGTTTTCATCCAGGTTGTTGTAACCGTTGAGAATTCTGAAATGAAAATGGGAGAGAATCGCCATATATTTTGTGTCAGGGTTACCATTGACACCGGCTAAAAAGGATTCTATTTGGGTGATTGTTGATCGGTTTACGAAGTTGCACATTTTTTGCCATTACGTACGACGTATACCTTGAATAAGTTGGCGGACTTGTATATCGTTGAGATTGTGCATTTGCACGAGGTACCTAAGTCTATTATTTCGGATAGATATCTGAGGTTTATAGCACGATTTTAGGAGTGTTTACATCGGGCTTTGGGTACGAGATTGAGGTTTAGTACCGCGTATCATCCTCAGACAGATGGACAGTCAGAGCGTTTATCCAGGTTTTGGAAGATATATTGAGATGTTGTATTAATGAGTTCCAAGGAACCTGGGAAAAACATTTGCCTTTTGTTGAGTTTACTTATAACAATAGTATCAAACGAGTATATAGATAGAACCGTATGAGACATTGTATGGCCGGAGGTGTCGTACGCCTTTGTGTTGGGCTGAGGTAGGGGAAAAGCATGTTTCCTTACCAGCTGTGTTGAAAGACACAGATGATAAAGTAAAGCTTGTGTGTGATCGCTTGAAACGGCTGCGGATCGGCAAAAATCTTACGCGGATTTGAAGCGTAGGGAGATTGATTATGCGGTTGGTGATCATGTGTTCTTGAAAGTGTCACCATAGAAAAAATGTGATACAGTTCGGATGTAAGGGTGAGCTTAGTCCGAGGTTTATTGGACCATATAAGGTTGTAGAGCGTGTTGGTTCTGTGACTTATCAGCTGAGGTTGCTTCCTGAGCTAGAGAAAATACATAACGTGTTCCATGTATCCACATTGCGGAGGTATCGGTTGGTTCCCTCGCATGTTATGCCGGTGGAGCATATTGAGTTGAGGCTGGATTTATCTTATGATGAGGAGCCGGTGAAAATCCTTCATTCCAGCAGCAAAGTTCTTCGTGGTAAGACGATTGAGCTTGTTAAGGTCTTTTGGCGACATCGTGGTGTCGAGGAGGCCATTGAGAAAGCAAGGCGGATATGTTGGAGCAATTTTCCCATTTGTTTCCTCCAGGCAGGGATGAAATTTCTTAAGTGGGGAGAGTTGTAATGCCTTGGTTTTAGGTCTAGATGTTTTAAGGTTCGTTTTAAGGGTCCGGTGGACCGATATTAGAGATTCGAGTCAGTTTCGGGACTAAATCGGATTAAATATTTTTGAAGGTGATAAAAATGTGCAAATAATATTACAAAATGATTATTTAATATATTAATGATTATGGTGAAATCAATTTTGGAAAAATAGTTTTGGAAATTGGAGATTTTGGACTAGTGACCAAAATAAAAACTTTGAAAACTGTTTTTAGTGATTATTTTGTGAAAGGATCAAAACTTTGAATCTTTAAGGAGCTAATTATCCTAAATGTTTTCATCAGATTTCTCCCTTTAATTAACTACTTTTAAATGAATTTTAAGAGCTATAAATTGTGGAGAGGATTAATAAATCATAATTAAGCTTTTAATAAAAAAGTTCACATAACAAACTTTATAACTTCTTTCTTTCAAATTCTCTCCAGCCAAACACCTTTCTAACTTCAATTTCTTCAAGTAAAAATCAAGATTCAGAGAGTTTTTTATTTCTAATTGATTTCTTAAAGCTTTTTCCATCAAATACTTATTATTACTATCTTGATTTTCATGTTTTACCAAGCAATTAAGGGGAGAAATCATCATTGGAGGTAAGGATTCATTCTTCTCCTCTAATGAAAGGTTTTTTACTGAAATTCCCAAGTTATTGATCCTTTATAATTGTTTTTTGTGTTTTGATAGTTTATTTAAGGAAAATTGATTTAATTGTGTTTTGATTGATAAAATTATAAGATATTCGTTCTGAATCTGTTTTGCTGGTTTCTTGTTCATATTGGATCATGATTTTGGTGTTTGTTAATGTTAATAGCTTGGTTTTAACATTGTAATCCCGAAACTAGTTGAATCTCTAATGTTAATGGTTGTTAGTTAAGGGTTTTTGTGATGTTAATGGAGTTTAATCATTGCTGGAAGTAAAAGGATATGGTTAAAGTCTTTTTAGATGTTAATTGTAGAGGGTTGACGTATCAAATCATTTAATTGTGGCTGGGTTAAGTTTGGAAGGTGTTTGAGGTTGATTTTGATAAGTTTCTGATAGTTTTTAAGTGGGCAACTTTTGAGTTGCGGGTAATTGCTTTGAGGCAGTGGTTTGGATGCATTTTGATACATGTTTCCTCTAGTTTTGTGTGGCCAAAACAGGGGATAATCAAGGCGAAGTAGCTTGAGGTGGATCGTTGCTTGCCGAGAGCTCGATTTGCATTGACGAGCAATGCGAGGTGTAATTTGTGAGTGGAAAATGTTTTAAAAGTCTTTCAAGGGTTTGAAAGTGGTTTTGGGAGTTTATGTTAAGTTTGAAACACTTACCTAAGCTCGGAAGTAAGTTTCCCTCATTTGCTCTTTAATATCGGTTCAGATATGAGCATGTGTAATTCATGTTTTGGTCGTAAGCATGGTTTGTTTTACTTACTGTAAATGCATGATTTTGAGTACATATGCAGTGGTTTAAAAGTATATGAAATTCTAGTGAGCATTGGTTTTCATTCTGGTCGGGAATGCGGTATTGCTTTCGTAATGTGGCTTGCATATGTTGTGATTTTGTATAATGCATTGTAAAATAGTGAGTAAATGGTTTTGTAAATGATATATTGGCTATGTGACATGATGAGGAAACATTCAGATATAGTTGCAATGCTATAGGATAAAGTGCACTATAATATGTTTAAAATTGATCATGGGTGGAGGTCCTTGAGGTATAGCGGTCGGTTACCCAGACTATGATGTTATCACTTGGGTCACTTGGTTTGTTTTACTTACTGTAAATGCATGATTTTGAGTACATATGCAGTGGTTTAAAAGTATATGAAATGCTAGTGAGCATTGGTTTTCATTCCGGTCGGGAATGTGGTATTGCTTTCGCAATGTGGCTTGCATATGTTGTGGTTTTGTATAATGCACTGTAAAAAGTGAGTAAATGGCTTTGTAAATGATATATTGGCTATGTGACATGATGAGGAAACATTCAGATATAGTTGGAATGCCATAGGATAAAGTGCACTATAATATGTTTAAAATTGATCGTGGGTGGAGGTCATTGAGGTATAGTGGTCGGCTACCCAGACTATGATGTTATCACTTGGGTTGAGCGGTCGGTTCCCTTTGTTGATGTTAATCTTATGGTAGGCAAGGTTGTTATATCATGCGGTCGGTATGGTATGGGTTTTGATGGCCGTCGGTCATCATGGGAGATCCGTGTATCCGATATGTAAGGTTAACAGTCGGTTAACCAATGGTTAGCGGTCGACAAATCAAGGATAGTGGTTGTCTATCCGGGGTCACTATAATTGTCAATATATGAAAGCTTATGTGTTGAACCTATTTTTAATGCTTTGGATTTAAGCATGGTAATACAACTTAATGCTTTGGGATTTAAGCATGGGATGACTAAATGCTTTGGGATTTAAGCATGTGGTTTATAAATGTTTTGCATATGGTCGATATGCATGTTTGATTTGGAATCAATGAAAATGCTTTGGTCGTAAGTATGGTTCGAATACGAGAGTTTAGTTTTCAAAGGGTTTTAAATGCATCATTGTTTTACGAGCATCCTCACTAAGCATGTGTGCTTACGCTCTCTTTTTTTCTTAATGATGTAGAGCATTGAGGTTTGGGGCAGCAAAGGCAAGGTTGAAGTAATCCAAGAACCAAGACTTCTTTTGAGTATGAACTCGGTTTAAGTTTTCGGTTAATAAGGCAATGTGTTTTGGTCCCTAAAACATATTGCATGCAACCGGTTGCCTTTCTGTGGTCTGTTTCCTTGTAACTTCATCCACTGCAAGCATGATCACTTAAGTTTAATAATATGCATCTAGACAAGATAAAATGAAAAAATAGACCGACTTTTGTAATCTTTCTCCAGTTTGTTTCGGCAAGCCTAATGTAGCTCACTCGGTTCGGTCAGACGTCTAGGCCGGGTCGAGGGGGTTACAATATATATAAACCACCCGAATTAGGGCTATGAAATCATTAAGAGTTTTTTCTGTAAACTTAACCTCACAATAAAATAGGTGAATTCTTCAAGTTCATTTTAAATGAACCACCCAAACTCTAGGATAAGAATTCATTAAGAATAAAAAATCAACCTCTTTTATCGATGAATTCAATATGTCCTTCTCAAATAGGATCACACAGTTAAAAGTATAGAACTCATCCTTCTTAGCGGTAAGTTCATATAGTCCTTCGCGGTAGGATCACCCACTCAACATTGGGTTATGAACTTATTAAGAGTAGATATTCATCCAAAATCTGTAAATTCATCAAGTCTTTCTTACTAAGGCCACCCAAAGCCTGGGCTATCAATTTATTAAGAGAAATAAAGCTCATCATGTGCATGTACATTATTCGTCATAGGGATAGGTAGGTAGAAATATACATTATGAGTCTTTCCATGGTTTCTTTTGACCACATTTAACTTAGATAACTAAGTTGGGTATCCACCATGAATTCCTCAACCAATGGGCTTTAGGCCTATCCCCCTCGACGAATCTAGAACCAACTTCCATCTTTAACTTTTGGTAAGTGGATCAACTAGGTTTCTCTCTGACATTAATCATTATTTTAAGACACCCCGAAACTTTTAACATTTTTAAGATAGAAATAAATCCATAAGTGTCTTAGACAACGTGTAAACAAATACTCAATCATACTAGAGTAAAGTTTTCTATGAGTTTTAACCATAAAACTATGTTTTAACAAACTCAAATCTTGTTTACACATGAATATATTTTCAAAGTTTTGAGAAGTTACTAATCATTAAGATTAGTATGCATAATCTCAAACGATTATGAAATTCCTTATATCTCATCAGTAGTCATTCATGACTTTTTCTCATTCGAAAGGATCGGTTTTCCTAATTCTTCATAAGAAGTGTTTTAGAATATTCTACAAATATTTATGAGGAGTTTTCAACTTTTCCTAACAACAGGAAAATTATCTCAAGTTTATTTCAAGAGATTTCAACACAACTCCTGAGATAGACCATCTCTTTTCTTTCCTCTACTTAGGAAAAGAACTCAAAGAGATTTAATAGCTACAAGCATCTTTTAGTTGCACTGATGTCTATCATATTTTCATTCATATTAGTCAAAATTATTGACTTAAAGAGACCACAAAATATTTCCAATTTATAAAATACTATGACTAAATGATACTCTTTAACTTAATGCAAAAGTTAAGAGTGATATTTGATAAATCTTATTAAGATAAATTCATTTGGTCATAGTAGATGGTTACCCATAATAGAATTTATGCCAACAAATCCATGAGTCAATCAGCTTCTTAGCATTCTACTTTATTCATATTTTCTGACAAATCTGGATCAGGTACTTCAAAGGTCCAACATGAGGACAACCCTCTTAATCCATTTTTTCATTCGCAATATCGAGATTCAAAAACCATAATAAAAGAATCTCATCATGGATTCTCAAAGCCATGAAACAATTGTTTGACTTTAATCAAACGTTGTAATTTCTAATTGATTATTCAACCATTTTCTTATCGATTGTCAAAATCTCAATATTTGAATAAATATGATATTTATTCATGGTTTTTTCCTTTTCTTCCATCAAATTTTCGCTAAACGTTAAAAAATTGTAACCGTCACAATGAATTATAAATTTCATTAATCTCATTAAAAGAGATTATTAGCACCCATAAAGGCAACTTAATTCGATAAGGTAATCAAAAATTTATTTGATACGGCAACTCAAAATTTAACCGTCTCCACCATCACAAAATACAATTCATGCAACCACGTCACATTCATACTGACGATTTATGGTGTGCATATCATTGAGAAAATCTTTTCTCAAAAGCTGATTTTGCTTTAAATTTCAACCACGTTTCAATAGCAGTAGAATTGCTTCTAAATTGTTAGAAATATAACATCGAAATGAAACCATTAGCACTGACTGTATAAAATAAAGCAAATTGAAAGAGATCGAACCATTTGTTGTGTCGTGGTATGACCACTACCTTAGAAGCAAATTCGTCTCGATTGGTGTAATCAATGTACCAGACGATGCCCCTGAGGTTAGCACATCGCCTTCAAAATTCGTACACCCAAAATTTAAAGTTGGACAAAATGGTATTGCTCCTCTCTTCTCGATAGCATGAAGCACATGAGAATGTTTTTGAGATACACTTAAAGTGAGTCTGAAGCATTCTATTTATATGCTGAAAGCTAGGGTAAAATCGACAAATCACTCACAACAATAATGACAAATAAATTAATTTGTTTGTAACTATCGTATTAAGTACGATTTAAACCATGTAACGGTCATATTAAATATACAGTAAATGAATGATTTAAATCATGTAATTGTCATCTTAAAATTTGCAGTAAATGAGTGAAAAATCTTTCGAATTTAATCCACCAGCATTTCTAACGAGATAAAATAGTTTTAAATTGATCTAAGAGTAAAACAAAGCAAATTACATGACTTTGATCCTTATCCAAGTGTATTTGCAACTATGTCGAGTATTTGAACAAAAAAAACTATGTCGAATAACTAATTTTATGATTTTTTTTCTTTTGTTTTTTTAAATAAAACACAAATTGATATAGTATAAATTTGTAATATATGAATTTTATATAAAATCTAAAATATTTTTAAAATAATTCTAAATATTAATGTTATCGTTACCGTACCGATGAATTTAACATCTTTATGGTAGTGTTGAACGTATTGAGTTAGGTTTTATTGATATTTTTTGTTGTCCTTCCAGTCTTTAGGGCTTCGTCATGTCTAATTCAAACTGTCTCACGTCGCACGCTTAATTTTGGTGGGTGAGTCTTCTAGCGGAAATTTTTTGCATATACAAGACCTCGATACCAAACATCTTACCACTTGGACAAGCCCTCGTCGGTAGTTTTGTTGACATTTTTAAATTATATATAATTTAATTTATAGTTTTTAATAAAATATAATTCAATTATATACATAAAAATATATAATTATTAATTAGATTAAAAATTTAATTCAATAATTATATATAATTATAAAAAACATAATTGATAAAGAAAAACATTAAATTTAGTTTTAAAAATATGAAAATCGTGTATCAATCGCATTTTAAGCTAAATATGATTTTTGTTTATCATATACCAATAATCAACCTTGATACAGTGGTTAAGTCTTGGTTTATGTTATAGGTCTCAAGTTTGATTATAATTCTATGTATGTGGGGCGACAACTCATGCAAAAATTACAATATTTTTTTTGAAAAATAGGGTAAATTATAGCATATGTCAAGTTTGTTTTTTTTATTTTATTTTCGTCACCAAGCTTTTAATTATTGGGTTTTAATCAATTACATTATCGAGTTATTATAATTTGATTACCGAGTCGTTATCTCTTGTTACATTGTTAACGTGATATGTTAACAAAAAGGTTAATTTCTAATTTGACTATGGACTTTTGAAAGATTATGTTCACCTTAAAAAACTTAAAAAGCTCTATCAACATCTCCCCAAAAAAACTCACTCCTCTTCTCTAACATAAATCCTAGACTTGCCACCGACTTCATTTGTCGCCTGATGTTCTCTTTGACACCTTCTCCGATGAACGAGACCATCAAACATTTGTAACGTCATCACAATTGTGCGAACTCCAGTTTCGTTGCATTCCATACTAAAGGACCATAGAGGAGACCTAAGATCTTTCTTTATGATTTCTCAATAGGCCTCCATAACCATCAAGACCAAACTTCTCATGCATTGCACCATCTACATTAAATTTAAAAACATCAACTAGAGATGCCAATTAAATGGAAGACGGCAACAATCTCCCTTAGCTTCAACTGTCTCTCATGATTTTTGATACCACAAACATTCTCTAAAACTTGAGGCTTACCAAAGATCAACAATAGCAGATTTTTGAGCAAACAAATCCTTATCTGACAAGCCTAAAGGGTAATCTAGAGTATTTTGACCAATTTGCAACATGATGGTATCCCAATATTTTTGTAATACATGGTATATAAGTAAAATTTAGCATATAAAGGTATTTTAATATGTTTAGTACACAATGATATCCTAATAAATTAACACACAATGATAAATCTATTTTTTAGGCCCAAAAAACATTTTGGTCTTTTATGCAACTTAGGAGTATTTTAATCTTTTTCAAGCACCTAGAATTCCAAAATTTATTAATAAGCCATAAGGATATTTTTACTAATTTCTCAAAGTATTAGGCTCAAAAATCAATTTATAGACACTAGAGGTATTTCAGTAACTTAGCAATGATAGAGACATTTTAGTAATTTTATACATATAAGGGTATTATGGAAATTCAATACTTATAAAGCTATTTTGACACATGACTTTAAAATTGAAAAGCTTGTAGCATGCTCGAATCGATCTTCCGAATAACCGTCAAGAGGGTTGAAAGTTATTTCTCAAATGAATTGGCTAAACCGAAAATTAATGGACAATTTGCACGATGATTTAGAGTGGTTCGACTACCCAGACGAGCCTTACAACCTTATCTTTTCAATGGCTAAGATAGAACCACTCTAGTTTTTACTTAGGCTAAAATAGAACATCTCCCTTTTACAAGGTAATTTGTGTAAACTCTAAAACCTCACAAGGTGGGTGTTTACAAGTTTGAAGCTCACAAGAGAGTAAAGAATAAAAACAATGAAGAACACTCTCTATACACTATATACAAGAGAAATAAAGAATAAAAGACTTGAAAAACTAATTTCTCTTAAACATTAAGCTTGGATTTTGTCTCTAACGATCTTCAAGTGTTTAAAGTCTTCTTTTATGGTGTGGAATGAGTTCCTAGCCGTTGGAGACCGTTGGCGATGAATTGGAGCAGTTGGAGACTGATTTTCATGCTGAATTTCCTTTTCTAAAGCCTTCGGTATTGGTATGCGGGTGTGCGTATCGGTACGCTTCTTCTTATAGAAATAGCCGTTGAGTTCTGATCAGCCTGTGCGTATCGGAACACCTATGGGCGTATCGGTATGGAAATAGCCGTTGGGGTAATTAAAAAACAGGGCTATCGGTATGCCTCAATGTGTATCGGTACGACCCCCGCTGTTTCAGTACGGCTAAGCCTGTACTGGCTCGAGTTTTTTGTTCTAGAATTTTCCTGTAGTTGAAACCCTAACATGTACCGATACGGTTAAGGCCATATCGATACGAGAATTAAGAAATATTAGGTTTAGCTATTTAAAAACGTTTTGAAGCCTTCCAAAACCTTTTGAAAACACATGAAACATATTTTCAAGTTGTTTGGACTTAAAATCATTTTTGAAATCTTTTCAATTAAGTCCATATTTTAGTCCAAAACTAATTTTCAATCATTATATCAAAATAAATATCCTAACAATCTCCCCCTTTTTGATATAATAAAACCAACTTGAAAAATTGTTTTTGTGATTCTCACCCTTAGTAAAATAAATTTTGAATAAGAGAATATTTTATCAAAGTGTTAAAAGCTCCCCCTTATTAATTTGAAAATTAAATTTTCAAACATTTTTCCCTCTTTTTGTTATATCAAAAATGATTCAAAACAAAGTTTGAAATGACATGAAGTACAATAACAATGGATAGTTTAAAAAATTGACAAAAATAAGAATTTTGTTTTAAAATTGGCTTCTTCTTTCTCAAAGCATTCCAAAAAATTGGCTCAAAAGCTTTACACTTAAAAGATATTGAATTTCATCATTAGATCAAATCAATTTAAAAGCTAATGAAAATCAATTATCCAAGTCTTCAAAACAAAAGAATAGATAACCAAATAAATAAAGAATTAGCATATATGTTACCCATCTTCTTCATTTGTGGGACTAGAGCATTCCAAAATTTTTGCTATCATCATCATTTCTCCAAAACACCTACAAAAGACATTTACTTAATTTTTGGTATCCAAATTGCTTTGGATCCATTTACATTAGTCACAATGTCTTTAGTTCCCCTAGGAACCCATACTTGCCTAATTTTATAAAACTTTCTATTTCTTATAGGACAAGTATTTATGGAATGACCATGATAATGACAATGTGGGCAATTTGTCATTATGGGATTCAATGAATTATTAAAAAATATATATTTTTCTTTTGTTAAGGTTTCAAGCTTAACTTTTAAATCAAGATTTTCTTTTTCTAAAACTCCATTGCTTGGTTTTGAAAACTCTAAATCATTTTTCAAATTTCATTTTGGTTTTCAAAATTCAACTTTATTTTCAAAAGAAAATCGTTTTCAAATTCAAGTTTAGAAAACATTTTATTAAATTTGGAATTCATGGTCTCAAATTCCAAAAATAATTCATCGAATGCATCTTGTAACTCATCAAATGAATACGAATTTGGATCACTAGAGTTAAAAGATACCTTGGGCTCGTTGAGAGCCAAAACACCATCCATCTTAGGGATTGAGAGGCAGTTTGCACAAGATGAAGCATCATCTTTCTCCTCTCCCTTCTTGTTGCCATAGAGTTTCTCAAGCTTCTCTCATATTTATTTGGCCCTTTTGCATGTGGAGACTTTCTTGGAAACATCTTCATCAAGGCCACGAAGAAGTGTGTGCTTAACCTTGGCATTTAGCTTTACCTTTGTGTCATTTGCACTCATTTGCTTCTTATTGTTAGGAGCTTCCAAGTAACCATCTTCAATGATATCTCAAACCCCAAAATTGAGAAATTTGACAAAATACTTCATGACGTTGCTCCATTGGAAGTATGCTTCTCCTTCGAAGAGCGAGGAACATGAGATAGAGCGACATTCTTCAAATCTTGTCATTTTCTTGAACAATAGACTTTGAGCAAATGATCTTTAGAATGTTAGGCTTCTGATAGAGACGAGGCTCTAATACCAATTGAAAAGACTTGTAGCATGCTCGAATCGATCTTCTGAATAACCGTCAAGAGGGTTAAAAGTTGTTTCTCGAATGAATTGGCTAAACAAAAAATTAATGGATAATTTGCACGATGATTTATAGTGGTTCGACTACCCAACCGAGTCTACATCCAATACCTTAGCACACCACTAAAGATTTTCCAATTCACTATTGAATTCTTCTCTTTTTCAGGGGATCAAGAGGCAACCCTTAGAACCCTATCTTTCCAATGGCTAAGATCGAATCACTCTAGTTTTTACTTAGGCTAAACTAGCACCTCTTCCTTTTATAAGGTAATTTGTGTAAACTCTAAAACCTCACAAGGTGGGTGTTTACAAGTTTGAAGCTCACAAGAGTGTAAAGAATAAAAACAATGAAGAACACTCTCTATATGCCATATACAAGAGAAATGAAGTATAAAAGACTTGAAAAACTAATTTCTCCTGAACATTAAGCTTGGATGTTATCTTTGACGATCTTCAAGTGTTCAAAGTCTTTTTTTATGGTATGGAATGAGTTCCTAGCTGTTGGAGACTGATTTGTATGCTAAATTTCCTTTTTTGGAGCCTTCGCTATCGGTACACTGGTGTGCGTATCGGTACATTCCTTCTTATAGAAATAGTCCTTGAGCTCTAATCAGCCTGCACGTATCGATGCACCTATAGGCATATCAGTACAATCTATCATAGAAATAGGCGTTGGGGTAGTTAAAACACATGGGTATCGGTATGCCTCGATATGTATCGGTACGACCCCCTTTGTTAATGTACGACTAAGCATGTACTGGTATAGGTTTTCGGTTCTAGAATTTTTGTAGCTGAAACCCTTACAGGTATCGATACGGTTGAGGCTGTATTGGTACGAGACTTAAGAAATCTCAGGTTTAGCTATTTAAAAAAGATTTATACCTTCCAAAACCTTTTGAAAACACATGAAACATATTTTCAATTTGTTTGGACTTAAAATCATTTTTGAAATATTTTCAATTTAGTCCTTAATTTTGTCCAAAACTATTTTTCAATTATTATATCAAAACAAATATCCTAACAAAAATACACCTAAGGGATCATTCTAGGAGTGAGGGATGACACAAATTAAGTCTGGAAAAGGTCTTTTAGGTCATTTGAGCCTGAAATGATTAAAAAACTATATCAAGACCTCTAATTTCAAAATCAAAAAGGTCAGTTTCAAAACCCGTAGAGTGGTCCCAGTGGTAAATGATGATGTATTTTATCCATATGACTCGGTTTTGAGCACCATGTGTGTGCTTTATTAAAGGGCTAAGAAAATTGAATAGATACTACCTTGTAATCACATCAGTACATTAAAAAAAGGGTTAGTTTTAAAATCCTATGCTTGTTTTCAAAACCATTCCTCGATTTTGCACTACAAAAACATTAATTTTGATACTAAAACCCTCGACTTCAAAACTCGAGCTCTGAAATTCAAAATTTAAGTTTGTGAAGGCCTAAATGACCCTAAACTTCAACCCTAAGATACCAAACACTTCTTACACAATAAAGAGTCTACTATGACCGTAAAACGAGAGTTTAACACATCAATGCATCATCCACAATTAAAAAGGCACCAAAAGTATGCTAAGCTCAAATTAACGTATCGTGCATTATTTAAGCCACAAAATCAACACATTTGTAACCTCCTAAATTCAACCTAATTTCTTAAGTTGATATTTAATTCAATTCGATTTTGATATGTGATACGTGACATGTCATCATACAAAACATATTATAATTCACAATTCATTCAATATACACATATATATCTACACACATCAAGTAGAGCACGTAAGTAATATAGCACAAAGTTGACTTTAACCGAAAAAAATCAACGCTAACATCATCAAAAACTCAACACTGATATCAGTAAAAGTCAATGTTGATATCAGCAAAAAGTCAACGGGTCGAATCACGATCAACGAGTCAGGTCATGGGTCAATCTATCTAGTTCGGTTCACTGGTCTGGTCTAAGACAGACCCGGTTGAGGTCATTAGTTTGGTTTGGTTGCTTCCCACAAATTTGGGCTCGATTCGGGCTCACTCTTGGACTCAACACACAAGTTTGGTTTAAGCCCAAATTCGTACCCAGCACACACACATAGGCCCGAAAGTATTAACCCTTTTGCAGTAGATCTGGAATTAAGGTAACTATACCCTACCGACAGAAGGCAACAGGGGCGGAGCGAGTGCAACCACAAGGGCAACGAAAGGGTTACCAAGGTCGTAGCCACAATACCGGTAAGGTCAGTCACGATTCTTGTTTTGATTCTTACAACAGACGTACGCGGAAATAGGCCTAATAGTTAGGGTTTGAACACGAGATGATGTTGGTTGCGATGATGGTGGTCGTGCAATCCACGTACGGCGGTTAAGGGTTGGTCGGAGCTTCACTAGGCAAGCAAGGGAAGATGGGTTATTTTAGACAGTTTTCGATGAGGGTGAGCGGTTACAACCTTCAAATGGGAGTTAAAGGGGTTTTTGGGTGTTATAATAGGGTATAAATACCCTTGCCAAAAGGGTAAATCTCATAAAAGGTCAAGAGTAAATTAAGGTTTGCGGAGCGACACCCATATTTCTTGCTCATTACAAAATGACCCCAAAATTTTGAATTTTCTCAATTTAACCCTCAAGACTCAATTAACTCCATGCACTAGAATTAGGGTTTTACATTAGAAATTCCAAAATTTTAGGGTTTTCAATTTAAGAATTTCAAATTCTAGGGTTTCTGAATTGGGGAAAATTTAGGGTGTTACAACTCTCCCTCCCTTAAAAGAAAATTTTGACCTCAAAATTTACCTAGATCAAAAAGATACGGATACTGGGGTTTGACAACGACCTTAGGTTCCCATGTAGCTTTATCATGACTACGATTACGCTACAGGACTTTGACCATCTTAATAGTCTTCTTCCTTAGAATCCTCTTGTCCTAAGCAAGAATCCCAATTGGCTCCTCCTCAAAACGCAAGTCGGGACGAATCTCAATCTCCTCCACAAGAATTATATGAGAGGATCGGCATGATAGCGTCTCAACACTGAGAAGTGGAAGACATCATGAATATGCTCAAGCTCTGGTGGTAACTCAAGCTGATAGGCAATTGGTCCAACTCGACGAATAATAAGATAAGGGCCAATAAAACGAGGACTCGGCTTGCCCTTCCGACCGAAACGAAGTACCTTCCTCCACGAAGATACTTTTAAGAAAACCTCATCTCCTACCTCCAACTCAATATCCCGACGTCTCAAATTGGCATAAGTCTTATGTATGTCAAAAGTAGCCTTAAGCCGATCCCAAATCAATCTAACAGTCTGTTCAACCTTATAAATAATATTCGGTCCCAATAATCTATACTCATTAAGCTCGGTCCAGCCAATAGGCGTACGATACTTACGCCCATATAGAGCTTCATACGGTGCCATCTTGATACTAGCTTGGTAACTATTATTGTAAGCGAACTCTGTAATTGGTAAGAAATCCTCCCGACTACCTCTATAATCCATAACACAACCCCTCAACATATCCTCAAGAATCTGAATTACCAGCTCAGACTGGCCATCGGTCTGCGGATGATAAGAAGTACTAAAATTTAACCGAGTACCTAAAGCAGTATGAAGAGACCTCCAGAACTTCACCGTGAACCTTGGGTCCCGATCAGAAATGATAGACAAAGGTACCCCATGAAGTCTAACAATCTTCGAGATGTAAAACAGAGCCAACTTACTTAAAGAATAGTTAACTCGAACATGAATGAAGTGCGCAAACTTCGTCAACCGATCAACAATAACCCAGATAAAGTCTTTCTTTGATGGGGTCAAAAGGAGACCATTAACAAAATCCATAGTCACACGCTCCTATTTTCACTAAGGAATCTCAATGTGCTGAAGTAACCCGGATTAAAAATTTATGCTCTGCTTTTACTTTCTGACAAGTTAAACATTTCGATACAAATCCAACGACATCCCTCTTAATGCCCTTCCACCAGTATCTCTCTCGAAGATTCTTATACATCTTGTCCCCACTAGGATGCATAGAATAAGGACGTTCATGGGCTTCGTGAAGAATAACTTGCTTCAAATAAGAATTCCTTGAAATACAATATACTAACCTCGGATACACAAAACACCGTCCCAATCAATAGAAAAATCTTGAGATGTTCCCTCTTCAACCTTTCTTATGCTGTGAGCTAAGAACGGATCACTAGGTTACTCAGCTCGAATATCTGAAATCAAAGTAGGAATAACCTGAAGTTCTGCCAAAAGACTGTTATCCTTATACAAACTCATCTGGGCAAACAAGGCTCTCAAATCTGAAACGGTATTACGCCTCAAGGCATCGGCAAAAACATTGGCCTTGTCTGGATGATACTCAATTTCACAGTCATAGTCTTTAAAAAGCTCTAACCAAAGTCACTATCTCAGGTTAAGCTCTTTCTAAGTGAGAAGATATTTTAGACTCTTAAGGTCTGTAAAGATATAACACTTCTCTCTATAGAGATAGTGTCTCCAGATCATGAGAGCAAAGATCACAGCAACGAGCTCTAGGTCGTGAGTAGGATAGTTGCACTTTGCAGTTTTAGCTGTCTAGAAGCATAAATCACTATCTTATCATCCTGTATCAAAACACACCCCAATCCGGTGTGGGAAGTATCGCTACATACGGTGTAAGCCTTCACAGGCTCTGGTTGGATTTAAATTGGTACTTCAGTCAAAATAGTCTTAAGCTTCTCAAAACTAGTCCGCTGAGCCTCAGACCAAACAAAAGAAACATTCTTTCTTAGAAGTTTGGTTAACGGAGTTGCGATAATAGAGAATCCCTCAACAAACCTCCGACAATAACCGATTAAACCCAAGAAACTTCAGATTTCAGGAATATTCTTGGGTTGTTTCCAACTCATGATAGCCTTAATTTTCTTAAGATCGACCTGAATACCCCTAGTTGAAACGATATGCCCCAAAAACATAACCTCTGACAACCAGAATTCACACTTACTGAATTTTGCATAAAGTTGTTTCTCCCCTAGAGTTTAAAAAACAATCTGAAGATGTTCATCATGTTCAAACTCAGATTTAGAATAAACCAGAATATCGTCTATAAAGACTATAACAAACTGATCGAGATAGGGTTGAAACACCCTATTCATCATATCCATGAAGGCGACAGTAGCATTAGTCAACCCCAAAAGGGCATCACAAGGAACTCATAATGACCATAACGTGTCCAAAAAGTTGTTTTGAATACATTAGAATCCTTAACCTTAAGTTGGTAATAACGAGATCTCGGGTCTATCTTAGAAAATACCGTAGCTCTCCAAAACTGATCGAAGAGATCATCAATACGAGGAAGGGGATACTTGTTCTTGATCGTTAGCTTATTCAGTTTTTGATAGTCGATACACAACTGAAGTGTCCCATCCTTTTTCTTGACAAACAAAACATGAGCTCTCTAAGGAGAAACACTGGGTTGAATAAATCCCCTGTCTAACAATTCTTGCAATTGTATTTTCAACTCTTTAAGCTCTTTTGGTGCCATGGGGTAAGGCACCATAGACACAGGAGTTGTACCTGGATAAACCTCGATGTCAAACTCAATCTCATCACATTTAGGCAGTACACTAGACAATTCTTCCAAGAATACATTTAGAAAGTCTCTCACGACCTAAATTTTATTCAACTCTGAATCAGACTATCTCAGATCCAGAATGTAAGCAAGGTAAGCAACAGACCTTTTCCTAATCATTTTTTCGACTTTGAGAGCCGATATTACGTTAGATAAAAAACCCTAACGTTCTCCAAAAAAGATTACATCACGATTATCAAAAGTCTTTAGAGTTGCCCTTTTTCTCTCACAATCAAAATTGACTCAGTGAGCAGATAACTAGTACATGCCAAGAATAAGATCGAACTCGCCAAAGGGTAACTAGTCTCAACCATATGACTCATATCGTTGCTATCCAGCCTGAGGGAGGTGGACCGTCTAAGGTGTATGCGTACCGAGAGGGTCACAATAACACTGATGTGATTGCAAGTACTTTTACCTTACATTCTCTTTCATTGTATCTGTTGGTTGATTCTGGTTCTACCCATTCGTACATCTTGAGTGAACATGCATAGTTGCTTGATATATCTGCTAAAATTCTTAATGTGGGTGTTAGAGTTACTAGTTCTCTTAGGGAGACGGTCGTGGTTAGGAGGTCGTATCGTAGGTGTCCGCTGATGGTTCAAGGATATGAGTTTGCCGTAGACTTGATGGAGTTGTCATTCCATTGTTTTGATGTGATATTGGGTATAGATTAGTTAACGAAACATAGATATATGATAGATTTTGAGACCAAACAGATATCCTTGAGGTTGTTTGATGATTTTGAAGTGGTAGATGTTGGTGAGAATTCTAAGTTCATGTCTAATGCTGTTTCGGCTTTGGAAGTAAGTCGAATGTTGGATTCTGGATGTCAGGCTTTCTTGGCCTACGTTATGAATCCTGGTTCAAAGGAGTTGAAGGTGTAGGATATTCACACTGTATGTGAGTTTCTAGGTGTTTTTTCGAAAGAGTTGTCGGGGTTACCACCAGACCATGAGGTTGAGTTTGGCATTGAGGTCTTTGCGGATACAACACTTGTATCTATTGCTCTATATAGGATGGCTCTGAATGAGTTAAAGGAGTTGAAGACGCAACTGCAGGAGTTGCTTGACCGAGGCTTTATTAGACCTAGTATTTCACCGTGGGGTGCACCGGTGTTGTTTGTAAAGAAGAAGGATGGTACGTAGCGGATGTGTATAGACTATCGGCAACTGAATAAGTTGACGATAAAGAACAATTATCCCTTGCCACAGATTGATGATTTGTTCGATCAGTTCAGGGGTGCCTTGGTGTTTTTTACGATAGATTTGAGGTCTGGGTACTACCAGTTGAAGGTGAAGGATGTGATGTTCCCAAGATAACTTTTCGCACAAGGTACGAGCACTATGAGTTTTTGGTGGTGCTGTTTAGTTTGACCAACGCACCGGCTACTTTATGGACATGATGAACCGTGTGCTCCATGAGTTTTTAGACCAGTTTATGGTTATGTTTATCGATGATATCCTTGTGTACTCTCGTACAGAGGAGGATCATGATAGACATTTACGGATTGTACTTTAGAAGTTGTTGGCTAATCAGTTGTATGCCAAGTTAAGCAAATGTGAGTTTTGGCTGAGGGAGGTTGTTTTCCTTGGGCATATGAATTCATGTTGATCCGCATAAGGTTGAGGCTATAATGGGTTAGAAGGTGCCTAAGTCTGTGACAGAAGTTAGGAGTTTCCTTGGGTTGGCTGGTTGTTACCGTAGGTTAGTGGAAGGGTTCTCTAGTTTGGCGGTTCCTTTAACCAAGTTGTTGCAGAAGAATGCTCGGTTTGAGTGGAAAGAAAATAGGCAGTGAGCCTTCGAAAGGTTGAAGAAAGATTTGAACACGAGCTCCAGTCTTGGTTCAACCTGAATCGGGAAAAGAGTTCGTTGTTTATAGTGTTGCGTCTTATGTTGGGCTTGGTTGTGTGTTGATGCAAGAAAGTAAGGTAGTTGCGTATGCATCTAGGCAGTTGAAGGTGCATTAACGTAATTACCCTACTCATGATCTTGAGCTTGTTGTAGTTGTGCTTGCCTTGAAGATTTGAAGGCATTACCTTTATGGTGGGAAGTGTGTAGTTTATACGGATCATAAAAGTTTGAAGTATTTAATGTCCCAAAAGAAGCTGAATCTTAGGCAACGGAGGTGGTTGGAGTTGCTTAAGGATTATGATCTAATCATTGAGTATCATCTAGGTAAAGCTAACGTTGTAGCGGATGCTTTGAGTAGGAAGGCTACTGTAGAGTTGAGAGCTATGTTCGCTCGGTTAAGTTTGACGAGTGACGGTGGATTGTCAGCTGAGTTACAAGTAAAATCGTCCTTGTCGCAGTTGATCAAGGAGAGGCAACCGCATGATGATAGTTTGGTGCCGTATGTGAAGGATATCATGGATCGGAAACCTACGGATTTTCATTTTAATGATAATGGGGTGTTGTGTTTTAAAGGTCAAATTATAGTGCCTGAAGATGATGAGTTGAGGCGTACCATTCTGACCGAAGCGCGTGCTAGTCCTTTTTCTATGCATCCCGATAGTACTAAGATGTATCGTGGGTTGAAGGAAGAGTATTATTGGGCTGGGCTGAAGAAAGATGTGGCTGATTTTGTTTCTCGATGCATGGTATGCCAGCAAGTGAAGGTTGAACATCAGTTTCCTTCCGGGTTGTTGCAACCATTGAAGATACCGGAATACAAGTGAGAAAGAATCACCATGGATTTTGTGTTTGGGCTGCCTTTGACGCTGACCAAAAAGGATTCCATCTGAGTGATTGTTGATTGGTTTACGAAGTGTACGCATTTTGTGTCAGTACATACTACGTATACCTTAGATAGGTTGGCCGATCTGTACATCTCCGAGATTGTACGTTTGCATGAGGTGCCTAAATCTATAGTTTCAGATAGAGATCCGCGTTTCACGGTAAGGTTTTGGATGTGATTTCATCGTGCTCTAGGAACTCGTCTGAATTTTCGTATCATCCTCAAACGGATGGTCAGTCGGAGCTCATGATTCAGGTTCTCGAGGATATGTTGAGGTGCTGTATTATTGAGTTCTAGGGAACATAGAAGAAGCAATTTTCATTGGTGGAGTTTTCTTATAATAATAGTTACCAGGCTAGTATACAGATGGCACCGTATGAGGCGTTGTATGGGAGGAGGTGTCGTACGCTAGTATGTTTGGCTGAAGTTGGGGAGAAGCACATTTCCTTGCCTGATGTATTAAAGGGCACGAATAGGAAAGTTAAGTTGATATGTGAACGCTTGAAAGCAGTTTGGATCGTCAGAAATCCTACGTGGATTTGAGGCATAGGGATATAGAGTATGATGTTGGTGACCGAGTGTTTTTAAAGGTATCGCCTTAGGAGAAGGTGATGCGGTTTGGGCGAAAAGGGAAGCTTAGCCCGAGGTTTATTGAACCATACAAGGTTGTTGAGCATGTGGGTCTTGTTACTTACCGTTTGAGGTTACCTCATGACTTGGAGAGGATTCATGATGCGTTTCATGTTTCGATGTTGCGGAGGTATCAGTTGGATCCCTCGCATGTTATGCCAGTAGAGGATATTGAGTTGAGGCCGGATCTATCTTTTGATGAAGAACCATTAGAGGTTATTAATACCAGCAGTAAGGTTTTGCGAGGTAAGACGGTTGAGCTTATGAAGGTGTTGTGGAGGCACCGCGGTGTTGAGGATGGCACGTGGGAATGCAAGTCAAATATGTTGGAGCAATTTTCGCACTTGTTCCCTCCAGGTAAAATTTTGAGGAAAAAATTTCTTAAGTGGGGGAGAGTTGTAACGCCCCGATTTTGGGCCTAACTATTTTGTGGCTTGTTAGACGGTCTAGTGGATCAGGTTAGGAATTTGAGTCGGATTCAGAACCGTATATTTTTCGGTAAGATAAAAATGTGGAAAAATGTCTAAAAATCATATTTTAATATATGATTATTATTGGTGAAAATAATTTTGGAAAATGGGTTTTGGAAATGTGACATTTTGGTTAGTGACCAAAATGCAATTTTTTGAAAATTGTTTTTAAAGTGACTAAAATAAAAAGGGCCAAACTCTTAGAATCCATAAGGGTCTATTTTACCAAGTTTTTGCTGGTGATTTCTCCTACCAATTAAATCATTTTAACATGTTTTTAAAAGGTTGATTAAAAGAGAATTGGTTATTAAAGTTAGTTATTTGCTTTTAAAGAAAATCCACGTAACTTTTTCCTAAACATTTTCTCTCAACTTCTTTTCTGCCAAACACTCAGAATTTCATCAAAATCCAGAGGTGAGGGATCCTTTTTACTCAGGTTATTGATTTAAACTTGATTCTTTAACTTTGTTTTACAAAATCTCATTGAAATTTTATGTTTTCTTAGTTTTAAACAAGCCAATTGAGGGAGAAATCACACAATAGGGGTAAGGTCCGTGATCTCCTCTATTGAATGGTTCTTTATTGATATTACCAAGTGTTTGATCCTTGATTTATGGTTTACAATACGATTTGATGTTTTTATATTGAGTTAATTGATTTAATTGGGTGAAATTGATGAAATAGAGAAAGATTCGAATTGAATCTGATTTCCAGTGTTATGGATTGAGTTTAAACACATTTTGGATGTATAATAATGTTGAAAAGTCGATTTTATCAATGGAATCCCGAAACTCTTGAATATATAATTGTTTAGGTTGCTAGAAGTATGTTTTTGTGGTGTTGTGGTGGCTGTTTAGCTGCTGGAATTATTTGGATGTGTTAATCATGTTTTTGAGTGTTAATTGATGATTATGGAAGTCTTAGATTGTTAGGTTGTGGCCGGGTTGTGTTTGGAAAGGATTAGATGATGATTTCGGTTGTTGTGGTTGGGTAATTTTGAGAGAATTGTGGAACTCTGTGAGGATTTTTTGTTGCAATGTTTTGGATGCATTAATCCTCTGTTGTGATGTGGTTAAAACATGGGAGATTGATCCAAAAGTGATTGGTGAAAGCTTTGGAGGCTTCGGATGCTTGATTTTGCGTCGGCAAATCGAGGTTTCGCGTATCGGTGAATGAGAACGTGGGTTTAAGATTTGGAATATTTTAAAGGTGGTTTATGGGAGTTTAAACTTAGCTTGAAACACTGGTTTAAATTCGGAAGTAAGTAAATGTGGTTTTTCTCTCTTGGTCGTGCTAGTGTGAATTGGTTTATATGCACTTGTTTTGATTTACATTGAGCCTACTGTTTAAGCATGTTTTAAAGTATTTGAGATACTGTTTTTAAACATGAAATGCTGAAGGATGCACATGGTAAGTGATCCTTGTAAGTATATGGTTTATACTTGTGTTTTAAAGCATGGTTATTGCTTTGGAAAATTGGTTTGGTTAATGATGGTTTAAAATAGTAAGGTAAATGGTAAATGGTTAATTATATTGGCAAGTGATGCAGTTTAAAAATTGTTATCATATATAGTTGGCCGCCCATAAGATTAATAGTGCACTACAATAAGTCGTCTTGGATGTTGAGGGGTTTAGATCCGTGTACCGAAAACTCTATCCAAGTACTCTAACGGTGAAGGGGTTTTACAGTACCGTATACTCCCATTAGTGGATTAAGCATTTAACCGAGGTAAGGGGTTGGTGTCCCCGTGGGTTAAAAGTGTACCCGATTGTTAGGTACCGCGATTGTGATTGTATCGCTATGTCCGGTTGAGATGGCTTGAAGTGTGGGTAAACACTTATTGAATCTGTGTATATGATGAACTCTTTTGGAAAATGAACTTGGTTAACGATCACTTGTGAGCCAATATAATTGTTGATGTATCATTTGAAGGTTTTATGATGTATAATGTGTTTTGTACATGTTTACTCTTTAAGCTTTGCATATGGTTGTTATGCATGGGAAGGCTTAAATTGAGGTTGAGCAATGGGACTTGCTATTGGTTAATGATGCATGTTGCATATGGTTAATATGCTGGTTTTAAAGATGTTAAGTGCATGTTTTAAAGGCATGATAATGTTTTAAAGGATGTTTGAAATGATTTTTAATGTAATGTTGAGAAATGGTTTCAAAGCATTGATAGTGTGTTGTTTTTGAGCACTCCTCACTAAGCCTGGTGTGCTTACGCTCTCTTTGTCCATCAATGCAGAGAACTAAAAGCTTGGGAAGGCAGCGAGAAGCAAGAGATTGGTACAAGACTTGGTAACCAAAGTATGTTTGAACTAGACTATAAGTAATAAGGGCAATGGGGGTTCCGTTGTTGTTTTGGGAGAGGTTTTGTTAAACTCCCTGTTTGAGCAAGTTTGTTTAGCTGCTCTTGAATTGTAAATGGCCTTTATGGTTTGATTTTGGTGATGGTTTGGAGTTTCATGTTTTACTTGGTTGGTTAACTAGGTTGCATGCCTATAGATTTACATTTGATGCAAAATGCCATGAAATGTTGTTGAATTTGTGATGTAATGTTGTGATTGGATTTTAGAATATGTTGGCAGTACGTTAGGGGCATGTTAGAATGTTTTGGTATGGTTGAAAGCTTGTTAAACCAGCAAAATAGACATTATAGGTCTAGGCATATCGGTACGAGTGTCTCTGTTTCGGTACGGGTATGCCATTTCAAGCTTAGCGTACCGGTACGTGAGCAAGTGTTTCGGTACGGGTCAAGGCAAGTTTGGCCAGCGTTTCGGTACGGTGTGAGGTGTTTCGATACGGACTAAAGGTTTTGCGTGGGGCATTTCGATACGTGGGGGTGTATCGAAACACCATTGATCGTACCGTACGAGGTTAGTTATTTCAGTTATTTTGGTATACTCTGAAGCTCTGTTTCCTTGCGTTTTGGTCCCTAAATATTGTGGATGCAATTGTATAAGATCGGATGAACATTTTGAGCTGAATTTTGACATGTAAGCATGTAACCTGTCTAATTAAAGGATGTGTAACCTGTCTAATTAAATGATGGTAACTTAAAATTGGGCTAAGTCCTCATAATCTTTAATATTTACAATTTGGTCCCTATATTGTTGTTATATTCAATTGGATGTCAATTCGATGCCCGATTGAGTTGAGGTTTCACCTGTTGTCAGTATGAACATGTAGGGATTTAGTTTGCATCTAGATAAGATAAAAAATGGGCACTGTTCCAGTTTCTTCTTTACGGTTTACTTCGGTAAACCTAATGTAGCTCGCTCGGTTCGGTCTTGCGACTAGGCCGGGTCGAGGGGGTTACAGGTCAAACCTCTAATATTAACTCAAACCTCTAATTTTGGCTCAAACCGCTATTTACCAAACATGGCCATATTTTTTCGAAGAAGGAAAAGTTAAGATATTTTTTAAAGTTTTTTAAGGTGAAAAATGAACTTTCAAAAGTTCATGGGTCAAATTAGAAAACTATTCATTTTTGTTTAACATGCCACCAGGGACAAACGCATAATTTTATGTTAAGGGTTAACCTATAAAATTCTAGGGGGTTGAACTTATAAAATTTTAGGAGGGTAAAAATAGATTTTTAATAGAAAATAAATAGAATTTTTTTAAAAAAATTCTAAAATATATACGAATTTCAAATTTCCAGGGGGCGGCCACCCCTCTCTCCCAGCCCCCAAGTCCATCCCTGCATGCCACATCATCAGTGTAACGAGAGTTAACGACTAAGTGACCAAATTGTAACAAATCGGTAACATAAATGAACAAAATATAACAATTAAAAATTTAGTGATTAAAATGCGAGAAAAACTAAACAAAAGTGACCTAAATTGTAGTTTATCCTAAAAAAGCGCAATTTTAAAACGTTGATATTTGGAAGAAAATAGAATTTTGGCACTACAACAGTGGTCGCCGCGGTAATATATAGAGGGGGATGGCCCTCTAATTACTAATTCCAGCAACAGCGACGCTAACGTGCGCCTCTCACTCTCCTCGACGAATTCCGTTAAAACCACCGTTTTCACTGCTTCTTCGTCCCCTCAGGTGTGCTTTATTCCCAATCTCTCTATCTTTACCTCCCTTATTCTGGCCTTGTTTGTTATTTTCAAAACCCTAGATTTCTCTTTTATTTTCCCTTTTCGAAATCTTATTCCCTAATTGGATTCCGTGCAATACAGGGAGAGTAGGACCAAGGCATTGACGATACTTGTCAAAACTCATTAATTGGAAGACACTCTTATCAATTTTAGCTGTAAATAGAAAATTTTTGGTTAATATTTAATGATTTGATGAGGCTTGGAAATTTTTGGTTAATATTTAAGGCTTTAGTTGCCTAAACGTAGGAATCTTTTTTATTCGAAATTATGAGCTTCGGATTTTTGGTTATTGAAAGATGGAAAGTGGTGATTGTTCAAACTCCAAGGCAGGTCAACAACTGCAATTTGATTGGGGGAATGATGTTGAGCTAGGGTTAGAAAAGGTTTCATTACCAAATTCGTTGAAACTTGGGAAAAAGAAAATGGATGGTGATGGGGGCTCTAAGAAAAGACTAAAGGTCACAGCGGCACAAGTTGGTGTTGATTCAGATGATGATGAGCCCATTTTGTCTTTGTTGAAGTTAAGAAAACCTAAGAATCCTAAAAAGGTTAAGGCCAGATTGGAAGGCAGTGCCAGGAAGTGCCAGAAGCGTGAAATTAAGGCAGGTAAAACTGTGAGAAAGGATGAGGAGGATTTGGGGGAAATGGATGATACATTGGCGAGCTTCAGAAAGAAGTTGAAGGATCCTAAGAAAGATATTGATCCGGGAGCAATGAGGGTACAGAGTTATTCTTTGAATGAGCCTGTTGAGGGTGACGGAGTTTTGGATGGGAAATCTGTGTCAAAGACTGGTGTGTTAGATCTGGGTACTGGTGAAGACAAGTCTGATGTGGTTACGGGTAAAGGTGGCGTAAGAAAGCACACAGGGAAAGTAAGGAGATCCAAGATTGATTCAAAAGCAAAACCCATTAAGGTTGATGATGAATTCAGAGCTAAGCATGAGGAAGATCAGAACGAGGATGGCTCGATTCAGCATTTGGATGAGAAGTTGAAAGAACAATTAGCAGAGGTTTCTCACAATGCACAATCTGGTTCAGAAAGAAAATCTCGCCCAAATTTGAGTTTGAAACAGAATCGCAAGGCTTCCCATCATGCTTCTACTTCTAAGAACCCTGGTAGAAATTCTGGTGATAGTTTTCATTCAGTTTCTAGTTCAAGTTTTTCGTATTCATCCTCCAAAGAATGCAACACAGCTGAGAATCAAAGATTTGACCATAGTGTGTCTCAACAAGAGAGCATTTTGGAACCAGGTGACTTAAATGTTCAAAATGGCCCTAGAGAGGATCCATGTATGTCACCTAAAGTTTGCGGCAAGGGCAGATATTGGCATTCTGACATTGAGCTCAGGGACAATTATTGTCCAGCAGTTGACCAGAGTAAACCAGATCGGGAAGGTTCACAACAAGCTCAACATGCTTTGTCTTTGTCTGTTGTTGATTCACTGAAGATGGAAGAGACTATTAGAGACATTCCAAATACTTGCGCTGAGGATAACTCTTTAGAAACTTCTGTTCATCCCAATCAACTTGTGGCTTCCATTCAGAGGTGCAACTCTGGCTCGCATCAACCATCTGAAGATGCATGGCACGGGGCCAATGTTGATTCTCCCACATCAATGCCTGATGAAAATGGAAGTTGCCATGAAGATGCAGTCTCTCTTCCTAGTTCTGATATCAAAGACAGTAAGTCATCAGTCATCCCGCGAGGTGGGCACAATATTAAAAAGCGTAGACATGGAGATATGGCTTATGAAGGGGATGCTGACTGGGAGAATTTGCTAAATGAGCAAGGATTTTTTGGAAATCAACAGTTTGCAGACAGTGATTGCTCCTTTAGAGCAAGAGAGAAGTTTAATGAGGCAGCAGTATCATCTGGACTGAAAGCTCGTGCTGTGGGACCTGTTGAGAAGATAAAATTTAAGGAGGTCTTGAAGTGTAGAGGTGGGCTACAGGAATATTTGGAATGCAGGTTTGTGAATATGCCTGTGATTTTGTTTACTATTTATAATTAATATGAATGCTTTTGAGTATGGCTTCTTTTGGTGCTCCCATTCTGTTTTTTGTTCTAAACTATGAACTACAGTGATTAATTTCCTGGAGACCTTGTGTGCTAGACTGCCAGGTAGCATCTTTTGTAGTATTTATGATTTGGTTTGGCATCTCAGCATAGAATTAGTCATAAAATTAAGGATTTGTGTCTGGTTACTTTCTTTGATAGGAGTTGGTAGGCTTTCCAGTTTCCAATATGCTGCCTTCAAAATTTTCTATTTTAAAAAGTTCTGCACTTCTGAATGGATTTTAATCACTTGCTGTTGCAGGAATCATATCTTAGGTCTTTGGAGTAAAGATGTTAACCGCATTTTGCCTCTTGTTGATTGCGGTGTTAGTTACACTCCTTCAGAGGGTGAACCACCCCGAGCTTCCCTAATTAGGGAGATATATGCATTTCTTGATCAGGGTGTAAGTGTTTACTCTCGGATGAATGAAAATTGTCGTATATGTTTGTTGATGGATGATTGTACCCTGAATTTCTAGTACTTGGTATATTATGTTTGTCTTGAAAATTGGATAACCTCCTCTTGGCAGGGTTACATAAACTTTGGAATTGCTTCAAAGAAAGAGAAGGCGGAACGTAGTGTTAACGCCAACTACAAACTTCTTGAGGAAAGAAAAGGTGAGGGTAATTCTCTGGCCTCTAATGCTGATTCAGAGGATGGTGTTGCCTTTATCCTTGGTCAGGTCAAGAATTCTGAAGCTTCTATGGATGCAAAGAATGGTGTTATAATTGATGATCAAAACCAAGCATCTGAAGCCATAGTAACACCAGAATTAGTAAAAGAACAAGAGGAATGCCCAAATGATAGTTCCCATCAAAATGGCTGCATCAGTGCAAAACTAAACCCTGGATTGATTAGTTCGGAGGTTCAAAGTGCTGATCAATCTGATGCAATTGACATGGGAATAGCCCATGTAGTAACTTCAGAAGAAAGGAATGACTCACAGTATGTTCAATTCGCTACTTACGATAATCCTGATGGGAATCATCACCTGCATTGTGATTCAGAGGCCAAAAAGAACATCATAGTTGTCGGAGCTGGTCCTGCTGGATTGACTGCTGCACGCCACTTAAAACGTCAGGGATTTTCTGTAGTTATACTTGAGGCTAGGGATAGGATAGGAGGTCGTGTTTATACTGATCACTCCTCTCTTTCAGTACCTGTGGATCTTGGGGCTAGCATTATTACTGGAGTTGAGGCTGATGTATCAACTAATAGAAGACCAGATCCTTCCTCATTGATTTGTGCACAGTTGGGGTTAGAGTTGACTGTGTTGAATAGTTCCTGTCCTCTTTATGACATTGTTTCTGGTCAAAAGGTTCCTGCTGATCTGGATGATGCTCTGGAAGCTGAGTACAATAGTCTTCTTGATGACATGGTGTTTCTTGTTGGTCAAAAAGGTCAAAAAGCAATGACTATGTCTCTTGAGGATGGTTTAGAATATGCCCTAAAAAGGCATCGTATGGAAGAAATAGGAGCAGATATTGAAGAAAAAGAATCACATTCTTCCATCTATGCTTTCTATGAATCCAAAGCAAGCAATGTCTCTGGAAAGTTTCCTGAAAGAAAATGTTCTGAAGAGGAGCTTTTGAGTCCCCTTGAGAGAAGGGTCATGAATTGGCACTATGCTCACCTGGAGTATGGCTGTGCTGCTTCGCTTAAGGAAGTTTCTCTTCCCAACTGGAATCAAGATGATGTTTATGGTGGATTTGGGGGAGCCCATTGTATGATTAAAGGGGGTTACAGTAAGGTGGTTGAGTCTCTTGGCAAAGGACTTCTAGTCCACTTGAACCGTGTGGTCACAAATATATCATACAGCCCAAAGGACCCGGGGATGGAAAATAGCCATCATAGGCAGGTCAAAGTTTCCACATCAAATGGCAGTGAATTTTCAGGGGATGCTGTGCTCATCACTGTGCCACTTGGTTGCTTGAAAGCAGGGGCTGTAAAATTTTCTCCCCCATTGCCCCAATGGAAACAATCTTCCATACAGCGGCTTGGTTTTGGAGTACTTAATAAAGTTGTTTTGGAATTCCCAGAAGTGTTTTGGGATGATTCTGTGGATTACTTTGGAGTGACTGCTGAGGAAACAGATAGTAGAGGCCATTGCTTTATGTTTTGGAATGTCCGGAAAACTGTTGGGGCTCCTGTTCTTATAGCCTTAGTGGCTGGTAAGGCAGCTATTGATGGTCAAAGTATGAGCTCATCAGATCATGTTAACCATGCTGTAATTATTCTCCGTAAACTTTTTGGAGAGGCTTCAGTTCCTGATCCTGTTGCCTCAGTTGTGACTGACTGGGGCAGGGATCCTTTCAGCTATGGTGCTTACTCCTATGTTGCCATTGGAGCATCTGGAGAGGACTATGATATGTTGGGCAGGCCTGTTGAGAACTGCTTGTTTTTTGCTGGAGAAGCTACCTGCAAGGAGCATCCTGACACAGTTGGTGGTGCAATGTTGAGCGGACTTAGGGAAGCTGTGCGATTAATTGACATATTTACCACTGGAAATGATTATACAGCCGAAGTAGAGGCAATGGAGGCTGCACTGAGACAATCAGAATCAGGAAGGGATGAAGTTAGGGACATAGTTAAGAGACTCGAAGCTGTTGAACTTTCTAATGTCTTGTACAAAAACTCTTTGGATCGAGCTCGGGTTTTGAGCAGAGAAGCCTTACTACGGGACATGTTCTTTAATGTGAAAACCACTGTAGGACGATTGCATTTGGCCAAAAGGTTGTTGGGTCTCCCAGTTGAATCCTTGAAATCCTTTGCTGGGACAAAGGAAGGGCTTACGACTTTGAACTCATGGATGCTGGTATTATTCCTTTTCATGATTTATTATCTATCCTTGTGTCCGAATATGGATTTGTTCTAGTAATGCATATATTCAGTGGCATTAAATAATGCCTTTGATGTTTATTGTGTTCATATTGGATTTATAGGATTCAATGGGGAAAGATGGGACTCAATTGTTGCGCCATTGTGTTCGTCTTCTTGTGCTTGTTTCAACTGATCTACTCGCAGTTCGTTCGTCAGGTACTTGTTTATGTTTGCTATCATATATATTGTCATTTGTAATGAATTTGCATGGCATGTGTGAAGTTTTTGTATGTGAATTTATGTTGGCTTTTCCACGAAGTAGTATGTGATGAACAAAATTGGCTAAGATGACATTTTTATTAATTTTTTAGGCATAGGGAAAACCGTGAAGGAAAAAATTTGCGTGCATACAAGTCGTGACATACGTGCTATAGCAAGCCAGCTGGTTAATGTTTGGCTTGAAGTCTTCCGTAAGGCAAAAGCTTCTTCGAAGAGAAAATCCCTTAAAGATCCAGCTTCAGGAAAGCCACCCCTACACTCACGACATGGTGCTTCCGAAAATAAAGCAATCTTGCAGGAAAATTTTTCTGCTGGAAGCCAGTATCCTTTCAGTATGAAAGAGAGTGGCAGATCAGTTGATATGGAGGTGGAAGCTGTCAACCGAGGGATGTCAGAAGAAGAGCAGGCTGCCTTTGCTGCTGAAGCAGCTGCCCGAGCTGCAGCAAAAGCAGCTGCAGAGGTATGTATTTCTTTTACCCTATCTACAGTGGCATATCTATATTTATGTATTGTCCTTAAACTACTGTTACTTGGATGCCACATTGCAGAAGGCTTTATTTTTGCTTTTTGATGTTTTGCTTTATCTTGTTTCCCTTCAACCCCAAAGGTTATTTATAGAGCTTATCCCTTGTTTTGGTGTTAACGTTTTCAACATTTAGCCTTCTCATATACTCTTTTAAAACTGTATCGTGAAGGTTTTACACAGTGAAAGAATTGAATAAATGTTTCTTTTTTTAACTTTTGATCAGGTTGATATCGTTAGTTGATAGACTGAACAAATTTGGATAACTTGTGATAGTATTGAACATTAATTTGAAAATGCAAAGGCATTACAATCATATCATTCATGTACTTTTTTGTTTTTTTGTCTTCAATGAAAAATCCTTCTTTCTTTTCTGCTATGTTCATGGACTTGTGTTCATAAAGAGATTAACAATTGTACTCTGCAGGCACTTGCATCCACAGAAGCCAACTGCAACAAATTGCTGCAGCTTCCTAAGATTCCTTCTTTTCACAAATTTGCCAGAAGGGAGCAATATGCACAAATGGATGAAGGGAAATGGCCTGGTGGTGTTTTAGGAAGACAAGATTGTATATCAGAAATAGACTCTAGGAACTGCAGAGTAAGGGACTGGTCTGTTGATTTCTCTGCTGCTTGTATTAACCTTGACAGTTCCGGAATGTCAGCAGACAACCTGTCTCAGAAGAGCCACTTGAAACTTAGAGAGCACTCTGGAGAAAGTTTGGCTGTGGACAGCAGTATCTTCACAAAAGCATGGGTTGATACTGCTGGAAGTGGTGGGATTAAGGATTATCATGCCATTGAGAGATGGCAGTCTCAAGCAGCTGCTGCTGATCCAGGTTTCTTCCATCCTACAAATTTCAAGGACGAGGAAGATTCAAATACTAGTTCAAGGCAACCAACCTGGAAGCATGATGGACGAGCTAATGAGAGCTCCATCTCCCAAGTATCCGTAAACAAGGAACGATTTGAAAATCATCCCCGTGGAGCTGATCGTATTAAACAGGCTGTTGTTGATTATGTTGCGTCATTGCTAATGCCCCTTTATAAGGCAAGAAAAATTGATAAGGAGGGGTACAAATCGATAATGAAGAAAACTGCAACAAAGGTTCCTCTTATCTTCTCTTCTCCTCTCTTCCATTTCTTTTTTTTTTTTTTCACTCATTAGCTCTAGACTTCTTTTCTACCTCTACTTCCAGTCTGGTCTTAGGCTTCTGTTATCTTACCAGGTAATGGAGCAGGCAACAGATGCAGAGAAAAACATGACCGTTCCTGAATTTCTTGATTTCAAGCGCAAAAATAAGGTATGCATATGCGTTATGTCCTGCATTATGTTATATTATTTACCAACTACCGAGTCTACCTATAGACTTGTTGGTTTATCTTTTTTTTTTCCAATTTTTTCTCCCTGGTTTTAAAGATTCTCTGATGCACACTATTGGCTTTGTAGTTAATTATGTGATATAGCTAGGGCATTATTATTGCTTTTGTAGGTTTCATTTGTACAGTAACTTCGATTTATGATTATTATTACTATTATTTGTTGCAATCATTTTAACGATCTTCTTAATGAAATTACTAAACTGAATGCTTCTTGCTTTTTCTTTTACTGTGAAAAGGACAACTGCAGCTTTTGAATATGGATACTTAAGGTAGTATACTGATATATGTCTTAATCAAGCTTAATATGGATGCCTTTGACATGCAGATTCGTCCCTTTGTAGACAAATTGATTGAGAGGCACATGGCGTCACAGCACATCATGAAACCATGATGGTGTTAAGGATCGATTGGTTATGCTTTATTGGCTTTCTCCGCAAGACCTAAAAGCCTCACTCTGCTTGGTTCACTGCCTTAAAATATGGTGATGCTGGAAAAGAGTTATACAATCTGCACTTCATGACGCAGATGGTGTTCATGGAACAAAAGAACATGGTCCACTGCTTTATTATCTTGATTACCCTCAAAGCGAATCAGAAGTTGCCCAAGTTGGAGCACTATTGCAAAGTTTATCGGAACGGTACCGGAATATGGTAGAAGCTTTTTGGATGTTAAATTGGTTTCATTATTATAAATGAGATCAATAAAAGTGTGTGGCTATCCATCTATTCTGTTTTTTGAGTAGCTATCCATCTCTTCTGGATTGTGGGTAAGTGGGTGGCATTGAAGATGACATCAAGATCCTTGTATTACTGGCGCAAAGGCATACATCAAAGGGTGGTAGTCAAGATCCAAAATTTTATTCTCAGATTCCCACGGATGAGACATTACTTGTCTTTTCTTGTTTTCGATGTGTACAGCTTAGTATTGTTTTAGTGATGACGAGCATACAGAGATTGTCTATCTGGAAATACTGCAACATTATCCTGATTTTTTTAATTGAGCATCAATTGCTAACTTCAATTTCTTTCTTCAAATCTTTATTGAAGGAATGGTTGATTTACATGCATGGAGTGAAACTGAATACCTACATTCTTTGTAGTGGCTCGAGTGTGCATCTGTGTATATATATATATATTTGTTGAGAGGAGGATCTTCATTCCAAAGATTGAAGACTTTGAGCTATTTCCTATTGACATTTTACATTGAAATTATTAGGTGAGTTGTTTGTCTGTTGGTAACTTGGTATGGGCGTAAATGGTTTTGAAGTACCATATATCATCTGCCATCTGCTGGGTAAGCTAGAGGGATGCATTATGCAATACTAGCTGGCTGTTTCGTTTTATATGCCGGAAAGTGAATGGAATATCCATTTCATTTCTCAGTTATTAATTCATTGCTAATGCCTCTGTTTTGGAATTCCAGATTGGCAAAGTGTTGCGGCTGGCCAACGGCCGATGGGGAGGTATGGGTACTTTTGCCTCTTACACCTGCTAAATTCGTAGTCCCTAGAAAATATTCTGTGACCACAGCAGGTTGGATGATTTATTGCAAAAACCCAACTAATATAGCTGAAGCCTGAATATGTTTACCTGTTCCTCCATCGACTTTAAAGGTTTGTAAGCAATAGAGATGTAAGTGTTTCAGCATGATCGTTTTTAGTCCCCGCCAAATATAAAGGTAGAATAGAGATTCACAGTGGTACCCTGTGGAACTTGGGTGTTTCTGAAATTTAGACCGTTATTATCTTGTAGTTTGCCGACAGTTGAAACCCTAATGATTTTTAGGTTTCATTCAGTTTCAAATCGATCTTAATTAGTTGGAAAATTGTTTTGCATTACATACAGATAGGGGAAGAATTGAATGGTTTGGTTTTAAGGATAATCAAATTAGATGAATCAACTGAACTGACCTTTGGGTTCAAAACATGATATGTTTTGTTGTTTGTAGATAGCCATAAGGAAGAGGGGATGAGGAAATGATGTTTGAACATGTGGGTCTTGAAGAGTAAAGCCTTGGTTATTTTTCAGATGGAAATGTCTCACTTGCTGGAAATTGGATTAAAAAAGATTAAACTAGTTTTGCATTTATCAAGCTATTTTCTTTCATTTCCAGACAAATTGGTGAAGCTGCGATTTATTAAGATTAACAGTGATTAGACTTTGAAGAATATGTTTATGTAAACTACTTTAAAAATCGAGTTTTTTTTTTTAATTATTTTAATATTGCAACGAAAGAGGGTTAAAACAAGAATTAGGTGGACATGGAAGATTAAAAGAATGTAAATCTCTAAAGTAGATGTGAATCCAAATAATCAATATTATTCGTGCTCATTTCTCCCCGGGTTATCGTTGCGCGGGCAATCGCTTTGATTTTCATGATGGGAAACAAAAATAAAATGGAAATTCATTGATTGTCCCTTTTCCGCGTTCTGTAATTGCAATGCATTTATATTGTTAATAAATCATCGATTTTTATATCAATGGAAACCTCGATACATACTTCCACCAACACAGCTTTGGATCCATGAAAAGTCTGATTTACTTTTGCCTGTCTTCGGGTATATATTATGTACACAATCCCCAGCTCTGTCTTTCTATTTACTTTCTTTGAACGGAGTAGGTTCATGGGAGTGGAGGCTCAAAGAAACTGACGGAGTATCTACTCAAGCTAGACACCACGTTGGATCAGTTTTGATTTTCTTGATCATCTTTGGGTTTCCTTGTTCGATGAGTATGATTTTGATTCTTGACATTACTATCAGAGAAAATAGATGGGGTTTCTTCAGAAATCCAAGAAAAGGAACTTGATTTACTTAAGGCTGTGGATGCTACAATTCTTGGTATAGAAAGCTCACTCGATGTCTCTAAGGACAGTCAATGGAGTTAAATACCCTCTTGATTGTGAATGCCATTTGGTTTTTAACATCAGAAATCCTGTTAGCAGTAACTAGTTTGCTACAATTGAACCTTTCAGTCCATTGTTAAGAAAATTTCATTTTCTAGGAAGCTATGGAGATAATGGTTGCTTCCTCTCTCATGGTTCAGTTGGAAAGAGTTAGAACGATAAGTTGAAATTGGCAGGCATGATTGGTGCTGCTACTTTAACAGGAGGATCCTTGATAGCCCTTACCGGTGGTATGAAATCCATCACTTTGAACATAGCAGCAGAAATATGGTGTTTTTTAAGTCATAAGCAAAGTTATATGTTCACCGTTGAATAATCTCATAACAGGCCTAGCTGCACCACCTATTGGACATGGATTAGGTCCTCTTGCTTCTTTGGAGTAGGTGGAATTGCTGTAGCCACTACTACGGGAGCAATTGCACCTTCAGCTGTTGCGCATCATTTGGAGGTATTGATCAATGGGGGCATTGTACTTGATCTTCTAAGATTTGTGCTATTCCTTGAGAGTTCTATAGAGCTATAGGATCATGGTTAAAACTGAACCGCATATGCTGGATATTAGGTTATTTATAAGCACATAGATTATGCTCTAAGCCTCTAACCCTTAAACAATACTGAAGTACAATTGTAAAACAAAATGTTGTTAACATTCTAACAGAATTGTCAATAACCCAAAGCTTATATATATATATATCATAGGAAACTTAACACGATAATGAGTAAACAGCGAAAAACTACCAATCAATTGCCATTTTGCAGTGTAAAGAACTTTTAGGCTTTGCTTGTAGGGTGGAAAGAAAATTAGGATGGAAAATTGGAGGGGTAAAAAAGTGAAAAGATGCAAAATTATTATTTCTCTTTCTATTTGTGTGTTTGATAGGAAGGATGGAAAAATTGAAAAAAAATATATATTTTATTTCCCATCATTGCGGTACAGTTGAATACCGGAAGGGAGTAAAATTAAGCTTTTGAAAAATTCATATTTTGAACTAGCTCACATCTCTCCCACATTTTCTCTCATCTTTTTCCTTCCAAATTTGGGATGCTTTGTTTTTACGCATGAACATGAAAAATATCATCCCACTAGTTTTCTTTCCTCCCACTTTTCTTTTCTACCAACCACATCCAAATTTTATTTTCTTTCCATTTCTCCCTCCTCTCCTTCCATCCTTTCACTTTTTCACCTAATCGAGCAACGCCTCAAGGGCTAAAACAAATGTTCATGGAATTTTAAATTTGTTCCATATTAGACATTTTTTTCTTTTGTTGATCTTTGTTCAGCATGCCATGTTATGTATCCTTCAATTTTCTTGAAGCTACTTCCTCCTTTTTTGATAGCAGATTAGTCTTATTAGCACTGCTCCAAATATGCAGGTATGTGCTAAAGTGGGAGCCTAAGAATCTGATTGCGTTGAACACTCAGATAAGGGAGTGGGTTACTTCAAGTACTATTTTAAGTAACATTAGCCCCCAAATTTAGCCAACTGGCAAACTATACTGACTGAAAACTAGCTGCATTCTGCAGAAGTTGCATCAAACGTAATGCATGGAAGACCCATGCTGACTGTATTAAGTACATTACTAGCAGCAGAAACTTTGCCAGATCCTTTTGTTAGTGTATCTGATCTTATCCACAGTGCATGGGAAACTGCTGTTGACAGGTTATATTTACTTGATTGCAAGGTTCAAGAGTTGAGTATAATCGAGATGAATGACATCGGAGATTTTTGTTAGGCCTAAAATACAGAATGCACGATCTGTACTTCTGTCAACACATTTTAACCATCATCTTAGTAGTTCGTTCCCTTTGTATTTGAATAATGCCTCCAATTTTTCCATTAGAGTTTCTTGGACTCTTTGCATCGTAGTAGTCAAATTCTCGGACCGTTTGTGTCTATCGACTTGGATCGGATAAAGCTGGGAAGCTGCTAGCTGAATTGTTGCCAAGTGGATTGCAGGAACAGGTAGCCACATACGATCAAGCAAATTCTCATCTTTTTGCACAATGACAGTAGTTGAGCAATCACCTTGCTTTATATGTATTCTTGTTCCAGACCCGTGACAGTTGTCAGTTTCTCATTGGGTGCCCGAGTAGTCTTGAAATGTCTCCAGTGTCTGGCTGAAACAAAAGGAGATAATGGCGAGACCACCGATCACCATCTTTTCTTCATTTTCACCTGTAGATCAGGTTCACTATTTGATATGTTTTTTTCAACCTTCAACCATATATGTCTGCAGTTGGAGCTGTTGAAATTATTGGAGCTCCCCTTTCAATAAAAGATGAAAAATGGGAGATGCCAGGATGGTATTATTGATTGCTTTTGAGCTTTAATGTTCTTTGAACGTATATTTCTCATGGAAACCATCAAGTATCTGCTCCATCTACTGCTGGTTTGCATATGGTGGCAGGAAGATTTACGATTCTAATGATTGGACACTTGGAATCGTTTTTCGTGCCAAGCAAGTAATTGAGCTATACTTCATTATAAGGGAAAATCTCACACCATTGGGTTTTATCCAATAGAATGGTTTGTTGCAGTGTTGGTGGGGGGACATGATCTATCTCAAGATGTGAGCTACACTTGTGCTATAAAATAGTCCATGAAAGAGGATTTTCTTCCATGGATGATCTTGATTTTGTTGTGTTTTGTAACCAATATGTTGGATTTATCAGATACAAATAAAGTCCAACGTGGGTAAATTCAATTTCTTTTACTCTTCTTCTTTCCATGTATTTGAAGATATCATATTCTTATAACATATTTGCATACAGGTCAACACTACACAAGGACTTTGAAGGGAAAAATGAAAAGTCGGTGCACATAATTCAAAAATTTTCCTTTATACAGCGTAGTTTTCACGGGATTGGTTGGAATTCAACCTATTCAACTTCGATTGAGTCGAGTCAAAATTTTTTTAGTTAATCAAGTTGACGTGTCATATTTTACAACTCAAACTTTATTTAAATTTTTTTCTATTCGAGTTAAGTTTATAAAATTTGAGTCGAGTCAAGTTTTCGATTTCTTATATAAATTTAATTGTAATCATTTATCATATTATAGTACAGTTTGATTTTAATTTATAACTTTCTCTAATCATATAAGATATACATATATATTTCTTCACGTTTTTTCATATGTGACATTTCTTTATATGACATAAAGTCAAAAAAATTCTCCTATCGTTTGACTGAATAGTTACTTTGACCTTATTCTTTTTTTTGGAGCAATTCAACCCTCAGCATTTTATTTTGGGTCAAAATGACCCCTCTGCGGATGAAAACTCAGTCGACTGACGGTAAATGGCTTGAAATGACGTGACAAACCTATTTGACGATAAATGGCTTGAAATGACGTGACAAACTTATTTGCCAGTGCACAGTATCATATAGACAAATGTATTAACATGAAAAAGTGTTACATTAGTCAAAAAATAATTTTATAAAATCATATAAAATATAAAATAATTTTTTATGCCATTTCAAACTGTTTATCGTCAGTTTTCTAACAATTTTCATCCGTAGATGGGTCATTTGAACCCAAAATAAAACGTTAAGGGTTGAATTGCTCCCAAAAAAATATGGGTCAAAGTGACTATTTATTCAAACGTTGGAGGAATTTTTTGACCTTATGCCTTTTTATATTAATATATAGATATCATGAAAAATTGAGGAACTTGAACTTAAATATAAATCCACTAATTATTAAAAATTTTGAATTTTTCAAATTTTCATTTTACAACTTAAACTTTAGTTGAAATTCACTCACCCTATGAGAGACACGGTTCTTATCTTTGCAAGACAAAGCAAACCTTGAGACAGCTTGATTTAGACAACTATAATCCTGTTTTTAGGATTATCACAAGCCTAAACACCTGCAAAACAAAACCGAACCTACCTAGTTTTCATCTAAACATCGGCAACTCCAATTCTGAGGGCTGCCCAAATCAGATGTAAGAAAAACTAAGATGTCTTTTGACTAATTAATATACTCTTTACATAGAAATTAGTAAATAAACCCTGTAGTCAGTTGTTGCATTCTGCAAGGTGTTTTTTTTGTGATCCTATGAAAGAGGCTATGGATGGAGGGATGATCTCTGGAACTGTAAAAGCATCATCTGTCCATCTCCTGTTAGCTTTCATGCCTATAATTTCCTTCGTTTCCTTGAACTCGATTTGCCCTCCCATTGGTGAGGAAGTCTGGGGAGTATACATGGAAGATGGTGACTGCTGTGGAACCCAAAGCTCCAAACTTCCCGGTGAGAAAGGACTCGTATTGCTCTCGAGATCAGCATCGAAAAACGGCAACATACCATCACCGGACTAACAAAACCAGACCCCCAAAAAGAAAAATTATTCAGATCCCAAAGAAATTCATATTCTACACTGTGTCTTGAGCTTTATAAAGGGAAGAAAAGTAAAGCAACAGATAAGATATGAATTCCATGCAAACCTCAGAGAAACCGGAGTCGAGGAAATCTTCAACGTGCCACCCTGGAAGCATCTCGACCAAGTACTCAGATATGCTACTCATTGAACTTGCCAACAGGTTGTTATTATGATCTCCACTGTTCTTTTCTGTTGCAGTAACGGATGAAGATTTAGCAGCAGAGAAAGAGTCGTCGACCGAGAGTTCAGGAACAAAATCACCATCGTTGGATAAGGGAACAATGGAAGATAAAGAAGGAGAAGAGGAATTGGTGAGAGCCGAGGCAGCAGAGAGTTCAACTTTAACCCCTGTAAGAAGAAACCTGTCATGCTTCTGAGTATGTTCGTTTGCCGAGTGAATTGGAGCATCACAATCTTCGCATAGGATTGCCCTGTCTTGTACACAAAGCAACAAGGCTCGTTTCTCCTTTAAAACAAAAAATCAATCAAAACATTAACTTTCGCACAATTCTACCCTGTAATGAAAAAGTACAGGAACCAAACACAAAATACCTGACAGATATCGCAAAGAGGGACTTGATGAGGAGAGGAAGGGTAAAACGTTGGTGTTTAGAAGCGAGCTTGTTGGCGTGGTGTACACGGTGATCACAAGCGTCGCACAGGGCGGCTTCATCGGCGGTGCAGAACACGGAGACGGGCTCTTTGTTGCACACGCCACACTGAATCTTCATCTGGTTTTTTTTTATGTGCTCCAATCCAATAAACTTTGAATTCCTGGAAGAGAGAAGTGTGGTGAGTGAAGATCTCACAGAAGAGTTGGAAAGAGGGTTATAATAGGTGTGTAGGTAGGGCAAGAATAAGCTATCGTAAGAATAAGATGGTGGGGAATGGGGATTCCTATCTCGTTGCTGTTAAAGGATAAAGACAGAAACCGAATCATGGGCAACTTGCTTTACTTTATATAATTAGTTAAAAATAATTATATTTTAGAAAAAACAAAATAATAAATTTTAAAGTAAATAATTATTTTTAGATAACTTCTAAAATAATATTTTTAAGATTGTAATAGTGGGGATGGTTATAAAAAATGGTAGGTTTATGAAGAGAATCCATTTTCAAAATGCATAAGAGTTGAATTACATAACGATTGTACTTTTCGTTTTTTTTTAGGTTTTTTCTCAATAATTTAAACGCCACAATTTTTTTTGTTTGGATTACGGTGTCGTTAGTTTTAATGTTGATCGTCATTCTTTTTAATTTATTATAGCTCACTTTAATTTTTTATTTTTGTTTTTTAGTTTTTAACAAAATTAATTTTATCTTTGGGGCACTTTTTTGCTTTTTGACATGTATTTTGTCCTTATTTTAGACTTTTTATTTTATTCTTTAGGGTTAGATTTGACGTCGTCTCGATTGATTAAGATAACGCTTATTTGGTTATCTCGTTGATCTTCCTTGCTTTGAATCCTCGAGTTGACATTGACTGTTCTGTCAACGTGCCTTTACTGTTATATGTATTTTTATGTTAGTGTTGATGGTTTTTATCAGTCATTGTCAATTATGATGTTGTTTGTATCTATATTTTTTTCGAGTCTTTTGGTTGGGTTTTTAATCTTTTCCTTGTATGATCATTTTATGGTCTCAAGAATCTAGTTTCTTGTTTCAATGGTTATAGGAAAATGTTCGAATTATGTGTTTAGTTTACTTTTATGGTTGTAAACCTTCATTGTAATCTTGGATATTTCCTCATTTTAATATAACTAGACTTAAATATACATTTAATACTTGAACTAGACAACTTCTCCCAAGTTCGTACCTAAAGATTTTTTCCCCCAAGTTGGTACCTAAAGAATTTTTTCACCCAAGTTGGTATATAAATTAAGGACTTTCTCTCAACTTGGTACCTAAAGAATTTTTGCTCCCAAGTACCTAAAGAATTTTTGCTCCCAAGTCAGTACTTGAACTTTAATTATATCCATTATTTTGGTACTTTTATAACAATTTTAAGCCCCAAAACTTATACATTCAAACAATTTGGTCCTAATACGAAATAATTTAATAAATTTAATCATTCATATTTAAAAATTCTATCAATTTAATCATTTTTTGTGATATTGTCAAACCAAAGGAGTCTATCGAATAGAAAAAAAAAGTTGAATAATTGAATTCTACTGTAAATCAAAAGTTACTTTTTAACTTTTATTATACTAAGAATTTCTAGGAGGAGAAAAAATAATTTATGTTGAGATATTAATTTTGATATAACTTAAAACGAATAATGTTTTTGGACTTAAACTAATTTGCAAAAATATTACAAAGTCCAACAAACTTGAAAAATATGCTTAAAAGTTGTAACGACCCTGGTTTCGAACTCAAGCGTTAGGTTTACCCGAGGCACGAGCCTCGCTTTTGGACCGGCATGTTGGGCCTTTGGGAGCCCTATTAGGCTTATCCCTTGTTGCTGGGCTCAATTGGTTGTTGTGAGTTTAATTTTGGGAAAGGTTGGGTAGGGGTATTGTGGTAAATGCATAATTGCTGGAAAAGAGAGGGGAAGGACTATAATTTTCTGCAAATGCAGAAAATGGTGAAGTCACCTTGCTTTATTATCCATTCCTCTCTTCTAAACCCATTCTTCAACCCAAAACCCTATCACCAAAGGTAGAATCTTGAGACTTAGCTTTGCGAATCTTGTTTTGCTTGTTGAGGGAAGTTTTGTTAGGATTCAAGAATCTCTATTTCAAGGTGTGTTTGGTTTAAAATGGTGGAGGTTGAGGTTTTTATGAGGGTTAGTGGAGAAGAACGAGAATGAAGTTTAGAAGCTCTATTCTTGGTTAGATTTGTTTTGTTAGCTCTCTAAATTTCCCAACAACGTTGTAATGTGTTTGTAACTCTTTCTTGAAGTGAAAGAGGTTGGAGACTCTTCCAAGAGCCAATGGAAGAGCAAAGTTTGAGCTTGGGGGATATGAGGCTTCTTTATCGGTTCTAAAATGAGGTTAGTACACTTCCAATTTTGTTGTTTTCCTGCATATCATAAGTGTGATGCCTTGTGTGTTAATTTGATGGTTTAGTAAGCTTGAACTTCCATGGTTGGGTGTTAATGGTGAAAGTGAGAATTATTGCTAAAAACTTGCAAAATTGGTAGAAACCAACCCTAAATACCCCCAATAAATTGTAGGCTTGATTTTAGAGTCAAACTTGATGATTTGGGTGAGTGGAAATCGATTTTCGAACTCCAGAATGCAAGTTCTAGGTTCGTATACCGATACGGGATGAACACGTATTGGTACCCCTTTGTAAAATAGGGCTCTTTTTAGACGAAATATGAGGGGTGTATCGGTACGTGTCCCACGTATCAGTACCCCTATTCCATTGCCAATTCCAGTAGCTAAAGTGGGTATCGGTATGCCAATAGGGTGTATCGATATGGTTTGGGTTTTGGTACGCCTTGTACATGTACCGGTACATGGTTTCGATACGCATTAAAGGTGTATTGGTATATGGTTTCGATACGCATTAAAGACATACCGGTACGACTTTAGGCTTAAGACCATTGAGCTGCGTAGCCGAGTATCGGTACTCGATAGAGGAGTATTGGTACCCAAAGAAGGCGCGTACTGATTCCCCATATAGGCATATCGGTGCGAGTTGGGCAATCTGCCCTAGAAATTTGAATAATTCGAGATGAATGGCCTAATGGGTCTCTAAAGGTATAAAATGAATTGTAAAACTAAGAAATTGAAATTCTAACCCCGTATGTGAATAAAATGAGAATAAAATGGGATTGAGACTTGGTTGAACCATGTATTGGTAAAAGCCATTGATGTAATGGTATTGTGATATTAATTTGTGCCGTGTGAGCACTTGGTTGATGGGATTTGGATGCCCAAGAATGTGTTGCAACACCATGGTAAGATGAGGGGATGATTTCGAGTAGGGTGTATGTTCTGATGCTATGTGACCCAGCCTCACCCAGGGTGTATGTTCTGATGCTATGTGACCCAGTCTCACCCGGAGTGTATGTACCGATGCTAGGTGATCCGACCTCACTCTTGTATAGTATGGTATGGTATGTTGGGCCTTGTGAGCCCTTAATTGTTTGGATGATTGATTATATTGATTACATGTGTTTAGGTGAACAGAGTAGTGCCACATGATATTCATGAAGATAAACAAAATTTTGTTCTGTTTATTCGAATAATGAGTAAGAATTACTCTTACTTTGATTTACATACACTACATCATTTTATAGAAAAGGACTTTGATTTACAATAGAAGTCCTACTGCTATTAATTAGGAGTCCTACTAACTATTAACTTCTAACTCTAGGTTTCGGTACAAGGCTTAAATAATAACTCTAACAGTACAATTTAATTACAATAATACTTCTAATAAGCCGACTAAACCTACAATTCATGCTTTCTCGATCATTACCTTAACTACATGCTTATATTTATGATTTGTTTGAAGCATGGTAGAATATAGGTGTATCCACTAAGCTTTTGAGCTCAGCGTTTGGAATTGTTGTTTCCTTACGCAGGTCGTTAGGTCGCTGCGTGCTTTGCAATGAGCCATCGGAGTAGGACTTCAATGCATCGATATGTTGAAGAGTACAATACTTAGATTTGTTGGGGCAATATATTCATAGGACTTTTATGTATTGTATCTGTAACTACTTTTAAACTATTAATTCATATCGAATGTTTTTAATTAATATGTTTTGATTTGGAGCTCCTATACAAAGCTGGATTATTTTGTATAACCCTTTTAACAATGGATTGATTTATGAAACTTATGGATATGGGCTAAACTTATTTGAAAAAATTTAATATATGGGTTTGGGCTCGAGGTCCAATATGACACCAAGTCTAGGGTGTTACAAAAGTTTTAAAACCTTAAAAATATGTGTTATTAATTGTTTTATATTTATAAAATATTTTTGAGTTGATTAAAATATTTTTAAAGTGTTTAAAAATGGTTTTAAAGCTTTTAAAACATGAAAAACACTATTTGGCACTGTTCAAGAATAGAGTGTACATGTACACACTGTTCACGTACCAACCCCAAACACATCTTACAACTTTCATCGTACTGTGCTCTTCAAAGAAAAACTATTTTTAACCGAACTACCAAAAATTTAAATTTAAGCATGTAACAGCTACATTTTGAAAGAGTATCAATACCCACTTTCGAGTACCGATACCCACTAGACAAAACTACTTTTTATGAAGGAAAAAACCTCATACGGCTCCAAAACATCCCCAATGGCCATAAATTGTTAGTAGCCAATTCCACACTTTAAAAGAAGGCTTGGGACACTTGAAGATGGTTAGAGAACATATCCAAGCCTCATGATCAAGAGAAATTAGCTTTCAAGTTTTATTTTCTCATTTCTCTTGTATATAGTGTGTAGAGAGTGTTTTAATTATTTTTATTCTTTACACTCCTTTGAGCTTCAATCTTGTAAACACCCACCTTGTTAGGTTTTATTGTTTACACAAATTTACCTTGTAAAGGGGAGAGGTTCTAGTTTAGCCTAAGGAAAAACTAGAGTAGTTCTATCTTAGCTATTAAAAAGATGGGGTTGTAAAAGTTGCCCTTTTGGCCTGTAAAAAGGAAGAATTCATAGTAGTGAATTGGGAAATCCTTAATGTGGATGTTAAGGTAGTTGATGTAGACTCGGTTGAGTAGTCGAACCAGTCTAAAACTATTTTTTCGGTTTTAGCCAATTCATCCGGGAAGAAAATTCAACCCTCTTGGGGATTTGGTTGATCGATTTTGAGCCCAACAATTGGTATTATAGCCTTATCTCCATCAAAGGACTAACATCCGCGAGTAAAGATCGATTGCTCAAAGTTCACCGATTCAAGATTTAAATGGCAAGCGGTTCTACAATGATATTATTCAAAAGGCTGATCTATTATGTGTCCGAGGCTTCAACCTCGATATTTGGATGATTATCAAAGATGGACATTTGGAAGCTCCTAAAAAGAAGAAGAAAAGGAGTGTCAAAGACACAAAGAAGGACCATCTCAATGCAAAGGTTATGCACATTCTTCTTTGTGTCCTAAATGAAGAGATTTCTAAGAAGGTCTCCCCACCCAAAAGTGCCAAGAAATTTAGGAGAAACTTGAGAAATTCTATGGGAAAGAAAGAAGAAAGATGGACTCCCATCAAGTGCAAAAAATGATCATCAAAGGTGGATGGTGTTATAGCTCTCGATGAGCTCAAGGTATCTTCTAACTCAAATGAATTAAATTCATATTCTTTTGATGAGTTACAAGATGCATTTGATGAATTATTTTGAAATTTGATACCATGAATTCCAAATTTAAGAAAGTGATTTCAAAACTTGAATTTGAAAATGATTTTTTTGAAAAATTGGATTTTGAAAACTAAAATGAAATTTTGAAGAATGATTTAGAGTTTTCAAAAATGAGCAATGGAGTTTTGGAAAAAGAAAATATTGATTTAAAGGTTAAGCTTAAATCTTAACAAAAGAAAATAAAATTATTTCAAATAATTCATCTCATCTCATAATGACAAAATGCTCACATTGTCATTATCATGGTCATTCTTTGCATACTTGTCCTATAAATAAAGAAAATCTTATAAGATTAGACAAGTATGGGTTCCTAAGGAACTAAGGACATTGAAACTATTAGTCAAAGGATCCAAAGTAATTTGGATATCAAAAATCAAGTAAAATGTCTCTTGTAAGTGTGTTGGAGGAATGGTAAGAAAAGCAGGGATATGGAAATGCTCTAGTCACACAAGTGAAGAATATGAGTAACCTCTAATCTTAATGCTCTTGATTCTAAATTATTTGGTTGCCTATTTCGATGATAAATGTTCATGCATTCTTGCTTATTTATCTTTATAAGTGCATGACATTTTATGATGCTTTATGCATATAGTCATATTGTTCCATTCATATGTTTGCAAAAGGTTTTAAAAAGTCTTGGATACATTGAATTTCATATGTTCTTAAATTGATTTTATCTTGAAATTCAATATGTTTTAAGTGTCATTTGTTTGAACCATTTTTTGAAAAATAAAATGCTTTGATTTGGGAGAGCTTTTGTTTTTCTAAAGAATTTACCTAATCTCCATTGTCACTTTTGAACTTAAATGATTGAATAATTTTTTATATAACAAAAAGGGGGAGATGGGTTTGAAAAACTAAATTTCAAAAATAAAAGGGGAGTTTATTTTCCTAAAAATATTCTCTTTTCTACAATTATTTTTAAACTATTTTTTCAAAAACAATTTTTTAATTAATATGTTTTGTTTTATATCAAAAAAAGAGGGATTATTTTGATATTGATTTTGATATAACTTGAAATGAAAAATGTTTTTATGGACTTAAACTAATTTGTAAAAATATTTATGGGTTTGTCCAACAAACTTGAAAAATATGTTTCAAAAGTTTTAAAACCTAAAAATATGTGTTATTAATTGTTTTATATTTATAAAATATTTTTGAGTTGATTAAAATTTTTTAAAGTGTTTAAAAATGGTTTTAAAACTTTTAAAACATGAAAAACACTATTTGGCACTGTTCAAGAATAGAGTGTACATGTACACACTGTTCACGTACCAACCCCAAACACATCTTACAACTTTCATTGTCTTGTTCTTCAAAGAAAAACTATTTTTAACCTAACTAAAAAATTTAAATTTAAGCATGTAACAGCTATATTTTGAAAGAGTATCAATACCCACTTTCGGACATAACTAGACAAAACTACTTTTTATGAAGGAAAAAACCTTCCATACAGCTCCAAAACATCCCCAATGGCCATAAATTGTTAGTAGCCAATTCCACACTTTAAAAAGAAGGCTTGGGACACTTGAAGATGGTTAGAGAACATATCCAAGCCTCATGATCAAGAGAAATTAGCTTTCAAGTTTTATTTTCTCATTTCTCTTGTATATAGTGTGTAGAGAGTGTTTTAATTATTTTTATTCTTTACACTCCTTTGAGCTTCAATCTTGTAAACACCCACCTTGTTAGGTTTTATTGTTTACACAAATTTACCTTGTAAAGGGGAGAGGTTCTAGTTTAGCCTAAGGAAAAACTAGAGTAGTTCTATCTTAGCTATTAAAAAGATGGGGTTGTAAAAGTTGCCCTTTTGGCCTGTAAAAAGGAAGAATTCATAGTAGTGAATTGGGAAATCCTTAATGTGGATGTTAAGGTAGTTGATGTAGACTCGGTTGAGTAGTCGAACCAGTCTAAAACTATTTTTTCGGTTTTAGCCAATTCATCCGGGAAGAAAATTCAACCCTCTTGGGGATTTGGTTGATCGATTTTGAGCCCAACAATTGGTATTATAGCCTTATCTCCATCAAAGGACTAACATCCGCGAGTAAAGATCGATTGCTCAAAGTTCACCGATTCAAGATTTAAATGGCAAGCGGTTCTACAATGATATTATTCGAAAAAGGCTGATCTATTATGTGTCCGAGGCTTCAACCTCGATATTTGGATGATTATCAAAGATGGACATTTGGAAGCTCCTAAAAAGAAGAAGAAAAGGAGTGTCAAAGACACAAAGAAGGACCATCTCAATGCAAAGGTTATGCACATTCTTCTTTGTGTCCTAAATGAAGAGATTTCTAAGAAGGTCTCCCCACCCAAAAGTGCCAAGAAATTTAGGAGAAACTTGAGAAATTCTATGGGAAAGAAGAGAAGAAAGATGGACTCCCATCAAGTGCAAACCTCCTATCATCAAAGGTGGATGGTGTTATAGCTCTCGATGAGCTCAAGGTATCTTCTAACTCAAATGAATTAAATTCATATTCTTTTGATGAGTTACAAGATGCATTTGATGAATTATTTTTGAAATTTGATACCATGAATTCCAAATTTAAGAAAGTGATTTCAAAACTTGAATTTGAAAATGATTTTTTTTTGAAAAAATTGGATTTTGAAAACTAAAATGAAATTTTGAAGAATGATTTAGAGTTTTCAAAAATGAGCAATGGAGTTTTGGAAAAAGAAAATATTGATTTAAAGGTTAAGCTTAAATCTTAACAAAAGAAAATAAAATTATTTCAAATAATTCATCTCATCTCATAATGACAAAATGCTCACATTGTCATTATCATGGTCATTCTTTGCATACTTGTCCTATAAATAAAGAAAATCTTATAAGATTAGACAAGTATGGGTTCCTAAGGGAACTAAGGACATTGAAACTATTAGTCAAAGGATCCAAAGTAATTTGGATATCAAAAATCAAGTAAAATGTCTCTTGTAAGTGTGTTGGAGGAATGGTAAGAAAAGCAGGGATATGGAAATGCTCTAGTCACACAAGTGAAGAATATGAGTAACCTCTAATCTTAATGCTCTTGATTCTAAATTATTTGGTTGCCTATTTCGATGATAAATGTTCATGCATTCTTGCTTATTTATCTTTATAAGTGCATGACATTTTATGATGCTTTATGCATATGAGTCATATTGTTCCATTCATATGTTTGCAAAAGGTTTTAAAAAGTCTTGGATACATTGAATTTCATATGTTCTTAAATTGATTTTATCTTGAAATTCAATATGTTTTAAGTGTCATGCATTTGAACCATTTTTTTGAAAAATAAAATGCTTTGATTTGGGGAGCTTTTGTTTTTCTAAAGAATTTACCTAATCTCCATTGTCACTTTTGAACTTAAATGATTCGAATAATTTTTTATATAACAAAAAGGGGGAGAGATGGGTTTGAAAAACTAAATTTCAAAAATAAAAAGGGGAGTTTAAATATTTCCTAAAAATATTCTCTTTTTCTACAATTATTTTTAAAGGGAGAGTTTTTCAAAAACAATTTTCAAGTGGTTGTTTTATATCAAAAAGGGAGAGATTGTTGAGATATTGATTTTGATATAACTTAAAATGAAAAATGTTTTTGGACTTAAACTAATTTGTAAAAATATTTCAAAGTCCAACAAACTTGAAAAATATGTTTCAAAGTTTTAAAACCTAAAAAATATGTGTTATTAATTGTTTTATATTTATAAAATATTTTTGAGTTGATTAAAATTTTTAAAGTGTTTAAAAATGGTTTTAAAACTTTTAAAACATGAAAAACACTATTTGGCACTGTCCATGAATAGAGTGTACATGTACGCACTATTCACGTACCGATACACATTGTTCACGTACCGATACCAAGCTACAAAAAAACTTAAATTTAAGCATGTAACAGCTATATTTTGAAGGAGTACCTATACCCACTGGACATAACTACTTTCTATGAAGGGAAAACACCTTCCAACAGCTCCAAAACATCCCCAACGGCCATAAATGGCTAGTAGCTCATTCCACACTTTAAAAGAAGGCTTGGGGCACTTGAATATGGTTAGAGAACATATCCAAGCTTCATGATCAAGAGAAATTAGCTTTCAAGTTTTATTTTCTCATTTCTCTCGTATATAGTGTGTAGAGAGTATTTTAATTATTTTCATCTTTACACTATTGTGAGCTTCAATATTGTAAATACCCATCTTGTGAGGTTTTATCGTTTACATAAATTTACCTTGTAAAAGGGAGATGTTCTAGTTTAGCCTAGGGAAAAACTAGAGTGGTTCTATCTTAGCCATTGAAAAGATAGGGTTATAAAAGTTACCCCTTTGGCATGTAAAAAGGAAGAATTCATAGTAGTGAATTGGGAAATCCTTAGTATGGATGCTAAGGTAGTGGATGTAGACACGGTTTAATAGTCGAACCACTCTAAAATCATCGTGCAATATTATCCAATATTTTTTTGGTTTTAGCCAGTTCATTCGGGAAGTAAATTCAGCCTTCTTGGCGATTCGGTTGATCGATTTCGAGCCCAATAATTTAGGTGAATAACAAAGATTAAATTGATAGAACTTTTAAATTTAGATAGTTAAATTTATTGAATTGTTTCAAATTAGGACCAAATTGATAGAATGTATAAGTTTTAGTACTAACTTGGGAGAAAGTGTCTAGTTCAAGTACCAACTTGTGAGAAAAAATTCTATAGATACTAACTTGTGAGAATGTGTTTAGTTCAGATATCAAATGTATATTTAAGTCATATAACTATTAACTAGCAAATTCTATAAAAAAAAAAAAGAGAGTGGGATTACATAAATACATTTTACTAGGCAATTATTTTTGCACTTTATTTATGTGTATTGTGTGTTATATTTTGATACATAATATGTGTAAAATAATTACATATTTTTTCTTTAAAATATAGTTTCAAAAAATTATTCTTTAAAATCTAAAGTCTAAATCTTTGACCTTAAGACCGTAAACTCTACAACCTAAATCCCCAACTCCTAACTCCCTAAATTTGATAAGCATGATTTACATAAATTTATGTATCCAAGTTTTTTCTCTTATAAGATTATTATACTTTCATTGATTGAATTAGTATCATTTGATTTGTAAATTTAAACTCAGTCAAACACATTATACAGATATATAATAACTATTATTATGTGTGAATAAAAATGATAAAATTTTGCTTATATATTTATAAAAATTTATTTAATGCACGATCCTAGGGAAAATGATTGAGGATTTTTTATATTATTCTTTGATTTTGTGTTTGATCTTTAAGTAGTGAAAATACTATAATACTAATATTTTCATCATTTAATATAATAAGGCTAAAAGGCCAATTTTGCCATGTAATAAACTAAAATCAACAATGTTACTCCTAATTTTTTTTGCATCAATTTTGCTTTCAAATCAAATTAATTTCAGCAATTTCACCCTTTGATCATTATTGACTAACGAGATCGTTAAGTTCTGCGTAGTAATGTCGCCCGTTATCTACAGATGGCATGTCAAGATATACGCTAAACGGTCAAATTTGATAATGTGGTGTTATGCTGACGTTGACATATATTAAAAAATTAATTTCAAAATTAATTAGCGCTTTTCCCCAGTATATCGGACATGTTTATCACAAATACACCATAATCAGCATCAAAAATTGCAGGAACACTCCCTGAAAAATTGTTTCCTTTCTACTCGTCTGGTACAACAGATTTCTTCATCACACACTCTAATCATCATGTATTGTGAGTTCTCTGATATGAAAATAAATTTCTCCCTACCCAAAGGTTTCGTACTTCATCTTAAAGAGGGATTGATTTTTAGATTTCAAATGTAATATTTGTTTCGATTTTAGGTTTCAGTTGAAATACTGTGATTTCAGTGTTGTGATGTTTTTGAATTGAGATCCATTTTTTCCCCTTCATTTTTGGTGTTTTGTTAATTTATAGTTACTTCAAAGATGACAACATCCTCTTGCACATCATCTGAAGGTAACTAAAGTAAGGTTTGTTCGATACCTAATTAGGATTATGAGGGGGAAATTTTTTGTCACTGTGGTGCCAAATGTCTTATGTGGACCGCATGGAAGAACTCTCCAAATTTAAATTTAAGGAGAAGATTCTTTAGCTGCTAAAATTACAAGAGTAAAGGTTGTGGATTTTTTAGATAGATTGATGAACTACTCTCAGAAAGAGTTAGGTTCCTCATTTACAGTTGAATAAGGAAAATGATGCATTACATAGATTGAATGAAAATAGTAAAGATGATTCAAGGGAAGAGTGTGCACTTGAGATGAAGGAAATACATAAGCAAATGACAATGGCAATAGAGAGTTGATTCCTTTGAAAAGGAGAAAATATGATATTGAGAGGGTTGATAGTATCTTGGATGATACTTGTACTGGTATTACTTGGATCAAATGTGTAATGTGGTGAATTATGTTAATGAAATTTAGTTTGTTATAGCTTATAACAAACTTCAAGTTCATTGCAGAATATTCTTAATCCAAAAACAAGACCGTGTGTCAATTCAAATGCAAGTTCATGGGTTAATATAAATAGTTGATAAACTTAAATGAAACAATAAACGAATTGTCTAAAATAACTTAAATTGAAATTATAACATTATTTTGGACAATATTCAACGCACATGAATTACTTGACATTAACAAAAAAAAAAGGTTTAATCCCATTACCAAACACCTCATTCTAAATATTCTCAAAAGCATTTAAATATTCATCCCAATAATAAAAGTTTTAAAACAGACAATTATCACAAAAAAATATATTCTAAAGTTTTAAATATTCTCTAATGCTTTGTAGCCATTTTCATCTATTTTATGCGGTCATCAGACTGTTGTTGATGAAGTTGCCTAGTAGTAACTGCTTACTTCTCTTTCTATTTCAATCCAGGTCCTTTTCATTTATGCTGATATTTAGAACTATCACCTTACCAAACACCTCCTTCTAAATATTCTCATAAGCATTTGAATATTCATCCTAATAATAAAAGTTTTAAAATAGACAATTATCACAAAAAGATATATTCTAAAGTTTTAAATATTCCCTAATACTTTACAGCCATTTTCTTCTATTTCATGCAGTCCCTGTTGATGAAGTTGCCTTGTAGTAACCACTTACTTCTCTTTTCATTTCAATCCAGGTCATTTTCATTTATTAGGCCTGTAAACGAACCGAACGAACACGAATGAGGGTGTGCTCATATTTATTCATTTAACTTTAACCAAACAAATGAACGAACATGAACATAAATGAACACAAAAATTCTTTTTCGTGTTCGTTCTTTAAGGAGTGTAGCTTGTTCGTGTTCATTCGTTAAAATGATAAACGAACATAAACGAAAATAAATGAACATAAACGAACGCAAACGAGCATAAACGAACACAAACAAACATAAATAACATATATAATATGTTAAATATTTAATATTTTGGGTTAGTTTGATTAATTCGGTTAATTAACCAATTTTAAACCAAATTATTCGATAATTGAAATTTGAAAAAACACTTAATCATTAGTTGAAACCTAAAATTATCTAACAGATTAACCAATTTTGTTTTGGCTCAGTCAGTTAGTTCGGTTTAACCAAACAATGAACACCCCTAGCCCATAAGAAGAAGGTTTTTAACAAGTCATAAAAGAAGACTTGCCAACTTGAATAACTCGAAATTTTTTTACTCGACTCGATCTAATGCCCACCACTAGACATATGTGAATAAATTTAAACGAACGTAAACAAACGAACATAAACGAACAGATTATCGAACATTCAAGAACATACATGAACAAACAATCCCTTTGTTCGTGTTCGTTCATTTAATTAAACGAATAAAAAATCTTGTTCATGTTCATTCATTTAATAAATAAACGAACTTCCCACCGAACGGTTCGCTAAACGTTCGGTTCGTCTACAGTCCAACCATTCATGCTATCTAGAAGTATCACCTCTAATCTTTCTTCTAGTTGTTGTAAAAACTTTTTCACTAGGTAAACCAGGCTGTGTATAGAAAGTTTAAATCAGTAGAAGCATAATATAATTAATATATTTAAGTGAAAATTTTAAACTTACATTATAAATTTGTTTTTCAGTTTTGAGATCTGTGTAAATTCCAATTCTAACTCACTTTCTTCTTTTGTTGGATGTAAAAACTGTAGCAGATTGGTTTTCCCTAACATTGAAAGCTCTTTTCATGCTTCTAGTAATTGGATCGTTGTTGTCAGTTTGATATGAATCCCAAGACAAAATAACCATGTACCAAAGTTAGAGAAAATGTCATTTCATTATTTTACTAGTATGATAAAAAATTGAAAAAACCTTAGTGTTTGTTGCAACAGGTTAAGATATTTGAATTGGAGTTGTTATAACAGATTGAAAATTTTAAACTGGAGTTGTTCTAGTGCTGCAAGCTGATCCAACAGTGGCAATGATATCCTGAATATGAAAGTCTTATGTTAGATGATGATGAAAAGTATAGTAGAAATAAAAACATTTTGCATTTAAAAGTTTACCTGTCTAGTGGATTTAAGGACTTTGTTAGAACAATTTATCGTTTTGTGGCCGAGTTCCTTATAAATATTGCAAGTCATTTTCAACCCCTCTATATATTTTGCCATATTTGTTCTTAACAGGTTCATCTTTATCATTTGTCCTCTTTTTTTAGGTCTCCCAGGCATAGCTTTTAACTTAAGGGTCGAATTGGATCATCTTTTTTGGGCCAAAATTTTCTCCTCTAACTAGATGTAGGACATTACTGTAACTTGCTAAGTATGTTTTCTTGGAGTACCAGTTTTAAATGTAATTGTGAGGATCCTTCAAATCATGATACATTGCAAAAATTGAATGGCAACATGGTATTCTAGTGAGTTCCCTTTCCCTGCAAGTACAAGTCAGTCTTTCTAAATTCATTATGTGTTGGTCTTCACCCTGAGTCACCTCGAATTCTCCCTGGCCATTCCAAATCAGCCTACATTGGGATGAATAGTCTATATTTTTTCTTCTAATTTTTGCTTAGCCATTGGAAACTTAGCTGCCCAGGTTTTCTTCACATGCATTCTTTGCATAACCTTTTTCTGATTTCTTCCAACATACTGGTGATGGGATAGCATCTTGCATCCAAAATTTAGCCATTGAAAGCTTATGCCAAGTTATTATCAAGAACATCACATTTCGATATTCTTGTGAAATATGCACGACTCTAATATTTTATAGGAACTACTAGCAAGTCATTAGTAGACCCTTCTCTTATTTTTTCAAGTTTCTTTAATTGATCGTCAAGATCTTCAACATAAGTTGTCCTTACACAATTTTAAAATTGAATTTTTTCTTTTAATTCTTTTCCATTTATTGTGCCAATTTGCAGATGTGTCTTGCACACATCCAATGCTCAACTTGAGAAAAGAATTTATTTAGGATTGGCAACAGTCCCTACAATATAAACAAAATGCTTAAAATGTTTTGAATTCAATTTAAAATACAATTATTACTGAACAAAATTTAAAGATTTTTCATACCTTTTGTTGGTTAGACTCTAATGTCAAACCTTTTCTTTCTGGATGATTTAAATCATCCATTAATTTGGTGAGAAGCCATTTTCATGAATCTTTGCGTTCTCTTTCAACCACTGCCCAAGCTACAAAAAATATTTGATTGTTTTCATCTCTTCCAACAACAACTAGTAGCTCACCTTGGGTAACATTCTTCAAGAAGCAACCATCCACCCCTATAAAGGGTCTTCACCCTTCTCTCCAACATACAAATAGTTCATATTAATTAAACTATTAATTATTTATACAAAAAATTGAATGAAATATGAAATTATAAAAATTCTTAACATACCTTTTTTTCAGAGCATCAAAACATACACACATCCTATGAAAAATTATATTATTATCATTATCTCTATGAACTTGAATCGAAATTGTACTTTCAGGATTGTTAAAAACTAACTCAGCAGCATACTCCTCAACATAAGAACCTCTACTCTCTCTAAAAACAAAATTTGTAGCTCTCTGTCACATGTCATAGGTAGCACTTGCCTCTAATTTCTGCCCGTAAAAGTTCACCAAGGTAGTTGTTTTCATTTTTAGGTCAGCTAAAATTTTTCCCTTGAAGACCTTTTGAACATGTTTACATATCAACAACTTATTCTTATTACTCCTAAAACAAAGTATGAACATGATTGTATGTTTTCACCACCAGACATTCATACCTTCTATTAAAATTTGCAAATAATAACCAAGGACAACCATCTATGCAACGAACTCTTAATCTCTTAGATTCACTCTTCAAGAACTTCAAAGCTACACTTTTAGCAATAACATATTTTGTTACTGCCTCCTTAAAGTGAATATGATCCACAAATTTAAGTCCTAGTTTCCACAAATGAAATTTACAGTTTGAATCATATGCATGCCCAAATTTTTTGTTACCTTTATATACACCACATATTTTATCCTCATCTTAATCACTATCCCCATATTTTCCTAGATCATCATAGTATAAGTTATCACTTTCATGACCTTCCAACTTGCTATTATCCTCATTTAATTTATCTTCTACCATTGTATCATTTTCTACAAATGCTTGTTCTTAACTTTCAACATCATTTTGCTTCTCATCTTTATTGCCATTAGTTACTCTCTTATGTCTACTTTTTTCAATTCTTTTTTGATGTCTTCAACTTCATCATCCAAGCCAGAAGCCACCTCAATATTAACTATGAAATCATCATCTGAATTTTGGAGTTGTTTTTCATCACCAACAACAACATCATAAAGGTTTGTATCATGTCCTAAATCTTTATTTTCAAACCTAAGATCTACAATAGTACCTCCGATATTCACTGCCTCCATCATTATCATTATCTCCACTGCCTCTATCATGATCATTATCTTTGCTATCTTCACCACCTACAGTATTTTTAGCCCCTCCAATATCTTCAGCTCCTCCAAATAAACATTTCTTTGTTGATTTTAAGTCATTCACAACAGTTACACCTTCTATATCTGATGTATTAACACCACTAATCTCAACCACCTCATTAATATTCTCAATGCCATCACCTACTTCATTACTTTTTTTAAAAAAAAGCTCATAATTGCTTTTTTGGTTCACTTAAAGGTCCACAGTTTCCTTACTATTTAAAAACCCTAAACATTGTCTAACTGTATTGTCATCATTTACTAGTACCAATGCATCACTATTAAATTCTACCCCTGACACCATATAATATACCCATGGATAAGTTTCATACCCCAATTTTTTACATTACCAATTATGTCCCAGTAACACAAAGTATATGGATCAACTTAAAATTTCTCAATATTCCCACAAATATAATCAAACTTACGTGATGTTACAAATTTACCACCATGGTAATATTGTAACACAAAGACATTAGATACATTGTCCATCATGCATACAAACAACATGAAAGAATTTGTCCTATATCAGCAACAATGCATATAAATTAAAGACAATTAACTAATTTTGGAGTTACTAATCCACTACTACTTTACACACATATATACTACTTTACACACATATATAAGTCACACAATATTATATTGTGTATATATGCAATCTGCTTCTACTTCAATTTAGAACATTATCTTAATATTTGTCTTATATCCTTTTAATTTCATTCACACATTTTAATATAAAATAAAATAATTCAGACAAAAAGCAAACAAAAAACAAATAAAAATCACTATTCAAATACAAATTCTATATAAAACAGAATATCAACATGTTTCAGTCAAAAAGCAAGCACAAAAGACAAGAGTGTGTAGATTCAAAACACATTCACATGTTACTGGGGTCATGCTCACTAAAAAGGGGGACCAAAACACATTCACAAGCATTAAAAATAAACTATTTCCTTGTAAATCAACCAAAAATACAAAAAAATTGTTTTTTAATCAATAACAGAGAAGTTTAAGGTGTAAAATAATATTACTTTTATGCTTATATATCTTACCTTCCACTTTCTCTTTTGGGTGTAAAACCCTAAAACTTTTGCAAAAACAAAAAAATTAAGTTAGACGAATCTCCCTAAAACTTTTGCGAAACTAAAATAATTTTGGGTGAAAAACCTAAAACTTCTGAAAAAACTAAAACATCTTTTAGAGTTAAGAAAATTTATCGATTTTTGCTAGCCCTTCGAATTTCAAAACAATATTCTTCAATATCTTCAAAAATCGACTAAGAATCTTTCATTTTTCAGAGAGTTTTAAGAAAAATTTTAATTTGTATGAGTGAAAATACAATTTTCAGAGAGTTTTACTGTTTACAAAGCCCTAATTAATTTTGAAATTAAATTTTTTAATATATTTCACGTCAGCAATACGCTACATCATCAAATTTGATCGTTCAACGTCCAGTTTAGCATGCCACCTGGAGATAATGGGTGACGTGGCGGGCGATTGCGTAGAACTTAACGGTCTCGTTAGTCAATAACGGTCAAGGGGTGATATTGCTAAAATTAGTTTGGTTTGAGGGTAAAATTGATGAAAAAAATAGGGACAACATTGTTAATTTTGGTTTATTACAGGGGCAAAATTGACCATTTAACCAAATAATAATTTTAAATAACTTTTCAATTAAATTGATATTTAATTAGCTTGTAGCACCAATTTTATTCCGAATTAATACGTAGTATATATTCCGACCATATGTTTACATTGCCAATTTAAAAAAAATACATCAAATTTGCCATTAACCGTTGAATACAAGGATATATTTAATATGAGGTAATTATTCTATGCACTGACGGTGGAAATAAAAAATTTCTAAAAGCACGTTAGTCTTAGGGTTTAGAGATATAATTTAGAGTTTAGGATTTAAGTGGTTTAGGGGTTTAGGATTTAAGTGGTTTAGGGGTTTAGAATTTAAGGGTTGTGGTTAAAATTTTGGGTTTAATGTTAGAATTTATAGTATATAGGTTAAAACTTAAATCCCTAACATATTACCCTAAAAGCTAAACCAAAACCTCTAAACTATAAATTCTAAGCACAACACCTAAATTATAAACCCATAAACCTTAAACTTTAAACTAAATATCTAAATTCTATAGCTAAGGAGCTTGTTAAACTTTTTATTTTCACCTAAAATATTTCCCCTATTAATATGAACATAATCGAATCTCTCTAATCTATTTCCGTGAACCAAAAAAAATCTTACCTTTTATAACTTCTCCGCCAACACAATTACAAGCCCTTATCAACGTTACTCGCACCATAAAAATCTATAATTTCCCACAAATATAGACTTCTACCCTACTAAACTCTAAAAAACAATAGTGACAAGTATCTTTTCCACATTTACATTTGAGATAGCGACAAATGTCTTTCTAATACATTTAAAATTTTAAAATATAATTAAATAAGATACTTTTTTATCATTTCAATATTATAGTGTTCGTGAAAATCTTTTTCTCCATTAACAATACACCAAATAATAATCCAAAATATTAAGCAACATGAGTTAACATTTTGAATTTTATTTTAGATGTTACCAAAGTTTGATGTTGATCGTTGGGATAAAAGTTCCAATACTTTATTAACGTTAGAGATTCTTTTAGAATATTGGTTATTAAAGCATTTTTAAAGTTGATGTTCTAATGATCTCTTCTAATTTTCCTCTTAAGGATTAAATTGCTATACTTGATTTCTGTCTCACTAAAACGGATGAAACCAAACTTTTTGCAAATGGTATGAGAAAATATACTGAGTGTCTAACGTACATAAGGGTAACGATATGGTTATAGTGCGACAACAACTGAAATGTTACAAAACACAAAATCTAAATGTTACACACCAACTTAAAATATTACATTTTTTATAACATTTTAGGTTAGTGGCTAAGTATCGAAACTTGGCTCTGAGTATCGATACTTGTCACTTTTGATAACATTTTAGGTTGATATTAAGTATCGAAACTTGTCTCTGAGTACCGATACTTGTCATGAGACCACCAAACCTAAAATGTTATCAAAAAGTGTAACATTTTAAGTTCAGTATTTAGTAATATTTCGATTGGTACCGTACTGTAATCGTAATGTCATCATGTTGTACCTTGAACTCACCCAAATATATAACTTGAGGTTCCGTGTGTTTTTTTTACCTATTTAGACTTCTAATCAACGGATTGTTTTTTTACCTATATATATGCTAGTGATATAATTTAACCTAAGAAATTTTGTTACTTAAAAACTCCAATGCACCGAATAATATATATGATTCATATCTAATGTATTGATGGTCTATAATCGATGTCATTACAAATAAAATTAAATGAATTTAATTTAAAATTTTAACATTGTATAATAATTTGATTCACTAATAATACATAATAATTATGCACTAGTGCATCAAAAATTTGGATGTAACAAAGTCAAACGTGAATAAGTATAAGATGGGCTAAGAAAAACGAATATATATGTAAGTGTATGGTCGGCATCATGATGTGGTGTAGCGTAGAGGTGATAAGATAACAATAATTAGCCCTTCGCTTTCAATTCGATTCCTCCACTGCACACCTACTTGCGCGGGCTTGTTTGGGAACTCATTTTAACAATTGTATTTTGGTGATGGGACTAGGGATGTGTATAGTTGTAAATGAGACGAGACAGATCGTGAGTTATTCGAGTTTGATTTGGTCAAAGTTCGACTTGATTGAACTTGACTCGAGCTCGAATTCGGTTCGAGTTCTTAATGAGCCAAGCCGAGTTACTTGATACCTGACTCAAAAAGCTTGCGAGCTACTAAAAAATATAATATATTATTTTTTATTTTTTATGATTTAAAATTTAAATTCCTAAACTTAAAACCATAAAATATAAACCCTAAACATAAATCTTAAACCCTAAAATCTAAATCCTAAATTATAAACCGAACAACCTAAACCTCTAAACCCTAAACTAACATCCTAAGCCCTAAAATTAACAAGTTTGAGTTTACACAACTTGAGTATCAAAGTTTTTTCTTGATAGGGCTTTAAATGAGACGCGACAGATGACGAGCTACTCGAGTCAACACGGTCAAAGATCGGTCAACACTTGACTCGATTGGGCTCGAATCATGCTCGAACTCGACTCGAGTTCTTAACGAGCCGAGTCGAGCTCAACACTACTCAAGCTCGACTCGACTCGTTTACACCCCTAGGGATGGGCACAGGTCGGGTTTTTGGCCCATCCGAACTTGACTCGAAAATAATTATCCTAAAACCGGATTTGATCCGACACGACTCATGAATAAATACTATAAACTCGACCCGACCCTGCCAATATTAAAAAAAATCAATTTTAGGGACCTAATTATAAAAAATAATTTCATGGGACTTAATTGTAAAAAATAATAATTTTAAGGACTAAATTATAAATAAAAATTAAATTTTAAGAACTTAATTATAAAAATATAAAAAAATATATTATTACAAATATCCCTAAAAAATTAAGGAAATTTATAATATTTTTTACCCTAAACCTAAACCTGACCGACCCAACTTTACTCTTAATAAAAATCCAACCCGACTCAAATTCGATTTTTAATTAAAAAACTCACCATAATCGGGTTGGGTCAAAATTCGACTTAGTCGGATAAAATGCTCATCTCTAGTAGGGATGTGCATTTTCGGATACGGATATTATCAGATCCGAAATTTTCAGATATCCAATTTTTCGGATAGTCAAAATAACGATCCGTATTCGATCCGAAAAATCGGATATCCGAATTTTTAGATCGGATATCCGGTTTTTTGGATATCCGAATTTTCGGATCGGATATCCGGTTTTTTGGATATAATTTAGTTAAAAAATTCAATTTTTTATATTTTCAAATAAATAATGTATTAATTAATTAAAAAACATTATTTTCCCATTTCAGTTATAGGAAAAGTACAGAAAGATTGAAGTTTATACGATCGAGACTTCAGAGTTCAACATGTATACTGTTTATAGTCTTTCTGACTAACTTGAACGGAGAAGAAGTAAAAGACATTGTTCAAAAATGTGGTGACACAGTGATTGGAAATTTACATTTAAGAGGAATAACTACTAAGTGGTGGGGAGAAGAAGAGACTTAACAATACTATTGCGTAAATACAATAGAAATACACAGTCAGAACAATGCATAAATACAAGCTAATACAAGCTTACCCGATATTCAAACGGAGGTTATTGGCTCATCATAAATCGAGAGCTAAGAGAGGAGGATTAGAGTGTGAGAGTCGTGAAAAAGAGGACGGGTCACCGGAGGAGTAAGGCGTGAGGCCGTGAGCACTAAGCAGCCCAACATCACTGAAATTGTGACGCGTGAGGACGTGAGGGCGTGAGCACTTGCTGGATCGATAGAGGTCGCCGGAGTGGGGCGTGAGAGAGAGGAGAATCAGTGGCGTTCAACGGAGGAGTGAGGCTTGTGGCGTGAGTTGAGCAGGGAGCAGCAGATTTGAGTATCTAAAATTAGAGAGGCAAGCACGTGAGGATTGAGTTGAGGACTAAAGCACGTGAAATTTAAAATATGGATTTGGCATATTTGGGTTGGGCTGCTAAAGGGCTAAAGGGACATAAAGGTCCAATTTTTTTCGAATTTTCGGATAGTTCAAAACTAAAATTTAGGTGATCCGTATGCGATTCGATTATTCTAATTTCTTTTTTGAATATCAGATCAGAATATTCCAAAAATTAAAAAACTGATCGGATATTCGTATTTTTAAATTAAATAGTCGGATAAACGGATCGGATCACTCGGATCGAATTTTTTACACACCCCTAATCCCCAGATGGAAAGCACAGTTATTTCCTCTTACCAACCCACCTTTTCCGCGAAACTTGCACCAAAAAAGTTTATCGGTGAGTGCTCATCAATTATTCATTGAATAGAAATAAATCTACGATGCCATGAAAAATGTCAAAAAAATATAATGATTTTTTTAAACTCGTCGAGGAAGTATAATGACTTTCTTTAAATTTTTCACCTAATGGCACAGGGATGGTATAATGACTTTCCAATATTATCTGGAAGAGAAGACGACTTTAATCATGTGCTGTATAAACATCCTTAGATGAGCAAATAATCGGATCAGATAATAGAATATTTGATTATCCGTATATATAATTTGTCTAAATATTTTTCGGATTTGATAGTTGTATCAATGATAATTTTAGATTTTCGAAATAACAAGCAACAAATTACCAAATATAACAAGATTTATACCTATGAAAATTTTAAATTTTCGGATATAACAAACATCAATTTATTAAATATAACAAAATTTATGTCCATGAAATTTTGAATTTCAAGATATTTTAGATTTTCAGATAATTTTAATTTTATGCGATTTGAAAAAAATAAAAAATCAAAAATCTAATTTAAAAATAAAATAAAAATAAATATAAAAATTTTAAATAGAATAAATGAATAGGATCGGTCGGATGATATCTTTTTGCACACCCCTGTAATGGACGTCAAATATTCTTTAGTTATAGTATGACTGAGTTTGGTTCCAACAATGTCCTTATGTCCATGATATCATTAATGGACCTCCCTCATTCAAATCTAGACTCATTACATGTAACCAATGTTGGGCTAAAGTTACAGGTAAGCCTACATGAATTGCTGACCCAATATAAATATAACTAGGATAATTTAATAAAATATGATTTTATTATTATTTGCTTCTTAAAATTTAAATTTAGTTGTATTTTATCTCTAACTTTCCTTACTGCATCTAAAAATTCTATTGTTGTGTTCTCATACTACAACAAAAAAATTGTGAAGAGTAATTAGGAATGTTTGATGTTGCTTATATAGTGGTTGATTTCCTTACCATACATGAACTTGATTTAAGTTTTAACTGGTACTGCGTGCTACAATGAACTTTGTTATTTTTGGGGTATGTATTATATTCAGTCACATTGTACATGAACATCATTCAATAAGTCAATGCAATGTATATGTTTTATTCATGAAGAATAATATAGGTTTGTTGAATCGAAAAAAATCTCTTTAAATTGATAAATTATTAATTTATCGACTAATTAACATCTCTTTAAATTAATAAAATTGCGTAGTCTCGACATTATTAATTTATAGAAGTTTTATTGTATTACATAATGTGACACATCATTTATCAAATATAATCCTTTAAAACAAATCAATGGGCTTTTCAACATCGATAGTAAAAATAAAATAAAATATAAATGTGGTCTTAGTGAAAAAATAATATTTTTTAGATGACCCAAGTCTAAATAATTTATCTGTACGTTATATATTAGTAAAAGGTTAGAATTAATAAGCCAATATTATCTTTAATCACACTAGACAATTTAAAAAATATATCACTAAAATGTCAAGTGTGGTGATAATACATTAATCCAAAATTTAAAATTACATAAAAATATAAAATTGTAATTGTTAATGAAGTGTTTGACTCTAGGGATGGATATTTGACCCGAGTCTGACGAGTTTCGACCCAACCTTATAGAGTAGATTTTTTAAAAAAAACATGCGTTCGGTTCGGATTTGAATTTAGAGTAAAAAATACTAGACCCAAGATATTAATATAAATTTTCATATATTTTAGTGGTAATTATTATAATGACCCACTCTTTGTATATTTTTCAATTACATTTTTTTATTTTATTTAATAAAAAAGGAAAGGTAACGAGGATAATTACTATAAATAACCTTTTTATATTTTTTTCTATTATCTCTTTATTTTTAATAAAAAATAGAATAATTTTTTATTTATTTTGGGGTCGGGTGTGGGTTTTAATCCTAAAATTCGGTTTGGATTCAAATCGAATGAACCTTTATCACATGTCATGTCGAGTTGAATTTTTGGTCACCCAAACCTGATCCGATTCATCTCTATCCTCATTTGACTTTGGATTAAACTTGTGAGTTATTGGAAAAAGATTATTTTAATTCTGATTGATATTAGATCCCGAGTTTAATTCATACAGGATTAGGGTGTGTATTATTCGGTTTTAATCGAATTAACCGATTGAACCGAATTTTTTTGGTTAATTCGGTAGGTTAATTTTAGGTAAGTTCGGTTAACGGTTACTTTTTTTGGGAAATTCGGTTATCGGTTAATTCGGTTCGAAACCGGTTAATTAACAGAATTATCAAAATTAACCGAAATTACTATATATTAAATATTATATTTATTACATACATTTATTTTTTGTCATTAAACTTTTAAATATTATAAAATGATCATTAAATTTTTTGATATATTATAAAATGTTCATTAAACTTTTATCAAATTAGTATAAAATGAAAGTTCAATGACTAAAAAAGGTTATTTTACCATAATTTAGTAATCAATTGTGTAATTTACCCAAAATTTTATAACAAATTTCGGTTAATTCGAAAACCGACCGAATTAACCGAAATAATTTTGGTTCGGTTAGTTCCGTTAAAACTAATTCGGTTCGGTTAACGGTTAAAGTTTTAAAAATTTCGATTAATTCGATTATGGCTAATTCGGTTCGGCCATCGACCGAATTAACCGAATGCACACCCCTAAACATGACTACATATGTCGTCTGCACTAGCCCTATTGGGCTCATCGTATTGGCTTGGGTGGCAAGCAAGAAGCAACATTAACCCCATATATAATAAATCCTAATTATCCAATGTTGGGCAATTTGATTCATATATGTATTTTGGACTCTTAAGTAATTTTAATTTATAAAATTAAATCAATTGTCTAATTAAATAATTTACATAAGTCCAATTCTGTTTTCGTTAGAGTCGCGAAGACTTGACCATAATAAAATACATGTGTATTGTCATTTTATTTTAGGTTTAAGTAAGAAGCCCTTGAATTATTTTGCACTCAATTAAGCTCTTAAACTAAGAAATTGAATCAATAAAGTTCTTAAACTAAAAAATTGAATCAATTAAGTCATTTGATCAATTTTGACCACTAAATCTTGACAATTGTTTTGGATATATTGGTGTAATGTGTCGTGTCACATTGTTTTTACTTGACATTTTTAGATCTTTTTATTTTAATTTTTTAAAAGTTCTAAAAATTATAAAAAACTTCTAAAATTTATAAAAAAATATTTTTTGAAAAATCTGTAAATGCAACGTGATATAATTGTATTGTATCATTTGCCAGTAATATCTAAAGAAAAAACTATCAAGATTTAATGTTCAAAGTTGGTCAAAGGGCTTAATTGATTCATTTTTTTAGTTCAAATGCTTAATTGATTCAGTTTCTTTTTTCAATGGCTTAAATAGGTGCAAAAAAATCAAGGGCTTAATTAATTTTTTCTTTCAAAATTTTAAGAACTTCTTACACTCTTAAGTCTTTATTTTATTACATTTCATATAATTAGATAACATGATATCTTAATTTAGTTTCATTTTAAATCTATTATTTAATCTAAAATAAATATTTATCCAATTAAATAAATATATGAAATAACCAAATTGGTCTTAGATCAAGCTAATCATTAAACCAAAGGAACACATATTACTTCAAAGAGTAAATACGTTGAGCTCTTTCTCTTAATTCATTATAAAAAGGATTTTGATATATGTCGTCCTAAGAGCAGTCAATAAGAAATAACACCATATTTTAGCATAATTAATTACATTTTAAAAAAGTCGCTTTTCATTAATTTAGGATATTTAATGTAACTAAATCGTAAACTCCAAACCATAAAACCTTAAACCCTAAACCTTAAATCAATAAACCCTAATCCCTTTTAAGTTAATATTAATTACATTAAATACCTTAAATAAATAAAATAAAACTTTTTAAAAATATAATTAATTACATTATAGTATATTCTATTAGAAAAACAAAATAAGCATTAATAATGTTAGTTCTTATTGACAACCCTTAAAGCTACATATAGCAAAAACCTTATACAAACTACCAAATAAAACTGTCCAATGACCATGTCATATGTGTGCAACTTTCATGTGACAATAGTAATCCCTTCCGGGACTATTCAAAGATCCAGGGGACTAGTACAATTCACTAAAATGGACACTCAATTTAAAAATAAATAAATAAATGTTTGTTGACTTGTTGTTTGTTTGATAAACTAGATTTTGAACAAAAAATGAGTATGACAGGATTCAAAATCTATGAAGTACAATAAAATTTTATTTTTCTCATGTATTTTATTACTAGTTTTTTTTTGTTTAAATAGAGAGGTATTACATTCCTATATTGGGATTCGAATCCATATAAAATGGGATAATGTGAGCATTCTTAGCCACTAGGCCTATTAGTGGATCTCATTGTTATTAGTCTTTTGTTTTCCCTTTGTAAGCATTTAAATTAATTTATTTTTGGGCTAATTTATAAGAAAAGTTACACCATGTATAAGGTGCAAACCCAATGCACAAACTTATTCGCCTACTAATGGAGAACGCTTTTGTATGCAGTAAATGAGAGTACAAAAGTCATACATGTACTTACACAATGAATGTCGCAAATGAATTGTTCTACACGCAGATTCAAGATCATTCAATGTGGGTCCAATTTAATATATTGCAAGTCCAAACTAAAACATCTGTCACTATTTGGGAGTTTCTCTGACTCCAATAGCGAAGACAAATTATCTCTATGTGAAAACTTTAGACGCCATACTAGATATCTGTTGGAAAACTGTGTTATTTTTCACGCAAATTTAACTTCAAATTTGAGTTGAAATGTCAAGATCGAAATTACCGAACTTTACACGGTGAATAAACCATCAACTATTGACTATTGAAACAAAATAGAAAAATCCAATGTTGAACAAGTAAAATAAATAATGGAGAGAACACACTGAATTTACGAGGTTCAACGAAATATCGTTTACTCCTCGAACACCACCATCGAATGATAACTTCACTATTACCAAAATGATACAAACAAACGGAATTCCTTAAGAATTCCCAAATATTACAAATTAGGAGACAAGAGAAAATAATCAATTAGGAGATGGTCGGATGTTGGGATGATCTTAAAGTAAAATGGTTGCGCCTATTTATAGTTGAGCTATAGGGACCAACTTACAAATAACCTAACAATTCAATGGTCAAAAATCAATTTTCCCTTGTCAATTTTCAACCTCACTTTCGGTGCATTAATGCTCTGCATTTTTACTGTGCCAAGTCCCTGCCATATTGACTTTGGCTTTGAATTTGCAAGCCAAATTAACAAATCTCCACTCTGGCTTAAAATATCATCAAGCTTCTTAAAATCTTCTTCTCTCCAAACGTTATCTTGTGTAGTTCCTTCAAATGCGCTCATAAGCGCCATACACCCGAACGTGCTCAAACTCTGAGGATTTTAATCAAGTTCAAACAATGATTGAATTTGATTGTTATTACCTGTAACGACCCGATTTCAGGTTTGTGATATGGGTCTTGGATTGGTATTTGAGTATTTTAAGATTTAAAGTTTTAAATTAGGAAAATTAATTTGGAAACTCAATTAAATAGATTCTTGGATTAAATCGAATAAAGATTTTAAGTTTGAGTCTAAAAGTGAGAGCAAGGAGAAAGACATGTATCTAATTATTTTTGCGCCCATTATATTGGGAGATAAGGTGTTTGAATTTTAAATAGAGGATAAGAGAGGAGAAAAAGTAAAGGTGGATGAGGAGAGGGATAAGAGGAAAAAAAAGAAAAAGTTTGAGGGAGGAGTCTTGAAACACTGATCTATCGAGATCCGACCGTCAGTTGACGACACCTCTACCGCCATTGTGTTTATCTCGTCGAGATAAGTTCGACAGTACCAGTGGCGCCACACCGAAGTTGCCGTCAGAAGGGGTGTGAGAAAGAAAGTTTTGGGTTATTGAGTTAGGGTGGTTCGAGTGCTCAAAACGAAGAACGGATGTGACCATTGCATTCAACGATGTCAAGACAACCGATCTGGGCATTTGTCGTCACCATCCAGCCACCAAAAGCCGCCGCACGCGTCATCGTCCGGCCGATAGGGTCTGTTATAGCAGTTAGGCTCCAACTATTGGGTTTTGGCGGGCCGAGTTGGCCTGCTGAGCCAACCCAAGCTACATGCTGAGCCGATCTATGAAACCGACCCTTCGAGCCGAGCCAAGCCCCCATCCACTGTCGTTAACCGTTGACTTTTTTTGGGGGACCTTACCCGAGGATTTCTCGACGTTCTGAGTCTATTGGCGTAGTTCGTTTCACCAAATTCGAACTTGATAAGTTATTTTTATGCATTTTATCCCCTAAAGTAGTCTGGTGATGTGAAATTACTTATGTAGTCGTATTTGTTTTGTACGAGAGCTTTGTGGACTTGAGTATTGGGTTTAAAGAGTTGAGTGAAGGAGCTTGGATGGGGATTTATCGCTTTGACTTAAGGTTAGTACATTTCTAACTTCGAATTCTTCATGAGGATCATAAATATGATTGCTTTGTGTGTTAGTATCTATAAAATAAGTAGACGATGAATAAGCATGTTTGGAGACCGGTAGTATGAGACTTGACATATGCGTGATGCATGATGATGTTACGAATATGATGAGACTCATGGAGACTTTAGGGACCGTATAGGGTCGTTTGAGATGCTCATATAATTACTTGATGATTGCTTGATTAATTGATAATTTTGATGCCTTGTATGTTTGTTCCAATAGATTGACGTAATTTGGTAGAAATTATGTTTGAGGGATAAATACTTGATTAAATGGTTATGAAGCCGGTAATTAATATTAATTGATTGTATACGTTAATAAACAAACCTTAATGACTTTCATAAGCTTTAAAGATCGAAAACATTGTAAAATTATAATTCAAGGAATTAGTACAAACCCGTGAGTATGGTATCGATATGGACTTTAGCCGTACCGGTATGCGATTGGGGGTTGTATCGATACGGGCCAACCTGTATCGATACTTGTACAAATTAAGTATTTCCAATAAGCTATATAAGTATCGGTATGCGTGTGAGTACCGATACCCAGATGTATCGTACCGATACTCGTGTTCGAGTACCGATACCCACTGAACGAAATAATCTATAATACTAATAAAAAGAAGGAAATTGACATGAGATATTAATGAGATAATATGGATTAATAGAGATAATTAATGAGGATGATTAATGTACACTTCCATAATGTATTAACAAGTTGGTAAACTTAATTGGGTGACTTGATAATTGATAAAAAACATAAAGTTATGGTAATTGTGCTAGTGTTGTGTGTTGTATGGTAATCGTATCAATGTTGTGTGCTGTATGGACACTTTGTTGGTTGAGTCACCTTTGATTAATGGGATTCAAATACCCAGAGAGAGTGTTGCAACACCATGAGATGAGATTCTGAATGTACATTCTCGAAGTTGTGTGACACCGGGCCTCATCCGATGATACTTAACGAAAGATTTTGAGTATGGGTGTATGCTCCTGAGGCTATATGACATCGGGCTTCACCCAAAGAGTGTACGTTCCCGAGGCTATATGAAACTGAGCCTCACTCCTTATGTGTTTAGCTCGGATGATCTGGTGAGATCCCGGGTATGGTTGGGCCTTGTGTGCCATGTTTGATGTTTTGCATGATGTGAGCATGTATTTAGGCGACTAGTGGTAGCGCCACTTGTTTATTTATCTCTCCTTATTACTCGTACTAGTTTGCATGCTTATGTTTATAATTAGCATGAAGTCACTGAGCTTTGTAAGCTCAACGCTCATAATCGTTATTTCCGTGCATAGATTGATCGTCGAATTGTGGGTGGGATCAAGGAGTACTATCAGTACGGGGTTCCATCATGTGGTGATTTCCAAAGTACGGTACTTGTGTTTAGTGGGTTGTGTATTCATAGGACCTTACATGGTGGAGTCTATAATCCTTGTTTTTGAAATTGTATTAATCAAATCAAATGTTCAAATGTTTTAAATTAAATTAGAGCTCCTTTGTAAAGTTTGATTATTCATCTATATTTTCAATTGTTGGTTTTAAATGTTTTTGGGAATTACCTTGTTAGGCTAAACCCAATTTGAGAAATTTTATGGTAACAAGTTTGGGCTTAAGGCCTAAATGTGACATCCAGGTTTAAGGTGTTACATTACCACCTTGGTCAACATATCTACAGGATTTTCTATTGTCACAATCTTCTGAAGTAAAATCTTTCCTTCTTCAAAGATCTTTTTTACAAAGTGATACCTCATGTAGATGTGCTTGATTCTTGAATGGTAAACTTGATTTTTTCGCTAAGTGAAAAGCGCTGTAACTGTCACAATAGAGACTATGTGTGACTTTGAACAATTTTCCTTAACAATTTCTGATACTACCATGTAATGTGCCTCTTTAGTAGACAAAATCACCATATACTGTAAAGTAGAACTCCAACTGACTAGGGCTTTTTGTAACACCCAAAAAGATAAGAAATAAAAAATGAGAAATTGTTGCCAATTGAGTTTGATCTCATAACTTATTTATGGTGGACCCATGCATTAGCCAATTGATTTAAGGCTATTTTTAAGTGTGTATTATCTTAACTCACTATTAAGCTATGTTATATAGTCTATATCGAAATTAAATAAAAGCCTAATTCACCACCTACCATAATTAATAATTAATGCCCCATTTTGAATATGAACAACAATCAAATTTGGAGAATTCCAAAGGGTTTTCCCAAACCCATCTTCTTCCTCTAACCTTTTCGTTCAAGCTTTGACGAGCTCTTTCTGGCTGTCTGTGACGTGCACCGCCCCCACAATCGTCTCTCTTGTCCCTTTGCTTGCAAAACTCAGCTGTTCGACTTTCGTTCTTGTCCGTCTCTTGCTCTAAAATGGTAAAAAATTGTTCATGTCCCCTTAAGTTCGATCTCCTTCACCTCTACTTCATGGAGGACACTGTCGCCACCATCTAAAGCGCCAATATCTTGCCCCTACCAAAACCCAAGAGCCACTCATTGTGAAATATTGTTGTCCCCCGTAAAGATTGCTTGGAAGCTTCAACGATGAGAGGCATTGTTTTTTGGTTTTGATTAGATCAATTTTTGATCATTTCCCACCATCTCAAGCAATGGTAAGCTTCTAAAAATAATCATATTTAATTTTGTCACCATTTTTGTTCTGTAGTGTTTTTTAGCCATTTTAGGCCATATGTGGCTAGCACGTGTTATCTGAGGTAATTTATGACCACCATGGTCGACACCTAGAAAATTGAGTTGGTCTAACTAGCAAAGAACTTGGTCTGCCCAACTTGAAACTGACCTAGTGAACCAAGCCAAGCTCAATGACCCAAAAAGGGTTAGGATGAGTTAATAGATTGGCCTATCTTAAGGCCTGTTAACCCAACCCATTAGCAAACCCATCTAATTCGTTAAACCAATATGTTTATCTGATCCAACCCAAAACGGATCTAACCCATTGGCCTACCTGACCGACCCGAATGCATCTAACCCAATCCAACCAAGTTTACCGTTGACCTTGTTAACTTTGACTATTAACCTTTTGGATTGAATTTGTACAAAATTTGAATTTTTTCTAAAAACTCTTATTTTGGGTTTTACGACATCCCAAGTCTGATTTTGAAGTCCGTTTTGTAAAATTCAAAACGAAAAACCTCCAAATCTGACCTTGAACCTAAGCATGCATGTGTAAAGTTCCCCTTGTTATCACTTGGGTTGAGCGGTCAGTTCCCCTTGTTGATGTAAAGCGTGCGGTCGGCAAGGTTGTTAAATCATATGGTCGACATGGTGTAGTTATTGATGATAGTCGGTCATTAAGGGAGATTCGTGTATTCAATGTGTAAAGTTAACGGTTGGTTAACTAAAGATTAGCGGTCGGCTAATCAAGGATAGTGGTCGACTATCCAGGGTCACTATAATTGCCAATATATGAGAATTCTAATATTAAATCTATTTTTAATGCCTTGGGATTTAAGCATGGTTTTGTATTTAATGCTTTGGAATTCAAGCATGGTTTTGTATAAAATGCTTTGGGGATTTAAGCATGTGGAGGATATGCATGTTTTGAATTGGAATCGTTGGAACTTGCTTAGGTCGTAAGAATAGTTTGAAAATAAGTGTTGGTTTTCAAGGGTTTTAATGCATCATTGTTTTAAGAGCATCCTCACTAAGAAAGTGTGCTTACACTCTCTTTTTCCTAATGATGCAGAGCATTAAGGATTGGGGCAGCAAAGGCAAAGTCGTAGTGATCCAAGAGACAAAGCAATTTTGAGTATGAACTCGATTTATGTTTTTGGTTAATAAGGCAATGTGTTCGCCATGAATTTTGGGATATGTAATTCTGTTTTCCCTAGTTTTGAGCATGTGAAGTGCTATGATTTTGGAGTGTGATTGATGTTGTTATACATATTGTGCATCATTACCTATGGTGGATGTTATGTGGTTGCCTAGGTGTGCATCTAGATGGTTTTGCTTGGGTGGCATGCTTTGATGAGCTTAACAAGTTGAATATGGTATTAAAGTGGTGTTGGTATGGTGTTTGTGCTTGTAAATGTTTATTTGAGCAACTTGGTATATTTGGTGGAGTGTTTTAGGGAGCATGCCTCTAGATTAATCCTTTTGGTGGCCTAAGCTTGTATGGTAGCTAAATCTTGGTGCAAGTGTTGATAAATGTATTGTTGGATGTTTATATACATGTATGCAAGTTGCTAGGACCTAAATGCATCTAGATTTGTGTGAAAAACCAGCTAAAATGACATTACAGGCCCAGACGTACCGATACGCTGGGGACCGTATCGGTACGGCTAGGCAAGAATAGACCAGGCGTTTCAGTATGGGCATAGGTGTACTAGTACGATTCATCGTTACTGGAAATTGCTTTTTGGATCAAAACCTGCGTACCGGAACACCATAAGGCGTATCGGTACGATTGCTATGTAATTTTAAACTGGTCGTTAATTTCAGTTAGGCGTACCGGTACGGTACATAGTGTACTGAAACGAGGGCTGTTGGTTTAGGGCACCGTATTGATATAGTTGGTAGCGTATCGATACGTGTGGCCGTTATTTCGTTTAATGTCATGGGTATGCAGTTCTATTTTCTTTCAATTTAGTCCTTGAATGTTGGTGATGCAATTGAATGAGTATGGATGATATTTTTGAGCTGATTTTTGTTATGTGAGCAATTAACCTGACTAATTGAGGATTGGTAACCTTAATTTCAATTTTTCCTATAACTTAAAGTATTTACGTTTTAGTTCTCATAATGATTGTGATGCGATTGGTCGCCTTTATGTGTTTTTTTCTTTGAAAATTCACCTGCTGCAAGTATGCACATGTAGGATTAATGCTTCACATCTAGACAAGATAAAAGGAAAAAATGGACTGACTTTTCATAACCTTCCTCTGGTTTTCTTCGGCAAACCTAATATAGCTCACTCGATTCGGTCGGGCGTCTAGGCCGGGTCAAGGGGGTTATAGTATAGGTTCAGCCCTGATCCAGCTGGTAATTCCTTATGGACCTAAGGTATACCCTTAGGTAGGTTCCGATGCTTTGGCTAAGGTAATTCCATATGGATCTTAGGCATCTCTTAGGTTGGCTCCTACACCTAACGGGCCTAGGGTAAGTCCTTATAAACCTAAAGTATCCCATTGGGTTGGCTCCTAATATTATTGGGTCTATGATAAGTCCTTATAGATACAGTTCCGGGGAATTAAATGTTGGTGTACGGTTGAAGGTAGTTCGGTGTTAAATAAAAACTTTGTTGCCTCTTTAAAATATGTTTCACTGAAATAATTTACAAATGTTTGAAACTACTTGTAAGCTTTATTTTGTACTTATTGGAACACACTGAGGTTCCTAGCTCACATCCCAAGCTTTCTCTTTCAGATACTTTTGGATATGCTTCCTTAGACTTGGTACTTAGAGAATCAAATAAAGAATACTACTATACTTTTAAGTATGATTGCTATCGGTTTTACTTATACTATGTTTTTATTAATAGATTTGGTATTCATTTATTTCAGGCTATGAATTTAATTTGTTAATGGAAATTTGGACATTGATATAATAACAAATATTTTAATTAAATATTTTAGATTTCTTATAAATGGGTTTTCTTTCGCCGCATATAGATTTATAACCGAAATTGGTATTGTGATTTATTACTACAGTTTAAGTCCAATGGTTTTGCGTATCAGATATTATTTTGATTACTATATGTATATTATGTTCTTACATTTAGACATAGTCTTCTTTTGTTATTAATATTTTTTAGATTTTGAAATGTTAATTTCATATCACCCATATATATATTATTTGGTTTAGATTATAATTATGTTTAATGTTACACGAGATGTTTGAATATAAGCTTACTAGATCTAGTCTTATCACATATACTAGGTCTAGGTGTTACACTTTTGCTAGAGTAAGTAGATACAAAGTAGTTGATCGACGCTTATCCAAATGACCATCATAGTCGAAATCAACATATCCAACCGCTAACTGACCAAGTGTTTCATTCTGCTCAAAAACTAAACCAATATCTACAATTTATTGGAGATACCATGTAATCCATTTCACAGCTTGCCCATGTCTTTTTCCAAGATCATGCATGTACCTGCTTTCAACTCGAACAACTTGTGAAATGTAAGGCTGCTTACACACCATTCTATACATCAAGCTCCCTAATATATTAGCATACAGAACTTTTACCATATATTCTCTCTCTTTACCAGTTTTAGTAGATAACTGAGAACTAAGATTCAAATGAGAAACAAGTGGGGTACTTACATGTTTTGTGTTTTTATTCATACCAAAACATCGTAATGCCTTTTTAGATATTGCTTCTGAGCCAAACAAATCTTGCATCTCCGTTTGTCTCTACTTATTTCTATGTCGAGAATCTTCTTGGCCTCATCTAGATATTTCATATCGAACTCTAGATTCAACTGAGCCTTCAATTTGCCTATCTCTTATTGACCCTTTGAAGCGATCAACATATCATCAACATACAAGAAGAGATAAACAAAAAATCCATCTTGTAGCTTTCGAAAATAGACTCAGTGGTCGTATTTGCTTCTTGTGTACCTCTGCCTTCTCAAAAGCTAGTAAATCGATTGTACCACTGCCTCAAAGATTGCTTCAATCCATAAAGCGATTTGTTCAGCTTACAAACCCATTTGTCACCACCAACATCCTTGTATCATTCTGGCTGAGTCATATATATCTCATCTTCTAAATTACCATACAAGAAAGTTGTCTTTACATCGAGTTGAGATAGCTCCAAATTCAATTGTGCTACCAAGGCCAACAATATTTTAATGGATGAATACTTCACAACAGGGGAAAATACTTTATTGTAATTAGTTCCCTCTTCTGAGCTTAGCATTTAGCTACTAATATTGCCTTGTAGTGAATTTTTTTTGGGAGATCCATCTTTCTTTGTAAATACGCACTTGCATCCAATTGCCCTTTTACATTTCGGTGAGTACGCCTAATCATAGGGATTATTCTTCTAGAGACATTGTATTTCTTCATCCATTGCTTTTTTTCACTTGTCACTTTCTAAGCTTTATATTACTTTTTGAAAGTGACAGGAATATCATCAACAACAACACGAATAGCATAGGTACGGTATCTATAAATCGAACATGTCTATGAATTTCTCTCATTGGCCTTGTAACTATAAGTGTTTATGGTGTCTCCAATGGTTCTTGGGTTTTTAACCTCTTCATCTTTTGATTTCTCCATTGGAGTTGGAGAATCATTAGCTTCAATTAATATGGTAATCACTATCTGTTGAAGCTCCACCTATTCTAGAGTACACTCCACCTCTTGTGGAGTACTATTTGTCTGAATAGCTCCATTTGTTACCTTCTTCAACATGTCAGATTCATCAAAGGTAACATTTATGTTACAAACTATCTTTTGTGTGTTTAAGCACCAAAGACGAAATTCCTTTACACCATTGGTGATTCCCATAAAGATAACCTTCTTTATTCTAGGATCAGGCTTTGATTCATTCATATGATAATAAGAAGTGGATCCAAATACATGTAAGGAATCATAATTTATAGGGAGTTTTCAGACCATACCTTCAATGGTGGTTTTCCTCTTATAGCTAATGATGTTAGACGATTGATGAGATAGCCCAAAAATGGTTTGCCCAACCCAATGTTGGACAACATACATGAAACTTTCTCAAGTAATGTTTGCTTTATATGCTCTGCCACCCAATTCTGATGTGGTCTATGTCTAACCGTGAAGTATCAAACAATACCATGCTCTTGGAAAATGTCAAAGAGCATATCACTTTTATATTACCCTCTATTATCCCTACTAAGCCCATTTGATCTTCATGTAGTCTGGTTCTCGATCATATTTTTCCATTTTAGGAAAAAATTTAAGCACTTCATCTTTAAACTTCATTGTATACACCCAAACTCTTCAGAAAAGTCATCAACAAAAGTTACAAAAAGTAATTTCCTCCCAATGACGTTGTCTTGTAAAGACCCTAAAATCTGAGTGAACATAATCATAAATGCCTTTCGTATTGTGGATAGCAGTGCCAAAATTCACTCTTTTATGCTTCCCTAAAACACAATGCTCACAAAATTTTAACTTGCAACCCTTTGCACCTTTAAACAATCCTTACTTTTCCAAAACTAGCAAGGATTTCTCACCAGCGTGTTTCGATCACATATGCCACAATTGAGTTGAATCCAATTTGTCTCTACCGGAAGCTATTGCTACTGCTCCAATAATTGTACTACCTTTGTAGTAATACAAGTTATTTTTCTCGATGCCCTTCATTATTGCCACTGTGCCATATGTGACTTTTAAAACTCCATATCTCATAGTGACTATTAAGCCTTTAGATTCCAAGGCTCCCAGCAAGATGAAATTTTTCTTCAAATTGGTCATGTATTGGACATTAGTCAAAACTCTTGTTGATGCATCTCAATTCTTCAATCAGATTAAACATATCTCAATAGTTTACAGGCGTTTTTATTGTCTATATAAATAACTCCTCCATTTAGTTATACTAAATTGAAGAACCACTCCCGATTAGGGGACATATAATAGGTGCAATCCGAATCCAATATCCACTCATCTGAACAGGGTGATGATGATGAAGCAACTAGTGATATTTTAGGGTCACTAGTATCATGATTTGTAACATGTGCATCTTGAGCAGCTTTTCCTTTCTTCTTTAGCTTCGGGCAATCTTTCTTCCAATGACTTTTCTCATGATGAAATGCACATTCATCTTTCCCAAGTATGAACTTTGACTTTGATCTCCCTCTTTTCTTTGATTTTGGTTGTTTGGGCGACCTCTTACCACCATGGACTTCGCTGTATTGTACTTACTCTTTATCTTGGTTTTCTTTCTAAGCCCGTAACTATACAGAGCATCAGTTACTTCTTGAAGAGTCACTTCATCCTTTCCATGAAGTAACATTGTTTTAAGATTCTCAAATTCATCTGGAAGGGATGACAACAACATTAAAGTCAAATCTTCTTCTTTGAAAGTTTCATCCATGCCCAATAAGTATGTCACTAACTCATTAAAGGCATTGATGTGTTCATTCATACTAGAGCCTAGTTGATAATCAAATTTGAACAATCTTTTCTTCATGTGAAGAAAATTCTAAGAGCTTTTCTTCAAGAACTTTTCCTCCAATGATTTCTAAAGCTTGCTTGCAGAAGACTTATTATTGTAGCCATACTTCTTCTCCCTGAAAAGACAAGATCAAATCATACTACATGCCATACGGTTGATTGTTCTCCAATCTTTCTCCACCATAACTACAAGTTTTTCTTCCTCAATGGCAATGTCTAGACCTTGTTGAATTAAAGAGTCTAGCACATCGCCTTGCCACCTGAAATGACTGAATCCATCGAACAACTCCACCGCGAATCTTGCATTTGACATTTCATTCCTCATCGATACAGAAGAAGAGTTTGATGCACCATTTGACTCGTCTTTTGCCATGACAACGTACAAATTGCTTAAATACCAAGTCTTTCCAAGCCAAAACTTCCTAGACATGCTCTGTCACAATACCACACTTCTTTGCAGCAATTGAGCAACCAACATAACCTTCACCAATGCTCTTATATCAATTGTTTGGGAAACCGAGTTATTTCCCACACGAATACAGCTTCAAATCTGAGCTGAAATGTCAAGATCAAAACTAACGAAATTTGCACAACGGACAAACCCATCAACTATTGAATATTAAAACACAATGGAAAAACTCAATATTGAATAAACAAAATAAATATCGTCCACTCCTCGAAAATCACTACCTAATGATAACTTCATTATTACCAAAATGGTACAAACAAATGGAATTCCTTAAGAATTCCAAAACATTACAATTTAAGATAAAAAAAAAAGAAAATAACCAATTGGGATATGGTTGATATGATCTTGAAGTGAAATGATTTCCCCTATTTATAGTTGAGCTACTGGGACCAACTTACATATAACCTAAACATTCAATTGTCAAAAATCAATTTTCTCATTGCCAATTTTCAACCTCACTTTCGGTGCATTAATGCTTTGCATATTTACGGTGCCAACTCCATGTTAAATTGACTTCGACTTTGAATTTGCAGGCCAAATTAACATTATCATATGTGTTATTTGCTTCTCATAACCTTATGAACTACAAGTATGTTTAGATTATCAATTATAGAAACTTGTCTTTGACATACAAATCTCCTTTTGTTATATCACTTTCTCATAGTTTAACGTAGACAATAAAAAAACCATGTTTGCTTGAATCATTTGTTTTATGATGAGTCTAAAACGGGCGATGCACACCGCTGAACACCTCTAACGCAATATACCGCTGAACACCATTAACTTTTTGATGATTTTTAAATAATTATTAAAAATTTCAAAGGCTCGACATGCAATTAATAATATTTCAAAATAAAATTAGAAGAAATTATTCTATGAACCATTCTTACAATCTCATCCATGGTCCTACCCAATCAAATAAACCCACATCACAATTAAAATTTATAAATCATCTTCTTCCTCATACCTCATATATTATTCTAATCGTTAAAATAAAAAATACCTAAAAACTTAATCCACAAATCAAAAGAAACAAAAATAAAGTTATTATTAATAAAATTATTGTATTCCAATTTCAACCCAATTTTCAATGATATCATTGATGCATGGTAAATGTGATTACCGGGAACAATTGGTTTCTCCATTATTATTTGCAACCGGTTTTCATCAACCAATTCTATCAATTTCTGAAATAAAGAGTTGCCATTTCTATGTATCATCAACTCGAATATAAAATAAAAAACCTCATTAAATGTCAGATTCGAAATCCTTGGATGATAGTAATTTCCAGAGATGTTTTGATCCCACTTTATTTATTGGCATAGTAATAATCCCTTTACCGGAACCGAAAGAAGTCTTTCCGCCATAAGAGATAGCTTCAAAGTTTCCTTTAAAAAGTCCGCTACCAAACATAGAGCGAGATTTCATCGAAAATTTGGTTGAGATCAGAATGCAATACTTAATTAATAATAATTTTATTTTTATCTCTTTTAATTTGTAGGTTAAGTTTTTTTGGGTATTTTTTTTTATTTTAATGATTTCATTCATCAAATACTATACGAGGTATGAGGAAGAAGATGATGGTTTGTAAATGTTAATTTATAGAAAAAATATTATGCAAAAAATAAAGACGATGTGTGTTTATTTAATTGGGTACGACCATGGATGAGATTGTGAGAATGGTTCGTGAAATAATTTCTTATAATTTTATTTTGATATATGATAAATTGCATGTCGAGCCTTTGAATTTTTTAATAATTATTTAAAAATCATTAAAAATTAATGGTATTCAACAATATATTACGTTAATAGTGTTTAGTGGTGTGCATCGACAGTTTTAGAATTTTCAATGTAATTTTTTTTGGGGACAATATAGTATAAAGATTATGAAATAAATATATTTATTGTCGTAAATAACTAGTTTGAATGTTTTAAATAATTTTCATCAAATATGACTAAATTATGCAACTAAGGGCACAATATCCTAACATAATGCTGATATGATAATCCCTAACAAATCTCCCGATAAAGTCAAAGATAAATATTAAAGGAAATAGTTAACTTCTATAGTAAGGAAAGATATATCTTCACACTTTTAAGGAATCTAATTACTTAGATATTCTAGCTTCCTCTCTAAATTTGCTTCACAAATTCATCCAAGACAATAAAATATACTATATTAATTGTAAAAAATAGCCAACACACAACACTACTACAGTGCAATCGAAAGCAACATACATAATTAGGAGTGGCAACTCATTGATCATATTTATAAGATTGCACTAATTAATTTGAATTATAATCATAAAATGTATCGACAAAGGTATAAATGAACCAAGTTTTTTGTTAAAAAAAATTAAGCTTGAACGAACAAGATTCTATTTTTGTTTGTTTATTTATTTTTTAAGGCGTTCGTATTCGTTTGTTTACTGTTCGCGAACATGTTTTGTTATATTTTGACTCCATTCTAATTGGTAATTAAGTTGAGTTTTATTGTAATTCTAGTGGTTGAAGATTACTTGGTAATTAGGATTTACTTTAATGAGTAAATATCTATTTTAGGTAGGAGATCTTATTGAATAAGGTTTCTTGGTGACCAAGTATTTTGGTCTATAAATATAGACTAGGTTTAACCTTTTGAATTATGAGAGAATGAGAGATAAAGAGAATTATTCTCAGGAGAGATGTAACCACTTTTAGGTTCTCTGTTGGGCTCGAATTCCTTCAACCGTTGTGCTTGCCAAGTAGTGGAGAAGTCGATTTTTGGGTGTTGGTGGTGGAAGCAAAAAGATGAGAAAATATGCACAAGGATTTAGAGTGGTTCGGCTTTCTAACCAAAGACTACATCCACTACCTTAGCTTCCCCACTAAAGATTTCCAAATTCACTCTTGAAGTCTTCCCCTTTCCTAGGCTTAGGAGGCAACCCTCTACACACTCAAAGCTTCTACCCCAAAGCTTGAGTAAACCCTCATTACAAGAGAAAATAAAAACAAAGCAAACAAGAAATCCCTCACAAAGTAGATGTTTGCACAATTAAGCACTCACCCAAATCCTAAAACACTTGAGCATATGATGACATTTAAGGCTCACAAGTGTTGTCTATACAAAGAATATGAATTAAAAGCCCTAAGACAATTTTGGCATCATAATGTTGTTGACAATTGAAGCATTAGCTGTTGTTGAAGCTTGAAGGGTCCTTAAATACTCCCAATTGAGTTTCCAGCCGTTGAAGACCGTTGGGATTGAATTGGAGCCGTTGAAGGCTTTATTTCCCGCAATAAATGCAGTTCTGGTGCTGCCCGTATCGGTACGCGCGTACCCGTATCGGTACAGCTACTAGTCGTTATGCTCAGAATTGCTAACCGTATCGAAACTCTATGAGCCGTATCAGTACGCCATATCGATACACCTTGGTCTGTTTGGAAAATCGTATCGGTACGCATTGGTCTATTTCGGTACACCCTGCAATTCAAATAACCATTGGGAAATAGCCGTTGGGGAGGTTGAAAATGGGATCGGTAAGCGTGCTTGCGTATCGGTATGACCCTACCTGTATCGGTACGCCTAGGGGCGTAACGATATGGTGTTTGGTTACTGGAAAAATACTGTAGCTGAAACCCTTGGACCGTATCGATACGGGGTATACCGTATCGGTACGCCTGTGTTGAAAACATTAGTTTAGCTACTTTAAAACATTTAAAACATTTCCAAAACCTCTCAGAAACTATTCAAACTTATTTTCAAGTTGTTTGGACTTAAAATCAATTTTGCAATACTTTCAATTTAGTCCAAAAACATTTTTCAATTATTATATTAAAACAAATATCCTAACAATCTCCCCCTTTTTGATATAATAAAACCAACTTGAAAAATTGTTTTTGAGATTCTCCCTCTTAGTAAAAGTAAAATTTGAATAAGAGATTAATTGTTTAAAATCTTATAAGCTCCCCCTTACTCATTTGAAAAATCAAAATTTCAAAACATTCTCCCCCTTTTTGTTATATCAAAAATGATTCAAACCAAAGTTTGAAAACTTGTAAGTCCAATAACATTGAGAGTTTCAAATAAAATTTGACAAAAATAAGTTTTGTTTAAAATTGGTTCCCCTTACTCAAGCATCAAACAAATGTTTAGTCCAACATATATGATTAACTAGTTGAATTAAAATAAATAAATCACATTAAAATAAACTAAGATTCAACTAATTTTACCACACTTGAAACAAATGGAGGATGTGAAGCCTTCATTCTTCAAGTGTTCATCCTTTGTGTGTATAGAGCTCCCCCTTATTTTCATCACTTGTTGATCAAGGCTCCATCACACCTACAAAAGACAATCATTTGATTTTTGGTATCCAAATTGCTTTGGATCCATAGACATTAGTAGCACATAATTTAGTCCCCTCAGGAATCCATTTTTCAATTTCATCATTTTTAGTTAAAGTACTTAGTCCTTTTGGGACCCAAATACTTCTAAAAACTCTTCCATTAAAAAATATAGGGGCACTAGATTGTCTTTGATAAAAATTTGATTTTCCTAAATTGTTTTTCTTTTCAAGCTCTTTGGTAATCAAATCTTTTTCTTTCTTAAGATCATCTACTTCAATTTCATGATCTTTTTCTTTCTTTTGAAGCAAATTTGTAACTCTAAAACCTTAAGTTCAAAATCCTTTAATTTTACTTCAAATTCCAAATTGGTTTTCACAAGCAAATTATTTTCATTTTTCAATTTAGAAATTAACTTTTTGTTTTTAGAAAATGAGGCTTTGAATTCAAAAACTAATTTGTCATAAGCATCTTGCTACTCATCAAAAGTATAAGAATTAGAAATAGATGAGTTAGAAGTTACCTCATCCTCTTGGAGGGCCATCATACATAGGTGGGCTATCTCATCTTTATCGGTGGAGTCTTCATCACTCTATGTAGCCACATATGCTTTCTTTGATTATGATCCCTTCGTGTTGAAGCGAGGGCAGTTGGATTTGGTGTGCCTCGTCTTCTTGCATTTTGAGCACTTGGGGGAATCCACCATTTTCTTCTTCGATTCATGCTTGGATTCTTCTTTGTTGCTCTTCATGAATCAGGCCAATTCCTTGAAGAGATAGGCCATCTCTTCATCTTCACTTTCCTCCTTACTTGATTCTTCTTGGTGGCTTGTGGAGGATTGTAGAGCAATGATGTTGACATCGATTCCATGCTCTTGGATTATCTTCTACTACCCCCTCTTCAAGGGTAGAGACATCATCCCATGAGTGAGAAGAGACCCTACGAGCTCTTCAATCTTGAGCTTCTTTAAGTCTTTGACTTTATTAATGGCCGTCTTCTTACTCTCCCATGATTCGGAAAATGAATAAATCAACTTCCGAACAAGCTTTTCTTCTGGAATCTCTTTTCCAAGACTTTTGAGTTGATTGACGATTGTAGAGAATCGGTCGAACATGCTCTTGATGTCTTCATATGGGTCTATCTTGAAGTTTTCATATTTGAGGTTAAGTAGGCCGATCTTTGTTTCCTTCACCTCATTTGTCCCTTCATGGATGGCTTCAAGTTTATCCCATAACTCCTTGGCACTCTCACAAGAAGATACTTTAGCATATTCTTCCGGGCCTAATGCACAAAGTAGAATGTGCAAAGCCTTGTAATTGAGCTCCATCTTCTTGTGATCTTTCGCGCTCCATTTCGCTTTGCTTCGTGTTGGCATGAATAGTCCATCTTAAACTATATCCCAAAGATGGTAGTCTTTGCTTTTCATGAAAAATATCATTCTATGCCTCCAACAAGCATAGTTGTCACCATTGAAGAAGGACGGTTTGTCAATGGATAGCGCCATGGTAACCGGTTGATTGTTTGTTGTATCAAGCTTTTCGGATCACCTCAATAGGATGTTAATCCCTCTCGATTGAGCCTCGCTCTAATACCAATTGTTGGGCTCGAATTCCTTCAACCGTTGTGCTTTCCAAGTAGTGGAGAAGTCAATTTTTGGGTGTTGGTGGTGGAAGCAAAAAGATGAGAAAATATGCACAAGGATTTAGAGTGGTTCAACTTTCTAACCAAAGCCTACATCCACTACCTTAGCTTCCCCACTAAGGATTTCCAAATTCACTCTTGAATTTCTTCCCCTTTTCTAGGCTTAGGAGGTAACCCTTTACACACTCAAAGCTTCTACTCCAAAGCTTGAGTAAACCCTCTTTACAAGAGAAAAAAAAAACAAAGCAAACAAGAAATCCCTCACAAGGTAGATGTTTGCACTATTAATCACTCACCCAAATCTTAAAACACTTGAGCATATAATGACATTTAAGGCTCACAAGTGTTGTCTATACAAAGAATATGAATTAAAAGCCCTAAGACAATTTTGGCATCATAATGTTGTTGACAATTGAAGCATTAGTTGTTGCTGACGCTTGAAGGGTCCTTAAATACTCCCAATTGAGTTTTTAGCCGTTGGAGACCGTTGGGATTGAATTGGAGCCGTTGGAGGCTTTATTTCCCGCAATAAATGCAGTTCTGGTGCTGCCTGTATTAGTACGTGTGCGCCCGTATCGGTACAGCTACTAGCCATTACGCTCAGAATTGCTAACCGTATCGAAACACCTTGAGCCGTATCGGTACGCCATATCGATATGCCTTGGTCTGTTTGGCAAACCGTATCGGTACACATTGGTCCTTTTTGAGACACCTTTCAATTCAAATAACTGTGGGAAATAGCAGTTGGGGAGGTTGAAAATGGGATCAGTACGCGGACTTGCGTATCGATACGACCCTACCCGTATCGGTACGCCTAGGGGCATATCGGTACAGTTTTTGGTTACTAGAAAAATACCGTAGCTGAAACCCTTAGACCGTATCGATACGGGGTATACCGTATCGGTACGTCTGTGTTGAAAACGTTAGTTTAGCTACTTTAAAACATTTCCAAAACCTCTCAAAAACTATTCGAACTTATTTTCAAGTTGTTTGGACTTAAAATCAATTTTGCAATACTTTTAATTTAGTCAAAAAACATTTTTCAATTATTATATCAAAACAAGTATCCTAACATTCTCTACAACTATTGTAACTACGTTGTAGAGATGGGTATTATAGGGATGTTGGGAAGAGTGTTTTGTTTCACCGATTCATGGGATTTGTACATCGGGTTTTCGGATCACATGAGTTACCATGTATTTGTACTCTTCGTGTTCTCTACATTGATAGTGGATTGTTCATTTCTCTCGTCTGTGGAGGTAGGCTATGCTGAACCACATTAAATCTTGTCTCATGTGCATGTCTTGGTCTATGTTGTTATCGCTTTGGTTATTTTGCCGTATACCAAATTCCCAACATGTTTATTTATATGCTCACGAACGTATTCGTTTATATGTTCGCAAACATGTTTGTTTATATGTTCGCAAAAATGGTGAAATTACACTAGTTTTTAAGCTCCTTAGGCTTGACAGTTTGAACTTTAAAGTTCACCTTGTGTTCAATTTAGTCACTACCTTCACCAATATTCAAATGTAACAAAATAAAAGGAAAAGGGTAACCAGGTAAATGAGTCGATAAACGAGCTCGTTCGTGAACATGTTTGTTTATATGCTCACGAACATATTTGTTTATATGCTCGCAAACATATTTGTTTATATATTCACGAACATGTTCGTTTATATGTTCGCCAAAATGGTGAAATTACACCACTAGTTCTTAAGCTCCTTAGGCTTCACAGTTTGAACTCCAAAGTTCACCTTGTGTTCAATTTAGTCACTACCTTCATCAATATTTAAATGTAAAAAAAATAAAAGGAAAAGGGTAACAAGGTAAATGAGCTTATAAACGAGTTGATAAACGAGCTTGTTCATGAACATAAACGAAGCGAACACACTTATGTTCATGTCTGTTTGTTTATTAAACGAGCATAAAAAAATTTGTTCATACTCACTTATTTTGCTTAATAAACGAATGTTATACAAATGATTCACGAACAGTTCGTTGAACGTTTTATTTATTTACACCCTAGATATCAATTATAATTATAATTATAATCGTAAATTCAAAGGTTTAACATGATAAAGATTATATAATATCAAATTTTGTATAAACATAACTATAGCACTGGAAAATGCATGAATATTGAAACTTGTCGTTATTACTGTTGGAAAAAATATGAGGAAATGGTAACTTTGAGTCATATTACGAAAGGGTAAACGTGGAGATTCGAATAATGATTCTATTAGGTCTTATTATACTCCATAAGACCTTTACAACGGTATCTCAAATGCTCAAATTGGTTGAGTGATGAATGAGAAATTGATGCTCAAAGTATGATAGTTGTGAATTGAGTTAGGAAGTAAAAAATCCCTTTATCCCACATTGGTGGGATAAATAGCATGAGAAGTGTTTATATACACTTACCCTCTTGGTGGTCATTGAATGACTTGAATGGAAATTGTGTCTCACGCGCAGGAGCAGGGGTGCAGATCGAAGCTCTTTGAACCCATTCGGTTAGGGCGCACCCGCACGATGTGTGCAACGCGAATGTCTGGTCGGTCGGGCCCTTCTAGTATACAATCTCAAAAAACCATCTTCTTCAAAACTCTTTGGTATTTTTCGGTGATAGTCAAAGGCAAAGTTTTGTTCGTGATCTCTACAATCGTGCTACTGTTGAAGATCATCAGTTGTTGTATCCTGAGAGACTAACGACCAAAACAAATCAAGCTCCAAGGAGCGGTCGAAATCTATCTTAAAAAAACTACGTTCGTGTAGGCCTTAACATGTTTCCTTTCGGTTTGGTTTATTCGAAAATTATTTAGTTCCACGAATCTGTATTTTTGTTTATTTTAATAATATTTATAATTTGTTTTAGATTAGCACTTTTGCAACAATCTTAAGACAGATCTACAATCCAAGGCGATTAAAACAGGTTTGCTAAACATATTCTTCGAAACTAAGAGACCAAATAATTTTTTAGGAAATTTCCCTATCATTTAAACGAGTTTGCTCAAATCTCAAAAAGGGGACGAATCTGTTTTACATAAATTGTCGTTACAAGTAACTAAGGTTACAAATTTTATGAAATATCAAAATCAAAATAAACAAAATGGTATGTATTATGAGAATACATGCTTGATTTAATACTTTCGCTTATGTAAATACATGTTTGCAAGTATTGTTATGGTAAAACCTTAATCATGGAAATAAAATGTTTAAAGCTAGGTTGTCTACTGGTGGCAACTAACGAGCTAATATGGCATTTATTCATTATGTGATTAAATTTCTTATTTACTATGAAATATGGTAATGCTAAAACCATATATGTATATTTAAGGTAATCATGGATTCTTTAAATAACTTTGTCTACTGCTTATTTGCTAAGAAAGAAATAATACACATGTGCATGGATTTGGTAAATTAATACCTTAATTCATTGTATTGTTATGGCATATATTTAAGGTAATTGTTTATTCCTTAAATAAGTTTTGGCCTTTAATATGGTATCTTTGTGGCAATACCATATATGTGTATATTTTATTAAAGTAATATTTCTTAATGATTTTGACCTTTAATGGTTTATATAAATACATGTGTGCATGTATTATGCTAATCTTAATACCTTAATTCGTGGTATTAGTTTGGTAATAATAATATGATATTATTATGTTTAAGGCAATTTAATTTATTCCGTAAATAATATTGGCCTTAATATTGAAGTTTAAATATGGCATGAAAAAAGGAATATCTTTTTCTTGTGAAATAAGAATTATATAGATAATTATTATTTGTGTTTGGAAATGTCGCAACCCTTTTTCAAAGGTCTCGACGTTTTTTTAAAAGACAAAACAATGAAGTCGCCACCAATCTTTAATGAAGGTGTGATTGAATCACCTAAAACAGGCTATTTTAATAAAATCATTTTATTTTATTAAAATAACATTTTTGGTCTGCAAAAACACAGAAACGGGTTCGGGAGTCGGTTACGCGTAGGGAAGGGTTAGCACCCCCACGTCGCCCAAAAAATGGTACCTTGTCGGTTACAAAAGGTTTTAAAGTTGGATTTTGCGAATCGATGTAAAGCTTAAATTATTGTCCGTTCATAAGTTTAATTTTACTTTAACGACCTTACTATTTGAAAATGAACTCCAATCATCGCCAACACCTCTGGCGCTAACCCGTCATTTCCGTTTAGTAAGACACCGCATTACTTTAATTTTACTTTTTTAACAAAAAAAGAAACTTGATTTGTTGAAAATTTTTATTTATTCTAAGTTAAAACTTATTAATCCTAAAAAACGTCTAAGTGTTTTTCCTATTTAAGGGTTTGAAATTTATTAAGCGTGTTTTATTCTTTGTGAAGAAAGTTTTATTTCAAAGAAGTCTCTATCTAAGGTTTGAAGAACCTATTCCTAAGGTCAACTCAATACTAAAGCTAATGAAGACAAAACAAGAAAAGAAGCACGATTTAAAACTCGAACTTTTTAATGGGCTTGGTTCAATTTTATTTTATTTTGAAAAGATTTGTATTATTTTAAAAAAAAATCATTTTTTTATTTTTGAGTTTATTTAAAGAGAGGTTTTTGTTTGTTTTTATTCTTTTTATATTCGAGGAGTTTTTTTTTGATAAATTGAAAATGTTTTATTTTTTATTTTAAAGCTTTTTATTTAAATATTTTTTTGACTTTTTGCGTTTTCAAGCTTTTATTCAAAATGTTATTTACTTTTTTTTTATTTTAAAGCTTTTTATTCTTTTTTTGTTTTGAATATTTTTGCTATTTTTAAGCTTTTTGATAATTTTAGAATAGAATTTTATTTTAGAAAGTGTGTTTATTATCTTGTTTTTCTAAGAAAAATGTTAGTTTATTATTTTTCCTTAATAATAATTTGAAAAGTTCTTTTTTTGTTTAAAGCTTTTTTATTTAAATATTTTTCCTTTCTAAGCCTTTTTGATAATTTTGAAAAAGTTTTTTTTATTCTTTTTATGTTTTAAAGTTTTTATTTGAAATGATTTTTTTATTCTTTTTATGTTTTAAAGTTTTTTTATTTTTAAATTTTAAACCTTTTTTTTAGAAAAATAAAAATCCTTTATATTTTTTTATTAAAAAACCTTTTTTACATTTTAAGAGAATTTTATTTGCAAGTTTTGGAAACCCTTTTTTTTTTGCAAAATGATTCTAATCAAACAGTTGTGTGTTTTTTTTTATGAAAACCCCTTTTTAAAAAGAAATTTAAAGACACTTTTTAAAAAAAATGTTTTATTATTATTTTTTTGTTTATTAAAAAGAATTATTTCAACAAACATCATTTTTTAGAAATCAAATGAATCAAACATCATACTTAAAAAGAAAACAGCATGTTCTTGGTGTTCCTTTTTATCATTATTTTTTTGAAATATACATCACAATAAAAAGATCAATTCGAACAAGCCCTGATTAATGTAAACTTATACGAACAAAGTATGTAGAAAGTAAGAACATTAAAATGAACAAATAAAAAAAGATGAATTAAGATTATAAAAGAAAAGGGAAGAAATTATACCGATGAGGCAACGAATTGCTAGCTTATGCTTCTTGTGAAAATTCGAACCAATGCTGCACAAAACTCAAAAAAATTCCAGCAACTTCCCAATAATTTTCAGAGTATTTTCCTTGGTATTTTTGAACCAACTTTTTAGTGTTTTTTTGGATGCTTGTGTGTTGAACAATGGGGTATGGAGGGATTTATATAGGTTTCAAGAACCTTGAAAACAAGGAAATTGGGGACAAAAATCCCTCAATTTCGGTGCAATTATATAATATAATCAAATCAAAATGTTGACTTTTCCTTTATGTTCTAATCAATCTAATTTTGGGTTTATTTTGCCCAATTTCAGATGATTTTTTCCTTAAATTCGAGCTAGGGTTTGAACCCTTTTTTCCTTGTTTTCCAGGTGAAAGGCGGCGGCGATGGGCGGCGATGGGGACGTTGGAACGGCCAGGGTGCGGCAGACCGCTTGGCACCCCCAGCGACGGCCGTCGTGGCCCAGGCGCGGCGGGGGGAAAGTAGCAGCCACCACTGCTATGAACAAGGGAGAGGTTGGGAGAGGAAACCCCGCGCGTGGCGACGCAAGTGGTCCACTCTCCCCCCTTTATTTTTTTTGGTTTAATCTGATCCAATCTGGTCCTTTGATCCTTAATGCCCTAGATCCAATGGTTCCCGTTTAAACCTGAAAACAAAAGATTAAATGGGTTAGTTTGGGCCCTTTTATTTAATTTAAAAATGGGTTATTATTATTATTATTATTATTATTATTATTATTTTCATGGAATGGGCTATACAAATTAAAAATGGACCCTTTAAATTCATGGTGGATTTAAAAAGTGGGTTTAAATAAAACTCTTTATTTATTATGGGATAGGTCCTTATTTATTTTGAAATGTGAGTTTTTATTTTTTTTGTTTCTTTTTATTTCTTTTTTTACTTTTTAAAACCATTATTAATATAAAAAGTGAGGGTGAAAAATTAGTGACAACAACTGCCTTTTCTTTGCTTATTCTAGTAAAACAGGGATAGAGCAAAGAACAAAAAGCACTAATTTTCACCAATTGCAAACGAGGTTCCATTTTCCTTACGCCTGAATGTATAAACGGGCTCTATTCTCCAAGTGCTTGAATAGATGAGCAGGGTTCCATTCTCCTTACGCCTGAACAGATAGACGGGTTATATTTCTCCATATGCCCGAATAGATGAGCAAGGTTCCATTCTCCTTACGCTTGAACAGATAGACGGGTTCTATTCTCCAAGTGCTCAAATAGATAAGCATGGTTCCATTCTCCTTACGCCCGAACTGATAGACGAGTTCTATTCTCCAAGTGCTCGAATAGATGGACAGGGTTCCATTCTCCTTACGCCTGAACGGATAGACGGGTTCTATTCTCCAAGTGCTCGAACAGATGAGCAGGGGTTCATTCTCCTTACGCCCGAACGGATAGAGAGGTTCTATTCTCCACGTGCTCGAATAGATGAGCATGGTTCCATTCTCCCTACGCCTGAACGGATAGGCGGGTTATATTCTCCAAGTGCTTGAATAGATGAGAAGGGTTCCATTCTCCCTACGCCTGAAAGGATAGGCAGGTTCTTTTGCTGAAAAATTTCTGTATACCTACAATATAATTATGTTGCGCATGCCCCTGAGGACGTCTAAAACATGAATGCATGCTAAGTTTTAATCTTTTTCTTAGCTTGTTTTAATCTAGACAAACGGCCACCTTTACTGTTCTTGCCATTCACATTCTTAGTATCTATTTGCTTCATCAAACGATCATCTTCTGCTTCACCAATCTTTGAATGGTAGATTTCTTCTTCACTATTCATGTTCTTTGTATCTTTTGCTTATTGAAAAACATACTCTTTCGCACATCCAACTATCATTGTAGATGATACACTAGTATTGTGTGAGTAAGTTTCAAGCAATACTTTGTATGACAAGGCCCTTTTTAAGGATCTTCATGAATTCCTGTAAAACATCCTCGAATGGTATAGTATTTTAACCTTTTTCTTTCCAGGCTTATTACCAAAGCTGTTGGGTATCAATTGCCCCTGATCATAACATGCCCCATATTCGAGGTTTAACAAGGGACCATGTCATAGTCCATATGTTCTTAAATCATTTCTAGAGTAATACACGAAAATCTCTTGCATAGTTTAATGATGTCTAAACCACAAAAATCTTTTACATATTTTAATAATGTCTAAACCAAAATAACCCTTAACCAAATAAAAGACATTCATATAGATAGGGGCATTCAAAGAAGATAGGCTTAAAATAATAATTTCATTAATGTTGTGGCAAACATGAAAGAAAAGTAAAAAAGAATGGTCAAAAAACAAGTATCCAGATATCAAAGGTCTGAACTTTCCTCGAAACAACCACGAGTGATACCCTTGTCGAGAAAATTTCGTCCACTACAACAATGAATAAAGATATGAAATTCCTTTCGAATAGCCAAGCCTCTAAAAAGATTATTCATTGTCTATAATAATTCGAGCCGCTATTTGCGGGTTTTCATCTTGAACCCTCATTATTTTTTTCTTTTTTCTTTTTTTTATTTCGAGCGCCTTTACGGGTTTTTGCTCTTTTTTTCATCATTTCATGCGTAATATTTCTTGACCGAATCAGAATTCACTGGATTATTGAGCTTGTCTCTACTCATTTCAGCCAGAATTAGCGCCCCTCCGTCGAAAGCTTTTGATACCACATATGACCCATCCCAATTTAGTGCCCATTTTCCTTGCGAATCCTTTTGGATTGGCGACATCTTCTTTAGCACGATATCGCCTTCCCTGAACTTCCTCGGGTGGACCTTCTTGTCATATGCTCGTATCATTCTTCTTTGATACATCTTGTTGTGGCAAATTGCTTTCAACCTCTTTTCATCAATGAGGTTTAACTGGTCATATCTTGTTTGAACCCATTCGGACTCTTCTAGTTTTGCCTCTATCAAAATACAGAGTGAAGGGATTTCAACTTCAATTGGCAGCACAACCTCTATTCCATATACTAATGAAAACAGTGTTACCCCAGTGGAGGTTCGTACAGCCGTTCTATAAGCATACAACGCGAATGGAAACTTCTCATGCCAATCAGTGTAAGTGTCAGTCATTTTTGCGACTATCTTCTTAATGTTCTTATTTGTAGCTTTGACAACACCATTCATCTTTGGGTGATATGTTACCGAATTATGGTGTTTGATCTAAAACTGTTCACAAACCCCATCTATCATCATGTTATTTAAATTGGATGTATTGTTGGTGATGATTCTCTCTTGTAAGCCGTAGCGAAAATGTTCTCTTTTTTCAAAAATTTGCAAACAAACGACCTGGTGACATTTGCGTATGAGGCTGCTTCTACCCATTTTGTGAATTAGTCCATAGCTACTAAGATGAACCTGTGGTCGTTCGAGGCTTTAGGGTAAATCTGGCCAATTACATCCATGCCCCATATTGAGAAGGGCCATGGGGCAGTTATGAAATGAAGTGGTAAAGGAGGTGCATGAATCTTGTCAGCATATACCTAGCACTTGTGACATCTACGGGCATAATTGATGCAATCTGTTTCCATAGTGGACCAATAATATCCACAACGCATAATTCTCCTATCCATAGTAAAGCCACTAGGGTGAGTCCCACAAACCCCTTCATGCACTTCTTCCAAGATCGTTTGAGCTTCTTCAGCGCCTACGCACCTTAATAGCACTTGATCTCGACTCTTGTTATATAGAACCTCGCCATCAAGGACATAGCCCGCGGCTAACTTTCGAATCGTTTTCTTATCATTGTCAATTGCCTGTAATGGATATCCTTGAGTTTTCATATACTGTAAAATGACATTGTACCATGGGAGACCATCAGCTTCTTCTTCCAAATTGCAACAATAGACAGGGGATTCTAACATTTGCACCTTGATTGGCATTATTTCAGTACCTTCACTAGCCTTGAACATGGCAGCCAGAGTAGCGATGGCATCGACCATCTGATTATCCTCTCTCGGAAGATGCTTGAAGATGATTTTGTCAAACTCCTTGATTAGTTCAAGAACTAATGAATGATATTTGATTAATTTTGCATCCTTAGTCTCCCACTCTCCGCGGATCTAGTAAATGACCAGTGCAGAATCTCCGAAAACTCTTAAAACTTTGATCTTTCTTTCAATGGCCACTTGCAGACCTAATAGACAAGCTTTATATTCAACCATGTTATTGGTGCATAAGAATTTTAACCGACAAGAGAAATGGTAGTAATTCCCCTCTGGTGAAACTAAAACTGCCCCAATGCCACGTCCCAATACATTTGCAGCTCCATCAAATTTCATCACCCAAGATTCCTCTGAGCTATCATCCTCGTCAATCGAAATGCATATTAGTTCTTCATCAAGAAAATTAAAGTTCATGGCCTCGTAATCTTCGGAAGCGCGGCTTGCCAAAAAGTCTGCTGTTGCACTACCTTTTATTGCTTTTTGGCTTACATATTGGATGTCAAATTCCGAAAGTAACATTTTCCAAGGAGCCATTTTTCCTGATAAGGCTGGTGCCTCTATCATGTATTTCAAGGGATCTAACTTCGATATCAACCATGTGGTGTGGTATAACATGTATTGCCTAAGCCTCTTGGCTGTCCATATCAAAGCGCAACACAGATTTTCAATTGGGGAATATCTAGTTTCACAATCTGTGAACTTCTTACTTAGATAATAAATTGCTCTTTCCTTCCTCACGGTTTCATCATGCTGCCCCAATACACATCCCATTGAGTTTTCGTGAACGGTTAAGTACAAGATCAGGGGCTTCCCCGGAACAGGTGGTACCAAAATAGGTGGATTCGTCAACTGCCTTTTGATCTCCTCTAAGGCCACTTGACATTCTTCATTCCATGTTCACGAATTATTTTTCTGAAGCAATCTAAATACATGGCTATATTTTTTCGTTAATTGGGAGATAAAACGGGTAATGTAATTTAACCTTCCAAGGAATCCTCGAACCTCTTTTTGTGTTCGAGGTGGAGGAAGTTCTTGGATGGCCTTAACTTTGTCTGGATCGACTTCAATCCTCTTATCACTCACAACAAATCCCAGTAACTTTCCCGATCGCACTCCAAAAGTGCATTTGGACGGATTGAGTCTCAACTAGAATTTTTTCAACCTTTTAAAAAGTTTTTACAAATTTTCAATATGTTCCTCTTCTGATCGGGATTTAGCTGTCATATCATCAACATATACCTCTATCTCTTTGTGCATCATGTCATGGAACAAAGTTACCATGGCACGTTGGTAGGTTGCCCATGCATTCTTTAAACCAAAAGGCATGATTTTCTAACAAAAGGTTCTCCACCATGTTACAAATGTTGTTTTATTCATATCTTATGTGCACATTTTGATTTGGTTGTACCCTGAGAATCCATCCATAAATGAGAAAAGAGAATGCACTGTTATATTATCCACCAGCGTGTCAATGTGCGCTTGCCCTATTAAGGTCTCGATAATTAACACACATTCGTACTTTTCCACCTTTTTTCGCAACTGGGACAATGTTAGGCACCCATTCAGAATACTTAACCACCTCGAGGAAACCAGCGTCATATTGCCTTTTCACTTCATCCCTGATTTTTAGAAGCATTTCAGGCTTCATCCTCCTTAGCTTGTGTTGCACAGGCTTGTATTCGGGCCTGATGGGAAGTCGATGCATAACAATATCAGTGTCTAAACCAGGCATGTCTTGATATGACCAGGCAAAAATGTCTTTATATTCTTGTAGGAGCTTGATCAACTTGCTTCAAGTCTTAATGGCGACAAAAGTGCTGATCTTCACCTCACGCATTTCTTCTTCAGACCTGAGATTCAAAACTTCTAATTCTTCCTCGTGAGGCATAATTTACTTCTCTTCGCTTTCTAACATCCTGAGCACCTCGTTAGGCAGTTTATTTTCTTCTTCACCTTTGTAGTCTTCAACCTCTTCTAAACACATGGGCAACTCGAAGTCGATTTCTAAATCAGATTCGGAGTTATTTGTACCGTTGATATCTGGAAACCTGAAAGAAATGGAATATATATGTATGCAACAGAAAGGAAAAGTCAAACAAAAGAATGATGATTTTTTTATTTTGATTTTTACTTTAATTTGCTTTGGGCTTTGTTTACGGTGTTTTAATTAAAAAAAGAAAGTCTGCCACATAAGATTTATTGGAAAAACATCTTTTATTGATATAGGAACCATAATGTTTTTTTGACATTGACCCTTAACAAGAGATCTCTAATGCCTTCGTTTCTAAGGCAAAAGAGTTAGTTTTGAACATTACTCTGTGGATGACCTAAAAGCTATAGGAATTTCTTCCACAATCCAGTTGTTCAGCTCCGAACAGGGGTGTATTATGGAAAGGTACTTGTTTCCCTCATCCTCCTCTGAAATGGCGTTAATGTTCAGCTCTTCAAAAGCTTTCTCGAGCTCTTTCTTTCCTTTTTCCTCTTTATCATTCATAGTTTTGGGATTTATGATGCCTTCTGACCTAAAATTGTGACTGATAGGTGGGAATGTCATTGACTCCCATTTAATTTCTTCTCCATTTTGCCTTGCTTTCTTTATTTCCTGCCTCTCTCTTATCATTGCCCTTCTTTGCATTAGGTTGGGCTTGTAGCCTAGGCCAAACCGGTCTCTCTTTTCAGGGATCATAACGGGGTATGGTCTCCCCTGAAGCTGCTTGTCGAGGCCTTTACCAGCCTTTGCCCCTTTTCCCAGAGTATGCTTAACTTGCATCTTTGCGTTATTTGACAATTCTGGCTCATGGACCTTGTTTCCTTCAGCGACAAAGGTAGCATTAACGAGCTCAAATATCCTGAAATGACACTCGAGTGCGCCTTCATCTATTTCTATAAAAGGGGTGCCAGTTGATACAGAGGCAATGGTATCTTCTTCAGCTCTGACTATCACTAGCTGGCCATAAACTATGAATTTCAACTTCTGCTGCAGAGTGGAGGGAACAGCCCTTGCAGTGTGGATCCAAGGGTGCCCCAATAGGCAGCTATAGGTGGGCTTGATGTCCATCACCACGAAATCTATTTCAAAAGTAGATGGGCCAATTTGTAGGGGTATCTCTATTTTCCCCAAAATATCCTTTTAGGTTCCATCGAATGCTCTCACAGTAGTTTGGTATGCAGTAATGTGAGAGCAATCAACCAATAGCTTTTTTAAGGTATCCAAAGGCAGTACATTTAATGCTGACCCATTATCAATAAGAACCCTGGCAGCATGTGCCCCTTGCATCTAGCAGAGATATAAAGGGCTTTGTAAGATCCCCTCCCAGTTGCCGAAATTTCTTCTTTATTGAATATGATGAAATTATTCACCGCAATATTACTGACCAACTTATCCATCTTGTTAGTCGTTATCTCTTTTGAAACAAAAGTCTGATTTAGGATCTTTAAAAGGGCGTCACAATGGCCCTCCGAACTCAGCAATAGAGATGGCATTGAAATTCTTGCCGAGAGTTTAAGAAGCTGCTCCACCACACTGTACTCACTATGTTTGAGTATCTTTAAAAATTCCTGAGCTTTCGATTCTTTCACTGGATCTAGGTGGGTCCTGGGTTTCTCCATAAAAAACTTTTTCTCTCCCAGGTTCTTTAGTTGTTATCTTCCTTTGGGTGGCATCCCTATCTTTAGCCTCTGGTGCTGAGTAAAATCTTCCACTTTTTGTAAAATTGCCTACCTGATTGATCGGTTCTTCTTCTTTTCCTCCTCCACCTGATGTATTTTCTGGGACCGTTACCGAGCAAGTGTAATTCTAATGTACTTGTTTACTGTCCTTGTATGGAAAAGGAGTAGGTGCCTTTATAACCAGCTTCAAAATTGTTCCCTTCTCAGGCTCAGTAATTCTAACCTTGGTCTTAATTACTAAGGGCTTCATTCTCGCATAGTTCATTCTCGTGGGGCTTTCATCTGAGGTACATACATTCAACGTACAACTCATTTCCTTCCATTCAAAGAACTCCAGTTCTTTGTTGTCCATCATGTCTTGGACCAAACTCCTGAATTCAAAACAGCTTTGAATTTCATGTCCTCCGTCTTGATGGTACTCGCAGAAAGACTTACCATCCTCCTTCAACTTCCATGTCTTGTTTCTTAGTAGTCCAGCCTTCACCATTTGGGCCCATAACCATGCCATGGGTGCCTTAACTTCCTCAACATATTCCTTAACCAACTTGCCTTCCTCCTCGTCCACTGTATTCACTTCAGTCTTTTGGTGGTTAGGCAGTGGGTTATCTTTTGCGTCTAAAGTATCGAAAGATAACATGCCTGATTTCTGTAGATCATCTACTACCCTTTTGAAGGCAGTGCAGTTCTCAATAGTATGCCCCTATTCCCAGCGTGGTATTTGCATTAAGCCTTCTCATCATACCATGGCGGGTATGGAGGAGAAAAGGGAGGAACGTGTCGTGGTAGCACCATCCGTGCTTCAACCAATTCGGAGAATAACTTAGCATACGTCATAGGGATAGGATGAAAATATGGCTTCTTATTCCCTTTGTATTTTTGTTCATCTTCTAGCGGATTTGAAGCCACAAGATTGGTATTCAGGGTGACAGACTTATTAAAGACTACCCCTTTTGAATAATTAGGGTTGTAAACACCTGTCATGTTGACTTCATTATCTTTTTTCTTATATGGTTTCTTCATATCTCCTTCATAGATCTTCCCGCTCTTAACAGCTGCCAAAATCAGTTCCTCATTCATTAACATGTCTGCAAAACTCTTCGTCGCAAGATTGATCATACAATCATAGAAATCACCTTTAAGGGTGTCCACAAACATGGGTGTTATCTCACTCTCCAGTAGTGGCGGCTGAACTTGAGCGGCCATATCCCGCCATCTCTGAGCGTATTGGCAGAAGCTTTCATTATGTCTTTGTTCTATCCCTTGCAAAACAAGCCTGTTTGGGACCATATCAGCAACATGTTTGTACTGTTCACTGAACTCCCTTGACAAATCTTTCCAAGTTTGGATGCTTTCCCGGCTTAACTGATTGTACCAGCAAGTGGGAGACCCAAACAAACTGTCCTAGAAGCAATGAATGAGAAGTTTCTCATTTTCTAAGTACATCGATATTCTGCGGCAATACATGGTCAGGTGAGCCTTGGGACATGTAGTCCCATCATATTTATTGAAGTCAGGGGTCTTGAACTTCAGAGGAATTGTCAAGTTGGATACCAAACTCAGGTCTCTAACATCAATGCCTTCATGGGTGTTCCCTTCTTGGAAGTTCCTAATGATCTCCTCTAACTTATCACATCGATCTTCAAGTTTTTTGTTCATGTTGACCTTATCAGCAATTTCATCAAGGTCTGGAACCTCTTGATCATGCACTACCCCAGGGTTGACCACAGACCCAGTTTGTGCGCGAGCAGAAGATTCTACAAAGTTGAGCGGGTATTCGGCCTTAAAAGGGAATGCCTCTTTTGGTATCCCGGGGTGAATCACCTGAAACTGTGGTAAAGTGTTAACATTTTTTGGGCTATCTTGAGCATCAGGGTCTCTAAAACCAAACATGGCCGCAATCTGACCAACCGTCTTCCTGTGCGCCAATTCAATCTCATGTTCCAAGTCACTATCAATCTTATCCAGCCTGTCCTGAGTACTCTTGTGGTTGATTTTGAGAGATGTCATTCTGTCTTCAATACTTTTGTCTGTTGCTCTGGTTTTGGAACGGGTACAGTATTTGTGACTTGCTATTTTGAATTTTCTGTTTGGGTAAATTATTTCGATTAAAATCTTATGCATTCAATGATATTAATCTAACGCAAAAATAAACAAAGAAATGCGAAAAGGAAAAAATGCATGAATGGAAACAAAGGGCCATTGATTCCATAAAGTAATTACTCAAAGAACGATCTCTTTATTGGATGGAGAGATCTTTATTACAATAACTCCTCATTTTTCTTTACAAATATCTTTCTGCCCGAATACCTAATTCTTTCATTTCCTATATCAGCCATATGAGTCTTGGCCCTACCTCACCAACTGGTTTGACATACTGGCGAAGAGTCGTAGCCTCTGTAGCTAACATCTTTACATTTTTAGCCATGTCTTGTATCTGGGTCATGACGCCTTTGTTAAATTCATCTCGTTTTGGAACTCTCTGCATTGTCCCTAAGCTGAGTGAACCAATAGTCATTGCCCCCTTCATTGATATCTTCGAGAACCAGAATCTTCGTCCCGTACTCCTGAATAATACCTTCCACAGCTTCTACTTGCTTCTTCAATGTATCATTTTCACTAAGACTGGCATGGAGTTCGATATAAGTATGATTATTCTGGAACCTGTGCAGTGAATGATTCAGGTTTGCCACATTGGCTTGCAACTCAACAATAGAGGCTTGGCTCTACTTCAGCTTCTTATTTGTCTCATCACATACTCTTTGCAACTCAAACAAACGGACCTTGTTGTCACAGGCTTTCATCTTCCATACAGTAATATTTTCTTTTTCTTTATCGAGGGCCCGCTTGTTATTTTCATTCTCAACTACCTGCTTCCCTCTTTTCTTCTCATCCATCAGCAATCGTTTATATTTTTCAACTTCTTTCTTGCCACGCTCTCTTTCTTTTCTTACGGCCTGCTCAATTTCTCACCTCCACTGCTCTAGAGTCATCCTCAAATCAGCATTTTGAACCGTGGCCTGAAATTTGAGAAAATCCACCCTCTAAATCTTAAATTTTGCTTCTAAGTCCTTGTACATCTTCACTACCCGATCTGTCTCTCATTTATACTTATCCACATCTAGGCTTGCCTCAAATAAGTCCTTCGTGTGCTGGCTTTGTAAGTCTTCAATCTCAGCCTTGGCCCTCTTCAACTCAGCTCTCAGAATGTCAGCTTCAGACGGGACCACCTTCAGATGTTCTTCCAAGGATTTAGCCTGTCCTAGAGTAGGTGGTAAAATTTTATCATTCACCCTGACATGTCTTCATACATCGTAATCAGGGGTGAACATACACTGACTATCGTACTCGATTTCCATGAGGTAGCAATGGTTCCATGAATTGTTAATAGTTTGGATCTTCTCTTTGAACTCTCCTTGAAACTTGAATTCTGATAAGTTAAGACCCGTAGTGAAGGGGATAAACTATCGAGAGCCATACTGTAGGGACACTAGTGAGGGGGCACAACCAATTCCAGCCCATAGGCCTAACAGCATCAAATAATTATAATCCCCACACCTGTACAAAACCTTGGTGCGGCTCATCCATGGAACTCTCCATATAATGTCCTGATCCTGGCGATCCCAAAAGATATCAACCCACTTGTTCCTCTTAGTTACCGGCCACTTCTTTGCCAAAACTTCCCGAAGTGGAGAAAAATTTGGGGAATGTATATTAGACAATGCTAGGGTCGGACACTTTCAGAAATGGCTAAGGGCCCAAACTTAGAGCAAAGGTGCACATCCTCTAAAACGTACACTTTCCAGCTTTCGGCATGCATTCAAAGAATTGAATGTTTCTACTAGTACAGCTGGCACTGGGTTGGTTTCTCTTTTCAACTGCTCAAAGAAATCTAGCATGGCCACATCAATAATGCCTAATACCCTTGGAAAGATGACCAAACCGTAAATTGCTATAGCTAAGAGATCCACTCTCTTTTCCTTATCTGGATGAGTGGGAATTATGTTTCAGATGCTCCACCAAGGGAATGAAAAGTTGCCCCCTCTTTTCTGTATTAGTCCTTTTACCCAACCATCCCCCATGCCAGCAAAAGATTTAAGCCTCAAGTGAGCATTCTTGTTCTTAAGAGGTTTAGAATAGACTCGGTCCTTCTTCACCTTGCGTAGGTTGAAAAGTGCAAAATACTCCTCAAATGTAGGCATCATATCTTCACTATTAAAAGTAAAACAACAGTACCCTGGATTTCAGAACTGAATCAATGATTTGAGGAATGGTTCATCTATCTCTACATTAGCAGATATGCTATGTCGCCATAGGTATCAAGGAACAATTACTTTGTTGCATAGTCAAAACGGCCCCATATCTCTCGTAACTTATGTACGCTGTTCTGTTTGACACTTATATGGGCATACTCTGATGTTTCTGTCTTGTGATCAACTGTCAAGCTATCCCCGTGTGCTCACTGGTTGACCTCAGACCAGTGATGTACATCTGCATTGTCTTATTCCTTTTTTAGGTACTCACATCCATGACAAGAGTTATTTTCTAATCAAGCAAATGTCTTGAGAATCAACCCCTTCTAGATATGGAATAAGGATGCAAACATGCAAAACAAAGACAAGACAAGAAAAGGAAATGATTAATACTTCAGGGCAAAAAGGTCCAAAATAATTTCATTGTACAAATAGTAACTGGGCAGCGCATTCCAACACTTTTGGACATGTCTCCACGGACTATTCTTACAAAATAACTTTGACCAAAATCAAAGCCTAGGGTTTCCCATATGGCTCTAATGAGGTCGGCTTCTAGATTCACACACGTGGTTTGGTTCTAAAAGGTTCCCGAATTGTCCTCGCTGTCCCCTACTAAGGGTAGCAAGGCCCCTGATTCTCACCCATTATAGGCTTCAAACGAATCAGGTTCAACTCAGGGGGACCCACTCCTATGCCCATACAGAGGATCAATATCCACACATGTACATAGAGCGTGGGCCCCAGAGGTACTTGCTAGGCCCATACGGAGAATCAACATTCCCACGAGAGCAATATCGTTTCCCCCTACTTAAACGATCGGGACAAAGCTCGGGGCCGCTTCAAAGAGACTAATGGGCATAGTTCTTTCAAACTCTTGCAGAACCAGGTGATGCCCACGGCCATATAGACATAACCATGAGAATAAATACTCTTGTTAAAGAGGTAGATGTGTGAAGTATCGTTTACATAAACGGTTGAACAGTTCAATGACATCACGTCTATTAGTCAGCTAGTAAAGTAAATATACTTTCAAAAGAGAAGGTTTAAAGGAGGAAACCTACATATCCTATGTAGTTATCGATCGTAGAACATATCACTACATCGAGTCAAAATGTTTTGATAAAATCATCAATTTCATTCATGTGGGGGATTGTTGGAAAAATGTGAGGAAATGGTAACTTTGAGCCATATTACGAAAGGGTAAAGATAGAGATTCGAATAATGATTCTATTGGGTCTTATTCTACTCCATGAGACCTTTACAACGGTATCTCATATGCTCAAATTGGTTGAGTGATGAATGAGAAATTGATGCTCAAAGTATGGTAGTTGTGAATTGAGTAAGAAAGTAAAAACCCCCATTTATCCCACATTGGTGGGATAAATAGCATGAGAAGTGTTTATATACACTTACCCTCTTGGTGGTCATTGAATGACTTGAATGGAAATTGTGTCTCGCGCGCAGGCGCAGGGGGTGCGGATCGAAGCTCGTCAAACCCATTCGGGTTGGGGCGCACCCACACGACATGGGCGACGCGAATGTTCGGACGGGTCAGGCCCTTCGTGGACTTGCGGATATTTTAGCCAGTTCGAATAATTTTTTCCTAACAAATAAAATATCCTTTTGACTATTCTAAATTTAAAAGGGAAAATTTCGGCTTCCTTTAAATTTAGATATTAAAAGGTAATGAATGCAATTCACGAGAATATTTCGTCTTGAATATGGTATTAACAGTTTGTTACAGTTTTAATTCGATCAACCATTATTTCAAAATATTATATTTTCTATATTTTTCCTCCTCCATTCCCCTTTAAATAACGAGCCTTTTTCTCAGTTTTATACAATCTCAAAAAATTATCTTCTTCAAAACTCTCTGGTATTTTTCGGTGATAGACAAAGGCAAGGTTCTGTTCGTGATCTCTACAGTCGTACTAGTGTTGAAGATCATCAGTTGTTGTATCATGGGAGACTGATGACCAAAACAACTCGAGCACGAAGAAATGGTCGAAATCTGTCTTAAGGAAACTGCGTTCGTGAAGGCCTCAACATATTTCCTTTCGGTTTGTTTTATTCGAAGATTATTCAGTTCCAATAAATCTGTATTTTTGTTTATTCTAATAATATTTATAATTCGTTTTAGATTAACACTTTTGCAACAATTACATAGTTGAATTTCATGTGCAATATATTATAGGTCTTGATTATTATATATATCTTGTAATTTTCATGCTAATATGTATTCTCCCCGGTAGCTTTAAAAAAGAAATTGGTCAGAAAAAGTTTCAAAGCCCATAGAAATGTAGAGAAACTAGTCATTATTATAGAGTTCCATACCATGTGCAAGATATATAGGTCTTTGTAGGTCATTCGGTTCAATCTTTTGTGCAACAAAAATTGGACGGAAAGCTAGTTGGTCAACGATGAGATATCACTCTATATAATTAGGGTGTTTATTCGATTAATTCGGTCATCGGATAAATCAAATTAAATGTAAATGAATTAATTAAAATATTTCTTTAACTGTTAATCGAAGCAAAATTTGTTTAAAAATTATTAACATATTTTTTTTCAAATTAACCGACGTTTGCTATAAGTTTTAAGGTTTGTGTTTTTTAACATTTGGGTTGGTCTCGAAATCTTAATTAGTCTAGAGTTAAAAATTAGTTGAGTCTATTGAAATCTTAATGAATGTTATAAATGATCAATATTTAATATTTTTAATTATTTCAGTTAATTAACATATTTCAGACAGACTTTTAAAGAAATTCATCTTCTAACCGATCAAATACATAATTGATCGATTGATCAACTAAAATAAATTTTGATTTAACTGATTAATTTGATTTTAACAAAATAATGAACATTCTTATAAGAAGCTTTGCATAAATATTGCTTTCCCCCTTGCGGGGAATGCCAATCGAGGTGTGCAAGGGTAGGCATTTGTGTGAGATCCCGCGGGCTCATAAGGCAGTAGTAGTTAATTTTAATGGTGAACCTTGTAGGATACGAAACATGCCAAAGATTATTAGTAGTAGTCTTAACCCTATGGAGCAACAAACGACGATTGAGAAACAATGAAAGAAAGGTAGGGGTCGTTCGAAGAAGAACCCACCACAAGAGCAAGGCTTGGCAAATGAATCGTTATCATAGTCAAATTTTCAAAACAGACAGCAGGTGATATTGGATAAAGCGCAAGCTACTTTGGACGTGGGAAAATTAATCAGAGCCACATCAATCGGTCGAGAGGAATATATTATAAGAGATATCACTCATATTGTTGAAAATCAAGTTAAGGGTCGGTGAAGGGTAAAGATGCGTGTGATTATCTAGGGTTATTGTGTCGATTGATTCTTTGTGTGAGATGTTGTCGTGTGTTTGTTTCGTTCACATATATAGGAAGGAGAACGGAATTGTTGATGCTCTTGCTAAAGGGAGGTGTCGATCGTGTTTCATTGTTTAGGGATGGTTGTTAATTGGTTTTTTTTTTTTGCGTTGTTGTGATGTTGTGTCGTATGTGTGGAGTTTTTGGGTGTTTGAGTCGATGTTGGTTTGGAGAACTGCGTAGAGTGAAGAGAGGTTAAGACTGCTTGTTTGTAATACACGGTGTGTAGGCATATGCGCTTGGGTGCTGCAGTTTTGAATGTGGTGAAGTTGATTTACATGTTAGGTGTTATTTTGTCCATTTGCTTCTTTTTTTATTGGTGTTTTGGTTCCACGTATTATCGTGCTTGTATTTTTTTCCTCCAATTTAAATTTGGAGGTTTTTAATGATGCACGTTATAATATATTTTATATAATTTTTTTTATCATTTATAAAAAGCATACTTCATCGATAAAAAACTGCTTTCCCCCTATTTTATTTTCATAAGTATGACACAGCTCAATTTATTTGCAAAAATATTGAAATTGCTAAAGTGTTTTTGAAGTCGATGAGAGTTGGATTCGGCTTTGAACAGTGAATTACTTTTTTCTATTAAAATAATCGAAGTTGGATTGAAAGTCTACTGTCTTTGAACAGTATTTTACACTAAAGTTAGATTGTAAGTATCTCATCTTCAATTCTTTTAATAAAAAATAAGATGCACAGTAAAGTCAAATTGTATTCTAATCGATTTTACTTTTACTGTAGCAAACGCTATAAATTTAAAAATAAAAATAAAGATGCCATAGGTTTGAAAATAAAAATTTCCCTGCAATAGTAGAAGAGTTTCACCATTCTTATATCTACATATAATATGGAAAACCTGGAAACAATTATTGAGTCTATTACTAAATGGACGGCTAAGGTTTACGAAATTTGAGTGATAAAAGGCTTTATGGGCAATCTGAAAAGACCGGATTGAAGGAATAATTTGTACAGATTGGGGACTGTTGGAAAGCTCCATCAAGTCTCAACTCGACCATTGCTTGGTGTAATAATGTAGAAAATGAAATAGAAATCTGGGTAGGGAGTCAACCAGGACAGGAGAAAGCAAGCGCAGGGCTCGAGAATGAATGACAGACATCGACACAATTATTGTCACTCCCCCAATTCAAACCACCCATCTTTCTTTTTCCCCTTAAGACGGGAAAAGCCACATTTTAATCAAGATTCCAGTCACGGATCAATCCCAATAACAACTGTTTTCGCATTTGTTTTAGGGTTATTATTTTTACTACAAGTGGTGTTACTACAAGTGGTGTGACATTCTAATCCAATTATCTCTATTCACAAACAATATAAGAATTTAAACACCTAACCTTGCTTAAGAGACTTAGCGTCTCATCCACTAAATCATGTGGTTATTGGTATCAATGTAGTTCTTTTATTAGATAGATTTGTTAAAATTAATTCCTCTGTTACAAAGGCCGGTTCAAATTACTCCACATATTAAATACACTAATTTAGTCCATGAACTAATAAAAAGAATCACATATGGTAATTTTTAACGAATTTAGCATCTTTTGTTAAGAGAATATCAAATTGTTTAACAAAAATAACATTTTTATAGCTTTTATGATTCTGTAAAATGAAACTTTTTATTTGGAGTTGAATTGTGAATGAAAACACTAATTTTAATGGCATTTTTTAACAAATGTTAATTTTGTAAAAATATGGCCTTATTTGATTATTCTTATTAGTAAAGGGATTGATTTGAGCCAATCTTTATTATCGAGGGGTTAATTTAAATCAATCTCTATTATAGAGGACTTAAGGGTAAGTTCGACATTATTTGTGAAAAGTGTGATGAAAAATGCTTTTAAAAAATATTTTTGAATTACCAACAACCAGTTGGTCTAGCGGGATAGGCTTTAGGTCCCTTAAGCAAGGTCATGAATTCGAATCCTAAAATTGTGAACAAAGAAACCTGGGTTGAAAGAGTCGCACTCATAATAGGTCTATACAAAACATAATCTAGATTAGTCGCCAATAGGTCAGATACCAATAATTATACCAAAAAAAAGTTTTTAAATTGTTTGATTTAAAATTTAAGTGTTTATAATTGATTTAAAAAAATTTAATTAATAAAATTTATACTTTATACATTATTTTGAAAATATAAAAATAGTGATGTAAATGAAGACAAATAAATAATTTTGCTAAAAAATACTTTTAGCTCTATACATTTCAGCGTTTCAAAAAGTTTTTTTTCTTAAAAAGCTACTCCAAATTATGTATTGTTTTGCTTTTGGCTCCGACAACACTTTTGAAAATCAATACAAAATTTGGATTCACTTAATTGCAAAGGACTAAATTGATATAATCACTATAATAGAGGACTGGAAAAGTACTTTTTACCGTTTCTTTTCTTTTAGATTTTCCTGATTTTCTCCCTTTCTTTCAAATCTTGGGTCTCCCTTTTTACCGAGAAATTATTATATGATTCTGGCTTATTATATTTATTGTCTCATTTAATAAAATTTATTCATTTAATAACATGTAAGAGAAAGACAAAAATTCATCTTAAAAAATAAAATAAAAAATTATTATTAAATGTGCATTTAATAAATTTTTCCTTTTACCTTTTCCGCTGTAGATTTTTATACCCATTGTGTGGTGGGGGTGCTAAACAGGTGTTTCTGTTATGGAATTTTGGTCCAAATTGAGGTGGGTTTCAACTTTGAGCTCTCGAGTGTAAAAAATGGCTGGTTTCTTCTACCTAGGTGGACGAGGAGGCGAAGACAAAGAGGAGAACCTGAATCTATACAGAAGCGAGGAGATGTGCAACAAAGGGTTTGAGATATGGCCACACTACAATTCCAACCAACACCAAAACGTGAGCCGAAGACCTACCAGCTTCAACCTCTATGAGGAGTCGTCTTCCAGAGCTGCAGCTGCAGGGCTTACGGACATGAGACAAGGAGGCGTCAGCTGCCAAGATTGTGGGAACCAAGCTAAGAAAGACTGTCCCCATTTGAGATGCAGGACTTGTTGCAGAAGCCGAGGGTTTCACTGCCAAACTCACCTTAAGAGTACTTGGGTTCCTGCTGGTAAAAGGCGAGAGAAACAACAACAGCAACAAGAACACCACCAACAACAAGGTGCTTTGCCTTTTCTTTACAGTTTATGACTTTATTCTTTAGCTGTTGTTTCTAATGTTGTTGGACTTTTGAAAATTAGGGTTGGAGCTGTTTCAATTCCCTCCAGAAGTGAGCTCCCCAGCGGATTTCCGTTGTGTGAAAGTAAACGCCATGGAAGATATAGATGAGGATCACCAATACGCTTACCAAACGGCTGTGAACATCGGCGGGCATGTATTCAAGGGAATTCTTTACGATCAAGGCCCTGAAGTCCGTGGCGGTGAAAGCTCGCACTCGCAGCAACTCAATCCTGAACCAAGTATTATGCTCGACCCTTTCACTGCTGGTACGCAGTTTTACCCGCCAGCAAGTCCTTGATTCACAGGCACGCAGCATGTATGTATGTCTCCAATGTTCCACTCTATCTTGTCGGAAACCAAAACTTTGATTATCTTATCATCTCTGCTACTTTTCAGTTCACTACGAGTTTGTAGTTTGTTTGATGCAAACAATCATCGAAGTAGAAAGCATAGAATTTGAATGTGAAATGAGAATAGAAACCAAGTATGCGTACGCTATGGTTGTTTTTAATACGATTGATGAGCAGTAATATCCTTTTACTTATTTCTTATATTTGCAAACTGTTGTATACGAAGGCTGATCGGTTTTGTTAGGCATCTATTATATCAGCAGCTAAGTGCTAACCCTCTGCAAAGAAAATAAAATTCAGCCGCCGCTTGAATTGACGTGCATCTCCAGCTCCAACAATGGAAATCATTGCTATTTAGCCAATAAATTCAATGCTTCTCTGCAACTATATATTTTAGACTGAGAGTAATGATGTGTGTAAATGAAGGTATGAATGAGTTAATAGATATCTAGAGATGCTTCCTTTTGATAGTCTTGTAGACTTATCACATGGGGAAGAAACAGAATCCAAGATTATGAGACTTCCCTAGGTTTTCTACTTTTATGATTCAAAAACATGTATTTTGTTAGGATGGAAAAAAAATCATTTTCTAGTTTATGATTAAAAACATGTATTTTGTTTAGGATGGGAAGATGATATGAATCTGTCAAGTTTTAATTTAATCTTGATTTTATTGACTCCATTTTTTTTATTTTGAAAACGTTTAAACATACATTTGGCACATAAGCTAGGCATCTTCTTCCAAATTGATACCTAAAGAATTTTTGTTCTCAATTTGGTACCTAAACTAGGCACTTTCTCTGAAGTTGGTACCTAAAGAATTTTTGTTCAAAAGTCGGTACCCGAACTTTAATTCCATTCACTATTTTGATATTTTTAAACAATTTTAGTCCTCAAAACATATACATTCTATCAATTTGATCTTAATTTAAAACAATTTAATAAATTTAACTTTCCATATTTAAAAAATACATTAGTTTAGTCATTTTTACGATCGAATCAAAGCAACAGTTAGATAGCTACATTTTACGATAAAAACAATTTACTGTTAAACTTTTATTATACCAAGAAAGTAATATAATATTTCTGGGAGAAGAACAAACAATTTATGATAATAAAAAAAGTAAATTGAAAGAATTTTTAAATATAGAAGATGTCTAGTTTAAATACCAACTTGGGAGTACAAATTCTTTGGGTACCAACTTAAGAGTAAAAATTCTTTGGGTACCGACTTGAGAGAAGATGTCTAGTTCATGTACCAATTTGGGAGAAAAAATTCTTTAAGCACCAATTTAGAAAAGCGTGTCTAGTTTAAGTACCAAATGTATATTTAAGTTTTTTGAAAATTAGGTTTAGTGATAGAACAGCTGGGAATTTAAATAAAATTTTTGAATTTAGACGGAGGTTGGATTTATATCAAAACCGTCGTTCTCATCAGAAAACTTTATTAAAATATCCTTCTTTGGATTTTATAACTATTTTGTCTAGTTTAGTTAGACTTTTTAAAATCTTAATAAGAGTTTAGAAATTTAACTATTTTGAATATATTTTGATTTATTATTTTTACTTTTATGACAATAATATACATTATTTATTATTAGAGGGCAAGGATCTATGACCTAGTAGAACAAGAAATTAACTCTAAATGGTTCAAGATCATGAAATTAGTCATGTATTATCCCTCCCCATGGTTGATTCTTAAATCAACAAATAGGATAAACAGAAAATAAAAAATCTTTAGATTATTATAGGGAAAGAGATTCATGTGAAAACCTGACTTAATAGAAGATAAACAAGATTATTCTATATGACAAAAGTATGCAATAATTATAGTAGTAGGAGTTTGGGGTGTTCATAAAAATTCGAATCGATATACCATACAAAAAAATCGGATTAAATGATAAATAATCATTCCAATAAAATTTAGCCACATTTGTCGTATATATTGAATATTAATGAAGTTGCACAGTATTTTAATTAGTCTATGTGTTTTATTAAACTTGCACTGTATTTTAATTATCCTAAACTTTTTAATTACTTTTTTTATCAAGTGAAGATATTACATTCTCATGTTGGGATTCGAGCTCATACAAGATGTGATTAGGTATATTATTTATGATACTAACTTTTTAATTATTTGACCAAAAAAATTTTTTAATTGCATTAAACTTTAAAGATTTATTATTATAAATATTGAAGACTTTATTTGAATTTCTTTGGTTTATATTTTTAAACTATTAAAATTAGTAGTAATAAATAGATATATTATTTATGATATTAGACATAAAACAATTTATGATTAACTGAGTAACCATACTGAATAAATCGGTTAACCGTTTAGGTTAAGGGCGAATCTAGCGGGAAAACTAAAAAACATAAAAGGAAAGAACGGGAAATTAGGATTTTTGAAAAGAAAACTAATGAGGAAGGAATAAGAAAGTGAAGATAGAAAGATAGTAGGTGGGTCAAAGCCCAAAACTAAATCCCCATTCATCGATAAGCTCCGTTACACTAACTAGACCATAACGGTCCAATAACCTCATCAGCCCTAAACATTTTTTTTATATCAAACAATGGCTCTAAACTAACCATAATAACTTAACAATTTTAATAAATTTAACAACTAACTTCAATAGCTTTAATATTTTTCGTTTGAGTCACCATTTGATTGAGACCCTTTCTAAACAGAATCTTAAATTTTAAAAGAATTTTTTTGAGAAGTTTCTATCAATACAAGTTGATAATTCTGAGAAGCTTATAGACTCATATTGTATTGCAACTATTAGATAAAAATAAGGTCATCTAAATCATTGAAATAAAAAACAAGAAAATATTAACTAAAACTCATTTCACTCAAAATTAACCCCAATTGAAGCTCTAAACTATCCCTTAAAAGAATCAATGAAATTCTTTGTATATCAACCAATTCCACCTAAAATTGTTCAACCCCACCCTTCAATTAGGTGAGCAAAGACATAATAAATTAAAAGAAACTGAAAAGAAAGTATATCAGTTTTAAGACTCGTTGAAAATAGTGGTATTTTTTTAATCACCCTTTAAATGTATCTTACCATTTTATGTACATAATTCAGTTATACGAGCTTAAAGTGAACTATGACGATGCATAAGCAATGGCTATCATAATAAATAAATAAATTACAAAATGGTATGAGAGATCCACTATTGAATGATTGTTTGGTTACTTTTATAAAAAAGATTTGTTTGTGAATGTTAGTACTATTGTAGGTCAATAATAAAATATGAGAATTTGTCGTTAATGTAGGTTCAATGACTTATTCAATTAACTATTGACTTACATACTATTGTATTTATTGTCGACTGGTGAACTATCATATTTAAATTTCTAAATTCGCCCCTAATTTAGATGGTAATGATTTAAACAAGACAATAACAATTCACTAAAATGCCAAATCTACATTTTCAATAACTGTACCGACACGTCGTTTTGGTACGTTTAATCGCCTGTAAACATCACTAGTAAGAGCACATATGTTTAATACATATTAAAAAAACACTCATTGATTTAACCACGTGTTTCGCTGAGATAGTAAAGATCTCTATTATTTTAACTAGTGATATAGAGTTTAATTCTCACTCTGAAGATAGATCAGTTTTAAAATTTGTGACTATTTTCTGTCTTTTATATAAGTGAACAAAACACAAAAGATTAGTTATTGAATTCACTCAAGTGAATACCTTAAAAGAACTCACCAATTTTACAATATATATCATCTATATAGTAGCATGAATTTAAAGATCACTAAAAGTGGATGATATAAATATTTTATAATTTTAAAAATTAATTATCTTATTTAAATAAGTAATTAAAAATAGAGTTCACATGATATTAGTCTACATCTAAGCTAATAAAATTTTAACATATAATTTTTATACGCAAACAACCATTAAGATTTTATAATTTTTATTTACATTTAAATTAACTAAATATTTAAAGTGAACTAAATATTTTAAAATAGATACTCACAAATTAACCATTAAAGTTTAAACTTTGGATTTGATTTTTTTATAAAATTTGTAATAAGGATTTTTTTGGATACTTAACAATTTAGTAACAATATTTTATAAAACTCTCCCAGCAGCCGCCAAGAAGCTGCTCACACACCGGTCGCCTCTATCCTTTAGGTATTGATCTCCCGCTACTATTGCTTTAATTGTTTATGTTTGATTAAAAATGACGAAAAGGGGGAGATGGCAGGAGGCAAATCGGCGACAATGTTGGACGGTATTTGTGGTAAATTTGCCGGCCAATTTACATTGGCAGGGGCTATGGCAGATCTTTGATCGTCATGGGATTGATGATAGACGTTTTCATTCCAAAGAAAAGGGGGAGTGATGGTGCTCGGTTTGGGTTTGTAAGAATGGAGTCAGAGAAGGATGGGAATCGAGTAATTGAAAGACATCTTGGATTTTGGCTTTATGGCTCAAGGGTACGGGTGATGATGGCACAATAGGGAGGTCGAGAATCGTTTTGGCGGCACAAAAAGGATATACGATCACAAGGCACCAGTTCTCAAATTCTAAAAGTGAATCAGGACAACTGTTAAAGAGACCTTGAATGTGAATGAGGAGGTACATAAGGAGACAACAACGACACAACCAAAACCAAAAAGAATGGTAAGGGGGATTGTCGACGAGAGTAAAGTGGCAGTTCTGAGACCATGTGCGATTGCTTGGTGTCGGAAACCAATGGTGATCGTCGATTTAGCAAAGGAGTTGAATTTTGCAAGGATTCAGAGATTTATGGTTATGCGTATTTTTAGATCAATGGTGTTGCTTATGTTTTCTTCGGGGGAATTGAGGCGTGAGATGATGGAGCCGGGTGTGCTTGATAGATGGTTTGAGGCAGCGGCCGAATGGTCGAGTGAGGCTGTTTTGCAGAATCGACGTGTATGGTTATCCGTGAGTGGTTTGCCGATACATGCCTGGTCAAGAGAGTCTTTCGTAAATATAGATGCAGTATGGGGACCTTCATTCGTGTAGATGAGGCGACAATGGAGCTGGCGTCATCTGAGAGGACACGAGTTCAAATTGAGACTGAGAATTTGAGCCGAATTGATGAAATGTTGGGTTTTCAGGTTGAGGGGAATACATTTTGTATTAGGGTGAAAGAGATGGATGAGGTAGTTGGTCCGAAGGTGGGGTGTGAATGCGATTTTGAAAATGTTGTTGAAAGTAGCAATGAGGAGACGACAAACTCCTCATTTGAGCAGCCTAATTTTAAAAGGCGCTAGAAGCATGCGCTAGCCTTTCATAGGCACGACGCACTTTTTTATACTTAAACTTATAAATTAATTTTGTAACAAATTTTGTATTTAGAATAATATAATAATTATTTATATATGTTTAATGATCAAATTGTACTAAAATATTTTATATCATTGCACTTAGAAAATATATATATTTAAAGTAAAATAGGAGTCTCGTTAAAAAAACTCCCTCGTAGCTTACACCAAGACGAAGCTCAACATCGAACAACGGAAAGAGGAAAAGAATGCCCAAACCGATATTATAAATTAATACTAAAATCGTTCAAACATCACAAAAAAAGACATTGGAGATAAAACAGATCACCCCCTAATAACTGAACATGCGAGTTAAAACAAAAACATCAAACACCAAAAAATTCACTTAAACACTAAAAGTCTAACACTCCCCTACTCTAGTTCATAATCATCTGCACAACCTTCATCTCCTTCACAACCTTCTTCATTGATATCTTCTTCCATCTCATCATCTATTCTTGGAGCTGAATTAGTAGTTGCGCCTTTTTTTTTATCAAATTTGAAGGAAGGTCCAGTGCTTTCCTTTATGATCCTTGATGATCTAGTCAAATAGTTAGGATCATGAGCTCCAGCAGCTCCACCAACTTGACTTCATGTCAGGTCATCATTATCATCAAACACAAATTCACCTTCATTATCGGAGGAGTTGTCCTCCATTCTCCCAAGCAACCACTCATTACTTTCATCGATATCTTTCAAGAGAATAGGATCAGTGGTGTCTTTCATTTGATATCGTCACCTCAAAGAACGGTTATATTTTACAAAGACCAAATCATTCAATCTGTCTTGTGCCAATCTGTTTCTCTTTTTAGTATGAAGTTGGAAAAAGAAGCCAACATTTATATAAGTGATTAAGTAATAAAAAAGCAATAGTTTGTTATAATGTGGAAGAAAATTTATATAAAGAAAGATTCTTTCAAGCTTGAAAAACACCTCAATTCCTCTCACAACCAGTAGCACTACAAGTGAGTCTAAGAATTCTTATAGCAAACATTTGGATATTGGGAGTTGAAGATCCAAACATAGCCCACTAATTCACTGTAAAAAAGAAAAGTAGAACGTTATAAAATTTAAATTAGTAACTTTAGAGTAACTAAAATACAAAATAATATAATTTTTATTACTTGGAGATTTTGACTTTCTCATCCTAACATCCATTTTCATGCCAAAAATGCCTTGAGCATTTTGATACTACTTAATTCATTGAGAATTTTATCTTCAGTTGCAACATCTGGATTCAACCTTGCAATACACTCATATAAACCCTTCATAACTTCTTGACAAGTTGTTACCTTCTTGGGATTATAATAATAAAGGTTTGGGTTTAAGAAATAACCGGCACCATGTAAAGGTCGATGAAGTTGACAATCCCACCTTCTATTAATATACTCAAAGGCTTTGTTGTAGAGACCCTCCTTCATTGCAAAGCTCTTAGAAATAGCTTCCTTAGACCTATCCATGGCATCATCAATGTACCTCATAGGTGGTTTTCTTTCGCCATCAACGATTCTAAAAACCTTAACAAGAGGTCATGTCAACTTGAGAGCAAATATCAGATTTCTCTAAAATGTGTCTAGCAAAAGATAAGATGCCATTTTTTCCTCCCGCTTCCTTTGGCCATTTGGATTCATTTTATTCTTGAGAAATCATCATCTTTCTCAAATTGTTCCCTTGCTTATGGAACTGTGCAAGAGTGATGAACGATCTTGCGAATCTAGTGATCACCGACCTATGCAAATTCCTTTGATTTATGAATCTTCTCATCATGTTTACAAGAGAGATGTGGCTATATATATATAGCCATTCATGAATATGCACTTCTTTAGTGCATTCTTGACTCTTGGAATTTTTCCAATAACTTCTAACATGAGATCAATGCAATGTGCCACACATAGAGTTCAATAAAGATTTAGTCAATTGGCCTTTAGCATTTTTCTTACAGGTTAACAAAACAATAAGTTAAATTCAAAATATTTTAATAATCAAGTAATTCGAATAATCTAAAAAAGAAAAAAAGGAAAGGAACTCGTATTTCTTACCGGCTTCGACATAGCTAGACGCATTGTTCGTCACCACTTATATCACATTTTTCTCTCCCACTTCCTCCACCATGGCATCAAGCACTTTAAACAACATATTGGCATCCTTAACAATTTCTGAAACATCCATGGATTAAATGAACATGGAACCCTTTGGAGAGTTGGTAAGAAAGTTCACAATATCCTTTTAAGCGACCGAATTGCATCATCCATCCGATGAAATTGAGCATTTCTTTTTTGCCCACTCTTTTTTTGTGATCATCCATTATTTCTTCACTGTCATCTACTTCCTTCTTAAGGAGGAGAACTCTAAGCTTATACATGCTTGGTGGTTTCAAACTAGGACTATATTACCCAATAGTTTCACACATTTCCTTGAAGCTGGGTAAGTTGTCGCATTAAATGCAATTTCGGCATCAAAGAAAAAACTAACAATTAACTTGCAAACTTTGTCTCTTAGTTGCTTATCACAAGCTAAATGTACACCCTCATCTTTTTTGGATTGGCTTTTGGAGTGACAAACAAATCCATTGGACCCTTAAGCCTAGTTTTTTCGGTAAAGATTTCTCACTCTTCTAACTTGAGTTACCCCCACTTGAATTCAATATCCTGTTAGAAAAGGGGCATTAATAATCCAAGGAAGTAATACTAATAATCAGTACAAAAATAAATACAATAAAATTATTATATCGAACAAAACAAAAACAATTACAAAAGTATTTGAAATATAAATCAATATTAAAACATTATATCAGAACCGTTTACTTGTATCCGGGCAACAATTTGGATGAATAGATTTGTTGAGGCCCGTGTAACAAATAGTTTCCTTATGACAGATTTGTATTGTGCTTGAGAAACGTTGGACGTCTATCTCCCAGGATACAACAACAGAATGATCAACTGCAGTAGCACAGATGCAGAGATCACGAATTGGAAGCCTGCCTTCTTCTATCATCGTGGAAAAAATGAAAACCAAATGCATGATGGGTTTTTTAGAGAAAATAGAGAGAGTTAAGAGGAAATGCTCTCTGCTTGTAATGTTCATTGTGTTTTCTCTCTTTGTTGAAGCCTCCTTTTATAGGCGAGCAAAGATAGAGTTCTAATCACAATTGAACTAAATTTAAAATTAAAATAAAAGATATTATCTGATAAAATCTATCTAAATATAGATTATTCAAATTCACAAAATTTACTTTGAATTTCAAATTATTTGACTAATTCTTGGATAAAGAAATCAAATTTGGGCTAAAATTTTAGTAGGTCCATGATAGGCCCAACCGATCTGGACTTTGTGTTCACCCACGTCGTGCAAGTGCACCCCCAACCTGAATGGGTTCGGCGGGCTTGGATATGCACCCCCTGTGCTGAGGCACAGTCTTTGGTAAGATTATTCAACAACGCCTAGGTTGGATCCATTATATATACACCTCCCACACTTGGTCTCTAACCAATGTGGGATTCAAGTTTACTATTTCCTCACCAATCTTTACAAGTTGCCTACTTTGAGCATCAATGTCTCATTCATCACTCAACCAATTTGAGCATATGGGATATTGTTGTAAAGATCTCATAGAGTAGAATATGAAATGATAAATTCATGATTCGATTCTCTATCTTTACCCATTGAATATATGCCTCAAAGTTTCCATATTATCACAATTTTCCAACAATCCCCCACATAAATGAAATTGATGTTTTAAAACCACTTTGACTCGATGTGGTGATAGATCCTACAATTGATAGATGTATAAGATAGGTAGGTTTCTACCCTTGAACCTTCCCTTGCGAAAGTATATTTACTTTACTGGCTGACCAGTAGACCGATGTCTTTGAACTATTTTGCCGTTTGTATAAACGATGATACACTTCACACAACTATCTTACTGACAAGAATATTATTTCTCATGGGTATTTCCATATAGCCGTGAACATCGCCTGGTTCTATAAGATTTTTAAGAGAACTGTGCCTTAATAATCTCCTTGAAGCAGCCCCACTTCACTCTCACATAGGTGACTTATGTTGTTTGCCTCATCGAAACACATAATGGTCATTAAAAGCATTGCTTAGCCTATTCCACTTTTCATTACTGTTTACATCATAGGAATGGACTTGGGAGAATAACCCCCACAGTGACCGCACAAGGTCTATGAAATTAGGTTGTCCCTTTGAACCTAGATCTTGGGATCTCCAGTCAACTACGTGAGGGTTTCCTTCTCATAGCGCCTTAAATTTTCCTAGGCTTTACATTCCTTTCGATGCTTTCTCAACCTAATCTCGATTTAAACCTTTAGCTGGCAGATCCACAATGTTATCTTTTGATCTTATAAAATCAATAGAGATAATTTCATTTGTTTTCGGTTGTCTGATCGTATTATGTGGGTGACACATATGTCTTGACTTACCGTTATACATAAATCTCTCTGCTCTACCAAAATTTTTTATTTGGTTTTCACAATATATGAATATTGTAGACACAAACTTTGGTCATTTAGGAATATCCTCAAAGATATTCTAAAGTCATTTGACTTCTTCTCCATACTTGTCTAGAGCTACAAACTAAGATTCCATTATGGATCTGGTTGTAACCGTTTGTCTTGAGGATTTCCATCCACTTGTGCCTTTGATATCAGAGTATCATTCTAAATAGTAGGATCTCTTGAATGATGCAATCCATAATCTCGAGTATATCTAATATATCTCAATAGCCCCACAATCGTTTTCCAGTGATTTTCACCTGGATTGCTTGTGAATCTACTTAAATTGCTCATAGTAAAAAAAACAATATCTGGTCTAGTGTAGCTTATGAGGTACATTAGACTGCCTATAGCCCTTGCATATTCCACTTGGTCAACTTTCCTAGTTTTATAAGAGAATACATTTTCAAAGAAGCATGCATTCTTTGATTCCATTATCATATTCTTGTGAATCTTAGGGTTCTTTGATTCATACAAGAAATTGATATGTATTGTTATGATCTACATAATCAATAAAATAAGATCCATCATTTTGGGGATTTATTTTTGTTTCCTTCGATAATTGGGTTATTATCGTTGCAAGACACCCCCACATTTTAAGTACCTATAGGAAGGGTTTATTCCTTCCATGACTCATATGTGTCTTATCTCTTTAATTATGGGAAACCTTATTTAAAAGGTAATTAGCTTATAGAACAGCTTCCCCCCACATATTAGGCACATTATAGTACCAATTTTACTCATATAGAGCTTCTCCCCATCTTAATCCTTTAATTAAGTTTGAGTTTCAACATCATGCTTATAGAGAATAATTTCTCTATAGCTTCACCTTTGCTTTTAAGAAAATTTGCATAACAGTATTTTGTGCTATCATCGATGAAGGTAATAAATATATTCCTTCAAACAACAGTTTTCCATGTCAATTGTTACGCTAATAACATTGACCTCGTTTGAAAGTCTATAGTCGGAAGACTTGTTCTCAATCTTATGGCAATTGAAGCATTTCCCAAGAAATTTTGCTTCTTGAACACACAATTTAGTCCGCGGTTTGTTTTCTTGAAGTCTTTTATGACTTTCACTACGTTTATCCTGATAATATTTGTCTTAGCAATATTTACCTTAGCAACATTTGAAAGTGGTAACAATATTTACCTTATCTTCTCTAACAATAGGAGGATCATCCTTCAGATATTTGACCAGGTTTATCATGGTCAAATATGCAACATCTTTTGTTGTCACATTTTGAAATTCTTTCCAATGAATTTCACTGGTTTTTCCATTGTGCCACATAGTCACAAACTAGAAACAAAAGACTATGAATCTGTTAAACGTCAGGAATTTAGCCAAAGACTAAACTCAGAAATAGAATCATAATTTCCAACTTTTGTTAGGGTTAGGAATTTAGTAAACCAAAAACCCTAAACAAAAGTTCACACGGATTAATAAAAAGAATAATAATGAATAGTGCATCAGGTAGGTGACCTATGAAAAGAAAGGTGGTGCTCTAGGCACGCTTAAAAACCAGGTCTTTTAAAGAACCAATCCTAGACAAGCATTCTCAATTATCCTTTTAAGAGTTTTCCTTTTCCAAACAATCGATTGAACGACTGGATTAAAATCCTGAAATAGATGTGTCAAATCAAATAAAAATAAATCTATTAAACAACATAATAAAAATCTTAAAACAAATCAATTTTTTAAAGAATTCCTCCTAGTATTCTATCTGTTCGTCTCAGATTAGAATATAAAATAATATGTCTTTAGATTGTTATAAAATGGGCATTAATAATCCAAGGAAATAATAATAATTAGTAAAAAAAATAAATACGATAAAATTATTATTATATCAAACAAAACAAAAACAATTACAAAAGTATTTAAAATATAAATCAAATATTAAAACATTAAATCAGAACCATTTACTTGTATACGGGAAGCAATTCGGATGAATAGATTTGTTAAGGATTATGTAACACACAGTTTTCTTAAGACAAAATTTTCTACTCCATGGTGCTTGAGAAAAGCTGGACGTCTATCTCCTAGGATACAATAATATAATGATCAACCGCAGTAGCACAAATGCAGAAATCACGAATCAGAAGCTTGCCTTCTTCTATCACCATGGAAAAATGAAAACCAAATGCAAGATGGTTTTTTTTAGAAATTGGGGAGAGTTGAGAGGAAATGCTCTTCGCTTGCAATGTTCGTTGTGTTTTCTCTCTTTGTTGAAGCATCCTTTTATGGGCGAGCAAAGATAGAGTTCTAATCAAAATTGAATTCAAATTTAAAATTCAAAATAAAAAAGATATTATCTGATAAAATCTATCTGAATATAGATTATCAGATTTACAAAATTTATTTTGAATTTCAAATTATTTGACTTATTCTTGGATGAGGAGTTCAAATTTGGGCTAAAATTTCAGCAGGTCCATGCTAGGCCCAACCAGTTTGGACTTCGCATCTGCCCATGTCGTGCAGGTGCGCCCCCAACCCGGATAGGTTCGACGGGCTTGGATTTGCAACCCCCTATGCCAAGGCACAGTCTTTGGTAAGCTTATTCAAAAACCCCTTGGTTGGTTCCATTATATATACACCTCTCACACTTGGTCTCTAACCAATGTGGGATTCAAGCTTACTGTTTCCTCACCAATCTTTGCAAGTTGTCTACTTTGAGCATCAATTTGTCATTCATCACTCAACAAATTTGAGCATATGAGATATCGTTGTAAAGATCTCATGGAGTAGAATATGAAATGATAAATTCATGATTTAATTATCCACCTTTACTCATTGAATATATGCCTCAATCAAAGTTTCCATATTATCATAATTTTCTTACATATCCCACATTCTTCTTCATCATCATCATATTCATCAACCCTAAATGAAGGTTCTGAAGGTAACATCGAATGTGTGGCCTTTAACTCGACATTTTTAACATAAAGGCTTTTACTTCTTCACATGCTTAGGACATTCACGACAATAGGTCACATTCTTAAACCCTCCAACCAATGTTGTTTCATTCAATATACCCTTCCTTTGGAAATTTTACCAAAAAATACAGATAAAATTGTTTTTATTGGTCGGATCTTATTTTCCTTATTTTCTTGCCAGATCTAAGATGTCTGATGATCCGGTATAAGCCATTGGCCCTAAATTCATTTTCTGAAATTCAAATAACATCGATAGACAAAATAAATATAAGGAAATTATTATAATAACAACCACAATCATCTCTCTTTTATCATTGAATACTTAAGCTAATATTATTAACTTATTCACATTTTATATTAGTCTCTTTAAAACAAAAAATAAACTAAGAAATGAAAAGAAACGTATGAAGATTATATATTAAAATTATAAACTGAGATGTTTCTACACAAATAAATTCGAATATTATAAACTGAGATATTTCTACACAAATAAATTCAAATATTATAAATATTTAATGTTTCTAAGGCTACCGATTGTGTAGAGATTGTTGGGAAAAAACTAAAGAAGAAATTCAAGAGAAATAAGGCTGCCGATTGTCTAGAGCTTTCTAGAAATAAATTCAAATATTATAAATGTTCAAATAACATAAATATTATAAATGTTTTTAATAGTTTAATATTATAAAGTAAGGTTATTGTTTGTTGGTAAACAAAAAAAAAACTAACTTGGCTGGGACTGCAAAGCAAAAAGCACGTGGAACTTAGTGGTAAACCAAAAAGCACGTGGAAGAGAAGAAGTCGAATAAAAACAAAACAAATGAGAGGAGATGTACTTACTTGGAAGTGCAAACTAAGCTATTGCCGACAAATTTGAGTGAGAAACTCTATGTCCTCGACTGAAATTAGTTCCGATGAAGGGTGTAGAAGTTTCTTTGAATTTGGAAAAACAAAAACAGAAAAAGATGGACATTTTGACATGATCGATTTTAGAGTGGTTCAACCTTCTAACCAAGGTCTACATCCACTACCTTAGCATCCACACTAAGGATTTTCCAATTCACTAACAATGAATTCTTCCTTTTTACAGGCTCAAGGGGTAACCTTTACATCCCTATCTTTTCACGGGCTAAGATAGAACCCTCACCCTAGTTTTTATAAGGATCAACTAGAACCTATCCCTCAACAATGAGGTCTTGACAATATAAACTAATTACCTGTTTAGGTGGGTGTTTACACATTTTGGCTCACTAGGATTGGACTAAAGATTTTATAAGAGATTACAAAATAAACAATGAAAAAATCAACCCTTTTGATCTTTAAGCTTGGATGTCCATCATGTTCTTCTTCAAGTGTCATTGGCTTGTATTTATAGTGTGGAATAAAAAACTAGCCGTTGGGGACTTTAATTCCAGCCATAAATGCATTTACGCAACCTTGGGTATCGATACTCGAAAGTGGGTATCGGTACCAGCCAAAACAAGAAAGAGCCATTGCACATAAATGCAGAGCGTACCGGTACACAATACATCTATATTAGTACGATACTTCAGGTATCAATACGGAGACTTCTATATCGGTACACGAAGTGCTCTTTGGAAATCAAAATGCTTTTGTGTATCGGTAGAGTAGTCAATTTTTTTTACTTTTAAGGCATTTTAAAATTTTGTTTGAGTCACTAACAAGTGTTGGGTGCATTGGTAAGGCACATTGCACTCCCAAGGAGAGGACGCAAGTTCAAACCTTGGAGACCATATTATTGGGAGGGGCAGCCTCGCACCCCAAGCATGGACGGTAAAACGGACATGCATATTACCAAAACAATTTAGTCAAAAGTTTTTTCAAAAACTTTCAAATGTATTTTTCAAGTTGAATGGATCTTGAATTAATTTTGCAATATTTGTTAAAGTCCAAAAATATTTTTCATTGAGTTATATCAAAATAAATATCTCAACAATCTCCCTTTTTTGATATAACGAAACCACTTGAAAAATTGTTTTTGAAAATGCTTCCCCTTAGAAAAATAATTTTAGAAAAAAAGAATATTTTTCAAAAATATTTAAACCTCCCTTTTTTTCTTTTTGAAAGTTAATTTTTCAAACTTATCTCTCTCCCTTTTTGTTATAGCAAAAATAATTTCAATCTTTAAAGTTCAAAAATAACAATAGAGAGAAGGTTGATTCTTTTGAAAAATAAAAATTCCCCTTTAATAAGTGCATTCCATTTTTAAATTTAGCTTAAAATACTTTGACACTTAAGAAAATTATTGAATTTCAATAAAAATGATCTAGTTTAAAAATCCATGAAATTCAATTTATCCAAGTCTTTTTAGAGTTTATGCAAAAGTAAGAATGAGTGTGTTAAACACACTTATGCATAAAACTCTTTCGATGTCATGCATTTATAAAAAAAATTAAAAATTAAATATGCATGAACATTTTATTATTAAAAAAAACAACCAAATAAATAATTTAAAAGATTAAGCTTAGAGGTTACTCATCTTTAATGTGTAAGCATGCCACCATTGCAATTGAGAGGAAGAAAACTGGTTCATCTTGATTCCTTGAGTTTGATGTCAAACAAATTAGCTCTTCAAGGTCGGTTAAATTTAAAAATGGATCGAGCACTCCTTGGATCTCCTCAATGGTTGTTAGACCGTCAATTGAGTCCCATTCTGACACCAATTGAAAGGCTTAATATCTTCAACCGAGATTAGCTCCGATGAAGGGTGTAGATATGTAATACCCCGAATGTTTACTAAGTTGATTAAGGATCATTTAGTACTAAGATAATAGCTTAAAAGCTATCTTAGTGACTAAAATGAAAAATGAAAAAGTTAGGATTTCTTCGATTATGGGTTATGGAAAAAGAGATTCTGAGATTTAAAAGCATCAGATGATAGAGGGCAAGTTAATTAGGGTACTTGCAAAGTTTGGTCGAAATCTGAGGAAAATTGGAATGGGAATTGAAGTTTAAAATTTAGTGACTAAAATGTTAATCAGTCAAAACTTGTGTGGTAGAAGACTAAATATGAAAAGTTGAAGGAATAAAGTTGTAATTTCCCAAAATTTAGGGGGTTTTCATTTCATAAATAGATAGATCACCTAAGGGTGTGGATCGAATGTGGAATTCTGGTTTGAACCGATATTTCGATTGTTGGGAAATTGTAGTCAAAGTTTAAATGGAATTCAGATACCCAGATCGAACAGAAAAATTATGAGATTTTACCATATGATAATGGAAGGTTATAAAAGTCTGTTACAAGTGTTGAGAATATTTTTAGTTTGATTCAAGATGAATTCTACAATTTAATTCTGAGTAAAAGGTTAATTACCGGTATATCAGATTGAATAGAAAATTTTAGAGACTGGACCAAAAGCCATGGAAAATTCATAAAATATTATTTTATGAATATTTTATTATAGTTGGTTGGATTCTAAATAGATTTAGCTAGAATTTTACAAAATGGTAAATTAGAAAATAAGACTTGGTGAGAGGGTTATTTGGAATCAAGTAATTAAATAAATTTAATATTCATTTAATTAAATACACATGGTATTATAAGATAAAAGATGAACAAAAATATGTTCATCCTCTTCTCCTCCAATTCGGAAATACAAGAGAGAAAGGGAAAAATATACAAAATTTTTCCTAGGCATTTTGAAGGCTTCCAAACAAGATTCAAGGTATATTTTTTATAGAAAATTAATCTATATTTAATTTTCTTTCATTTGATAATAATTTTACAAAGAGTTATGAATATTTATTCATGTTATTGATGAGAGAGAAAATAGGGTTTCATGTTCTATGTTGAGATTGAAGATTGATTTAAGTAAATCAAGTATTGTGGAGTTGAAACCAAGCTTATATTTAGATTAATTTCATGATTGAAGACATAAACCCTAACCCGAGAATTTGAGATTTTATTTGGGGTTTTGAAATTAAGGATGAATATGGAAGATTTATGATTCTACAAGCTTGATAATGGCATTAGGATCAAAATAAAGTCCTTGAAAAGCTTATACACTCAATTCGGCATGTAGGAATAAATTGGGGTTTTAAGTGTTAATTTTTGGAAATGAAGAATACATGTTGGAAAAATTATTTTGAGCATATTAGAATGTTGTTTGAATGGACAACAACCTTGGGAAGGTCTAGTGACCAATTCGGTCAAGGGCTAAATTAGAAGGAAAATTTTGAGAAAAAATTTTAAAATGTTGTAGGCATAAAAATAAGCTTGAATCTAGTTTAATTCTATGTTTAAGGTTATAAACCATAACTCTAAGTTTCAGGAATTTTGGTCAGGAAATTAAATCAATGATGAAAATGAATGAATTATGAAACTAGAAACCTTATTTTGATGTTAGGATGATTAAATTTCCTTTCTTATGTCAAGTGACTATTTTGGCTAGAATTGAAAATGCAGGGGAATTATTGTGAAATTTATTCTAGCATTAGAATTGAATTTGGGAAGTAAAGGATTGAAATGACAAGAAAAGAAATGGTGAAGGACCATTTTGAAAATGGAAGTTGGTTGTAAGGGACCATTTCGGTTAGTACTTTAAATTAAAGGGAAAGTTGGTAGAATTTCAGAAATATTTTATATTCGAATAATTATGTTTTGTAAATTAAGTTAGCAAAGTTAGATTTGAGTCTAACAAATATTTTATTATATTTATATGATTAATGCAGTAAAGTTCGAATCAGAGAAGGTTCGAGCTATTATGAAAAAAATGATCAAACTAGGACTTAGTGAGGCATCATGTTAAGTGGCCAAGGTGAGTGCATTTTTACCTATTTTATATATATGATATGAGGAAGAATTCCGATGAGTCGACCTTGATATTAATGAAAAGTAAGTTGATCAAAGTTGTACCAATGGCATGAATTATTAAATGGCATATGTGATACATTGATATGGCATAAAGATTTATCTAAGATAAATCGGATTATAGATATTGGGAAAATAAACCGCCCAATATTGATTTATATGATTTATATTGATACTTTGAACATGGAATATTGAAATGCCCAAGTAATATGTTACGAGAGTCCATGGTATAGTTGGTTATCCATAGAGTCCTTAGCAGCTGCATCACACAAGATGATATGATTACTTGTTTTGTGACTACTATGGTGTCAAACCCACCTTGGGGACCCAAGCCCTTGGTGTTGCACCTTGGGGATCCAAGCCATGGTGCCAAGTGCACTAAAGAGGTGTTTTTATGAGGAGCAAAGAGCGTCCTCGAGTACGTAACATACACCTTGGGGACCTAAGCCTTTGGTGTGCACCTTGGGGATCTAAGCTCATAGTGCTAATGGCACTAACGAGGTTCTTTAATGAGGAGCAAAGCACATCCTCGAATACGTATTCATTTACAAGATGTACAAGTTAGACACTCAGGTGTCTTATACATATGACTCGAGTACCTTGATCTCATATTATTTAAAAGAAGATTACATTGTAGATGATTACATGATGACTAATAACATGAAATCTATACTTGTTTTATGATATGATATAAACTGTATTGGGTATCACTTGCCATTTTGCAGGAAATGCATATAACTGTTAAATGACAGGGGAATGACTTTGATAAGTTTACTTTATATGATTCTTTATATTGAAACGATTTACTTTAAATTATAGTTGCCTCACTAAGTGAATACTTAGCGTGTACTGTTTTACACGTAGGTTATTGGAAACTTACCGGAAGAGGAGTCAAACATGTTAATCAAGCTGCAATATGCCAAACATCAGTAAGACATTCTAATTTTATAAAATTCTCTAGTGGGATGTAATAATTTATTTGTTTGTTGTTTAAAGGTAAAATTTTAATTGTTGTTTATCGCATAACGATTTTAAATTCAATAAAGGGCTTAGGCAGAGTACCTAGTTTTCACCCTGAGTTATATACTTATTTTAATAACTGACTAATATGTTTTATAAACCAATTCAGGGTCGAAACTAGGTGTGCCTGCTTGACATTGTTTTAAATTAGAAACCGAGAAAGGTTCAACCACTGGACTAGTTAAGCAAGAATAGTATAAAAAAATTTACAAGTTAGGAAATCAGTTAAATAATTTAGTAACGTCTTCAATGTGTATTTAATCATCGAATATACGTTGAGGGTGTTACATTTAGTGGTATCAGAGTTACAGGTTTAGCCGGTTCTGGATGATAAACCAAGTTTGTTATAAGTTGTCAACAAATACATGCCCCTAGAATGTCATATTACTGATGTGTTGATTGTATGGCTTGAAGGTGCTCCATATTAGTATAAGATAAGACAAGATTATAGTAAGAAGAAGAAGAGGTTTCTTTACTTGAGAAATATAAATGTTTGCGAGTCAAAAAGAGATCTGTAGTAATATAAATGAAGTAAAGTATGTGACGTTTTGGACTTCTGACTTGGCTGAGCTACTTGTGTAGTATGGAGCTTAAGCACTAGAGCAGAGAATACTATTTTAGATATTAGAAGAAATAAATGAGAGGTTTTAACCTCTAGTATCTGTAATTGTTAGGGCATTGGTTGTTAAAAGTTTAAGTTTCCAAGGCCCTAAATTTTATAGTAAAGGTGAATTGATGACTAATTATCTGAAGCTAAAGGATGATAAAATTCATATGGGAAGGTCTGAAAGATATAAATATTGGAAAGTCAGAAGGAGTAATATTATTACTAAAGGAACATGTTTGTAATTGGGTGGACTAATGCCACAGAGTAGTACTTACAATAAAAGTGACTTGGAAAATTTTCTAGAAAGAGTTAAAAAAGCTGAAAGCTCAGCTGTAAGAATTGTTAAACTGGAGTTATAATCAATCCAGTGTGCTATTGTGAGAAGCTCCAAAATTATGTGTAAAGAATGATTTTACAATCATGTAGTGATTATTTATAAAAGGAAATAAGAAAAAGGAAATGATATATTTTCTATCAGAATTATCAATTAACCTGAACCAGAAAGACTTGATGTGAGTTTGGTTATTAAAAGTGGCTTTCTTAGGTCATATTACTTTAACTGTAGGGATCCAAGTTGATCCTAAAAATGTATTGTCTATTTTGGATTGGGAAAATTCCCAAAAATATTACAGAGGTTTGCAGTTTCTTAAGACTTATTGGTTATGATCGAAGGTCTGTGAAAGATTTCTTGAGGTTATGTTATGAACTTGAATAATTGAGATTGATATTATGGAAAAGATATATGTTATTAGTAGAAATTGCTTATAATAATAGTTATCAAGAAAGTATACAGATGCCACCCTACGAAGCTCTCTATGGTCGAAAGTGCGAATCACTATTAAATTGGTTTGAGTTGAAGATCTTAAATTAATTAAGTTAGATCTATTACAAGAAATGGAAGAAAAAGTAAAGATTATATAAGATAATCTTAAGAAGACTAATGATCGACAGAAGTCTTATGCAGACTTGAAAGGAAAAAAATATTCAATTCAAATACGAAGAAAGAACATGATGCCTATCTTCGCATTGTTCTTCAGACTCTTCGAAAAAAAAGTTATATGCTAAGCAGTCAAAGTGTGAATCGTAGTTGCTAAAAGTTGTTTTTCTGGGTCATATAGTTTTGGCAGAAGAGATAAGAGTAAATCCCAAAAAAAGTACCAACTATAGTTGAACGGAAACCTCTAAAGAATGTTTTTGAGGTTCGAAGTTTCTTGGGACTTACTGGTTATTATCGAAAGTTTGTAAAGAAATTCTCGATAATTGCCTCCCCACTGATCAAGTTATTGAGAAAAGATGTACCATTTATTTGGATAGATAAGTGCCAAAAAAGTTTTGAGACATTAAAAAAGATCCTAACAGAAGCCTCAGTATTAGTACAACCAGAATCGGGAAAAGAATATGTGGTTTATAACAATGCTTCTCATAAAGGTTTGGGAAATGTACTTAAACAAGAAGGAAAAGTAGTGGTTTATGTTTCGAGACAACTTAAGAAGTATGAGAAGAATTATCCTACTTATGATTTGGAGCTGGCAATGGTTATATTGCTTTAAAGATATAGCATCATTATTTATATGGTGAATGATGCTATATTTATATAGATTAAAGAAGTTTAAAGTATTTGTTAACTAAAAAGAAGTTAAACCTGAGGCAAAGAAGGTGGATCAAGCTTCTTAAGGATTATGATGTGATTATCGACTATTATCCAGGAAAAAATAATGTGGTAGCTAACGCCCTCAGACGAAAGACATTTGTTGTCTTAAAAGCTCTGAATGTGATACTGACATTAAAAGAAGATGGCGGTGCTTTGATTTCTGAGTTAAGAATCGATATTGATGGCCAGCCATGAAAAAAGTTATAGCTGAGTTTGTTCCTAAATATCTAACATGTCAACAAGTAAAAGCAGAACTTCATATACCTTCTGAATTTTCGTATCTGGTTTCCATTTCTCAGTGGAAACGAGAAAGAGTGATGATGGATTTTATATTCAGACTAGCTTTGACACCGAATAAGAATGATTCAATCTGAATGATTGTCGATAGATTGACTAAGGTAGCACACTTTATCCCTGTTCGAACATATTACTCTAAGGATAAGTATGTTGAATTGTATATTAAGGAAGTAGATCGACTACATAGAGTATAAGCCTCAATAATATCTAATAGAGATCCGAGGTTTTCTTTAAGATTTTGGAAGTCTTTACATAAGCCTTGGATATTTGACTCAATGTTAGCACTTTTCATCCTCAAACAGATGGACAATAAGAGGGAACTATTCAGATTTTGGAGGATATGTTAAAAGCATGTGTGATTGAATTCAAAGGATCGAGATGTAGTTGGCCCTGAACAAATTAAAGAAGTTAAAGATAAAGTAAAGATGATAAAACATGGAGTCAAAGAACTAAGGAATAAGTTGATTCTGCTTGTTAAAGGTCTTTGGAAAATTCATAAAATTTAGAAAAAGCGACTTGGGAAAGAAAGAAGATGTGAGAAAGCAGTTTCCTTACCTTTTTGAACCACGTACGTGTTAAAAATTCGAGGACGCATTTTCTTAAGGGGGAGAGAATTGTAATACCCTGAATTTTTACTAAGTTGATTAAGGATCATTTAGTACTAAGATAATAGCTTAAAAGCTATCTTAGTGACTAAAATGACAAAAATACAAAAGTTAGGATTTCTTCGATTATGGGTTATAGAAAAGGAATTTCTGAGATTTAAAAGCATTAGATGATAGAGGGCAAGTTAATTAGGGTACTTGAAAAGTTTGGTCGAATCTGAGGAAAATTGGAATGAGAATTGAAGTTTAAAATTTAGTGACCAAAATGTTAAGCAGTCAAAACTTGTGTGGTACGAGACTAAATATGAAAAGTTGAAGGACTAAAGTTGTAATTTCCCAAAAGTTAGGGGTTTTCATTTCATAAATAGATAGATCACCTAAGGGAGTGGATCGAATGTGGAATTCTGGTTTGAACCGATATTTCGATTGTTAAAAAATAGCAGTCAAAGTTTAAAAGGAATTCGGATACCCAGATCGAACAGAAAAATTATGAGATTTTACCATATGATAATGAAAGGTTATAAAAGTCTGTTACAAGTGTTGTTAATATTTTTAGTTTGATTCAAGATGAATTCTACAATTTAATTCCGAGTAAAGGGTTAATTACCGGTATATCAGATTGAATGGAAAATTTTAGAGACTGGACCAAAAGCCATGGAAAATTCATAAAATATTATTTTATAAATATTTTATTATAGTTGGTTGGATTCTAACTAGATTTAGTTAGAATTTTACAAAATGGCAAATTAGAAAATAAGACTTAATTGGAGGGTTATTTGGAATCAAGTAATTAAATAAATTTAATATTCATTTAATTAAATACACATGGCATTATAAGATAAAATATGAACAAAAATATGTTCATCCTCGTCTCCTCCATTTCGAAAATACAAGAGAGAAAGGGAAAAATATACAAAATTTTTCCTAGGCATTTTGAAGGCTTCCAAACAAGATTCAAGGTATGTTTTTGATAGAAAATTAATCTATGTTTAATTTTCTTTCATTTGATAGCAATTTTACAAAGAGTTATGAAGATTTATTCATGTTATTGATGAGAAAGAATAGGGTTTCATTTCTATATTGAGATTGAAGATTGATTTAAGTAAATCAAGTGTTGTGGAGTTGAAATCAAGCTTATATTTAGATTAATTTCATGATTGAGGACATAAACCCTAACCCTAGAATTTTAGATTTTATTTAGGGTTTTGAAATTAAGGATGAATATGGAACATTTATGATTCTACAAGGCTGATTATGGCATTAGGATCAAAATAAAGATCTTGAAAAGCTTATACACCCAATTCGGCATGTAGGAATAAATTGGGCTTTTAAATGTTAATTCTTGGAAATGAAGAATACATGTTGGAAAAATTATTTTGAGCATATTAGAATGTTTTTTGAATGAAAGACAACCTTGGTAAGGTCTAGTGACCAATTCGGTCAAGGGCTAAAATAGAAGAAAAATTTTGAGAAAAAAAATTTAAAATGTTGTAGGCATGAAAATAAGCTTGAATCTACTTTAATTCTATGTTTAATGTTATAAACCCTAACTCTAAGTTTTGGGAATTTTGGTTAGGGAATTAAATCAATGATGAAAATGAATGAATTATAAAACTTGAAACCTTGTTTTGATGCTAGGATGATTAAATTCCCTTTGTTATGTCAAATGACTATTTCGGCTAGAATTGGAAATGCAGGGGAATTATTGAGAAATTTATTCTAGCATTAGAATTGAATTTGAGAAGTAAAAGATTGAAATGACAAGAAAAGAAATGGCGAATGACCATTTCGAAAATGGAAGTTGGTTGTAAGGGACCATTTCGGTCAGTACTTTAAATTAAAGGGAAAGTTGGTAGAATTTCAGAAATATTTTATATTCGAATAATTGTGTTTTGTAAATTAAGTTAGCAAAGTTAGATTTGAGTCTAACAAATATTTTATTATATTTATATGATTAATGCAGTCAAGTTCAAATCAGAGAAGGTTCGAGGTATTATGAAAAAAAGGATCAAACTAGGACTTAGTGAGGCATCATGCTAAGTGGCCAAGGTGAGTGCATTTTTACCTATTATATATATATGATATGAGGAAGACTTGCGATAAATCGACCTTGATATTAATGAAAAGTATGTTGATCAAAGTTGTGCAAATGTCATGAATTATTAAATGGCATATGTGATACATTGATATGGCATAAAGATTTATCTAAGTTAAATCGAATTATAGATATTGGAAAAATGAACCGCCCAATATTGACTTATATGATTTATATTGATACTTTGAACATGGAATATTGAAATGCCCAAGTAATATGTTATGAGAGTCCATGGTATAGTTGGGTATCCGTAGAGTCCTTAGCAGCTGCATCGCACAAGATGATATGATTACTTGTTTTGTGACTACTACGGTGTCACACCCACCTTGGGGACCCAAGCCCTTGGTGTTGCACCCTGAGGATCTAAGCCCATGGTGCCAAGTGCACTAAAGAGGTACTTTTACGAGGAGCATAGAGCGTCCTCGAATACGTAACATACACCTTGGGGACCTAAGCCCTTGGTGTGCACCCTGGGGATCTAAGCCTATAGTGCTAATGGCACTAAAGAGATGCTTTAATGAGGAGCAAAGAGCGTCCTCGAATACGTACTCATTTACAAGATGTACAAGTTAGACACTCAGGTGTCTTATACATATGACTCGAGTACCTTGATCTCATATTATCTACTTTGGGCTATCTTTAAAAGAAGATTATACTGTAAATGATTACATGATGACTAATAACATGAAATCTATACATGTTTTATGATATGATATAAACTATATTGGGAATCACTTGCCATTTTGCATGAAATGCATAACACTGTTAAATGATAGGGGAATGAATTTGATAAGTTTATTTTATATGATTCTTTATATTGAAACGATTTACTTTAAATTATAGTTGTCCCACTAAGTGAATACTTAGTGTGTACTGTTTCACGCGTAGGTTATTGGAAACTTACCGGAAGATGAGTCAAACATGTTATTCAAGCTGCAATCTGCCAAACATCAGTAAGACATTCTAATTTTATGATATTCTCTAGTGGGCATGTTATAATTTATTCGTTAGTTGTTTAAAGGTAAAATTTTAATTGTTGTTTTTCGCGTAACGATTTTAAATTCAATAAAGGGCTTAGGTAGAGTACCTAGTTTTCACCCTGAGTTATATACTTATTTTAATAATAGACTAATATGTTTTATAAACCAATTATGGGTCGAAACTAGGTGTGCCTGCTTGACATTGTTTTAAATTAGAAACCGAGAAAGGGTCAACCACTAGACTAGTTAAGCAAGAATAGTATAAAAAAATTTACAAGTCAGGAAATCAGTTAAATAATTTAGTAACATCTTTAATGTGTATTTAATCATCAAATGTACGTTGAGGGTGTTACAAGATGTTTCTTTGAATTTAGGAAAACAAAAACCGAAAAAGATGGACATTTTGACACGATCGATTTTAGAGTGGTTCAACCTTCTAACCAAGTTCTACATCCACTACCTTAGCATTCACACTAAGGACTTCCCAATTCACTAACAATGAATTCTTCCTTTTTATAGGCTCAAGGGGTAACCTTTACATCCCTATCTTTTCACAGGCTAAGATAGATCCATCTCCCTAGTTTTTTTAAGTATCAACTAGAACCTACCCCTTAACAATGAGGTATTGACAATGCAAACTAATTACCTCTCTAGGTGGGTGTTTACACATTTTGGCTCACTAGGATAGGACTAAAGATTTTTACAAGAGATTACAAAATAAATAATGAAAAACTCAACTCTCTCGATCTTTAAGCTTAGATGTCCATCCTTTCTTCTTCTTTCAAGTGTCATTGGCTTGTATTTATAGTGTGGAATGAAAAACTAGTCGTTAAAAAACTAGCCGTTGGGGTCTTTAATTACATCCATAAATGCATTTATGCAACCTTGGATATCGGTTTTCAAAAGTGGGTATCGTTACCTGCCAAAACAAGAAAGAGTTGTTGCACATAAATGCAGAGCGTACCAGTACACGATACATCCGTATCGGCATGATAGTTTGGGTATCGGTATAGAGGCTTCCGTATTCGGTACGCAAAGTGTTCTCTGGAAATCAAAATGCTTTTGCGTATCGGCACGAGGGAAGACCGTATTGGTACGAGCAGTCAATTTTTGAATTTGAAGACATTTTAAAAATTTGTTCGAGTAAAAAATCTTTTCAAAAACCTTTCAAATGTATTTTTCAAGTTCAATGGACCTTGAATTAATTTTGCAATATTTGTTCAAGTCTAAAAACATTTTTCATTGAGTTATATCAAAATAAATATCTCAACATAAACTGAAGAAGAGGGGGAGAAATGGTCAACGAACCGAAAAAGAAAGCTGAAAAAGAAACAAAGTTGTTGAAGCATACCTGGAGGCTTGAAGATGCAGAGGAGCTGATCTTAGAGTTTTTTCTTTGCTTTTGTTCAATTTGGGGAAGTAGCAAAGGATGGGAAGTTTAATTTAGAGGTGGGTTTTTTAATTTAGATGTGAGTTTAATTTTGGGAAATGGGTTTTTTAAAAAGCACATAAGTTTTTATTTAATTTCATTCAGCGCCAAAAGCGCAGCGCCTAGCACCTTGGTAGAAGCGCCTAGCAACGTCTAGCAGCGCCTCTAGTTCCTTCTCTCGCCCTTTGCCGGTGGAGGCATTTTCCACGTCGCCTCACTACGCCTAGCGCCTAGGCGCGCTTTTTTAAACTAAGTTGAGCAAGTGGAGATTTCGAGTCCATTCGCAATACCAATGCCCTCGAGTAGGCGAGACGATCATGTGATAGATGTGGTGGCATGTATTAAGATGAAAAATGTACTTCATGTGGACACAATGGTACCGGATAGACACTCACGATGTCAATTGATCAATAATCAGCTGTGGGAAGAATCTTACGTAGTGGATTTCAGTTGTGTACATGAGGGATATGATGCTACTCGTGTATAAGATGAAAGGGTTGGTATGGTTGAACGAGTGATGCATGATCGATGAGTTGGGGATATGTTGTGTAATATCGTTGAGTTGGAGATGTCAGGTTTGGTGTTAGAGACGAGAATTTTGGGCAAAGTTGATCTAGATGGATCGACTGTGCTGGGGATAGCATCGGCGGGCTTAGAGTTGATTGGTACTATTAATGATGGCCTTTCAGAGAAGAATCAGACAAAAGCCGAGATAGTTCATCTTAATGAAACTCCTAGAAAAGTTCGGGCTATGTCAGATCATGCTTTGAGTTTCTTAAATCCCGAAGAACGATGTGTTATTGCAGAACGTATGAAGAAGAGAGGTCGTGGTCGACCAAGGTCGCAGAAGAGTAAGGTGTTTGCTGGTTTGTTTTGTTGAGTTGGAAGCATTTTGTTACGTTGTGCTGCATATGGTGTTGAGTTTTGTGATGATGTCTGATGCTAGTATGGTTTTGTTTGGCTTGCGTATGGTATTGTTGTAGTGGATTGCATTGGGTATTGTTGGGCTTGTTATTACAACTTGTGTGATGGAGTGAGCGCAACTCTTTTTTGGTTTTGTTGTGTGGAGTTGGTTGTGACCGAGTTGTGTATGTTGGCCATGTTGACCTTTTGGTGCTTTGACATTAGGTGAGACCTTAGGTGTTTTGCAGTAGGATTGGTTCAGATTTAGTATTATTATTTTGTTGCACTCTTTTCTTCTTTCTGATAAGGATGAGGTTTTTAATGAGGCACAAAATTAATAATCTTAGGTGTGCAATTTTGTACTACTTTCTTTGTAAGATTTTTGGGTGTTACCTTACCAACATCTTTTTAAAAATCATATTGCCGATACAAAACAAGATTTTACCTAAACTATTAATATAGATATAAGAAAATTTTACATTTTGAAGAATATAATCAACATTAGTTTACAACGAGTATTAAACATTTATGTTTTAAATTATACTAAATTATTATGATAATTCGAAATTTAGTTTATATAGCATTTAAAAAAAAATCTTCGTTGCCTTCAACTATTTCTAAGATTTTTGTCCGGTGGCTTCATCCTTCAAGATCTTTTTAGACTTCGATTTTTGAATTTAAGAATTTAGGAATTTGTGTTGAATGATTTGGAGGTGACTCTCTTTTATAGTGACAATGAGAAAGCTTTTTGTAGAATTTTCTTTTGGAAAAATCATATTCTACCAAAATTCATCTCTTTTATTTATTATTTATTTTATGTTAATTTAAATTCATCAAGAATCTTTGTTTCATTTAATTTAGATTGAATTCGCCAATGAAACTAGGCTGTCTACATACCCTTATATTTTGAAAGATTTAAATTATGTAGTTCGATTTTTTTGTATACGCAATTTAATATCGTGCTTAAGAGCATCATATTAATATATTCACCGAATAAACTAAGTGAGATGATAAGGGTCTCTTCTACCTTAATCAGTGGTCGAAGATCCGATTCTCGCTCTGAACATGAAACAATCTTAAAAGTTATGGTCAACATTTATATGTATATGGGCCAACAGAACGTCAATGAGTAATCATTGGACTTGTGTAAGTAAATACCTTAGGAAATAAAAATATATATATTCACCAAATACATTCAAAATGTTAAAATATATTTATTAGTTTATTTATTATACAATTTTTTTATAATTCTTATAACCAATACCATGTAATTAGTTAACGAGTTAACAGACGTTAGTTAATATTACTTTAATAAGTTGTTCTGCATTTAATGCAATTACTTTGATTTAATTCATGGAAAGTGAGGTTGTAAATGCAATTTTAGAAGTACCTAAAAATAATTTTAAAATGTGTTAAATGAACTAAGTGGACAAACTTTAAACCTCTTAATAGATTTTTATACCGGGATAATAGTATTTAGCCCTTATTGTTTATATTTTTTAAATTGGTTTTTATTTTTTAAAAAAATATTAATCTTCAACCTTCTAAAAATTCAAATTGTTTTAATGACACTATTTGTCTTATATACAATGTCTATAAATAATTTAAAATAAGTTTCTTTAAAATAAAATACTTGCATGAAGTATACATGAATTACTATATGAGATGTCATGTTAACGGAATAAAAAGAACTAACATTTTAATTAGTATTTAGAATTAAAAATTAAAAATTTAATGTTTTTTTGAAAGGTTTAACTAAAAAACAGAAATGGCTAAGTATTAAGGGTCGAAATTGTCATTATGTCTTTTATATAATGCAAAATAGGAACACAACATGGATATATGGACAAAGTTAAGAACATAGTGTGGGGATCGAGATATAAATTTTCAGAGAGGGGCCAATGTTAAAAACATTTTATGATGGATTAATTAAATAATTAATTTTTAAGGGGACCAAAAGTTCACTTAAAGTGTTAAAAGACATATATTAAATGTTTATTATAGAGATAAACTAAAATTAAAAATTAATCATTAAACAAAGGACGAAGGCTCCTCCTCTACATGGATATATGAAAGGATACTTGGTTTTTTATTCAATGTTTGGATTATCTAAACATCTACTCATCTGTAAATAAAATGATATTATGTGTTTAGGTATGCTCAATTCTACATCATAATATATGTAACACCGACAACAATACTAATTAAACGAAATTCAATTCACATATTAAAATTTTCTCATTAAATATAGTAATATATACAAGTATAATTTAATATGATTGTACACTCAAAGACCCAATTTTTTTATTCAAAAATATGATTGTATACACTAAAGACCCAAACTTTTACTCAAAAATATGATTGTATACACACAAAGACCCAAACTTTTAATTTAGTGATAAAATTAAAATGTCAATTAAAATTGAATATTTCTAACATGCAATTCACCTTGTTGAGTTGATCCTTTTTTGTAGAGTTGTATGTTCAAGAAGATTTAAGGTTTATCTTAAAGTAGAAGAATCAATAGTTTTTTTCCCTTGTTAGTTAGATACTTTTTTTTTTCCTAATGTTAGTTAGGTTGGTAGGTTTGTAAGGGAAGAACATGGTATATGTACGTTCTTTTTTGAAAATCTATTTAAATAAAATTAGTTTAGAAGTGTTTTAAGCCCTCGAATTAAAAAAAGTTAAAATTTTTAATTTTGTTCACTCAATTAAACCAATTAATTGAGACATTGAATTAATTAAATTTTTGAACTGAAAAATTAAATCAATTAATTCATTTGATTAATTTTAATTATTTTTTAAAAAAATCGGTCTCGTTAAAAACCCCTTAAAAACCATAGAACGGTATGGTGTCAAGGGGAAAAGAGTGCTCGTTATTTATTCATATGGTCAACAGTAGCTATTACTAACAGAACCCTCAAATTCATAACATAACCACGATTAAACCAACAGAGTACTATCATCTCTAGCAATCCACAAAAGGTCAGACACTCTATCAATCCCCAGCCTTGCAAAAGCATGGGCATCACCATTTCTTTCTTTAAAAGCAAACTCTAAATTCCAGTTGGCATTGTCAAAGAAGTCCTTGCATTTGTTAACCAGCTCTAGAAAACATGCAGGAGCCAATTGAGGCCTCTCGATCCACTTGACAGCTCTATAGTGCGCGATTTTGAGCCATGCCATTTGAATTAGAAAACAGTAGACATGCTTCCAAAATACCTTTCAATTTAGCCCCTGTTGGATCAGAAATTCCAATAGATTTTGAGAATCCGATAAGAATTTCGCCCGAGTGGTCTCTTAAGATTCCCTCGATTCCGGCTCAACACTTCCGCGAATAGTAGCATCGACATTAAATTTTAAGAACCCTTTAGTAGGAGGTATCCACGATCCCGATACTGGCCTAATATTCTGTACAACATGGATAGATGAAACATTAGGATATCTAATAAAATCAAGGAGTGAAGGGAATGGTTTCGGCCACTTGCATTTGCACCAATACCCAATCCTCATAATTGTTAGATCAAAAATTTGCTCTTCCGCAAAAAAAAAAAAAAATTATTAAACATGGCTTCATTCCTGCAAAGCCAAACTGTCAAAATTATCATGGAAAACTCCATGAGCCATATCGGTTTCGAACATACTTTGATCTACTGCATTGCCCGAACCAATAGGAAGCACTTAATATTGCTTGGAAAGATGAGATAAATCTTCCATAACCTGCACCACTTTTGCCAAACATTCCATGCAACGCTACAATGGAAAAAAAGATGATTCATTTCCTCAATTTTCTTTGCACATAGGACGCATAAATTTGATATCAAACTCGACACACCTCGCTTTCCAAGTTCCACTAAAATTGGGGCTCTTAGTTGAATAGCCTTCCATACAAAGGCTTCAACTTTTGGAGGGGCTAAATTCGATCAAATTATCTTTCATATGATGTCGACTTCTTCCCCCCGAAAGTGTGGTAGCTTCACAGAAAGCTTTAAGGGAATATGAAGCGTTGGTTGACCCAACCCACTTCAGTGTATCCGCACCATTTACACTTTTAATTGCCCTATTGATAGTGTCCATAAACTCATTCCACACGTTAATTTCCCAATCGAAAAGCCAGCGCCGAGTCTCAATGTTTCATTCCCAACCATCATTAACCATGGAACCAAAATCAACAACCTTCCCTGATTTCTTTACTGTGATTGTAAAAATTCTTGGAAAAGCCATTTTCAGTGACAGAACCTCGGTCCAAAAGTCTTTCCAAAAACTTATAAGGCACCTACTCCCAAGAACACATCTCAAGTTCTTTGTTAGCACATGTTCTGGATTAGACAACAACCTTGTAATGTCTTTCCAAACCCATGACAGATTTTTCCTACTCACTGCCGTTGGAATCAAAGACTGCGAATTATACCCATATTTTGCCACAACCACCTTTCGCCACGGCTATTGTTATCGGTCATGAATATCCAAATCCACTTGTTCAACAATGCTCGATTCTTTAACCTTACATCGAAAAATCCAAAGCCCCCAAGCATTTTTGGTTTACACTAATTCTCTCACTTGATCCAATGTACAACTCGATTCGAAGACACCCCAAAATGAAGTTTGCGATTAGTTTATTTAATTTAGCGGCAACCATAGCATGCACTTGAAAAGGGGAAATGTAGTAAACAGGTATATTCACTAGTACTAACTTTACCAGAGTTATACGCCCCCCAAAAGAGAGGCATTTTCCCTTCCAATTATCAAGGTGTTTCTTCACCCTCTCCAAAATCGGATTCCACAAAACTCTAGAATTTCTACATTGGCCCAACCCTGCACGATATTAACATCCACATTTACCCCGTATATTTTAGTGTTCTTTATATTTAGCTTTAAACCTGAATCTAATTCAGAAATCCTTAGTACACGCTTCATGTTTTGAACCACTTTCTTCTTGGCTTCGGCAAAAACAATTAAATCATCTGCAAATTGGATATGTGAAATTCGAAGGTCGCTTTTCCCCACCTTAACTCCGGTAATTAGGCCCATATCTTCTACTTTACGCAACATAGCGCTCAAGGCTTCACCAACAAGATTGAACAAAACGGTGACAATGGGCAACACTGTCTAAGACCTCTCTTAATATTAAACATTTAAGATGGAGAGCTATTTACCAATACCGAGATGGATGGTGTTAAAATGCAGATTTTAATCCACTTGAACCATTTCTGCCCAAAACCCATTTTAGCCATGACAAAATCCAGAAACTTTCAGACGACTATGTCATACGCTTTCTTGAAGTCCGCTTTGAATATCATAGCTTCTCTATTGAAGTTCACTTTCAGATGGTCGTTGACTTTTTCTGAGGGACCCTACTCGGTTTCGGATCCACTGGAGGAGTCTGTTCCACCAAATTCAAACCCGGTAAGTTATTTTTATGCAATTGACCTTTTGAATTCCTTAGAGTATATGGTTAGTTGATACTTATGGTATTAATTGATATGCGATGATTATTCAGCATCAGATATTAGATCAAGTGGAATATTCGGGAAGCTCAGATGAGGATTTTAGTGATATCGGATCAAGGTTAGTATACTTTGAACTCCTATTGCTTCATGAGCATCATAAATGTGATTGCTTTGTATGTTAGTATCCGTAAAATAAGTAGATATTTAATAAACATGTGTTGAGTAGATATTGAATAAACATGTGTTGAGGTCGGTATTACGAGACTTGATAAATATTGAGATGCTTGATGAACTTGAGAAAATTCAAGACTAGTATGAGCTTTAAAGACCGTGTAGGGTCATTTGAGTATTGTATGATTATCTGATTGGTTGATTTACATTTTGTGTTGCTTGAGTGTTTGAAATATGAATTGGCATGTTCGATGGAAGTTATACTAAACGGACTGGTAATTGGTAATATTCAAATAAATGATTATGAAGTCGGTAATTAATATTAATTGATTTAATGCGTTAGTAAACCAACCATAATGGCTTTCATAAGCTTTAGGAACCGAATAAAGTGTTGTAATATCGTAAGTCGAGGGAATGGTACGAACCTGAGTAGGATATCAGTACGAGCTTTGGCTGTATCGATACACGTTTGAGAGTCGTATCGATATAGGCCAACCCGTACCGGTACTTATAGAAATTAAAGATTTCTAGTAAGCTATATCGATATTGGTTTGCGTATGAGTACCGATACCTAAGGGTACCGTATCGTTACCCGGGTTCGAGTACTAGTACCCCCTGAATGGAATAAACTATAATGCTGATAAAAGATGGAAATTGATGTGAAATACCAATGAGATAATGTGAATTAATAAAGATAATTAATGAGGATGATTAATGTACATTTCCATAATAATTAATAACTTGGTAAACGTTGGGTGACTTGTTGATAATAGTAACCGTAGGGATTCTTGGTGGATCGTGTGATGTTGTGTGCTATGTGGTAGACGTGTCCTTGCTATGTGCTGATATGGACACCTAGATGGTTGAGTTACCTTATTTGATGGGATCCAGATACCTAGTGAGAGAGTGTTGTAACACCATGGTTAAAGACTTCTAAATGTATGAACCCAATGCTTAGTGGGGCCGAGACTCATTCGAAGGCTCGATGAGAGATTTTGAGCATGGGTGTATGTATCCAAACGCTTAGTGGTACCGGACCTTACCCCAAGAGTGTATGATCCCAATGCTTAGTGGAACTGGGCGTCACTCAGAGTGTATGAACCCGATGCTTAGTGAGACCGGCCTCACTCCTATATTATGGTATAATGCTTTCTTGATATGTAATATGGTTAGGCGGCTAGAGGTAGTCCCATATCTATATGATGTTATATTGTTATGAGATGAGTATGATTGGGCCTTGTGTGCCACATATGATGATTTTTTATGATGAGAGCATGTAACACCCCGAATTTTTTTTCCTAAATTAAAATCCTAATTTTGGAAATCCCTAGATTCGAAATCCTAATATTTGAGGATTTTATTTTGAAAACCCTAATTGAGAATTAGGAATTAAATTGGTTTTTAGTATTAATTGTTAGTGATCAAATCGTTTAAAAATAGAACTTTGGTGACCATTCTAAATTGAGAGTTAAAGTTGCAACCCCAAACTTGTTATTTACCCATTAATTGAGGTATTTAATCCTCTTTTCCAGTAACCCTGGCTCTCCCATATTCTTATCAGCCGCATGCCCTCTTTCCCCATTTTATTTATTTGTTTTCTCTCAAATAACCGCCTGCTCACCCCCCTTGCATCTCTGGTGAACCTCCGACCACCGCCTTAGCCTTATACGTTCGTCGCGCCGTTCATCTCACCTTGGTCGGCTTCTCATCGCTTGTAAACCCAAACCATCAGATATCATCATCGATCACCATTGCAAGAGATCAGATCAAAAGAAATTGTACGCTATTCTCTTGCATCATCGTAAGTGGGTGCTCATTTGATAGTTTTGCTTAGGGTAGGCTAGCAGTGTTCTTTTTTTTTTTTATTTCATTGGTGTGGTTGTTTGGCTTTGGGGTTTCTGTTTGAGTTTGACCAAATTAACCATTGGGATTCTTGTTATTCATTGTCGGTGTTTCTGTTTGAGTTTGACCAAATTAACCATTGGGATTCTTGTTATTCATTGTCGGTGTGCTGATATCGTCTTTTGGGTTATATTATCGCTGCCTTTTGAGGTGTGGGGCCAGCAGATGTTGCTTGCAAGAGGCCAAACCCTTGGTTCCTTGTCCTATATGTTAAGCCCGTGAGGTAGAAAACCATCAGCTAGTACATGTGTGTGTGAGTGACCCAACAAGCCGAACCAGGTTGGTTTCTTCAGACCGAAATGGACCAATAGAATTAAACCAAATTGATAGAATCGATCGAACTGATCTTGACCTTGGACCATTTGAACTCGACCCAATTGTTGACCTAACCTCACCCATTAACTGGTAGACATTACCATTGATCGGATGATGTCAGCGTTAACTTTAATCAGCGTTGACTAGTTTGACCTTTGACCAGTTTGACTTTGACCAGTTAACCTTTAACCTTTGATTTTTTGACCTAAAATTGACTTTTTTCGGAAAACTTTCATCTTGACCTTATTCGACGTCCTAAGTTCGTATGTGCTGCCTGTTCTGCCAAATTCGAATCCGAAAGCCATTTTGCTATTTGTAAATTATTTTGTACTTAGAATTTGAAGAGTTATAAATTATGGAAATTAATTCGGAATATTCTTGTGTTTAGGTGATTACGTTTCCGAGGCTGTTGAGTTATCTCCAGCTGTTCGGATCGATCAAGCACGTTTTTCGAGATCATTACGTGAGTATACCTTCGGATTAGTCCTATATTTTATAGTTGGTGGTTTAGTGATAGAGTTAGTTCTGACATGGAGTTATCATCGTAGGTTCTGATTTAGCTAGAACTGAACGTGAGGCGCGTTCTTCTCGGCATTAGGGCTACTTTTTGCTAAGGTGTCTTTTTTTGTGCCACATATTGGTGTGTTTTTATTGTGTTATAAATGATGTTTTGTACCTTGCTTGATTTATTATTTGATTTTTATTTGAGAATGTTTTGAAACATCATACATGGCATGTTATATTGGATTTTCAGAAATGAGTTACTCGTAAGAGTTCGGATTTATGATTTTACAAATCATATCATGTGTCATAGGATCAGAATTGTGTTCGGAAAAAAAGTGAGGGAAACCTCCACTCTGGCGAGGGCAACCTCCACTCTGTATGATATCGGAAAGTCGGGTATTGAGTCATGCATCGAACGTCATAACATTATGATTTGGATTTATCGAATTTATTATGCTTTTAGAAAATACTTTATCAGAAAATAAAAATATTGTTTTGCTTTTGTGTTGCTTGCACTTTAGAGACACACTAAGCTCTTTAGCTTACACCCCCATTAGTTTCTTCTTTCAGATACTCAGACTGATTAGGCGACTCGGTACTTGGAGCAGCTCACTTTTATTCAGATAATTTTTATAATTCAGTATGAACTCTCTTTTCAATTATTTTGGATTAATATTTTAACATATTTTGGAATATTTTGTAATTCGAACATTTGGGACATTTAAATTGGGATTTTGTTTCCGCACGCATTTTCGGATTTAATACAAATATTTTATTTAAATACTTAGAATTTATTTTAATGATTGAGTTCGAAATTAATTGAGATATTTTACGGTAATTATTATTAAGATTTAATAATTATTTTGTTTTGTAAATAAGTAAACCTAAAATGTGTTATTTGAGGGGAAAGTTTTTAAACTTAACTCTCAAGATTTAACCTAAGCGATTATGTTAAATTTAGTAGGGGGTTACAAAGCATATGTTTAGGCGTCTAGTGGTAGCACCACAAGATTTAACCTAAGCGATTATGTTAAATTTAGTAGGGGGTTACAAAGCATATGTTTAGGCGTCTAGTGGTAGCACCACATGTTTATTTATCTCTCCTTATTGCTCGTACTGACTTGCATGCTTATATTTATTATTAGCATGAAGTATAGCAGAGTAAATGTATACCACTGAGCTTTGTAAGCTCAGCCCTATGAATCGTTGTTTTCGTTGGATTGTGGGATTGAGGAGCACTATTGGTACAAGATTCTAGCTCGTGGCGATCTCCAGAGTACGGTACTTGTGTTTAGTGGGCTATGTCTTCATAAGACCTTACGAAATGGAGTTTGTATTCTTTATTTTGAAATTGTATTAATCAAATTAAATGTTCAAATATTTTAAATTTAAATTGGAGCACATTCGTACTGTTTTAATTATTTATCTATATTTTCAACTGTTGGCTTTAAATGTTTTTGGAATATACCTTACTGGGCTAAACCGAATTGAGAAATTTTATGACATTTGGTTTGGGCTTGAGGCCCAAATGTGACATCCGGGTCGAGGGTGTTACAATAATAACTTAGCGTTCAGATAACAAATGTTATCGAGCGTTTGAAGTCATAAGACGATCGACAGTTTGTTATTTTTTAATTTTCTTGTGGTGTATGGTCAATGTACCAAAAACTTGAAGTAAAAATAATGTTTGATTGATGGACCTTTTTGGTCGAAGTATATCTTTGTTGATTTTTTTTATTTGAAAGACAGAACAAGTTTTCAAAGGGAGGAATGCATTTAATTGATTCTTTCAAATTCTTTGGATTTCTTGTATTTTTTATCTCGTGAATATTCATGACTTAGATTCTGTGTATGCTTTGTAATCATTCCTTTTATTTAATGAAATTCAATTTAATTTTTTCGTTAGAAAAGTCAACTGGGTTCGTTACAAAAAAACAAAAATTGTAGAAAATATTGCTCCCATCCAAGACGCCTCCTACGCCAATTGTTCTAAAATTTCCCGACTTTTCTATCCTCTTTTTCTCTTCCCTCAATTATGCGTTCTCTATTTAACACTGATCGTAGGCTTTGACTGAGAGAGGAAGGTATTGGAGGGAAAGCAATGGCGGAAGGAGGACAACTAATCAGCTGCGAAACTGTTGCTTCATGGAACGAGCAGCTCCACGCAGTAAATGCGTCCAAGAAACTGGTATAAATTTATATTTTTTTCTATCAATTCCCTAAAAATTTCTGTGCTTAGGTTGCTTGAGAAAGTGCGTTTCCCTGATTTGTTTCGGTTGTACTTCTTGTTTGTTTGAATTTTATTTTTTTTCCTGATCACTAAATGTAATTCAGTGATTGAAGCGAACAAAATTTTGGGTTAAATAGTGAAATTGATAGTGAATTTGGTTTGATTTCTCTGAATAGGTGGTGGTAAATTTCACAGCTTCATGGTGTGCGCCATCCCGTTTCATGATACCAATCCTGGTAGAGCTTGCTAAGAAGCTGCCCGATGTCATATTCTTCAAGGTGGATGTTGACGAATTGAAGGTAAGAATCTCTTAAACCCTTTGCTAAAAACAGCTTTGAAATAGCTTTTGCTTTATATCAACTTGACCATATGTTCTCTGTGCATCTGGCAGACCGTGACTCGGGATTTCGATGTGGAGGCATTGCCAACTTTCATCCTTTTGAAACAAGGAAACATAGTTGACATGGTCGTAGGGGCAAGGAAAGATGAATTGCAGCAGAAAATAACCTTGCATATGTCGGAAGTGTGAATCGAAGTTTTACTATACCATTTGAATTTTGTAAGGTTGTTTCTGAAACTAGGATTTCAAACATGGGTCTTATGCATATATACGTCTCCCAGATAGATACTGGAATTATGTGCAAGAATCCTTATTCAGCATGCTATAGAAGCTATATCATCAATCTTATTTGTATGTTACAGATGGTTGTTATATATTCACATCTTTCTCTGCTATTCAAACATGAAATTCATAAAACCAGACATTCGCCAAAGTAACATATCAATGCTTGCTTTTTTATGTTTTGATTTGTCATCATATCAAGTGAACCACCATAAGCCTTGAAGTGTACATCCGTCGGGCGACACAATCATTGCAATAAATAGGGATTTCCATATTTTTTTAATATTAGAATATGTTATTTATTCTTAACTTTTTGAAAACACACAACATGTATCTCGAAACCGAGTCACCTAAGAGAAACAACGCCATCGTTTACTACTGGGACCACTCAATAGGTTTGCCTTACTTGCCTTGTTGATTTCCTGGTTCCATGCATTGAAACTCCACTGCCTCTAGTGGCCCCAAAGAAGAAGCCACTTCATTGTTACCTGTTAGGATATTTGTTTTGATATAATAATTGAAAAATAGTTTTGGACTAAATTAAAAAGATTTCAAAAATGATTTTAAGTCCAAACAACTTGAAAATAAGTTTGAGGTATTTTCAAAAGGTTTTGAAAGTGTTTAAAATGTATTTTCAAAAGGTTTTGAAAATAAGTATTTGTTTTTAAAGTGTTTAAAATGTTTTCAGCACAAGCGTACCGATACGGTCCTACCCGTATCGATACACTTTAGGGTTTCAGCTACATGATTTTTCCAGAACCAAAAACCTGTACCGGAACAAGCTTAGGCATACCGATACAGATAGGGGGCGTACCGATCCTTGCTTTTCAAATCCCTAACAGCTAGTTCAAAACTCCCAATGGCTATTTCCTTGCAGCATACCGAACCCCCCGTATCGAACCACCGTACCAATACATACTGTGGCCTACCGATCCACTGTACCGATACGCACCAAGGTATATCTATACGCTAAGGCTGCTGCAAGCATAACGACTAGTTTCTGAAGAACGCGTACCGACAGGCTACCTGTGTATCGATACAGACATCTCCAAAACTGCATTTATTGCGAGAAATAAAGTCTCAAACGGCTCAAATTCAATCCCAATGGTCTCCAACAACTGACGAGCCAAAATGTTTATGTATGCTCAAGTGTATTAGGACTTCGGGTGAGAGCAAGAGTGCAAACGCATACCTATGAGAGGGATTTATTGTTTGCTTTGTTTTCTCTTGTTAGAGAGGATTCCCAAAGCTTGGGTTGTAAGCTTTGGATGCTAGGCTTGATAATTGAGTCTAGGTTGTAAAGGTTGTCTCCTAAGCCTATTAAAAGGGGAATAAATTCTTAGTGGATTTGAGAAATCCTTAGTTTGGGAAGCAAAGGTAGTGGATGTAGGCTTTGGTTAGAAAGCAGAACCACTCTAAATTCTTGTGTTCATTTTTCTATTTTTTTGCTTCCCACAAAAATCACCCAATTGCAACTTCTCCACCACTTGGCGACATATTTCGGTTGATTCATCGAGCCCAACATTACCTCTCATATATCTCCTGACATGGTAAAAGACAGTGTTTTTCATGATGCCTTCAACCAAGTGCAAGTGCACTTGACCACCAACCGAAAAACTAGTCGATTCTATTAAATTGTACATGGCATCACCAGCCGTAAGTGTGCCAAAAGCATGCTGGTCGGATGGGATTACTGTATATGAATAAGAATTATTGCTATCAATGTTACTCATCCCACTAGGTGAGCCTGTATCTCCTATAGCAATATTTTGAAAAATTGCTCTTGCCATAGGTTTGTTTGGTTCTACACCAGGGATATGATCAGGTTTCATTTTTTGAACTTGTTCTAATTAAACATCATCACCAATCACCATCAGCACCTTTGAATGTTATTCTCTCTTGCAATCCTTCTCCACTATCCTCGGATCCTGAAGAATTTTCCCTAGTTCCTTAGGCCACGATTTCCGAGGAAGATTTTATGTGTGAATCCATTTCACCAAACTCTTCTTTGTACATCCCCTCAATCATGGGATTCCAACGACGGTCTCGCATCAATGAACCAGTTTGCAACCTGCTTCAAACAGAGGTAAGTTCCTTTACAAAATGTGCTGCTAACTATTGATTTTTTTTTTTGTAGGAGTAATAAACTAAGGTTCCATTGGCTGGTCAGACGATACCCAAATTAACAATGCATACCAATGATACAATCTGTAAACTAGGATACTAATGATTTACAGGTCAGATAATTGGCATTTCCTCTATTTGCCTTGTTTCTGCCCAGGACTGTCTGTTTTACAGGTCAGTTTATGTAGAAGCTGAGAATCTCTTCTTTGAACAATTTTCTAAGCCAATGCTTAAGAAAGATGATGTAATCAATTTTGGTATCTGGTTATTGAGCTCCAGAGTTTGTTAAATAGATTATGTTCCTTTTTATCTGCAAGTGTTGGTTGATTGTTGAACCTTTCTTTAATCAGAAGAATTTTGGAAAAAACACTTTTGCATGGAAAAAAGTACTACTCCATTTACTATTAAAATAATACTTATTACTATTGGTTAAATTGTTTTATGACTAAATAATATATGCTAAGAAGATTTAAATTGAATCAATAAATTTTAAGGGATCAAAAACAAAATTTCCCTTTAGTTGATGGCACTTAAAAGTTAAAAGGACTTCAATTGAATTTTAATTTTTTGAAAGGAGCTAAATATTAAGTTTCACTTTTTCAAGTGGCCCAAGTTCCCTGCTTTTAAGAGTGTATTCAATCGAATGAGTTTTTTTAATCTAAAAAATCTAATCAATTACTTAAATCGTACTCGAATTGAACTTATTTAACCGACCAAAATAACCATAAACCAATTTGATAATTTTTAGTATAACATTCACAAATAATAACTGAATTTTTTATAAATTATTCAATTTAATAATTAAATTTTTAATTACTTTAATGTAATTATTAAACTCTTAGTTTTGCTTTAATATTACCATTGACATGTTAACGGATGTTAACAACAGTTTAAATATTTGTATAATAATACATTTAGTTTTCTATGTTTTTACAGTCAAATAATTTAGTTTTAATTCAAAAAAATAATAAATATAATTTTTATTATTTAAAATTGATCTTATTTTTTATTAAAAATAATTTAACCCTAAACCCTAAAATTCTAAACACTAAATTATAAATATTTGGTATTAGTTTGCAAGACCTATACAGGACTAAATCTTTGGTATTAGTTTGGTCGTATCCCTCTGCAAGTCTGCCCTGCTCAATAATGGATACTTAGCAAAGTGAAATCTACTTCAAATTTTAAACCTCTCCCGACTCAAATTTCCCCTCTTTCTTGGATGGAAAAGCCAACCAAGTTTAGATTTTGTCTTCGTTGAATTTCATTCGTTTTAAATCTGGAAAAAAAAATCTATTATTTTCCTCTCTTTGTCCTTTTAATGTAAAAGAACATAAAGAATGGAGTTCACCGAAGCTTATAAACACACAGGTCCTTGTTGTTTTTTCCCCGAATGCTCGTTACATTACGGCAGCTGTCGATTACCATCTTGTGATTCGTGATACTCTCTTTAAAGTATTGTGTATTTTTTTTGCTATTTTTTTAAATTTCTTTTGCTTCTAATTTCCAATTCATTTGCTCTGTTTATCTGCGGATGAAATGCGAGGAAGTGCATGAATGGCAGGTGAAAATTGCATTTTTCTTTTCTTTTTTCCCTTTCCATTTGGGTTTGGTCTTGGGTCTAGAGTTTAGTATTTAAGAATTTCAAGTTTAGGGTGCAGGATTAAATTATTTTTAATAAAAAATAGGTCCAAATTAAAATAATATTTAAATAAAAAAACGTTAAATTTATTATTTTTTCTGAATTAAGATTAAGTTATTTGAATGTACAAATATAGAGGACTTAATGTGTTATTATACAAATTTTGTTAACACCTTTTCAACGTTCAACTAAATTTAATGATAATATCGAAGCAATTGAAAGTGTGGTTATCAAATTAAATAATTTACCAAAGTTTAGTTACTATTTGTAAACTTTACCCTTATTTTTAAGATATATTTATAAAATAAAATATTATCATCACAAAAGTAAACCTTTATACAAAATTAATTTTTTTTTAAGAAATATGCACAATTAATTAAATAATGAGTAGTTATTCTATACACACATGTTTGTGAAAACTTTGTTTACACAATTTAAAGATTTATAGACTATGTTTAGGGTTTAAATGTAATAGTTTTGAATTTAAGAGAGATTGGTAAAATTTTAAGTTTGGGTTAAAATTTAGAGTTTACTGGTTAAAACCTAAATCCCTAAACATATTACCTTAAAACTTAAACCCTGAATTCTAACCATAAACCCTAAATTCTAAACCCAAACTGAGCCAAAACCAATTATTTCATATTGGTATTTAATAAATCAACTAAACATCTACATACAATTTGTTATTTGAAAAAACTTGTTCAATTTATCTGGTTTGGATTTCCAAAACTGGAACCAAACTGAATTAATTGTGGAAACCAAGTACGCCGAATTCAACTTATTCCATACTTCGCCCCTGCACATCTATATACATACAGGACACTACTCCATATCTAAATATCTAACTTAATCTAAACAAATACATTGCATGCAGTCATAAAACCATGAATTAATTTATCAAATTCTAACGAGGTTTCTTTGAGGACAGCTTTTACATTAAAAGGCAAAAGACAGTACAATACTTGGTAGTCATTTCCCAATCGCATGTACATAAAAAATACGTAGCAATCTTTCCATGAAATCTTACCAAATCAAGAAACTTATTTGATCACCTCCAACTATAGAATTGCAATACTACACTTATACTCTGCTCTAATTCGAAGTTGGTTCCCTACCCAGAACTAGGCTATCATCCGCAACCAAAAAAGAAAGACGAAAATCAACAAGTTGGGTCAGTGTAGGAAATTTTCCATGGACTCTGGCTGCCTTTTCATAGCATTACCTTAGAAAGAGGGTGGAGAATCTCCAACTTAAGAGGCTGAGATTTGATTGCACCGGGGCTTGGAAGCCTGATTAGCTTCTCACCTCATGGGCCATGGCAGTACAGGAGGGAACTCAATCGTTTCTATATCTTACCCAAAACCCCTTCTTCCTGGCAGAATCGTTTTCTGATAGTGATCTGCCCCACTTAGACCCAACCGAGAAGTGGCGTTTCAAGAAAGGCTTTGCCAAGGAGCTTCTCCAGCTTGAACTGGGTTCTAACTTTGGAGCTTTTCCTTCTCGCTTGCCACTTTGTTGAAGGTTAAAATCATTACAACCGCCTTCAACAAGGCTATCTTTAACTCTATTCTTGAATAACTTAAGATGTTTTGCCATCAACTCCGCTTCAGCTCTCAAAGCTTTTCTGGACATCTTTGAGACCTGTTTTTCTCCGACCATACATATCGGGCAGGCTGGGTCGTATCTGTCAGTCTCCGGTGTCATTGTCTCCAAGCATTCAGCATGATAAACATGTCCACAGACAAGTATGGCTGCCACTTGAATTTCATTGCTGCTCCATGAAGATCTCTCAGCCAAAAGCTTCGAGCAAGCCCCACAAGTTCGCATATCTATGGAAGGAGAATATGAGAACCTGCTGCTACATCGACTTATCTTGCCATCACCAGAACCAAAATGTTCACTATCAAAAGACCACCTTTCTCTTTGAGAAGAGGCCACGAGCTCAGAAAAGGCGCGCATGGACCAGCCATCGGAAGAGCCACCATAAGATCCAGCTGTCAAGTCATTGCTACATGTGGAGAGCACAAAAGATGACCTTCCTTCAGACATTGAATAATTATTTGGTGATTTCAGTCCGAGGATTCGACTATCAGAGACCTGCTTCAATAGCCGGTGCCCAGGTGAACGGCGAGCCCGTCTAGATGGGGTGGAATTGGAAGGAAGTAAATGGCCACGGCCAGACAAAGTTTTTGTAATTGGTGGTGAAAATGGTGAAGGTATACGAAATGATAGCTTTGGTGCAGATGAATCCACAATATCTGTCGATTCTGCCAAATTCTTTGCCTGAGAATAATCAGAAGAGCGCGTTAATGACCATCAAAAGGAGTAAAACAGGCTAGTGGATAACAAGACAATACACAAGCAAAAAACTCATTTAACTATTGAGACTTACTTCAGTGGAATAATTGCTTGCCTTCGATATGTCTACAGCAACAACACAGAACAATATCAAACACAACACAAACAATAATAGCAAAGCGGGAACTGACAACAAGCTCTATTGCCAAAAACCACATTTGGAGAACAAAGAATAGGCGTAGGCAATAACACAATGGACATAACCAGTAAATAAATAAACAGGATGTTTATGTTCATTCTTATGATACAGAATTCAACTACTCAATACCATGCAATCCTGCACTCTTATGGTGCATTAGCTGGGATTAGAAGACCATTAGAGCCTTCTGCATACAAGAGACAATTATATATGACATAATTTCCAAACAATTAACTTAGAACAAAAGTTTCTTGAAATCTCATGTACAGTCAAGAATATTGATAAGTTGCTTGAATATTAGCAAATAAATTTACCTGAAGAGGGGATCATCATATTCCTTCCCGCGACTTCATGGATTGGTGATTTTTGAGAAGTGGGTGTTTCATAGTTCTCAATCTCAAGTGCACTTCTTTGATCGGATATTTTACGCCTACCAGAACCTAATGTCCCTCTCCTCTCCATGCTAACATTTCTGCTAACTCTATAAGACATCTGATAAGAAGGCTCTTCTATTTCATCAGCCATACATCTTTGATTATCCCAGCGGAAACTCCATGACGGCGAACATGTCAGATTTCTATGCAAAGTCTCACCTCCTGTTCTCTTTGGAAGGGTTCTTTCCCTTGCAGCTACACAACAAGCTGACCCCATGATCACTCATATACCACAAGAAATAATACTATTACAAATTCACACCGTTCAAGCAACAAAAAACGCAAGGTGAAGTACAGCAGAGAGGATAAACAGCAAGTATTTCCTGTAAAACATAAATATTTTTTTAGGAAAAAAAGAACAGCACAGAATTTGGAATTCATAATTCGGAAAGATACAACAAATGCAAGTAACTATACAAATTCAACACCATTACATCAAGCTAACCACACTAGACTGGCCGAGGGTCATTTTTAAAAAAAAAAGAATCTTTAACAAATTTACTCCATTTCCCTCATTATTCAAAGAGCTAAAAAATAAGAAAGAGAAAATTAGTATTAAAAATTAAATATGCGGTTAATTACTAGGTAATTTAGAGTCTTATGCTTTTAGACAAAAAAAAAAAGTAGAATTGAAAAATGATTAGACGCAAATAACATTAGATAAGCTGAGGTAAAACAACAATAGCGCAAAAACCCAGCTAGTTGAGACCATCTTCCTCAATTAATCATCCATAGACCTGCCGAATTCCAAATTTAAAATAAAAATAACGTAAATTAAAACATTTAAGACGCGAATGTTTACATTAATTAAAGCCTTCAACTGCTCGAGTGCAAAATTTTTGTTTGACTTTTATAAATATAAAAATTAAAAGAAGCAAAGAATCATCGGGTCGAACATTTACTAGCTCTACCAAAAAGAAGCTCAAAAGTTCAAAGGAATCTGAATAACAAAAAGAGAGAGAGCTTCAATCAGGGCACAGAAACGGCACCGTTTCGAACTCCACACTGAAATGATTCAAGCATTTCAACTGAAGAAAATAGCAAACATAAAAAAGCGAAAATAACAAATAATTAATTGAAAAGAAACTTACAGATTCAAGAGTTAGACGGTCATGGAGATGAAAAAGGGAGAAAGAGAAATTCGAACGGCGGCGGTCAGAGAGGAACGGTGGTGTTCACGACGGAACAACCAGAGAGAAAGAGATAGTGAAAGGGCACGACTGGGGAATTGTGCCACGTCTCTTCCTAGTGCAATTTCTGCAGCTTTTTAGCTCCTTTTTTTTTCTTTCTCTTCGGCTTTTTATTTTTTTAATTGACGAAAAATACATTTTTTTGTTATTTTATTTGTGGTTGCTTTTATATATTCAAGGGTAAACAAACTATTTAGTCACCAAAATATATCAAACTTATTTTGGTCACCAAATAAATTATTTTATAAATTAAATCACAAATGTTTTGATTTGTGATCATCTAATCACTGCGCGTTAATTCTTAACTAAATTGTCGATACGGTGATTTTTAAATTTGTATAATAATATATTTAATTTTTATTATATATTATTAATTTAATTTTAATTTAAAATAATTTATTTAATTTAACTTTTTATATTTAATAATACTATTAATTTAGTCTAAAAAACACATCATCATCCATCATCAAGAATTGAAGACCCCCAAGCCATCATCAGTTCTCTTGCTCCGCCACGATAGCACTGTTGTTGTTGTTGCTCCAATGACTTTTTTATTGTGATCATAAAGTTTGTGGGTAATTCTACCTTGAGATTTTTAGGGTACACTTAAAATAAAGACTCGTCCACAAATTCTTATTTAAAATAAAATTTGTGTAGTTATATAAATTTTTATTTAATATAAAATTTACATAAATTCTTATTTAATGGTAAAAATTTATATAGTTACATAAATTCTAATTCAATTAGTAAGAATTTTGATTCTGAACTCAACAAGAGTCCCAATAAAAAACGGATGATGTTCATCCTAGGAGACACATATTCAAATCACTTTGTTTACAAGGTGTATACTCATTGTCAAAGGATTAAAAATATGTATGAACAGATACTACTTATAATCACCTTTATAATTTCTTGGCTTTAAAGGCCGATATCACATTCTTTAAACACTGCGATCCTTCTCCAAAAACTATGATCTCTAACCCGTCAATGGTCTTTAAAATTAACTATTGTAGGCAACATCTCATAGTAGCATCATAAGCATGAAGCCAATCCATACCCAAAATAATATCCAAATCACTAAAGGGAAATTCTAATAGATCAGCTGGAAATTTAACTCCTTGAACTATAAGTGGAGACCTCCTACTTACTTTAGTTACTCGGGCACTTTGACCAAGAGGATTGATAGCTATCACATCACTCTGAGTTGATTCTAAAGAAATTCCTCTTTCTCGGATCAACTTAGAACTAACATAGGAGTATGTGGATCCAGTGTCTATCAAAACAAATACATGTTTACCATAAAGTAGAAAAGTACCTATAATGATATCGGGTTCATCTCGATCATCTATATCATCATGTGTCCGAATATAATAGACTCTAGCTGGAGCTCGATCATCTCGGCCTGCAACAGCTCCAATTTCTTTTCTAGAACCCACTCTAAACGATCCTGCAGATCCATGGCCTCGGCCTCCCTGCATACCCATTGATCTCTCGGTCTGAACTGACCTGTCTTCCCTAGCTGGACAATCTCGAACAAAATGTCCCATTTCTCTACAATTGAAACAGGCTCTTGTAATCCTCTGACACTCTCCACGATGATTTCGGTTGCAATACTTACATTTAGGAGGTCCTGATTTATTCCCAAAACTCTTTGTTGTTGTCGAAGTATTTTTAGATTTCCCAACTTGGTTTGACTGACATCGAGGTGATGAAAATCCAGATTTCCCTTGCTAAAAATATCCTTTAACCTGCTTTGATGATTGTGAAGCAAAAGATGTTCCAGCACTCATCTTTTGGCCTTGGGATTCTCTCTCAGCTTTCTCTTTAACATTCTCCATTGCTTTTGCTCGGTTAACAGTATCCTGGAAATCTCGAGGAGAAAAAGCCACCAATACTTCTTGGCATCGTACATCCAACCCACTTATAAAGTTGTCCATGATGGTTTTCTCGTTCGGTAGTATCTCAGAAGCAAATCGGCTCAATCTGTTAAATTCACATTCATTCTGATATACTAAACGATCTTCATGTCTCAGATCCAGGAACTACTGTCTCATCTCTTAAACAAGAATATCTCCAATGTATTCCCTCCTAAACTCTCGGAGGAAAAACTGCCAGTTTACTTCTTCATGAACTCGGGCAGTAATATTATTCCACCAGACCAAAACTTGTTCCCTCAATAAGGAAACTGCACCTTCTAATTTTCCTCGGTCGTCACAGTCGATCCGAGTCAAATAGTCTATATATCATTTAACCAAAAATCTGTAGACGTTGGATTTGCAGCACTACCACCTTTAAAATTGGGAGCTTGTAGCTTCTTTAACTCTTTAGGTACAAAAATCCGAAGAGGTCTATTTATAATCGCATATAAAGCCCGCAGGAATGTATTTCGGTCATGTACTGCATTTTCTGTTGTACCAGTTGTTGTACCTCCTCTCCAAACTCTGGGGCATTTGCAGGCCCTACCTGTCAGGTAGCATGTCGGGATCCCTCTCCTTCCGACATTTGTACTCAACATATACTTAAAATAATAAGCAATTGCATCAATCAAACACGTTTCATTTTCAAGTAAATACGACATCCTAGTGGCATGTACACTTTAAAACACTTTCTTTGAGTTCAAATTACTCCAGAAATGGTTAAACCTGTAGCTCTGATACCAATAAATGTAATATCTCCTTCCCGTATCCGTATACCGAACATGAGTCAAATATGTCAAAATAACTTATATATCATTTTATTTAAAAATAAGGGTTATCAAAAAATTTCAATTAACTTATAAATATTAATCTCATCATATTAAAAAAATTAAATATAAAACATATTAATTATACATACCATATCTCATATAGTATATAAAAACAAAACCATTACAAGGCAGGCCGGTTTAATAATTTTACAAAATAGACAGATTATTTCGTACATGCCACTATTTACATACAAAACTAGGATGTCATAGATACTGAAAATAACCTATCAATATCGTATTTCCTTCCAAAGGATCTGATGCAAAAGCTCGGCTCAACTACTCCGAATTACCTATGTGTATTCAGAAATACACGCTGAAAATATACTCAGTGAGGCATAAGGTAAGTAACATAAATAAACATATACAATTGCATGATACTTTTAAAACATGATCATATTTGAAATCATATACTTTAATATGCAGGAATGTTTATGCAAGAAAGTATATCATATCGTTCTTTAACATAAAGCATACTTATCATGTGAAATCATATAGCCCAAGGTAACTGTCTAGAGACTAATACTCGAGTCGAGTACTAAAAAGTACTATTCTTTACAAGCGCCATAATTAAATGAAGAAATCAAGCGCCACGATAAAGTGACGAAACAGGCGACACATTAAAGTATCGAATACAAGCGACACAAAGTGTTGAATACGAGCGACATGTCGAATAACAAATATGACTCATAATGGTATACCACAATATTGTCCAACTCATAATTCTATTACCAAGGGCAACATTAAAACATTTCATGCAATAATGGCCAGCAATCCAAATATATCCCACAACCATATCATATAAAACACATTCATATTGGACCAGTTCATACTCCAATATGTACTTTAACATTCATAATATGCTGCCATTTAAAAATTAAAATCAAGTATCATGCTAAAACATATTATGCTTTCAAAAATAATTATCTTTTTAGGTCGACTTATCATAAGTCTTCCTATAAAATGTATGTTACTAACATACATTATAAAAACATGTATGCACTCGCCTTTGCCTTGCAATGCCTCTTTTACTATTTGATTAGTCTCGAACTTTTTCTCTACCGGGTCTTCTACTACAATCTTGATTTTTATCCGAATCTACATCAAATAACATATACCATTTCAAAGTATATGTTAGAACATACTCAACCCACAAACAATAATGGAAAATATATAAATAACTATCCATTAATCATAAACTCGATCCGATACATCTTTCCATATTCGAATCAATATTTCTCATACTATTCTTTAAATTTCCAACTTCTCTCAAAATTTACATTTTAGTCCCTAAGGACACTTTTAAGCTTCCAACCACCATTTTCTATCCAAATCCTTACATTTCTCATCATTTACACTTTAGGACTTAGACTTTAAAATTTTACATAATGGTCCTTGAATTTTCAAAAATTCCAAAAATGGTCCCAAAGTTAGAATAAACTTCAAAATCAACATTCAAATCATTTAACTTGATTTTTCAACCCAATACACTTCAAAAAATAAATTCAACAACCAAGTCCCTAAACTTTCCAAAAATTACAACTTAGCATAAACCCTAATTTTCCATAATTCAAGAAAATAGGTATTTCTTCATTCTAACAATAAAATCACACTTATATAACATCATTCTCATCATTTCCATCATCAAACAAATTTTTGCAAGAACTTCCCCTCATCTAAACAAAATAGCCGAAGGGTCACTACTAGACTTTCCATGGAATTTTCATCATTTGAACCATAAGACCAACACCACAAGCATGTTTCCAACATGAAAAACCATTAAAACTCAAAATTCCATCATGCTCTTCATCCAACCAAATCTCCAAACTCAACTTAGAGACATGAACTTTGCATAAAAATTATACCAAAGGATAGAGAATTTGATGGAGATAAAATTCCTATTTCATGTCTCAAGCTTAAATCTAACCATGGAAGCTTAAAAATCAAGTTGAAAATCTTACCCCTAACCCTTTGAAGCTTTCGGCAGCTGTGAGAAAGATTAAGATGAATTTTTGTCAAAATTTGGTCTTTAATTATGCCAATTGGCATAATATTTAACCATATTAAAATAATAAAAATCCTTAGTAGTCAAAAGACCACTTTAGCCTTGAATTATGACTAATCATCTTCCAACACATATATTATTTTATCCAAAAATAATCAATTACCTTAATAAAATATGGGTGAAAAGTCTCTTTTGTCCTCCAACTAATGTAATAGTTACTAGTTTGCCATACTAGTAAAAATCCAACCAAACTAGTTGGAATCCTACCAACTAGAATAGAATATTCCCAAAATAATATTCCATGACTTTTCTATAGCATTTTGAATCAACCTCTGAAATTTGATTCGATCCGATATACCGATATTAATAAAATATTTCTACTGCAATTTACCCATTTTTCGAACTATCGAATTTAATCCATACAAACCTTCTTTACTCTTACCGAATCCAAAATATCGATAAAAATCACTTTTATGGAACTTTCTCAAAAGTCACCCATCATAAAATTTCTCTGACCTGAGCACGCTTAACAATTATATTCGATCCAATATCAGTACCTTTTTCCCATCTTAATTCTAAAAACCGGCATTAAGGTACTTAATTCGATATGATCTACAGTTATACTGAATAAAATTTACTTAATGGGGAAATTACCATCTTGGTCCCTGAACTTTTCCTAACTTTTCACTTTAGCCACCAAACTTTGAATTTTTACATTTTAGTCACTGAACTAAAACCACCAACTTTTAATTCTTTGTATTTTAGCTACTACGCAAATCTTGGGGTATTACATAACATGCTAAATGGATAAATTTTACTATAAATAACTCATGTTATGGAATGCCTAGAAACTGTTTTGGTAGATTATGAAGGACTGAAAATGATTTATAATGAAACGGTCCTGCTTTGTACCTTGAAAACAGTTTTGAAATCTGCATTAGCTGTGACTTTGAAAATTTGCTATAAATCGTATTGGTAGAATTAGAACCTATAATTTATATGGTTGGAAAGCTTGTCATGTATAGTTTCATTCAAAACAAGCGAAACTGCATTTCGAGTTTTATAATAGCTTGTAGAGGCAATTAAGCAAGGATAGTGTAATCTGCCCAGAATATTCTGTTCTGGGCAGTAACTTTGAAAAATCACCATAAATTGTATAAAGGGAATTTAAGGCTGGAAATTTTATGGACAGTGCCTTAACATGTCTAAATTCATTAGGAGAAAACAGAATTGAATTCTGGATTGTAAAATGGATTTTAGAAGTGAAAATCTAGGGACAGTGCAAACTGTCCAGTAATGCAATTGGTCTATCTTTAAGCTAAAAACTGTATTAATTGGTAAAGAACTAAAATGAAAGGCTTATATGGTTAGAAATACAATTAATTTATCTTTCCAACGGTGTAAACCAATTGAAATTCCGACGTACGGAATGAAAGTTATGCATGTTTAAGTAAACAGTGCACAAGCGGCATGGCAGCAGCAGTCTAGGTATCTTGGACAATTTTGTAAACTGTTTGGACAGTTTGGTTACTGTCCTGTTCTGCCTAAATTGGAATGTGAACAATTGTAGTAATGTGCATTAATGTATATATATGAATATTGTTGCCATGTTAGGTGATTGTGTAAACACATTTGAATGCTTGAGATGGGAAATTATTATGTTCAATGTACCTTGTTTGACATGTATTTTAATTGTTTGAATTGTTAGAACAAGGAGGAAATCTTGTGGAAGAAGAAAGGAGTGGCAAAGCTACTGGCAAACACAAAGGAGTTTGGATCCAAGATTAGCTAAGCTTGGAGTATTGTGAGTGTAGTTTTGGTAGAGTTAGGACTTGGGTCCTAACCAAAATTTACATGTCTATTTTCTTGTTATTGATATGCCATGATAATGAGCTTAATTAAACATAAATATGAATTAAAAGGGAAGATTGGACTAAGCTGAAATTTGTGATTAAGTAATAGCATGGAAATAGATAAGTTAAATTATTTAGAAAGAAATGTGTAAACATTGTGTGATTCCATGCCTTGAATGATTCCATTCGAATTGTTAGCCTGAGTTACACTATGGATGTAAATGCTTGATTTCTTGTTCTTGATTGTGCCTATTCGATTAGTGGCATGTATGTATTATAATGATATATGATGCTAGATCCTTGTATCATGAATGCAATTCACTCGAATGCTTACTACTTGAAATGGTTGAAATGTTTGCTATTTGAAAAGCTTGTCACTTGAAATGCTTGAAATGTGATCTAATTGAAATACTTGAATTCTTGTACTTCAAATGCGATCTAATTGAAATGCTTGAATCCTTGTACTTGAAACGTGACCTATTCGAAATGCTTGATTCCGTGTCTTGGATGTATTCATTCGAATTTCTTGCTTAAAATTGCTCTTATTATATAAATACTTGTAAAAGTGATATAACCATGAATATAAAGACATAACTAGATGCCTAAAATGGCATATAATTCAAATTGCTTACTTGAGTAGCAAGTAAACTTGTGAAATAAAGAGCTAAGGCACAACTAGCCTAAGGGCTAAGCTTGATCTTGAAATACTTGTTTGAATATAATCCTTGAACATGAATTGTCTTGCCTTGAACATGAAACACTTGAAAACTTGAAAGGTAATTGTAGAGCTAAGGCTTAATTGGCCTAAGGGCTAAAGCATGATGTTGCTATACCTTTCTTGAATTGATTATTGAATGATACATGATCTTGAACTTGAAAAGCTTGAAAACCCTTGAATAAATAAAGTGTAATCAAACAACCTTGGTTGCTAGTTGAATAGGTAGAAGGGCATGCCTTAGAGTCTAGAGCTCATTGTTTCAGGGTGGACTACGGTCCAGGGCTAAGGCCCCTAATTGGCAACAGACGGAGGGTACGTATGTGGCCTTTGGCGACAGTAGGAGGGTTGACCAGTACTACGGTACATCTTGTGGTGACAGTTGGTTGGAGACTCGATTACCTAGACAAACTATAAACCAAGGATTGTGTTAAAAGATAATAAATGAACTAATATAACCTTGAATACTTGAATTTCTTGATATCTTGAATACTTGAATTACTTGATATGTAACCTTGAATACTTGAATTTCTTGATATGTAAACTTGAATACTTGAATTACTTGATATGTAACCTTGAATACTTGAATTTCTTGATATGTAAACTTGAATACTTGAATTACTTGATATGTAAACTTGAATACTTGAATTACTTGATATGTAAACTTGAATACTTGAATTACTTGACATGTAAACTTGCTACTTGAATTACTTGACATGTATTCTTGAAATGACAAACATGTAAACTTGAACTAATTGTTACTTGACTTGTATACTTGAACTTCTTGCTACAAGATTGATACTTGCAATAGATCTTGATCTTACTTGAATTCTTGAGAGTTGCTGCCATGTACACCTTATACATGAAAATATGGACTGTTTTATATGATAACATGTAAAACTTGAGTGTTGCTGCCATGTACTCCTTGTACATGAAAATATGGACTGTTTTATATGATTAACATGAAAAACCTGAGTGTTGCTGCCATGTACTCCTTGTACATGAAAATATGGAATGTTTTATATGATTAACATGTAAAACTTGAGTGTTGCTGCCATGTATTCCTTGTACATGAAAATATGGACTCTTTTATATGATTAACATGTAAAACATGAGTGTTGCTGCCATGTATACTTTGTACATGAAGATATGGGCTGAATTGGTTAGATTACATGATATATGGATTGTTTTATGTGATTAACATGTAAAACATGAGTGTTGCTGCCATATATATACCTTGTACATGAAAATATGAGCTGTCTTGAAATGTTAAAATGTATAAGAATACTGTATGGATTGTTTTGTCAATGTGTGATAAAATTATGAGCTGTCTTGAAATGTTAAAATGTATAAACATGTAAAATGGACAGATTTGAATAAATTAGAGGTCATCATGGACTGTTTTGCTTGTATATGTGTATATATGTATTTAATGGAATCTATATACCTTGCTTCCATGTATTGCTTACCTATGAATAAAATGGATTGTTTAAGTATGCTAACGGAACATACATACCTTACTGCCATGCTATGTGACAATAGGTGTAAAATGAGACCGTTTTACATGTATGAGTATATGATTATAAATGCTGCCATGTTAGGTGTAAAATGGGGTTGTTTTACATGTGTGGAGAAAATATGAATTCTGTTCTTACTTGAATGAATGGGTATTACTTGTAAACATAACTTGAATGACAAGCTTGAAAATAAAAGTGGTTATACTTGACTTGAGATGCATGTATATTTCCTGAATATGTACTTGACTTGAATTGAAATGTGTATATTGCTTGAGTATGTTACTTGACTTGAAATGAAGATTGAGCAAAGCTTGAATTCAAATGACTTGATAATTGATTACTTGACAATTGCTTGGTATGATTCAATACCACTCGAATGACTTGATAACATGCTTCTTGATAATTGCTTGTTTTATTACTCGAAATGCTAGCAAACCTTATCTAGGGTCAAACTCCATTTAAATAGAACTTGGACAAATAATTGGTTAGAATTAGGGATACCTCACTAAGTACATTTTTGTACTTATCACTCTTGTCTCCATTCTTCTCACCTTACAGGATAAAGGATTCGATCGTTTGCTTGATCCTGAAGTCAGATTCCTTGAGCCTGAAGTCAGATTCCTTGAGCTTGAAGTAAGGCACAAGCAAAAGCATAAGTATGAATTCATACTTGTTTGTAATGCTCCTAATGGTTAGTGGCACCTAGATTTGTATATAGTTAAGCTAGGCCACACATTTGATATTTTGAAAGCTTGTATATGATTATGAATTTGGCCTCTAATGTGCGAAGGCTTGATTGCTTAAATTTGAAGTATGTAATGACCTAATTTCCTTGTGAATGGAATAGTAAGCTGCGCAAATAGGAACTCTGAGATTAAGTGAACACTTGCTAGCCATTGTATGCTATTCGAATGTCACATGTTCATGGGTAGGTAGTAGTTAACTTTGAATGAAAATTGGAAGTAACCAATCAAAGTAAAGACCTATAATGAATAAGGAACTTGCTTATGCTTATATGATTAAATATGAGGTCTAACAGGTAACTTATCACGAATGATAAACATGTTATGCTTGCTTGAGATTGGATTGAATGTATGTACATAAAAGCATGACTAGTTAAACCTACATGAAACATCTACATGACTAGAATGTAATGAGATTGGGTACAAAAGAATATGTTCTTGTCTAAGTATGATATCTGAATGCTATGCATGGTCACCTGTTTAAATAGTAGACATTTTTAAGTGTAGAATTGCAAATGTATAACCAAGTTGGTAATCTAGGGTGAATAAAATACATATGCTTGCTGTTTGATAAAATATGAACGTTTAAATGCCCTGTTAGTCACTCAACTCATCTAATAGGGATGAGTTCTTGAAAAGTTTTAAATTATTCGTGTTTCCAGTGTTCCAGTAACGCTCCTAAGCCAGTTTACTACTAAACCAGGGTGGGGGTGTTACACTATAAGTGGTTAGTTTAACCACTTTGCCACCATTCTAGGAGTTTGTGATGATAATAAACATTACTCTATGCTTGTTGTGACTTGCCAAAACCTTCAACATCCCCGATCTCGCGATGATAGCTTCTTTAACCTGAAATGCATTAGACATACTTTGCCTAGTGAGGTAGTCATAAACAATGTCAATAATAATAATATGCATTCCAAATCATGTCTTAACTATAAAAATGTTATGAATCATGTACCATCAATAACAATGATATGAATCATATTCGATGACAATTATATTATATTTCAACAATATTCCTTAGATTGAATCAAGATAGTGGATACGCGAATTCTTACGCCTCGCCAAATCAATGAATGGTCTAATTCCCCCACCTCGCCAAATGACCAATAACACAAACATCCCTCTGCCTCACCACAACAAAGGTCGTAGCCCAAGGACCATAGTCCACCCGTACCAATGAGCTCATGAATTCTATGGCATGCTAATTGTATCCAATATCCTTTCGAATCCAAGGTTCAATAGCAATGTCGATGTTGATGTTTCAATAGCAATAGCGATGATCAATGTTTTAATAGCAATATCAATGATCAATATTTTGATGACAATAGCAATGTCTATGGCAATAATTCGATGACAATGAAAATATCAATGACCGGTGTCTATAAAAATGTCAACAACTATAACAATGTCAATATCAATGTTCAATGACTATGACAATGACAATATTAATGTCCATAAACAATAAATCTATGTATCAATATTTTGATAACATCAGTGACAATGGCAATAGCTCAGTGGACAATACTCAATGCAATGAACTTACCAATACTTACCAATATTGCCTCTAAAGAGGTTTCGATGCAATAATATCTTGAAACAACGTTGGCTATGCAATATCCAATGTTAATAAAACTGGAAAAGGCACCTATCCTATTCCTGAGACTCTGACTACACTCACCTTGCTTTCCAAAGCCCCTAAGGCTCTCGAATGACCACTCCCTTATTCTGAGCTTTTGATAGAGATGATAGAACTTATTTCTCCAACTCTTGAGCTAGGTAAAGCAATAGGAAGTGTTAAAATTGATACAAATATCGAAGTTAATAGTTAAACTTGAAATAGCTATTAGCTACTAGATATCCATGTATTAAAGCCTTGATGATCATGGGTTTAACTTAGGTGCTCAAAAGCTTCAACCCAAAATTTGACCTCAATGATCCATGGAATCGATCAATCGTTTAGGGTCTTTAGCTTACCAATTCGATGGCTATACGATGGAATCAATAGATTGAAGCAAACTTGAACTTTGAGAAGTTCAACAACAGAGGTGCTAGCTTAAAGGTAGGGAGGTGTTAGCTTGGAGGAAGATGATGAAGATTGATGGTGATAACAACAAGGATAGGTTCGATGGCTTTTGTAAAGTGTTTTAAAACACTTACTTCCTCCCTTAAACAACCGAAAGATTTCCCTCCTAAAGGGAAATCTCAGTTGTTTAATAATTTCCATCTTTTCATTATTTTACACATTTTAAGGGTAATAATTACCCATAAATTTATCACATTTCCATCATCTTTGGGTCACCTTCACGTGGGACGAAGGCAAGATAGAAGGTGAATTATCACAAAAATGGGGAAATTATGAGGATAGTCTCTCAACTTCTCAAACTTTATACTTTTACCCCCAAACTTTCAATATTTACAATTTAGTCACTAAATGGTTTTCAATAAGTTCAATAAGGTCCTTAATCGATAGATTGACTCAATTAGAGCCCAATTTCAATGTAATTGACCATGTGATCAAAGTCAATGCAATATTTGGACTTTCCCGATATATGGTTTCTGATCGCCGGAACACAATTTCGACTAGACCGATTTTCAGGGTGTTACACATTTGGTCTATGTTAGTTACCCAATCTATTAATTTGATCCTAATTTTAATTTAATTAAATAAATTAATCATTCAATTAGGTGCCGACATGTGTCACCACCTGATTGGATGGGAAAAATAAAATGAAAAGAACTTTTGGCTTAAATTGGAATCAAACCCAAGTCCCCTGGGAGTAAATGGTGCAGGTTTTCCACTAAACCAAGTGGCAATTTGTGATTTAAAATACACAATGTAATATATGGTTTAGTTTGTTGTTAATGCAAGGAAAGGGAAATAAATACGGATTAAGAGGACTCAAACATGACACACTTAAGACGCATAAAAAATATTTAAACCACTGTAGAATATAATATTTAAATTAAAATTGACAACATTTATGTATTATATATATTAAAAATAAAAATTATGTACGAGTCAACTTTAATATTGTTGTTAATCTTATTTATTTCCTTTTTCATGGTATTAACTGCAATTTAATTATTATATTTTTATTTTTAACAAAATTTAATTTAATAAAAAAAATTAAAATTATATTAAAAGTTCATTTAACGAAACCAAACTTATTTTATGATTAGAGTTATATTCGTGAGTTTGAATTCGTTAAATGAATTTTTAATATTATTTTTTATTTTAAATCATAAATTAACTATTATTTAATGTATATATATAAAAATTAAAAAATGTTGTTAACTTTAATTTAAATATTATATTTCTACAATGGTTTAAATGTTTTTTATGCGTCTCAAGTGTATCATGTTTGAGTTCTCTTAATCTATATTTATTTCCTTTCTCATGCATTAACAACAAACTAAAACATATAATACATTGTGTATTTTATATCACAAAAGGCCAATTGGTTTAGTGGTAATTAAACCCGTACCATTTACTCCTAGGGGACCCAAATTCATTCCCATCCAAGCCAAAAGTTCCTTTTGATTTATTTTCCTCCTCCAATAAGGTAGTGACACGTGTCGACACCTAATTGAATGATTAATTTATTTAATTAAATTAAAATTAGGATCAAATTGATAAAATAAGTAACATGGACCGAATGTGTAGTTATACAAATTTCTATTAAGAGCCACGTCACCCATCCATTAGATTTTAATGGCTGGTGGTCAAAATATGCCCAACTAAATAGTTTGGTGGTTAAATTTTAAATATTTATAGTTTGGTGGTCAAAACAAGTTAATCTCAATAGTTGGGTGGTCGCCCATGTAGTTTACTCTTGTTTTAACTAATACGACCACTGACCCAAGTCAGATTAGATTGAATATATTCAGGCCAAAGCCCACACGGCAACGTTTTTCTTGAACCTTTTTTCCTCTTTGCAAATAATTAATTAGGTTCGAATAAGCAACTTTTTTAATATTTGTTCACGTAATAATTTAATATTTTGAAATGATAAAATAAGATTCAATTTTTTTTTAAAATTTGTTTGGAGAAGTGTTTAATCTTTTAAAACAGTTGTTAAAAATTATGGGTCTTCAAAAATATTCGACCTGGTTGACTCGATCTAACGACTTGAACCTTAAAAAACCGGGCAATTCTTTAAAAAAATACTCGAATCAGGATTTTTTTCGGGTAGTTGGGCCGAGTCTGGGCCAAATTTATTTTGGTAGCTGGGTACCCAACCCGACCCAATACTTTTAATATATTTATTTTTTAGTTTTAAATTATAGTTTTACCTAAAACTAAATTTAAATCTCTAAATTATTTCTATTTTTTTATTATCTTCTTTTAAGTTTTAAAATTTTCAAATATATTTTTTATTAAATAGATAGGTTTTACATTCCCACACCGGGATTCGAAAGAAAAAACGAGATTAATATTTTTAATGTATTTTAGGTGATAAACTTTAATATATATATATATATATATCCAAATATTTCATCTTAAAACTAACCTCAAATCACTAATTTTTGTCTTTGGATTATGTATTATGAACTTTTAAATTTTATGTGTTTACTATGTGATTTTTTAAAACTTTTAAATTTAAAAAATAAATAAATAAAAATGTGAACTGTTACCTGTTACCTGATTTTCCGGGTACCCGACTAAAGCGGGCTAAGATACGAACCGAAATACCCGAAAGAACCGGATACCCGGGAATAAACACCCCTAGTAGAAACATCATGTGTGGTTGTTCATATAAAGTCTAATCTTTTAAAAGGTTTAATATTTTCAAATCTGTTCAAATAAATGTTTAACCTTTTAAAATAATCGAATAAAAGTTTGATATTTTTTAATCTGTTTTAGTTGCACTTATTTGAACAAGTTTAAAAAGCGTTAAGTCCGTGTTTAAATAAATTCAAAAAATAACATTTATTCAATTATTTAAAAAAAAACTTTAATACACAGGCCGTGTAAACTTTAGTTTACACGTGCCTTTTAGTTTTAGAGGTTAGAGTTTTAGTTTAGGGTTTAAAGTTTAGGGGGTTAGGTTGTATGATTTAGAATTTAGTGTATATGATTTAAGGTTTAGGGTTTAAGTTTTTAGGGTTAGGAATTTATAATTTAAGTTTTTATAGTCTAAATACACAGGCTTGTGTAAAACTAATTTTACACAGCCCTGTGTATCAAAGTTTTACCCTATTTTAAAAGATGAAACGATTGTTGGATATTTTGAAAGAATAAATCATTGTTGATTGGTTGGAGGTATACATATGCCATGGCTAACCCTAGTGCAAGAGATTAATATCAAAAGATCAACATTTGTTTACAATGAGAAAAATAAGTACATGTACATTATATATAATCCCTCAATTGTAATTAGTTTTTGGCTTTATTCTAAAAAGTGGCTAAATTATGCCTTTTTTATTTTAGGTGCCTAAACTTTTTTTGTTAAAATATGTGTCTAACGTTTCATTTCTTAACCATTTCTAGATCATTGGTTAAAAAACCCATTATCCTCCATTGATGAGTTCTTCAAGCTCTGATTTATTTCTTTTTTACGAAGCTCATCATTACAAGTAAAATCAAAGTGTTCAGAGACCAATTTTTTAGAGATGAGTCTTGATTTCACTTTCGCATAGATGAATTTTCACAATCGATGTGTTTTTGGGACTTAAGTTTCTTTTTTCATTCTCACACAAAAATGAGAACGAAGACTTATAGATCGAAATTGATACACCATGGATAGATGACTTCTCAAAATCGAAGTGTTTGAGACATATGATTGTTTGATTTCTCAAAACCGAACTAATTTTTGAATTTCCCCTTTGTTTTTTTTGTTTGTTTCCTTAGAAAATCTAAGGGGGAAAAACAAAAAAAGATGACCGAAGGTCATGTGTCACACATTCATTGAATATTTTTTTACGGACGACCTAGAAATAAGCACGTAATAAAATGTTAAGTACTTAATTTAACAAAAAATTAAAATACTTAGTTTAACAAAAAAAAATTAACTCTAGCAAAAAATAATATAATTTAGAAACTTATTTTATAATAAACCTTAACTTTTATATACAAAAGTACATATATTTAATATTAATTAAGATAAATATCTGGTACACTAACATTATTATTTTTCTCTAAAAACAACTGATCAAGGTCACTTGTGGAACTAAAAAAACTTGGTGTAACCAAAATTTAATCATAACGATATACAAGACTAACTCCCAAGAATAGATTAATTATTTTGAAATAAAAAAAATAACAAATAGATTTAATAATAGGTGCTTAAAGAATAGTTAAATTTAAAAAAATTAGGGCATTAGAGTTTAATTTTATTAATTCTAAAAATTAAGTTAGAAAATAATTAAATTAGAAAAATAAAGAACCACGACTTAATTTTATTGATTTACCTCTCCCGTTAAGTTGATCCCAATTAGGGGTCGACATTCGATCGAATCGAGTCAAAAAATTTTGAGTTAATCAAGTTGAAAATTCTTATTTTATAACTCAAACTTATTTTATATTTTTCAAGTCGAGTTTATGAAATTTGAGTCGAGTCAGATAGAGTCGGGTTTTTTGAGTTTCTGTTCAAATTTGATTGTAAACATTTATAATGTTATGATACTAGTTAGTTTCAATTTAAACATTTTTCTATAACTATATACAATACACATATATATTTCTTCATATGTGATATATATATATATATATATATATATATATATATATATATATATATATCAAACATAATTGATAGACTCAACTCGGAATTAAAAAATAATCCACTAGGCACTAATTATTAAAAATTTTGAGTTATTCAAGTTATTCAAATTTTCATTTTATAATTTAAACTTTATTAAAATTGTTTCGAGTCGAATTAAGACCCCTAATGCCAATTGCATTTGTTTATAATAAATTATAAGGCTAAACTACATAAATAGTCACTGAACTTTTAGGGTATTTTCATTTTAGTCATCGAACTTTTAAAACTTGCAATACAATCACTAAACTTTTAATTTTTTTATTATGGTCACTGTTGTCAATTATCGTTAAAACTGCTGACGTGACATGTCATCTTTTCTCCCCAAATTCTAAGTTTCTCAGAATTGAAATTTACAATTGTTGCTCCTCCATTCATCGTCGTTTCTGCTGTCATTCAGTAATTTCTCTCGTTGAAAAGAATTACTTTAATTATTTTCAGGATCGTTTGAATTGTAGGTAGAGAGAGCGCACGCAAAAATGACATTACGGATAAACCCATTTGAAAATGAAAAAAATGCTTGTTAATGGCCAGAGGCCAAGAAACTTATCCACAATGTTAAGAACGTTTCGACAAATGCATATTTGTGGGATTGAATTGAGAATGGCTTGTTGTCCCGGTAAAGAAGGTTGCGAAAAAATCCAAAATGTTAATAAACTTCTTCTTTTTAATCAAAACTTGCATTATATGCTATGAAAATGAAAAAAAAATGTTTGTTAGTGATTATAAGTGATGAATTTGAACCTATGAAAAGAAATAGAAGAATAGTAGTTCATAATTTTTTCAACTAAAGAAATCACCGAATGACAGTAGAAACGACGACGAACGGAGGAGCGACGACTGCTAATTTTATGTGTGAGAAACTTAGGGTTTTAGGGGGGAAGAAGATGACTTTACCGTGTCACGTAATATTTTTTAATGAGAGTTGGCGATAATGACCGTAATGAAAATGAATTAAAAGTTTAGTGATTGTATGTAAGTTTTAAAAGTTCGGTGACTATTTATGTAGTTTACCTATATATAATTAAGCTTTTAATCCCCATAGTAATAAAAACAAAGAACCCATCAAACTTTATGGTTTATATTTGAATTGATTTCAGTATGTAACCTACCAAACATAGAGTAATGCTTATCGGAACCCCACTGATGAACTGATCAGGTGAAGCAATTTCTAACCTACTATTCTTTTCATTACTTAACACGTTGTTTCTTTGCTTAATTTTCACTTATTTAATACCATTAGGTGTTGGAGTTTTGTCATCTCAGTCCTCTTACACCATCATCTCCATGGAACTAAAAACATAAAAGAAAGACTTAAAATAAAGGAATACATCTCTCATGTCTGGTAACTGGTGAAAATCTACAATTGAAAATCTCAAAGTTAAAACCGAAAATAATTACTCTAAAAATATAATACCGGACTTGTTGAGAAGTCATTTTGATTCCGGACACTACACATTTTTAAAGTAATGTAAATAACATATTGTGGCTCAATTATTAGTGTGTGTGTACAAAAGTGAGAAAAGAAGACAAGATTTGAAGATTACAAAAGATATGCTGTTCGGTCATGATTAGTACTTCAGATTAGGTTAGGGCTATATACCAAACCAGATTAATATTTAAGAGTTGAGACTTTAGAAACCAGCTATCAGAACAAGTATTGATGATAAGTAGGTTGGCATCTCAATGTAAGTAATTTCACGCCAGCTCAATAGAGTCAACTTTAAGAATGTATACCGCGAGCAAGCATATTTTGTCGGCCGGTCAAACTGTTTATTTTTTTTCTCTCATATTCTTTTAGATTATGGGTTCTATACCTACTAGGAGCACCCATTTTCTTCCCCTAAGTCTCCTCTTCCCTCTAGGTAGGATTAAGATTAGAATTAGGATTTTTCAAAAAAAAAAAGAATGTATATGGCGAGTAGAAATCGTATGCCCCTTTTCAGTATCTATACTTATGTCTCATTATTAAACATTAGGTTTACGGTTTATGATTAAAGATTGAGGTTAGGGCTTAGGGTTAAAGTTTAGAGTATTGGGTGTAGGTATATTTTTAGGGTGTAAGATTTAGAGTTTAAGATTTAAAAATTAAGGTTAAGGCTTATGATTTGATTTTTAAGTGTTAAGGCAAAAAAAGGAACACTAATGAGGGCTGAGAATTTTTGTTCGTACATGGATAAACAAGATTAACTAAAACAAGGGTTTGTATATTGGTGCTTTAAACAAGATTAACTAAAACAAGGGTTTGTATTTTATAAAATGATTCATGGATTTATCGAACACATAACAAGTTTTCTTCATTTTCATAAGTTCAGCATGATATAAATCATTAATCAATATGAGAATAAAGATGAAACCTGAAAGGACTTAGATTCTCCAAAAGCCTTTAAACCTATAAGGACTTTGGTCTCTTTGGTCGAAGTAAAATGAGTAACATATGTACATTTTAGGGACATTAATAGCAAAAGGAAGTTGAGTATTAAAATGAAAAACAAAGAAACCTTAAGGTACAATTTGTATATTAATCCAATCAGCAACGAATACTTAATGAATCAAATAATGATGAATTATATTTTACCTTAATTTGTTTACTCTGAAGAATACAACGTAAGGGCTGAACAAGCAGCCACTGTTGTGTTAAATTCATTCAGGGTGGCACATAAAAGAAACTAGTGAGGTAATAGCTCCAACTAAAACATTAAAAAATAAAATTATTTTTATCCCAAAAGAGTATAATTTACTTTTAATCCCTCTAAATTTATAATTTTTTAAATGACCCTTTAACATGAACTTCATCACGGATTTAATGAATATACCCTGTTTTATACCATAAATAATTATTTGCCACTTTTCTTGACCAAAACAGAGAAAGAGAACAATAGAATTATTCACTTGCATACAACAGAAAGATGACATTTTTAAGGATGAAAAGGACAGCAAACAAGGTAAAATGGCAATTAATTATTAATAATATAGACTAATTCTTAACCCTAGTAAAGCAACCTTGCTAAATATTGCCATTTCCCTAACCCAAACCCAAACCCACCAACAGATGAATGATCTTTTACTTCATCAATCAGTATTGAGAAATGTCTGGGGAGGCCATGACATGTTGCTGCTGGTTAAGATAAGGCAGATTGAAAGGGTTGGTGAAGCAATCGGGATTGAATTCAATTTCAATACCCTCTGTTTCATATACCCCGTTGCATGCTGTGGGGCCGTTGATATGGTCGAGGATCTCGTTTAGAGACTCCAGTCTCCGACTCAGTTCCATCATCTGAGCCCTCAGGACCGAGTTCTCAGCCTCCATGTTCATATAGTGCTGGGTGGTGAACCCGATGCTGATCTGGATTTGGCTGTTATCTTTTTTCAGCTCTGTTATTTGAGCCAATAAATCATCCACGTGCTTCTGTTTTCTCATCCTCGATCTCCTCGCCGATTCTCGGTTCGATTCCATTCTCCTTCGTTTCCTTTGATGATGCAAGTCGTGTTCGGTCCCGGAATTGTGGTGTTGCAGAGATGAACCTGAGGAATTGGAAATGGAATTTCCAGCGGAGGAAGCCATGTTAATTTATTACGTTTACACCGGAATCACTGATGAAACTAATATGATTTTTCTGGGTAAATCTAAGCCTAACCTCGGAGACGATATAGGATTATATTTTTAGCTAAACTAGAAAGAGAGAGAAAATTATTTCCGAGAAAACATAGAACCAGTAGAGGAAAACAACTGAGAAAGATTGAACGAGGTGGGTCCGGCGTCTGAGGGAGGAGTTTATCATAAACCCCGATCGGAGGATTTCACTGACGACTGGAGACATGAATCCCGAACAACAACAACAAAAACTTATGCAGCATCAAGATTTACAACCACAAAAGAGAGAAAGAAAACTTGGTTTGTTTGGCAGGAAAATATCAACAACAAGAGCAAATCTTAGCAAAAATACAAGGTATTTTGTTCTTTTTCAAGAGCTTGACGTTATGGGTTTTTGGTACAGACTCTAGAATACAGAGTTTAACAACCAAAACCCACCATAGAAGGGCAAAAAAACGAAGTGTGCGGATATGAAAAGAACAAAAAAAGAAGCTAAGGAAAATATAGCAGAAGCTCAGCTGTAGAAGGGAAAAGAAACACAAGAGAATTCTACAAGTAAGAAAGAGGGAAGATTGCAGAAATGGAAGAGGTTTTTGAGAGAATGGAGAAGGCAATATATAGAAGAAAAGAAGAGAAATTTAATAAAATATATTAATTAATTTATTATTTTATCATTAATTAATTAATTAAAAATGTGAATAAAATATATTAATCAATTTATTATTTTTATCATTATTTAATTATTTTTTTCTCATGGTAATACTGGAAAACACTATAGAAAATGATGTAAATAATAATTTCAATATGATATAGAATTAGTTTTAATAATTAAACTTATAATATACAAGTGAAAATTAATCAAATTATAGGAATACATTTGCTTTTTTCTACATCAGATTTTGGCGCTTTGCATGATCTAGAAGGGATTTTAAGGACTAAGGTGGCATTTCAAACACTGGAGGGGTAATCTAAATATTCAAAAGAGAAAAAACAAAAATCAATGCGCATTTATGTTTAAGATTTTAATTATTTGCATTTATTTTTTAGACAATTGACGTTAATAATCCAAAATAATAATAATAAATATTAAAAATAATAAATACCGATAATATTATTATTATACCTAACAAAACAAAATAATTACAAATAAATATGAAATTAAAAAATAGAAAATCGAATAAGCTAGTAACGAATAAAACAGTAATTCGATTGAGTAGAAACGAGTTGAGGCCTGTGCTAGTACAGTTTTTTAAGACGGATTTTCGGCAACTTCTATGGTGCTTGAGATACGTTGGTCGTCTACCAGGATACAATAGCTAGATGATCAACTGTAGTAGCACGTCTGCAGAGATCATGAACTGTAACCTTGCCTTCTTCCTCTATCATCGAAAATACTTTAGAAAATCGCAGAGTAAAAATAGTAAAAAATCTCTGTGTTTTCCTATTAGTAAAACCTAATAGGTTTGTATGCTATTTATAGGGGTAGGAGTTTCATTGGAAATAAAACTTGTGAATTATTTAAATTTTATTTAAAATAAAATTCATTTATCAAGTAGCATTATCACAATAATATCTGAACTAAAAGATGATATCTTATCATATATTTATCCTTTTAATTATAGAATATTCAAAAAATAATATCTAAATTTAAGGATAATCTCTGATCATTTATCCTTTTATTCGAGATATTAAAAATGCTATATTTATAAGGAAAATTATCTCGTAATGGGTTAAAATATCCGCAAGCTCATGAAGGGCCAGACTGATTCGAACATTCACATCACCCATATCATATCAGCTTAAGTTATTCAATAACCATCAAGTAGAGTCTTGTATATAAACATATCTCACGCTTGGTAACCCATCAATATGGGATATAAGCATTTCCTTTTTTCCTTAACTCAATTCACAAGCCTACTTTGAACATCAATTTCTCATTCATCACTCACCCGTTTTGAACGTATGAGATATCGTTGTAAAGGTCTCAAAGAGTAGAATATGAAGACGTAATTTCATTATTCGAATCTCCACCTTTACCCATAAAAAATATGACTCAAAGTTTCTACTTTATCATTTTTTCCAACAATCCCCCACATGAATGAAATTGATATAATCAAAAATATTTTGACTCAATGTGGTGATAGATTCTACGATCAATAGATGCATAGGATAGGTAGGTGGCCACCCTTGAACCTTCTCTTGTGAAAGTATATTTACTTTACTGGATGATCAAAAGACATAATGTCCTTGAACTATTTTGTCGTTTGTGTAAACGATGATATACTTTACACAACTATTTCCTTAGCAAGAATTTTAGTTTTCATGGGTATGTCCATATAGCCGTGGACATCTCTTGGTTCTGCAAGAGTTTGAGAGAACTATGTCCAATAGTCTCCTTGAAGCGGCCCCACTATAGGTGACTTATGTTGTTCGGCTCACCGAAACACACAATGGTCATTAAAAGTATTGCTTAGCCTATTCCACTTTTGATCACTGTTTACATCTTAGGAATAGATTTTGGAAGAACCCCCCCCCCCCACAGTGACCGCACAGCTCTATGCAAGTAGGTTATCCCTTTGAACCTAGATCTTGGGATCTTCAGTCAACTAGGTAGGGTTTTCCTTCACATAGCGCCTCAAATCTTTCCTAGGCTTTAGTCACATTCCTTTCGATGTTTTCTTAACCTGATCTCGATTTAACCAATTTGGTTAGCGGATCCGCAACATTATCATTTGATCTTACAAAATCAATAGAGGTAAATCTATTTGAGATCACAATTGTCTAATGGTATTATGTCGACGACGCATATGTCTCGACTTACCGTTATACATAAAGCTCTGTGCTCTACCAATTTTCGCTTGGTCATCACAATATATGCATATTGTGAGCACATGCTTTGGCCATTCAGGAATATTCTCCAAGAATTTTTGAAGCCATTAGGCTTCTTCTTTAGACTTGTCTAAAACTACAAACTTAGATTCCATTATGGATATGTGTTAGGATTCGTGTTTTGATATAATAATTGAAAAATAGTTTTAGACTAAATTGAAAAGATTTCAAAAATTATTTTAATTCCAAACAACTTAAAAATATGTTTGAGGAGTTTTCAAAAGGTTTTGGAAGTGTTTAAAATTTTTTAATGTAGCCAAACTCAAGTTTTCAGCATGCCCGTACCGATACGGTTACACCCCGTATCGATACATCTTAGGGTTTCAGGTACAGAATTTTTCCAAAACCGAAAGCCTGCATTGATATAGGCTTAGGAGATACGGAGAAGGGTCGTACCGATACGTGTATAGGCGTACCGATACCCTATATTTTTAAACCTCCAACGGCTAGTTCAAAACCCCCAACGGCTATTTCTCTACAGCGTACCAATACATCGTATCGATCCTACGTATCGATACGAACTTTGGCATATCGATACGAACTTTGGCACATCGAATCTCTTTACCGATACGCTCCCAAGCGTATCGATACACCCAGGCTATGGCGAGAACTAGTTTCTGAAGAACGCGTATTGATACGGCTACCCCGTGTACTGATACAGACATCTCCAGAACTGTATTTATTGCTGAAAATAAAGTCTTTAATGGATCCAATCTAATTCCAATAGTCTCCAACAGCTAGGAATTCAATTAGGAGTATAAAATGACCCTTCAAGCACCTGGAACAACTAATGATCAACATGCCAACATCTCTATGATTATAATTAAGTCTTTTGTGCTTTAATTCTCATTCTTTGTATAGACTACACTTGTGAGCCAAAATGATTATGTATGCTCAAGTGTATTAGGATTTTGGGTGAGAGCGAGAGTGCAAACACATACCTAAGAGAGGAATTTATTGTTTGCTTTTATTTTCTCTTGTTAGAAAGGATTCCTAAAGTTTGGGTTGCAAGCTTTGGATGCTAGGCTTGTAATTGAGTCTAGGCTATAAAGGTTGCCTCCTAAGCCTTGTAAAAGGGGAAAAATTCATAGTGAATTTGTGAAATCCTTAGTGGGGAAGCTAAAGTAGTGGATGTAGGCTTTGGTTAAAAAGTCGAACCACTCTAAATCTTTGTGTCCATTGTTTTATCTTTTTGCTTCCACCACCAACACCGAAGAGACCACTTCTCCACCACTTGGCAAGCAATTTCGGTTGATTCTTTGAGCTCAACAATTGGTATCAAAACAAGGCTCAATCGTGAAGGATTAACACCCTATTGAGGCGATCCCAACTAGTTCAATCAACTGGTTTCCATGGCGCAATCTATTGACAAGCCACCATTCTTCAATGGTTGTGTTAGGATATTTGTTTTGATATAATAATTGAAAAATAGTTTTAGACTAAATTTAAAATATTGCAAAAATGATTTTAAGTCCAAACAACTTGAGAAATATGTTTAAAATGGTTTTGAAACGTTTTTGACTCGAATCTATGATTTCCAAACTCAAAATAGTCAAAAGCTGGCCCTTGGTACTGATACCTGAACCCCGGTATCTATACTGAAAGAACCGTACAGGTACCAAAACCCCCGTACCGATACACGTGTTTTAAAGATTTTTTAGAACCGTTTTGGGGTACCGATACTGCCATAGCAGTACCGATACCAAGATAAGAGTACCGATACCCCTGTACTGGTACCGATACTCCTTTCACAATTTTGACTCCAATGGCTATTTCCAAATTAGGCCGGTATCGATACCCCTACCCGAGTATCGATACCCTATGCTGCAAAATTGCAGGTTTGGTTGGAAAAAGATCCCCAACGGCTCCAAATCATCCCCAACGGTCACCAACGGCTAGGAACTCATTTGGGAGGATAAAAGGACCCCTCAAGCACCTGGAACAACTAAAGATCTTCAAGTCAACAACATTATGATTGTAAAAGTGTCTTAGTGCTTAATTCTCATTGTTTCATAGACTACACTTGTTGAGCTTAATTGTTAATGTATGCTCAAGTGTATTAGGATTTGGGTGAGTGCTTAAAGAGTGCAAACATCAACCTTGTAGAGAGGATTTCTTATTTGCTTTATTTCTTTTGTTTGTAAGGATTCCCAAAGCTTGGGTTGTGAGCTTTGGATGCTAGACTTGGTAATTGGGTCTAGGATTGTAAAGGTTGCATTCTAAGCCTTATAAAAGATGAAGAAATTCTTAGTGGGAGCTAAGGAAGCGGATGTAGAGCTTGTTAAAAGCTTGATCCACTATAAATCCTTGTGTCAATTTGTCTACATTTTTGCTTCCACCACATACACCAAAAATTGACTTCTCCACCTCTTGACAAGCAATTCGGTTGAAGGATATCGAGCCCAACAATTGGTATCAGAGCGAGACTCAATCAAGAAGGTCTAACAACCTATTGAGACAATCTGAAAGCTCAATCAATAGATAAGTCAACTGGAGATAAATGGCGCAATCCATCGACAAGCCACCTTTCTTTGACGGGACCAACTATGCTTATTGGAAGACTAGAATGATGTTCTTCATCAAGGCTAAAGATTACAAACTTTGGGACATTGTTGAAGATGGTCCATATGTACCACAAAGATGCGAGGCGGAATGGAATGCGGATGATCGCAAGAAGATGGAGCTAAATTTCAAGGCTTTGCACATTTTCTTTTGTGCATTTAGCCCCAATATCTATGAGAAGATGTCTTCTTGTGAAGATGCCAAGGAAGTTTGGGACAAGCTTGAAGTCATGTACGAGGGAAAAAATGAAGTAAAGGAGACCAAAATCAGCCTCCTCAACCTTGAGTATGAGAACTTCATGATGGAACAGAAAGAATACATCACGAAGATGTTCGATAGATTCTCTACCATCACCAATAGACTCAAAGGCTATGGAGAAATCATTTCGGAAGAAAAGCTTGTCCGAAAGCTTATCTACTCTCTTCCCGAGTCATGGGACTCAAAGAAGACCGCCATCATCGAAGCCAAAAATCTTAAAGTTCTAAAGCTAGATGAGCTTATGGGGTCTCTTCTCACTCATGAAATCATTAAAAAGGGAAAAGAAGAAGAGAAGAAGAAGGAAGAGATAAAGAAGATGGGGAAGAAGAAATCATAGAGCTAGGCATTAATGTGAATGCCATTGCTCTTGAATCCTCCAAAAGCGACCGAGACGAATCAAGTGATGAGGAAAGTGAAGATGAAGAGATGACCTATCTCTTCAAGGAATTTACTCGGTTCATGAAGAGAAACAAAGAAGAATCCAAGCATGAATCGAAGAAGAAGATGGTGGATTCCCCTAAGTGCTCAAAATGCAAGGAGACGAGGTACACCAAATACGATTACCCTCGCTTCAACAAAAAGGGATCATCATCAAAGAAAGCATATGTGGCTACATGGAGTGATGAAGACTCCACCGATGAAGATGAGATAGCCCACATATGCTTAATGGCCCTCAATGAGGGGAGGTAACTTCTAACTCATCTTGTTCAAATTCAAATTCTTATACATTTGATGAGTTACAAGAAGCCTATGATAAATTGGTTTTTGAGTTCAAGACTTCATTTCAGAAAAATAAAAAGACGATTTCAAAATTGAAAATCGAAAATGAATTACTTTTAAAAACCAATTTGGAATTTGAAGCAAAATTAAAAGATTTTGAACTTAAAGTTTTAAATTTACAAAATTTGCTTCAAATTTCAAAAAGATCATCAAAAGGAAGTTGATGATCTTAAGAAAGAAAAAGATTTGATTTCCCAAGAGCTTAAAAAGAAAAACAATTTGGGAAAATCAAATTTTTATGTAAGACAATCTAGTGCCCCTAGATTTTTAAATGGAAAGATTTTTAGAAGTATTTGGGTCCCAAAAGGACTAATTACTTCAACTAAAAAGGATGAAATTGAAAAATAGATTCCTAAGGGGACAAAATTATGTGCTACTAACGTTATTGGATCCAAAGCAATTTGGATACCAAAAATCAAATAATTGTCTTTTGTAGGTGTGATGGAGCTTTGATTAACAAGTGATGAAATTAAGGGGGAGCTCTATACACACAAGGAAGAACACTTGAAGAAGAAAGGCTTCACATCCTACCTTAGTTCAAGTGTGGTAAAAAAAATTAGTTGAATTTTATTTATTTTATTTTATTTTAATTCAACTAGTTTTATCATAAATGTTGAACTAACATTTGAATGTTGCTTGAGTAAGGGGGAGCCAAATTTTAAAGCAAAACTTATTTTTGTCAAATCTTTAAAACTCTCCATTGTTATGGACTTAAGAATTTTCAAACTTTGGTTTGAACCATTTTTGATATAACAAAAAGGGGGGGAATGTTTTGAAAAAATGATTTCTCAAATGAACAATGGGGAGCTTATAAGATTTTACCAAATTGATCTCTTATTCTAATTTCATTTTTACTAAGGGGGAGAATCTCAAAAAAAAATTCAAGTTGGCTTTATTATATCAAAAAAATGGAGATTGTTAAGATATTTGTTTTGATATAATAATTGAAAAATAGTTTTAAACTAAATTGAAAATATTGCAAAAATGATTTTAAGTCCAAACAACTTGAGAAATATGTTTAAAATGGTTTTGAAACATTTTTGACTCGAATCTATGATTTCCAAACTCAAAATAGTCAAAACTTGGCCCCCGGTACCAATACCTGAACCCCGGTATCGATACTGAAAGAACTGTACCGATACTGAAACCCTCCGCACCGATACGCGTGTTTCAAAGATTTTCTAGAACCGTTTTGGGGTACCGATACTGCTATATCAGTACCAAGATAAGAGTACCGATACCCCTGTACTGGTACCGATACTCCCTTCACAGTTTTGACTCCAACGGCTATTTCCAAATTAGGCCAGTATCGATACCCCTACCCGAGTATCGATACCCTATGCTACAAAATTGCAGGTTTGGTTGGAAAAAGATCCTCATGGCTCCAAATCATCCCCAATGGTCACCAACGGCTAGGAACTCATTTGGGAGGATAAAAAGACCCCTCAAGCACCTGGAACAACTAATGATCTTCAAGTCAACAACATTATGATTGTAAAAGTGTCTTGGTGCTTAATTCTCATTCTTTCATGTACTACACTTGTTGAGCTTAATTGTTAATGACTGCTCAAGTGTATTAGGATTTGGGTGAGTGCTTAAAGAGTGCAAACATCAACCTTGTAGAGAGGATTTCTTGTTTGCTTTATTTCTTTTGTTTGTAAGGATTCCCAAAGCTTGGGTTGTGAGCTTTGGATGCTAGACTTGGTAATTGAGTATAGGATTGTAAAGCTTGCCTCCTAAGCCTTGTAAAAAGGGAAGAAATTCTTAGTGAATTTGGGAAATCCTTAGTGGGAGCTAAGGTAGTGGATGTAGAGCTTGTTAGAAGCTTGAACCACTATAAATCCTTATGTCAATTTTTCTACATTTTTGCTTCCACTACATACACCCAAAAATCGACTTCTCCACATCTTGGCAAACAATTCAGTTGAAGGATATCGAGCCCAAAAGGTTGCCTATTGGAAGAATAGGATAATGTTTTTCATGAGAGGCAAAGATTACCGTCTTTGGGACATTATTGAAGATAGACCGTTCGTACCATAACGAAGCAATACAGAATGGAATACGGGTGATCGCAAGAAAATGGAGCTTAATTGCACGGCCTTGCACATTCTATTTTGTGCATTAGGCCCGAAAGGGTATGCTAAAGTTTCTTCTTGTGAGAGTGCCAATGAGGTATTGGACAAGCTTGAAGTGATCCATAAAGGTACAAATGAGGTGAAGGAGACAAAAATTGGTCTACTCAACCTCAACTATGAAAACTTCAAGATGAACCCGGAAGAAGACATCAAGAGTATGTTCGATCGTTTCTCCACAATCGTTAACAAACTTAAAGGTCTTAAAGAGGAGATTCCAAAAGACAAACTCGTTCAAAAATTGATTTACTCACTTCCCAAATCATGGGAGAGCAAGAAGATGGCTATCATTGAAGCCAAGAACTTAAGGAGCTCAAGCTTGATGAGCTAATTAGGTCTCTTCTTACTCATGAGTTGATGTCCAAACCATTGAGAATGGAGAAGAAAAAGAAAATCAAAGAGCAAGGAGTCGATGTCAATATCATTGCTCTTAAATCCTCTACAAGCCATCAAGAAGATTCAAGTAAGGAGGAAAGTGAGAATGAAGAGATGGCCCATATCTTCAAAAAATTTGCCCGATTCATGAAGAGGAAAATGAAAGAATCCAAGCATGAATCCAAGAAGAAGACGAAGGATCCCCCAAGTGCTCCGAATGCAAGAAGACGAGGCACACCAAATACAATTGCCCTCGCTTCAACAAAAAAAGATCATCTTCAAAGAAAGCATATATGGCAACATGGAGTGATAAAGACTCCACCGATGAAGATGAAGTATCCCACCTATGCTTTATGGCCCTCTAAAAGGGTGAGGTAACTTCTAACTCATCTATTTCAAATTCCCATACATTTGATGAGCTACAAGAAGCCTATGACCAATTGGTTTTTGAGTTCAATGCTCCATTTTCAAAAAATAAAAAGATGATTTCAAAATTGAAACTAAAAATGATTTGCTTTTAAAACCAATTTGGAATTTGAAGCAAAAGTCAAAGATTTTGAGCTTAAAGTTTTAAATTTACAAAATTTGCTTCAAAGTTTAGAAAATATCATCAAAAAGAAGTGGATGATCTTAAGAAAGAAAAAGATTTGATTTCCACGAAATTAGAAAAGAAAAATAATTTGGAAAAATCAAACTTTTATATGAGACAATCTAGTGCCCCTAGATTTTTGAACGGTAAATGTTTTAGAAGTATTTGGGTCCTAAAAGGACATATTACTTCAACTAAATAGGATGAAATTGAAAAATAGATTCCTAATAGGACTAAACTTTGTGCTACTAATGCCTATGGATCCAAAGCAATTTGGATACCAAAAATTACTTGATTGTCTTATTTTAGGTGTGATGGAGCTTTGATTGACAAATGCTGAAATTAAGGGAGAGCTCTATACACACAAGGGAGATCACTTGAAGAAGGAAGGCTTGACATCCAACCTTTGGTTCAAGTGGTAAAATTAGTTGAACAAATTCTTTGATGCTTGAGAAAGGGGGAGACTATTTTAACAAAACCTATTTTTTCAAAATTTATTTTAAATTCTCCATTGTTATGGACTTCAAAGTTTTCAAACTTTGGTTTGAACCATTTTTTATATAACAAAAAGGGGGAGAATGTTTTGAAAAGTTGAATTTTCAAGAGAATACGGGGGAGCTTTAATTTTTTTAATCTTAATCTCTTATTCAAAATTTATTTTTATTAAGGGGGAGAACCTCAAAAACAAATTTTCAAGTTGGTTTTATTATATCAAAAAGGGGAGATTGTTAGGATTCTTGTTTTGATATAATAATTGAAAAATAGTTTTGGACTAAATTGAAAAGATTTCAAAAATGATTTTAAGTCCAAACAACTTGAAAATATGTTTGAGGAGTTTTCAAAAGGTTTTGGAAGTGTTTAAAATGTTTTAAAGTAGCCAAACTCAAGTTTTCAGCATGCTCGTACCGATACAGTTACACCCCGTATCGAAACACCTTAGGGTTTTAGCTACTAGATTTTTCCAGAACTAAAAGCCCGTATCGATACAGGCTTAGGTGTACCGATACCGAGAAGGGTCGTACCAATACACGTATAAGCGTACAGATGCCCTATGTTTTTAAACCTCAAACGGCTAGTTTAAAACCCCCAATGGCTATTTCCCTACAGCATACTGATACACCGTATCGATCCCCCGTATTGATATATAATTTGGCGTATCGAACCCCCGTACCGATACACTCCTAAGCGTATCAATACACCCAGGCTATGGCGAGCATAACAGCTAGTTTCTGAAGAAAGCATACCGATATGCTACCCCGTGTACCGATACGAACATCTCTAAAACTATATTTATTGAGGGAAATAAAGTCTCCAACGGTTCCAATCCAATCCAAACGGTCTCTAATGGCTAGGAACTCAATTGGGAGTATAAAATGACCCTTCAAGCACCTGGAACAACTAATGATCAACATGCCAACATTTCTATGATTGTAATTAAGTCTTTTGTGCTTTAGTTCTCATTCTTTGTATAGACTACACTTGTGAGCCAAAATGTTTATGTATGCTTAAGTGTATTAGGATTTTGGGTGAGAGCAAGAGTGCAAACACATACCTAAGAGAGGAATTTATTGTTTGCTTTTGTTTTCTCTTGTTAGAGAGGATTCCCAAAGCTTGGGTTGTAAGCTTTGGATGCTAGGTTTGGTAATTGAGTCTAGGTTGTAACAGTTTCCTCCTAAACCTTATAAAAGGGGAAGAAATTCATAGTGAATTTGGGAAATCCTTACTAGGGAAGCTAAGGTAGTGGATGTAGGCTTTGGTTAGAAAGCCGAACCACTTTAAATCTTTGTGTCCATTGTTCTATCTTTTTGCTTACACCACCAACACCCACGAGTCCACTTCTCCACCACTTGGCAAGCAATTTCGGTTGATTCATCGAGCTCAACAATATTGTTATAATCGTTTGTCTTGAGAATTTCCATCCATTTGTGCTTTTGATATCTTGAATATCATATATCCAACTAACATCGGAGTATGCTTCTAAATAATAGGATCTCTGGAATAATGCAATCCATAATCTTGAGTATATTTAAGATATCTCAATACCCTCACAATCGTTTTCTAGTGATTTTCACATGGATTGCTTGTGAATCTACTCAAACTGCTCACAGTAAAAGTAATATCTGGTCTAGTGCAGCTCGTGATGTACATTAGACTGCCTATGACCCTTGTATATTCCACTCGGTCAACATTTTGACCTTTATTCTTAGACAGGTCTTGGCTTCTCATGTCATTGCTTTGGTGATGAGGTTGTTACCTTTGCAAGACACCCCCACATTTTTAAGTATTTGTAGGAAAAGTTTATTCCCTTTCATAACTCATACAGTGTCTTATCTCTTTAATTTTGAAGAACCTTATTTTAAAGGGTAATTAGCTGATAGAACAGCTCCCTCCACATGTTAGACATATTTTTGAAGTTTTTGGTTCTTTTCAGAAGTCATCTTCAAAATTATAATACCAACATAACTCATATAGAGCTTTTCCTCGTCTTATGGCAATTGAAGCATTTCCCATAAAATTTGCTTCTTGAACACATTGTCTAATCTATGGTTTGTTTTCTTAAAGTTCTTTATGACTTTCACTACGTTTGTCATGGTAATATTTGTCTTAGCAATATTTACCTTAGTAACATTTGAAGGTGGTAACAACATTTACCTTATCCTCTCTAACCATAGGAGGTTCATCCTTTAGATATTTGACCAAGTTTATCATGGTCAAATATACAACATCTTTTGTTACCACATTTTGAAATTCTTTCCAATGAATTTTATTGATTTTTCCATTGTGTCACATAGATAAACCAAAAACAAAGTATTATGAACCAGTTAAACGTCAGGAATTTAGCCAAAGACTAAAACCAGAAACATAAACATAATTTTCAACTTTTGTTAGACGTAAGAGATTTAGTAAACTAAAAACTCCAAAGCAAAAGTTCACACGACCTTAATAGAAAGAACAATAATGAACAGTGCATCAAGTAAGTAACTTATGAAAGAGAGGTGGTGCGCTAGGCACGTTTAAATACCACGTCTTTCAAAGAACCAATCCTAGACATGTAATTTCATATTGTTTTTCAATCACCGTTTATGGTTTTCATTCTCTTATGCTTAAGGAAGTTCTTGAAGTCGTTCCAAACATGGGTTATCTTTTCAAATGACTAACGTCTGAACATATTCACTTCCAACCATTCCTTTTGCGAGAATAGCGTAAGTGATTAGTTAAAGTCACTGCCTTTGATTCACAATAATTCGGAATCAATCATCACAAAATTAAGAATTTGGTAACTAAGAATTTCTCAGCATCGACATCTTACATTTTGTACTTATGTCCAACGACCCTCAGAATTCTTTAGCTATTTTCAAACACTATACACTTTATAACATGCATCAGAATAAGCTTTAAGAATTTAATTTGACATAGAAAAAAAGTTCTTCTATGCTTTGATTCAAGACTTCGGTCAGAATCAACGCTCTAGATTTTGTTGAAGATAATAGTAATCAATGTTACTTTTGATGACAATTTTAGTAAAACAAATTTGTCCATAGCCAATTTGAATAAAACAGATTTATTCATATTGTCTCTTCTTTGAGAAAGAGATCAAGTAAACTCGTTGAAACGGTAGGAATCAAATTCCTTAAAACAAATTTATTTACAAGATCTCCATTTATAAACTGATCAAGATTCTCAAGAAATAAATTCAACGATTTATTTCCTTTTAAAAAATAGAATCATACTTGATTCCTAAGAAATAAATTCAACGATTTATTTCCTTTTACAAAATAGGGCAAATTTACTAAAATATTGCTCCTAAATTTTTCCCACAAATATGGCATAAGTCAAATCATTTCCAGAAATATAGCACTTTCTACAGTGAATGTGAAGATGATAGCATTAAATATCATCTTTGAACAGTAAATTAATTTTGATTGTTGCACTGTTTGAAGACGGAGGTTGCTGGTACCATTTTTAATTGTTGCGCTGTTCAAAGATGATGCCTCTTGCTCCCCTCTTTGAATTTTTTATTCGATTTTTATCCAATTACTGTTTGTAGACGGTGGCAAATGTTGTCGTCTTCAAAATCTCTATAGAGAGTGCAATATTTTGGAAAATAAACTGGGTTCTACCATATTTTGGGGAGAAAAAAATAAAAGACAATATTTATGTCAATTTTCGTACAAAATAAAATCATATTTGATTCCTAAAATAAATTCAACGATTATTTTTCTTATAAAGTTAGAATCATACAAGATTCTCACGGAAATAAATTCAATGATTTAATTTTCCCCGCAACGTTAGAATCATACAAGATTCTCTTGAAAATAAATTCAATGATTTATTTTCTTTTCCAAATTTAGAATCAACGCAAGATTCTAACGAAGAAATAAATTTAGTTTTTTATTTCCCTCATATCTTTTATTAAACAACATGATTAGTGGCACTAAAACTTGAAACATGGATATCAAAGCAACTCAATTCTGTTTAACAAACAGAAATCAAATCCTTTGATTTTAATTTCGGTAATTCTTGTTTGGAAAAGAGATCAAGTAAACCCGTTAAAACGGCATGAATTAAATCCTAAAACGAATTGTTTACGAGATCTTAGTTTCCAAACTATCAGAATTTTGCCTGGGTATCCTGTTCGTCTCTCTAAAATTCTCAAATAAATTATTATTACGAGGAAAATAATTCATAATATTTCTAAAATCACATTTAATAATAATTATAACAATTATTAATAATAATTATTAAAGAAAGAATCAAATTAAAAAGAAAATTCTTCCCTTCCACCATACACGATTAGCTTAAAACAAGGTAACAAGATGTTTACCATTTATACAACACACGATTGCTTGAAACGTAGAGAAGCATAGCAATTCTCACGTTCTACGAATATTGTTGGCCCTGCTTTCGAACTTGTCATGGTATAAACGATTGCGTATTTTGTTCGTATTGGATTAAAACTTAAATCTAGCTTAAGATTATTAGACAATGGGCGTTAATAATCTAAAATAATAATAATAATAATAATAAACATTAAAAATAATAAATACTGATAATATTATTATATCGAACAGAACAAAAATAATTACAAATAAATATGAAATTAAAAAATAAAAAATCGAATAAGCTAGTAATGAATAAAACCGTAATTCGATTGAGTAGAAACGAGTTGAAGCCTGTGCGAGCACAATTTCCTTAAGATTGATTTCGGCCACTCCTATGGTGCTTGAGATACGTTGGTCATCTGTCTCCCAAGATACAACAACTAGATGATCAACTATAGTAGCACGTCTGTAGAGATCACGAATTGTAACCTTGCCTTCCTCTATCACAGAAAATACTTTAGAAAATCACAGAGTAAAAGTAGTAGAAAATCTCTGTGTTTTTTCCATTAGTAAAACCTAGTATGTTTGCATGCTATTTATAGGGGTAAGAGTTTCATTGGAAATAAAACTTGTGAATTATATGAATTTTATTTAAAATAAAATTCATTTATCAAATAGTATTATCACAATAATATCTGAATTAAAAGATAATATCTTATCATATATTTATCCTTTTAATTCTAGAATATTCAAAAAATAATATTCAAATTTAAGGATAATCTCTGATCATTTATCCTTTTATTCGAGATATTAAAAATGCTATATTTATAAGGAAAATTATCTCATTATGGGTTAAAATATCTACAAGCCCACGGAGGGCCAGACCGATTCGGATATTCACGTCACCCATATCATATGTGCTTAAGTTATTCAATAACTACCAAGTAGAGCTTGTATATAAACATATTTCACGCTTGGTAACCCATCAATATGAGATATAAGTTTTTCCTTTTTTCTTAACTCAATTCACAAGCCTACTTTAAGCATCAATTTCTCATTCATCACTCACTCGTTTTGAACGTATGAGATACCGTTGTAAAAGTCTCATGAGTATAATATGAAGACGCAATTTCATTATTTGAATCTCCACGTTTCCTATAGAAAATATGCCTCAAAGTTTATAATTTATCATATTTTTTCAACAATTTTTAAGGCGAGTGTTTGATCTACGATGGCATAATTTCAAATATCGCGAATGAATTAAATAATGTCATGTTATAAATTAAAAATTTATTATAATTTTATTTTCATATAATTCACTGATAATACATAGAATTATATATTGATTTTTATTAATTATTATTTTTTCATTTAAATTTTTATTAATGTTATTGTATGACTTATTATTGTTGTGTTGATTTATGTACTAAGAATATATTAAAGAAAACGTGGTTCTAAGTGTTTGTTTTAATATCATCAATTCCTTATTTTATAACAAAGAAAATGAAGACAATCTTATTTTTATATAGAATGGGCAACCTTTTTCCATTAGAAAAACTTTTAGGCAGATTTAGGAAAATAATGTAGTTGGGAAAAAATTGGAAAATAGGGTTCCCATAGCTATATTTTTGTTTCTACGGCAAAAGGAACAGTGGCGGTAGATGAACTGCTTCTGCAGAAGAAGTTCATTGTTATTTTAATTATTTTTACTCCGATTTGACATGGCTGCAGGTGTTAGTTTTATTTTTCCCCTTGAACGACTTCTACAGAAGTCGTTCATGTGTATTGTAATTATTTCTGTCCCGATTTGACATGTTGCAGGCGTTGGTTTTTTCTTTTCCCATGAACGGCTCCTGCAGGAGTCATTCATTTATTTTTTAATTATTTGTTCCCATTGAACTGCTCCTGCAGGAGGAGTTTTTTCTTGCTTCAATAATTGCCAGTGCACATACTGCATTATTGGAGGCTCTCTCTTTTTCTCTATATAATGCATATACGGGGTAAAGGATGAGTACGAATTATAAACAAGAAAGAGGGTTGAAGGCCATTTAGGTATTTTTTTACGGATGTTTATTTTTTTGTTTATTTATTATTTATGTTCATAAAATTTTTCAATATTTTGTTTAATATAAATTTTTATCTATGTAGGGAATTTAATTTTGTTGAAGAAAAGACTTATCATACTTTGGAGAAAATTTTAGATTTGGTCGTAAATTTTGCTCAGTGAATTGTCAAGTAAGTTTATTTTATTTTTAACAAAAATCTAAATTTTAAGCATTTTTAGTTATTTAGTTAGTATATTAAGTTGGTAATATAACCTCGGATAAATTTTTTAACAAGATAGTAAGTTATATAAGACATACATTTCGTCTTAGATGATAGTGTCATACGATTATTTAACTCTTTAATAATAAAGAAATTATTAAGGTAGAAAAAATAAATTTGTATACTAAATTTTAAATAATAATATTGTTATATACGAGCTATTTTACATATTAATAATAATATTTTATAGTTTTTAAGCTATTTTAGTTACTAGTTAGTACTACTATAATTTAGATGATGATAATAGTAATCAATAAATTAATTTATGTTGAAGGATTTAGAGGAAATTTTTTTGTTTCTCTTCAAATTCGGTAAATTTTTGTCATTTTTTAAACTTTAATTAGTTAATAATATTTTGAATCAAGAAATTATTAAGGTAGAAAAAAATAAGTTTGTATATTAAATTTTAAATAATATTTTTGTTATACACAAGCTATTTTAAATATTAATAATAGTATTTTATATTTTTGTAGCTATTTATTTAGTTAGTGCTACTAGAATTTAGATGATGATAATACTAATCAATAAATTAATTTATGTTGAAGGATTTAGAGGAAATTTTTTGGTTTCTCTTCAAGTCCGGTAATTTTTTGTCATTTATTAAACTTTAATTAGTTAACAATATTTTGAATCAAGAAATTATTAAGGTAGAAAAAAATAAATTTGTATACTAAATTTTAAATAATATTGTTGTTATACACGAGCTATTTTAAACATTAATAATAATATTTTATATTTTTTTAGCTATTTATTTACTTAGTACTACTAAAATTTAGATGATGATAATAATAATCAATAAATTAATTTATGTTGAAGGATTTTCTTTAGTTATTTATTTAGTTAGTATTAGTAATCAATAATAATATTTTATAATTTTTTAGCTATTTATTTAGTTAGTATTAGATGATGTTTTAAATATTAATAATGATATTTATTTTAAATATTAATAATAATATTTTATAATTTAGATGATGTTTGCGTGATGATAATGTTAGTAATCAATAAATTAATTTTTGTTGAAGGATTTAGAGGAAATTTTTTGGTTTCTCGTCAAATCCGGTAAATTTTTATCATTTATTAAATTTTAATTAGTTCATAAATTTTTTAATAGTTAATGTTTTTGTTACATATATGAAGTTTTTTGTATTAACAAATTTTAATAACAATACTTTAATCTATGCTTTTGACTGTTTTCTTCTTCAATATGTAGTTAGAATGAGTTCATCAACATATTGTGACAATGAAATCGTAGTTGGTCGTTGGGGCGAATCGCTTGATGATTTCAGTGAGGATGAAGAAAATATTGTGCCTATTCTGGAAGATGATGACGTTCATTTACTCGATGCTAATGATGTTGAGGCTGTTATGACAGATGCGAGTAAAGATAATGGTTTGGATGTTGAAGATGGTGTTTGGGCTGCGGCTGTCGCTAAGCTTGGGTTAGGAAATGATCAACATGTTTGGGGTTATGTTGAATAGAGCCCGAGCAACCGAAATCTATTTATCCAGCTTATGAACCTCCAGCCCGTATGTATGAGGTGGACTATGCTACAATGCGAGATCCAGAATATGAAGAACGCATATTTGGTTCTTCATCATCTTCGAACCATGGGGAATTGGTACTAAATGCTCAATTTGAAACAAAAGAAGATGCCCAGCTGGCAGTTAAAGAGTACTGCATCAAACGACATACGAGATCATGTGTTGCTGAGTCTGATAGGCATACATATTACGCCAGGTGTATTAATTGGAAGAGCAAATGTCCTTGGAGGATAAGAATTTCATACCGGTAGAGGAGTCAGATGTGGGAGGTGACACGATTCAATAAGCAACACACCTGTTTAAATATATCATTATCACAAGACCACATAAATTTAGACTCCGATCTAATATATGCCTATACTAGATTATTGGTTGAAAAGGATCCAAGGATTCCAATTGCAGTGTTAGTAGCATCCATCAGGAATCAAGTTGGATATATTCCATCTTACCATAAGACATGGATGGCAAAGCAAAAGGCGATGGCTCAGGTGTATGGTGATTGGGATAAATCGTATAATGATCTACCAGCTCTTTTACGAGCAATGCAAATATTCATCCCATGAACCATGGTAGAATACGAAACAAAACAAGCGTGTAACTTACAAGGCGCACTACTTCCTGGTAAAAGGATATTCAGTAAGTTATTTTGGACGTTCAATGCGTGCATTGAAGGGTTCCCATTTTGCAAACGCATGATTCAAGTGGATGGCACCTGGCTGTATGGGAAGTACGATCATTTATTACTCGTGGCCGTTGCACAAGATGGAGACAGTAATATGTTCCCAATTGCCTTTGCCATAGTTGAAAATGAAGATGCTGATGGATGGGAATTCTTTTTGAAATATTTACGCAACCATGTAGTAAAAGAAGACGGGGTTTGTATGATTTCAGATAGAGGGACTGCACTCTTATCAGTTATTGATAGAGATGGGAGTTTATGGAAGCTGCCGTATGCATATCCAGCATATTGTGTATGACATATTGCGGCAAATGCAAAGACGCATTTCGAAAACATTCAGATACGGAAAGAGATCTTAGGTGCGGGTAAATTGTTATTCGTTGTTTATAAAAATTATATTAATTTATTTTTTAGTTGATATTTTCTTATTTGATTTACCTAACAATTTTTTTAAATAGGGTATGAACTAGTTCAAGCAAAATTCGACGCGAGGATAAGAAAGTTGAGGTGACACGGTCAGCATGTATTTAATTTTGGAAATGACATCCCTAAGGAAAGATGGTCACAAGCCTATGATGAAGGTTGGCGTTATGGCCATATGACAACTAACCTTGCCGAGGCTATAAACTCGGTGCTAAAAGGAACACGCCATCTCCCAATTGCAATTATTGTGTGGGAGACTTACTTCAGATTGGGTAAAATTTGGTCTGATAAAGGGCATGAAGTTAACGCCCGGATAAACAGTGGACAAAATTGTTCTCAAACCCTGCAGGATAGAATGATCACTCTTCAAGCTCATGCCACCTCTATGAGAGTCAGAACATTCAGCCCAAATAATTTTGAATTTTCTATCGAAGCCAAGGTCCGAGGTGAGAAAAGAATGTTCACCATAAATCTTAATCAGAGATGGTGTGATTGTGGTGAATTTCAAGCATTTATATACCCCTGCTCTCACGCACACGCCGCATGTATGCATATTCGTATGGACCCTTACAACTTTGCGTATGAGTGTTATAGGTTGCAGACTAATACAAATATATACAGATTTTGATTCAACATCATCCCGAACCAAGATTATTGGAAGGTAGAGCCAATATACGAAGAATGGTTAACAAATCCAGAGCTTCGTAGAAAGTTGAAGGGTCGACCGACTTCTACTCGCATTCATACGAATATGGATGATCCGGATGACAAAGAAGGAGGAGTTCAAGTTAAGCATTGTACACTTTGCAGGGGACCAGGTTACACAAGAAATAAGTGTTCGAACAAATCCAATCTTTCCAACTATTGTGCTGGACCATCAACTTAATTTTCTATTAATGTGAACTTATTTTAAAATGTTTTTTGGTTTCGAAATATTTAGCAATCTATTGTATAAGCAAAATTATTTGGCAAACTATTGTACAAGCAAAATTATTTGGCAATCTATTGTACAAGCAAAATCAAAGTCGAAAAAAACTTCAAAATTGTTTCGTAATTTATTGTACAAGCAAAATTATTTTCTTTTATACAAGGAAAAAGTGTCCGAACAAATCGAATCTTTCCAACTATCGTGCTGGACCATCAACTTAATTTTCTGTTAATGTGAACTTATTTTAAAATGCTTTTTGGTTTCGAAATATTTGACAATCTATTATACAAGAAAAAATATTTGGTAATCTATTGTACAAGAAAAAATATTTGACTTAATGTTATTAATGTCACGATTCAAAAAGAAGACAAGTTTTAATGTTTCTCAAACAACCATAAAATTATCTCCTCCTCTTTGGTAATTCTTGTTGATGTAGAGATGTCGTTTGATCATACCGTCGAGGGGCTCGTACCATTCTTCGTGGAAATTGTGGGTCATTGGGAGTCTGCTCATCCTGATTGACCTGATCATCTATCATTTGCATGGCAGGTGGTGTAGAATAGACATTTGGTGCAAATAATGGAGTAGAAATAGTCGTAGTCGACAATAAAGATGTCATACTATCAACACTCATGATATGGCCATATCCATGTGATTGATGATGCTCAAATGGTTGTTTGAATACATTACTCAGTCCGGATGAGTTCACTTCAGTGTGCTGATATGAGGTCTCACCAATTGTTGGATATCTACGAATTGCCTATTCCCAAGGATTACTAGGTTCAGATGACCCCTCTACAGTTATTGTGGGCGCATATATTGACCCCCATGGAGACCAATCCGTAGGCGCACTTATTGTTGTATCATTTGGTGGTTGTGGCAAGCTCTGATTAGGTTCGGGTTCTAATATTCTGTCAACATGTTGATATGAACATCTACGCTCCATCTGCCATTTTTGACTTATTTCGTGGCCTACCAAGAATGGTTTTCCATTATTATTAAACCTCTCCGAGTACTCTAGACAACAATCAAAAGCATCGTCTTCAATTGGAGTACAATCTTCTGGCAGTCAGCTTGTTCTATCATTCCATAGAGTAATGACATAATCTTTTAGCTCGTCACTCATACCTCGAGTATGTATATACTCAATATCAATCGGAGGTTTAGGAATGGGCTGAAAAAAATTGAATTACCGCAACACTCGATCAGCACACTGATACTCTACAATAGAAAAATGGATCAACGGTATAACCGTACCACAAAATGTAGAAAATTCCCACACATCTCGTGGTATGCAAGAAATCGCTTCTTCACTTTCGTACGACCTCCAAATAAACTGTAAATAAAATTACGTTATATTTTTATTTATATGATTAAATGAAAGACAATAAGCTAGGAGTGTATTTAAAAAAATATGATACCTTATTTCTTCCTTCAGATTCGATCTGGAGTCGTATATCTACAACATTATTGTGCACCACTCTCGCGTTTCTCATATCATGCCTCCATCTACATAGAAATTAAATATTTTATTCTAAGTAATTTCAGATAAAGCTAATAATCAATAACATATTCACAACAAAATTTGATTCATTGTATTACCTTCCTGCAAATGGATATTCAATAGGTGATCTGCAAACCGGCGTTAAATAAGGAAGTCTATACCATGCCCAAGATTGAAGCAAAGTAAGACATCCACCGATATCCATGTTCTTATTATTGTTATGAAGGATTGTCGCCTTACACATTTTATGATACAAAAATGCCAATATAGCAGATCCCCAACTATATTGACGTATTTGCTGAATATTTGCCAACAATGACAGATATTGTGTATGCGCATAACTACCAGATTTATCTGCCATTAACGTACCTCCAATAATGTGAAGCATATATGCCCGCGCGAGATAAATGACCTCTTCTTCAGTAGAGTTCTCGGTTACCTTGAATTCATTCTCCAACCATGACAATTTTACACGTGCCCCTCTCACATCTGACATAGAAGGTACTTTCCCGAGTAACGTATTGCACAATTGAAATACATTGTAGCTATCAGATCCCACCACTGCATTCCCATTTATTGGGACACCAAGTTGTATAGCTACGTCTTGTAGGGTTATCGTACATTCCCCGACTGGAAAATGAAATGTGTGAGTTTCTGGTCTCCACCGTTCAATCAACGCAGTTATCAACCCATGGACCAACTTATATCCGTGAAGAAATGTTACATTATAAAATCCGACAATCTGCATGTAAATAACTATGCGCTCAGATGGTATCCTCGGAATCGTTCGTCGAGTCCGGAAGCGATGATTGTCCTGTAATAAATTTATTTTAATAATTACAGAGAATGAACAAAAGGTAATTATAAATTCGCAAATAATTAAACAACTTATAAGTTTACTTACAAGATGAGAAGAGATGTGAAATGATCAAGTTGTAACAAAACTTGTTCAGATGCCATATTTCTAACTAATCTGCAAAACAACTATTTAGAATTTTTTTCCTAATATTATATTATAATATTAATTACAATGATCTAAATTTATAAAAACATTTGATACTATCAGCTAGAACTTATAGTACACTAAATAGACAATAAAATAAAATATCTACTAATATTAACATCACGCAAACATCATCTAAATTATTTTACTAACTAAATTAAATAGCTAAAAAATTATAAAAAATTATTATTAATATTTAAAATAGCTCGTGTTACAACATCATTATTAGTATACAAATTTAGTATATAAAATATCATCTGAGGGCATATTTTATTATTTATATAATTACTATGTAGTTAATAAAAAATTTATTTTTTAGGTAGTTAGTTACTATTATCTAAGTATAACTAACTACTATTACCAACATAGAAATTGGATTTATTTAGTATTTGTTCCAAACACGTATGTCTACTATTATTTAGGTATATTTTAATAATTATTAGTATTTGATTTATTGATTAATTAATTTATTTTAAATATTATAAATATTTATTATGGAATATGTTTTCCAACCTCCCTAATTTATACCAACTTTAATATTCGTAAATATAAAAATATGACATCAACAATAATTTAAAAGGATATAAAGGCCATTTTAATCCAAATATTATGAATTAGAGAATTAATTACGAAATTAACATCCCTAAAAATTAATTTCTAATATAGTACTATTTTCAGATGACTAAAAATACTTAAAATTTTACTAACTTACTTGATATATGTTTCTTCAACAAAATTAAAATGGTATTACCTACACACAAAAATAAAAATTTATATTAATACCAAATTAATGTAAAATAATAAATAAATAAAGGCAAAATAATAAATTGATTTATCCATAAATTACATAAACATATATAAAAAATACTAACCTCAAAAGTTTTTTGAACTCCTACTATCCTCCTGCCTTTTTTTAAATACTCTACCCCTACCCAACCTAATTTATACTAACTTTACTATATGTACTAAGATACAAATCATTTGTCACTAAATCCTCTAAAATATTCGTTAATATAAAAATATGACATCAACAATAATTTAAAAGGAAATAAAGGGCATTTTAATCCAAATATTATGAATTAGAGAATTAATTACGAAATTAACATCCCTAAAAATTAATTCCTAATACAGTTCTATTTTCAGATGACTAAATACTTAAAATTTCACTAACCTACTTGATAAATATTTCTTCAACAAAATTAAAATGGTTACCTACACACAAAAATAAAAATTTATAATATTAATACCAAATTAATATAAAATAATAAATAAATAAAGACAAAATAATAATTAATAAATTTCCCAAAAATAAAAAAAAATCTAACCTTGAATTTGTTTTCTCGAACCCTTCCTTTTCCTACTATCCTCTAACTTTTTTTTCTAAAATACTATCCCCACCCCAACCCTTTCTACCCGTCCTTTCATTATATAGGCAGGAGATGTATTGTGCATTGTATGAACGGCTTCTCAGCGCACGTTCAAGGTCTTCTTCACGGGTCTGTAGGGCACGTTCACGCTGCAGAAGCTGCACGCTGCAAAAGCTGCTTGTTGCAAAAGTTGCATGGGTTACTTCACGAGATTATTCACGCCACAAACGCCTCCTGCAAGAGACGTTCGCGGCTGCCTCTGCTGAATCCTGCAACCATAGAGGAAAAATTAATAAACAAACATGAACGGCTTCTGGAGAAGCAGTTCATTTGCCATCATTGTTTCTTTTACCGTAAAAACCAAAATAATACTACTGGAACCCTATTTTCCAATTTTTCCCCAACTACATTATTCTCCTAAATTTGCCAAACTTTTAGGAGCGTTAGGTTTAGAATATTTGTAAATATTCCATTTTTTAATCGTAAATATTATGAATTTCGAATAATATTTATATTTAGATATTTTAATTATTATATGTAATAAATTTAGAATTGAGATAAATATTAATATTTAAATATTTCTGAATATGTTTTACTTTTAGATATAATAGATTTAGATATTTAAATCAGTTTTTTATATTATTTTAAAATTTAATTTTACTTTTTTAACTTATTAAACTCAAATCGAAAATGAATAGTAATAAACACAATTTTAAAACTGATTTATGAATTTAAAATAAAACATTACAACAGTACACATATATATATATATATATATTAACTTGGGCTACTGATTGCTGTGAAGAACATAGCTACTGATAACATCTCATTATACCTAATAGCACATAAAATTAAAAGGAAATTCCATTTAAGCCCCAATTAAGATCTACTAGCTAGTGGCTTGGACCACAATACCAAAAAGGTTTCACTGGTCGCAGTATTAATTGCAAGCCATGATTATTGATGGGGTCTCAAATTAATATATCAAAAGGACTGCAGACTCATATATGTTAATTTTTGAATAAATGGACAATTTTTAGGTTTTAAAGGTAGATATTAAGATTTGAATTTAAATGAATAAATATATTTGGCCGGTTGATTAAGTTTTTTATTTTTGTTCTCTTATTCTTCTTAGGTTATGAGTTTTAGACCCATTAGCAACACCATCTTTCTTCCCTTAGAGTCCTCCTTCCCCTTCCCTCTAAATAAGATTAGGATTAGATAGAATTTGTCAAAAAATACTTTTTGAACAATATGCCGGCTAAATTTTATTAAAAATTAGAATAGAAAAATAATCTAAAAAGAAATAAAATTGTAGCACAAAAACAAAAACATAATAAATCTAAATTGAAAAATAAAATTAAAAAACGAAATATCAGACCAGCAAAACACCTCTAGTGGGTTGCAAAATAGTGATAAAGATGAAACAAAGGAGAAATAGAAGCAAAGAACAAGATTTTTTGTCTCTATCTACCTACACACTTCGGGCTTGAAGTAGAAGTGGTGTGCAAAACCAGCAATTTTGGAGACTGCTTCGTAAAACAAATCGGACTGCATCGGCTAACGAACCACAAAAAGGGATGAATCTACTGAAAACCACCGATAATTTGCAAATCAGAGCCAAAATGTCGTGAAAAATGTATCCACAAACGTAGATCTACCACAACAGTAGACGATAACGTGTCATAAGGCAAAAGCGTCCCACAAGACAGAGGAAAAATATGCCACAAGGCAGAGGAAAAAGCCTACTACAAGACAGGATAAACTAAAAAAACACCAAAATATGTAAAAAACAATAACTTAATATAAAAATAAGAGAAAAGACTACCGACGGTGATGACTAGCATTAAAACTGACGCCACCAACGATAAATCAAAAACTAAAGAAAAAAGTTGGGTTAAAATTAGAGAGTGGCGCTTACTTTTTTTTAAGGTTTTTTTGTCAATTTTTTTAATTTAAATAAAATAGAATAACACAATTATTATTAACTACTCAGTTAATTAATAAATCTTGATTCATATATTTTAATTGACAGACTATATTGATGTTACAAATGTGATTAATGTGTGTGTATATATATAACACCTTCATGAATTCAATTTAATTTTTAAGTTTAGACTTTCCAATTTTCTTTCATCTGCCTAAAGCTATCCTTACTACCAGCTGCCTGCCTACCTTCTTTTTGGGTACAAGAGATTAGTAGCATTGAATGCAAAGATAATAAGAACAATCTGTTCTTATGTTCGGTAAACTTGAATTTGAATGATCCAAATCGTTTCATTTAGTTCTTTTAGAATTTTCATAAACAGTTTAAACATTATGATTTAAATTAATTTTCGATTACTCGATTTTCTTCTTTTATTCAACTTGGTGGTGGGAGAAGATGCCAAAAATATGAGAAATTAGTCTTCCATGAAAATCACAATTAAGCAGCCTGAAAAATCCATTTTTCTTTCTCTATATGTTAGTTTGAATTGAAGGCAAGGGTGGGCACGAAATGACAATAAAAATAATTCTTATGCACTACTCCCAGGACATGAAAAGGATATGATTTTTTTTTTGTAAGCTATGCTTTTTGGATATTCTTTCATTTTTAATTAAAGTATTTGGATCTGTCTCACCCATATTTCCATATCAATTGAGATATAAGACTCAGAATATATGGATTGTATTTTTAAAAAATTAAACATACTTGTGTAGTACATTTTCAACATTTAAAAAATATGGGTTGAATAAAACATTAGTTAATATCTTTGTAGTTGTGGATGGGAAAATAAAATTGACATGTGTATTTTTGAATGGGTGGGGTCACAGACATTTTTTTGACATAAAAACGAAATTCATTCAATTAGAACAACATACAAATAGATAATCCGGGTCACGAAACAACTCAGAGAAAACAATCTCACAACAAACATGAGATATAAAAAAAGCAAAGGCCAATCGACCCAACAATATTCATTCGACAACCTAAACAGATTCCTTAAGAAAGCAGCAGAAAAGATCATCACCGTGAAAAGTCGAAGAAAGCCGCCACCACTCATTGAGGAACCAGAATCAATCTTGTTCAGATAGTTTGTTCTGCAAGAGCTCAAATGACTCAGAAAGGCCTCCCCAATGATTGAACAAGGACATAGTAAAAATTCCATTTGGATGAAAAATCGAGACCACCAAAGAGCAACGACGCCGATGCTCGGCAACAAAGCCAAAGAGCTTAAGGCATGGACTTGAAATCCTTCGAAAAGGAAACCAAGTTAAACGAAGAGGAAGTTAGTTGAGAAGCTTCAAACAAAAATGAGCAACCATTGGATGAGAAAGCATGGCCCGGACCGAACCCCCAAGACCACCAACACTCTTCTTCACGACTGGACATCCACCGACAGAAAAAGTGTTCACAAAAGAAAACGCAAGACAACAAAACTAGCCATGAAACTTGCAAGGAAAGACAACACAAAAGAGGGAAAAAGAAAAACAAAGGCAAAACACTATAAAGGCCCCTTGATCCCGTGAAGGTCCCTTCATCTCCTTATCGACGTAAAGAAGACCTTCACCACACCCATCATCTAGTCCCCAAGAAGATCTCTTTCGTTGATAGAGTGAGTGAAAACACATCGAACGATAGAAAGATACAAGAAAAACTAGATCCCAAATCAGAGGAGCAAAGGAAAACAACCCAAAGCTGGACAGAAGATAGAGAGAAAGACAAAAGGTCAAGGAATGGTGATAGCCACACAAGACGATGCCACCCCAAACAAAAAGAAAAGGACAAAAACCCTAAAAACAATTTTAGAGAAAATGATACATGCATATGCATAGGAGGGCTAGAATAATGCATTGAAGACAAGAAGATGAAACCATTTCATACGCCCGATCTATTTCCCTTTGATACTTCATATTCGAGCATAAATCTTTTTGAATAAAGAGAGGATAATGCATGCATAAAAGCCCTAAAACAATACATGGGGCGCGACGAGCTCTCCTTACCACAAGGCCTAATAAATGATACTCACATAGGAGGGGTAAAATAATGGATATTGGACAAGAAGATGAAGATGTTCTTAAAGTATGGAATAACAACTGACTTGCATCAATTTTTTAGATGGGATTCGAACATTTCTTGTAATGACCTGGATTATAAAATCTGTGGATTGTGTAACCCGAGGTGTAACGTTGTGTTCAGGCTAAGAGTTTGGGCTTGGAAAGCCTTAGTGGGCTTATGAATAGTTGTTGGGGTTGGTTTTTGAGTTGTCATGTGACATAGGAATATGATATAAGGGTAAAGGGGTAAACCACCCCATTATGGAAGAGGGGAAAAAATGGTTTGGTTTTATGGCTGCAGATTTTGTAAGAGTGTGAGATCACTCTTGTCCCCTTCATCTATTTTCTTCTTCATTTTCATTGGAAACTCAAAGTCAAAGATGCAATATTTGTGTTTTTGAGTATGAATCTCAAAATTCTTGTCAAGGGAAGTGTATCTACATTCAAGGATATATGTTTTGAGGTAATAATCTTTAAGTTTGGTGGAGAATGAGTATGGTGGGTTTTGTGAGGTTTTGCTAGAAATGGGAGAAAAGAAAATTAAATCTCATTTTTTCAGCTTTGTAGGTAAGTTAGTTACCCTTTTTTTGTGTCTCCTGCAAGTTGTAATCTGAGTTATAGCTTCGTGTGTAGTGAAAGAGCTTGGAGGACCAACCAAAGGGTAAGGAAATGAGAAAGCTTGAAGATTGAGCTAGGGGCTGCATTTTTAGCTTTGGAAGAAGGTTAGTACACTACTAACTCTTTCTTTTCATGCACATCCTAAGGATAATGCCTTGGTTGCTTAAGTTGATATGATTGGTTGAATTTGGATGCTTGAATGCTTGAGATCCTTTAATGGCTAATTCTAAGATTTGTGTTAAAATGGCTTAAAAATGGTAGGAAACCACTTAAACTACCTCCCATAATTTGTAGGTTTGATTTAGGGTTTTGCCTTTGGGTTTCGGAGGCATGAGAGATGATTTTTGAACTCCAGAAAATGAATTCTAGGTTCGAGTACCGATACGGGTTAAACGTGTATAGGTACCCCGTGTTAAAATTGATGAAATCAAACCATTCTTAATAGGGCGTATCGGTACTCCCAAGGGGATATAGATACCCCTTGTTCCATAAAATTTCAGTAGCAAAAGGTCTATCGGTATACTTGGAAGTGTATCGATACATCAGGGGTATTGGTACACAGCCTCGTATACCGGTACAAATTGTTGTTTAGGCCTATACGTGCGTGAGGCTGGGTATCAGTATGCTTGGTTAAGTATCGGTACCTTGATAGTGTATCGATACTCGTTAGAGGGTATCGGTACCTTCTAGGCAATATGCCCAAAAATACGTTTGAGTTCGAAGGGCCTATAATTCAAGACCAATGGCCCAATGGGCTTCTAATATGGTAAAATTGAGAAATTGAGATTAAACCCTCTTAAATGAGCATAACGTGTAATAACTTGGTAAAACCTTGGGTGACATTGTTGTAATAGCAATCATAGGGATCCTTGGTGGATCGAGCGATGATGTGTGCGATATTTTAGATGTGTCTTGCTATATGTTGAAATGGACACTTGTTTTGGTTGAGTCACCCTTGATTGTTGGGATTTGGATACCTAGTGTGAGATATAATATGTTGTAACACTATGTTTGATGATTCTGAATGTAAGGTCCTAATACTTAGTGGAACTGGGCCCTATTCGATGATGCTCGAGGAGAGATTTCAAGCTTGAGTGTATGATCTCGATGCTTAGTGGGATCGGGCCTCACTTAGAGTGTATGATTCCGAAGCGTAGTGGCACTGGACTTCACTCCAAGTTTGTTGGTATTATACTTATAATTGTTGTAAGAGATTTTGGTACATCTATTGATGTTGATTGCGATGTGTTTAAGCAGATAGAGGTAGTTCCATATGTTATTATATTGCCATGATGTCATCTTTAGCTACATGCTCATATTTATGATTTGCATGAAGCACGATTGAGTAGAAGTGTATCCACTGAGCTTTGTTAGCTCATCGTTTAGAATCGTTGTTTTCGTTCGCAAGTTTGTAGGTTTGGTACCTTGCTTGGATGAGCACCAGCAGTGAAGGATTCCAGCACCTTGTCTCACCAGAGTACAATATTTAGGTCTTCAGGCTGTGTATTCGTAAGACCTTATCATGTATTTTGTAACTTGTATTTGAATCTAAAAAGAGTGAGTCGAATATGTTGATACTATAATTTTAAAATGAGCTCTCTTATAAATACTTTCAATATTTATTTATGTTTTAAATGATTGGAAATCAAATAAATTTGGAAATCGATTGTGGATTAGGATAAGTAGGTTAAAATTTTATGGTTGTGGGTTGAGCTTGAGGCCCAAATGTGACATTCGAGTTGAGTGTGTTATATTTAGTGTATCAGAGCCTAAGTTTAGTCAGTTCTAGGAAAGCCTTGGGGTGGTTAGGAGTCGTGGATAGGTGCCTAGTGAATACGAGCCCTTGATTCTAAGTTTGTACTCTTTCAAGACTGGAATTTGGATGGTGCACCATGTATTCTTTTGTGTCACTGGTTACGACATAGAGATAATTACGACCATGACCGTGAGGGTCGAGTTTTTTAAGATGATGATTCTACGATCGAGATTTTCTCAAATGTTAAGAAATAGATCAGAAGGATGCAAGAGTTGATAGTGTGCCATTCTTCCATCACTCGAGTAATACTCGTAGTTGTATGGCATAAACTACCTTGAAGCCTTCAGTTTTATAATGAGAATTCCAGTGGTAAAACTATATGCATTCGGTGGATAACTTTTTTGGTACAGTTAAGGAGACCTACTTTTGATCAGCTAGTGGTTGAGCGTCAACCAATAGTCCCTTCATCCGTAGTGAGAGATCTCCAATGTATGGTACCAAGAGATGATGATGTGGTATAGTTAATAGATGTACGATTCTATTTAGTGTTGCGAGGTACTTGATGGCTATGAGATTCTAAGTACGCTCTTAGTAAATCGAATGCTTTGATATTTTGAACAATGTACGACTATTGCTAGTTGATTATGATGGTGGCTGAAAGGACATCATTGATTATGTGAAAGATAATACTTGAGATTGGTGGATTGGGGGACTCACTTATGCATACATCCATAGGGAGATCACACAAGAATAAATTATTCTAAGTTGAAGACTTAGAGTTGAGGCGCAAGTGGCAAACCTCTATAATTTATATGACTGTTGACGAGAATTATTAGAGATGCTTGTTTGAGGATTGAAGTTGACTGTTTTCACAGACTTGCTGGAGTTGTCTTTTTGAGAAATCAATATTATTATGAACATTGGTCGATTGTTCAGACACAAAGCTAGCTTGAGATGTCAAGCGTAGTGCTTGAAGCTTCGTGGTTATGAGAGAACCAAACCTTTGGTAATAAGAATGATGAGCTACCATATTCTTAAAAAGATTTTAGATTTGATAGGGCTGATGGCACCGAACATGACCAAGAAAGTTGTGAAGAGAGCCATGTCTTTCAAACGGGAGAGGCTACATCAATACAGATCAAGGGATATTGAAGGATAGGGTGAGGATGACCTGATCAAAGTTGACCAGTGGTTGAAGTGCACTTAAAGGATTCTGAGGTATATGAGGGGTAGTCTAGAGGATAACCTCGATTGTATTGTCACCATCCTAAAGGAGCAATGCCCATGAATGGTGAGAGATTGTTAAGTTGGGACTGTAGCCTACACTTCCAACCTGAGATATTTTCTTGGACGAGTTCATGAAGAAGTAATCAGTGAAGTTCATATGGATAAGATGAGAGATCTTTTTGTACGCTAAGTTCGAGGAAATTGATCAATATTTGGGTTTGAGCAAGATTTTCTACAGTTGAGCCGATATGTCTTAGAGCTAGTTGTCATCGAGGAGTTGTGGTGTTAGAGGTTTAGAAATGGCTTGAAGATTGTCCTTCAGATGTATGTGACAGCGAGTACATATAGAATATTCTCGAATTTAGCTTATAGTGCGGATGCACTTGAGCGACTTTAAAGTTTGACACGTAGTCAGATTAAAGACTAAAAGAGTCAGACTTTGGAAGCTCGGGACATCGTCAGTCACTTTCAGGCTCTATCTAGGAGGTTTTGTGCTTCGACAGGTGCAAAAAGAGTTACTTTAGATTAGCTACAGAAAGTCGGTCAGAGATCTAGGCCGAGGGTTCCTTGATTTCTACTCTAAAGAATAATATTGATGGTTCAGTCAGAGCACCACCCCACCAGTATTAGAGCATTAAGGTCAACGATATCTTGGAGTATGCTTTTGTTACAAAAAGGGTTTGCTATAAGTGTCGAGCACTGGGTCGCATAGCGAAATATTGCCTGATCACGGATGATGCTACTCTAGTTCAGTTTTTAGAGGTTGACTCATTCTCAGCTTAGTCAGAGTTTTGCTTAAGGTAATGCTAGGGCATTGTCGGTATACCTTGGTGGAAGTACTATATGATCCACCATTAAAGTCAACGCTTGAGCTGATGCTAGACAGTCTGCCATTCAGGCCAAAGATAACAGCCTTGTTGTCTATGATATGTTAGATACATATGCTTCATTTTGGTTTCGATTGTTGTATTGATGAAAATCTGATTTCTTGATCATGAAATGGTTTTGATTCACGATGAATAAATATTGTGGTAAGATCTAGAGGTTGATGTTGGATTGGTTAATTCGTCATGTTTGTAGGTAAGTTTTTTTACCGTAGATGGTAAGTGAGGATTGAGAGTAGCAATTCTTGTGGACTTGTTAGATTTACTCTCTCCCTAGTTGGTAGATGATACCGTATGGCTGGATTAGTCGATGAACTTATCGTATGCCTTGGTTTTTGAGCAAGGGTTCCGAAGCTTCGTGGTTCTATGTGAATCTATTTGTTGGTAATGAACGCGAGGTACCATTTCCTCCCTAGCGTGATCGTTACATTTCAGTGATGGTAATTCAATAGCAGTTTTATAAGTAGTGAAACATTCTTAAACCCCCACAATAGACACGTGGGTTAAGGGTCTAAAGCCTTAGAACTTGTGGAAGATTAAGAGGTTGTTAGAATGTTCTTCAAGGAATGAGTGGGCTTATCTCTTGATCATGGGTTAGAACCCAAAATAGAGGTAATGTTGAGTTTAGTGTTAGTGTCTATCACCTTTTAGCATGACAGTGACTGAACTTCTAGAGTGAGAAACTCATATGTAAAAGTGTGTGTATATGAGTGTGGCCGCTAAGTGGTTCACCTTGGGATATGCATGTGTTGTTATCTATAATGGTATGACGAAGCATGATGGCATTAAGTGTTGTGAGCTAATGGGTAGTGGTAGAGAATGCTACATGTTCTTTTGAGGTAGATAACCCTACCTTAGTCGAAGAGTTTCGAGGTTTAGCGTGATGGTTTTAAGTACGAGTATAGTGAGATGAAGGTTATAGAGAAGTCATGAAAAAGATTGTATTTGATATGATGATTGAACTCTAAGGACAAGTCATGAGATAGTGAAAACTCTTGAGTTTGTAGGCATAATCATAGGCTTGATGAATGGAATGGTCTTTCTACCAAAATTTTTAGAGATGGAGTGTCTATAGGCATAGTAAAACAAGTGTGGAGATTATCAGAGTAGCACAGCGGAAATGTGGTTTTTTTGCTATACTTGTGTAGAATCAGGATTTTTTTGTTGCAACAGATATTGTTAGAAGAACCTTTTGAAACCCTTATGGGCCTATTAGAGTTTTAGCATAACAGTTTGTTGGAACTAAGTGGTTGGTTTAGATGGTGATGCTTGCACCCTTGTAAGTAGTATGATAAATTTTAACCTCTAATAGAGTTGTATACAAAGACAGTTTTCATTTGGAATCAAAGTAGCTCGATTAATGGAATTGCATGATCTTAAGTTGGCTTTCGTTGAGTTTGGGCGAGTACAAGCAAAGCGATATGCCAATTTCAGTCTCGGTTAGGCAAGTTGGAAAAGGAGGAATGTTAATCTAAGATAGATTCATGGTAGAATATGATCGTCTGAGTTTCGCATGTTCTTGAAACATATGGCCATGGTGTTAATAATAGACGAAGAAATGTTCCTTATAGTATATCTTCGATAAGGTATCACACTTTGGGCACAGATATGGTTTGATTTCAAGGGTTTTGAACTGTGTAATTATGGTTACAAGGTTGGTAAATCTATATGAAACTCGTTCGAAATAAGTTTTTTGTGTTGATGCTTGAACATTGTCGTTTGAGTCCATACTATGTTGTTTTGTTTTAGGGATATAAGTGAGTATTATTCCAATTGTTGTGAATCAAATAGTTATAGAATCTTGAGAAAAGAGTTGGGAAATTCAATACTAGGACCTTCAGCTAGGGAAGTTTTGTAGATGAGTCACAGAGTTGTAGTAACCATGTATAGTTTGAAGGAAGTGTTGGGTATTCTTGTGGTCGAAACTTTATTTTTTGTTTGATTTAGAGGTAAACGTGTATGAGACAAGAGACTGATTTGACCTGTGAGAGTTGTATCTTTTCTATCAAGCAAATTTCGATGACGAAATTTATTTTAAGGAAGAAAGAGTTGAATGACCTAGATTTTAGAATCTGTGGACTGGTGTAATCCGAGGCACGAACGTAGTGTTCAGGCTTGGTGAGCCTTAGTGGGCTTGTGAATGGTTGTTGGGTTTGGGTTTTGACTTGTCATATGAGATAAGAAGATGATTGAAGGGTAAAAGGGTAAATTACCCTATTTTGGAAGAGAAAAAATAGGGTTTGGTTTTATGGCTGTAGATTTTGTAAGAGTGTGAGATCACTATTGTCCCATTCATCTCTTTTCTTTTTTATTTTCTTTGGGAACTCAAAGCAAAAGATCCAACCTTTGTGTTTTTGAGTATGAATCTCGAAATTCTTGTCAAGGGAAGTGTAGTCTACGTTCAAGGATCTATGTTTTGAGGTGATAATCTTTAAGTTTGGTGGAGGATGAGTATGGTGGGTTTTGTGAGGGTTTTGCTAGAAATGAGGATTAAATCCTATTTTCAGCTTTGTAAGGTAAGTTAGTTACCCTTTTTTCCATCTCTTGCAAGTTGTAATCCAAGTTACAACTTTGTGTTTAGTGAAAGAGCTTTGAGGACCTACCAAAGGGTAAGGAAATAAGAAAGCTTAAAGATGGAGCTAGGGGTTGCATTTTTAGCTTTGGAAGAAGGTTAGTATACAACTAACTCCTTCGTTTCATGCATATCCTAAGGATGATGCCTTGTTTTCTTAAGTTGATATGATTGGTTGAATTCAGATGCTTGAATGCTTGAGACCCTTTAACGACTAATTCTATGATTTGTGTTAAAATGACTTAAAATGGTAGGAAACCACTTAAACTACCTCCCATAATTTGTAGGTTCAATTTGGGGTCTTGCCTTTGGGTTTTGGAGGCATGAGAGGTGATTTGCGAACTCTAAAAAATGAATTCTAGGTTCGAGTACCAATACAGGTTGAACGCATATCTGTACCCCGTGTTAAAACTGATGAAATAAAACAATTCTTAAAGGGGCATATCGGTACTCCCAAGGGGGTATCAATACCCTTGTTCCATCAAATTCCAATAGCAAAAGGTGTATCGGTACTCTTAGAAGTTTATCGGTATATCAAAGGTATCAGCACATGGCCCCGTATACTAGTATGAGATTGCTATTTACACTTTTACAGGTGTGAGGCTGGGTATCGGTACGCTTGGTTGAGTATCAATACCCTAGTAGATGTATTGATACTCATTAGAGGGTATTAGTACCCTCTAGGTAATCTACTTGAAAAATACATTTTGAGTTTGAAGGGGAGACCAATGGCCCAATGGGCTTCTAATGTGGTAAAATAAATGGTAAAACTTAGATTAAACCCTCTTAAATGAGTATAACGTGTAATAACTTGGTAAAACCTTGGGTGACATTGTTGTAATAGCAACCATAGGGATCTTTGGTGGATCGGGTGACATTGTTTGCGATATTATAGATGTGTCCTTGCTATGTGCTAAAATCGACACTTGTTTTGGTTGAGTCACCCTTGATTGTTGGGATCTGGATACCTAGTGTAAGAAAGAATGTGTTGCAACACTATTGTTGAAGATTCCTAATGTATGGTCTCAATGCTTAGTGAAACCGGACCCTATTCGATGATGCTCGTTGAGAGATTTCGAGCTTGAGTGTATGATCTTCGATTCTTAGTGGGACTGGGCCTCACTCAAAGTGTATGATCCCGAGGCTTAGTGGTATAGGGCCTTACTCCAGGTTTGTTGGTATTATACTTATGATTACTATGTGAGATTTTACCCATTGATGTTGATTGCAATGTGTTTAGGCGGCTAGGGGTAGTGTCATGTGTTATAATATTTCCATGATGTCATCTTTAGCTACATGCTTATATTTATGATTTGTATGAAGCTTGGTTAAGTGAAAGTGTATCCACTGAGCTTTGTTAGCTCTGCGTTCAGAATTTTTGTTTTCGTTTTTAGGTTAGTAGGTTTGGCACCTTGCTTGGAGGAGCACCATCAGTGAAGGATTCCAGCGCATTGTCTCATAAGAGTACATTACTTAGGTCTTCGGGCTGTGTATTCGTAGGACCCTATCATGTATTTTGTAACTTGTATTTGAATTTAAAAAGTGCGAGTCGAATGTTTTGATGATGTAATTTAAAAATGAACCATTTTATAAATGCTTTAGATATTTATTTATGTTTTAAATGATTAGAAATCAAATGGATTTGGAAATCGATTGTAGATTAGGCTAAACTAGGTTAAAATATTATGGTTGCGGGTTGGGCTTGAGGTCCAAATGTGACATCTGGGTTGAGGGTGTTACATTTCTGGGTCGAGTTATCTTCTAACAGATTGACCTTCATTCAGTTACCTTTCCAACGCATCAATCGGACATCGAGAACTCAAGATACATTTATTTTACTAAAGAATGGGCAAGCAGAAAACTAGATACGAGATTAACAACGAGATTTTGTAAATTCAGCCTAAAAACTAATATGTAAAGCCTGTAACACTCCAAACCCAATTTGGATGTGAAGTGCTACATTTAGGTCACCAAAAATTTGACCCAACAAATTTCCAATTTAAAATTGTAGATTTAGCCATCATTTAACATCAAATCATCCATAAGTTCATGAAATTAAGTAAGCATTATAAATCATTTTACAAAATAGGAGCTCCGAGTTTAAAACACCGTATATAAAAATAGTATTTCAAATAGAGTTACAAACACAAAACTTGTAAGGTCCTATGAATACATAAGCCCAAAACTAAATACTAAGTATTGTTCTATGCAGCGATATAGTGCTGGGAAATCCCTCCACGATGTGCTCCTCGATCATGATCAACCTACTATAACAAGCGAACGAAAACAGTGATTCTGAACGCTAAGCTTACAAACCTTAGTGATGCATTTCTACTCTACCACAATTCTTGATTATCATAAAACAAGCATGTGAGATAAATATAGTCTAGAGAGCATAGATATGGCTTCACTATCTATGATTCATCATCTAGCTTACCCAAGCTAGAGTTCTTAGATCACATATCTTAAGGTATCTATAATTCTATAAGAAGGCTTATATGTTTCACAATGTTTGGCAATACTCGATATCATTTATCTTATTGAGATTAATACAACTAAAAGCTATCATTATATAAGATCCATATAACATACAAAAATAACTCTATACATCACCTACATATTGGCCAATAAAGCCCTACTTTACCCATGCTCACATAGCTGTCGGGTTACTCGTGCTCACATAGCCATCGGGTTGAATAGACTATATCCAAATCACTATAGCTACGAATATTTCCTGAACGTACTTGGATAACCTAAGCCACAAGTAGTCCTTACCTGAGGTCACCAAGCCATCAGAATTACTCAATCTTACATAGTTTTCGAGTTACCCATGCTCACATAATTGTCGGGTTAAATACCGTATCCAGATCACCATAGTCACAGATAGGTTTCTAACTGCACCTATATCACATAACCCTTGAGCATGTCGGATGTACTTGCTCGCATAGCCCTAAGTATGCATCCCCTTATATAACCGCACCCAGATCACATAGCCCTTGAGTACGTCGAATGTACTTGCTCATATAGCCCTAGGTACATATCCCATTATATAAGTACCGTGGTATTGAACCTAGGACATCCAGATTCCTTTATACAATATTTATAAGATAATATATGCTCCCCGAGCATTCATATACGTCATTATGAGGTAAGTGTCTTCAAGCCATGATATCAAGTAAATGCCCCCATGGCATGACACTAACCAAACATGGTTCATCTTTTGATTTATAATTACCAAGTCTATGTTATGTTATGAAAGATATTAATCATTATATCGAATCATTGGAGTCATCTACTAGATCAAACACTCTAATTCCATCTTAGATATTAATTTCTAACTCGTAGGGACCACTTTTACTAATTTCATATAAATATGTTTAGTAGCTTTAGTGGGTATCAGTACGGACAGTCAATACTGATGTTGGGTATCGGTATAGCCAGTCGGTATCAATAAAAAAATTGCATTTTGTTTTCCAAAATGTTTTTACGATACCGGTATGGTTCCCCGAGTTTTCCACTTAAACTTGTCTTTACCCTAAGTGATTACTAAAAATTACTAAGTTAACTTTGGGCATATATTATTCATCTTACAACATTTATAACCTCAAAAATATTACTTAATCACCCAAGGCAAGTTTCACACTTACAACACCCAGTAACACTATAAAATCAAGAGAAACATCAATTTATGATCTTCAAGAAACATAAGAGTCTGAGATGTTCCAACCTAAAGCAATAAATCCCAAAATGAGCTATCACACTAAACTCCTTCAACTTTATCTCCTTGACTCAAGCTTGAAGAAACACCAAAACACTTCATCTTGCCATACAAACATGGAAAAAGAATCAAGCCTTCAAATAATAGCTACGAAAAGGTTTAACTACAAATTTACAATCAAATAAATGGACGGAAGCTCTTGAAATCCTAAATCCTTCAAAAACCCATAAAATGGTATCTTACCTTTCCAAGATATACTAGACTTTTCTTGAAGCTTATGAGATGAAGATTAACATACTTCAATCTTAAACCTTGGATGGAAGAAATGAGTAGGAAATGTTAGATTTTTAAACTTTGGTGGCTATGAAGTTTGGAGAGGAAAGATGAAAGAGGATGGTGAAGAAAAAGGGATATGAATGGATGATATCACAATGTCTCCCTCTTCCCCGTGTGAAGAAAAATAAATTTTTAGAGAGGTCAACATTTATTTTAAATGAGGTATAACCGTAACATAAAACCCTCTACTTTCACCCTTGTTACAAAATGGTCACTCTCCAAGCCCAAGTAGCTCCATACTCATCCAATTAGTCCCAAACTTGTCTAAATCGACCAATTACCCAATCTAACACGAATGTCCATAAACTGGGTCAATGCCCAACCGTTGACTCAAAAATTCAGGTCGTTACGAAGCCTTTGGATGAATTAGACTTAGCCCAATATGATTATTAGCATTTAATATTATGTTTTCATCGCTTTATTTACTTTAGGAATCAACCACCATTCCCCCAAGCTGTTAGATCAAGTCAAATTCAAGGGACTAGATTTCTTTGTATATTTCATTCATTCTTAGATTTAGGTTAAATCCTGTAATGCCCCGATTTTGGGCCTAGTGGTTTTGTGGTTTGTTAGACGGTCTACTGGATCGGGTTAGGGATTCGAGTCAGATTCGATAGTGAATATTTTTTAGTAAGATAAAAATGTGAAAAATGGTTAAAAATCATATTTTAAAATATGATTAATATTTGTGAAAACAATTTTGGAAAATGGGTTTTGGAAGTGTGACATTTTGGTTGGTGACCAAAATGCAATTTTTGAAAACTGATTTTTAAAGGTGACTAAAATGAAAGGGATCAAACTCTTAGAATCATTAAGGAGCTATTTTACCAAGATTTTGCTGGTGATTTCTCCTATCAATTAAACTTGTTTAACATGTGTTTTAAAAGTTAATTAAAAGGGGATTTGATTATTAAAAAGTTAGTTATCATTTTCAAGAAAATTGACGTAACTTTTCTCTCAACTTTTCTCTCCACTTCTCTTCTGCCAAACACTCAAGTTTTAATTAAAAATAAGAGGCGATAGATCATTTTTACTCAGATTATTGATTTGTAATTGATTCTTTAACTTTGTTTTACAAAACCTCATTGAAATCTTGTATTTTCTTAGCTTTCAACAAGTCAATTAAAGGAGAAATCACACAATAGGGGTAAGGTCCGTGATCTCCTCTATTGAATGGTTCTTTATTGATATTCCCAAGTGTTTGATCCTTGATTTATGGTTTATAATCCGATTTTGTGTTTTTATATTAAATTAATTGATTTAATTGGGTGAATTTGATGAAATAGTGGAAGATTCGTATTGGATCTGTTTTCTAATGTTTGAGATTGATTTTAATCATATTTTGGATGTATTATTATGTTGACAATTTGATTTTATCAATAGAATCCCGAAACTCTTGAATCCCTATTTGTTTAGGTTGTTAGATTGGTTTTTTATGGAGTTGTGTTGGCTGTGTAATTGCTGGAAGTATATGAATGAATCAATCCTATTTTTGGGTGTTAATTGATGATTATGGAAGTGTTAGATTGTTGTATTGTGGCTGGGATGTGTTTGGAAAGGTTTAGATAATGTTTTAGGTTGTTGTGGTTGGGTAGGATTGTGGACGTCCGTGATGAATTGTTGTTACAGTGTTTTGAATGAATTGTGATGCATTAATCTTCTATTGTAATGTGGTTAAAACAAGGGAGGTTGATCCGAAAGTGATTGGTGAAGCTTTGGAGGTTTTGGACGCTTCATTTCGCACCGGCAAATCAAGGTTTTGCGTATCAATGAGTGAGAACGTGGATTTCAGCTTTGAAATGATTTAAAGGTGGTTTATGGGAGTTTAAACTTAGCTTGAAACGCTGGGTTAAATTCAGAAGTAAGTATAAAGTGGTTTTCTCTCTCGGTCGTGCTAGTGTAAAATGATTTTTATGCACTTGGTTGATTTACATTGTACCAAGTATTTAAGCATGATTTAAAGTATTTGAGATACTATTTTTCAGCATGAAATGCTGAAGGATGCACATGGTAAGTGATCCTTGTAAGTATATGGTTTATACTTGTGTTTTAAAGCATGGTTGTTTTGGAAAAATTGGTTTGGTTAATGCTTGTTGAAAATGGTGAGGTAAATGGTTAATTATATTGGCGAGTGATGTGGTTGTAAAATTGTTATCAGATATAATTGGCTGGCCATAGGATTGATAGTGCACTATAATAAGTCGCCTTGGATATTAAGGGGTTTAGATCCGTGTACTGAAAACTCCATCCAAGTACCCTAACGGTAGAGGGGTTTTATAGTACCGTATACTCCCGTTAGTGGAGGTAAAGGGTTGGTGTCCCCGTGGGTTAAAAGTGTACCCAGTTGTAAGGTACCGCGATTGTGATTGTATCGCTATTTCGGTTGAGATGGCTTGAAGTGTTGGGAGAACACTTGTTGAATCCGTGTATCTAATGAACTCTTTTGTAAATGGAACTTGGTTAATTATCACTTGTAAGCCAATATAATTGTTGATGTATCATTGAAAAGTTTATGTTGTATAATGTGATTTATACATGTTTACTCTTTAAGCTTTGCATATGGTTGTTATGCATGGGAAGGCTTAAATTGAGGTTGAGCAATGGGACTGGTTGTTGGTTAATGATATATGTTGCATATGGCTTAATATGCTGGTTTTAAGGATGTTAAGTGCGTGTTTTAAAGGCATGATAATGTTTTAAAGGACGATTGAAATGAGATTTCAATGTAATGTTGAGAAATGGTTTTAATGCATTGATGGCGTGTTGTTTTTGAACACTCCTCGCTAAGCCTAGTGTGCTTACGCTCTCTTTGTCCATCAATGCAGAGATTTAAAAGCTTGGAAGGCAGCGAGAAGCAAGGGATCGGTACAAGACTTGGTAACCAAAGTATGTTTTGAGTTAGACTATAAGTAATAAGGGCAATGAGGGTTTCTGTTGTTATATGAGAGATGTTTTGTTGAACTCTCTGTTTGAACAATTTTGTCTAGCTGCTCTTGAGTTGTAAATGGCCTTTATGGTTTGATTTTGGTGACGGTTTGGAGTTTCATGTTTTACTTCAATGGTTTTCTAGGTTGCATGCCTATATATTTACATTTGATGAAAGATGCCATGAAATGATGTTGAATTTGTGATGTTATGTTGTGGTCTGATTCTAAATTGTGTTGGTTGTTTTTTAGGAGAATGTTAGAATGTTTTGGTAAGGTTGAAAGCATGTTAAAACAGTAGAAATAACATTACAGGCCTACGTGTACTGGTACACAAGGGACCGTATCGGTACGGATAGGCAAATCAGGATGTTCAGCATCGGTACGAGTATGTGCATACCAGTACGGTTAAGCAATTTAAGCTTAGTGTACCCGTACGGGGTAAGGTGTATCGATACGTGAACTCGTTACTAGAAAGTTACTTTTTGGGAAAAACCTGTGTACCAAAACACCGAGGGTTCGTACCAGTACGACTTTATTATTTTGCAAGCTGACGTGGCGTACCAATTCGGTACACTGTCTACCGGTACAGATGGCTACTCCATATTGGTAAGGCTGCGATCGTATCAGGTACTGGTAGCCGTTTTTACAGGTAATGTCATGGAATTCAGTTCTATTTTCTTACGTTTTGGTCCATGAATATTGTGGATGCAATTAAATAAGTTCGGGTGATCATTTTGAGCTGATTTTTAACGAGTAAGCATGTAACCTATTTAATTAAATGATGGTAACTTAAAATTAGGCTAAGTTCTCGTAATTTTTAGAATTTGCACTTTGGTCCCTAAATCGTTTATATGACCAATTGGATGTCAATTCGATGCCCGATTGAGTTGGGTTTTCACCAAAAATCAGTATGCTCATATAGAATAAAAATTTTGCATCTAGATAAGATAAAAGAATAAAAGGGCCGGGTTTTGAGCTTAATTCTTTACGGTTTACTTTAATAAACATAATGTAGCTCGCTCGATTCGATCTTGCGATTAGGTCGGGTCGATGGGGTTACATCTGGTGGTATTAGAGATAGGTTTGCGATATTTGAGAGTTGGTTTGATTATTATGATGTTATTGTGAGCTGTTATCTGGTGTTTAATATACACGGTGATTGTATTATGCACGATGGTTGCTTTATGCCATGTTAGAGGGAAATTTGGGAAACCCATTGCCTTATTATTATAGTCTAAAATATTATGATTTTGAAATAGAAGTCTCGGATCCTTGCTTGAAGCTGGCCTAGTTATTTTGTATTTGAATGATTATCATGCCTTAGATATATTGTTAGCACGATGAGACCGAGGAGAGAGTTGCGATCTGGTATGATTGCTGCTGCCATTGGGTAAGAGATTGAGGAGAATGTTATACCTCCTGGAGGGTTGCCACCACCCCCACCTAATCCATCGGAGGTAGTGGAGCAAGTGCCAGTTGGGCCAGGGATAGGTGATATGGCACCGTTAATTCAGGCCATGACTGATGCTTTCAGGCAACAGTTGTGGGTGTTCATGTGCCAGCACCACCAGTAGTTGGGCAGGGTTTGCAGCTAGAGCATCTTCGCAGTTTGGGTGGAGTTGGGTTCTGAGGTTTGTCACCTAAGGCTTCTGAGGGATGGTTGGCCAATACTCAAAGGATATTGGGCCAGATGGGCTGTTTTGATGCCCATAAGCTGGGTTGTGTTGTGTCCCTATTATAGGGTGATGTGTATATATGGTAGACTACCACGATATCCGGTATAATAACTGAGGATGTAACCTGGGAGTTCTTTTGTGGTACTTTCTGGAAGAAGTACCTGGGAGTTCGATATCAGGATGATAGGAAGCGTGAGTTTATGGCTTTGGTGTAGGGTAGTATGTCTGTTGCTGAGTACGATGTACAGTTCGTAAGGTTGAGTCAGTATGCACCTGAGTTAGTTCCTGACCAGCGTATGTGATGTGATCATTTTTGCTACGGGCTTGTGTAGAAGGTTAAGACATACATGCTTGCTGCAGATTACACATATTTTGATGTATTGGTTTTGCGAGCTAAGGATGTTGAGCAGAATCTAGGTATAGCTTTTGGGTCTTAGGGCTTTAGCTCTGGTAAGAGAACGGTTGATTCTAGTAGTGGTGGTGGTCAGGCCAAGAGACACCGTGATTGAAGTTTCGTATGGATTCGAGGCGTGGTGGAGGTGTTATTGGACGTGGAGTTCAGGGGTAGGGTGTCCAGGATAAAGCTCCGATTAACACCTGTTGGGTTTGTGGATCCCGAGATCATCTGAGGCAAGATTGTCCACGTTTGGCCAGGAAGAGTCAGACCCATGCGCCTATTGTGGCCAATGCTTGTTAGAGTTGTGGGTCTGCCGACCATTTGAGATGTTATTGTCATTTATTAGCTGAAGGTGGGCAGGGTGTTGCACCTGTTGTTGCTCTACAGAGAGGCTGTGGACCGTTTCAACGTAGAGATGGTGGGCAGAGAACTGTGGCTCATATCTTTGCTATCCAGCCTAAGAGAAGTGGATTGACTAGGGTGTATGCGCACCGAGAGGGTCACAATGACACCAATGTGATTGTAGGTACTTTTACCTTACAGTCTTTGCCGTTGTATTCGTTGGTTGATTCTGGTTCTACCCATTCATACATCTTGAGTGAGCATGCACAACTGCTTGATATATCTATTGAAATTCTTAATGTAAGTGTTAGAGTGACTAGTTCTCTTGGGGAGATAGTCGTGGTTAGGAGGTTGTATCGTAGGTGTCCGCTGATGGTTCAGGGACATGAGTTTGCTGTGGACTTGATGGAATTGCCATTCCATGGTTTTGATGTGATTTTGGGTATGGATTGGTTAACTGAACATAGGGTTGTGGTGGATTTTGAGACCAAATGGATATCCTTGAGGTTATCGGATGATTTTGAGGTGGTAGTTGTTGGTGAGAATGCTAAGTTTTTATCTAATGTTGTTTTGACTTTGGAAGCAAGTCGAATGTTGGATTCTGGATGTCAGGCTTTTTAGCCTACGTTATGAATCCTGGTTCAAAGGAGTTGAGGGTGCAGGATATTCGCACCGTATGTGAGTTTTTGGGGTTTTCTGAAAGAGTTACCGGGGTTGCCACCAGACTGCGAGGTTGAGTTTGGCATCGAGGTCTTTACGGATACGACACCAGTGTCTATTGCTCCGTATCGCATGGCTCCGAAAGAGTTGAAGGAGTTGAAGACGTAACTGTAGGATTTGCTTGATCGATATTCTATTAGACCTAGTATTTCACCGTGGGAAGCACTGATGTTGTTTGTAAAGAAGATGAAATGTACGTTGCGGATGTGTATAGACTATCAGCAACTGAACAAGTTGACTATAAAGAGCATGTATCCTTTGCCACATATAAATGATCTATTTGATCAGTTCAGGGGTGCCTCAGTGTTTTCTAAGATAGATTTGAGGTCTGGGTACTATAAGTTGAAAATGAAGGATGCAGATGTTCCCAAGACAGCTTTTAGTACGAGGTACGAGCATTATGAGTTTTTGGTGATACCGTTTGGTTTGACCAATGCATCGACTGCTTCATAGATATGATGAATCGTGTGTTTCATGAGTTTTTAGACCAGTTTGTGGTTGTGTTTATCGATAATATCCTTGTGTACTCTCGTACTGAGGAGGACCATGATAGACATTTCCGAATTGTGCTTCAGACGTTGTTGGCTAATCAGTTGTATGCCAAGTTAAGTAAATGTGAGTTTTGGCTTAGGGAGGTTGTTTTCCTTGGGCATGTTGTGTCGGTCGAGGGAATACGTGCTGATTCGCACAAGGTTAAGGTTGTGATGAGTTGGAAGGTGCCTAAGTCTGTGACAAAAGTTCAGAGTTTCCTTGGGTTGGCTGGTTATTACCGTAGGTTCGTAGAAGGGTTCTTTAGTTTGGCGGCTCTTTAATGTTCGATTTGAGTGGAAAAATGTTAGGCATGGGGCTTTTGAAATATTAAAGGAAGCTTTGACACGAGCTCCAGTCTTGGTTCAACCTAAATTGGGAAAGGAGTTCATTGTTTATAGTGATGCATCATATGTTGGGCTTGGTTGCATGTTGATGCAAGAAGGTAAGGTAGTCGCGTATGCATCTAGGCAGTTGAAGGTACATGAGCGTAATTACCATACTCATGATCTTGAGCTTGCCGCAATTGTGTTTTCCTTGAAAATCTGAGGACATTACCTTTATGGCGATAAATGTGTGGTATATACGGATCATAAAAGTCTAAAGTATTTGATGTCCCAGAAGGAGCTGAATTTTAGGCAATGGAGGTGGCTAGAGTTGCTTAAAGATTATGATTTGTCTATTTAGTATCACCCGGGGAAAGCTAACGTGGTAGTGGATGCTTTGAGTAGGAAGGCTAATGTGAAGTTGAGAATTATGTTTGCTCGGTTGAGTGTGACGTGTGACGGTGGGTTGATAGCTAAGTTGCAAGTGAAACCGTCCTTGTCACAGATGATTAAGGAGAGACAACCGCATGATGAGAGTTTGGTTTCGCATGTGAAGGATATCATGGATGGGAATCCTACATATTTTTATTTTAATGATGATGGGGTATTGTGTTTTAAAGGTCTAATTGTGGTGTCTGAAGATGAAGAGTTGAGGCGTACCATTCTGACCGAAGCGCATGCTAGTCCTTTTACTATGCATTCCGGTAGTACTAAGATGTATCGAGGGTTGAAGGAGGAGTACTATTGGGTGGGACTGAAAAAAGATGTGGCTGGTTTTGTTTCTCGATGCATGGTATGTCACCGAGTGAAAGTTGAACATCAGTTCTCGTCTGAGTTGTTACAATCGTTGAGGATACCAGAATAGAACTGAGAAAGGGTCACCATAAATTTTGTGTCGGGTTGCCTTTGACAGCTACCAAAAAAGATTCCATTTGGGTGATTGTTGATCAATTTACGAAGTGTGCGCATTTTGTGCCAGTGCATACCATGTATACCTTAGATAGGTTGGCTGACCTGTACATCTCCAAGATTGTGCGATTGCATGGGGTGTCTAAATCCATAGTTTCGGATAAAGATCCGCATTTCATGGCAAGGTTTTGGATGTGCTTGCATCGTTCTCTGGGAACTCGACTAAATTTTAGCACTTCGTATCATCCTCAGACGGATGGTCAATCGGAGAATGTGATTTAGGTTCTCGAGGATATGTTGAGATGTTGTATTATTGAGTTCCAGGGAACGTGGGAGAAACAATTGCCATTGGTGGAGTTTGCTTATAATAACAGTTATTAGGCTAGTATACAGATGGCACCGTATGAGACGTTGTATGGCATGAAGTGTCGTACGCTTGTGTGTTGGGCTAAAGTTAGGGAAAAATATCTTTCCTTGCCTGATGTTTTGAAAGGCACGAGTGAGAAAGTGAAGTTGATATGTAAGCGCTTGAAAACGGTTTCGGATCATCAGAAATTCTACGCGGATTTCAAGCGTAGGGATGTTGAGTATGATGTTGGTGATCGAGTGTTTTTGAAGGTATCGCCTTGGAAAAGGTGATGCTTTCGGACGAAAAAGAAAGCTTAGTCTAAGGTTTATTGGACTATACGAAGTTGTTGAGCATGTGGGTCCTGTTGCTTACCGTTTGAGGTTACCTCTTGAGTTGGAGAGGATTCATGATATGTTTCATGTTTCGATGTTGCGGAGGTATCGGTCGGATCCCTCGCATGTTATGCCAGTGAAGGATATTGAGTTGAGACTGGATCTATCTTATAAAGAGGAACCAGTAGAGGTTTTGGATACCAGCAGTAAGGTTCTGCGTGGCAAGACGATCGAGCTTGTTAAGGTGTTGTAGAGGCACCGCGGTGTTGAGGAGGCCACGTAGGAACGCAAGTCGGATATGCTAGAACAATTTCCACACCTGTTTCCTCCAGGTAAAATTTCAAGGACGAAATTTCTTATGTGGGGGAGAGTTGTAACGCCCCGATTTGGGGCCTAGTGGTTTTGTGGTTTGTTAGACGGTCTAGTGGATCGAGTTAGGGATTTGAGTTAGATTCGGGAGTGAATATTTTTCGGTAAGATAAAAATGTGGAAAAATGGTTAAAAATCATGTTTTAATATATGATTAATATTTTTGAAAACAATTTTGGAAAATGGGTTTTGAAAGTGTGACATTTTGGTTGGTGACCAAAATGCAATTTTTAAAAACTGGTTTTTAAAGGTGACTAAAATGAAAGGGATCAAACTCTTAGAATCCTTAAGGGGCTATTTTACCAAGTTTTAGCTGGTGATTTCTCCTATCAATTAAACCTTTTTAACATGTGTTTTAAAAGTTAATTAAAAGGGGATTTGGTTAATAAAAAGTTAGTTATCATTTTCAAGAAAATTGACGTAACTTTTCTCTCCACTTCTCTTCTGCCAAAAACTCAAGTTTTCATTAAAATAAGAGGTAAGAGATCATTTTTACTCAGATTATTGATTTGTAATTGATTCTTTAACTTTGTTTTACAAAACCTCATTGAAATCGTGTATTTTATTAGTTTTCAACAAGTCAATTGAAGGAGAAATCACACAATAGGGGTAAGGTTCATGATCTCCTCTATTGAATGGTTCTTTATTGATATTCCCAAGTGTTTGATCCTTGATTTATGGTTTATAATCTGATTTTGTGTTTTTATATTGAATTAATTGATTTAATTGGGTGAATTTGATGAAATAGTGGAAGATTCACATTGGATCTATTTTCTAACGTTGGAGGTTGATTTTAATCATATTTTGGATGTATTATTATGTTGATAAGTTTATTTTATCAATGGAATCCTGAAACTTTTGAATCTCTAGTTGTTTAGGTTGTTAGATTGGTGCTTTTGTAAAGTTGTGGTGGATGTGTAATTGCTAGAAGTATATGAATGAATCAATCCTGTTTTTGAGTGTTAATTGATGATTAAAGAAGTGTTAGATTGTTGGATTGTGGCTGGGATGTGTTTAGAAAGGTTTAGGTGATGTTTTCGGTTGTTGTGGTTGGGTAATTTTGAGAAGATTGTGGATGCCCATGAAGAATTGTTGTTGCAGTGTTTTGAATGCATTGTGATGCATTAATCCTCTGTTGTAATATGGTTAAAACTTGGAAGGTTGATCCGAAAGTGATCGGTGAAGCTTTGGAGGCTTAGGACGCTTGATTTCGTGACGACGAATCGAGGTTTTGCGTATCGATGAGTGAGAACATGGATTTCAGCTTTGAAATGATTTAAAGGTGGTTTATAGGAGTTTAAATTTAGCTTGAAACGTTGGTTTAAATTCGGAAGTAAGTATAAAGTGGTTTTCTCTCTCGGTCGTGCTAATGTAAAATGATTTTTATGCACTTGGTTGATTTACATTGTACCTACTGTTTAAGCATGATTTAAAGTATTTGAGATACTGTTTTTAAGCATGAAATGTTGAATGATGCGCATGGTAAGTGATCCTTATAAGTATATGGTTTATACTTGTGTTTTAAAGCATAGTTGTTGCTTTGGAAGAATTGGTTTGGTTAATGCTTGTTGAAAACAGTGAGGTAAATGTTAAATGGTTAATTATATTGGCAAGTGATGTGGCTTTAAAATTGTTATTGGATATAGTTGGCCGGCCATAGGATTGATAGTGCACTATAATAAGTTGCCTTGGATGTTGAGGGATTTAGATCCGTGTACCGAAAACTCCATCCAAGTACCCTAACGGTAGATGGGTTTTACAGTACCGTATCTAACTGAGGTAAGGGGTTGGTGTCCTCGTGGTTTGAAAGTGTACCCTGTTGTTAGGTACCGCGATTGTGATTGTATCGCTATTTCCGGTTGAGATGGCTTGAAGTGTTGGGAGAACACTTGTTGAATCCTTGTATCCGATGAACTCTTTTGTAAATGGAACTTGGTTAATTATCACTTGTAAGCCAATATAATTGTTGATGTATCATTGAAAAGTTAATGTTGTATAATGTGATTTATACATGTTTACTCTTTAAGCTTTGCATATGGTTGTTATGCATGGGAAGGCTTAAACTGAGGTTGAGCAATGGGACTTGCCGTTGGTTATTGATACATGTTGCATATGGCTTAATATGCTAGTTTTAAAGATGTTAAGTGCATGTTTTAAAGGCATGATAATGTTTTAAAGGATGATTGAAATGAGATTTCAATGTAATGTTGAGAAATGGTTTTAATGCATTGATGGTGTGTTGTTTTTGAACACTCCTCACTAAGCCTAGTGTGCTTACGCTCTCTTTGTCCATCAATACAGAGATTTAAAAGCTTGGAAGGCAGCGGGAAGCTAGGGATCAATACAAGACTTGGTAACCAAAGTATGTTTTGAGTTAGACTATAAGTAATAAGGGCAATGGGGGTTTCTGTTGTTATATGGGAGATGTTTTGTTGAACTCTCTATTTGAGCAAGTTTGTCTAGCTGCTCTTGAGTTGTAAATGGCCTTTATGGTTTGATTTTGGTGATGGTTTGGAGTTTCATGTTTTACTTAAATGGTTTTCTAGGTTGCATGCCTATAGATTTAAATTTGATGCAAGATGCCATGAAATGATGTTGAATTTGTTATGTTATGTTGTGGTCTGATTCTAAATTGTGTTGGTTGTGTTTTAGGAGCATGTTAGAATGTTTTGGTAAAGTTGAAAGCATGTTAAACTAGTAGAAAATGACATTACAAGCCTACGCGTACCGGTTTGCAAGGGACCGTATCGGTACGGATAAGCAAATCAGGACGATCAACATCGGTTCGGGTATGTGCATACCGGTACGGTTAAGCAATTTAAGCTTAGCGTACCGGTATGGGGTAAGGTGTATCGGTACAGGAACTTGTTACTGGAAAGTTACTTTTTGGGAAAACCCCGTGTATCGAAACACCGAGGTCGCGTACCGGTACGAGTGGCTACTTTGAATCGGTACGGATGTGATCGTATCGGTACTGGTGGCCGTTTTTACAGGTAACGTCATGGATTTCAGTTATGTTTTCTTACGTTTTGGCCCCTGAATATTGTAGATGCCATTGAATAAGTTCGGATGATCATTTTGAGCTAATTTTTGACGAGTAAGCATGTAAACTGTTTAATTAAAGGATGGTAACTTAAAATTGGGCTAAGTCCTTGTAATTTTCAAAATTTGTAATTTGGTCCCTAAATCGTTTATATGACCAATTGGATGTCAATTCGACACTCGATTGAGTTGGGTTTTCACCAGAAATCAGTATGCGCATATAGAATAAAAAATTTGCATCTATATAAGATAAAATAAAAAAAGGGTTGGGTTTTGGGCTTAATTCTTTACGGATTACGTCGGTAAATCTAATGTAGCTTGCTCGGTTTGGTCTTGCGACTAGGCCAAGTCGAGGGGGTTAAAAATCCATTATTCACCTATAAAAGGATGATGATTTCTTCATAGTTATTTAGAGTCCTTTGATTACAATAAAGTTCTCTTATGAGTTCATACTTGCAAGAAGTTCATATTGTGTTTTTAGAATCAAATCAATCTTCAAGTTCTTAGGATTTGTTTTTGAGGATCTTCACACTCCTGCTTGCCCATACAATCGTGTTTGAGAGGGTGGTCTAGAGCCGCATGAGGGTGTTTGCTTGGTTAATTGCAATCTAGAGTGTGCTCGAGGACAATTATCAATTCAACACGTCATCTCCACATCTTCAAGCTTCCTCCATTGATGCCACCACCATAATAAGCAAATCTAATTTTTTTGGATTTGATCTTTATCTATCCTTTTATTTTGTTTCCGTTTTGTTTTCTTTAATTTGTTCTAATCTTTCCATCGCATCGTACCTTTTTTTTCATTTAGTATAAGATTCAGACGTTCTAAAGGATGTCTTTGAGCAATGTATTAAATTTTAATCTTTTAGGGTATGAATGTCCAAATAAGTCTTATTTTCAAGAAAATTTTTTTAGTGATATATTGTCTGAATTTATCTCTTCTAATGATATTGAAATTCGTGATCCAGAACATGGTGAAGACATTACTTGTGAGAGTTTCGCTGAAGATATACTTGTGGAATCCAAAATTCCTCCTACACCACTACCCATTAATGAAATTCAGAACTGTTGTGAAGAGGATGTGAGAAACGCTTTAACTTGTGACCAAGAGAAAGAACTTGGGTGTCATGAAAAGCCTTCACTAGAATCCATTAAAATGCCTTTTCTTCCATGTTACTTTAATGAACTTCCTCCATTCGTCGATTTAGATTTGGGGACGAATCTTTTTGAGAAGGGGAGGAATGATACATACATATGCATAGGAGGGCTAGAATGATGCGCTGAAGACAAGAAGCTGAAAATGTTTTACATGCTCGATCTATTTCCCATTGATACTTCAGATTCGATGACGAATCCTTTTGAAGAATAAAAGGATGATGCATGCATAAAAGCCCTACAAAACATGGGCCGTGATAGGCTCTCCTTACCACCAATAAATGATACTCACATAGGAGGGGTAAAACAATAGATCTTGGACATAAAGATGAAGCTGTTCTTGAAGTATAGAACAACAACTGACTTGAATCAAAAATTTGGATGAGATCTGGACATTTTAGGGTCTAGTTGTCTTCTAACATATTGACTCTCATTAAGTTACCTTTCCAACACATCTTGAAACACATCAATCGGACATCGGGAACTCAAAATATGTTCATTTTACTGAAGATTACGCAAGCAGAAAACTGGATACGGGATTAACTACGAGATTTTGTAAATTCAGCCCAAAAGCTAATATATAAAGCTTTTGGATGAATTAGACTTAGCCCAATATGATTATTAACATTTAAGATTATGTTTTTTAGCGTTTTATATAATTTAGGAACCAACCACCTTTCTCCAAGCCGTTAGATCAAGTCCAATTCAAGGGACTAGATTTCTTTGTTTATTTTATTCATCATTCTTAGTTTTAGGTTAAATTCATCATTCACCTATAAAAGGACGATGATTAAAATAAACTTCTCTTTTGAGTTCATACTTGCAATAAGTTCATCTTGTGTTTTTAAAAGCAAATAAATCTTAAACTTCTTGGGATTTGTTGTTGAGGATCTTCACACTCCTGCTTGCCCATATAATCGTGTTTGGGAGGATGCGTTAGAGCCGCTTGAGGGTGTTTTCTCAAGAACAACTAATCAGCACACCATCTCCACATCTTCAAGCTTCCTCCATTGACGTCACCATAATAAACAAATCTAAATTTTTAGATTTGATCTTTATCTATCGTTTTATTTTGTTTACTTTAATTTGTTCTAATCTTTCCGTTGCACCGTACCCTATTCGTATAAGAAAAGATATTAGACAGAACTTTCTTTGGGTGAGGGGGGAGACGATGGTGGGTGGGTGGGGTCACGGTTTGTGGTAGCATGTGTTATGTAGTGATATAGAGTGCGGACCTAACCTCAACATAAACCTGTATTTGTCCACTTCCAACATATAGAAACTTGATAGGCTAAAATAGACAAACCCTAAAAAAATAAATAATTTTAATTTTATTCCTAAGGGTTTAATTGATTAAACATATACATAATTTTTACATTTTGGTCCCTTCTTAAAAATAGGTGTATTGATCCTTGTACATTTTCATTCATCCAAAAAGAGACTTGTAGCAAATTATGGTACCAGCAAAACAAATTCATGAACAACTTGCATTTGTATACTAGTAGACCCCAATTGTTTAAAAGAGAAACAGACGCATTAACAAGTCTAGTACAATCCAAAAGTTTATATAACCAACAACAGCTTTAATCTGTACAAAAACAACTTGTTCCTGCCTTGGGGATTTACCATTTCTTTCTTACCAAAGAGACTAGAGATAAGCACAGGAAGAAAGACGAATGACAGCAGAGTGAAAAGATTTGTCCTTAAAATGCTGAATCACCCAACCAAGCATTTATGAGTCCATCTGCAAATTGCAAGAGCACAAAATTTTCTCCCATAATAAAGCTGAAAAATTGCAGGCAACAAAAAAATATGATCCCTTATTTCTACGTCAGAGTTACAAAGGAGGATTCACTGAACAACCCTAGGAAAGTACCTATTTTTTTGGTAGTCTATAGACAGCTTATCCTGAATGGCAAGCTCTCTCCTGCTGATGCCGTTGGACTTCCCATACTTTCTTAGCCTTAAAACTATCTTGCATCACCTCGATATGCTGCATTGCATCCCTTAGCTTCAAAAGCATCTTCCATGCTCAAGTATGAGATTGATGAGCTTGCATCTGCCAAATTATGGCACCAGCAGGCAGGTCCTGAGTTTTTTGAGGTCCGTGGCAACAGGGACGGAGGGACATGGGTCCCAGGAGGAGCCCATGCCCCCCACTTTAAAAAAAATTACCTTTATAATGTAGAATTTAAAAAAAAATTAGATTATTTGCACATTTGCCCCCCAGTTTTGAAATATTTAAGTTTGCCCCCCACCCCAAATCCTGGCTCCGTCCATGCGTGGCAAATTGAGAAATTAGACCCCTAATAAGAAGTGTTAAAAATTGAATTGTAATAGTATATCTCTAATAATTTTTTTTAATAATACGGCCATAATAGCAAATATTTTAAAAAATGAATTTTAAGATTAGCCCCTAATAACAAATATTGGGAAAAATTGATCATCTAATAATAATTATTGAAAAAATTTTGGCCCCCAATAAAAAATATTGAAAAATAATTTTAAAAGTAGACCCCTAATAACAGTTATTGAAAAAATAATAATTTTAAGAGTATGCCCATAATAACAAATATTTGAAAAAAATGAGACTCTAATGACAAGTATTAAAAATTTTGAACCTCAAATAACAAGTATTAAAAAAATTTAGACCACAAATAACAAGTATTGAACAATTTAGACCCCTAATACAAATATTAAAAAATAAATTTTAAGAGCAATCCCCTAATAACAAATATTGAAAAATTGAATTTTAAGAGTAGATCCTAATAACAAATATCATGAGAAAAAATGAACTTCTAATAACAAATATTTAAAATATTGGGCCTCAAATAACAAGTATGGAAAAAATAGACACCTAATAATAAATATTAAAAAATAAATTTTAAGAGTATGCTCTTAATAATAAATATTGAGAAAAATTGAGACTCTGAAGACAAGTGTTGAAAAATAAATGAGTCACAAACAACAAGTATTGGAAAAAAATGAACCTCTAATAATAGATATTAGAAAAAATTAAACTATCATTAAAATCTCAATTATGACACTAAGACTCATTAATGTTTAGACTAAATAAATATTTTAAGTAGTGATGATAGACTTCATTATTAAATATTTAAATTTTAAAAATTATATTTATATAATTAAAAAAATCTAAATAGTGGGTTTTGGGTGGACAGTGAGCCATGGGCGAGTGCCCCCTCCTGCAAACCCTCAGAGCGCCATGGGCACCAGGGGCGGTACTCAAGAGGGACCGGTAGGGGTTACAACTCCCAAAAATTAAAAAAAAAATTAAGTTGAGTAATGTTAAAATTGTATTTTAGTCATTTAAAAAATATATATAATTCATATTGCTAGCCTCCCATAAATTTAGGCACTTTTAAAGAGTTATATTTTGATAAACAAGTTGTATAAAAAAATTACATAACGCTTCATATCTAAGCTATACAATCTAAAACCTAAATCCCTAGCCCTAACATCATAAAACCTAAACTTTAAACCTTAAACTCTAAATTTAAAATCTACACTCTACAATCTAAACCCTTAAACCCTAAACCACAACCTAAATCTTTAAACCCTAAATTAAAAGACTTGTGTAAACTAAAATTTGTATAAGCTTGTGTATCTACGTATTTTTCATTTTTAAAGGATAATGGATTTTATAAAAATATACTATTTTCCTCTACATGAAATATACGTAGACCAAGTTACCAATTTTTTCATAAGGGGACTGAAATGAAATCTGAGGTACAGTGCATGGCCTGGCACACCCAGCTTCTCTAGAATTACCTTTCATGGGATGGCTACAACTACATTAAATTTGAGTGTGGTTTCCAAGAACACAGTGGTCTGCAAAACTCACACTGCTACTCAAGGGGATAACAAGTTCACAAAATAAAATGTTCCCAATGTCTAAACTTAATTTACATAACAGGTAACAAAAATTAGTCCAGACGCTCAGTGTTAGACAGATAAAATAGCACACTTATATACAAATTTGTTTTTTTAAGGACATCTACAGAAAGAGCTCAAACTCCTAAACAAGTTATATCATGCATCATAGTAGACACAAACATATTGCCTCTGTTTCTCCAACATTATTAAAACCATAAAGGAGTAGCAAAGACATCAATATAGCATCTATCACCACCAGGACAAAATTCTGCTCGTCAGTGGTTAAACTGCCTCCTGAGATTAGGCACACGCCTCACCACTGGCATTAGCAGCTTCTGGATGGTAATAAAGCATTTCCCTCCATATCATCTCCCTGATCATCTCTTCCCCCAGATCCTCATCTATGTCAAGATCGATTGGCACTTGGGCCGGAGGATTGCTGTTGGGATCATACAAGGGGGCCATGTAAGGGTGTTGGAGTGCTTCAGTTACACCAATCCTTTTCGAAGGATCAAATACAAGCATCTTTTGCAGTAAATCAATGGCCAAAGGATGGGCATTTGGATAAAGATGGGAAAAGGGGATTCCACGGGAATATGGGAGTGATTTAATGTAGTTTCTTGCCTTGGGGTTATCTATGAATTCAAGATCCTCTTCCTTCAGGCTACCAAGTATGTTGATGATCAGCTTAAGTTGGTTGAGACACTCTGTACCAGGGAAGATGGGTTTTCGGCCAAGAAGCTCAGCAAAGATGCACCCAACAGACCACACATCGATGGATGTTCCATAGTTGTCGCAGCAGAGGAGAAGCTCAGGGGCCCTGTACCAGCGAGTGACAACATACTCTGTCATGAATTGACCCTTGGCATTGCTAGTGCGTGCCAGTCCAAAGTCGCAAATTTTAAGGTCACAATTTGCATTTATAAGAAGATTTCCAGGTTTCAGGTCACGGTGGAGAATATTTGCTGAGTGAAGATACTTCAAGCCTCGAAGTAACTGCAAGGAGAATGAGGTACAGAAATTTTTAATATTTGATCATTATCACAATATGCATTTATAAGAACATTTCCAGAACATCGTCCCTGCATAATTTTCTCAACTACTACATAAAAGTCGTGCGTAAATGCTAGAAACCTCTTCATTCTCAAACAACTGAGAGAAAGTGGCAGTCGAGCAGATGCAGCAACTCTAAAATAGGCTTTTTTATGACTAACAATTTTTATAATAGCAGGCCTTTACATAAAAGCTGGTCGATGCATAATCATACAAGGAAAGTTATCATGAACTAGCTTCAATCATGTCAGTCCTAACTGTTGCCTGGTCATGTTAAAACATTGGAGATCAATTAGCAGGAACAATCATTTTTATCTAACAATAATTTAATTCAGTGAGAAGAATGAATACAACAAGCAGACAGTGGTACTCTTCAACACTTGAGAACTGCCAAAAAGGAAAGCACAAGAAATAAAAATATTGAGTACATGATAATTATCATCAATTAGTATAATAGTAGTAGCAATGCCAAGTTCTGCAACATAGAGTCCATGTAAAACACATTCAAATTTGACATTTTAGGTTGTTGCTTCCTTGCCTGAACTTAATCCAAGTAAAATGTAATGAAGTTTGATGTAACAGAATGTTCTGTTAGTACATCCACAACACAAAATGTATTAGTTTTAAGTACGCGTATATAAAATTAGACCATTTAGTTTCTTGCTACTTAGAGTAACTTCATATAACTGAAATGTAATACCGCGTACCAAGAACAGTTATCCATATTAACCAAATAAACTAGCAAAACCAACCTGATAAGATGCCTTTACAAAGGGATTGGTAGATACCTGGAAGAGGAAATACTGGCAGTGATCATTCGAAAGCACTTGTGAAGACTTAATAATTTGATGCAAATCCGTATCCATAAGTTCATAAACTAGATAAACATCCTTGAAACTGCTCCTATGAATGGGCATCATGACATCTTTCAAAGCAATCACATTTTCATGTCTAAGATGTCTGAGAAGCTTCAGTTCCCGCAAAGTTCTCAGTGCATCAACCCGGTTGTCAAAGGCATTGTTTATCTTTTTAATGGCGACTTTGTCATCAGTTTCACGATTCACGGAGGAGCAAACGATACCATATGCCCCTTTCCCAATAGGCTTGATGGGCACATACTTGGTGTCGATTTCGAACAACGTTTTCCACATGGAATAGTAATGTTTTCCTTGGTAATGAATACCATTCGGAGGCTCAACTGGAGTTGCCATCTCCTGCCTTTAACCCAAAAGAACAATTACCTGAATAACCAGATTCCATTTACAAACAGAAATACACTTTATAAGGAAACAACAAGGTTTCTACTTTGGGTGGAATTTTTTAGTAATTACTGTCCTAATTATTTTCAGTTAAATTAGTGAAAGGCGTCCACTTCATCACACAATTGAAGGAATTAAAAGAAGAAAAAGGCGAAAGAAGTAAGATTGATAAGTTTTTACCTGTTTCGAGAATTTCTCAGCGATTCTTCTTTAATACCAAAAGAACTGAACTTCGATTTTTTTGGGGCTAATCAACGTCGGAATTCATTTCAAAACTTTCAGAAACAATAGGAAAACCCTAATTGAAACGACGTCGCGGTTGAACTTTGAGCCGCAGCAGACCGGTCCCGATTCCGCGAAAATTTCAACTAGAGCTCGACACTGGAAAAGAAATAAACTTTGATTCTTAGCGTAATTATTAGTTGTAGAAGTTGAGATCTGAAGGGAAGTGTTGAGAGAGGAAGCTTCGTAACCTGGACGCCATTAGAGCAACACGACGATGCCAACTAAATTATTATTAGGATTTTAAGTTTGTTTTTTTTATTACAAGCACCGGGTTTTGCTCCGGTGACGACAGGTACTGGATATATTTTTAAATTATTATATCATGCCTATACATGTAGGGCCCACTGTAGCATCGGCGGTAACCATTATTAGATCGATAAAATATACATCACCTAAGGGTGAGTGTAACGAGTACGATGACAATTTTTGAAATTTGTACTCGAGCTGAAAATATTAAAATTTTTTATAATTTTTTTAGTTAATATTTTTTAAATTTTTTTAAGTATCGATATTTGTTTTGTAAATTTTAATATTTTGTCTCAAACTGTAAATTTATAAAAAAATTAAAATATAAAATTAATTGAAAATATTATTAAGAAGTCTAACATTTTCAGTTCGAGAACAAGTTTCGAAACTTTTCATTCAATTTAAATTTTGTTAAAAAAATTGACATGCCATTAAAATTTAAATATAATAAATGTTGGAAAAATGTGAGAAAATGATAATTTTGAGCCATATTTCGAATGGGTAAAGATGAAGATTCGAATAATAATTTTATTGGATCTAATTCTACTTCATTAGACCTTTACAGCGATATACCATATGCTCAAAACAGTTGAGTGATGAATGAGAAATTGATCTTTAAAGTATAGTAGTTGTAAATTGAATAAGGAAGTGAAAACCCCCTATCCTACATTAATGGGATAAATTCAATGGGAGATGCTTATATACAGCTACTCATTTGGTAGTCATTGAATGACTTTAATGGAAATTGTGCATTGCGTGTAGGCGTATGAGGTTGCAGATCAAAGCTTGTCGAACTCTCTCGGGTTGGGGCGCAGTTGTACGACGTGGGCAACGCGAATATCCGGATTGATAGTGTTCTACGTGGACCTATAAATTTTTTACCCACTTCGAATTATATTATTGGCATATCTTTTTGAATATTTTGAATGAAAAGAATAATTTATGGCTTCCTTAAATTCGAATATTAAATAGGTAACAGCTACAATTCACGAAAATATATCCGATTAAATATGGTATTAATTAAAGGTTTCCGAATTAAACCGGATGGAGAATTAATGGCCATAATTTCGGAATATTTGTTTCCCGCATTTAACCTAGCCCACTCCCCTATAAATAGAATGTCATTCCTTTGGTTTCAACACAACTAAAAATCACAGAAAATTTTTATTGTTTCACTCTGTGGATTTTACAAAGTAGTTTTTGGTGGTAGGCGAAGGCAAGGGTCAATTTGTGATCTCCACAGTAGTGCAACTGTAGCTGATCATCTGTTGTTGTATCTTGAGAGACTGACGACCAACGAGCTCGAGCACCATAGGAGTGACAAAAAAATTATCTTAAGGAAACTACATTCGTGCAGGTCTCAACACATTTCTTTTTGATTTTCGTTTTCAATCGATTTGATTTACATATTGTTGTATCGCCCTTAATTTTGTACTGTTCATTTAAATAATAATATTTTATCTTATTAACTTTATTCCCGATTAATGTTTATTCTAACAATAACAGTTTTAGTCTCCAAAACCTATACACTTTATCAATTGGGCCATAATTAAAAAAAACAATTCAATAAATTTAACCATTCATATATAAAATTTTTGACACTACACCTTCATGACACTCTCCAACCAATTGTCGCACTCTAAGTTGATGTCCATCAACTCAATAATCGACAAATTTTATAGCTCGACAACAGTCATTTCACTATCGAATAGCTAGCAAACTAATGTAACATGCTCATTATGACTTTAATGCCGTATGTTAATAGACACAACCACTTCACTAATGAAATTTTTAAATATGAATGGTTAAATTTATTAAATTATTTCATATTATGATCAAATTAACAGGACATATAAGTGTTAAGATTAAAAAAATTATTATTATACCAAGTCATCTGTTTCAATTTGAAAGACATAATAAATTGTCTGTAACAAAATTTAGTTAAGTGATTAAATTATAATTTAAAAAAGTGACATACTTATTATCAAATCTATAATTAAGTGAGTTGGGGTGTATTTTACTATTAATTCATTAGATTAGAAATACGATATCGGTTCATCTAGGTTCAAGTGGGAATGAAAACAAAAGCCAAACGACATTCGTTTTAATAATATCTATCCACAATTCAATCATAAGACCTTTAGTTTTTACTTTTTATCTTTGTCTTCCTCTTTCTTTCACTTTATTCAAAAGTAGGATCATTCATTCACTTTATACAAAAGCCAAACAACATTTGAACAAGATAAGGGTCGGAGGGGCGGTCGCCCCATAAAAAATTAAAATTTTTAAAAAATGAAATTTATATATTATTTAATTTTTTTAGAAATTTATATGTATTTTTATTAAAAATCTATTTTTGTCCCCTAAAATTTTATAAATTCACCATCTTAGAATTTTATAGGTTCTTTCCCTTCGGCCCTATTTGGCAATTAGCTGATAGTAGATAGCAGATTATATTAGTCGATAGCGGATAGTTGATAGCATTAGCTGATTTGACTAGCAGATTGCATTAGCTGATTGTATGAAATTGTTTGGTAAAATTAACTGATAGCTGATAGCTGTTTGATTATTTGAACAAACAAAATAACATATAAGTACATGATTATATTTTTTACTTATTTGAATAATTTATTAGTTATTAATATTTTGTATCTATTACTATTAATTAGATTATAAAAATTATTTTTTGAATATAATTACTGAGCATATATGAAGGGTGTACATAATAATTTTTATTTCTGAAATTATCTTTTTAATATATTTTTAATAATTATTAAATTTGATGTATATATTAGTTTCTTATTTATGAAATTATATTTTGAATATAATTTTATTAAATTTATATGTATTTATTAATTTATATATTGATTTCTTATTTATGATTTTTTTAATTTTATTAGTTATTTAATTTTTTTATTTAGAGATTTTTTATAATTATCAAGGACAAAATAGTCTTTATAAATCCTTTATCCAAACCTCTAACTCAAAAAGCACCTAAAAGGGACTTTTTCAAAATGAGAGGTTTCACCTCAATCCGCTATTACAATCCTCTATTCGAAGTGGATAGCCTTGCCGAAACCCACTATTATCGTCGACGAATGTCGTCGTCCATTTTTCCCAACCACCCATCGCTGGTAATCGACGATAGGTGTGCAGATCAGCTTTCTTCTACGAGTTTGACTTATTTTGATGTTAAGCGCGTCATCTGTCAACTTTTGATGATGGGAAGGTGGGGTAAATGTTCATAGGGGTCCGACGATGGAAGTGGTGGGCACGCCGTCGACGATTGGAGGTCGCAACGGTTAGAATCGAGATTTGAGGACTATTTTGAGAATTTTTGAGAATTTCAAGATTTTTTGGAAAACTGAATTTTTAAAAAATAAATAAAACAAAATAAAACTTGCCATATGTCAAATTTTAATTGGTTAACGAATTTTTTTAACGACAATTAACTTTCAAGCACTTTAAAAGTAACGAAATGAAACGCTAGACACCTATTTTTTACCAAAAAATAGTTTAAACACCTACAGTTAACAAGAATATAGTTTGAACACTTATTTTTATATTAAGCCTATAAAAACTACTAAGAGGAGTTGATTAAGTTTAGAAGATTTGACATAAGAGTTTTAAAGACTCGTTTATCCTTAACTATTGCAAAAAAAGTATCCAAATAACCTAAATATACTTTTGAAGTAAAACATATTAACATATATAATTTAAATAATTGTTTTCCTTCAAATAAATGAGATTAATACATATGCTTCAAATATCATTCAAATTTAATAATTAATCAAATTATATTAAAAGATAATTATGTAAATAAAAATTAATATATAGATCCTTCAAATATGCTTAATAATGTTATATTAAAAATAATTTTCATAATCTAATTAATATTAATATATACAAAATATTGATAACTGATAAACTATTCAAACAAGTATCAAATATAATCACATCCTTATATGTCATTTTGCTTATTCAAATAATCAAACGCTATCGGCTAATTTTACCAAATATTTTTATACATTTAACTAGTGCAATTCACCAATCAAATCAACTAATGTAATTCGCTATCAGCTATTTGCTAATTGCGAAAGAAGGACATATATATTAACTTAAAACCCAATAACAGTTAAGATTTGTTCCCATGAACTTCATCTCTATTTATATTAACGTAAAGAGTAAATTACATTGTTGGTCACTTATGTTTTATAAGTGTTCACTTTTACCCATCCAACTAAAAAAGTAACATTTTGGTCACTTATGTTATCGATTTATAAAATTTTGATCACTGGATTAGAACATTATAAATCGATAACGTAAGTGACCAAAACATTATTTTTTGAATTTGGTAAGAAAAAGTGAACACTTATAAAACATAAATAACCAACCATGTAATTAGCCTTAACTTAGAATCCAATTAGTAGTTGGCCAATTAATGACTTTCTTTCTAGACTTGTGTTAAATCAATATTTTTTGATATAACAAACATTTCAAAGTGTTAAATTATTTTCAAATAATTTTTTAAGGTAAATTGAAATAACTCAAAATATTTTAAGTTGACAAGCTTTTAATAAAAATTGACTTGTTTTAATAAACCAAATTATTTTAAGTCAATTCATACTTTTTTTCTAAGTGATATTTAAGTTAAAAGGTACTCAAAAAAGGCCATTTTGGGCATAGAGTACTGATAATGTCCTTTGCGTACCGTATGGGCTTTAAATTAAAACAACGGATGCTTAAACAATATCAGTACGGTACATAGCTTACCGATACGCCCTGGAGTAAAGTTTCAAAAATACACAATGAGTACGCATACCGATACCCCAAGCTTTTTAAAATTCCAGTGAGCTATTTCAGTATCAGTACCCTTTACTCCATATCAATACTCAAGTCTGAGCACCTGTACGACCATGTTAGATAACGATTACTTCTATTTCGAGCAAGTATCAATACCCTTGCCCGAGTACTGATACCTACTACTTTAGAAGTGCATTTAATGCAGGATAAACTACCTACAATGACTATAATTATGATCCAACAACCACAATGGTTGGAAATCAATGGGAGGGTATAAAAACAAGTCTCCAAAGGTTCTTCAACAACAAGACAACAATTTCAAAGCATTCAATCAAATTCCAAATTCTAATAGAGCTTTGAATTCCAAATTTCTTGTAAGAACACTTGAGAGTTCATCTCGTATATTTTTAGTTCAAGTGTTTGGGGTGTGAAAGAGCTTTCATTATTGCAAACATCTACCTAGTAAGGTTTCTTAAGTTTTCTTATTTGTTTCTATCTTTGGGAAAGGTTTTCACAAGATTTTGGAGTATAAATCTTGGAGAGTGTTGTAAGGTTACTCATTGTCCTGAAAGGAAAGACAAATTTAGTGAATTTTTAAAATACTTAGTGTGGTAGCTAAGGTAGTGGATGTAGAATTCGTTTAGGAAGTTGAACGAGTATAAATTCTCTCTTGCAAATTTTTATTATAGCAATTTTCCAATTTTTTTAATTTGCCAATTCACCCTTTTTGGCCTTTTTTTGATTGTTCAATTAACTCAATAATTGGTATCAGAGCTTGGATCATTAGAGGGTTTTACAAGCTATTGAGAAGATCCTAAAAGAGTTAAATCGACACCAAGATCATCTATGGCTTCCGCTTCATATTTCGAGTCTTGGAGCGACTCTCAACCTACCAACAAGCTTCCATTCTTCAATGGATCAAATTATGCATATTAGAATAATAGAATGAATATATTCATCCAAGCTTTTGATGTAGGAGCTTGGAAGAGCACTATAGAAGGATACACTACTCTATCTAGTAGCATGAGCACTTGGAATGATGAAGAGAACAAGAAGTTTCAAACCAATGCACATGCCATGCACACATTATTTTGTGTACTTGGTCCAGACGAATATAAAAGAGTTTCATCTTGTTTTAACGCTAAAGAGATTTGGGGCAAGCTTGAAGTGACTCATGAGGAAACAAATGAAGTAAAGGAGACCAAAATTGGTCTTATCAATCTTAGCTACGATAACTTTAAGATGGATTTGAATAAAAATATCAAATCCATGTCTGATAGATTCTCCATTATTGTAAATAGATTTAAAAGTATGGAGAAGTGATTTTGGAAGAAAAACTTGTAAGAAAGTTGATCTACTCTCTTCCTAAATCATAACAATCAAAGAATACGACCATTATTGAAGCTAAAAATCTTAGGGTCCTTAAGCTTGATGAGCTTATCGAGTTCTTGCTTACTCATGAATTGATGAGACAAGTAAAAAAGATGAGGAGAAGAAGAAGAAAGAAAAGAAGGAGATTGAGAAAAGAAAAATTGGAATCACTCTCAAATCTACTAAAAGGAAAGTGATTCTAGTGAAAAGAAAGATTAAGAAATAGCTATGCTTGCAAAGAGATTCAGAAGGTTCATGAAGTCCAATCGAGGAAGAAGATTTCAAAAAAAGGATTCAACAGTGAACCTAAAGAGAAAGATCAAATCATTTGCTATAAGTGCAAGAAGCTGGGGCACATCAAATTTAATTGTCCCCAATTGAAGAAAAAGAGCTTTGAGAAGAAGAAACACAAGACTTACATGGCTATTTAGAGTGACGAAGATTCATCTGATGTGGAAGAGCAAGAGGTATCCAATCTATGTCTCATGGAACTTGAAGAAGATCCAAAGGTAACCTTTTATTCATCTACTTAATTTGATTTTACATTTGAAGAATTAAATAAAACATATGATGAATTGCAAGAGGTGTACGATGAACTACTTTTGGAATTTAAAGAGTTAATTTTGAAAAATAAAAAAAAAAATCATTTTGAATTTAAAAAATGAAAATGACTCTTTATCCAAAACTAAAATGGAACTTGAAAGTAAGTTTGAAGATATACAAGCAAAAGCAAACGAATTTGAGAAGAAAAATCAACTTGCATAACCTACTTTCAAAAGTCCATGATGATCATCAAAAGAAACTTGATGATCTTAAAGCTTCATTTGGCAAAGTTGGAGCAAAAAGTTTTGAAAAAGGGAGAAAATTCAAAGCCTAACAATGTCAAAAATGAACTTTAATGGTTACAAACATAGCGGTCCTCATAGAGACTCTAATGCTAAGGTAGTTAGAAGCTTTTGGATTCCTAAGGAACTCATTGCTACTAAAAACAATGGCCTTATTGCTAAATGGATTCTCAAGGGGACTAGAATTTTGGGAGCTACTACTCATGGACCCAAAAGAATTTGGGTTCCAAAAATCAAGACTTGATTCTATGTTTGTATGGGGCATTACTACAAGGCCCAAAATGCAAGTTCAAGTTCATGGTACCTTGATAGTGAATGCTCAAGACACATGACCGATGACAAGAGTTATTTTATAGAGCTAAAGCCAAAGAGTGGAGAAGTAGTGACATTTGGTGACAACTTATTGAAAATGTCTTCTATGTAAAAAATTAAAGCATAATCTTTTAAGCATAAGTTAACTTCGTGATAAAGGATACAATGTCATTTTTGAGTCAAATAGTTGTAAAATTGTTGACATTGCATCTAACATGATTATGCTTGTGGTTCATAGAATAGGAAATATCTACATGGTGCATCTAGATGACATTAATGTTTCCAATTTATGCTTACTTGCTAAAGATGAACGTGATTCTTGGTTGTGGCATAGAAAACTAGGGTATACTAGCATGAGTATTTTTTCCAAAATTGATTTCAAATAATCTAGTAAGAGGTTGTATAACGTTTGTGATGCATATGTTAAAGGCAAACACAAAAGAGTTTCTTTCAAACCTATTATGTGTCTACTAGTAGAGTTTTACAATTGATTCATATTGATCTTTTTGGCCCTATTAAGACTATGAGCTTGGGTGTAGAACAATATGCATTTGTTTTAGTTAATAATTACTCTAGATTTACTTGGGTTCTATTCTTAAGTAAAAATGATGAAGCTTTAGAAAAAGTATCACATTTTCAAAAGCAAACCAAAATAATATTGGTTACTCAGTTTCCCATGTTATAAGTGATAATAGAACAAAATTTTAAAATATAGGTTTTGATGAGTTTTGTAACTCTAATGCGATTAGCCATAATTTTTCGGCTCCTCGTACACCTCAACAAAACGAGGTAGTTGAGAGGAAAATGGAACTTTATTAAAAATGGCTAGAACCATGCTTTGTGAAAATAATTTGTCAAAATATTTTTGGGCGAAAGCCACAATTACCTCATGTTACATTGTCAATTGAGTAATGATTAGGCCAATTTTAAAGAAAATCCATTATGAGCTTTTCAAAAATAAAAAGCCTAACATTAGCTATTTTATCCATTTGGATGCAAATATTTTGTTTTAAATAATAGAAAAGACAATCTTGGCAAATTTGATGCTAAAAGTGATGAAGGTATTTTTCTTGGTTGTTCTTTAAATCCTAAAGCTTATCGTGTATTTAATAAAAGAATTTAAGTGGTTGAAGAGTTAATTCATGTTGTTTTCGATGATAACCGCTTTCTGACGAAGGATTCTTATGATGATATTGTAGGTGTCCTAAATGAAAATAATGCTGAAGAAAAAAAATCAAGATAGAAGAAGAATCACCAAAGGTTGAAACAGAATAACCACCTCAAGAATCTCTAAATGAGCTATCTCTAGAGGAAAGGGAAATCATCTGCCTAATGGAGTTCAACTCTGTCAAAGGTGGTAAGATTTTTGGTGATCCATCCAAAGGGGTAACCACTAGATCTTCTCTTAGAAATACTTGTAATTTTTTTTGTGTAATATCCCAAATTTGTGGCTAGTGACCAAAATGTAAATTTTGAAAGTTTTGGGGTTAAAGTATAAACTTTAGAAAAGTTTGGGGACTAAAGTATAAATTTCCCAATAAGTAATTTTATTCAGTATAAGAGTGAATCGAATCAAAATAAGTACCTTGATATCGGTTTTAAGAATTAAGATGTAGTAAAAGGTACCGAATTTGGATCGAATAAAATAGTTAAGCGTGCTCAGACCAGGGTAATATTAGGATGGTGACCTCCGGGAAGGTCCCATAAAAGTATTTCTGATCGATATTTTGGACTCAGTAAGAGTATAGAATATTCGTATGGATTATCGATAAAAGAATTCTAAGAGAAATTTTATTCTATGAAGATTTTCGATAAATATCGGGAAAATGGAATGAGTTAAGAAAATTCAGTCTAAGATCTAAGGAAAGGAAAATTTTATGAGATGATATTGTGGATTTCCCAAATATGGAAATATAGAATTATTGGAACAAATCCGACAGCTCGATAAAGGTAAAATCGCAGTATAAGTATTTTATGAATATCGGGAAATTTGATCGAACTGAAATTTTAGAGGCTGATACAAAAGCCATGGAAAAGTCATAAAATACTATTTTATGAATATTTTATTTCAGTTGGTTGGATTCCATCTAGGCTTAGTTGAATTTTTACAAGAATGGCAAACTAGTAAATAAAAAGCTAGTTGGAGGGCAAATTGGTCATTTGGCCCCAATGACAATTTTGAAATATTTAAAAATTTATAAGGGCAATTTTGGAAAGAGGAAATGGAATATTAAATCTTGGCCCTTGATTGATGATAAAATCAATCTCAACCATTGGATAAAAGGGTAAAATTATAATTTCACTATTAAATGAATTTAATATTCATTTAATAGTTATATGTGTAAACTAATGGTGAAAAGATGAACAAAATATCTTTTCCAGCCAAAAACATGAGAGATAGGGAAAAAAAGAGAAAATTTTTCCAAGCTCGATTTAAGCCCCAAAACTCGGTTTTCAGGTAATCTCTTCAACTGCAAAGTTGTTCTACTCTTCAAGCTCCATCTTTTGATATCAATAATTCATGGAATTCATGCTTGATTGATGAGAATTTACATGAGAAAGAAATTAGGGTTTATGGATCAATTATGGCTTTTGAGATTTTATGATTCCATGATTGAATTCAAGTTGGAATCAAGTTAGTATGATGTTAAAATCTTGATATTGAGTTGGGATTTAAGTTCTACATGTTTTGATTTTTATGAAGATGATTAGGTTTTATGGATTTAAGTTTAATTTAGGGTTTGTAATGTTGAATTAATGATCTAGTAAGCTTGAATTGTTATTTGGAAGTAAAACCCTAAGTTAAAGGTATATGAACCATTTTGGCAAGTTTAAAAGTTAGAGGAACAAATATGATTTTTATGATCCTTGTGTGTATTTATGTTATTAATGATGTTAGAGACATGAATCTGAAGTTAGAATGTTAAATTGATGTTGAATCGAATTAGTGACCATTTTGACAAATTGTCAAAGTTAAGTGACCAAATCAAAAATGAAGTTTTGTATGGGGGCTAAATCTGATTTTTAGTTGTAATGATGGAGTTAAGGTAGTAATGTTGAATTGATGACTAATTTGCAAAGTTAAGAAGCTTGAATCCACATCTTTGCATTTTAGTAACTATTTTGTCAAAGAATGAAAAATAAGGGAGAATTATTTTGAATAATTATTTGGTGAAGAAGGTGATGAGTTGGTAGTTTAAAGCAAGAAATTGGACTAAATTGAAAAGTAGAGAAGTTAGTAAAAAATTTGAAGTTTATTTGTGGAAGCTGTGTAGAAAACTGGATTATGGCAGCAAGTTTGAAAATTCACCATAAATTCTACAAAAATGGATAGATGGTGAATTTTATACCGATGTAAAGATTTGTACGTCTAGCTTCGTTTCCAACAAACGGAAACTGATTTCGAGTTCTGAGTCAAAAGATATGATTTTTTAAGTGACGAAAGGTCAGAAAATAGAGCACCATACTGTTCTGAATTCCAGCTCTGTAATTGACTTTGAAAATTCGCCATAAATCGTACAAGTTGAATTCGGACTATTAATTTATATGGGTGAAAATCTTATTGAATCGTACAAGTTGTAAATTATTTTATAGAAATATTTCTTTGAAGGTAGTGCAATCTGCCAGAAAATGAGATTGATATTTTTGTATCTAATGTTAATTAGTAAGCTTGAAAGGGGTTAATGGAAGTTCAAATTGGCCGCTAAGGACCATAATAAGTTCTCGAACAATTCAAGGAAGAAAGGAAATTTTGGAAATTCTGTATATTCGAATGATTAGATTTGATAGCATGTTTGAGAAATTGTTAGATTTGAATATAACAATTTGTTGTTTACATTCACGTGATTAATGAAGTTTGATCCGGATCAAAAGAGGGTTCGAGGTACTATGAAAGAAAGGATCGAATAGAGCTTAGTGAGGCAAGCTAATAAATGGCCCAGGTGAGTGCATTTATATGTTTTGAAATGTATTTTAGTAGACTTTTAAGAATTTTATTTACTTTATTTTATTGAAATGATAACATGGTTTTTGTATAAGTTATATGATGTTTTACAAGCAGAGGAAAAATATTAGTATATGATAGAGTATGACCTGCCCTATTATGTTCTATTATGACAAGTTATTATTGAATAATGGTGATATATGAATCATTTACAAAATGATAATTTACAAGATATTGATATGGATTTATTGCCCAAGTTTATGATAGAGAGTTACAGTATGGTGGCATGCCATTAGAGGTCTAGTAGTCTAGGACTACGTATAGCTACAAACTGATCTTCAGATCTATATGTTTACCGGCACTTATGTGTCTATATGTTGCCGACACTTACGTGTCTATATGTTACCAGCACTTTATGTGTCTATATGTTTATCGTCACTTCGGTGACTAGTACTCTGGGAGTACCGATCTCGCATACTTAAGTTTCTCTCTATATAAAATTCTTGGCCTAAAGGTATAAAGAATTGGTATAAGTAATCTTAATATGATTCAAAAGGAACCAAGAGATTTTTTGAGAATATTGAATTGACTTACCATGCCTAACATATGTATGTGAGATGTTGATTTTTACAGGTTACATGACAAAGGAAAAATTTTGATATATGTTAGTACATGTGAGGTAACTTATGTTATTAGGCATGAAAATGGTAAATAAGTTAAACTTAAAAGTTTAACATTAATGGTAAGTAGTGATATGATGTTAAAGGAATAGAACAAGCACATTCATTAGCTTGTAACATGATATATATGTCCATGCATTGAGGAATAAATGACATATTATGATAAATGAACAAACAATAAAATATTATGATATTAGCATATAGTAAGTTATCACTAATGCAACATAAAAGTTAATGCATTGACATATATCATGCTATATAAATGTAGCCATAAAGTTTAATAAGTTTAAATTATTATTAATTTTGTTTATAGCCTCACTAAGTGAAAACTTAGCGTGTGTTTGATTCACACGTAGGTTAAGATGGAGTACTTGAAGAGGAGTTGAGCATACTGATCAAGCTTCAATCTGCAAAACATCAGTAAGAGATTCTAGTGGGCATATAATTATTTATCAGCTTGGAGTATATGATGCACTAAATTATATTAAACGATAGATAATTGATCAATTTTAATGATGAATCATATATAGATAAAAGCAATATAAGGTATTAGTAATGTGAAAGAATAAAATAAAGTAGAAAGGAAGCTTACTTTGTTAATATGAATAATCGATAAGCTTAAAAAGGTAGTAAATCATGTTTAATTAGTTTAAATTTTTATTTATCGGTAATCGCATAAGGATTTTAAACTTAAGAAATGGCCTAGGCCGTGAACCTATTTTTCACCCCGAATTGCATTATCGTTTTAATAATTGACTAATATGTTTTACAAACTAATTCAGGGTCGAAATTAGCCAACTACACATAAGTTATGTTTTTAAGAAAATCAAGAAAAGGGGTTAGGTTAATAAAGACAAGATTTATATGTATACAAAATTATTATAAGTCAGAATTTCTTTGAACGACTCCGTAACATCTTTAATATATATTCGGTCTACGAGTTTACGTTAAGGGTATTACATTTAATGGTATCAGAGCAAAGGTTTAGCTAATTCTAGATGCTAAACCAAGATTGATATGAATTTGTCAGTAAGTACATGCCCCTAGGATATCATATTATTTATGTGCTGATTTTATGACTTGATGCTGCTTCTCATTAGTATAAGATGGAATGAGACTAGAATAAGGAAAGTAAAACGATGATTGATTTTATCAATTGACAAATCTTGGAGGTCAAGAAATGAACCATAGAGGATATGATACAGTGAAATAAGCATGGAAGTTAGCTTCTGCTAAGGATTGAAGTTATGATAAAAATAACTCAATAGTATCTCATTATAAGATGTATGTGTTAAGTGTTCAAAAGTACTATTTTTATTACCCTTTTTATTCATATTATTGCTAGACTTTGGCTCATATTAGTTGCATTATTAGCCATTCATGCATGTTTGCATCGTTTCCTTAGTGGACAAGCTTGATTTCACATTTTGCTTAATTTTTTGGAAAAAGATACTGCTTTGGTGTGTTTTATGTGTGTGTGCAGAATCACTTGCCAAAGCAAGGCTGGAACTAGTTGCCAGGGCAATGCGTGGAGGAGATGTCGAGCTAGTTGCCAGGGAAATTTTCGATAATAGATAAGATGATATGGTAGTCGAAATTGATGACTAGATAAGCCCAAGATGACGTGGAGCAAAGTTAAATCCCAAAGGAGTTTGATTTCCATGAAGAGGTTAAAGAGAAATTAAATCCCAAGAAGATAGGAGAAGTTCTAGAAGGAATTTAATTATAATAAAGAATTATATTCTTTAAAGATATTTAATTCCATCTTAACTTTCTCCTCAAAAAAAGACTTTGACCTAGCCCTATAAATTAAGGATCAAGCCGTCAACTCCAGGGGAGAGAGGAAAGAAATTTCGACAAAGAGCAAGGGAGATTTCGACAAGGCTTCGGAGAGATTTCGACAAGGCTTCAACCATTCTTCATCTTTTTCTTTCTTGTTCAATTAGGTTTATGCTAGGAATTCTTTGTCTTGTGTTTCTTTGGAACCTAGCCATGAACTAAATCTACTTGGCTAAGGTTATTGTGTTTTGTGGTTGTGAGAAACAATTGGATTTTGTTTAGGTAATAAGAGTTTGCACTTTCAATTCAAGGTTTACTCATTCTTGGTTCTTATTCTTGTTTGCGAGTGAATTGGGAGATGATCTATTAACTTCATCTATTTATCTAATATCGAGAGAGTTAGATTCAAGAAACGAATAAGTATGGTCTTTATTCAATCTATTGATCGTGAAGATTAATCCGGCTTAGGGATAAGTTAAGGATTTCAACGGCTAAGAAGAGTGCAAGATTGGTTGTTGTTCACCCTTGATTCACGCAGGGATGTATTATCAAGGCATGCACAAATAGCTAGAGTTTCGACTTAGGGATAAGAAGAAACCATTGAAGAACACTCCGCCGAACCTTGAAGTTGCTGCCCAACCGCTCAAATAGTTGCCCAGCTAGTTGTCCAGGCAACCGTCGATTAGTTGCCAAGGCAACCCCGCTGCGCAAGTTGCCACGGCAACCCTGCTGCACAAGTTGCCACGGCAACTGAGTTGCCCTTGCACTTTTTTAACCAAGACGATCGAATCGGCTATCACACCTCAACTCACGATAACCTGGCCTATTCTCTTTCATTTGATTACATCTTCTTTTACTTATTTGCTTTCTAGTTTAGTTGTTAGTTAAACTCCTACAATCTTCTAGTTGTGTTTTTTTTTTACTTTTTACAGTGAAATATATTGAATTCTTGAAGTGGCACCAATCCCTATGGAGACGATATCTTTTATACTATAACTTGCGACGGGTACACTTGCACAATTGCGGAGCACTTATTACGTGCAACAAGTTTTTGGCGCCGTTGCCGGGGATTGGCAATAACAACTTTGTTTTTATTTTCTTGCACTTTTTATTTTTCTTGTTTAAGATTCAAAGGGTTAACAAACTTTGGTTTTGCATTGGCATATGACCAGGGCGAGACCGATTACACCATAATATCCTTTTGATCCAGAAATCGAACGAACCTTGCAAAGATGTTCCAACGGGAGGAAGAGTGATTCTTGCATGAAACAGAACTATTCGAGACTATCTTGAAGAAGATCTTGATGGACTCAATCCAAGAGTTGTCACACCTGAAATTGAAGCCGGCCACTTTGAGTTGAAACCGGTGATGTTCAATATGATCAACACAATTGGTCAATTTGGCGGCTCAGCAACTGAAGATGCACGACAACATCTTAAATCTTTCCTCGAGATTTCCAATTCGTTCAAAATACAAGGAGTCACCCCTGATGTTTTATGACTAAGATTATTCCCCTATTCATTGAGGGATAGGGCGAAAGCATGGTTGAATAGTATTCCTGCCGGATCAATAGGATCTTGGACAGATCTTTGTCGTGATTTCCTTGCTCGATTTAATCATAAAAATTTGACTAATAAGCTTCGTAATGAAATTACTTCTTTTCGGCAGGCAGATGATGAATCCATGTACGAGGCTTGGGAGCGATATAGAGAACTTCTACACAAATACCCCCTACATGGATTCCCAGTGTGGACACAAGTAACAATGTTTTACAACGCTGTGAATACACCAACAAGGAAGATGCTAGATGCCTCGACAAACGGCATGCTCCTAGATAAGTCGCCGGAGGAAGCAATGCAAATTCTAAACAGGCTTGCCAAGAATGATTATCAATTCCCCTCTGCTAGAAGAGGAGGAGTTAGACGCCAAGCCACAATACATGAACTGGGATCATCAGACTCAATTTCGGCACAATTGGCCACTCTAACAAAGATGGTCCAGAACATCCAGAAACCAAACAACACACAAGAGGTCAAGGTAATGGATTCCTTTTGTGAGTTATGTGGTGGTAACCATTATTCTTCTGAATGTATGCAGAATCCAGAATCCAGCTTTTATGTGGGGAATTACAACCGGAACAACAATGTGATGTCCAATACATACAATCCAGCTTGGAAGAAGCACCCGACTTTTTTATGGAGTAATCCCAACAATGCTCTAAACCATAACAATCAGAATGCACAAACATCAAGATTCCAGCAGAATATGCCACGGAAACAGTTACCGCAACAACAACCGAAAACATCTAGTTCTTTAGAAAATTCTCTTAATGCTTTTATGTTGAAAACTGAATCTTATATGGCTGAGAATAGTAACTTCATAAAAAGAGCTGATGCTTTTATTAACAGGACCGAGATGAGATTGCAAAACCAAGAGGCGGCAATCAAATCATTGGAAAATCAAGTCGGACAATTTGCTCAAAACCTGAATACTAGACCGTAAGGAGGTTTACCTAGCGATACTGAAGTCGCAAGAGGAACTGGACATGAGCACTGTAAGGCGATCACCACTAGAAGTGGCCAACAACTTAAAGAGGCTCAAGCTCGCTCATCAAACAAAACTCCACAAAAAGATCAAGACGAACTCAGCGGCAAAGCCTCAGATGCTGAACCAGGAATTGTCGTGGCAACCAGCGATAAGCATGCCTCGACAACCAACGATAGGCACGCCATGGAAACCCCAGCTGACAATGCCTCGGCAACTCCATTTGCCTTGGCAATGCCGTCAATCAGGTTCCAGACCAATGAAAGGATCGAAGATATCCGACTTCCACCACCATTCCCACAAAGGTTGAAGCGACAAAAGCAAGAATATCAATTCAAGAAGTTTCTTGATATCCTAAAGTAAGCCCACATCAACTTGCCATTGGTTGAAGCAATTGAACAAATGCCGAACTATGCCAAGTTTCTTAAAGACATTGTGTCCAAGAGAACAAGGCTAGGAGAGTTTAAAACAGTTGCCCTAACAGAGGGATGCATGGCCATGTTGTACATCGCATGCCACCCAAGTTGAAGGATCCCGGAAGTTTCACAATACCTTGTTCCATCGGAAACCACTATGTCGGGAAAGTATTATGTGACCTTGGAACCAACATAAACTTGATGCCTAAATCGGTTTTACAGAAATTAGGAATCGGGAAGGCAAGACCTACAACAGTTATGCTACAGCTAGCTGACAGATCCTATGTGCATCCAGAGGGAAAAATCGAAGACATACTGGTAAAAGTTGATAAATTTATTTTTCCCGCTGACTTTATTGTTTTGGATTGTGAAGTAGATGAGCATGTACCTATTATTCTCGAGAGACCCTTCCTAGCAACAGGGAGAACCTTGATCGATGTTGAAAAGGGAGAACTCACAATGAGGGTGAATGACCAGCAAGTTAAACTAAATGTTTTCCAAACACTAAGGCATGCCGATGATCCGGAAGAATGCCAACTTCTTCATGCCACGACAGAGTTTAACTTCGATGAGGAATTTAGTTGCCTCGGCAACTACATAACCGATCAAGAGAAACCTGAAGAGTATAAAGAACCGATCGATGAGGAACAACAAGAAGAGGCAAATTGGTTAGTCAATCGACCAGGTACATACTTTGAACCACTGGATTACTCAGGTAAGGAAGGTAAACTCGAAAAGCCCTCCATTGAACAACCATCGATTCTTGAGTTGAAATAATTTCTAGGACAACTCAAATATGCTTACTTGGGAACCGATAATACATTGCCTGTAATTATTTCCTCTAAGTTACAGCCTGAGCAAGAAAAGAAGCTGATCAAAATTTTGATACTACACAAGAAGGCAATAGGGTGGACAATTGCCGACTTGAAGGGAATTAGCCCAGCAGTGTGCATGCACAAGATTTTGTTGGAAGATGATAACAAACCTTCGATTGAGGCCCAAATGAGACTGAATCCTTCCATGAAAGGGGTTGTAATGAAAGAAATTATCAAGTGGCTTGACGCCGACATTATATACGCTATCTCGGATAGTACATGGGTAAGTCCGGTACAATGTGTACCGAAAAAGAGAGGTATAACAGTGGTAAGTAATGAAAAAAATAAACTCATTCCAACCAGGACTGCGACCGGTTGGAGGGTTTGTATGGATTATCAAAAACTAAACAAAGCCATTAGGAAAGATCACTTCCCATTACCCTTTATTGATAAAATACTTGACCGTCTTGCAGGTAAACCCTTTTATTGTTTTCTTGATGGTTATTCAGGTTACAATCAAATTGCCATAGCACCAGAAGATCAAGAAAAGACAACTTTCACATGCCCATACGGTACTTATGCTTTCCGAAGGATGCTGTTCGGATTGTGTAATATCCCGGCAACCTTTCAAAGATGCATGATGGAACTCTTTTCAGACATGGTCGAAGACTTCCTTGAGATCTTCATGGATGATTTTTCCGTTTTTGGTAATGACTTTGACAGTTGCCTAGGCAATTTAGAGAAGGTGTTGGCAAGATGTGAATAAACTGATTTAGTCCTTAATTGGGAGAAGTGCCATTTTATGGTAGATGAAGGAATAGTGCTCAGCCACAAGATTTCATCCAAGGGAATTGAAGTAGACAAAGCCAAGGTGGATGTGATCGAGAGATTACCCCCACCAAGTTCGGTTAAAGGAATCCGAAGCTTTCTTGGACATCCAGGTTTTTACAGGAGGTTTATTCATAATTTTTCTAAGACTACTAAACCCTTGTGGAATTTACTTGAGCAGGATAAAATCTTCAATTTTGATGATTCTTGCGCCCAAGCATTCGAAACCTTAAAGGAAAAGCTTGCCTCGGCACCCATTGTCGTTCCACCCGATTAGACGCTACTTTTTGAGCTCATGTGTGATGCAAGTGATTACGTGATAGGAGCAGTCCTAGGCCAACGCACAAGACCTTTCATGTGATATACTACGTTAGTAAAACTCTTAATAGTGCTCAAGTGAATTACACAACAACGGAGAAAGAGTTACTAGCCGTAGTTTTCGCATTTGACAAGTTTCGATCCTATTTGATTGGTACAAAGGTAATTGTCCATACGGACCATTCGGCAATTAAGTATTTATTTGCTAAAAAGGATGCCAAACCTCGTTTGAGTCGTTGGATATTACTTTTATAAGAGTTTGATATTGAAATTAAGGACAGGAAAGGCACAGAAAATCAAGTGGCCGATCACTTATCACGCTTAGAATGCAATAGGGAGGAGGACGCGGATTTAGAGATATGCGATGCATTCTTGGATGAGCAACTGTTAGTTGCCTCGGTAACCATGGACGCGTATGCCTCGACAACCCCTAACGCCTCAACAACCATGGATGCGCATGCCTCGGCAACCCTTGACGCGCATGTCTCGACAACCCTTGTCGCGCATGTCGCAACAAATCTAGACGCACACGCCTCGGCAACCTTGGAAGTAGTTGCCACGGCAACACATGCCTCAGCAATACCCTGGTACGCGAATTTAGTTAATTTCCTTGTTTGTGGTATTTTACCTTATGGCCTTACTCACCAAGGGAAGAAGCGGTTCCGCCATGATGCTAAGCATTACTTTTGGGACGAGCCTCTTTTGTTTAAACAATGTGCAGATCAGGTTATACGCCGATGTGTCCCTGAAGAGGAGCAGTAGAATGTACTCTGGCAATGCCATTCTTCACCCTATAGAGGATATTTTGGAGGAACACACCACGGCCAAAGTTTTGCAATCCAGTTTGTATTGGCCAACACTGTACAAAGATGCCCAAGAGTTTTACAAGCAATGTGATCGTTGCCATAGGACGGGCAATATCTCTAGACGACATGAGATGCCGCTCCAAAACATCATCGAGGTGGAATTGTTCAATGTATGGGGGATTGATTTTATGGGACCTTTCCCATCTTCATTCGGCAACCTTTACATTCTACTTGCCGTTGACTACGTGTCTAAATGGGTTGAGGCAGCTGCAGTTCCCACCAACGATTCCAAGACCGTGTAACGGTTCTTGCAAAAAAATATATTTACACGGTTTGGGATGCCGAGAGCAATTATCAGTGATGAAGGCAAGCACTTCGACAAAAAACTCATCGCCAAGATGTTACAACGCTTTGGTGTATCTCACAAGATTGCCACGACATATCACCCACAAACCAATAGGCAAGAAAAAATTTCCAACCGAGAATTGAAGGGTATACTCGAGAAAGTTGTAAATCCCTCTAGGAAGGATTGGTCAGTAAGACTAAATGACGCACTTTGGACATATCGCACTGCATTCAAAACACCCTTAGGTATGTCTCCCTTCCCACTTGTCTATGGCAAAACATGCCATCTACCGGTGGAAATCGAACACAAGGCATATTGGGCAATCAAGACCGTGAGTATGGATTGGGAAAGTGCCAGAAAAAAGCGTTTGTTGGACTTCAACGAGATAGAAGAATTTCGTGCACTTGCCTATAACAATGCACGAATCTACAAAGAGAAAATAAAGCAATGGCATGACAAGAAACTATTGTGGCAATTCATGCCAGGGCAACTAGTTCTCTTTTTCAATTCTCGGCTAAAACTTTTCCCGGGAAAACTGAAATCAAGATGGTTGGGACCATTCGAAGTTGTCAAACCATTCTCCCATGGTGCCGTGATAATCAAGTCCATCACTGACGAACATGAATTCAAAGTCAACGGACAAAGATTGAAGCACTACAACGGTGCCCATGTGGAACGTAACAAAGAAGTGGTCACCTTAGGAGATGCATGAGCATGCTCTCCTTTCGATATTTTATTTTTATTTTTAATATTTTTCGAACTATTTTTTTTATTTAATTTTGGTTATTTTTTTCTTTTTAGGATAGATTTATTTATTTTCTTTAAGATTAAGACTACATATTTCTTTCATATTTATCTAATTGTTTTTAAATTTTAAGTTTAAGAATTTCTTTGCACATCTTTATTTATTTTCTTTTATTAGTTTATCTTTAATTTTAATCCTTATTTTATTTGTTTTTGAATTGTAGGAAAAGAGTTCAAGATAAAGAGGAATTTTGATTCAAGAAGGAAACTTCTTCAACAAGGAAATTAATGGGCTGAATCTAAGGCTTATATTAAGCCTCTAATATACCCTAAATAAACCCTACATAACCGGCCAAAACCTTCCTCTTCCCTAAATACCCTAGCCGTCCCCTACCCCTAAATCGAAACCCTTGTTTTCTTTATTCCAAAATTAATCCCACCCACCATATTTACTACCTATCTTTCCTATTTAACCCATCACCCTTAACTTCCAAGAAAACTATTCCTACTTTTCATCTTGCAACTCTGTAGTTTCTTTTGCTTTCTTTTCTTTGTTTTTACCAAACTCACAACCAAGATCATCCATGGCATCCAAAATCAAATTTTTGGTTCATCCAAGTTCCTTCAAAGAACCAAGATACAAGAAGTTTGCTACACCGGTGGTTCAAGACAGATTTCACTCCAAGTTTGAAAGCCGGGAGATTTGCGAAGAACAAGGCTTTGAATACTCCAACTCTCATCAAGATTTTGGCCTTAAACCATTCATCTTTGAAAGGATTGCACATCAAAAGTGGAAAATCTTTTTCCATCAATCAGAACCGGGTAACATCTCATGGGTAAGAGAATTCTATGTTCACTCACCTAACCCAGATAATCCTTATGTTTTTGTTTGTGACAAGGCTATACTCATAAGCCCCAAAAACATCAACACCTTTTACGAGCTCTACGTTGAGAAGGACGAGCATCAAGCCTTTGTTGATCAACTCACGCCCAAGCAACTCGACAAGGTGCTCCAAGAACTCACTCTACTGGGAACTCATTGGAACGACGGTAAATACAAGGGCACGGTAAATCACCTTCGACTTAAACCCGAGGCAAAATTATGGAATAAGTTTGTTAAAACTTCTTTAATGCCCACCACACACAATACTACCGTTGATACACTTCGTCTTTTGCTCATACATTCCATCTTTCATAATCGCATCATTAACATTGGAAAAATTATTTATGATGAGATTTTTGTATGTAGCACAAAAGACAAGGGTTCTCTTTTCTTCCCGTGCTTAATTTCCAATCTTTGCAAGGAGATGCATGTTCCAAGTGAGTGCACTGATGAAAAGGCCCTACCAAAGTCCGGTTGGAATCGAGCACAAATCTGAAAGCTAATGAGAGAGGCACAGGTAAAATCCCCAACGCCTTCAATTGCCGCGGCAACTCTTGCTGCCTCGGCAACTCCTAATGCCCAAGCAATCGATGCCCGAGCAACTCGGCCAGCAACCCCAGGACAACTTGAAGCACTCTTACAACTGTTGGAGAACCGCCTTAGGCAAATTGAAGACCGACAACTAATGTTCATGCGGTACATGAAGGATCACAACAATGCCATCACCAAAGTCATCCTGGAAAAGTACCCAGACAGCCGCGTGCCGTTCCTAATTTTTCCTGCTGAAATCCTTGCCACGACAACCGCAACAGATGATACCGCGACAACCTACACTGCGCCTACCTAAGCAGTTGCCACGGAAACCAACACTGAAGATGTTGCGGCAACCAAAGCTAAAGACGCCCCGGCAACCACTGCAAAAGCCAAAGGTAAAACATATATGCTCGAATCAACTCTTACTGAATCATTGTCTGATTTTTTAGATTCGGACGAGTCATCCATTGCACCAACAAAGACCACACCAATTGAATCCTCCAAGCCAAATCGAAAAGCCAATGACATTGATGAAGATGATGATGAGGACAACCCCATACGAGGATCGATTCCACCATCGGCAACAAGGAAGCAATCACCGCTTTCAATCAAAAGAATCAAGACACCGACCAAAAGGAAACAAAGCATCCACGACGACGAACTCTCAGAGTAATTCCTCGTTTGCATTTTACTTTTCTTTATTTTTATTTTCTTTGTTGCATGCATTGAGGACAATGCCTCACTCGAGTTTGGGGGGGATTGTTATTAGTTAGTTACCATGTTTAGTTGTATTCGTCTTAAGTATTGCATTTAGGATACATAAATTGCTTGTCATGCCTTTAGTTGGAACAAGAATTGCCTAGATTTGATGAATATCTGATGATGACTTTGCCAATGCACTTAATTGATAGAATTTTTTTCTAGGATAACTGTGGAAACATTTAGAATCTTACTATGATGCTAAACTTGATGAAACACTGTTGTGGTGTGATTGATTTAAGGAATTCTAGCGAACTTAGATTGATAGTTAAAAAATTGGGGGATTAGAATAAAAATTGGATGAATGCTAGAGGTGCCCAAAACTGGCTCTAGTATGTGCTAAAAAATTGATCGCTAGAGGCGCCCGAAATTGGCTCTAGTATGTGCTAAAAATTGATCGCTAGAGGTGCCCGAAATCGGCTCTAGTCGAATAAATTAATTAACTCAAGAAAACTAAAAACAAAATACTAGAGGTGCCCAAAACCGGCTCTAGTTAAAACATGTTAAAAGAACCCAATGAAGTAATTTGAAAACCTCTTGTTTGCATAGAATCCGAAAAATCAACTTGCACACAACTCCGCACGCACTCACAAGCATTATAGTTTGATTCCGAGTAACTCCTAAGTTTTCCAAAAAATGAAAATCCAGTCATACTTTGTGCCATGGTTCTGAGAATTGAAATCAAGTTCAAAGCTAAGTTTGTGAAAATTGAAGTCTTGGCGGGTAATTATTAGTTTGCATTGCTTGAAGACAAGCAATAGTTCGAGTTTGGGAGTGTGTTAAGTGTTCAAAAGTACTATTTTTATTACCCTTTTTATTCATATTATTGGTAGACTTAGGCTCATATTAGTTGCATTATTAGCCATTTCATGCATGTTTGCATCGTTTCCTTGGTGGACAAGCTTGATTTCACATTTTGCTTAATTTTGTGGAAAAGGATACTACTTTGGTGTGTTTTGTGTGTATGCATAATCACTTGCCAAAGCAAGGCTGGAACTAGTTGCCAGGGCAATACGTGAAGGAGATACCGAGCTAGTTGCCAGGGCAATGCATGAAGGAGATAGCGAGCTAGTCGCCAGGGCAATTTTCGATAAGGGATAAGATGATATGGTAGTCGAAATTGATGACTAGATAAGCCCAAGATGACATGGAGCAAAGTTAAATCCCAAAGAAGTTTGATTTCCATGAAGAGGTTAAAGAGAAACTAAATCCCAAGAAGATAGGAGAAATTCTAGAAGGAATTTAATTATAATAAAGAATTATATTCTTTAAAGATATTTAATTCCAACTTAACTTCCTCCTCAAAAAAAGACTTTGACCTAGCCCTATAAATTAAGGATCAAGCTGTCAACTCTAGGATAGAGAGGAGAGAAATTTCGACAAAGAGCAAGGGAGATTTCGAAAAAGCTTTGGAGAGATTTCAACAAGGCTTCAGCCATTCTTCATCTTTTTCTTTCTTGTTCAATTAGGTTTGTGCTAGGAATTCTTTGTCTTGTGTTTCTTTGGAACCTAGCCTTGAACTAAATCTACTTGGCTAAGGTTATTGTGTTTTGTGGTTGTGAGAAACAATTGGATTTTGTTTAGGTAATAAGAATTTGCACTTTCAATTAAAGGTTTACTCATTCTTGGTTCTTATTCTTGTTTGCGAGTGAATTGGGAGAGGATCTCGTAACTTCATCTATTTATCTAATATCGGGAGAGTTAGATTCAAGAAATGAATGAGTATGGTCCTTATTCAATCTATTGATGGTGAAGATTAATCTGGCTTAGGGATAAGTTAAGGATTTCAACGGCTAAGAAGAGCGCAAGATTGGTTGTTGTTCACCCTTGATTCACGCAGGGATGTATTATCAAGGCATGCACAAATAGCTAGAGTTTCGACTTAGGGATAAGAAGAAACCATTGAAGAACGCTCCGCTGAACCTTGAAGTTGCTGCCCAGCCACCCAAGTAGTTGCCCAGCTAGTTGCCCAGGCAACCGTCGATTAGTTGCCAAGGCAACCCCGCTGCGCGAGTTGCCACGGCAACTGAGTTGCCCTTGCACTCTTTTACCAAGATGATCCAATCGGCTATCACACCTCAACTCACGATAACCTAGCCTATTCTCTCTCATTTGATTACATATTCTTTTACTTATTTGCTTTCTAGTTTAGTTGTTTGTTAAACTCCTACAATCTTCTACTTGTGTTTTTTTTTACTTTTTACAGTGCAAGAGATTGAATTCTTGAAGTGGCACCAATCCCTGTGGAGACGATATCTTTTATACTATAACTTGCGACGTGTACACTTGCACAATTGTGGAGCACTTATTACGCGCAACAGTCTGTACTGTCAGTACATATAAGGGAGAATTGGAAAGTTAAGTAGTGATACTACTGAGATGGTTAGAAAAGAAGCTAAGAAAGAATTGACATGTTAAGAGATTATATTTGAAACTCTAAGAAGGAATTACAAGATTGAAAAAGTCACTTGGGAAATTGAAATAAATTGAGGGAGCAATATCTGCAAATGTTTGAAACTAGTACATGTTAAAAATTCGAGGATTAATTTTCTTAAAGGGGGAAGAATTGTAATATCCCAAATTTTGGCTAGTGACCAAAATGTAAATTTTGAAAGTTTTAGGGTTAAAGTATAAACTTTGGAAAAGTTTAGGGACTAAAGTGTGAATTTTCCCAATAAGTAATTCTATTCAGTATAAGAGTGAATCGAATCAAAATAAGTACCTTGATATCGGTTTTAAGAATTAAGATGTAGTAAAATTGTTAAGCGTGCTCAAGCCAGGGTAATATTAGGATGGGTGACCTCCAGGAAGGTCCCATAAAAGTGTTTCTGATCGATATTTTGGACTCAGTAAGAGTAGAGAATATTCGTATGGATTATCGATAAAAGAATTCTAAGAGAAATTTTATTCTATGAAGATTTTCGATATGTATCGGGAAAATAGAATGAGTTAAGAAAATTTAGTCTAAGATCTTAGGAAAGGAAAATTTTATGAGATGATATTGTGGATTTCCCAAATATGGAAATATAGAATTATTGGAACAAATCCGACCGCTCGATAAAGGTAAAATCACAATAGAAGTATTTTATGAATATCGGGAAATCGGATCGAACTGAAATTTCAGAGGCTAATACAAAAGCCATGGAAAAGTCATAAAATACTATTTTATGAATATTTTATTACAGTTGGTTGGATTCCAGCTAGACTTAGTTGAATTTTTACAAGAATGGCAAACTAGTAAATAAAAAGCTAGTTGGAGGGCAAATTGGTCATTTGGCCCCAATGACAATTTTGAAATATTTAAAAAATTATAAGGGCAATTTTGGAAATAGGAAATGGAATATTAAATCTTGGCCCTTGATTGATAATAAAATCAATCTCAACCATTGGATAAAAACGGTAAAATTATAATTTCACTATTAAATGAATTTAATAGTCATTTAATAGTTATATGTGTAAAATAATGGTGAAAAGATGAACAAAATATCTTTTCCAGCCAAAAACATGAGAGATAGGGAAAGAAAGAGAACATTTTTCCAAGCTCGATTCAAGCCCCAAAACTCAGTTTTCAGGTAATCTCTTCAACTGCAGAGTTCTACTCTTCAAGCTCTATCTTTTGATATCAATAATTCATGGAATTCGTGCTTTATTGATGAGAATTTACATGAGAAAGAAATTAGGGTTTATGGATCAATTGGGGCTTTTGAGATTTTATGATTCCATGATTGAATTCAAGTTGAAATCAAGTTAGTATGATGTTAAAATCTTTATATTGAGTTGGGATTTAAGTTCTACATGTTTTGATTTTTATGAAGATGATTAGGGTTTATGGATTCAAGTTTAATTTAGGGTTTGTAATGTTCAATTAATGATTTAGTAAGCTTGAATTGTTATTTGGAAGCAAAACCCTAAGTTAAAGGTATAGGGACCATTTTGGCAAGTTTAAAAGTTAGAGGAACAAATCTGATTTTTATGATCCTAGTGTGTATTTATGTTATTAATGATGTTAGAGACATGAAATTGAAGTTAGAATGTTAAATTGATGTTGAATCAAATTGGTGAACATTTTGACAAATTGTCAAAGTTAAGTGACCAAATCGAAAATGAAGTTTTGTATGGGGGCTAAATCTGATTTTTAGTTGTAATGATGGAGTTAAGGTAGTAATGTTGAATTGATGACTAATTTGCAAAGTCAAGAAGCTTGAATCCTTATCTTTGCATTTTAGTGACTATTTTGTCAAAGAATGAAAAATAAGGGAGAATTATTTTGAATAATTATTTGGTGAAGAAGGTGATGAGTTGGTGGTTTAAAGAAAGAAATTGGACTAAATTGAAAAGTAGAGAAGTAAGTAGAAGTTAGTATAAAAATTTGAAGTTTATTTATGGAAGCTGTGTAGAAAACTGGATTATGGCAGTAAGTTTGAAAATTCACCATAAATTCTACAAAATGGCTAGATGGTGAATTTTATACCGATGTAAAGATTTGTTCGTATAGTTTCATTTCCAACAAACGGAAACTGATTTAGAGTTCTGAGTCAAAAGATATGAATTTTTCAGTGATGAAAGGTCAGAAAACAGAGCACCGGTCTGTTCCGAATTCTAGCTCTGTAATTGACTTTGAAAATTCGCCATAAATCGTACAAGTTGAATTCGGACTATTAATTTATATGGGTGAAAATATTATTGAATCTAGTTTCTTTCAGAACAAACGGAGTCGAATTTCGAGTTGTAAATTATTTTATAGAAATATTTCTTTGAAGGTAGTGCAATCTGCCAGAAAATAAGAATTGATATATTTTGTATCTAATGTTAATTAGTAAGCTTGAAAGGGGTTAATGGAAGTTCAAATTGGTCACTAAGGACCATAATGAGTTTTTGAACAATTCAAGGAAGGAAGGAAATTTTGGAAATTATGTATATTAGAATGATTAGATTTGATAGCATGTTTGAGAAATTGTTAGATTTGAATCTAACAATTTGTTGTTTACATTCATGCGATTAATGAAGTTTGATCCGAATCAAAAGAGGGTTCGAGGTACTATGAAAGAAAGAATCGAATAGAGCTTAGTAAGGCAAGCTAATAAATGGCCAGGTGAGTGCATTTATATGTTTTGAAATGTATTTTAGTAGACTTTTAAGAATTTTATTTACTTGATTTTATTGAAATGATAACATGGTTTTTGTATAAGTTATATGATGTTTTACAAGCAAAGGAAAAAGGTTAGTTTATGATAGAGTATGAACTGCCCTATTATGGCAAGTTATTATTGAATAATGGTGATATATGAATCATTTACAAAATGATAATTTACAAGTTATTGATATGGGTTTATTGCCCAAGTTTATGATAGAGAGTTACATTATAGTGGCATGCCATTAGAGGTCTAGCAGTCTGGGACTACGTGTAGCTACACACCGATCTTTGAATATATATGTTTACCGGCACTTATGTGTCTATATGATGCCGACTCTCATGTGTCTATATGATGTCGACACTCATGTGTCTATATGATGTCGACAGTTATGTGTATATATGTTACCGGCACTTTATGTATTTATATGTTTATCGTCACTTCGGTGACTAGTACTCTGGGAGTACCGATCTCGCATACTTAAGTTTCTCTCTATATAAAATTCTTGGGCTAAAGGTATAAAAAATTGGTATAAGTAGTCTTAATATGATTCAAAAGGAAACAAGAGATTTTTTGAGAATATTGAATTGACTTACCATGCCTAACATATGTATATGAGATGTTGATTTTTACAGGTTACAGGACAAAGGAAAATTTTTGATATATGTTAGTACATGTGAGGTAACTTATGTTATTAGGCATGAAAATGGTAAGTTAAACTTAAAAGTTTACCATTAATGGTAAGTAATGATATGATGTTAAAGGAATAGAACAAGCACATTCATTAGCTTGTAACATGATATATATGTTCATGCATTGAGGAATAAATGACATATTATGATAAATGAACAAACAAGAAAATATTATGATATTAGCATATAGTAAGTTATTACTAATGCAACATAAAAGTTAATGCATTGGCATATATCATGCTATATAAATGTAGCCAAAAAGTTTAATAAGTTTAAATTATTATTAATTTTGTTTATAGCCTCACTAAGTGAAAACTTAGCGTGTGTTTGATTCACACGTAGGTTAAGATGGAGTACTTGAAGAGGAGTTGAGCATACTGATCAAGCTGCAATATGCAAAACATCATTAAGATATTCTAGCTTATGATAATCTCTAGTGGGCATGTAATTATTTATCCGCTGGGAGTATATGATGCATTAAATTAGATTAAACGATAGATAATTGATCAGTTTTAATGATGAATCATATATAGATAAAGCAAGATAAGGTATTAGTAATATGAAAGAATAAACTAAAGTAGAAAGGAAGCTTACTTTGTTAATATGAATAATCGGTATTCTTAAAAAGGTAGTAAATTCTGTTTAATTAGTTTAAATTTTATTTATCGGTAATGTCATAAGGATTTTAAACTCAAGAAAGAGCTTAGGCCGTGAACCTATTTTTCACCCCGAATTACATTATCGTTTTAATAATTGACTAATATGTTTTACAAACTAATTCAGGGTCGAAATTAGCCAACTACACATAAGTTATGATTTCTAGAAAATCGAGAAAAAAGTTAGATTAATAAAGACAAGATTTATATGTATAAAAAATTATTATAAGTCATGATTTCTTTAAATGACTCTGTAACATCTTTAATGTATATTCAGTCTACGAGTATACGTTAAGGGTGTTACATGTTGCATTTATCTCATGCATAGAGCCTAAGAACATCAAAGAAGCATTAAATGATGATTATGGGATTATGGATATGCAAGAAAAGTTAAATTAATTTGAGAGAAGTAAAGTTTGGACATTATTTGATAGGCCAAGTAATAAATCTACAATAGGTAGTACATGGGTTTTTAGAAATAAACTAGATGAGAGTGGTAACATAGTGAGAAATAAGGCTAAACTTGTTGCTCAAGGTTACACTCAAAACGAAGGATTTAATTTTGATGAAACCTATGCACCCGTAGTTAGAATGGAAACTATTAGGATGTTACTTACTATGACCGATGATAACTTCTCCATCAACAGGCAAACCGAGGATAGGGGAGACGTCCTCTAGAGTAATTGTCGCATCGCTGCACGGAAGGTGGAATGTGTCTCCGGCCTCCACCTCTCTAGAAGAGCATTGATCAAATTAACGTCCAATTTCGCACCTCCAACAACTCTAGATTAGTGCAGAAATCCGGCCTCCTCGATATATTGTTCTAGCTCTGGTACGGTCCATTCGACATTCGATTGTAAAAAACGTCCAGATGTCGTTTCACCCCATTCTAAAAAATTGAACAAATATAAATTAAAATCACTTTTAATTACAATATATAACAAAATAAGAAAATAAAAATACTAAACTAGATAAAACTTACATTCCTCCGATGATAATCGAAAACGTGTTTGTGATCCAACCTTATCAATCCTGCCATTATATCAAACAAGAGAAAACAACCGAGAAATTAAGAGAGTAAAATTGTAGAGAGTGAATTTTGGTGTGGGGTAAAAGGTAGGGTCCATTTTATAGTGGAAATCGCACCGGTTGGGTTGCGAGTATTTAATGAAACTTGCGTCATGTTGAACGCGAGTTCGAAATTCGCACCCCACCAAACGCGAATTCTACATAAATTTAACTCGATAATTAAAATTTTCAATCGTTCAACTTATTATCCAGGAATTCGCGCCCCACCAAACAAGAGTTTCGTCCTTCCCCAGATTTGCGCCGTATCATCTCAAAGTCTCACAAAACTCGAGTCCTGATAAGCGCGAGTTCTTTTAACAACTTAAAAAAATAGGCCAACAGATAAGTGGTGCCACATCAGACTAAAACTCGCGTCTGTTTAAGCACGAGTTATGAAAATGCGTTTGACAAACCGCTAATTTTTATTACGTGGCTCGAATGGGAGTATTTTTCCAAATGTTGTTCAAAGGGGTAGATTTCCAATTAAATTCCCTAAAGGGGATATTCAACCAATATAGCCTCCCCCTTTAGTATATTTCTGTGACTTAACTCTCGGTTATAAAGATTTATGCAGAGTTGTCTTCATTGACTATGTGGATGTTTTAACAGGTGGGTGATGAGTTAGAGCCCATCATTTTTTTCCGTAGGCCTTCTGATGCCATCAACATTGTTGTGAGTAGACCTGATAAACTTGATCCGAGATCTGAGAATCGAACCGATTTATTCGAATTGAGACCCGAAATCGACCTGAACATAATGACCCGAATTTGATCCAAAATCCGAAATAAACCAAATCGAACCAAAACCGAACCAAATTTCAGTTGAACCAAAAATGGACCTGGACCGAATGAAATCGAACCGATTTCACCTTAACTGAAAGCAACCTGAACAAAAAGCAACCCAAAATAAAAAATATATATTAAAAATAAATAAATAAAGACGAGATGTGAGTTGTCTCACAACACACCAAAAAGCCAAATATACAGGCTATATAAAGTCATATATAGGGTGGAAAAACTTAACTTGGCCTGAAAATTCAACTAAAACCGATCTCCTATTAACCTGATATTGACCTGACCCGAAATCAATCGACTCGAAAATCAACCGAACGAAGTCTCGACCTGATACTCGAACTGAAATTACCATAGACCCGAACTCAAATTGAACCAGACCCTAATCAAGTAGTCAGACTTGAAATGACCCGAATCAAATGACCTGTTTGCCACTTATAGCTGTGAGATACAAGGTACCCTTTTTGTATTCTCTAGATTGGTCCTTTGTTTTGGGATAAGTAAACTTTCCGGATTAATATGACGATTAAATTAAAATTTGGTTATAAGTGCGAGTAAATTTTAAAAGCCCCGTATCTGAGAGTAAATGCCCAACCACTATCACTACGCCTGATACTGGCCTCGTTTACGCTCGGATAAAAGGGCACCGCATTGACAATTTATATTCCAAATGTAACTTAAAACATGCCAAACATACAATGCGATAAAAATAAATATTAATAAAATACTAATCTAACACATAAAAAACAAACCTAACATAAATAAGATACTACTCTAAAACAAACAAACATGAATATTAATCTAACACATAAAATATGATAATAATAACAATAATAATAATAATAAGTAATAATAATAATAATAGTAGTATATGCATGAATCATATTAAGATGCATGGAACAATACAAAATATATCATGAAACTAGATGTTAAGGGCTAAAATGTACAAATATTAAAATGCATGGCTAGAACAACATAAAAAAAGACTAACATGAAACAAATGTGAAATGTAAGGAAATAAATGTAAACTAATAGAAATAATATGCTGGAAATTAAAGGCTAAAGCATACGGACCAAAATAAAAAAACAAGAATTAAAAGCTAAAAAAAAGAAAGGTGCGATATTAAACACGCATGAAAAACCAGAATGATCAAAAGAGTTATTATTCCATGAAAGTAATGAAAACGAAAAAGAAGAGAAAGGGCCGTCCGGGTAATTAGACCCTTAAATGACAAGCGGATCCTCCCCAGTTTACCGGGTCACACGCGAGTCGGGGCTGTTCAATACGCCGTCGTTTTAACTTTGGCCGGTTAAAGCATAACTAGGTTATTTTGTTTCAGTTTGGACTAACAAAAAACCCTAAAAACAAGTTTCAAATATTCCTTTCTCTCAACTCGAGCCAGAGCGGTGCCGCTCTTGGTTCCACCACCGTTCTCTGACCTCAACGGCCCCACGGCGAAGCTCAAAGGACAATAACAGGTAAGCTTGACTTTCTCCCCTTTTTGTTTTGAGTTTTACAAATAAAAAGATTTTGATTCTTGAAAATGAAAGTGTATTTCGATTTAAAAAACTAAACAAACTTTGCTTTTGATTCTAAATAACATGATGGACTCTGAAATTTTTTGATTCCAAAATTGTTTAAAATCTTACATTTTTTGTTCTGAAATCCCTGACAAAATTCCTTTTTTCGATCTTTCCCATTTTCTGTTACAAGGATTTTTTAGAACTAAAAAGAGAACCTTCTTTTACAATATTTGGTTTCGGTTTTATAACAAAACCTACACACTAACCCCTAAATTTTTTTATTGTAGCAGATCTAAAGTTGGATGGATGGAGCCGGATTTTTAGGGATGTTGGTTGAGATATTGGTGATGCCAGAGTAGGGGGATGGTTCAAATTAGTTAGGATATGGGTTTGACAGTTTAGAGTTGGCAGATATGGTGAGGGTAAGTTATTATTTTATTTTAGGGTTTGATTGTTTTGGGGGTTGGTTAAGGGTTCGGGATTAGTTTGGGGTTGATAGGGGTTACCGAAGTTGATGGCCGAAAGGTGAGCGACGCGGCGGCAAAGAGCGGCGGCGGCGGGTTGAGTTAGGGTTAGGGCTTAGTTTTAGGTTTGGGCTATTGGGTTACAAGTTTGGGTCGGGTCATGGGTTGTAAACGGGTTTCGATTCAAGTTTGGGTTACTGGGTTGTAATTTGGTTTAGGTCAAAACGGGTTATTACAGTTGCCACTCTTTGCTCATTGTTGTGTAACGACAATAGAGCAAAAACTAAAAATGACCCGTTTTGTCCGGTCCAGCTGAGCTTCTCCTCTTGACATATGTTTTTGTTCTTCTGTAGATCTTCTTTCTCTTTGATGCATGTCTTCTTTCTTGTCTTGGCCGATCTACCTTGTCACTCTTGGGAAGCAAGATCTTCAAAATAGGGGGTTGTCTGTTGGGGAAGCAAAATGAGTCCAACTTGCTACTTTATTGATAATAAGCTAATACCTAAAGAGAGTTCGACCCAGCTGCAACACCGACGAAGAGGCAGGGTCTACAAAATTCGATCCAGCTAAAACACTAACGAGGAGGCAAGACCGATGGATGAAAGTTCTGATGTCTGATCCAGCTACAACTCTGACGAAGTGACAAGACCAGAAAACTGACAACTTCTTCTTTTTCTCCTTTTCTTTTTCTTCTTTGTTTTCCTTTTTTTTTTGCTTTTTCTTTTCTACTTTTTTCATTTTGCTCTCTTTTTCTTCTTTTTTTTCATTTTTCTTCTTTTCTTCTCTTTTTTCTCTCTATTTTTTTTAGAAATCTTTTTTTGGATAAAACATTGATAAAACTTGAAATTTCGTAAATTTTGACCAAGCTACAATACCGACGAAGAGGCATGGTCTAAAGTTAGTAATGTTGATCAAGCTACGACACCGACGAAGAGGCAGGATCAAGAGTTAGTGAATTTGGTCTAGCTACAACACTGACGAAGAGGCAAGACCGAAAGTTAGTGAATTAGGTTCAGCTACAACACCGACGAAGAGGTAGAACCGAAAGTTGTATTTGACCGAGCTACAACACAGATGAAGAGGCAAGGTCTGAAGATTTGATCCAGCTATGACACCGACGAAGAGGCAGGATCAGATAGTTGATTTCTTTGCGATCAAGCTACGACTCTAACGAAAAGGCATGATCAGAATTTGGCGAATTTGGTTCAGCTACATCACCGACGAAGAGGCAGAATCGAAAATTATATTTGACCAGGCTACAACATCGACGAAGAGGCAAGGTCTGAAGATTTGATCCAGGTACGACTCTAACGAAGAGACAGGATCAGAATTTGGCAAATTTGGTTCAGCTACATCACCGACGATTAGGCAGAACAGAAAGTTACATTTGTTGGATCTACCATACCATCAACGGAGAGATAAGATCGAATTTTAGCATTTAGACTCCACTAGACCATCAACGGAGAAGCAGAATCTGATGACATCAATTTGAACACGGCCACACCATCAATGGAGGAACATGATCATATAACACTTGAAAATTTTCCTTCTTGTTTTCAAATTTTTCTTTTTTTTCGAACTTTTTTTTTCATTTTTTTCATTTTTTTGATTTTTTTGATTTTTTTTCTTGAACTTTCTTTTTTTTGATTTTTTTTGTAAGTAAAAGAGCAAATTCCAAGGAAAAGTTTGGTCTAGCTGCAACACTGTCGAAGAGGCAAGACCTGGGTAAGATTTGATCTGCCACATCACTGGCAGAGAGACTAGACCAGCAAAATATGAGATCCACTACACCACCGATAGAGAGATAGGATCTGAATGAAAAATTCAATCTGCAACACCACCGACGGAGGCAAGATTTAGATTAAGTTGGCGTACCACCACTGTCGGAGGCATGATTTGCAAGATGTTGGATGATTACGCCACTGACAGCGAGACAATGTCTGGAAAAATTTACGCTGCTTTTCTATCGACAGAGGGCAGGGTCTGAAAAGAATTTCTATTGGCAATAGTAGAAATCGGGAGAATGTTGACGTTCGTCACACCATCGTTAGAGGAATAAAATCCTACAAAATAAAAAACATTGGTCAGTAATTGTCAAAGATTTTGTTGCTGATACCTTTTATTTTGGGTGTTTCAACATCTTCTTCGTGTTTGGCCTCCTTCAAGACTAGGGTTGACCCTCTTGTCATTGCCCCCATGTTGAGGGTATTCGGTCTTTTCCGTAGACCTGTTATGTACAAGCAAGATTACGTGAATGTATCTAATTTTATGTCTAAATGCATGTGTCTACCCTAAATGCATGGTGATTTTGGTGTATGCACTTAATCTAAATGTATGACGTATGCAAAATGATTCCATGCAATATAAATGTAACTATATGCATGAATGTGACGTGATTCTTTGCCCCTGACTCCTCACTGGTCCCGTCAGGATCTTGGTATTTTCATGCGGCAGTGCCCCGACTTTGTCCTGGGTTCGATCAGCTTTCATCTGAGTGGGTGCCCCAACATTTTGTTCGTTCTTATGCTATCGTCTGCAACTGCTCTTGAATTTGACACTTTGAGTGCAGATTCTGTTGCCCCCTAAGTTGGGTTCATAAATTGTTTGTTGATTCATGGCAGCTCATTATTATTATTTTTTTGGATTAGGTGCAGTTTTGTAGACTGTGGTCAAGGATGCAAGAGTTTGACTCGGCAATGAAGGCTGGACCTTGGCAAAGAATGCCCCCGGACTGGGACCTTGTTAGAGGCACAATATTTGTAAAAGATGTGGATGGTGCTTTTGGACATGCCCCAAGATCAGGCTCTTGTAAAGGTTCTGTAAGGTGCTAGGTCGACCAACTTTGTTGTATCTAATGGGGAAACCCGGGGACCAGTCTCAAAATGAATGCATGTAAAAAACAAAGTATGTCCTATATGTGAATGCACCAATGCAAAGATCAAAATGTCATGATATGCAATGCAATGAATGCCAAAATGAACAAATATGATATGATCACAAAAAAGGTCAATTTGAAATTAAAATAATCAAATAAATTAATTAAAGTAAACAGGGTAATAATAAAAGATTTTTGCTCGGGAAAACCACTTGAACCAACACCTTTATGTCATGCAATGCTAATGCAATGATGTATGCAAAAAAGGGCAAAACAAAAAAAGAAAATGATTTAGTACTGAAAAAAATCAATAACAAACAAAACGACCCTATTTACACCCCGTCTAAAATGCCTAGGTTATCCGCATGGCTCTAACAGGGTGGATTTCTATATGTTCTTTACATGGAGTGTTGGTTCTAGGAGGTACCCAAATTGTCCTTGTTGTCCTCTACTAAGAGTAGCAAGGCCCTCGATCATCACCCATTATAGGCTCCTTTCAACCGGGTTCAATTCAGGCGGACCCATTCGCTTATGCTTGCACGAAGAAACGATATCCTTACGAAAGCATAAGGTACTCGAGCCCCGAAGGTACTTGCTAGGCCTACACAGAGGAACGATATCCTCACAAAAGCATTAGCGTTTTCCCCTGTTGCGTGTGATAAGTGCTACGCAATTGTGCAAGTATACACGTCGCAAGTAATAAAGTGATATGAGTATCGAGTATCGTCTCCACAGGGATTGGTTTGGGCCACTTTGCTTAAGTTACTGCACTATGAAAAGTAAAAACACAATTAAAGGATTATAGGAGTTTAACTAATAACTAAACTAGAAAGCAATAAAGTAAAAGAAAAGATGAGATCGAATGAGAGAGAGAGGCCAAGTTATTGTGAGTTGAGGTGTGATAGCCGATTGGATCGTCTTGGTAAAAGAGTGCACGGGCAACGCAGTTGCCGTGGCAACTTGCACAACGGGGTTACCTTGGCAACTAATTGATGGTTGCCTGGGCAACTAGTTGGGCAACTACTTGGGCGTCTGGGCAGCAACTTCAAGGTTCGGCAGAGCGTTCTTCAATGGTTTCTTCTTATCCCTAAGTCGAAACTCTAGCTACTTGTGCATGCCTTGATAATACATCCCTACGTGAATCAAGGGTGAACAACAACCAATCTTGCGCTCCTCTTAGCCGTTGAAATCCTTAACTTATTCCTAAGACGGATTAATCTTCACCATCAATAGATTGAATAAAGACCATACTCATTCGTTTCTTGAATCTAACTCTCCCGATATTAGATAAATAGATGAAGTTACGAGATCCTCTCCCAATTCACTCACAAACAAGAGTAAGAACCAAGAATGAGTAAACCTTGAATTGAAAGTGCAAACTCTTATTACCTAAACAAAATCCAATTGTTTTTCACAACAACAAAACACAATAACCCCAACCAGTCAAGTTAGTTCATGGTTGGGTTCAAAAGATATACAAAGAATAATCCCCAAACCATGAATCTAATGGAAGCAAAGAAGAAGAAGAAATCGAACTCCCTCTCTCTCCTTGCTATCTTGTCGAAATCTCTTCCTTCTTGCCCTTTGGAGTTGTCGAAAATCCTCTCATCTTGCTCTCTATGGAATTGTCAAAATCTCCTTCTTATTTATAGGGCTAGGCCAAAGTCCTTCTTTGAGGAGGAGTTTAAGTTGGAATTAAATTATCTTTAAAGAATATAATTCTTTATTATAATTGTATTCCTACTAGAACTTCTCATATCTTCTTGGAATTTAATTCTTCTTTAATCTCTGCATGGAAATCAAATTCCTTTGGGTTTGGGCTTTGCTCCACGTCATCTTGGGCTTGTCTAGTCATCAATTTCGACTACCATATCACCTTTGCTCTTGTCGACAATTGCCATGGCAACTGGCTCGGCATCTCCTTCATGCATTGCCCTGGCAACTAGCTCGGCGTCTCCTTCATGCATTGCCCTGGCAACTAGCACTAGCCTTGCTTTGGCAAGTGATCCTGCACACACACAAAAATACACCAAAGCAGCATCTTTTCTCCACAAAAATCACCAAGTTATGTAATCAAACTCAACGGTGGAAAGAAACATGAATTAATGCATGAATAACTAATTATGTAACTAATATGAGCTTAAGTCTAACAATAATATGAGTAAAAAGGGTAACAAAAATAGTACTTTTGAACACTTATCACGCCCCCAAACTCGAACTATTGCTTGTCCTCAAGCAATACAAACTAACAATTACCTGCCAAGACTTTAATCATCAAAGACATGCTTCAAACTTGAATTCAAACCTCGGAACCGTGGCACAAAGTATGATCACCTTTTAATTTTTCGGATAACACAAAAATTACCCAGAACCAAACTATAGTGCTCGTGACAATGTGTGTGCGTAGTTGTGTACAAGTTGATTTTCAAGATTCTATGTGAATAGTAGGCTTTTATCAATTTAATTTCTATGGCATTTATTTTAATTTTCACTAGAGCCAATTTCGGGCACCTCTAGTAAAGTAAGCAATTTCTCATTTTATTTTAGTCGACTAGAGCCAATTTCGGGCACCTCTAGCGATTCTTTAATGTGCATTAACTACTAAAGCCAGTTTCGGGCACCTATAGCAAGAAAGTGCATTTACTACTAGAGCCAGTTTCAGGCACCTCTAGCAAGAATTTAACTTTTAATTTTCAAATTTACCCAAATTTTAAGCAACCTAAGTTCACTAAGTTTCTTTCAATCAACAAGCCACAACCGTGTAAAAAAATTCAGCATCATAGTAAAATTCTAAGTTCTTTTCATGTAATCCTAAAATTAAAGGTTCTTTCAATTAAGTGCAGTGGCAAAAATTCATCATTGGATATTCAACAAGTCTTAAGCAATTAAATCAAATTAAAGGCATGGCAAGTAACATATGCAACCTATATGTGATTGCTAAAGATGAATGCAACTAAACATGAAACTAACTAGAAACCAACACCCCTCAAACTCGAGAGAAGTATTGTCCTTAATGCACATAAAAGTGAAACAAAATTTAAAAGAAACTAAATGAAACGAGTTAGTCAGAGAGGTCGTCACCTCGAGTGATGAGTTTCCTTCGTGCCGTTTGCTTAATTCAATTTCTGGTCAGTGGTTGAATGCTTGTAGCTGGTACCGCGTGAATAGCATTGCCTTGATTTGGTCCATGTTTGCCGATGCAGGTTTACTTGCATGTGCATCAGTAGTTGCCGAAGCCATTGTTGTTGCCTGGGCATCGCCAGTTTCTGTTGTGGTTGCTGTGGCGAGTGGTCGGCAGTAAATTTCCTTATTATGGTGGTTGTGAGTCTTGTTGTGGAAAAGAAAGTAAAGAAAACCTGGAAACTAAAGATAATGAAGAAAAATAAAATATCTCCTAAAAATAAAAATGAAAATAAAAAGAAAAAGAAAATATTAAAAGGAGGGCATGCTCAAGCATCTCCTAAAGTGACCACTTCTAATGTTACTGCATATCTGAGAAAACTTGAGGAGAGTCGTTTCCGATACTTCTTATAGTCCATCCGTACCCTCCATCGGGTGACAATATTGCCCAAAAAGAGTTGGGCCAATGTGCTCCCAGCTACTCCCTTTTGCATTACCATGGTGGAGGTGTCTTTCTTCTTTGTTCGCTTGTAGTCCATGTATACTCTCCACCTTGCTACTATTCCTGAAGGCACAAATATATTAATAGGAAAAATTATATCCACTCTCAACCATTCAATTACCTCATTCTTGTCGACTTCTATCATGGTTGGATGTAGCCTTTGTTGTCGTGGCAATTGCTGCTCAAGCCAATTGTCGTGGCAATCAGTTGTCAAATTTTGCTTTAAGTCGAGGGAAGAATCAATTTTTTGAAGAGCTTTATGAATCCAAACACCTTTTTCTTTTGGCCTCTCAAACATCTCCATCAGTAGAGATTTCGATGGCTTCAAATCTACCAACCTCGGTTCCTCAAGACATACCTGCAATGGATGAGGTGAGTTTTTAAAGAATTCAAAAGGTTCAACTATTACCTGCTCATATTCCATTGGCAAAGTATTATCATCTCGTTGATCTTGCATGTGGTCGTGTAATTGCCGTGGCAATTGTAGATGAGAGCAATCTACACATTCCTGCTTCAACATCAACGTTATAACTTCCTGGGCATCAGGTTCCTCAGAATTTGCTGTAGTATTGTTGTTCTCAGCTTCACCGAGTGTTGTCGCGGCATTGCTCTGTTCAGGCTCCTCAATCATTGCCGAGGCAATTTGTTGTTCAAGCTCATCATGTGTTGGGCAGTCTCTCTCATTGGCATCCTCTTGACTTTGGGGTTCTAGTTGTTCCTCACACATCGGAGAGATTTCTTTGTATTGCTCCTTATCCTCTTGCCTTGGGACGTCAGTATCCCTAGGAATGAATTGTTGGTGCATATTATCCATGACATATGTGGATCTCCCCAATTGATCTTCTCAATCCCTAAGGTTGCATCCCACCGAGCTATCCTCGTATCCATAGATTTTGATAGTTCTCGAATCTCTTCAATTGATCCGTCAAGTCTAGTCAAGGAAGCTAGTAACGTTTCCTCCAAGGAATTGGAATGCTCTTGAAAAGGACTACATTGCCATGGCATATCTGTTGTCGCGGCAAAATTGTTATGGTAAAAAAATTTTTGAGCTTTTTGACCATACCATGAAGAATTTTGTTGCTGGTTCCCTCTATGGTCCTCCATGTAGTTATATGCACCGAAAATGTGAGGGCAATTTTCAAACACATGATGTTATCCACACATAGCACAAGATTTTTCCATGGTATAAGTTCTTTGGGCTTTTCTCGGTTGGTATAGGTAATCATCAAAGGGTGCAAGGAACTCTTGATTGGATTGATTCATATCTTCCAACATCATCTCTCGAATAGATTGGCTTTTATTTCCTGACATGTTGATGTTCCTTAACTTGTAGCGCACCTAATTTTTTTTGATAAAACAAACAAAAAGAAAAGTTAGTAAAACTAAGAGAGAAAAAAATGCAATAACAAAAACAACTAACACCAATTGCCAATCCCCGGCAACGGCGCCAAAAACTTGTTGCGTGTGATAAGTGCTACACAATTGTGCAAGTATACACGTCGCAAGTAATAAAGTGATATGAGTATCGAGTATCGTCTCCACGGGGATTGGTTTGGGCCACTTTGCTTAAGTTACTGCACTGTGAAAAGTAAAAACACAATTAAAGGATTATAGGAGTTTAACTAATAACTAAACTAGAAAGCAATAAAGTAAAAGAAAAGATGAGATCGAATGAGAGAGAGAGGCCAAGTTATTGTGAGTTGAGGTGTGATAGCCGATTGGATCGTCTTGGTAAAAGAGTGCACGGGCAACTCAGTTGCCGTGGCAACTTGCACAACGGGGTTACCTTGGCAACTAATCGATGGTTGCCTGGGCAACTACTTGGGCGTCTGGGCAGCAACTTCAAGGTTCGGCAGAGCGTTCTTCAATGGTTTCTTCTTATCCCTAAGTCGAAACTCTAGCTACTTGTGCATGCCTTGATAATACATCCCTGCGTGAATCAAGGGTGAACAACAACCAATCTTGCGCTCCTCTTAGCCGTTGAAATCCTTAACTTATTCCTAAGCCGGATTAATCTTCACCATCAATAGATTGAATAAAGACCATACTCATTCGTTTCTTGAATCTAACTCTCCCGATATTAGATAAATAGATGAAGTTACGAGATCCTCTCCCAATTCACTCGCAAACAAGAATAAGAACCAAGAATGAGTAAACCTTGAATTGAAAGTGCAAACTCTTATTACCTAAACAAAATCCAATTGTTTTTCACAACAACAAAACAAAATAACCCCAACCAGTCAAGTTAGTTCATGGTTGGGTTCAAAAGATATACAAAGAATAATCCCCAAACCATGAATCTAATGGAAGCAAAGAAGAAGAAATCGAACTCTCTCCCTCCTTGCTATCTTGTCGAAATCTCTTCCTTCTTGCCCTTTGGAGTTGTCGAAAATCCTCTCCTCTTGCTCTCTATGAAATTGTCGAAATCTCCTTCTTATTTATAGGGCTAGGCCAAAGTCCTTCTTTGAGGAGGAGTTTAAGTTGGAATTAAATTATCTTTAAAGAATATAATTCTTTATTATAATTGTATTCCTACTAGAACTTCTCATATCTTCTTGGAATTTAATTCTTCTTTAATCTCTGCATGGAAATCAAATTCCTTTGGGTTTGGGCTTTGCTCCACGTCATCTTGGGCTTGTCTAGTCATCAATTTCGACTACCATGTCACCTTTGCTCTTGTCGACAATTGCCATGGCAACTGGCTCGGCATCTCCTTCATGCATTGCCCTGGCAACTAGCTCGGCGTCTCCTTCATGCATTGCCCTGGCAACTAGCACTAGCCTTGCTTTGGCAAGTGATCCTGCACACACACAAAAATACACCAAAGCAGCATCTTTTCTCTACAAAAATCACCAAGTTATGTAATCAAGCTCAACGATGGAAAGAAAAATGAATTAATGCATGAATAACTAATTATGCAACTAATATGAGCTTAAGTCTAACAATAATATGAGTAAAAAGGGTAATAAAAATAGTACTTTTGAACACTTACCACCCCCACTTAAAAAAGACGGGTTTATATGCCAACTTTTAAATGCGTTAAAATAAACGTGCAATTATAACTGAATGTTACTTTAATAGTCACTTTAATCCATAACTTCTAATATTACTAAAGCGGTAATTATTTGAAAAAGCTTGACTCTCATTTGTTTTTGAAAACCAAAAAATGTCCCCAGCGGAGTCGCCATCTGTAGCGATGTCCCTCTCGCTAAAAAAGGTGTTTTATTTTGAAAATGATATCTTCTGTGGGATTTTAGAAAAATCGTATTTTATTTAAAAATGGAGTCGCCATCGGCCACTCAAGGTGGATCAGACACCGTAAAAACCAGAGATTTTAAAATGTCGGGTTCGGGAGTCGGTTACAGATGGGGAAGGATTAGCACCCCCACATCGCCCAAAATTGGTACGTTAATAATTATCGTTTTATTAATATTAAATTTTTCGGATTAATGTGACGATTAAATTAAAATTTGGTTATAAGTGCGAGTAAATTTTAAAAGCCCCGTATCCGAGAGTAAACGTCAACCACCATCACTACGCCTGATACTGGCCTCTTTTACGCTCGGATAAAAGGGCACCGCATTGACAATTTATATTCCAAATGTAACTTAAAACATGACAAACATACAATGCGATAAAAATAAATACTAATAAAATACTAATCTAACACATAAAAAACAAACCTAACATAAATAATATACTACTCTAAAACATACAAACATGAATATTAATCTAACACATAAAATATGATAATAATAACAATAATAATAATAATGATAATAATAATAATAATAGTATTATATGAATGAATCATATTAAGATGCATGGAACAATATAAAATATATCATGAAACTAGATGTTAAGGGCTAAAATGTACAAATATTAAAATGCATGGCTAGAATAACATAAAAAATGTCTAACATGAAACAAATGTGAAATGTAAGGAAATAAATGTAAACTAATATAAATAATATGCTGGAAATTAAATGCTAAAGCATACGGACCAAAATAAAAAAAGGAATTAAAAGCTAAAAAAAGAAAGGGGCGATATTAAACACACATGAAAAACCAGAAGGATCAAAAGAGTGATTATTCCATGAAAGTAATGAAAACGGAAAAGAAGAGAAAGGACCGCCCGGGTAATTAGACCCTTAAATGACAAGCGGATCCTCCTCGGTTTACCGGGTCACACGCGGGTCGAAGCTGTTCAATACGCCGTCGTTTTAACTTTGGCCTGTTAAAGCATAACTAGGTTATTTTGTTTCATTTCGGACTAACAAAAAGCCCTAAAAACAAGTTTCAAATATTCCTTTCTCTCAACTCAAACCAGAGCGGCGCCGCTCTTAGTTCCACCACCGTTCTCTAGCCTCAACGGCCTCACGGCAAAGGTCAAAGGACGATAACAGGTAAGCTTGACTTTCTCCCCTTTTTGTTTTGAGTTTTACAAATAAAAAGATTTTGATTTTTGAAAACGAAAGTGTATTTCGATTTAAAAAACTAAACAAACATTGCTTTTGATTCTAAATAACATGATGGACTCTGAAATTTTTTGATTCCGAAATTGTTTAAAATCTTACATTTTTTGTTCTGAAATCCCTGACAAAATTCATTTTTTCGATCTTTCCCCCTTTTTGTTACAAGGATTTTTTTAGAACTAAAAAGAGACTCCCCTTTTACAATCTTTGGTTTCGGTTTTATAACCAAATCCTACAAAATAACCCCTAAAATTTTTTATTGTAGCAGATCTGAAGTTTGATGGATAGAGCCGGATTTTTAGGGATGTTGGTTGAGATATTGGTAATGCCAGAGTAGGGGGATGGTTCGAATTAGTTAGGGTATGTGTTTGACAGTTTAGAGTTAGCATATATGGTAAGGGTAAATTATTATTTTATTTTAGGGTTTGATTGTTTTAGGGGTTGGTTAGGGTTTTAGAATTAGTTTGGGGTTGATAGGGGTTACCGGAGTTGATGGCCGGAAGGTGAGCGGCGCGGCGGCAAAGAGCGGCAGCGGCGGGTTGAGTTAGGGTTAGGGCCTAGTTTTAGGTTTGGGCTATTGGGTTACAAGTTTGGGCCGGGTCATGGGTTGTAAACGGGTTTGAATTCAGGTTTGGGTTACTGGGTTGTAATTTGGTTTAGGTCAAAACGGGTTATTACAATAGAAAAGTTCAAGATTAAAATTGATCAAGAGTATTAGGACTAAACTTACAATTTGTACACAGTTGAAAGACTAAAGACCTAATTTCTTCATGGGAACCCACACAACACCTGCTTTGAAATTTTAAAACAGAGAATGAAAGAATTAAATTCACAGAAAATGGGTACGCGTCAGCAAATTCCCGCCAAACGCGACAGCATTTTATTGCGCCACCTGTCATACTTTTCAAAGTGGGACCCTTCTTTCAAGCAATAACTGACCCCACTGTCCCTACCCCTCCCTGCGTTTCGCATCCGCTCCCCTGTCGTTTGCTTTGCTCATAACCAAATACATACTTCTCTCTTAACGCTTTTTCTCTGCTTTGCTGTGTTTTGTTTTTTGTTCATTTGACTCTAAAGCTTCAGCTTCCACCTCAATTCCTCTAAAAATTCTTCATTGATTTCATTCTTTTCGGTAAATTTTGTTAATATTAGCGTTCTTGATCGTTGGATGCACTTTCGACGACTGATCCTTTAACCATGTCCGGTCCTCTCGATCGTTTCGCAAGGCCTTGTAAGTGAATTTCCTCTTCATAAATTCAATTTCTCTACCGTTTTGTTTCTATATCAGTTATGGATTAATATTCTAATTAATGTCTAAATTGTCGTTTAATTGTTTTTATACTCATTAGTTTTCCTTGATTGATTACTTGCTGTTGCTTTTGTTTTAAGTCCGTTACAACCGGGAATTACAATTACAGAGCGTCGATTTAAGTTCAGCTTTATTTGCTTTGTCGATTGAAGGTAGTAATGATGAAATGAAAGATAGGAAATCGGATTTCGAAATCTCTGGAGAAGATAGGAAGACTAGAATCGGGAATCTTAAGAAGAAAGCAATGAAGGCCTCGAGTAAACTCAGACGTTCTCTTAAGAAGAAAAGTAGTGATAGGAGGAGTAAAAGTGATCTCTCTGTTTCGATTAAGGATTTCCGAGATATTGAGGAGTTGCAGACTGTTGAAGCTTTCTGTCAGGCATTAATCGCAGATCAGTTGCTTCCACAGAGACATGATGATTATCATATGCTACTGAGGTGGGCTGCATTCTTTTTTGTTTTACGAAGAATTGATGCAATAATTGTTAATGCGTAGGGATTTTTGCACTGGATAATATCAGTGATTTCTCGCAGGTTCTTAAAAGCAAGGAAGTTCGATATCGAAAAAGCAAAGCACATGTGGGAAAATATGCTTCAATGGAGGAAAGACTTAGGTACTGATACTATTTTGGAGGTGATTTAATCTTATTGCTGGAAATACTCAATATATTTTATCGGATTTTTGTTCATTACTGCGTTAAATGGTTGATTCTAAGTTTTGAAGACACAAGCACAAGGTTAAATTTGTTTTCCAACCCGTTTATTCACTTATTGATGGTTTCATGCGGAGCAAAGCAATAATTGCCTCTGAAAATATTCGTTTTATGGTTTAATCAGGATTTTGATTTCCATGAGTTGGATGAAGTGTAAAAGTACTACCCTCAATGTTATCATGGGGTGGATAAGGAAGGAATACCTGTTTACATTGAATTTGCGAGGTACAACTTTGGAAGGATATGTAAGATACCAAGTGAAAGAATTCGAAAAGTGTTTTGCAACTAAGTTTCCGGTTTGCTCCATTGCTGCAAAGAGACACATAGATTCCAGTACTACTATTTTGGATGTTCAAGGCATGGTATGTTTTTAAGCTGTTTATTAGATTTTATAGTCTTCCCTGCCATCATTTTATGTCTACATTGTAAAAGTTTAATACCTTTACATGTTCCTCATTCCCTGCCATTTTTCCTTGTAGGGTCTAAAAAACTTCAGCAAGACTGCACAAGATCTTCTTAGGTGTCTGCAGAAGATTGATGGAGATAACTATCCTGAGGTAGGTTGTCTCAATTGCATATGTGCTCAGACATCTTGTGAAAATAGCTTCTTGTTTCAGCATTGACAGGAATTTGTCAGGAATCAAAATCATGGTTCTCATTTGATCATCTTCTCTCTGCAGACTCTTTGCCGAATGTTTAGCATCAACGCTGGTTCTGGTTTTAAGATGGCCTGAAAAGCTGTCATATCTGTTCTTGATTCCAAAACAGCTAGTAAGATTTATGTAAGTTCAAATTTTCATATAGTTTGCCATCTCTCCCTTTTTTAAAAAAATATTTGTTGAGGTTTTAACTCCTAATTAAATAGAAGTTACCTCTCATTTCCGAAAATTCTCTCAGGTTCTTGGTAGCAACTACCAGAGTAAGTTGCTTGAAATTATTGATGCAAGGTAACAAAATTTTATTGGTTGCATGGATTCTGGTTAATTCACTTTCAATTGTAGTGCCAACTAAAGTTCTTTATCTGAATAAAATTTAGCGAGTTACCGCAGTTTCTTGGAGGTACCTGCACCTGTGCTGATCAGGGAGGTTGTATGAGATCTGACAAAGGGTCCCTGGAAAGACCCCAACATATTAAAGATCTGATTACGCTGTGATTAAACTTGCTTAATTTTTTTCCCTTTCTTTTTCAGTGTTATCTCATATATGCTTTAAGTAATATGATTGAATGTCTTCATGAAGACGATTGCCGATGGTGAAGCACTACACACCAGACAGATTGTGACAGTTTCAAATGGCGAAGGAAGGGTAATTACCTATGATAAACCGTGCTATGGCTACTAGATTGTCCTTCACAGTGCATATCATGCCTTTTCAGCTTTGAGTTTTATGATGTTCAAATTCAGTCAAACATTCTCTAAAGTCTTCTTTTGTCATTTTCCCCTCATCCTCGGTAGATGAAGAGTAGCGACATATCTATAGCCGAGTCAGGATCTGAAGTGGAGGAAATTGCTTCTCCTATCCCAAATAGAAACTATTTACATCCAATATTGGCTCCAGTCAGTGAAGAGGCATGTGCTTGCAAATTGCAATGACCCCTGCTGGCTTAATGGGGAGTATACTTAGTTTCATGCATTCTTAAATCTTGCAATTATAACAGCATACTATGATGTTTGTGTAGGCGACCTTTGCTGCTGGTTCATCCTAGTATGATGAAAATGTCCCCGTGATTGACAAGGTTGTAGATTCGGAGAGTGAGATACAAGTGTCAGTTCAGAGTCCATTTACTTCTGAAGGTTAGCAATATGAGCTGTTTCTAAAAGCTGTTCTTTTACTTGACCAATGGCCAATGCGACTGGTATGACTGGCGAAACTATTTTGTGTACTGCATGTCCTTTCAACTATCAAGAGTGTTTTACTTTGCCAGTGTACATGTGGGTAATTTGGCTTTAAGCATAGATTTAAGCATATAAATGGTATTGCAACAATTTATTTTAGTATTTTACATATTCTCATGCTAGACATATATTGAGACTTGAGAAGCTTTTAGCTCGTTATAACACGATTTAATCACATTATGAGTCAATGGAACAGTGTAATCAAACCAGAGCTTGACTATTTCTTGCTTTATTTTCAAAATACATGACTTTGATGAAGTCCACTAGCTTCAATTGCAGGGACTCCTATGCAACTGATAGAGCATGCTCCAAAAGGAATCTATTATGGTTATATCAGTTCTCAAGTTATTACTTTTTTGACCTTTTTTTCTCTTAACCGAACAATGGTGTTGCATCTGATGAAGAATCCTAGAGTTGCTAATTTCATATGTAGCATTCCTGACCAGCATGCTGAATCTATGTTCGAGGTCGAAACTGTTCACCTTTACCTGCTCCTCCAAGGATTACAGAGGCAGACCTCATTTCATCTGTCATAAGAAGTCTGGGTGATCTAGAAGAGAAGGTTGAAACGCTACAGTCGAAAAGATTTGAGATGCCTCATGAGAAAGAGGAGTTGCTGAATGCTGCCGTTTGTCTCGTGGATGCATTAGAAGCAGAGCTGATTGCTGCGAAAAGGTAATTGTCCTCGACTCCGGCTTGAGCACAAATGATCTCTGGTAGTTTTTGGGTATGTGTTTAATTGATTGTGTCTCTCTATATAAGCAGGCTCTTCACGATGCTTTAATGCAGCAGGAAGAACTCCTTGCATACATAGATAGTAAAGAAAAAACTAAGATTCGGGTAAGTCAGATTATGCATATATTTGTCTATACATACATATTGTATTCGAAATTCCATCAACGATTGTATGTGATATATGCAATACGATGCAGAAAAAAAAGTATTGCTGGTAAGATGAGAACAGAATCGGAGTTTTCGGATCGGCATTCAATACTAGTATACTTGTAAAGATGAACAACCAAACTACCTTATGGAGTTTTTGTGGATTCCCTTCCACGGTGTGATATCAATATGTATACCGGACCATACCATACCATACCATCCCATCCCATCCATGCAAATGCGCTCAAGTTTGTCCTTTGGACGGGTTGGCTGGTTATTGTTTTTGAGATTTATTGCACATTTTGATTGTAATAATATAGTAATAGAATAAATACCACTTTCTCATTATCATCTACCTATCCTTTATAATTTTATATAAATTTCAACTTTAATCTAATTAAATTGGAGGGTTACGAACTCAAGTAGAAGCAACAACAACATTAATTAAATTAAGATATGGCCGAAACTAAAATAATTTTATTAAGAGTCAGAAAATGTAAAATAGTTTCATTCCAGATTATTATTAGGTAAGTTAGCAGTGAATTTTTACAAAAAATCTTTCTCCTATGTAGGATAATACCATTTTTAATGGCATAAAGTCAAAAAATATTTTCAACGTTTAACTGAATAGTCACTTTGGCCCCTAATTTTTTTGAGTAATTCAACCCTCAACATTTTATTTTGGGTTTAGATGGCCTCTTTGCGGATGAAAATTGTTAAAAAACTGACGGTAAACAGTTTAAAATGACTTGACAGAGTGATGAGTCAACATAAACAATTATTTTATATTTTTTTATAAAATTAGTTTTTACGCTTTTTTAAGTCCACACATTTGTCTATATGATATTGTTATGTCAGCGTGCACTGCCATATAGGTTTGTCTCGTCATTTCAAGCCATTTACCATCAGTTGACTGATAATTTTCATCTGCAGAGAGATTATTTTGATCCAAAAAATATTGATGGTTGAATTATTCTAAAAAAAGAATAGGGGCCAAAGTGACTATTCAGTCAAACATTGAATGGTATTTTTTGACTTTATACCTTTTTTATTAAATAAAAATATTATATTCTTATATTAAAATTTAAATTCATACGAAATGGGATAAGATAAGTATTCTTAGCCAATAGGACGATTATTGGATCTCGACTTTATGCTTTATTTTTAATTGTCATATATCTTTTTCCTTCGGTTGTTTTAGCTATAGCTTTATTTTCTGAATTTTTACATCATTATATTAATTTAAAATAAGAATGATTAGTATACAATTAAAATAACACTCGACAATAACATTTGCGACATGTATGTCGGTGCAGAAGAGCATAACTTGTTCTGACGTAAAAACCTATATTTAGTGCAGGCTTAATCATGTTTTATGACACATCACATTTGTTGGATGATGTTTGCAAGTTATTGATAGGGAAAAAATAATCAAATATTAAACAATTATTAAATTGTAGAGAAGTATTAAAATATAGAGAAAATTATATATTTAGTACATTAATTATGTTTGTGTTATTATTTTGATATCTCAACTATTATTTTTGGTAAAATAATATCTAACATTACGTTTTTGTTCTGTTTTGGTACTCAACCGTTAAAAATTAACAGAGATAATGATGTGACTTGGTATAATTATAATTTTAGTCCAAAATACTTATATATATTATTAATTTAGTCCTTTTATTTGAAATTGTTATTAAATCATTAATAATTTAATATTTTTCTTTATTTTCTCTGACTTTTCGTATTCCCTACCCCATACTCTAGCTCAATGGCACCGTAATTTTCCCTCCCATCACTATCCGTTCAGCATTCTCGTCAACGATCACAACTTTTGAGGAGTTTCTTCTTCTGAGTTTACAAACTCAAAGGTTCAATCTCTTGAAGAGTCTCGCAAAACTCAGATCAAAGCAAATGTTTCTCGAAACCTCCATGCGTGAAAAAGGAACATGATTTCCGAGTGTTTATAGAAACAGATAGATGTGAAAGGGTTAATGATGTTTTAGTGGAAGATGGGGATTTTCTCGATGATCCGGACTGGTTTTTGGTCGGAAGCACAATAGTTAATGATGTTTCAACAACAAAAGGGAATAACAAATTGTTGGATAATGAGATTGTTTACTTCACTTTCGCTTCTCCAAGAGCCCGCGACAAGCTTCAATCCATTGTTCGTTTTTCCACTAAGCGATGTGGAGAAATAGGTGAATCCCCTTGTATATTCTACTAAGGTTGCTTAATCTATTCAGATACCTTAAAATAAAACCATATCAGAAGGCTGACTTTACTCTAGAGGAATTGAATTCAGGGAAGCGTGTTCTCCGTATAGAAGATGGCTATGGTGATGTGGCAGCAGCTTTGCCTACATCAAAACGAATGGGTACACAATGTGGGGTTGGGTGTTAGGGAAAGAGGGTGGAATTTGGAGTTTGGCACAAATTTTTGAGATAATGATTAAATTTCGTCAATTATTTTGAATTAGGACCTAATTGTTAAAGTGTATACGTTTTTAGGACTAAAATTTTTACTATCTCAATTAAAAATGTGTCATGTCATCGTCTCCGTAAATTTTTAACTGTCGAGGTACCAAAACATAACAAAAACATAATGTTATGTACTATTTTGTCAAAAATAATAGGTTGGATGTCAAAACAGAAACACGGCAATAGGTTGGGTGCTAAATATGTAATTTACCCTAAAATGTATATGGTATCATTTATAGCGACGCTAAGATAACACGTGGATAGAAAACCTTCAGAAAATGATGATATATAAGTATGTAATATGCCAGAATGAATCCAGCTTGTCCTACAACCTTGCCCCAATTGGCAATAGGACCGGGGCTGCTCCTTAATCCAAGGGGCTAAGGACAGGGTTGTCATTTAGGAGTCGTCTAATTCTACAATCATTGTTGTAAATATTACCACTTGTGCCACTGCCACCACCATAAGGCAGTTAGGTTCCGATTCATCCCAAATATTTGTTTTTCCGCAAGGACGGGATGACTGCATTTTCATTCCAACACAACCAATTGTTAGTTAGTTAGTTAGTTAGGGGGAAAATTGATGAAAGAGTTTGAGGGGTCAACTTAAATTTTTAATAATTTTGAGAGATTTATTAACACATTTTAAAAGTTATAAGAGAAAATTTAATTAAAATTTTGAATTTTTAATAATTTTGAGAGAATTAATAGCACATTTTTAATAATTTGAATTTTTTAAAATTTTGAAGGAACAAATTAAAATTTTTAAAAATTTTAAGGATCAAAATCTAATTTCCTAAATTTTGGAGGTGCCACGAGCGTCCGCCCCTGTAGCTAGTCATTACATCTGGTAATTTGGTCTTAAATTTATTATTTTCTTTATAAAAAGTAAATAAAATAAAATACAAAATAATTGGATGGGAGGAAAAGTTGACACCTAAATAATTATGCACTTCATTCATATTACACACGGGTTGGTATTTGTCTTTTTGAAGCAACTAATAGAAATGCATAATTTAAATGGTATAAATCAATTAAATTAAATTTGAGTTTAATGTTTAATTATTCTCGGAAAATTTTATTATTTGCCTATTTTTTAGTATAAATATTGGTATTCAATTTATTAGTCGATAATTTCAGATCATGTATTATAGAGATTTATTATGAGGATTATAATATTAAAATTTAAACTTATAACGTTACTCAAGGAATTACTCTCCATTTTCGGAAGCACATATTATTCTTTAAAAAACAACAATGTTTTGAACTTTGGATTGAATTTATGTCAAAAGAAAAAAACAAATGGTAAAGAAGAATAGAGAAAGCAATTCGTATTATGCTAGTATGATTTTTTGGTTAAAAATTATTTTTGTCCTCAATATTATATAAAATTATCCCTTTGGTATCTAAAGAATTATTTGTTTAATTCGATGCCTAAAATTATGGAGTAAATCATCTATTTTGCTAGTTCAAACCCGAAATTTCCTAACAAGAAAGAAATGTCGCGTGCTTTTGGAACATGCCATAAGGCACACATATATGTATATATTAAATTTCAAAAAGAAAAAAAAAGTTCAAAAAGGATATCTAACAATTTAAAACATGGAAATATTTAATGCATTGATAGTGGATTTTTTTATAAATAGGTTTAATTTAGGGTTTAGGGGTTAGTTTAGGGTTTAAAGTTTAAAGTTTAGGGGTTAAATTTTAGAGGTTAGAATTTGGGTTTTATAGTTTAGGTTTTACGGTTTCAAGATCAGATATTTGAATTTTAGTTTTTAAGGTGAATTTAGACATACTTGTGGGGAAAAAATTCAATATTCGTGCATGGAATAATAACCCTTTAATATATATAACCACTTTTTCCATTTTTAAAGTGTTTTGAAAATTATAATAAGCTTTTTTAAAGTGAAAATTATAAGTTTTTTTTTTAAATTTCAAAAAAAAGAAATTTTAAAAATTTTAAAACCCGAAAAAATGAAAACGGGTTTATTTAGGAATTTTTGGATTTTGTAAAGAATTTTAGAATTTTTTCTTTTTCCAAATATGTAACGAATTTTTAGGGTGGATTAATGTGGTAGACAATTATTTAGGTATTAAACTGATAATTAGGTGTAATTGTGGAGGTCAAAATAATATTTGGCCAGTTGGCTAAACTGTTTATCTTTGATTTCAGAGACGGAGCCATGTTATGTATGGGAAGGGCTCTTGCCCCTCTCAAATTTTTTTTGTATAATTGCATTTGAGATCCCTTTTAGCTTAAATAATAGTAGAATAAAGTTTTCATGTTTGATTCTAGCTCTGTCCCTGTTTGTTCCCTCGTATTCCTTTACGTAATAGGTTCTAGACCCACTAGGAACACTTCTTTTTCTTCCTCTAGAGTTCCCCCTTCCCCTCCCCTCTAGATAGGATTAGGATTGCACTCAAAATTTGTCCAAAAAAAAATTTAACAAATGCTATTACTATGGATAAGTTTAACCAAGCATGCATAAAAGCACATATAAAATAAGACCTGGTATAGTTTGGTAACAATAGAATAACAAATGTGGGGACCAATAATGATGCTAATTAATGTTTTTGTTTCGAAATTTTAAGTTGCAAAGATGGATTAGGTTTTGTGCTCTAAACATCTTATTCGACTCGATTATGATGTTCACTGTATCAATATAATAATGCGTTTATGAACTTTCAAAGATTATTTCTTTTTAAAACTTACGTTTAAATATATATATGGAGCAGTGTGTGGGTAGAAAATACAAAGACATTTATTTCTTAAATTAGAAAACTAATTTTTTTACCTAATGTTAAAGAATTTACCCATAATTTACGCAGAATAATATTTGAATCTAGATACTCAAAAGACTCGTGATCATAGTTTTCGTCAACTGTGCCAAACCCTTATTGGCAGAAAGATTTAAATGTGAATGATATTAAACTTAAAAAAATAGATATCTAATAGCATGTAAAAAACAAAACTTTTTAAAATGTGTCTTGTAATTAGAATTGAATGAAAATAATAGTTAATGGAAAGAAATATAAAAATAATATTGTCTACAAGTTAAAAAAAATCAAAGAATTTATCGACGAGTTTTGGATGAAATGACAAGACATATTGTACTCCCAATGAGAGAACTTAAATTTGAATCTTGGAGATGACATTGTTACGAGGGAGAGTCATGAATCTGAAACATAGACTATAAAATAAACATGAACTATACCCAAAAAAAACAAAGAATTTCACAAACATAAGTGAAATTTGAATAGAGAATTTGTCAAAAATTCTTCTATTGAGAAAGAAAAAGGGAAATTAAAGAAAAAATATAAAAATATAAGACCTCTTTGATCATATGACAGTTAGTGAGTAGAATAATAAAAAATGGATATTACATCTCCAACACCAAGATAAATATAATTTTAAAATTGTTGGCATATTCCTCTACCCTTTAAACCTGTTCATATTATAATAATGTCCATCAAAACATGAAAGTTACAACCTGCCTACTTTCAAAGGAATAGGATCTTCCATTTCCATGACCACAGAATGTTTCCCTATTCAAGGATCAAAATCCAACACAATTTTATAGTTCAATGCTATGGGTTCCCAATTCCCAATTGCAGATATTGAAATACAGTGTCGAGAGATAAACTATTAATCATTAGTTGTTTAAGTCTTTATTAGCACTAGATCTCGAGTTTAAATATAAAAACCTCTTCGAATAAATCGAAACTAAGAGGATGTAAAAAAAAGCCCTAAAGAGGATAAGATTAATACATAGACAGGCAAGTTTGGTGGAAAGTGTTGCCAATGGTAGGGACAAGAAGAGGGAGAAAATAATTGAGAGTTTAATACATATACCAGTTGTGAGCATAGTGACAAAGCTGGGAAACAACAAAATTGAGGGAATGAAATGTTTGTTGGTGGCTCCTTGGGGTGAATAAACAAGGTTTTCTCCCCTCTTTGTTGCACAATTTTGAGAACAAGTGGATAAGAGGCAGACTACTTCATTTTAAAGAAGCCTACATATAACAATAGAAAGACTTTTTTTAAAAAAAATAATCGGGTCGAGTATCCGACTCACTAAGTTTCATAGGTTCAAGGGTTAGGCATGGGTCACAAATTTTAGATTGAATGGGTACTGATCCAGTTTCCTATTTTTATTTTATTTTTATATTATTAATAAGGCTTTCTTTAGTTAAAACTTTAAAATTAAAATATTTCTTTCGGCTTATTTGTTGCATATATTTTATTTGGTATTTAAAGGTTTTTTTGTTCAATTTAGTCCTTGAACTTTTTTTGATATATAATAGAGAAAGACGCACTACTACAGGCCTCATTAAAAAAACCCCTAAACCTAAATGGGGGAAAGAGTACCTATAGTAATACCTACATAAACGGTCGAGTAATTAGCTCGTCACCACACACATCAATTCCATTATAAAACCCTGTCTACCAGAACTAACATCTTTAAAACCGAAAATACTAACCCCCTGGATCATCCAACCTCTGTAGTGAAGCCATCAATTCCCCTGTTTTATCGCACCCGACCATCGCCTCAAGCTGTCGTTGCTCTTCAGCCACCACAGTGGCCGCTACCCCCGGTGGCATCACAAACATCATCCCTGCCTACATTAGGGATTGTCTCATCACCGCCAACTTGTCTACCACTTGATTTCTTCCCCGAGGTATATGGCAGACACGAACATGCCAATCCCGCTGCATCAACTCGTTGATCTCATGCACCAACGCACTATTAGCAAGAATAGACGAGGTGCGATCAATGATCTCCACCACTTCTCTATTATCTGTTTCCAATTCAATGTGTTTAAACCCAGATAACCACGCATGCCTCAATCCATCAAGGACTGCCCATAGCTCAACAATAAGGACCAGGCACCGACCAAGAAACCGAGCAAAACCAAGCACCCAACAAACACGATCATCTCTAAAAACACCTTCAATCGCAGCTCTACCATCTATCGGATTCACTGTCGCATCCATATTCACCTTTATCCATCCCTTTTCTCAGTCCCATCCAGTAAGTATCGCTACAAATCTTTGCCTTCCCACGCCTTCCATCACTCACAAAAACTTGATTGCATTCTTCAATTATCTGGAGCCCTCTTTCATATACACCCTTGCGCATCACATAGTTCTCATCGAGAACCAAGCAACATCGTGTCTTCCACAATAGCCAGCAAAAGATCGAGAACCTCATGCTCCAATCACAAGTCGGATTTGCATGATCGACCTTTTCCTTAAGGTTTCCTGCAGCCATGCGTCAAAAGGTAAATCAATGAACCACTTCAACCACTTCGGAACCATAACCTTCGACCTAAGTCACACGCTAATGTAAAATTCCGAAGGACGTGATCAATATCCTCAACCCCATCATGACATATATCACATTCATCCGATAAAGAGAGATGACGATGTACATGCTGCACATTTGTCAAGTGCCTCCTATGAGCGGTAATCCACATGAACACTCTTATACGTTGGGGAATTTGTAATCTCCAAATTGTTCGCCATTTTAATTCCCGAGATCAATCCCCAACATTAAGGAGAAATTTATAAGCCGAGGATAAGGTGAATCGATGCTTCTCGTCCCACCTCTACCCCGGTAAATCAACCCCATAATGTGGCTTTGGTGGCAGAACGACAACAATTTTTTCTAGCTCAGTTGCCGACAGTTGGGACTTTAACTTATCCCAATCCCAATCGCCTATATTAGAAAGCATGTTCGACACTATAGCCGGCCGAGGTATCTCCTTTGATACACATTTAAAGACTAATCTTCCACTTGCATCTAGCAAATTATCATACCAAAATCTGTGAGAGTTCCATCATACACATTCCAACTCACGCTCTCTTTAAGCTCCTCCCAAATGCTACTCAACCCTTTCCATAACCTTGAGCAAGTACTCCTCGTTAGTGATAAAGGCAAGGTCTCTTCCACCTTATATTTTGAGCGCAAAACTCAGACCCAAAGCTTTTCACTATTCGAAATTAGCTGAAACACAATTTTCAGGAGAAACGCTCAATTCTGTTGACGCATGTTCTTAAAATCTAATCCTTCATTATTAATTGACTCTTGCAATACTTTCTAAGGAATCAAAGCAATCCCAACCTAATCATCTTTAGATCCCAGACAAAACGTCTTATAATCCTTTCTATTTCCTCACACGTACCTTTAGGCAGCCATGTCGATTACACAACACAGCTGGGAATGGCCTGGAATACGGCTTTATCCAAAGTAATTATCCCTGCAAGCGAAAGAGACTTTGCCGCTCATCCCGAGAGCCGTGCGCGTATTTTGTCCAACAAAAAAGTATAGGTTGCCTTAATAACCCGTTGATGGAGCAATATAACGCCTAAATATTTTCCTAAATCATCCACAGCCTGATATCCAAAATCACGAGCAATAGAGGATCGAAAATATAACGGATAATTCTTTGAAAAATAAATTTGAGTTTTATCAATACTAACCTAGTGACATGACTCAGCATAAAATCGTTCCAGAGTTTCCTTGATCACCAAAACCTGATATGAACATGCCTCAACAAACATGATCATGTCATTAGCAAAAAATAAGTGTGATAGCAACAGACCTTGTTGCCCTAGTCTAATCGGCTTCCATTTCCCAGCCTGAACACTCGCATCAATTGTTTGCTTCAACCTTTCTATACACGGCACAAAAAGATATGGAGATAACGGATCCCCTTGGCGAATACCCATAGTCGGCTAAAACGCATATGTAAACATACCATTCCATAAAATTTGTGTGGTGAGCGTACACACTTCATAATAAGCATAATACTTTTAACTGGAAGCCCCACTGCATATAAAGTTTCCTCAATATAATCCCATTCAAGGTGATCATACGCTTTCTCCATATCAACTTTAATTGCCATCCACACTTTCCTCCCAACCTTTGACGCTAAAGAATGCATAAGCTTTTGTGCGACTATGATATTATCAATAATATTCCTACCAGGAACAAAGCTGGCTTGTGTATCGGATACCCACTTTGGTAGGAAAGGCTTCAAGTGACACACTGGTAATTTCGTGATAATTTTATATAAAATTGTATACAGACTAATCGGTCAAAATTGTTTGATTGATTCAGGAACCTTAACATTTAGGATCAAGACAAGTAGTGTCTAATTCACCCATTATTCCAACTCTCCATACACAAAAAACTTCTCAATAAACTGGAAAACAGACTATCCTACCGTATCCTAATTTTTCTGGTAAAATGTGACATGCAACCCATCAATTCCCAGTGCCTTCAAAGGATCTATTGCAAAAACAATATTCCGCACCTCCTCCATCGTGATCGCAGCCATCAATGGCAAAAAATTCTCATCGGCAAACCGATGAAAGCCTCTCGCGAGATCGACGCACTCTGAAGGCTTTCGCTCGGTTGAAAATAATGCTTTAAAGAATCCAATTGCGTGTTCTTGGAGCTGATTTTGATATCATACCAACTCCCCTCAATGCGCAATATTTGAATCATATTACGCTTATGGCGAGCCATGGCAAAAGTATGGAAAAAACTAGTATTCCGATCCTCTTTCTCAATCCAATTGTTTCTCGCCTTTTGATGCCATAGACTCTCCTCCTATACAAGAACAATATCAAGCTCCCTTTTAAGTTCAACCTCAAGTTCTTATAGAAACAGATTTGACGCCACCTCAAGAGCCTTCTCAACCCTTTAATACGAGCCTGTAACCTAGCTTTACGATGATCTATATGGCCAAAAATATTCATGCTCCATTTGCGACCCTCTTCTTGGAACTGAACCACATTCTCATAGAAAGGCTGCTCATTAGACCATTGTAATACCCCAATAATTGGTTAGTGACTAATTTGCAAAGAACTAAAAGTTGGTGATTTTAGTTTAGTGAATAAAATATAAAAAGTTAAAGTTTGGTGTCCAAAGTGAAAAGTTGAGAAAAGTTCAAGGACCAACATGGTAATTTTCCCAATAATTATTTTTATTCTATAAATAAATAGATCACATAAGGGTGTGAATCGAATATAAAATTGATGGTTCGATCTGATGTTTCTATTATTGGGATATTACAGTTAAAATTTAAATGGAATTCGAGTAATCGTATGAGCTCAAAATATGATGAAATTTTGAAGGGAGTTGTAAGAGGACTTGAAGAATAGGACATTTCATTTTGGAATCATTTTTGATCGATTTGGATTCGATTGGATGCAGTATTTTAATATAGTGCACAAATGGCATTTTTGCAAATACATGGATTCATTAATGGCATTATAGTCATTTTGCCCATACTTTTTAACTAAAGATGATTATGGAAAAGTGAAATTAATAGGTGTCAACACCTAATTGGATATAATTAAGGGGCAAAATGGTCATTTTACTATTGATGGAGATTTTTATATTAGAAAAAGGTTAAATAAATGCCATTTGTCTTGTAAATTAATTGAAGAAAAAGCTAGAATTTTGCTCATCTTCTTTCCTCTTGGCCGAAACACCCTATACAAGGTAAGAAAAAATTTTGATTCAAAATTTGGCTTGATTTGATTAGTTTTTGGGTTGAAACATGAAATAGAGAATTAATCTCCATCAAATTCTCTTTCATTTGGTATAATTTTTGCTTAGTTTCCATGCTTCTATGTTGAGATTAGAGATTAGGGTTTATGAAGAGCAAGTTGGGATTTTATGTTTTATGGATTAAATTGATCGAATATGAGGTTGTGATGATGTTTAATGCTTGAACTAGCGAATAATTTCATGAATTGTGTTGTAGGAAATTTTTGGGAAAATTGAAAAATTAGGGGAAACTCTTGCAAAATTTTTATTTGAATTGGAAATGATGTTAGAAGCTTGAATATAATGTTTGGAGGTTAAATTCATACTTGAATCAAGTTGGGAAATTCAGTCAAGGTGACCTTTCAAATTCGGCATATAGGGGAAAATTGGGGAAAATTATGGAAATTTTTTCCTAAGGATAGAAATGGTGTAAGGATGATTTAGGATGTTTTAGAATGTTAATTGGACTAATATGGAAGTTGTTAAAGTGTTGAGGACTAAATTGTAAAGTTGGGGAAATATGTGATTAAAGTGGAAAGTTCATTTGAAGTTGAAGTTAGTGGCAAGGGACCATTTTGAAAGATTTGAAAGTTTTGAAGTAACATTGATATTGTAAAATGAAGTTGGTATTAAAGGAATTTTTAGGAATATTATTCCTAATATGTATCAATGTTAGTATAATACTAACATATACTTTGAATCTTATGTGTGTTGTTAAATGTTGTGTAGTTCGTAATCGGGATCAAAATCGAGATACAAGCAAGGCTGTGGATAAAGAAAAAGTACAAGAGTAAAGTTGAAAGTAATCGTACAATTTACTAGTGAGGCAACAAGTGAGTGCATTCTTACTTATTTTATTATGATATGAGAAAGACTTGCGATGAGTCTATCACGAGTGTTGAATCGTATATGATATATTTACAATGGTTTTAAAATGAATTATGAATGATTTTGGTATGAACTGCCCTAAGCACTTTTACTTGACATTGTAATATGCAAATATTTATCGATATTTTTAGTGAATGTTAAAAAACCCATCGTATGATTATTGAGATTCTTGGTATAATTTGGCATGCCAATGAGGTGGAGTATAGTGATATAGTGATGTTGTGTTCTACGACTATGATCTAGTGATACAGTGATGATGTGTTCTACAGCAATGACCTAGTGATACAGTGATGTTGTATAAGTGTACAACAATGACATAGTGATATAGTGTTTTATTTTGGCACAACAAATTAGTTGATGCCGCACATGTGCATACTCAACAGTGACTCACATACCATGCATTCTCATTTACTTTACATTGGGCTATAATTTAATTAAGAGTGAAAGTGCAAGGAATTACTTTGGTGTAATACTTGTTTAACATATATATAAATTTTGAGATTTTACAGGCTACATAATAGTTGAGCGACTTTGACAAGTCGGTTTTTACGATTTGATAATCCTAAATGATATATATATTGTATTTTGTTTGTTTATGTCATTTCTTATAGTGAAATGTTTAAAATTATTTTATGTTGCCTCACTAAGTGTATACTTAGCGTGTGAATATTTCACGCGTAGGTAAAAGAGCGTAAGGAGTAGCAGCAGAAGACATCATCTATTTTGAAACCGAAACATCACTATCAGTATGACATCTTCGATATTACTTTTGATAGTATTAGTTGGCATGTAAATTATAAATGTTTTGAGCTACTCTGATATGAATATGTTTAGGAAAGAGATAATTTAATCATATTTTATTTGATATCCAAATGATTTTTATTTTAGGCAGTTTTTAGGCAGTTCTATTAATTATGTGAATTAGAAGTAAACTGCCTAGTTGCTGCTTGAAACTAGGTTCGAATTTAACTTATAAATACTAAATTTAAATTTTACGCGATTAAATGTTATTTTAGTTAAAGAGTTAATTGTTTATATTTTAAAGAAACAAAATTTTACCGATTTTTGAAATAAGAACTATTATAAAAGTGTTATATGACATCTCTAACTCGTATTCAGTGATGGATACAGGTCTGGGGTGTTACATTTATTGGTATCAGAGCTATAGGTATAGTCGGTTCTCAGCCTAAATGGAAGTTGTTTTTGTTGAAAAGTGTGTACATGCCATTAGAATATCAATATTATTGATCTGATGTTTATATAATTGATGAATGTCGCTCCTTACTAATGTAGTAATTATGTGGTTATAGATGTCTGAATCAGGAAGTTCTAGACGAGCTACGGAACATGAGGTTCCGAAAGAAGCCGACAGTGGAAATAATAAGGTTAATAATAACCATACGGCTCAATCGGAACAGGGAAGAGCACCAGCACAGCAGGGTGTGTCTGTGCAAGAACAAGGGACTTTCCTTCATGCTTTGGAAATGGTTATGACACGTTTTCAGCCACCAGCTCCCCTTGCTTCTCGGATGTTAATTGCCAAAGAATTAAAGAGTTTAGGAGCACCTGAATTTAAAGGAGAAACAGATAAAGGCATCATGGTTGCTGATATGTGGCTAAACGATTTAAAGATCATGTTAGAGGGATTTCACTGCTCGGAGACTGATAAACTGGATGGAGTTGTCTCATTACTTCGAGGTCAAGTTAGATTTTGGTGGACCAATGCTACGATGCACATTCCTCCCAGGCGGGTTACTTGGCAATTATTCCTTGAGGAATTCATGAACAAATATATTGGAGATCAATTTATCCGGGAGATGAAGCAACAATTCCTCAGCTTGAAGCAAGGAAATCGGACCATCTATGAGTATGAGTGCGAATTTAATAAGTTGAGCCGATTTGCAGCAGAATTGATTCCTATTGAAAAAGATCGATGTGTCTGGTTCATTGAAGGTTTGAATAAGAGACCAAAATAATTATTGGTGGCATTGAATCTGCCTACTTTTCAAGAGGTGGTGAATCGAGCCAAGGTGATGGAACGCATCCATTCAGAGCGTATAATAGAGCAGACCTTGCAATCAATAAAGAGACCAGGAACATCTTTAACTTTTTTTTCATCTAAGCGAAATAAATGTTCTAGTTCCTGGAATAGGAATAAGTCTGGATCTGCTATATTTTCTCGTAAGGGAGTCAATGTTGGAGGAAATAGACAAGCACAGACAGCTAATTCTGGTGCTGGTTCATCATCCCTGTTTAGATCTTAGTTGTGTGATGTTTGTGGCAAACGTCACACAGGCGTATGTTGGATGGTGACATGAACATGTTTTAAATGTAGAAAAGATAGTCATTTTGTGAAAGACTGCCCTCTGATATCTGGAGAGAGGTTTGTACAGAAAGAGAAATCTGTAGTGATGCCACATAGAGGTAGAGGAAGAGGCAGACCTGGAAAGCCCTCTGAGTCTGCTTCACAGCTAGAAATGCGTGCACCAACTCGAGTTTTTAATAGCATGATAGATAAGGATCGTGATGATCCAGAAATCATTGCAGGTACATTCTATCTTTTTGATAAGCCTGTATTGGTATTAATTGATCCTGGTTTTACACATTCATACATTAGCACTAAGTCGATTAAAGAAAGAAATATTCCCTTAGAGTCTATCTCTAGTGATATATTAGCGATAAATCCATTGGGCCAGAGTGCGAGAGTGAATCGGATATGTAAAAATTGTCCGATAAAGATGTAGGGAACAGAGTTTCCAGCAAATTTAATGGAGCTACCTTTCGAAGAATTTGAGATAATTTTAGGAATAGATTGGTTATCTTTTTATCATGCCATTGTGGATTGTCTTCTGAAATGACTAATATTGAGGGATTCAAAAGGTGCTGAGGTAATGGTAGTTGGTGAAAGGATGAATCCTCTATCTAATGTAATTTTAGTCGTTTCTGCGAAGAAGTTGCTATTAGAAGGCTGTCAAGCTTTTCTAGCTAATGTAGTGGATACTCGAATTTCTAGAGTTAAATTGGAAGATATTCCTATTGTTCGAGAATAGCCAGATGTTTTTCTGGATGAGTTACCAGGATTACCTCCAGATCGAGAAGTATAATTTAAAATAGAAGTGCTACCTGGTAATGCACCTATATCAATGGCTCCATATAGAATGGCTCCGACTGAGCTTCGAGAGTTAAAAGCGCAATTACAAGAATTGTTAGATCGGGGATTTATAAGGCCAAGTGTGTCACCTTGGGGCGCATCGATGTTATTCATGAAAAAGAAAGATGGATCTATGCAATTATGCATAGATTACCGCCAGTTAAATAAGGTGACTGTGAAGAATAAGTATCCTATTCCGAGGATTGATGATCTTTTTGATCAACTAAAGGGTGTAGCTGTGTTTTCTAAAATTGATCTTCAATATGGATATCATCAATTGAAGATTCAGGAAGAAGATGTTTCAAAGACGGCTTTCCAAACTCGGTATGGACACTATGAGTTTGTAGTGATGCCATTTGGATTAACTAATGCTCCTGCAATATTCATGGATCTGATTAACCAAATATTTTAGCCATATTTGGATCAATTTGTGGTGGTATTTATTGATGACATTTTAGTATATTCAAAGACAAAAGAGGAACATGATGCTCATCTTCTGTTGTTCTTCATATCCTTCGAGAAAAATAAACTATATGCTAAGTTATCAAAATGTGAATTTTGGTTATCAGAAGTTACTTTTCTCGGCCATGTGGTTTCAACGGATGGGATAAGAGTAGATCCCAAGAAAATACAAGCTATAGTTGAATGGAAAACTCCAAAGAATATTTTTGAGGTTTGAAGTTTCTTGGGATTGGTTGGTTATTATCGAAGATTTGTAAAGAATTTCTCGATGATTGCCTCTCCATTAACCAAGCTTTTAAGAAAGGATGTGCCATTCATTTGGATGGATAAGTGTCAAGAAAGCTTTGAAGCATTAAAGAGGATTTTAACTGAAACTCTGATATTGGTGCAGCCAGAATTTGGTAAGAATTTTATAGTGTATAGCGATCCTTCTTCTAACGGATTGGAATGTGTACTCATGCAAGAAGGAAAGGTAGTGGCTTATGCTTCCATACAACTTAAGACGCATGAGAGGAACTATCCTACCCATGATTTAGAGTTGGCAGTGATTGTATTTGCTTTAAAGATATGGCATCATTATCTATACGGAGAATGATGCTATATCTATACGGATCATAAAAGTTTAAAGTATCTGCTAACTCAAAAGGAGTTAAATTTGAGGCAGAAAAGGTGGATCGAGCTCTTAAAGGATTATGATGTGGTTATTGACTATCATCCAAGAAAAGTGAACGTGGTAGCTGATGCCCTCAGTAGAAAGACCTTTACTGCCTTGAGAACTATAAATGCGAGGCTAGCTTTGAAAGAAAATGGTGCTTTGATTGATGAATTAAGAATAAGACCTACTTTAGTAGATCGGATAAAGGATCTTCAGAAAAGAGATATGGAATGTCAAGATTTAAACAAGTTGAAAATGGTGAGACCAAAGATTTTGAAATTAAGTCTGATGGATGCTTGTATTACTGAGGAAGAATTGTTATTCCTGAAGATGAAGAATTAAAGAAAGAACTTCTCTTTGAGGCACATTATAGGCTTTTGACCATGCATCCAGGTGGAAACAAGATGTATCAAGATCCAAAGAGTTGATATTGGTGGCCAAGAATGAAAAGAGCTATAATTGAGTTTATTTCGAAATGTCTGACATGTCAACAAGTAAAAGCAGAGCATCAGGTGCCTTCTGGTTCATTGCAACCAATTTTCATTCCTCAATGGAAATGGGAAAGAGTAACCATGGATTTTGTATTAGGGCTACCTTTGACTCCAAGCAAAAAGGATTCAATTTGGGTAATTGTTGATAGATTGACTAAATCGGCACACTTCATCCCTGTTGTAGCGATGTCTCCGATTCGCTAAAAAGTGGATTTTTGAGGTGTTTGTGGTTGTCTTTCGGGTATTAAAATATTCATTCCGTGGGGTTTTAAAAACCGCATTTTATTTAGAAATTGGAGTCGCCACCGGCCACTTAGGTAGGCCGGACACCATAAAACCAGAGATTTGAAAACTATTGGGTTCAGGAGTCGGTTACGGATGGGGAAGGATTAGCACCCCCACACCGCCCAAAATTGGTACTTTAATAATTACCGCTGTTGCGCATAATAAGTGCTACGCAATTGTGCAAGTATACACGTTGCAAGTTATAGTATAAAAGATATCGTCTCCACAGGGATTGGTGCCATTTCAAGAATCTAGTCTCTTGCAGTGTAAAAAGTAAAGACACAAATAAAGGATTATAGGAGTTTAACTAATAACTAAACTAGAAGGCAATAAAGTGAAAGAATAAATGAGATCAAATAAGAGAGATAGGCCAGGTTATCATGAGTTGAGGTGTGATAGCCGATTGGATCGTCTTGGTAAAAGAGTTCACGGGCAACTCAGTTGCCGTGGCAACTTGCACAACGGGGTTGCCTTGGCAACTAATCGATGGTTGCCTGGGCGACTAGTTGGGCAATTACTTGGGCGTCTGGGCAGCAACCTTCAAGGTTCGGCAGAGCATTCTTCAATGGTTTCTTCTTATCCTTAAGTCGAAACTCTAGCTACTTGTGCATGCCTTGATAATACATCCATGCGTGAATCAAGGGTGAACAACAACCAATCTTGCGCTCCTCTTAGTCGTTGAAATCCTTAACTTATTCCTAAGCCGGATTAATCTTCACCATCAATAGATTGAATAAAGATCATATTCATTCGTTTCTTGAATCTAACTCTCCCGATATTAGATAAATAGATGAAGTTACGAGATCCTCTCCCAATTCACTTGCAAACAAGAATAAGAACCAAGAATGAATAAACCTTGAATAGAAAAGTGCAAACTCTTATTACCTAAACAAAATCCAATAGTTTCTCACAACCACAAAACACAATAACCATAGCCAAATAGATTTAGTTCATGGCTAGGTTCCAAAGAAACACAAGATAAATAATCCCTAGCATGAACCTAATTGAACAAGAAAGAAAAAGATGAAGAATTGAAGCTTGTCGAAATCCTCTTGCCCTAGATGCTTGTCGAAAATTCTCTCCTCTTACCCTTCTTGGTGTTGTCAAAATTCCCCTCTCTTACTCTCCTTGGAAGTTGACGATATGGCCTCTTATTTATAGGGCTAGGTCAAAGTCCTTCTTTGAGGAGGAAGTTAAGTTGGAATTAAATTATCTTTAAAGAATATGATTATTTATTATAATTATATTCCTACTAGAACTTCTCCTATCTTCTTGGAATTTAATTCTTCTTTAATCTCTTCATGGAAATCAATTTCCTTTCGGATTGGGCTTTGCTCCACGTCATCTTGGACTTGTCTAGTCATCAATTTCGACTACCATATCACCTTTGTTCTTTGTCGACAATTGCCCTGGCAACTGGCTTGGCGTCTCCTTCATGTATTGCCCTGGCAACTAGCTCGGCATCTCCTTCATGTATTGCCCTGGCAACTAGCTCTAGCCTTGCTTTGGCAAGTGATCCTGCACATACACACAAAACACACCAAAGCAGCATCTTTTCCCACAAAAACTACCAAGTTATGTAATCAAACTCAACGATGGAAGGAAACATGGATTAATGCATGAATGGCTAATTATGCAACTAATATGAGCCTAAGTCTAACAATAATATGAGTAAAAAGGGTAAGAAAATAGTACTTTTGAACACTTATCACACCCCCAAACTCGAACTATTGCTTGTCCTCAAGCAATGCAAACTAATAATTACCTGCCAAGACTTTAATTTTCAAAAACTTAGCTTTGAACTTGATTTCAATTCTCAGAACCGGGGCACAAAGTATTATTGGCTTTTCATTTTTTGGAAAACTTAGGAGTTATTCGGAATCAAACTATAATGCTTGTGAGTGTGTGCAGAGTTGTGTGCAAGTTGATTTTTCGGAATCTATGCAAACAAGAGGTTTTCAAATTACTTCATTGGGTTCTTTTTAACATGTTTTAACTAGAGCCGGTTTTGGGCACCTCTAGTGTTTTATTTTTAGTTTTATTCGACTAGAGCCGGTTTCGAGCACCTCTAGCGATCAAATTTTTTTTAGCACATACTAGAGCCAGTTTCGGGCACCTCTAGTGATCAATTTTTTTTAGCACATACTAGAGCCAATTTCGGGCACCTCTAGCATTCATCCAATTTTTATTCTAATCCCCCAATTTGTTAATTATCAACCTAAGTTCACTAGAATTCCTTAAATCAATCAAACCACAACAGTGTTTCATCAAATTTAGCATCATAGTGAAATTCTAAGTTTTTCCATGGTTATCCTAGAATAAAAATTCTATCAATTAAGTGCATTGGCAAAGTCATCATCGGATATTCATCAAATCTAAGCAATTCTTGTTCCAACTAAAGGTATGGCAAGCAATTTATGTATCCTAAATGTAATACTTAAGATGAATGTAACTAAACATGTTAACTACTAATAACAATCCCCCCCAAAACTCGAGTGAGGCATTGTCCTCAATGCGTGCATTAAAGAAAAATAAAAATAACAAAAAATAAAATGCATACGAGGACTTACTCCGAGAGTTCGTCATCGTAGATGATTAGTTTCCTTTTGGTCGGTGTCTTGATTCTCTTGCTTGAACGCGATGGTTGTTTTCTTGTTGCCGGTGGTGGAATCAATCCTCGTACGGGGTTGTCCTCATCGTCCTCTTCATCAGTGTCATTGGCTTTTCGCTTGGAGGATTCAATTGATGCGGTCTTTGTTGGTGCAATGGAGGACTCGTTTGAATCTGAAAAATCAGAAAATGATTTCGTAGGAGTTGATTCGGGCATAGGTGCTTTACCTTTGGCTTTTGCAGTGGTTGCCGGGATGTCTTTAGCTTTGGTTGTCGTGGCATCTTCAGGGTTGCATTAGCTTGTGCAGGTACGATGTAGATTGCCGTGGCGACTACTTCATTGGGTGTCGTGGCAAGGATCTCGACAGGAAAGATTGGGAACGGCATGCGACTCTCTGGGTACTTTTCTATGATGACTTGGGTGATGGCATTGTTGTGCTCCTTCATGTACCACATGAACATTAGTTGCCGGTCTTCAATTTGCCTTAGGTGGCTTGCCAATGGTTGCAAGAGTGCTTCAAAGTGTCCCGGGGTTGATGGCCGAGTTTCCTGGGCGTTAGGTCTTGGGCATTAGGGATTGCCGGGGCGATAGGAGTTACCGCGGCAATTGGAGGCCTTGAAGATTTTCCCGGTGTCTCTCCCATTAGCTTTCGGATTTGTGCTTGATTCCAACCAGAATTTGGTAGGGCCTTTTCATCGGTGGACTCACTTGGAACATGCATCTCCTTGCAAATATTAGAAATTAAGCAAGGGAAGAAAAGAGAACCCTTATCTTTTGAGCTATATACAAAAATCTCATCACAAATAATTTTTCCAATGTTAATGATGCGATTATGCAAAATAGAATGTATGAGCAAAAGACGTGGTATATCAACGGTAGTATTGTATGTGGTGGGCATTAAAGAAGTTTTAACAAACTTATTCCATAGTTTTGCCTCGGGTTTAAGCTGAAGGCGATTTACTGTGCCCTTGTATTTACCGTCATTCCAATGAGTTCCCGGTTGAGTAAGTTCTTGAAGCACCTTGTCGAGTTGCTTGGGCGTGATTTGATCAACGAAGGCTTGATGCTCGTCCTTCTCAATGTAAAGCCCGTAAAAGGTGTTGACGTTTTCGGGGCTTATGAGTATGGCTTTGTCACGAACAAAAACATAAGGATTATCCGGGATAGGTGAGTGAGCATAGAATTCTCTTACCCATGAGATGTTGTCCGGTTCCGGTTGATGGCAAAAGATTTGCCACTTTTGATGTGCAATCCTCTCGAAGATGAATGGTTCAAGGCCGAAATCTTGATGGGAGTTGGAGTATTCAAAGCCTTGTTCTTCATGAATCTTCCGGCTTTCAAACTTGGAGTGAAATCTTTCTTGAACCACTGGTGTAGCAAACTTCTTGTATCTTGGTTCTTTGGAGGAACTTGGATGAACTAAAAATTTAATTTTGGATGCCATGGATGATCTTGATTGTGAGTTTTGTAAAAGCAAAGAAAATAAAAGAAACTAAAGTGTTGCAAGATAAAAAGTAGGAATAGGTTAAGGCTGATGGGTTTTTACAGAAAAGATAGGTTGTGAATATGGTGGGTAGGATTAGGAGAAAACGAAAAAGAGTTTTGGTTTAGGGAGAGGGTGACGGCAAGGGGGTTTGGTTAGGGTAAATTGGAGGCTTATATAAGCCTTAGATTCAGCCCATTAGTTTCCTTGTTGAAGATGTTTTCCTTCTTAGATTAAAATTCCTCTTTATGTTGAACTCTTTTCCTACAATTTAAAGACAAATCAAATAAGGATTAAAATTAAAGATAAACTAATAAAAGAAAATAAATAAAGATGTGTAAAGGGATTCTTAAACTTAAAAAGATAAATAAGTAAATAAATAAATAAATTCTATCCTAAAGAATAATAATAATCGGAAATAATAAAAATAAATAAAAAAATAGTTCGAAAAATAAAATAAAAAATTAATCAAAAATAAGAAAAAAATAAAATAAAAATAAAATATCAAAGGGAGAGCATGCTCATGCATCTCCTAAGTTGACCACTTCTTTGTTACGTTCCACATGGGCACCATTGTAGTGTTTCAATCTTTGTCCATTAACTTTGAATTCATGGTTGTCAGAGATGGACTTGATTATCACAGCACCATGGGAGAATGATTTGACGACTTCGAATGGTCCCGACCATCTTGATTTCAGCTTTCCCGGGAAAAGTTTTAGCCGAGAATTGAATAAGAGAACTAGTTGCCCTGGCGTGAATTGTCGCGGCAATAGTTTCTTGTCATGCCATTGCTTTGTTTTCTCCTTGTAGATTCGTGCATTGTTATAGGCGAGTGCACGTAATTCTTCTATCTTATTGAGGTCCAACAAACACTTTTGTCCGGCACTCTCCCAATCCATATTCACGGTCTTGATTTCCAAATATGCCTTGTGTTCGATTTCCACCGGTAGATGGCATGTTTTGCCATAGACAAGTCAGAAGGGGGACATACCTAAGGGTTTTTGAATGCAGTGCGATATGCCCAAAATGCGTCATCTAGTCTTAATGACCAATCCTTCCTAGAGGGATTTACAACTTTCTCGAGTATACCCTTCAATTCTCGGTTGGAAATTTCTGCTTGCCCATTGGTTTGTGGGTGATATGCCGAAGAGTTGCAACATCTTGGCAATTAGTCTGTTGTCAAAATGCTTGCCTTCGTCGTTGATAATTGCTCTCGGCATCCCAAACCGTGTAAATATGTTTTTCTGCAAGAATCGTTGCACGGTCTTAGAATCGTTGTTGGGAACTGCAGCTGCCTCAACCCATTTAGACACGTAGTCGACGGCAAGTAGAATGTAGAGGTTGTCGAATGAAGATGGGAAAGGTCCCATAAAATCGATCCCCCATACATCGAACAATTCCACCTCGATGATGTTCTGGAGTGGCATCTCATGTCGTCTAGAGATATTGCCCATCATCTGGCAACGATCACATTGCTTGTAAAAGTCTTGGGCATCTTTGTACAATGTTGGCCAATACAAACTGGATTGTAAAACTTTGGCCGCGATACGAGTTCCTCCAAAATGTCCTCCATACGGTGAAGAATGGCATTGCCGGAGTACATTCTGTTGCTCTTCTTCAGGGACACATCGGCGTATAATCTGATCTGCACATTGTTTAAACAAAAGAGGCTCGTCCCAAAAGTAATGCTTAGCATCATGGCGGAACCGCTTCTTCCCTTGGTGAGTAATGCCATAAGGTAAAATACCACAAACAAGGAAATTAACTAAATCCGCGTACCAGGGTATTGCCGAGGAATGTGCAGCCGTGGTGATTGCTCCCAAAATTGCCGAGGCGTGCGCGTCAAAGGCTGCTGAGGCGTTGAGGGTTGCCGAGCCATGCGCGTCCATGGTTGCCGAGGCAACTAAAAGTTGTTCATCCGGGAATACATCGCATATCTCTAGATCCGCGTCCTCCTCCCTATTGCCTTCTTGTGTAGCATCAACATTTTGATCAGATTCTTTTTCTGGTCGATTGACTAGCCAATTTGCCTTTTCTTGTTGTTCCTCGTTGACCGGTTCTTCATACTCCTCAGGTTCCTCTTGTTCGACAATGTAGTTACCGAGGCAACTAAATTCCTCGTCGAAGTTAAACTCTGTCGTGGTATGAAGAAGTTGGCATTCTTCTGGATCATCGGCATGCCTTAGTGTTTGGAACACATTTAGTTTAACTTGCTGGTCATTCATCCTCATTGTGAGTTCTCCCTTTTCAACATCGATCAAGGTTCTCCCTGTTGCTAGGAATGGTCTCTCGAGAATGATAGGTGCATGCTCATCTGCTTCACAATCCAAAACAATAAAGTCAGCGGGAAAAATAGATTTATCAACTTTTACCAGTATGTCCTCGATTTTTCCCTCTGGATGCACATAGGATCTTTCGGCTAGCTGTAGCATAACTGTTGTAGGTCTTGCCTTTCCGATTCCTAGTTTCTGGAAAATCGATTTAGGCATCAAGTTTATGCTAGCCTCGAGGTCGCATAATGCTTTCCCGACATAGTGATTTCCAATGGAACAGGGTATTGTGAAACTTCCGGGATCCTTCAACTTGGGTGGCATACGATTGTACAACATGGCCATGCATCCCTCTGTTGCGGCAACTGTTTCAAACTCTCCTAGCCTTGTTCTCTTGGACATAATGTCTTTAAGAAACTTGGCATAGTTTGGCATTTGCTCAATTGCTTCCACCAATGGCAAGTTGATGTGGACTTGCTTTAGGATATCAAGAAACTTCTTGAATTGATATTCTTGCTTTTGTCGCTTCAACCTTTGTAGGAATGGTGGTGGAAGTCGGATATCTTCGATCCTTTCATTGGTTTGGAACCTGATTGACAGTTTTGCCGAGACAACTGGAGTTGCCGAGGCATTATCAATTGGGGTTGTCGAGGCATGCTTATCACGTGTTGCCGAAGCATCCTTATCGTCAGTTGCCGAGGCATGCTTATTGCCGGTTGCCGCGGCAATTCCTGGTTCAGCATCTGAGGCTTTGCCGCTAGGTTCGTCTTGATCTTTTTGTGGAGTTTTGTTTGATGAGCGGGTTTGAGCCTCTCTAAGTTGTTGGCCACTTCTAGTGGTGATTGCCTTACATTGCTCATGGCCAGTTCCTCTTGCGACTTCAGTATCGCTAGATAAACCTCCTTACGGTCTAGTATTCAGATTTTGAGCAAACTGTCCGACTTGATTTTCCAATGATTTGATTGTCGCCTCTTGGTTTTGCAATCTCATCTCGGTCCTGATAATAAAAGTATCAGTTCTTTTTATGAAGTTACTCTTCTCAGCCATATAAGATTCAGTTTTCATCATAAAAGCATTTAGAGAATTTTCCAAAGAACTAGATGTTGTCGGTTGTTGCTGCGACAACTATTGCCGTGGCATATTCTGCTGGAATCCCGATGCTTGTGCATTCTGATTGTTCTGGCTTAGAGCATTGTTGGGATTACTCCATGAAAAATTTGGGTGCTTCTTCCAAGCTAGATTGTATGTATTGGACATCACATTGTTGTTCCGATTGTAATTCCCCACGTAGAAGCTGGATTCTGCATACATTCAGAAGAATTATGGTTATCACCACATAACTCACAAAAAGAATCCATTACCTTTACTTCATGTGTGTTGTTTGGTTTTTGCATGTTCTGGACCATCTTGGTTAAAGTGGCCAATTGTGCTGAAATTGAATCTGATGATCCTAGTTCATGTATTGTGGCTTGGCGTCTAACTCCTCCTCTTCTAGTAGAGGGGAATTGATAATCATTCTTGGCCAGCCTGTTTAAAATTTGCATTGCTGCCTCCGACGACTTATCTAGAAGTATACCATTTGCCGAGGCATCTAGCATCATCCTTGTTGGTGTATTCACGGCGTTGTAAAACATTGTTACTTGAGTCCACACCGAGAATCCGTGTAGGGGGCATTTGTGTAGAAGTTCTCTATATCGCTCCCAAGCCTCGTACATGGATTCATCATCTGCCTGCCGAAAAGAAGTAATGTCGTCACGAAGCTTATCAGTCAAATTTGTAGGATTAAACCGAGCAAGGAAATCACGACAAAGATCGGTCCAAGATGCTATTGATCCGGCAGGAATGCTATTCAACCATGCTTTCGCCCTATCCCTCAGTGAATAGGGGAATAATCTTAATCGTAAGACATCGGGGGTGACTCCGTGTATTTTGAACGAGTTGCAAATCTCGAGGAAAGATTTTAGATGTTGCCGTGCATCTTCAGCTGCTGAGCCGCCAAATTGACCAATTGTGTTGATCATATTAAACATTACCGGTTTTAACTCAGAGTGGTCGGCTTCAATTTCAGGTGCTACAACTCCTGGATTAAGTCCATCAAGATCTTCTTCAAGATAGTCTCGAATAGTTCTGTTTCGTGCAAGAATCACTCCTCCTCCTGCTGGAACATCTTGATTCATATTGCCGTCTTGATTAGCCATTGCTACTCTTATCCTTCGTCTAAGGCTTTGTAAGGTTCGTTCGATTTCTGGATCAAAGGGATATTCTGGTGTAGTCGGTCTCGCCCTGGTCATATACCAATGCAAAACCAAAGTTTGTTAGCCCTTTGAATCTTAAACAAGAAAAGTAAAAAGAAAGTGCAAGAAAATAAAAACAAAGTCGCTATTGCCAATCCCCGTCAACGGCGCCAAAAACTTGTTGCGCGTAATAAGTGCTACGCAATTGTGCAATACACGTTGCAAGTTATAATATAAAAGATATCGTCTCCACAGGGATTGGTGCCACTTCAAGAATCTAGTCTCTTGCACTGTAAAAAGATGAAGAATTGAAGCTTGTCGAAATCCACTTACCCTAGATGCTTGTCGAAAATTCTCTCCTCTTGCCCTCCTTGGTGTTGTCGAAATTCCCCTCTCTTGCTCTCCTTGGAAGTTGACGATATGGCCTCTTATTTATAGGGCTAGGTCAAAGTCCTTCTTTGAGGAGGAAGTTAAGTTGGAATTAAATTATCTTTAAAGAATATGATTCTTTATTATAATTATATTCCTACTAGAACTTCTCTTATCTTCTTGGAATTTAATTCTTATTTAATCTCTTCATGGAAATCAAATTCCTTTGGGATTGGGCTTTGCTCCATGTCATCTTGGACTTGTCTAGTCATCAATTTCGACTACCATATCACCTTTGTTTTTTGTCGACAATTGCCCTGGCAACTAGCTCGGCATCTCCTTCATGTATTGCCCTGGCAACTAGCTCTAGCCTTGCTTTGGCAAGTGATCCTGCACATACACACAAAACACACCAAAGCAGCATCTTTTCCCACAAAAACTACCAAGTTATATAATCAAGCTCAACGATGGAAGGAAACATGGATTAATGCATGAATGGCTAATTATGCAACTAATATGAGCCTAAGTCTAACAATAATATGAGTAAAAAGAGTAAGAAAAATAGTACTTTTGAACACTGATCAACCGCTTTATTAATATTAAACTTTCCGGATTAAAGTGACGATCAATTTAAAATTTGGTTATAAGTGCGGGTAAATTTTAAAGGCCTCGTTATCCGAGGGTAAATGCCCAACCACTATCACTACGCCTGATACTGGCCCCGTTTACGCTCGGATAAAAGGACACCTCATTGACAATTTATATTCCATTATGCAACCTTAGAAAGCAAAATAAATACAAAGCGATAAAAATATAAATAAATACTAATATAATAAAATAATAATCTAACATAAATAAAATACTAATCCGAAACATACATACATAAATATTAATCTAACACATAAAACGAATCTAACATAAATAAAATATTAATCTAAAACATAAATTTAAAACATAAATACTAATCTAAAACATACATACATAAATACTAATATAACTCATAAATAAAAACAAATCTAACATAGATAAAATACTAACATTCATAAATATTAATCTAACACATAAATAAAAAACAAATTTAACATAAATAAAATACTATTCTAAAACATACATACATAAATATTAATCTAACTCATAAATAAAAACATATCTAACATAAATAAAATACTAACACTCATAAATATTAATCTAACACATAAATAAACATACAAACTAAAACACAATTTTAAATTAACTACTACTTTATTAAACCGTAAAAAATTACAACACAAATAAAAGGGGAAGAAAATATACCTAACTAGGAGCTTGAATGACGAACCCCACTGAGATCTACCACGACCTCTCCAAAAATATTAACTAGATCGGACCTAAAATAGGACCCCGATCGAACCGGTTAGGACCGAGAGCACTGCCCCTGGTCCTTGGCTACCGAGAGCATAGCTCTCTTATTGGCAGCCACTACTGATTGCTTCCCCCTTTCTTGTGCGTCAATTGCCCCTATTTATAGGAAATTGCAAGGGTTGAGGGTAGTTTGGGTGACGTGGAGCATGCTGCTCCACTCAGTTTTTTATTATTATTATATTTTGATTTTTCATTAATTTTATATTAATAATAATATTATTAAAATAATACTAATAACACTAAAACCCGGTCAAAAATGAGTGATTACAGTTGCCCCTCTTTGCTTGTTCATGTGAAACGAGGACAAAGCAAAGATCAAAAACCCTTATTTTTGACTTACTTCCTCATTTCTGGCTTCGAAATCACGTGTTCTTCTGGAACTCGTCGCTCTTCCTTAGCTGAATCTTCAGGCTTGTAAGTCTTTCCTATATAGAGCTTCTTCGCCTTCCGATCTTGGAGCTACAGGCTCTTCCTTGAAATCATGGAGTTTGGGCTCTTCCTATATAGAACCTTTCACTCTGAGACGGTATAGCTTGGAGTTCTTCCTATATAGAACTCTTTGCCTTCAACACGGGTTTTTCCTATATAAAACCTTCTGCGTCACAGACAGATTCTTTCGACCGTGAGTTCTTCCTATATAGAACTACTAGTCTTCAAACCCTGGAGCCGCCAGTCCTTCCTATAGAGAACTTTTAGCTTCTGGAATCTCGGAGCTACGGGTTCTTCCTATATAAAACCTCTCGCTCTAAGACAGTAAAGCTCGAAGCCCTTCCTATATAGGACTCTTCGCCTTCAACACAACGGGTTTTCCCAATATAAAACCTTCTATGTCATGGGTGAATTCCTTCGGCTGGGAGTTCTTCCTATATAGAACTACTAGTCTTCACTCTAGAGCCGCCAGTCCTTCCTATATAGAACTTTCGGCTCCTGAAGCCTCAGAGAGGCAAATTCTTCCTATATAGAACCTTTATCTTCACATTTGGGATTCACGCCAAAATGGTTACCGATCTTTCTGGACTCACGCTGCTGAGGCCGCCGAAATCTTTTTTCAAATTTTGGGATTCACACCAAAAATGGTACCGACCTTTCTTCAGATTTGGGGATTCACGCCGAAAATGGCTACCAATCTTTCTGGACTCACGCTGCTAAGGTTGCCGAAATCTTTCTTCAAATTTGGGGACTCACACTGAAAATGGTTGCCGATCTTTTAGGACTCACGCTGCTATAGTTGCCGAAATCTTTCTTCAATTTGGGGATTCACGCCGAAAATGGCTACCGATCTTCTTTCAAATTTGGGGACTCATGCTGAAAATGGCTGCCAAACTTTCTTCAAATTTGGGGACTCACACCGAAAATGGCTGCCAAACTTTCTTCAAATTTGGGGACTCACACCGAAAATGGTTGTCGATCTTCTAGGACTCACGCTGCTATAGCTGTCGAAATCTTTCTTCAATTTGGGGATTCACGCCGAAAATGACTACCGATCTTTCTTCAAAATTAGGGACTCATGCCAAAAATGGCTGCCAAAATCTTCTTCAAATTTGGGGACTCACGCCGAAAATGGCCGCCAAAATCTTCTTCAAATTTGGGGACTCACGCCGAAAATGGCCACCAAAATCTTCTTCAAATTTAGAGACTCACGCCGAAAATGGCCGCCTATCTTCTAGGACTCACGCTGCTATAGATGCCGAAATTTTTCTTCAATTTGGGGATTCACGCCGAAAATGGCTACCGATCTTTCTTCAAATTTGGGGACTCACGCCGGAAATGGCTGCCAAAACTTCTTCAAATTTAGGGACTCACGCCGAAAATGGCTGCCAATCTTCTTTAAATTTAGGGACTCACGCCAAAAATGGCCACCAATCTTCTAGGACTCGCACTGCTATAGTTGCCGAAATTTTTCTTCAATTTGGGGATTCACGCCGAAAATGGCTACCGATCTTTCTTCAAATTTGGGGACTCACGCCAAAAATGGCCGCCAATCTTTTAGGACTCACGCTGGTATAGCTGCCAAAATTTTTCTTCAATTTGGGGATTCAAGCCGAAAATGGCTACCGATCTTTCTTCAAATTTGGGGACTCACGCCGAAAATGGCTGCCAAAACTTCTTCAAATTTAGGGACTCACGCCGAAAATGGCCGCCAAAACTTTTTCAAATTTAGGGACTCACGCCGAAAATGGCCGCCAATCTTCTTCAAATTTGGGGACTCACGCCTAAAATGGCCGCCAAAACTTCTTCAAATTTGGGGACTCACGCCGAAAATGGCCGCCAAAACTTCTTCAAATTTAGGAACTCATGCCGAAAATGGCCGCCAATCTTTCTTTCTTTAATGAAATCCACTTCTTAATACTCTTTGATAATTCTTCAAGTACCTGTCCAAAACAAGCAAAAATTGACATGCCCCTATCTATATGATGCATGCAATGTAATGCTTTCTTTCTCCTCTTTTTTTTCTTTTCTCTCTTCTCATTTTCTTTTTCTTTTCTTCTTTTTTCATTTTCTTTTTTTCATTTTTTCTCTTTCTTTCTCTCTTTTTCTTCTTTTTTCTTTCACCCTTTTTTTTTGTTCTAAAGTCTTACACCCTGAAAGGTCGTTCCTCAGATTTCTTCATCTCTTTACTGCTTCACTGTATGCTCTTAAATCCTCATTTGAACCTGCTTTTAAACCTTTTGTGAGGAAGGCTTTCTTGTCTTCAGGGTTATTGATAAGTGTTCAAAAGTACTATTTTTATTACCCTTTTTTACTCATATTATTGTTAGACTTAAGCTCATATTAGTTGCTTAATTAGTCATTCATGCATTAATTCATGTTTCTTTCCATCGTTGAGCTTGATTACATAACTTGGTGATTTTTTTGGAAAAAGATACTGCTTTGGTGTGTTTTTGTGTATGTGCAGAATCACTTGCCTAATCAAGGCTAGAACCAGTTGCCAGGGCAATGCATGAAGGAGATGCCGAGCTAGCTGCCAGGGCAATGCATGAAGGAGACGCCGAGCCAGTTGTCAGGGCAATTGTCGACAAATAATAAGGTGATATGGTAGTCGAAATTGATGACTAGACAAGCCCAAGATGACGTGGAGCAAAGCTAAATCCCAAAGGAATTTGATTTCCATGAAGAGATTAAAGAAGAATTAAATTCCAAGAAGATAGGAGAAGTTCTAGTAGGAATATAATTATAATAAAGAATTATATTCTTTAAAGATAATTTAATTCCAACTTAACTTCCTCCTCAAAGAAGGACTTTGACCTAGCCCTATAAATAGATCACCATATCGTCAACTTGGAGAAGAGCAAGAAGAGGGAAAATTTCGACAACTCCAAAGGACAAGAAAGAAGAGATTTCAACAATAGAGCAAGGGGGAGAGAGTTCGATTTCTTCTTCTTCTTCTTTGCTTCGACACCTACACCATGGTAACGCAAAAGGGAGTAGCTGCGAGCACATTGGCCCAACTCTTTTTGGGCAATATTGTCACCCGATAGAGGGTGTGGATGGACTATAAAAAGTATCGGAAACGACTCTCCTTAAGTTTTCTCAAATATGCAGTAACATTAGAAGATGCATGATGGCACTCTTTTCAGACATGGTCGAAGACTTCCTTAAGATCTTCATGGATGATTTTTCCGTTTTTTGGTAGTGACTTCAACAGTTGCCTCGACAATTTAGAGAATGCGTTGGCAAGGTGTGAAGAAACCGATTTAGTCCTTAATTGGGAGAAGTGCCATCTTATGGTAGATGAAGGAATAGTGCTCGGCCACAAGATTTCATCCAAGGGAATTGAAGTAGACAAAGCCAAGGTGGACGTGATCGAGAAGTTACCCCCCACCAAGATAAAGTCATCCATTTTGATGATTCTTGCACCCCAAGCATTCAAAACCCTAAAGGAAAAGCTTGCATCGGCACCCATTGTGTGATGCAAGTGATTTCGCGGGAGGAGGACGCAAATTTAGAGATATGCGATGCATTCCCGGATGAACAACTTTTAGTTGCCTCGGCAACCATGGATGTGCAAGCCTCGGCAACCATGGATGTGCATGCCTCGGCAACCCTCGACGCTGCAGCATCTCTTGACGCGCACGCCTCGGGAACTCCAGACGCGCACGCCTCGACAACCATGGACGCGTATGCCTCGGCAACTCTAGACACACACGACTCGGTAATCTTGGGAGCAGTCACCACGGAAGCACATGCCTCGGCAATACCCTGGTACACGGATTTAGTTAATTTCCTTGTTTGTGGTATTTTACCTTATGGCCTTACTCACCAAGGGAAGAAGCGGTTCTGCCATGATGCTAAGCATTACTTTTGGGATGAGCCTCTTTTGTTTAAACAATGTGCAGATCAGGTTATACGCTGATGTGTCCCTGAAGAGGAGCAACAGAATGTACTCCGACAATGTCATTCTTCACCCTATGGCGGACATTTTGGAGGAACTCGTACCGCGGCCAAAGTTTTTCAATCTGGTTTGTATTGGCCAACACTGTATAAAGATGCCTAAGAGTTTTACAAGCAATCTGATCGTTGCCAGAGGACGGGCAATACCACCTACAAACCAATGGGCAATCAAGACCGTGAATATGGATTAGGAAAGTGCTGGAAAAAAGCGTTTGTTGTACCTCAACGAGATAGAAGAATTTCGTGCACTCGCCTATAACAATGCACAAATCTACAAGGAGAAAACAAAGCAATGACATGAAAAAAAACTATTGCCGCGACAATTCATGCCAGGGCAATTAGTTCTCTTATTCAATTCTCGGCTAATACTTTTCCCGGGAAAGCTGAAATCAAGATGGTCAGGACCACTCAAAGTTTTCAAACCATTCTCTCATGGTGTCGTGATAATCAAGTCCATCACTGACGAACATGAATTCAAAGTTAACGGACAAAGATTGAAGCACTACAACGGTGCTCATGTGGAACGTAACAAAGAAGTTGACACCTTAAGAGATGCATGAGCATGCTCTCCTTTCGATATTTTCTTTTTCTTTTTTTCTTTTTATTTTTTTTCTTCGAACTATTTTTTTCTTTCTATTATTTTTGGTTATTTTTTGTCTCTTTATTTATTTTTGGATTTTTTAGGAGAGATTTTATTTTTCTTCATTATCTTTAGTTTCCAGGTTTTCTTTTCCACAACAAGACTCACAACTGCCATGCTAAGGAAATTTACTGCCGACTACTTGCCACAGCAACCATAAAAGAAACTGGCGATGCCCAGGCAACAACAATGGCTTCGACAACTATTGATGCTCAAGCAAGTGAACCTGCCTCGGCAAACATGGATCAAACCAAAGCAATGCTATTCACGCGGTACCAGCCACAACATTCAACCACCGACTAAAAAATGAATCAAGCAAACGGCACGAAGGAAACTTATCACTCGAGGTGACGACCTCTCCGACTAACTCATTTCATTTAGTTTCTTTTAAATTTTGTTTCACTCTTACATGCATTGAGGACAATGCTTCTCTCGAGTTTGGGGGGTGTTGGTTTCTAGTTAGTTGCATTCATCGTTAGCAATCACATATAGGTTGCATATGTTACTTGCCATGCCTTTAATTGGATTTAATTGCTTAAGACTTGTTAAATATCCAATGATAAATTTTTGCCACTGCACTTATTGAAAGAACCTTTAATTTTAGGATTGCATGAAAAGAACTTAGAATTTTACTATGATGTTGAATTTTTTTACATGGTTGTGGCTTGTTGATTGAAAGAAACTTAGTGAACTTAGGTTGCTTAAAATTTGGGTAAATTTAAAATTGAAAATTAAAAGTTAAATTCTTGCTAGAGGTGCCCGAAACTGGCTCTAGTAGTTAATGCACATTAAAGAATCGCTAGAGGTGCCCGAAATTGGCTCTAGTCTACTAAAATAAAATGAGAAATTGTTTAGTTTGCTAGAGGTGCCCGAAATTGGCTCTAGTGAAAATAAAAATAAATGCCCCGGTAATTAAATTGATAAAAGCCTATTGTTCACATAGAATCTTGAAAATCAACTTGTACACAATTACGCACACACATTGTCACGAGCATTACGGTTTTGTTCCGGGTAATTTTTGTGCTATCCGAAAAATTAAAAGGTGATCATACTTTGTGCCACGGTTCCGAGGTTTGAATTCAAGTTTGAATCATGTCTTTGATGATTAAAGTCTTGGCAGGTAATTGTTAGTTTGCATTGCTTGAGGACAAGCAATAGTTCGAGTTTGGGGGTGTGATAAGTGTTCAAAAGTACTATTTTTATTACCCTTTTTACTCATATTATTGTTAGACTTAAGCTCATATTAGTTGCATAATTAGTCATTCATGCATTAATTCATGTTTCTTTCCACCGTTGAGCTTGATTACATAACTTGGTGATTTTTGTGGAAAAAGATGCTGCTTTGGTGTGTTTTTTGTGTGTGCAGAATCACTTGCCTAAACAAGGCTAGAACCAGTTGCCAGGGCAATGCATGAAGGAGATACCGAGCTAGTTACCAGGGCAATGCATGAAGGAGACGCCGAGCCAGCTACCAGGGCAATTGTCGACAAAGAATAAGGTGATATGGTAGTCGAAATTGATGACTAGACAAGCCCAAGATGACGTGGAGCAAAGCTAAATCCCAAAGGAATTTGATTTCCATGAAGAGATTAAAGAAGAATTAAATTCCAAGAAGATAGAAGAAGTTCTAGTAGGAATATAATTATAATAAAGAATTATATTCTTTAAAGATAATTTAATTCCAACTTAACTTCCTCCTCAAAGAAGGACTTTGACCTAGCCCTATAAATAGATTACCATATCGTCAACTTGGAGAAGAGCAAGAAGAGGGAAAATTTTGACAACTTCAAAGGACAAGAAGGAAGAGATTTCGACAAGAGAGCAAGGGGGAGAGAGTTCGATTTCTTCTTCTTCTTCTTTGCTTCCATTAGATTCATGGTTTGGGGATTATTCTTTGTATATCTTTTGAACCCAACCATGAACTAACTTGATTGGTTAGGGTTATTGTGTTTTGTTGTTGTGAGAAACAATTGGATTTTGTTTAGGTAATAAGAGTTTGCACTTTTCAATTCAAGGTTTACTCATTCTTGGTTCTTATTCTTGTTTGCGAGTGAATTGGGAGAGGATCTCGTAACTTCATCTATTTATCTAATATCGGGAGAGTTAGATTCAAGAAACGAATGAGTATGGTCTTTATTCAATCTATTGATGGTGGAGATTAGTCCGACTTAGGAATAAGTTGAGGATTTCAACGGCTAAGAGGGGCGCAAGATTGGTTGTTGTTCACCCTTGATTCACGCAGGGATGTATTATCAAGGCATGCACAAGTAGCTAGAGTTTCGACTTAGGGATAAGAAGAAACCATTGAAGAACGCTCTGCCGAGCCTTGAAGTTGCTGCCCAGACGCCCAAGTAGTTGCACAGCTAGTCGCCCAGGCAACCATCGATTAGTTGCCAAAGCAACCCTGTTGTGCAAGTTGCCACGACAATTGAGTTGCCCTTGCACTCTTTTACCAAGACGATCCAATCGGCATCACACCTCAGCTCACGATAACCTGGCCTATTTACTCTCTTTTGATTTTATCTATTCTTTTAGTTTATTGCTCCTAGTTTACTCGTTAATTGGAACTCCTATTATCAATTGTGTTTTTACTTTTCACAGTGCAGTAACTTAAGCAAAGTGGCCCAAACCAATCCCTGTGGAGACGATACTCGATACTCATATCACTTTATTACTTGCGACGTGTATACTTGCACAATTGCGTAGCACTTATTACACGCAACAGTTATCACCCGTCTTCATAAATGATCATCTGGTTCTTATATTATTCTTATAAGAACCCTTGTCATCTTCTTCGCTTGGCGTTGCCCCATTCAACCACGGGCTCCACTGCTTTGAATTTTCTGACCCATCATACAGAGCCTTTATTTATTTCTAGTCACCAGGGTGAGCCAAAATGCTTCCATCCCCTGAGCTCATCCTTGATCTTCTCGTAGCACTTCGACGGGAACTAACTCTCGGTCCCTATACTTTAAATATCATCCTCATTCATTTTTAAAGTAATGCAAAAGGCAATTTACTTGCGTATATTTCAAAAATAATGATTGTTTGAAAAGATAACAGTCATTTTGAAAATCACAACTTGGAGAGGATACCAAACATTTTGAAAACAATGTTTGGAACAAATGGTAAACATCATTTTTTCTTTTTTAAGGACCAAACATTTTTTTTAAAAATTAATGTTTGAAGAGTGTTAAACAAAATTCGAACTATATTGCCAAACATTTTAAAAAATAATGTTTGGGGGAAATGGTAAACATCAAAACTTTGGGAGAAAATGTCAAACCTTTTAAAACATGTTTGCCCCCGAAATATCAAACACCATAGCGCATCTGCTTCAAGTTGCCAGAGATCAACTCTAATGAAGCGCATATTTAGAAGATTTTGACCATTGTGGAGATATATGCCAATGTATAGTTTCTTCTGGTCTAATATGCTTTTGAGAGGAACAACCCTACCTAGTTTCTACCCCGTTTAAGGTGGCTCTCTTAATCTCACTATCTCACCATGCCCCATCCTTCCCTCATTTGGGTGTCGATCAAGCACTTCGAAGTTTGACGTTCCTTGAAGCAAAGTTAACCCTTATAGGCAAAATGAAATCTGAAGACATTCTCATTCAACTTGGATATCTATGGTTGACCAGAATGGTCTTTGAGGGCTTGTAATGTAGGTCTTTGGTTTATGGTTAAGTGAAACAGTATTTCTGTACTTGTGTAACTTGGATATGCTCATTATTCCTTCAATTTTTGGATCACTCTAGACTGCCTGTTTTTGGGTTTTCACCCTAGAATTCATTTCCTTTCTTTTTACTGTAGGCTGCCTTGCATTCTGGCTATGTACTGATGTTCGTTTTCTGTTCAATAATGTTTGATCCTCCAATACTCCTCGAAACTGAGATTTCTTGAATGAAGGACTACGAATACATTTCTGGGAATTCATGTGATTGGCACGCCCAGATGAAATATTATTCTTTCTTTCTTCTTTTCTCTTCTTTTTCTCTTCTTTTTTTTCACTTTCTCTCTTGGATCGCTCTAGATTGCCCATTTTTGGGTTTTCACCCTAGAGGTCACTTCCTTCTTTTGTACCTTCCGATCAGTGTATTTTGGTTGGATATTGATGCCAGCATGCTCAGGCAGACTACTCTTTTTCTTCATTTTCAGGATCACTCTAGATTGCCCATTTTTTGGGTTTTCACCCTAGAGGTCATTTCCTTTTTCGAAATTGGCAATCTTCAGGCCGACTTGTCTTGACTTGGCTTCAATTCGAGCTTCTATACTAATTTTCAAAACTGATATTTACTTGAAATGTGGATTCCTTGTGTCTCTTGCTCATAGTTGAAGTCTCGTACAATATTCTTTCTTTTTTTCCTTTTTTTCTTCTTTTTTCTCTCTATCTTTCTTTTTTTTTCTTTTCTTTTCTTCTCTTTTTTGTTTTGTTTTCTTTTTTTGTTTTAGACTGCCCATTTTGGGTTTTTAGCATTGAATCTCTTTCTTCTTATTCGAGTCTATAAATGTATACTCGAATCAACACGTATCTATACTGGGTATTGATGATATCTTCTACTCGAAGTTACTTGCCTCTCTGCAGCACTTCTGATATTTACTCGATCTAGATTGCTTCAGCCTTCTGATTACCATTTCTCTTCTTTTCTTTGGTTTTTCGTTTGGACATATCCTTGTTTTCAACCACTTTCTTCTGATGATTTTCCGATCTTCGTATCCAATCTGTCTGGACTCATCTCTGTCTTCTGGTAAAGTAAAAGAATATCATTTGTTGTCAAATTCACAGATGTCCTGAGAATGCCTTCAGGGGGTAGAGGTTTAGGGTCAACTTTCGTTTCAAGGATCTTAAACGACAAGTACCTGAGATGATAAATTCTTAAAATGGGAACTGCCCATTGTCTAAACACTCGCTTTGTTCCTCTATTGGCCTAAGTAAACTAGCAGATACCCACATTTACAATATCCCCACAACATTCAATCTCTTCTAAATATATGCAACTTAGAGTTGATCTTTGGATCTGAAGCAAATGTACTATTGCATTCAAAATTCGAGGACCTAGTATAGAAATGATATATACATATATCCATTCAAAAATGCGTGTATATGCATATGGGAGAACAAAATTACCCTATAAAAATAAAATGTTTAAAGAATCAAGAATGTAAAAATGGTTTTCTAAATGGAAATGTGATTTTTAATTCTAAAAATATATGTTTGAGAGTTTTTTTCTCTTCTTTTTTCTTTTTTTCAAAGCATTGAACATTTCTTTGTGAACTGATGGGAAAACCATAGGGACCTCCGGACTACCTCCCGAGTACTAACCCATTCCGGTCCTTTGTAGTGTAGGCTTGTACCACTTCTCTTGTTTTTCCTTGCTGGATCAATTCTTGTCATGACTCCCTCGTCAACCAGCTTCTTGATTTTTCTTTTAACGACCCTAAATTTCTTAGTGTTATGCCCCAGCACCTCAATGTAGAACTCACATATACCTTGACCAGATAAGGCCATATGTCCGATATAGAATACTCTGAATATCTCTAAATATGTACTTGTTCGAGGTATTTTTCTCAGTGATTCGGAGGAATCTGCCTGTCTTCTCCTCTTACGATCACGAGAACCTTCGAAAGTGGTACCTATTTATCTCTTTCTTTCATTCTGCTCCTAGGCAGGTCTAGTCTTTAAACTTAGGTCCCGGAGTGCATGTTCGTTTATCTCTCCGACTGTCATGAAGTCCTCAAAGCTGACTTTCATTTTCTCGAGCATCTTATTAAAGCATAAATATGAAAGGTGGCATGAAACATGGAAGTCACTTTCCTCTTCATCTACGGGAGGTTGTACCTAGGTCGCTAAACACAGCCACCTCAAAGCACGTTCCTTAAAGCCTTCATCAGGTTTCATCCTCCTACCCTGGAGATACTGACGATTTGGCGCTAGATTTAAAGCATATATGTATTGCCCATAAAGACGTCGGTTAATTCTCTGCATGACTACACTTGGTCTCTACTCAAATAGTTGTACCATATCATGGTAGTGGATCGGCAATTTTTCATTCTCGATGTAGCCCTCTATCTTTCTGCAGGACGTGGTCAGGTGAATCTTGGGGCAGCTTGTTCCGTCATCATGTGTAAATCTGGGAATCTTTGAAATCTGGAGGAATGACCAAATCAGGGTTGAAACAGAGTTTTCTTTCATCAAAGGCATCAAACTTCTTCTTTTTTTCTTTTTTCCTCTCGAGCCCATCTTTTAACTACTCGAATCTTGATTTTTGAGTGTCTTCAATTCTTTTATCCATGATAAAACCCTAATTGGTTTTTGAATTACTCCTCATAAAATTTATGCAAGGTAATAATAATGCAAGGTAATGATAATATCATGTAAAACATGCCAGGATCGTGCAAAGCAATGCAATGCAATCCTAAAATATAAACATGAATGCAATAAGGTATTGATTCCAAAAGTGATCCCCATAGAACGACGTTCATTGAGGCCAAAAGGTTTCATTATATCAGATATTAGATATTTACAGTTACTGATAAGCTTTAGTGCCTACTTTCTTAACTTCATCCAGTAGTCCGGTTAGCTTGCCTCTGTAGTCCAACACTTGGTCCATGTTCTGACTAAGCATGCCATCTTGTTGAGCCACCTTACCTGCTCGAGTAATATCGATCTTTGGGTCTTCATCTGTCCTATGCTTAGTCTTTCGCAGCTAGGAAGTTGTCATTTCCTACTGAAGAGTGTTGGATTGTCATTGCTCTGTCGTAAACTTGTTTCTAAAACTCTTGTTAATGGTTAAGTTATTCTGTAGCTCATCTTTGGAGATTGTCGTACCTATTCCCAATTTCCTCAAACTTACCTAATAACAACCTTACTTGATTCTTGCTTGACTAGTTTCTCTTCTTCCAATATTCTGAGTCGCCCTTCAACTGGACAACACCGTTTATTTTTAAAGGTGACCCAATCTGATATTCTTAAACACTCAGTAAAGCTTCTGGTGATCATTCTGCAAATTGAATTTTATCCAAGTTATCTATCTCTTATCTGAGCTGGCTGAACTCGAAAAAATATCCATCTCCTGGGATGCCCCTATCTCCGATCTTCAAATTTAACTCGCTTGAGTGACCCACTTCGGTATTACTTGAACTTTGTCCTGCATATCGATTCTTCCTCGACTTTGCCCCTCGGGTGATTGTTAGCTTACTATAGAGTTGGGGAACTCCATCTTTGAAACCCAAAATTCTCATCGTGATAAGATCTTAAACTTGTTCCTCAGGGCCCCACAAACCTCAATATTGTGACCCAAACTTCCTAAACGGTGTCGTAATCTTTCGGATAAGACTGTCTCTTCGCTAGAAACTTCACCGAGGTAATAAGGCTCTTCACGATGAACATTAATAGTAGTTCGGTGCACCTTACAAGAATCAAGATGTACTTTTCATTACTTGCTTCTCGAGTTTCTTCTGGACCGAGCTCTACTTTTTTGAAAGCCCAACTCAGACATACCTTCCGCCTGTTTACTGATGCGGATCACAAAAGGGTTTAATTTGTCGTATTTAGCTGGCTTAGAGGTAGAATTCTGAATATCTCGCTTTCTATTCTGATCCTTAATTGATTCTTCTTTCGATTCGATGGATCGCTTACCTTTCGTCAAAGTATTCATCTGATTCATCACTTCTTCCCTCTGCTTCTTTCAACTCTTGCACTTTACTTTGCTCATTACCAGTACCGTGTCTTATTACCGTGTTTGACCTGAAATCTTCATATGGTTCCTCTTCTATTGTCTCTGATCTTACTTTGGGACAAAACCCTGGATCCGTGCCCTCTAATATCTGACCAGACGACCCTTTGCCAATTATGAACGATTTCTGAGATTTGAGAAACCACTTCGGGAATCAATACCCTATAAATGCGAGAATGCATACAAATACGGTGTTGATTCTCGAACAGTCTTTGAAAAACTTTCAATAGAGAAAATGTATGTTTGCAAGAAATTAATAATGAATTACAGGCAACAGTTGGATTTATTCTGGAGACCTTGACTTCGGGAAGCAAAACCTGTGCTCCACGTCTCGATGTCGTCTTCAGGATGATGGATGACCTCGTATTCTCCTCTTATTCTATTCCATGGACTCGTGACGTCATGATCTTTATTTTTGTGGCTTCTGAAAAGGACATCAACAAGTGCAGGCATAATGCAGACAAGATCTTTTCTTCTGTAGATCTGGGTGCAAACGAATAATACGTCTAAACAAGGATGGATTATATCGGTCCTAGGGGAGTACTTTAAAAATTTTAGGGTTTAAATTAAAATTCTCAAAGATCATTTGGTTTAAAAATTTCCCCCTTTTTATTATAAAAAAGTTTTAACTTACTTAAAAAATAAAAGTTTTAGGTTTCTTTTTGTTATTATTATTATTTTGAAAGTTTTAGGAGGGAAAAGATTCAAAGCAAATTTTTTAAAGGAGTTAAATTAAAATCTTTGAGATTTTTACAAAAAGGTTAAATGTGAAGATTTAAAATTGGGGTTCTACGACCCTGACTGAATCTTCTGCGTCGCACGTGTCTTACTATCGTACCGTCTTCTTTCTCTATTGGTCTTTGCTCGGCCTAACTTGTTACTGTAATATTATCGTTTCTGGCAAAGCATACTTTTTCTATTTTGAAAGCCTTTTAATGAGCTGTTCTTGAATCAACACCATGATATGCAACATGAATGCAAATAAAGGCGTTGATTCCGCTGGTAATCACCCTTTCGAACGACTTTCATGGGAATTAAAGGGTCCAGATTACAAAAAGGTCCATATTACAAAAGCAGTCCCTATTACAAAAAGAGTCCTTATTACAAAAAGTCTTAATTACGAAACAAAGTTCTACGCAAAAGCCCTAGCTCTACCTCCTAGCTCCTCGACAGCTCTGAGCCATTTGATAAACCTTGGTGCTTTTTCAATGTCCGGGGTTACGGAAGGTCTGAGAGCCGCGGCTTTGGTAGCTAATTCATTCTCACGCATTACAACTCGTTGTATGTCCACCATCAGGGTCTCGTGTGTATACTTTGGCATTACACGCTTGCTCGGCAAATTGTTACTTCGGATCTGTTGATTAATATCTGACCGATGTCGCGCGACTGGATCGATGTCGTCCTTCCTAAGACACATTTTTTCCATGATGAAAGATTTTCTAATCGGGCAAACCACTTGAATCAACGCCTCTATGTAATGTGGATGCAATGATAATGCACCAAAAATATGTGTAAAATAAAAATAAAACACAAAAAATGACTTAGTACCGGGTAAAAATAATAAATACATAAATAAAAGGACAAATTAAATAAGGTAAACAAACAAAAAAACCTATTTATCCCGTCTAAAATACCTAAGGTTATCCGCATGGCTCTAAAGGGGTGTGTTTCTATATGTTCTCTACATGCAGTGTTGGTGCTAGGTGGTACTCGAATTGTCCTTGTTGTCCCCTACTAAGAGTAGCAAGGCCCCCGATCATCACCCATTATAGGCTTCTTTCAACCGGGTTCAATTCAGGGGGACCCATTCGCTTATGCCCGTACGAAGGAACGATATCCTTACGAAAGTATAAGGTACTCGAGCCCCGAAGGTACTTGCTAGGCCCATACAGGAGAACGATATCTCCACGAAAGCATTAGCGTTTTCCCCCCACTTAAAAAATGGGTTTATATGCCAAATTTTAAATGCGTTAAAATAAACGCGCACTTATAACCAAATTTTAATTTAATCGTCATTTTAATCCGAAACTTCTAATATTAATAAAGCGGTAACTATTTTAAAAAGCTCGACTCTCTTTTTGTTTTTTTTTAACAAAAAATGTTCCCCAGCGGAGTCGCCATCTGTCGCGATGTCTACGATTCGCTAAAAAGTGGATTTTCGAGGTGTTTGTGGTTGTCTTTCGAGTATTAAAATATTCATTCCGTGGGGTTTTAAAAACCGCATTTTATTTAGAAATTGGAGTCGCCACCGGCCACTTAGGTAGGCCGGACACCATAAAACCAGAGATTTGAAAACTATTGGGTTCGGGAGTCGGTTACGGATGGGGAAAGATTAGCACCCCCACACCGCCCAAAATTGGTACTTTAATAATTACCACTTTATTAATATTAAACTTTCCGGATTAAAGTGACGATCAATTTAAAATTTGGTTATAAGTGCGGGTAAATTTTAAAGGCCCCGTTATCCGAGGGTAAACGCCCAACCACTATCACTACGCCTGATATTGGCCACGTTTACGCTCGGATAAAAGGACACCGCATTGACAATTTATATTCCATTATGCAACCTTAGAAAGCAAAATAAATACAAAGCGATAAAAATATAAATAATACTAATATAATAAAATAATAATCTAACATAAATAAAATACTAATCCGAAACATACATACATAAATATTAATCTAACACATAAAACGAATCTAACATAAATAAAATATTAATCTAAAACATAAATACTAATCTAAAACATACATACATAAATACTAAACTAACTCATAAATAAAAACAAATCTAACATAGATAAAATACTAACATTCATAAATATTAATCTAACACATAAATAAAAAACAAATTTAACATAAATAAAATATTATTCTAAAACATACATACATAAATATTAATCTAACTCATAAATAAAAACATATCTAACATAAATAAAATACTAACATTCATAAATATTAATCTAACACATAAATAAACATACAAACTAAAACACAATTTTAAACTAACTACTACTTTATTAAACCGTAAAAAATTACAACACAAATAAAAAGGGAAGAAAATATACCTAACTAGGAGCTCGAATGACGAACCCCACCGAGATCTACCACGACCTCTCCAAAAATATTAACTAGATCGGACCTAAAATAGGACCCCGATTGAACCGGTTAGGACTGAGAGCACTGCCCCGGTCCTTGCTACCGAGAGCATAGCTCTCTTATTGGCAGCCACTGCCGATTGCTTCCCCCTTTCTTGTGCGTCAATTACCCCTATTTATAGGAAATTGCAAGGGGTGGGGGTAGTTTGGGTGACGTGGAGCATGCTGCCCCACGCAGTTTCTTTTTTTTAATATATTTTTATTATTTTTTTGATTTTTCATTAATTTTATATTAATAATATTATTATTAAAATAATACTAATAACACTAAAACCCGGTCAAAAATAAGTGATTACACATGTACATACAGATTACTCTATGAATAAATATGTTGAGTTATATATTAAAGAAATAGTTCAACTTCATGGAGTACCAGCCTCGATTGTCTCTGATAGAGATCCAAAGTTTACTTACAGATTTTGGAAGTCTTTACATAAAGCTATGGGTACTCGACTTAATTTTAGCACAACCTTTTATCCTCAAACATATGGACAATCAGAGCGAACCATTCAAATTTTGGAAGATATGTTAAGAGCATGTGTGATTGAATTTAAAGGATCTTGGGAGAAGTATTTGTCGTTAGCTGAATTTGCTTATAATAATAGCTATCAAGCAAGTATAAAGATGGCACCTTATGAAGCCTTATATGGAAGAAAATGCAGGACTCCTTTGAATTGGTACGAGTTAAAAGATCGAGACATAGTTGGTCTTGATCTTATTAGAGAAGTCGAAGACAAGGTAAAAATTATACAAGATAATCTCAAGATAGCCACTGATCGACAAAAAATATATGCAGATTCAAAGAGAAAAGAAATTGAATTTCAAGTGGGTGATAAAGTGTTTCTTAAGGTATCACCCTGGAAGAAAATACTGCGCTTTGGATGAAAATGAAAGTTGAGTCCAAGATTTATTGGACCATATGAGATTGTAAAAAGATTTGGTCTGGTAACTTACCAACTTGCTTTTCCTTCAGAAATGGATAGGATTCATAATGTACTCCATGTATCGATGCTCAGAAAGTATCGATCCGATCCTTCCCACATCATTACTCTAGAGGAAATAGAGATTCAACCAGATTTGACATATGAAGAGGAACCGATCGAAATCTTAGCACGTGATGTCAAGGAACTAAGGAAAAAGACAATTCCACTTGTTAAAGTTCTTTGGAGAAATCACAAAATTGAGGAAGCAAAGTGGGAAAGAGAGAAAGATATGAAAGAATGGTTTCCTCATCTGTTCAAATCAGGTACGTTCTGAAAATTTGAGGACGAAATTTTTTAAGGGGAGAATTGTAATACCCCAACAATTGGTTAGTGACTAATTTGCAAAGAACTAAAAAGTTGGTGATTTTAGTTCAGTGACTAAAATGTAAAATGTTAAAGTTTGGTGACTAAAGTAAAAAGTTGAGAAAAATTCAAGGACCAACATGGTAATTTTCCCAATAATTATTTTTATTCTATAAATAAATAGATCACATAAGGGTGTGAATCAAATATAAAATTGTTGGTTCGATCTGATGTTTCTATTATTGTGAAATTACAATTAAAGTTTAAATGGAATTCAGGTGATCGTATGAGCTCGGAATGTGATGAAATTTTGAAGGGAGTTGTAAGAGGACTTGAAGAACAGGACATTTCATTTTGGAATCATTTTTGATCTATTTGGATTCGATTGGATCCAGTATTTTAATATAGTGCACAAATGGCATTTTTGCAAATACATGGATTCATTAATGGCATTATAGTCATTTGGCTCATACTTTTTAACTAAAGATGATTATGGAAAAGTGAAATTAATAGGTGTCAACACCTAATTGGATATAATTAAGGGGCAAAATGGTTATTTTACTATTGATGGAGATTTTTATATTAGATAAAGGTTAAATAAATCCCATTTGTCTTGTAAATTAATTGAAGAAAAAGCTAGAATTTTGCTCATCTTCTTTCCTCTTGGCGGAAACACCCTAGACAAGGTAAGAAAAATTTTTTATTCAAATTTTGGCTTGATTTGATTAGTTTTTGGGTTGAAACATGAAATAGAGAATTAATCTCCTTCAAGTTCTCTTTCATTTGGTATAATTTTTGCTTAGTTTCTATGCTTCTATGTTGAGATTAGAGATTAGGATTTATGAAGAGCAAGTTGGGATTTTAGGTTTTATGGATTAAATTGATCGAATATGAGGTTGTGATGATGTTTAATGCTTGAACTAGTGAAGAATTTCATGAATTGTGTTGTAAGAAATTTTTGGGAAAATTGAAAAATTAGGGGAAACTCTTGCAAAATTTTTATTTGAATTGGAAATGATGTTAGAAGCTTGAATATAATGCTTGGAGGTTAAATTCATGCTTGAATCAAGTTGGGAAATTTGGTCAATGTGACCTTTCAAATTCGGCATATAGGGGAAAATTATGGAAAATTTTTCCTAAGGATAGAAATGGTGTAAGGATGATTTGGATGTTTTAGAATGTTAATTGGACTAATATGGAAGTTGGTAAAGTGTTGAGGACTAAATTGTAAAGTTGGGGAAATATGTGATTAAAGTGGAAAGTTGATTTGAAGTTGAAGTTAGTGGCAAGGGGCCATTTTGAAAGTTTTGAAGTAACATTGATATTGTAAAATGAAGTTGGTATTAAAAGCATTTTTAGGAATATTATTCCTAATATGTATCAATGTTAGTATAATACTAACATATACTTTGAATCATATGTGTGTTGTTAAATGTTGTGTATATCGTAATCGGGATCAAAATCGAGATACAAGCAAGGCTGTGGATAAAGAAAAAGTACAAGAGTAACGTTGAAAGTAATCGTACAGTTTACTAGTGAGGCAACAGGTGAGTGCATTCTTACTTATTTTATTATGATATGAGAAAGACTTGCGATGAGTCTATCTCGAGTGTTGAATCGTATATGATATATTTACAATGGTTTTGAAATGAATTATGAATGATTTTGGGTACGAACTGCCCTAAGCACTTTACTTGACATTGTGATATGCAAATATTTATCAATATTTTTAGTGAATGTTAAAAAGCCCATTGTATGATTATTGAGATTCTTGGTATAATTTGGCATGCCAGTGAGGTGGAGTATAGTGATATAGTGATACAGTGACGTTGTGTTCTACGACTATGATCTAGTGATACAGTGATGTTGTGTTCTGCAACAATGACCTAGTGATACAGTGATGTTGTATAAGTGTACAACAGTGACATAATGATATAGTGTTTTATTTTGGCACAACAAATTAGTTGATGACGTACATGTGCATACTCAACAGTGACTCACATACCATGCATTCTTATTTACTTTACATTGGGCTATAATTTAATTGAGAGTGAAAGTGCAAGGAATTGCTTTGGTGTAATACTTGTTTTACATATATATATAAATTTTGAGATTTTACAGGCTACATAATAGTGGAACGACTTTGACAAGTCGGTTTTTACGATTTCATAATCCTATATGATATATATATATTGTATTTTGTTTGTTTATGTCATTTCTTATAGTGAAATGTTTAAAATTATTTTATGTTGCCTCACTAAGTGTATACTTAGCGTGTGAATATTTCACACGTAGGTAAAAGAGCGTAAGGAGTAGCAGCAGAAGATATCATCTATTTTGAAAGTGAAACATCACTATCAGTATGACATATTCGATGTTACTTTTGATATTATTAGTTGGCATGTAAATTATAAATGTTTTGAGCTGCTCTAATATGAATATGTTTAGTAAAGAGATAATTTAATCGTATTTTATTTTATATCCAAATGATTTTTAATTTAGGCAGTTCTATTAATTATGTGAATTAGAAGTAAACTGCCTAATTGCTGCTTAAATCTAGGTTCGAATTTGACTTAGAATTATTAAGTTTAAATTTTACGCAATTAAGGTTATTTTAGTTAAAGAGTTAATTTTTATATTTTAAAGAAACAAAATTTTACCGATTTTTGAAATAAGAACTATTGTACAAGTGTCATGTGACATCTCTAACTCGTATTCAGTGATAGATACAGAGGTAAGGGGTGTTACAACCACGCCTAAACTAACATATCTGAAAAATTTTCATGAGCATTCCACACCACTATATATCTAAATGACCTCTGACCCCGATTACCCTAACGAATCGCAGTACCAAGCATTATCGGTCTGTGATCTGACCCCATTTTTAGAAGATGAAACACCTCTGAGCCTGCGAAATAGTCGTACCAAGCTTTATTACAAATACACCTATCAAGCCTCTGAAACAAATTTCCCCACCGCCACGTGAACTGAGGCCCATTATACCCTATATTCAACAAACAAGAATCAAACATGAAGTCACGGAACCTCTGACATACATATGATCTCCTTACCGATCCCCCTCACCGTTCATCTATGCTGCCTATAACGTTGAGGTCACCGCCCACCACATACGGTTGACCATGACCTGCTTCCAAAAACCTCAGTTGATCCCATAACACCCTATGTTTACCAACCTCCGGACTAGCATACACAAAAGTAACATAGAACCCACGTGTCTCATCATTCGGCAAGCAGAACCTATGTACAAACTGGTTAGTAATTGAAAGAATATCTAAGCTCACCGTGTCACGCCACATGACCCAAATACCTCTCAAAAAACCATGTGCTTTCACACGATATGAATTATCAAACCCCGAGCAACGACTAAAACTATCAGTTTCCCTTCCATTAATGCGAGACTCAAACACTGATACGATATCCAACTTTTTATTCTTAATTAACAACTTAAAAGATCTGTTAAATTCAGGGTCAAAAGCACCCTGTACATTCCAATAAAGAATCCTAACCATTAAAAATAGTAAAAAAAAGTAGAGCTCGGGTCAAACCTGCATATCTGATACCCCGACTGCTCAAAGGCTGAGTTTGCCCTCCACTAAACCAGGTCATTTTCCTCATTCTGACTCATTTGTTCCATAGTCAATCGTTCTCGTTCTGCTGTTGCAGCTTTATCAAGAACCAAGACAAGCGGCGATAAGCATGTTGCCAGTCCTGGGTTCACTTGCCCCCGCTCATCACGTTTCTTCGGCTTAAGACCCACCTTTTGGACTCTTTGACCCCTACCCCTTTCTTTGTCACAACTTTTGGCAAACTATCACGTAAGGAACTTGGTAGCACCCGACCGCTAGTTGATTTACTCCCCTGACCCGCATCCGTATCCTTCACTTGAACTACAGTATGCTTACCCATGGCTAAAGATGTTTTTGCTTGCACTACTTTACTCGATGCAACAACCTCTCCTAATTTTTCCTGACCAACATCATTTGTTACTCCCGATAATCCCTCTTGATGAACTGCTATCCCTTTCTTTGGTGAACTCGACACCTTTCCCGCACCCTTTGACAGCCTCATGGTGCTATCCGATCGGTTATGTGGCTCATTGTCCCCACCAGCTACATTCAGTTCATCCCTACGACCATTTGCCTCAATACACTACTTCTTGCCTTAGCCGTGTCTACATCCGGGGCCACCACAGCTCTACCAGTACCATCATCCTCCTTCTTCTCCTCTAGAACCACGAACCGAGAGCCAATGTTCCTCCTAACCATACTCCCACCACTCTTTTTACTTTGGTCTTGAGTAACACTCGTAGGACGACGACGTCAATTCACAACTTGCATCCATGGGCCATAAAGCTCACTCAGATCTCTTTGTGGTGGCGGCGTAGTTTTCACACTTCCTACATTCCCCCCGTCTCGCAATCATCCTTCGAATAAACAAATTTGCCACACTTATAGCAAATAGCTGGTAATCCCTCATACTCAATATCCTGTCGCTGTCCATCAATCACAATGCCCAACACCAACAGCTTATTAAGATCAACAATAATCGCAAGCCTCGCTAACCTACATCTCTTCCCTTCCGTCGTGTTGTAATCAACCCTAACCACCTTGCTGATAGCCCCAGCTATGTATCGAAACAAACTCTTGGTGTAGTATCATTATGAAAGTTTGGCAATCGTACCCACACCATAATTTGAGATGGATGTGCTTCATTCGTTGAGAAATACCTACTCTACGGCTGCACCGTCAGGTAACTTCCATAGATAACCTATGGCCCCCGGCCAAAACCTTATGAAAATCCTCTTCAAGAAAAATACTTGCCAAATAATACTCATTATCCAAATCGATCAAACACATATCGTCACTCAGATTCCACATGGTTTGGATCCTATTGAGGAGAGCGCAATAACCGATCGACTTTTCTAACAGGAGAATTACTACAGAAGTAGCTAGTCTTGCATCAATCGCATCATGTACCCTATCCGAAAACTAAATTTTCGGTAGCGTACTACTCTCTCCAATACGAACATCCTCCTCGCGTACCTCGACATCCAATTCACTAATGTACCGCGCCTGCTTAGCCTTCCCCGTGTCATCCAACACTGTATCTCAAAAAAAAATATTCGCCTTCAGTCCAGCCTCCTTGTTAGTCCTGTCGGCTGCCAGACCCGGTTTTCCTCCCCCAAACTATCGCTGGCCCCAGCCCCCATCGAATCAGCATCCTCCACCATTAAATTCTCAATGTGACCCAGGCTTCTCTAGAGCATCAACCATGTCGACCACAATGATCTCGTCCGGGGGACGTCCTCCATGATTACCTGCCGTCAGATCATCGGCGGCTGACTTCTCTTCCACGCTAGGGTTTTGGGATAACCTAGGGCTTTGCATTGAGAGAATTTTTCCTTTCCTTCTTTATCAATTATTTAGTACCTCTTTAAATTTAGTCCTTGAACTTTCATTCCCTGAATCACAATACTCATATTGTATTTTTGATACAAAAATGTCACGTGACACACGTGTGTGTATATAAATATTAAATTTAAAAATTTCCAATTTTTTCGAAAATTTATACAAATTCTCAATCTTATTTAAAAAAACAAAAATTTAAAAATGAGATTTTTTTTATTCTTCCTATATTTTTATTTTTTAAGATTATATTATGAATTTCATAAAGTTTTTTTTAATTTATTTTATATTATATATCACAATGACATGTTCCAAAAGTGCTTTGTAAATTTTTTGGAACAAAAAAATTGAGTTAACATGCTTCATGAAAGAAAAGCTTATGGACCAAACTAAACCCAAAAAAAATCTGATACTAAAATGATAACAAAATACAACTCTATAGGTCAAAATATTGTTTAACCCATAAAAATGCAATATATAGATAGATTAGGATTCACTTACACACAATTTAAATTCATAATTTTACACGTTTTTTGGATCGTTAGATCAATAAAATAAATAGTTAAAATTATCTTTTTACTTTTTTTCAAGTGATATATCTGTAAACGATACAAAAATTTAAGTAGGGGAAAAGCTAATGATGCACTCTGGGATTTTGCTCTAAGAGAATCTAAAGTTGTTGAAAGCCCCCACTAATTAGTGATGACATGATACTATTAAAGTGGGATTAAGACAAAGCTGCTGAGTTTAATGGTAGATCAAAAGTTATTGACTTTCAAGCTTTTTGAAAGTAAAAATTCATCCAACATTCTACTTCATGATGCAGGACCAAACTGCAATTTTCATGATTGCTTTTTGACTCAAATTCTAACTAGTAATTAAGTTAAATATTATTTTAATTTTAATAGTTGAAAATTACTTGATAATTAGAATTTACTTTAATAAGTAAATATCTATATTAGATAATCTATAAATATAGCCGAGCAAAAAAAGATTATCTATAAATATGGATTAGATTTAACATTTAGAATTATGAGAGATAGAGAGAATTACTTTGGAGAAATGAAACTACTTTTAGGATCTCTGCAACTATATCGTCTATGTTGTAGAGATGAATATTGTAGAGACGTTGGAAATAGTATTTTGGTTACACCGGGTTTTGGGATACATAATCCGAGTAATGTAATTACATGAGATATCATGTATTTTACCCTTCGTATTTTTTACGTTGATAGTGAATTATTCGTTACTCTCATACATAAAGGTAAGCAACGCTGAACCACGTTAAATATCGTTACTCTCATACATAATCCTAGTTTGAGGACAGAATTGATTTTTTGGTTGAGTACGAGGGTAAAATTAATTTTTAGGTAAAAATGCGAATTTAATAAAATATTAAAATACTAAAATAATGTAAAAATTAATAAAAACATTTAATTTTTTTATTAATACATGGCTAAAAAATAATAAAAATCTAAAAATAACTAAATATTATAAAATTAAAATATCAGAAGCTATTAAATTATAAATTATTCTTGTCGCCGCCGATAGCCGCGTTAGACCTCACCACCTTCGTCACCGGAGACCACCGCCTATTTTTACCAACCATCCATCGTCGGTAATCGACAAGAGGCATATCAATCAACCATCGAACAGTGGAAGCCTTTCACGTCCATCGTTCAATGTCTGATTGGTATGCCTCCCACCGGCTACCGACAATGAGTGGTTGGAGAAATTGACGGTGAGCTCCGACGATGATAGGGGTGGAGTCTGACGAGGCTGCTGGCGACGACAATGGCGTAAATTTTGAGGATTTTGAGTTTTAGGAATTTAAGACTATTTTGTAATTTTTAAAAGTTTTGTGACATTATTTATTTATTTTCTATTTATTTTTTAAAATAAAAATATAAAAAGCCACGTGTCAAGCTATGAATGAATGATTGTTGTTTTCAACAGATCAACTTTAAAGTAGACTAAATAAAACGTTAATCACTTATTTTAGTTAAAATATATTTCACCTATTATATAAAAAAGCAAAATTTATACACTTATTTTGTAACTAAGCCAAAAATTAAGGATCATAAGAACCTAACAAGAGAAGATATTATCACTGTACATCTCAAACGGTAATGAATTTTACCATCCAATAACAAAATAACTCGAAAATCGAGATAGATTTTGTTCCTATCTCACTAATTTTCTCTACTCTTCATAGCTAAAAATACTTTCTTTTTTCCTGGGCACTATTTTCTTGCATCAGAGTCTTCTTTCTTTCAGCGATGAAACTGTCGATTATTAATTGAAACTCTTCACTGCTCATCTCTTCCATTGATTTCCTCGATGGCTCTATGCACGATGACGAAGCCGCCAACTCTCGGCTGCTCACAGTCGTATCCGATCTCCGAAACTCCCGGTCCCGGGGTCGTTCGTGTCGAGATTCCAAAACCATTGATCGAGTTCTTCGGTACGGTTTCGGCTTGACTTCAGCGGAAGAAACCTCGGGCTTTGTCTTTCCCACTATACAGATATTCGTAGGTTGTTGTTTAACCGTTGAAAGGGAAATTTTATTTTCTGTAACTGCATCAACTATCGTAGGTCGATGCTTTACTTGAGAAACAGCAACCGCATTTTCCACCAAGGCGATTTGTTTTTCCACCACGATCGGAGAGTTGGATATGGCGGCCGTGACGACTGTAGATGCAGGTATACTCCGGCGAGAGATGACGTACTCGTCGTAGATACCGTTTGTAGTTGTAGAGCTTCGTTTATAGGTCTTTTTTGGGGTAGACAAAACATAAACAGCAACGATGATGATGTTTAAGACGATGAACGTGAAGAAAGGCTTGTTAAAAGTGGCAACAAAACGACGGCGAAAATCCCCGGCAGCCTCGACGGTGTTGAGAATCAACGTGGGGAGCCAAGGCCATGATAGCAAGAACAAGACCAAGGAAAACCCGATGAAGCGAAGACCGATCCTCAACTTCATCTCCATATTGTATCTCCGTAAGGCATCTTCTTTCTCAGCCTTGACGTTGTCGAATTGGAAGGAAGCCATGCTTGTTTAGCAAGAAAGAGAGGGAAATGAAGGAGATGGTTTAAGGTTGCTTTCAGAACCAAAGGGATGTTAAAGAAAAACAGAGTTGGAAATTGAATGATTTGAATAGATTCGTATAGGGGTTATATATATATAGGTGAATTGTCTAATGCTTTTGCATTAAACAAATATATATAATACAAATGATTATTGAATTGTATACGGTACTGGATGACCCTACAGACAACTGGGACCTAACCATGGCAGAACCACGAGTGGCCATCCATTTTAAAAATCTTACTTTGTTCGTGGTATTAAACAATCCTCTATTATTGTCTGAGTTTATTTATTTAACGGTTTAAATATAATTTTATTCGAGTCAAATGGTATTTTTTTGTTTAACCACTTATATCCGAATCATTGATCGACAGCTCTGGATTAATTTTTGCATAACTTTAATATGAGGACGACCTTTCCAACTTAGTTTTTTCATTTACAACATCAAAATTTGAACCCTTATATTGCTTAAAGGACCTAGCGTCTCATCTCACTTGATCAACTGATTGTTGGTTTACTCGGGTTAAATGGTATTTTGATAAACTCCTTTCAACATAATTTTGAATTTGATTAAACGTTTTGTCACTTCTTCCCATCTTTTGAACAAAAATCATATGTCCCTTTTTGGTATATTTTTACTCCCCCAACATTTAAAAATTAATTTTTAAACCCTAAAAATACAATATATACACAACATTCTAAACCTTAATTGAAAGTCCTAATCTTAAATTCTAAATATAATTTTTTTTAATGTTTGGACATAAATAGAGGCACAAAAAAGAACATATAATTTCTACTCTATTTGGAGTATGTTATTGTAGTACAGATGGTCAAGCATGGAGTTATGCACCACAAATAATTTAACTTTTTATATAAAAAAACAAAAGTAGAAGAAATAAAAGCGTAAATCCATCACATGGGCTACTATTCTTTATTGAAATGGCAGTGTATATTCTGTTTAATCTTTATATGTACGTTTGAAAAGTTAAGTGGAAAAAAATCAACCTTTTGGGCTTACATTGGCCACAAAAAATCAGGAATCGCGAAACTCATTTGCCCAAAATCACTTTACAGTCATGAAGGAATTCTGAATTTCAACTAATTACTGTCTTCATTAATTCAACTAATCAATACGACAAGAAAAGAAAACATAAAGGCTCCAATGGAAGCACGAAAATTTTATCCATTAAGCTTTTTTGCATGGGAAAATCATGAGTGTTGCGATATAAGACATCAAAGCTCGTGGTTTTGGTCGTCATGAAATTAACATCATTGGTTGATTGGTCGAACCTTTTGTTCTCTCAGGGAAGAAGAAATGGCAATGCTTGTATGGCAATTGGCAAATTAGAAAGTAGAAAAAATGAAAAATCGTATAATAGAACAAAAATTTTATGTCATTTTTTGTGCCTCCATGTATATGTTACAACACTAAAAAAAAGTAAACTTTACACTCTTACCTTAAATTCTTAATCTCAAACCTTAAAAACTAAACCTTACGACTTAAAAACTAACATTTAACTCTAAACGTTAAACTTATTTTTTTTTTGTTTGCTGGTTTGGAGGGGGATTCAAAGTATAGTGTATGCGAGCTAGATCCTAGAGCAACAAAGGTGCCACTTCCCTGGGCGGTTCAGCATAGAGAGATTCGCCCACCGGTATGCCACGAATAATTGCAGCAAGTTTTTCAGCAATGGTGTTAGCTTATCATCTAATCTGAAAAATCTGTATATCCCAATCACGAGATAAAAACTCCTGGATCCTGGTCACGAGAGCATGGCGAGCTAAGATCGTCAATGATTTTGTAAGAATCCTAACCACCGTCTTATTATCTGATTCCAATTCCACTTTTCGGTAACCAAGCCTCAAGGCGTGCACAAGGGCATCATGAGCATCCCAAAGTTCGACCATCAAAACCAAGCAACACCCACGCTGCGAGAAAAATGAAAGAGCCCATCGCCATTTGCATTCCTCAATGAACCTCCCACTAGTGCCATGTTCGATTAACACCTACAACCTTAAACTTAAATTTTAATTATTAGGGCATACATAGTCAATGACAGAGCCATAAATCAAAATAGGAGACAACGTATAATTGACCGTAAAATAAAATTGATAAAATTCAAAAGAATTAAAAATTCAGGGTCTAAATGGGTACAATCTCCTATTATATATTAAGTAAAAAAAATTTGGAAAGGCCATGGGATAGCCCCAAATAACAACATAATTTCGTCACTGTATACAGGGACATCAAAAGGAAGCATAGCATTTCTATTCAGTAAAATATGATGAATCAAATATCACGCGAGGTCCGATGATCTCAAGTGAAAATAACACAGTTGCAGTCAGTGGCGGATGCACCCAGACCCACCAAGGCTGGGGTGTATCCGCGTCCTTATTTTTGAATTTTTTTTGAAAAATAAGCTTAATTTAATGTTATTTTTTTAAATAAATAATTTTGTTTAGTATGTAGAGGAAAATTTTAGTTTTACATACTCATTTGAGAGAAAAATATTTTAAACTCTTATTCATAAATTTTTAGATCCGCCAGTGATTGCAGTGGTAAGAAATGTTCTTCAACTTCTACAATTGTGTTCGTAACCAGCCTTGGCTGAGATATCAGACACCTCATTCAACATCTTACATATGTGCTTTTCAAAATTTTTATTTTTTAATATTCATATTCGGTATTTATATTTTTAAAAAACATTAAATTCATATCGTGAGATTATATAGTCTCTTGCTTTCATTTTTTAATCTCACTAAGCAAGAATTTAAAACTAAAAAGATAAACAACTGTATTTTGAATTGGTTAAACTTTATACATTTTGTCAAATAACTCATTTTTAACTAGCATACAAATTAAACCGTTAAAAATTTAATTGTGATGAAATGATACAATACATTTTAAATAATATGACATCAATAACTATTAAATGTTTACATGTGAAATATAATTTATTTTTATAAAAATATAAAAAACAATTAAACTTTAAATAAAAGCAAAGGAAAAAAAACTGAAACTAAAAGCAAAAACAAATCGTGGGAAAGTTAAGTAAATTTTACAGTGTTTAAAGAAAATATCTTTCAAAATAATATTTTACCGTTAAGTTTTTGGAATAAAAGAAATATATTTTTTTAAATTTTGATTTAATCAGTTTAAAAAATCATTTGATATTTAAAGTTTTCTTTAGTTTTTTTCTTCAAAAGTACGGTTTATATATTTATTTTAATATTTTGAGTTTTTTTAGTTTCATAAAAAATATTTGATATTTAAAGTTTTCTTTTGTTTTTTTCTTCAATATTTCAGCTTTAATATTTAATTATTTTTTATATTTATATAAAAACATTAAAATTATATTTTAGCCCACATAAGGTATTTCTCAAAACATTTAAAGATTAGATGTAGATCATCCGAGCAATAGCACACAAGTCATACCACAAATCTAAAGAAAGACCGGTGTCATACAGCCTCAAGAACGTACAATATGAGTAAGGCTCGGTTTCACACAGCCTCAGAAATGTAACCTCTCTCTATGGGTGAGGCCCAGTGTCACACAACCTCAGGAACGTACACCCACACTCGGAATCTCTCATCGAGTATCATTGGATGAGGTCTGGTGTCACACAGCATCGAGAACGTACATCCGACATCTCTAACCATGTTGTTGCAACACTCTTCCACTAGGTATCTAAATCACATCAATCAAAGGTAACACAACATATCAAGTGTCCAACCAGCACACAGCATAGACACGATTACCACACAACCCACGACATTTATATGATTATTAATCTCTATGGTTTTATCAATTATCAAGCCATAATTTAAGTCTACCAACTTGTTAATACCTTTCGAAAGTGTATATTAATCATCCATATTTATTATCTTTATTAATCCAATTTATCTCTTTATCATCCTACGTCAATTTCCATATTTTTATTAGTATTATATATTATTTTGTTCAATGGGTATCGATACTCGAACACGAGTATCGATACGGTACTCCAAACGTGTATTGATACAACTAAAGCTCTTACCGATACCCTATTCATGGGTTCACACAATTCCCTTGAATTATTATATTATCATGCTCAATCTGATCCCTAAAGCTTATGGAAGTCATTAGAGTTTGTTTACTAATGTATTCATTCAATTAATATTAATTACTGGGTTCATGACCATTTATTCAAATATTACCATTATTTATCCCTTACACACAATTTCCATCGAATACAACAATATCCATACTCTAATACCCAATCAGCACAACACACAATTCAAACAAGCATCGCATAGATATATGATTGTCCGAACAACCCTATAGAGTCTTCTTGTCTATACGAGTCAAAACATATCTCTAAACCTCAACATGTATCTCATAATTATCGAGCCTCAATATACTTGTCTCTAATCATGCTTATTAAATATCTAACTATTGCAGGCACTAACATGCATGTCAATCACATTTATGATGCTCATGAAGCAATAGAAGTTCGAAGTGTACTAACTTTAAGCCAACGCGATAAATCCTCATCTGAGATCCTTCAAACATCTCTTTAACCGCAACACCAGCGTCCACAAATTCCTTGGATAAAACAAATACGATTGCATAAGCCATTTTATATTATCGAACTATTTTAGGGGATAAAATGAGTAAAAATAGCTTATCAGATTCGAATTTAGTGAAACAGACAGTGCCAATAAACTTAGAACATCGAGAAACCCTCGAGTAGGGTTCTCTGAAAAAAGTTAACCTGGGTCAAAAAGTCAATGGTTAACGTTCGATCAACGGTCAACATCCAGTCAACGGCGACGGTTAACGGTAGGTTAGCTCGACGGTCAATAGCTTGAACGGTTCAGTCAAATGGTGGCTCGGCTCAGCAGTCAACTGCTCAAATGACTTGGTCAAATGGCAGCTCAGCTCGCCAATCAATGACTCAAACGACTCAGTTCGGTTCAGTCATCCAGCTCATTGGTTAGGCCCAACCAGCCTGGTGAACAAGGCAAGCCTAGAGCAGTTGTGGGATACACCCACGTACATCGGTGGCTAGATGTGCACGATGAGCTCCAGATCAACAATTCAGGTGACGACGATCACGGTGGTGGCAATGGCTTGCGGCAATAAGCCATGAAGGTCACTTTCCAACCTCTTCAAAACTTTATGAGCTCCTCCTTAGAGAATGGCTGCAGCGACAGTGACAAGGCGACCACCAGCAGATGCGTCTTGATGAGATCTACCGATAGCAGCAGTGGTGAGATTCACGTTATCCTGGACGGTGACGAAACAAGGCTTGAAAGTTCCTCTCCCTCACTTTCTCTCATTTTCTCTCTCTCCAACACCAACCCTACATTTTTTTTCATTTTTCTCTCTTCATTAAAATATCCTCTTCTTTTTCCAACCACCCATACATATTTAAAATTCAAACACCACCAACAATATCCACTTTTCCAACTTGGATAAAGCCCATATCCAGTTTTCTTAATTGGGCTCCCAATATAAAGGCCCAATACCCAGGTCTGAGACCCGATTTGCTAACCCAAAATTTGAGTCGTTAAAACTCTCCCCACCTTAAAAGAAATTTCATCCGCAAAATTTGTATCCATACTCAAAGACGATGCTCAAATCTTATAACTCTTCGACTTCTTCAACGATTTCCCACGGTGCTACTCTAATCTCTCACAACACTTATTAATTATAACCCTTGTCTTCTAGCAATACAAATTAATCTCAATTGATTCTCCCCCTTAGAAAGACTCCACCCTCGCTTGGTACATTTCAAACGACAAGTAAAACTCAACAGTACCCTGACAAACTATCACACGAATACGTTATCAAGAAACTTAACTTATGCTATAGAACCCAAGAGATCTTTGCACGATAACATCTTTCCACAACTCCGTATAATCTAAAATAACAAGAGGTTAAATAGCCAGTGCATCCAAAACAAAATGATTCCCCTCATGATGACTCCCTGAAGGAAACTCTAACTCTAATGGCATCCCGTATCTATAACGTTGCTTGTCCGGTGCAAGACTTTTGAAAACAAACGGCGTCTCAACTCACCTCAAGCAATTACCTTAAACTTGATATGATAACTCATATCAGCAACTAAGATAGCTCTTATAAGCTCGGCTCACCAAGAGACTTACACTGTAAACTATAATGTGTGGAAATATGTCATATGTACCATCACTCAGATCAGTCATCGCATGAAATTCCACCAAGGGATAAGGCTCTATCATAATCCTCGAATCTCGTATCATGAGGCAACATATACACACCGTTATATCGTATAACCCAACCCACAAACAAACCAAACAAACTTTTCATCAAGATCTTATATTTACTTAAAATATCAAACAGTATCCACCAAAGAGTATATCATTACTCAACATAATCCCAACAAAACTGTAAACTTACAAATCCTTTACAAGACTCACAGTCATCTATTTTATTTCCACAAAGGAATATCATAGCATCACAATAACTCTGAAGAACTCAATGCTAGACTCCCAACTGATAGCAAGTCAAAACTTATCATTATCTCAATCACACAACTCTACACTGTCTCCCAAAACGCGCGGCGAAAGTTTGGTACAAACTATCACCTTCAAAATCCACCATATACTAACCATTGTACTATATAAAAATAGTCTATTGCCTTGATATGTCTTTCTCAAAAACACCCACAATAAGATCTCATGTTCCATTAGAAACTATCAGGCCTAAATTCAATCATAACACTATATCCCTTTAATTACAATCAGATGCTAGTTCTTACGGCTTCTAAAGTTATACAATCATCAACTCAGTGCTTAACCAACAAAATATATGGGTACCGGTACTGAACGATCAGTACTGACACTAGATGAATCGAGTACCGATACCACATTGAGCTAGCATCAGTACTCTCTTAGATGACCATCAATTATGATTCTTGATCACCCCACATGGGTAGCATGATACTCTAACTCAAACTAACTTTGTACAGTCTATCACTTATCAAGTTCACTTTACTTAGGTGGTGATAGATCACATGATCAACAACTCTTAATTACTTCGATCCACATCGTTGTCCAATCTCAAATTCCTTAAAAATCAATTACCTGGAATTTCATGCTGTTGAGGTAAACACAACATTCCCTCTTCTAGCACAAAAGTATAACCTTGACAAAATAACAAAACATCCTCAAAAATCTCGAAACCTTACTCGCCTTTAATCGAGTCAGCACCACTATCATAACAAAATGGTATCACGTTGCTCGAGTCTCCACCAATGTTCCTCGGCTTGCCTCAAGGAAATTGTGATACAAACAAAAGTATTTATGAAGTCTTGAACCCTTACTTCCTTAACTGATTACACGGTAACTAACCTTTCCCACATATAAGGTCATTTAGGTAATTATCTTACCAACTCTCACCTTTGCGTATTCCTTATACATTCACACCTGTCACACAAAGCATCAAACTTATATTCGAGGGACAACACAGTGGCCCTCACCTCATCTTAGCTGAAACATCTTAAACGTCACTTCAAACATCAAACGTTACCACGACACTCTCTAAAGAGAGAAATCCTTATTCCAAAATTCATTTCAAAACTACTAGCCTCCAAAACCTTAACCATAACCATCATATTCTCAAACTAATCCCAGAAAAATACACAGGGTACTTGGCAATCGATTAAATGAGTCATCCACCTTAGGAGACATATAACGGTCATTTACTGTCACTTAGCAAACTCCCAAAAGTTTGAGCATCACCTAAACGAACCAACTTCTTACTAGTGAACAAGCCCGACTCTCTCTTGGGCGAAACATCCAGACAAAAGAAACTTCATTTGAGTGCGCCTTCACAACTAAATCTCTAACACTCTCAAATGGGTTGGTGTCTTCTAACAAGGGCGATGGGCACCGACGTCTAAATCGACCTTACCTTAACATCTACTCACATTCTTAACAGGGAGGAAGTCTTGACGACTCTTCTAAAAAGCATAACCAAACACTCTGACAGTCTGATAGCTCTCAAGCGTCGAACTACACACGTTGGCATCTACCAAACGGTCAAACATGTCCCACAAGTAAGGGTGTGGAAAAAACCAAAAAACTGAAACCGATTCTGAAACCTAAAAAAGTTGAACCAAAAGTTTTTTAATCGAACCGAAAAATCCAGTTTTAGTTTAGTTTTTTTCTTAAAAAAACTAGTTCAGTTACGGTTTACGGTTTTGGAACAAATTGGGTAACTGAACCGACCGATTATATAATACTCCCTCCGCCCCACTCAATATGTCCCTTTTGTGTTTTGAAATTGTCCCACTTAAAATGTCTCATTGAAAAAATCAACAACTTTTACAAGGCATATTTCCCTTTATACCCTTTCTTTAGTTTCCCAACAAAACAAAATTCAACTTTTCAAGGATAAAATTGTCGTTTCAATTATTTTACATCATATTTCTTACACAAACTTTTTCTTCCTAAAACTGCGTAAAAATTCAACAAGGAACATATTAAGTGGGAAGGAGGGAGTATATATTGTTATATTATATTCTATTTTAATATTTTATATTAAAAAATTAGATTTTATTTTCTCATTTTTTAAAAGTAAAACCATAATTTTATTTTATGAAGCTCAAGTGTTTAACTTGCTAGTATTAAAAAGATACTAATATCATGTGTAGGTTTTTAAAAGTATATACTTTTTTCTAACATATTGTTAAAATTTATATTTTTAATAAACAAAATAAAAAATTGTTACCCGAACTGAACCAAACCAAATTTTTTTATTAACTGAATAAACGAGTAATCGGTTGAATGCTTACGGTTTAGGGTCAAGAATTGGGTATCTCGAACTTATCAGTTAACCAAAATAATTTTCTAATGGTTAACTAAACCCAATTTTGCACACCCCTTCCCACAACCTCGTTGTGGCATTCTCTAAACAACCACTATGAAAATCACGGTAGAAGGGCAACAGTTCAACATTCTTATTACCAAAGGTTGGGTTCCCTCAAGGTCTCGAAGACTCGAGCACAACTCTCAACATTATAGGCTAGCGTCGCGCTTGATTAACCAAAGCAAATTCCAAGGTGCAACAACTCCCAAGAAGGTAGCTCTCTCAAACCTGTAGGACATCTAACTTCGGTCACACTTTAACGAACTAGTGGACCTTAAATCCACTATCATCGATAAATGCATTTGAGAAGGGCGATAATACTCTTCAAGTATCAACAAGACTCATTTTTAGGCAAACAAAGGGTCTTCTAACCAACACGCATCCACTGATCGATTTCGAAAGCGAGTTATCCATACCCTCAACACAAACGTTATTCACATATAATGATAAATATTCTTTTTTACAACTTCCATAACGCATCCAAACACTTCAGAATGATAATAACACACAACATGTACACTATTTAGGAGGTGGGAGAAGGACATTTCCTCAACTTCGGCATCATTTAGCTAACTCACATCTCAACAATTCGGTGTGACCTCGCCCCCCAAAATTGCTCCCATAAGCTACTCAACACTTAACTCAGCCACTCTCGGCCATGATCATAACCATCTTAACATCGCAACATGCACCATCAAGATTCTAGTCTTAAGGAGTACAAACTTAATTTAAGGGCTTGTATTCACTAGACACCATACTAAAACACCTATACCACTTTAGGGTTTCTTAGAACCAGCTAAACCTAAGCTCTAATACTATTGTTGTAAAACGCCCAACCCAGATGTCACAATTGGGCCTCAAGCCCAAACCAAAACCATTAAAATTTCCCAATTAAGGGTTTAGCCTAACAAGGTATTTCTCAAAAACATTTAAAGCCAACAGTTGAAAATATAGAATAATAATCAAGACGGTATAAAGGAGCTCCAATTTAAATTTAAAATATTTGAACATTCGAATTGATTAATACAATTTCAAAAATAATAATTACAGACTCGGCCACGTAAGGTCTTATGAATACATAGCCCACTAAACACAAGTATCATACTCTGGAGGACACCACATGCTAGAATCACGTACTGATAGTACTCCTTGATCCCGTGATCTAACGATCAACCTATGTATAAAACAACGAATCTGAGCGTTGAGCTTACAAAGCTCAGTGGTACACATCTACTCTACTATACTTTATGCCGATCATAAACATAAGCGTACAAGCTAGTACGAGCAATAAGAAGAGATAAATAAACACATGGCGTTACCACTAGTCATCTAAACATATGCTCTTATTATTTTAATCATCATATATGGCCCATAAGGCCTAATCATACTCGAGTTCTCACCAGATCGTCTGAGCAAAAACACATAAGTCATACCACAAATTTAGAGTGAGGCTCTGTGCCACACAACCTCAAAAACACACACTCTGAGTAAGGCCTAATTTCATATAGCCTCAGAAACGTACTCTCTCTCTCTAGGTGAGGCCCAGTGTCACACAGCCTTGGGAATGCACACCCACACTCGACATCTCTCCTCGAGTATCATCGGATAAGGCTTGGTGTTACACAATATCAGGAACGTGCATCTGACATCTCTAACCATGGTGTTGCAAAACTCTTCACTGGGTATCCGAATCCCATCAATCAAAGTTAACACAACCAATCAAGTGTCCAACCAGCACACAGCATGGACACGATTACCACACAGCCCATGACATTTACATGATTACTAATCTCTATGGATTCTATCAATTATCAAGCCATCATTTAAGTTTACCAATTTGCTAATACCTTTCGAAAGTGTATATTAATCATCCATATTTATTATCTTTATTAATCTATATTATCTCTTTATCATCCCACATCAATTTCCATATTTTTATTAGCATTATAGATTATTCTATTCAATGAGTACCGATACTCGAACACGAGTATCGATACAGTACCCCAAACGTGTACCAATACAGCCAAAGGTCGTACCGAAACCCTTTTCATGGGTTCACACAATTCCCTCAAATTATTATATTATCATGCTCAATCTGATCTCTAAAGCTTATGAAAGTCATTAGAGTTTGTTTACTAATGTATTCATTCAATTAATATTAATTACTGGGTTCATGACCATTTATTCAAATATTACCATTATTTATCCCTTACACATAATTTCCATTGAATACATTAATATCCATACTCTAGCACCCAATCAGCACATCACACAATTCAAACAGGCATCACATAGATATACGATTGGCCGAACAACCCTAGGAAATCTTTTGGTCTATATAAGTCAAAACATATCTCTAAGCCTCAACATGTATCTCATAATTATCGAGCCTCAATATATTGGTCTCTAATCATGCTTATTAAATATCTACCTATTACAGGCACTAACACGCAAGTCACTCACATTTGTGATGCTCATGAAGCAATAGGAGTTTGAAGTGTACTAACTTTAAGCCAACGCGATAAATCCTCATCTAATATCCTTCAAACATCTCTTTAACCCCAACACTCGTGTCCACAAATTCCTCGAATAAAACAAATACGATTGCATAAGCCATTTTATATTATCAAACTACTTTAAGGGATAAAACGAGTAAAAATAGCTTATCAGGTTCGAATTTAGTGAAATAGACAGTTCTAATAAACTTAGAACGTCGAGAAACCCTCGAGTAGGGTTCTCTGGAAAAAGTTAATCCAAGTCAAAAAATTAATGGTCAACGCTCGGTCAACGGTAGGTTAGCTCGATGGTCAATGGCTCGAACGGCTCAGTCAAATGGTAGCTCAGCTCGGCAGTCAACTGCTCGGATAACTTAGTCAAATGGCAGCTCAGCTAGGTGATCAACGGCTTAGACGACTCAGTTCGGTTTGGTCATCCAGCTCACTAGTTAGGCCCAACCAGCTTAGTGAACCAGACAAGCCTAGAGCAGCTGTGAGATACACCCACGTATAGGCAGCGGCGCGTGTGGCGGCCTTCGGTGGCTAGATGTACACGACGAGCTCCAGATCAACAATCCATGCAACGATGATCACGGTAGTGGCAACGGCTTGCGGCAATGAGCCCTGAAGGTCTCTTTCTAATCTCTTCAAAACTTTCTGTGCTTCTCCTTAAAAAGTGGCTACATCGACAGTGATAGGGTGACCACCAGCGATAGTGAGCACTAAAAGTTCACTTCTCAACCTCTTCGAAACTTTTTGAGCTCTTCCCCAGCAAGTGGCGGTGGCGACGGAACGACCATCGATAGATGTATCTCGGTGCAATATACCTGATGGATGTGGCAGTGAGAGTCACGACAGCCTGGACGACGGCGAAACAAGGCTTGAAAGTTCTTCTTCCTTACTTTTTGTTATTTTCCCTTTCTCCAACACAACCCCATCTTTTTCCTTTTCTCTATCTTCATCAAAATATCCTCCCATTTTTCTAACCACCCACACATATTTAAAATTTAAACACCACCAACAATTTCCACTCTTCCAACTTGGATAAAGCCCATATCCATTTTTCTTAATTGGGCTCCCAACATAAAGGCCCAATATTCGATTGTTATTTTGTCATATGCACATGCCATACCATCAATTACCACTGTTAAAATTTTAACGGTTTAATTTGTATGTTAATTAAAAAATGAGTAATTTGACAAAAAAATATAGGTTGAGGGTTAAATTTATCCTAAAAAAGGATGATGGCCAAAATGACACAAATTGTAAACGTTAAGGGCTAAAATTATCCTTATGCCTTTATTTTTCATTTTAATTGATTGAGTTGGATACTTTAAGTATATTGAAAAATAATAAAAAATAAAGATAATTTAAAGGGTAAATTGCACCTTTAGTCATTGAAATCTTTTTTTGACAAAATGTAATATCCTAATTTTTGGACTAGTGACCAAAATGTAATTTTTGAAAGTTTAGGGGTTAAAGTGTAAACTTTGAAAAAGTTTAGGGACCAAAGTGTAATTTCAAAAAGTTATGCAGGTTAACCCCATAAATGAATAGTTCACCCCCAAGAGTGATATTTCTGTGTTACCATATTTTTCATACGAGGCTTATGTTATTCGAATTTGGATCGAATTAAATTGTTAAGCGTGCTCAGGCCAAGGAAATATTAGGATGGGTGACCTCCAGGAAGGTCCCATAAAAGTGTTTTGATCGATATATTGGACTCAGTAAGAGTAGAGAAAATTCGTATGGATTATCGATAAAGGAATTCTAAGAGAAATTTTATTCTATGAAGATTTTCGATGATTATTGGAATAATAGACTCATTTCGGAAAATTCAGTCTAAGTTCTTGGAAAATGAAGTTTATATGGAAAAATAGATTTTATTTTCCAAATATGAAAATATAGAATTTTCGAATTAAATCCAATAGCTCGAAAAATGTAAAATCACAATAGAAGTATTTTATGGATATCGGTATATCGGATCAAATTGAAAGTTTAAAGACAGTTCCAAGAAATTATGGAAAATTCATAAAATATTATTTTATGAATATTTTATTATATTTAGTTGGGTTCTAACTAGATTTAGTTAGATTTTAAATGGATGTTAATTTCAAGTCATGTGAGTAAATAAAGTTTAGTTGGAGGGCAAATTGGTCATTTGCCATGGATGGCATTTTTGAAATATTTTGAAACTTTGAGGGCAATTATGAAAGGTGAAAAACACATGGATTTAAATATGGCCATTGATTTTGATGATATTGAATCTTGGCCATTATAATAAAAGGGCAAATTAGTAATTTCACTAGTTAAATGAATTTAAAATTCATTTAACCTTTACACATGGATTAAATAGAGTAAAGATATGAATAAAATCATCTTCATCAGCCAAGGGGCTGTTCGAATGGCACAAAGAAAAGAGGGGAAAATACCAAAAATTTTCCTAGTCTATTTTCAAGGCTTTTGATCAAGAATTCAAGTAAAGTTGTTTAAGGTAAAGTGATCTACTCTTCATTCTCTATATTTTGATAGTAAAAGTTCATTGAATTATGAATTTTAAGTAAGGGATTGAAGAAAGAGAAACTAGGGTTTCATGGAATTTTGTTAGAGTTGATGTAGTAGATGATGAAATAAGCTTAGTTTTGATAAAAAAAACAAGCTTGAAATCAAGTTAATTTCATTTTGGAAGTTTAGGGTTTTGTTAGGGGTTTGAGATTTGATGATGATATTGAAGGATTTAAGTTGTTTGAAGCTTTATATTGATGTTAGAACTTGAATTTTGATGTTTGAAGATTAAATTCCTATTATGGACCAATTCAAAATTTTTATGGAATATTAGGGACTAAATTGTCAAAATTTATTCGATGATGGAAATGGATAGAAAATGAAGTTTCAAGCTTGAATTGACAATTTAGGACCAAATTGAACACTTTGAAATGTTTAAGGACCTATTCGGCATTTTGAATAAATAAGGGGATGTTTATGAAATTATTATTTTAAAGAGGAATTGAGGAGTAATTTTTGATAATATGATCAAATTAGCTTGAATTGATGATTAGGGACCAAAATGAAAATTTTTGGAAGTTGAATGACCAATTCAGTAATTTAGGAAAAAATAAGGATTGGCCTTGAATTTATGGAAAATTTGATAGAATTGAAGATTTAAGCGTGTTATGAAAGCTAAAGGATTGAAATAATAAGAAAAGAAATTTTAGGGACCTATTTTGAAAATAAGGAATTTTTAAAGGATCAAATTAAATAAAGTTGAAAGAAGATTTAGAAATGTTGGAAATAATAAGAAGTTAATTTGTACATGAATTAAATGTACAAATATGGATAGTGACTAAAATGTCACTTTTATAAAGTTTAAGGACTAAAAGGTAATAGTCCAAAATTAGTAAATGATTATGGAAATTGTCCAAATTGGAGCTTGAACAATTGTTTGATGTCCAAAATGGTCACTAAAGGACCTAGGGACTAATTCGGCAATCATATGGAATTTTGTGAAAATTTTCAGAAAATATTTTATATTCGAATAAATATGTCTTAAATCGAATTAGTAATGTTAGATTTAAGTCTAATAAAAAAATAGTGATAAAATCTGTTCGATTGGTCTTCTACAGTTCAAAAGGAGCTTAAGGAAGACTCGACTAACAAAAAGAAGGAAAAGATTATAGAGTGAGCTTAGTGAGGCTGTCTGGCATAAACAGGTGAGTGCAATTTTATATGTTTGCATCTGAAGGAAAAAGGAAGACTTGTGATAAGTTGACCCTAATTTGAAATTAATATTATATTGTTTATTTGAAAATTTATTTATTACATATTACAGTAGATGCAAGCTTCATTAGAGCAAGAGGTAAGAAATTTATTTCTGCATAATGGCATTGCATGTCTATTCATGACAATGGTTAATTACAAGATTAAAATGAAACAAGATACACCCTGGGGTGCAAATGGCACTAGCGAGGTGTTTTTAATATAAGGAGCAAAGAGCGTCGTTATATGACGAGCAAAGAGCGTCCTCTCGAGGGCGTACTCTACATGGCACTACGGTGCAGATAGGCTACGGGGTTTCCATGGGCCTCTAACAAGACACAATGATGATATAAAAAGATGTTTACATGAAAGAGCATGAACATGCATATGATGCATGCTATACATGATAGAGATGACACATGTTATACATGATATAGATTACTCATGATACATGAATCGAGATGATACATGACACATGAAGAAAAATGTTACATGATACATGAATAGAAATGATACATGGTATATGACAAAGATATTACATGATGCATGATAGAGATATAACATGTTACATGATAGAAATATTACATAATACAGAATAGAGATAAATCATGATATACATGATTATGACGATTCATATGATAGTGATAATACATGAAATGTTGACAATGTGACATGATTGTCAAATACATGAAATGTGTATTACACTCTATACATGATTTACTGAACTATATCACTTTATGTTTTCTTAAACTATTTTTGAATGCCTCACTAAGTCCGTACTTAGCGTGTGTTGTTGTTTCACACGTAGGTTCTCACATATAATGTAATAAGGATGAGCTGTTGTTTGGGAGATCAAGTTAGTAAAGTGACTACGGTATGTACATCTTAAAAGTAGTTGATATCTAGTGGCATGTACAAATTCAATAAGTATATGTTGGTATGTATTTTAAATGAATAAGCTGGTTTGTAAACCTAAGTTTATAATTTGTTTACGTACTATTATGAATGTATGGACTTAGAAATTGGTTTGCTACAAATGGTTATAATTCCAGATATAGTTAAATATTATTTAAACCTAGTCGCATAATAATTTTAAAATCAAGAAAGTGTCTAGGCAGGGTACCTAGTTTTCACCCTGAATAATATTTTCATTTCATTAACATATCTATAAATTTTATAAAATAATTCAGGGTCGAAACTAGCTACTTTACACTGATGTAAATTTTTACTAAAAAAATTTTAAGCCAAGTTTTCTTAATATCTCTATAACATCTTTAATGTGTATTCGATCTACGAGTATACATTAAGGGTGTTACATTTATTGGTATCAGAGCTACAGGTTTAGCCGATTCTGGAGGCTAAACTGAGTCTAATGTGATTTGTTTTTAAGTACATGCCTCTAGGATGTCATATTACTGATGTACTATCTGTATAACTTGATTTTGCTCCTCATATATGTATGAATAGGTTATTATAGTAATAAATAATGTCGAATTCTGCTGAGTCGCGTTAAGCGATGGATTGCGGGGAGCAAGAGGAGGTTCAATGAGGTGCAATGTGCTCCACTTCTAACTCATGCCCCGGCTGAACCATAAGAGCAACAGAGAGCTCGACACAAGAATATGGAGCATTAGTGCAACCTTTAGAGGTTATGGGAGGAGCCTATTTGGATTTAGTTAAAACTCAGTTCTCTCGAACTTCAAAAAGGTCCAGTGAGACTTCGACCTCGACACAATCTAAACGAAGTAAAAGAAATCGATCACGAAGCAGAGTTAAGCCTGGATTTTCTTGAAAGAATTCTTCTTTAAGGAAATGGCAGAATGCGTAGACGTCAGATGTTGGGTCGAGCAGATTTACATTTCCAAAGTGTGGAAGTTGTGGAAAACGGCATCTGGAAGCCTGTCGAGCAATTACAGGAGCATGTTTTAAATGATGCAGTACTGAACATTATATTAAGGATTGTCCAGAGGAACGGGCTAGGAAATCTATTCGGACTGAAAGATCTATAGCTTTTTCTTTTCAAGGTCGAGGTTGTGATGGTGGACAACCTGGGACATCGACACAAGGAGTTTTTGAGGTTGTAACTAACAAGGAATTTCGGACCCCAGCTCAAATGTACAATTTTAGCACTGATGAAGAAAAGTATCATCCAGATAATATTGCAGGTACGTTTTAACTCTCGGATGACCTTGTATCTGTTTTAATTTGATTCGGGTTCAATTTAATCGTATATTAGTGTTAAGATAGTAGCACAAAGAAAGTTTCCTATGGAGAATATATCTAGTAACGTGATTGCCAGTATTTTTCTTGGACATAGTGCATGAGTAACTAGAATATGTAAGAGATGTCCATTAAAAATTCATAGGATTAAGCTCCCGGCAGATTTGAAGGAACTTCCAATCCGTGAATTTTTAGTTATTCTTGGAATGGATTGGTTTTCTGTATATGATATAGAAGTGATGTGTAAAAAGAGTAGGCTAATACTTCAAGGACCCGATAGTTCTGAAATAATCATTGTGGGAGAAAGAACTGACTGTTCAGAGTCAGTAAATTTCTGTCATAACAGCTCAAAGGCTGTTATGCAATGGACGTGAAACGTGTTTAAATTATATGGTAGATACACAAAAGTCACTAAAGAAGATTGAAGACATCTTAACTGTTAGGGAATTTCCTGATGCATTTTCGGATGGTTCGAGGGTTGCTTCTGGATAGGAAATATAGTTTAGGATTGATGTTTACCTTGGAATTAAGCCGGTATCAATGGCACCATATAGGATGGCGCCTATTGAGTTAAGGGAACTAGAAGCTCAATTATAAGAATTGTTAGACCGGGGTTACATTCGACCGAATGTATCACAATAGGGTGCTCCAGTATTAATTATAAAGAAGAAAGATGGTTCCCTACGATTATGTATAGATTACCAGCAGTTAAATAAAGTAACCATTAAGAACAAGTATCCCCTGCCAAGGATTGAAGATCTATTTGAACATCTCAAAGGTGCAGCGGTGTTCTCAAAAAAATATAGATCTTCGATCGAGGTATTATCAACTTAAAGTCAAAGACGAAGATGTACTGAAGACAACATTCAAAACTCGTTATGGACACTACGAGTTTTTGGTTATGCCTTTTAGATTGACGAATGCCCCTACTGCATTCATAGACCTGATGAATAGGGTATTCCAATCATATCTGGATCAGTTTGTCGTGGTCTTCATAGATCACATTTTGGTATACTTGAAGAAAAAAGCTGAACATGACTACCATCTTCTAATGGTACTACAAACCTTAAGAGATAAACAGCTATATGCCATTTTTTCTAACTGTAAATTATGGTTGACAGAAATAACTTTCCTTGGACATATAGTGTCATCAGAAGGAATAAGAATTAATTCCAAGAAAATATAAGCTATTCTCAAATGTGAGGTACCGAAAAATGTCTTTGAAGTTTAGAGTTTCTTGGGGTTAGCTATATATTATAGACGCTCTATATAGTGATGCATCCCATTGTGGTTGGGGTTACGCAATGATGCAAGAAGGTCGTGTAGTAGCCTATGCATTAAGGTAACTCAAAATTCAAGAAAAGAACTATCCGACACAGGATTTGGAAATGGTAGCTGTAATTTTTGCTTTAAAAATCTGGTGACACCATTTGTATGGTGAAAAGTGTCATACTTATACAGATCACAAAAGTTTGAAGTATTTGATGACACAAAAAGATTTGAACCTGCAACAAAGAAGATGGGTCGAGTTTTTAAAAGATTATGACATGGTTATTGATTATCACCTTGGAAAGGCTAATGTAGTAGTTGATACCTTTAACCAAAAGACATTTTCTGTCTTGCGCTAAATGAATGCCCAGTTGTCATTAGAATAAGATGGTTCTGTGACAATAGAATTTCAGTTGAAACCAACCTTATTGGATCGAATAAAGGATTTTGCAATCTTTGGATGAAAGATGGTTTTGAAAATAGAAGACAAGTTGAATCTAGGGAAAACAAAAGATTATAAGATCAAGTCTAATGGTTGTTTGTATTATCGAGGAAAAGTATATGTTTCTGACAATGATAATCTAGAGAAAGAAGATATTAATAGAGGCCCATTATAGTCCATTGACTATTCACCCAAGAAATAATAAGATGTATCAAGATTTGAAGACTTAAAACTGTGACCAAGAATAAAAGAAGTAATCACGAAATTTGTGGCAAAGTGTTTAACATGTTAACAAGTGAAAGCTGAACACCAGGTATTTTCTGGATTACTTTAGCCTATCTTTGTTCCCAATGGATTATTCGCTAGATAATTATGCAAAACTCTATGTTCGAAAGATAGTAAGATTACACGGTGTTCCAATATTGATAGTATTAGACAGAGACCCAAGGTTTACTTCAAATTTTTGGAATATGTTACACGAAGTTTTAAGTACTAAATTAAATTTTAGTACAACTTTTCATCCACAAACAGATGGACAATCTAAAAGGGGCATACAAATTTTGGAAGATATGCTACGGGCTTGTGTGACCGAGTTTACGAGATTATGGGAAAAATACTTGCCTTTGGCTGAAATTGCTTATAATAACAGTTATCGAACAAGTATTAAGATGGTACCTTTCGAAGTATTATATGGAAGAAAGTGTCGAACTCCTCTTAATTGTTTCGAATTGCAAGATCAAAATGTTCAGAATAACTCAAACATTGGAAGAGTTAACTTAACACAAGACATGGAAGATAAAGTAAGGATTATTCAGCATAATCTCAAAGTCGCAACAGATCGACAAAAAGTTTATGCGGATAAGAAAATAAAAGATAATAAGCATGGAGTGGGAGAAAAAGTGTTCCTAAGGGTTTCTACTTGGAAGAAAGTATTAAGGTTTGGACGGAAATAAAAGATTAGTCCCAAATCTATTGGGCCATATAAGATTCATGATGTGTTTCATGTATCCTTGCTTCGGAGGTATTGGTCGGTCTAACATATGAAGAAGAACCAGTGAAAATTCTAGCACACAGAATTAAAGAATTAAGAAACAAGAAAGTTCCATTGGTTAAAATCCTTTGAAAGACTCATAAAGTTGAGGAAGTCACTTTGGAAATCGAAAAGAGAATGAAAGAGTAGTATCCAAAATTGTTTGAAAGGAATATATGTTGAAAATTCAAGGATGAATTTTATTAAGGGGGAAGGAATTGTAATATCCCAATTTTTGGACTAGTGACCAAAATTTAATTTTTGAAAGTTTAGGGGTTAAAGTGTAAACTTTGGAAAAGTTCAGGGACCAAAGTGTAATTTCCAAAAGTTGTGTAAGTTAATCCGGTAAATGAATAGTTCACCCCAAGAGTGGTATTTCTGTGTTATCAGATTTTTCATACGAGGCTTATGTTATTCGAATTTGGATCGAATAAAATTGTTAAGCGTGCTCAGGCCAGAGAAATATTAGGATAGGTGACCTCCAGGAAGGTCCCATAAAAGTGTTTTTGATCGATATTTTGAACTCAGTAAGAGTAGAGAAAATTTGTATGGATTATCGATAAAGGAATTCTAAGAGAAATTTTATTCTATGAAGATTTTCGATGATTATTGGAATAATAGACTGAGTTAGGAAAATTTAGTCTAAGTTCTTGGAAAAGGAAGTTTATATGGAAAAATAGAGTTTATTTTCTAAATATGGAAATATAGAATTTTCGGATTAAATCCAATAGCTCGGAAAAGGTAAAATCACAGTAGAAGTATTTTATGGATATCAGTATATCGGATCAAATTGAAATTTTAAAGACATTTCCAAGAAATTATGGAAAATTCATAAAATATTATTTTATGAATATTTTATTATATTTAGTTAGATTTTAAAGGGATGGCAATTTTCAAGTCTTGTGAGTAAATAAAGTTCAGTTTGAGGGCAAATTGGTCATTTGCCATGGATGGCATTTTTGAAATATTTTGAAACTTTGAGGGCAATTATGAAAGGTGAAAAACACATGGATTTAATCATAGCCATTGATTTTGATGAGATTGAATCTTGGCCATTATAATAAAAGGGCAAATTAGTAATTTCACTAGTTAAATGAATTTAAAATTCATTTAACCTTTACACATGGATTAAATAGAGTAAAAAAATGAATAAAATCATCTTCATCAGCCAAGGGGCTGTTCGAATGGCACGAAGAAAAGAGGGAAAAAAACCAAAAATTTTCCTAGTCCATTTTCAAGGCTTTTGGTCAAGAATTCAAGCAAAGTTATTTAAGGTAAAGTGATCTAATCTTCATTTCTATATTTTGATAGTAAAATTTCATGGAATTATGAATTTTAAGTTAGGGATTGAAGAAAGACAAACTAGGGTTTCATGGAATTTTGTTAGAGTAGATGTAGTAGATGATGAAATAAGCTTAGTTTTTGATAAAAACAAGCTTGAAATCAAGTTAATTTCATGTTGTAAGTTATAAACCCTAATCTTGAAATTTAGGGTTTTGTTAGGGGTTTGAGATTTGATGATGATATTGAAGGATTTAAGTTGTTTGAAGCTTTATGTTGATGTTAGAACTTGAATTTTGATGTTTGAAGATTAAATTCCTATTAGGGACCAATTCGAAATTTTTATGGAATATTAGGGATTAAATTCTCAAAAATTATTCAATGATGGAAATGGATAGAAAATTAAGTTTCAAGCTTGAATTGACAATTTAGGACCAACTTGAACATTTTGAAATGTTTAAGGACCTATTTGGCATTTTGAATAAATAAGGGGATGTTTATGAAATTATTATTTTAAAAAGGTATTGAGGAGTAATTTTTGATAATATGATCAAATTAGCTTGAATTGATGATTAGGGACCAAAATGAAAATTTTTGGAAGTTAAAGGACCAATTTGGTAATTTAGGAAAAATTAGGGATTGGTCTTGAATTTATGGAAAATTGATAGAATTGAAGATTTAAGCATGTTATGAAAGTTAAAGGATTGAAATGATAAGAAATTTTAGGGACCTATTTTGAAAATAAGGAATTTTTGAAGGATCAAATTAAATAAAGTTGAAAGTTGAAAGCAGATTCTAGAAATGTTGGAAATAATAAGATGTTAATTTGCACATGAATTAAATGTACAAATCAGGGTAGTGACTAAAATGTTACTTTTATAAAGTTTAAGGACTAAAAGATAACAGTACAAAATTAGTAAATGATTATGGAAATTGTTCAAATTGGAGCTTGAACAATTGTTTGATGTACAAAATGGTCACTAAAGGACCTAGGGACTAATTCGGCAATCATATGGAATTTTGGGAAAATTTTCAAAAAATATTTTATATTCGAATAAATATGTCTTGAATCGAATTAGTAATGTTAGATTTAAGTCTAATAAAAAATAGTGATAAAATATGTTCGATTGGTCTTCTACAGTTCAAAAGGAGCTTGAGGAAGACTCGACTAACAAAAAGAAGGAAAAGATTATAGAGTGAGCTTAGTGAGGCTGTCTGGCATAAACAGGTGAGTGCAATTTTATATGTTTGCATCATGATGAAAAAGGAAGACTTGTGAAAAGTCGATCCTAATTTGAAATTAATATTATATTTTTTATATAAAAATTTATTTATTACATATTACAGTAGATGCAAGCTTCATTAGAGCAAGAGGTAAGAAATTTATTTCTGCATAATGGCATTGCATGTCTATTCATGAAAATGGTTAATTACAAGATTAAAATGAAACAAGATATACCCTAGGGTGCAAATGGCACTAGCGAGGTGATTTTAATATAAGGAGCAAAGAGCATCCTCTCGAATGCGTACTCTACATGGCACTACGGTGCAGATAGGCTACGGGGTTTCTATAGGCCTCTAGCCAGACACAATGATGATATAAAAAGATGTTTACATGAAAGAGCATGAACATGCATATGATGCATGCTATACATGATAAAGATGACACATGTTATACATGATATAGATTACTCATGATACATGAATCGAGATGATACATGACACATGAAGAAAAATGTTACATGATACATGAATAGAAATGATACATGATATATGACAAAGATATTACATGATGCATGATAGAGATATTACATGTTACATGATAGAGATATTACATAATACATAATAGAGATAAATCAAGATATACATGATTATGACGATTCATATGATAGTGATGATACATGAAATGTTGACAATGTGACATGATTGTCAAATACATAAAATGTGTATTACACTCTATACATGATTTACTAAACTATATCACTTTATGTTTTCTTAAACTGGTTTTGAATGCCTCACTAAGTTCGTACTTAGCGTGTGTTGTTGTTTCACACGTAGGTTCTCACAGATAATCTAATAAGGATGAGCTGTTGTTTGGGTGATCAAGTTAGTAAAGTGACTACGATATGTACATCTTAAAAGTAGTTGATATCTAGTGGCATGTACAAATTTAATAAGTATATGTTGGTATGTACTGATTTGTAAAGCTAAGTTTATAACTTGTTTACGTACTATTATGAATGTATGGACTCAGAAAATGGTTTGCTACAAATGGTTATAATTCAAGATATAGTTAAATATTATTTAAACCTAGTCGCATAATAATTTTAAAATCAAGAAAGGGTCTAGGCAGGGTACCTAGTTTTCACCCTGAATAATTATTTTCATTTCATTAATATATCTATAAATTTTATAAAATAATTCAGGTTCGAAACTAGCTACTTTAGACCGATGTAAATTTTTACTAAATATTTTTTTAAGCCAAGTTTTCTTAATATCTCTATTACATCTTTAATGTGTACTCGATTTACGAGTATGCATCAAGGGTGTTACACAAAATCATCACTAATGTTATATTTTTTTGATAATTTTCTCTCCCCTCTACATATTATTTTTTAAAAATTTATTCGACCAATAAAATTGTGACACGTGTCACCACTATAAAAAACAAAGAAATATGCCAAAACTCAAATTGCTCGGTAGGATTCAATCCCTAGACCCATCACATAAGGGTCTAAGCATTTAACCACTTAGATAAGCTTGATGCATGTAAAATTTTCAACAAAACCTATGTTTAAGTTACCAACACAAAATAAAATAGGATTGATACAAGGAAAATGATTCGAACCTATGCCCTCATGAGAGTGATTAAAATATTAAGCCACTAAGTTATATTTGAATGTTAGTAAATTGCAATTCAATTTAAAATTCAAACTAAAATTATTTTCCTACTTTTTTGGGAATAAAAATAATTATTTATTTTATAAAATTAGTATTAAATTCTAAAAATTAAATTTAGAATATTTATTTATGTGATTATAAATTTTAAATTACTTATTTATATTTACAGATTAAAATAATAAATTTTTAGAATTTATAATATTATAAATAAATAATAAAAGTATTTCCTTTCTTTTATTTGGTTGTAAAACAGATCACTACTATTTTATGTCCTACAACATGTCGTACAGAAAATTCATTTCTCAAGTAAATTTCAATTCTATCGTTGAAAACTTTGTTGGTCTCTATAATTTGTGGGAGGGTACTTATAACGGCCCGAGTTTTGGATTAGAAGTGCGGGTATCTGTTTTAGATTGTGGATTTATTGGTTGTGTGATAAAAGCCATTTGTTTTGGGTTGGGCTCTTTACTTTTCTCTCGGATTTGACCCAAAGGATGATGAAAGGTGTCACATTTCTTAAATCTTGAAACTTGGAGGACCTTGTAGCAATTCAACCATTTTTTCTCCCCACATGGATTTTGGACCTTGGTTCCCCGATCAACGGATTTGGGAGGGAATTTGGTCGGCCCATTTAAAGTCGGCAGCCATCTCCAATCCCCCTCCTTTCATTTTCCTTATGGCTTCTTCCTTCTTCTTTTTTTAATTCTCATTCTCCTTTCTTTACTCCAGTGGCGGATGCAAAACTAGGTGAGGGTGGGCAGAGGTCACCCTAAAAAAAATTATAATTTGTTAAATATTTATTTTATTTTTTTGTGTCCACCTTGAATCATAAATCTTCAGTGGTAAAATTTTGTATGATATAGAAATTTCTATATATAAATCATAAACCCTACAATCTAACCTTAATTTCTATATCATGAATCATAAACCTTAAATCATACACCCTAAATCTTAAACCATATTTTTTAATGTTGGGACATATATAGGGGCACCAAAATAGGTAGAGAATTTATATTCGAGGATTAAATCAAGAAGATGCTATAAAGAGAGATGGAGATACTCATTGGGGTTCACATTATAAAACAGTTGTTAGACTGATTACTATTTTTGTGATGGATGTGCTTGAAATTATTGAGGAAGATGGAACACATTCAGAGCAAAGAGCTAAATATTGTATGTTGTTGAATTCTTTAGTCTTTTGAGTTTTTGTTTAATTTGCATTTGATGAAAAATAATTGTGGGTTACTAGTGAATTATCTAAAGCATTGCAACAGAACGATCAAGACATTATGATTGTTATGCAGTTAGTTAGTGTGTCCAAGAAACGATTACAATTGATGAGAGATGTGGAATTTCTTTATTTTGTGAAAAGAATAACATTGAGATTCCAAAGATGGAAGATGTATTTGTTATTTCAGGGAGGTCTAGGAAAAAGTCCACGAAGTTTCAAATTTGTATCATTTTTAAGTTTAATTATTTTATCAGGTGATTGATAGACAATTTTAAGAGCATAGTAATCATTTTTTTAGACAAGTACATAGTTGCTTTTTTGTGCCGCTTGCTTGAGTCCAAGAAACTTGTATCAGGTAATACACCATTACATCTTGGATGCTAATTAAAGCATGTAGGAAATGTTTGTTGATCATGTATGGTATTATGTTCATGTAGGAAGCTTATTGTTCATTGATGGTAAATATAATTGGAGAGGAAATCTTGGTTGCCTTGAATCCTTAAAATGTCCTAGGATATGTTAGAATTGGTTAGGACCTTATAGGCCATTTTTAGGGTGGTGGTTATGCATTCTTCGGACTGAATTTGTAGATTTCAGACGCAAGGTTTCGGAATTTCTCAGTGAGTTTCGATATTGGATGTCTCATAAGGCTTTTGGGTTTCGAAACTAGGGTAAAGGGTATCGAAACCTTACCCAGAGTTTCGAAGCTAATAGGAAAATTTGGATACTTGGCTTTACAGATTGGTTTTGGGTATCGAAACATGACTTAGGGTTTTGAAATCATCCTCTTGGTTTCGAAACTCTGCCCCAAGTTTCAATACTTGGAGTGCTGGGTAGACTAGGCTGATTCGAGACTTTCCTAATGCTATTAGAAGGACATTTAGATCAACCCTAGCTTTGGAACTTGTAATATCTTCGATTAACCTGGTAGGATTAATTTTGATCACATTAGTAAAATGATTAAAATACCCCTATCGCTTAAACTCTCGTATTTATTCGACTACTCAGGAGATCCGTGGTGACATCTTAGATCGGGTCAAATTTTCTGTATCGGATCTAAGGTGTTACAGTCTGGTCACCGATTCTCCAATATTATAATGCTAACATAGGTCAAAATGATTGGGGGAGGTGCCATTTTCCCACTTAAGGACCAAGGTTGTCATCAACTGTTAAGTCATAAGTGGCTTCAATGTTCAGTTCTCTATATGGGAAAGAATTTAAAAGTAAATGGACTTTTTTATATCGAAAACACATTGAAAATGTAATTTTATATGAGCATAACGCCATGAACAAAGCCTTTTCTGTAACTGTATTCCCGTTCCTGCAGAATAAATGATTAAGGAAGTTTCGTGGTGTAAAGAGTAGGACTTTCCTTTCTGGTGTAGGTTTGATAACTTTAAATGCTTTTTTTTTATTTTTACATTTCTTTTTTTCTGTAATTTGTGGTCATTAATTATATTTTACTTTAGGAATAGTCGATTTCGTTTTCTCCCCTAGTGAGTTCATGAGATCTACTGGGTTTGGTTGGTTGTTGTACATGACTTTCTTGGGGTTTGGTTTGGTTGGGTTTGTTGATTAACTGAGTTGATTTATTTTGCATTAGACTTGGTTGTTATGAGCAAGTGATGGAACTCGGAATTATTTACAAGTGGGATCATTTAAAAATGTTTAAATTTATGAAAGAACTAACAATGAATTATATATTTTTAAGGGACTAAATAATAATTTACTATTATACTAATTTATAGATTTTTTTTTAAATTTTTTAGAGGCCGTGGCCCATCGGTCCCATGTGAGCAGGTTTGGATATGCGTGAGCAGTTCACAAACGTGGGAAAATAAATAAATATCATGAATTTAAGTTTTAAAATAATTTATTATAAATTTTATAAAAATAAATAAGTAGTTCTTTGATATTTTTTATTCTCAAACATAGTTATTAAATTGAGTATTAGTTTCATTAAGAACATAATATAAATATAATTTGATTTTGTGGTTAAATATTACTTTTTTATGGAGAGAACAAGTTCGAGTCTCACTAATAACATTTAGATATAATTTTAAGATGGTGGCACTGTTTATTAACTATTAGTTTTGGTAAAATTTTATCAAATTTCTAGTCTAGCTCAATGGCTAACAATTGCTAGAAATAAGGTAAATTACACAAATATAATCTAATATATATATATATATATATATATATATATATTCTCAAAACAAAAATATACCGAAAATAATTAATTAAAAATTAATTGTAAAATGAATAGAAATGTTACGCTAAACTTATGGACTGAGACGAACAAAAAGCAGATGCTAAGGTTTGTATAAACAATTTTTTTAAGACAGATTCATCCTCTCTCCAGTGTAAGAGAATTCTGGAACGTCTATCTCTTAAGATACAACAACAAGCGTTCACCGTAAGCAGCACGACTTTAGTGAACAAATCGAAATCAGCCGAGCCTTCTATCACCAAATTTGAACGAAATTTTAGAGAGAAAAAAATAAAATCACATGAGATATCTCAAATGATTAAAGTTGTTCTATATTTATAGCGGAAAATAGAGAGGAATATGAAAGAGAAGCAAACGAAAAGTTTTAGAGAAATTAAGTCCATAATGGACATTATTGTTGAAAAATGAAGAGTCTTGAGCTATTTTAAATTACAATTCTAAAATTTTAGCAAGTCAATTAAGTTTTACATATTTGAACATTTCACATCACTCATGTCATGCAAGTTTGGCTTACACATTTATTAACAAACAAATTGTTTCTAGCTTATAAAAACCTTTCCATACCTCACACTTTTTCCTATGTGGGATGAGAGTGTTTTAAGCACTCGTTTTTGCTCAACAACACTTGCAAGTAACTTGCTTTGATCATTAATTTCTCATTCATTATTCAACCAATTTGAGCATATCATACATCGTTTTAAAGGTTTTATGGAGTAGAATATAAACCATAATATTTTTTATTCAAAATTTCAAATTTACCAATAAATAATATGTCTCAAAGTTCTTTAGTTATCCATTATTTTCCAACAAATTATTTTCCTTGATGTTATTTGGTGGAATAAAATTATTAAAACATAACATTAAACTACGGATGAATAGGGTGAAAATAATGGTTTAACCCCCCCCCCCCCAAATATTTTTTATAAAGAAAAAATAGATTTTTGAAATAAAAAAATAGCCGAATTAAAATTTAATATTATATAAAATTGTATCAAAATAAAAAATTCAAAAGTAATTTGATTATAAAAGTGAAAGCGGGCAATGATGGTTAATTCGGAAGCCAACGTGTGGCTATAGTAAAAAAAGGATGATGTTCATCTTAAGAAATCCGGGTTTAAACACCTATGTGTAAAGTGTGCGTACGTTATTAAAAGGTTAAGAAAATGTATGAACATATACTATATTATAATCATATCAATATATTAAAAATAATGATTAATTTGATCAATGGTTGGTAAAATTTAATTTTAATACTTTTATTTTAAAATATATATTAAAATATTTTTAATTAAATAATAAGTATTACATTCCCATACTAAAATTTGAACCTATACAAGATAATTTATCTATATATATATTTAAATAATAACATCATCATTTTAACATGTGACAATCTTAGAGTGTTCGTATCTTAAACTTATGTTCAAAAGAAAAATGTGTCCTAAACTTAATCGCGTTTTAGTAAACACAAAAATAGTTGATAAAAAAATGTAATACCAAATTGAGATAAAAAAAAGCCAGAAGTATAAAATTGGGCCAAATGTGTATTTAAGTCAACAAATAAGGACATTACATTTAAATGCCCTTTCAACATGTCAACTGCAACTTGATATTTAAAGTTTATTTTGTTCCAATTTAGTACACTACTTTCATTTTTTACCATGTTTTAATATTTTCAATACTCCAATTTGGGATTCCCAATACTTTGACATTGTGATACATCTCAATATTGATAGCGTAACGATATTAGAGAAATGTCAAAACCATGACAGATAAAGCCACTTAAGATTAACGCGTTTTTTCAGACAGAAAACAGTATTCAACCCATAGGCTGTGTTTTTAGGTGAGGATTCAAACGCCCGTTGGGGCGTAAACACCTATTGTCAGAAGTTAGAAAATTCAGCTATGAACAAACTGGCGTTTAAAAAGAAAATTATGCGAGCAAATAAGTGTTGAGGTAATTACCGATACCTGTTTGACAGCAAAAACACGGCGACAATGGTAGTTTGGGGCGTAAACTTAACCACAAATAGAGCCTTAGTTTAAAGTGACCACAATGCTTTCTGTTACAGAGTCCAAACGAAATCGAATTCCAGACAAGGAAACGCAATGGATTCTATCCCATCCCTATAATCTTCGACATCCTCCTTCAACTCCCAGTAAAATCTCTAATAAGATTCAAGTCCTTAAACAAGCTCTGTCGCTCCTTCACCACTGACCCACCACTTCAACAATGGTGCAGGTAGAGCCGATGATCATAACAATCGCTTACTCCTTTCTTACATAGAGCATCGAAATCTCAAATCCGTAATTCACTTCCTCGCAGTCGAAAACATCGATGAGCTTGCTGTCGTTGAATACTCCGCTACTGTAAGTTTCGGATCTTACCACGTTTTGCCTTCTTGTAATGGTTTGGTTTGCTTTTATGGTTCCCATGGTGATGTTTACGTGTGCAACTTTAGCACCAAACATATAGGTCGGCTCCCAGATTTTGATGCCGAAGGCTTGCGATCATTGAGCTGTGGGTTTGGGTTTGATAAGATTAGCCGTAAACATAAAGTAATTAAATTTTTGGAGCCTGTGGACCTGGAAGCTTCTGTGGATGATCTCGGGATTGAAATATTTTCCATGGAAATAATCGTTGGAGGTCTATAAAGTACCATCCTCGTTTCCGGTTTCTAAACTACCAACCACCGGTGTTTTCCGGTGGCTTCTTTTACTGGATTACCTCGGAAGGTAATCAGCCTTCTAGTTTTGTAGGAAACGGTTAGTCCAAAACAATAAAATAAATAGAGATACGAAATTAATAAATAGTTGGAAAGGAAATTTTACAGAAATTGAAATAAACAGTAAACTTCGTTGAAGCCTGCACGAATGGAGTTTCCTTAAGACAGATTCGACCACTCTTTGGTGCTTGAGTTCGTCGGTCGTCAGTCTCCCAGGATACAACAACAGATGATTTTCTACAACATCACTTATATAGAGATCACGAACAGAGCTCTCGCCTTTCATTATCACCGAAAACACTGATGCAATTTGGAAAAGTAAAAGTTTTTCAAGTTGTGTTTGAAACTTGAAAAATATTCCGAATTTAATGGTCATTGATACTTTCCTATTTAATTCGGAATAAAAATCAATATCATATTTAAATCGAATATTTTCCGTGAATATCAAGTTATACCGTTTTAATATTTGTATTTAAGGAAAGCGAATAAAATCCCTTTAAATCCCGAATATACAAAAAGGATATGCTACTTTTCGGTATGTCCACAAAGGGCCCAACCAATTGAACATTCACATCGCCCACATCGTGCAAATGCACCTAAACTCCAATAGAATTGAATTTGCACCCTTACACGCAAGGCACAATTTCCACTTAAGTCATTTAATGATCACAAAGTGGGTAAGTGTATATAAACACTTCCCATTCTATTTACCCCATCAATGTGGGCTAAAGGGGGTTACATTTTCCTTAATTCACAACCACCTTACTTTGAGCATCAATTTCTCATTCATCACTCAACTATTTTGAGCATATGGAATACCGTTGTAAACGTCTCATGGAGTAAAATATGACCCAATAAAATCATCATTCTAATCTCCACCTTTACTCTTTCGAATTATGGCTCAAAGTTGCCTATTCCTCACTGTTTTTCCAACAAGTTTCTCGATAGCATTTGATATCGGAAAAGAGACCTTGGGGACCATTTCTCCACCGGAAAGTATTTTGGCAAAAAATTGGTACACCTTGTATCTGGTGGAGCTTGGAGGGGAATTATGCTTGGTGGACATGGAGGGGAAAAGAATGGAGATATGGATATTCAAAGGCTACAACGTTGCGAGAGAAGAGAATTGGGTGCGGGGGCAACGATTGTTCATAATTTGGAAACTATTGACGCCGCTCGTCCGGTGGAGTTCAACGGTGTGGAGATCTTGCTGCATGGATTTATCAAAGGCTTGGGTCAGTTGAGCTGTTACAATGTGCAAACCGGTTGTTTTAGGGAAGTGGAAATCAAAGGTATTGCTTCCAAATTCTTTTACGCACGTACACCATTATGCGGAAAGCCTTTTCCCGGGGCCTAGATTTGCCCTGCCCCAAGTCCAACGTTCCCAACGGTTGAACTGCCGCTCTTGTTGGCCCCACAGTTGTTAAGGTTTTCTTTGCTGCTAAATTAGATGTTCAAGTGTTTAATTAAGTTTCCCTCTGGCAACATGCAAGTTGTAAGGTTTCTTTATTTGATCAGAAAGGTTCATTTCATTAAAAAAAAAAAAAAAAAAGTGCAATGATCCCAGCGGTTGAACTGCCGCACTTGTCGGTCCCAACAGTTGTAAATTTAAGGTTTCCTGTGTTGCTAAACTAAATGTTCAAATGGTTAATTAAGTTTCCCTGTGGCAACATGGAAGTTATCCTATTTGTAATCATCCAAAAAAACATATTTTGATTTTAATATTTTGCAAGTTGTCTCTCGATTTAATACTAAACTAAATGTTTAAGTGGTTAGTTAAGTTTCCTTTGGCAACATGCAACTTATCCTCTTTGTAATCATCCAAAAAGACATTTTGACCGGTTGAATTTCGTTCAGTTGGTATATTGCAGGTATGATATATAAGAAAAATGTAAAACATAACATTTCCAGTGTTTAATTTCTTTTAGTTTCTAAGCGAGAATGGATGTAAGTAATACAGACACTATATCACAAATCACATGAAAAAGAAGAAATATTTTGGTCATAGTATTTTGCAAGTTATCTCTCAATTTAATGCTAAATTAAATGTTAAAGTGATTAGTTAAGTTTCTAACCGGCAGCATACAAGTTATCCTCTTTATAATCATCCAAAATAACAATTTGGTCATAATATTTTGCAAGTTATCTCTCAATTTAATTATCATAAGAGAACTAGAAAAATGATAAGGGATAGCTTCAAAAACAAAACACAAGTAAAAGGCTAAAGGGGTATATATATTCTCACGTTCCAAAGTAAATTCAAATTTTAGATTGTGAAATTCAATATCATTTTTTTAATTTCCAAATTTGAATATACTTTATTTACTCAAATCCAAGTTTCATAAATTGTAAAAAATCATTGTTTTATTCAATTATAATTTCTACGAGGCTTAATACACATTTTGGCTCATGGTGGATGTCGAGTTTGAATTTAAACATTTTTTTGATTAATTAGTTACATTTCCATATCGCGATTCGAACTCATACAAAATAGGGCAAGATAAGCATCATCAATCACTCGATCAATTAAGGGATCTCTGAATTTAAATATTAGAAATAATTGTAAAATATTGTTGGAATTAATCAAACATTTCAAAAAAATTTAAAGTTCATCAAACTTGAAAAATATATTTAAAAATATTTTTTCGACTTAGTCGAACTTTTTCAAACATATAGGTTAAAATTCTAATTAAAACCATTTTCGGGCTTGAAGACAAAAAAGAAGAAGATCGATCTCCTATACAAAATTATTGTTCTATTTCTGACAATAAGCTTTGACTTTCAACCATCAAGTGTATAAATGATTGATCTCCTAATGGAAGGGATCAATCTTTTCCCTTCGCCAAATATTGATCCCTTGAAATGATTGATTATTTCTTTGTACAGCGGTCATATATTAAAAAATATCAATTTCTTCTATAAAGGATCATTCTCTCATGTTTTAAATGCTAAAATTATTTGAAGGTAACAACTATTTTATACCTCAAACTGCTCATAACGATTAGAATTCATAGAGAGGATATAAATAAAGACTCAAAACAACTCAACAACAACAATAAACATATTAGAGAAAGTTGCCAATATTCAAGAGTCTTGGAAAATTAGTTTAACCTCATGGTTACCACTAATACCTATTTTCTTACTTTAAATCTTAACCATTTGATTAACAAATTTCACATCCTTCATACCAAGAAAAGTCTTGGTGCTTAAAAGTTTTATTCTTAAGAACACTCTCAAAGAGAAATGCAAAGAAGCAAATTGAAAATAATCCTTACAATGATCATATGTCTACAAAATAAAGTTCTCATCCAAATACACATTTTAGCTCATAGAGTGGAGGGGTACTGCTCCCTCGATCTAACCTGCCTTCCCTCCCCACTTGCCCTGATATTTATAATCCCTAAAAGTGTTGATGATTGGATAGTGTCAACCTAGTGATAGCCTATAGATGAGTTGGCAGAGATAGGGACAATTTTCGAGTATTAAGCTTTGCATGTTGGACACGTGGATACCGTGCAGAGGTGTTTGGCTATGTCTTATCCTCAGACAACTTGAGGGCTCCAGAAACATTACACTATGGAGGCGTCTAACTTCAGAGAGGTAGCTATTGTGGACCACCTTCACAATTTATGGAGGAGCCGAAGGGTATTAGTGGAATTGTGCGAAGGTGGCAAACTTGGTTGTAACACTTGTTCCCTGCAGTTTAGAGTACTATAAAGTGGTGCGATATGATGCATTTAAAGGAAGTTGATTTCGTGACTACTGAAATGTGAAGAGGCGACTGCATTGATTCAGGTAATCATGAGGATCCGATTTATGGCTGTGGGAGAAAACATGTGTTCTTTTGTAACCGATGAAAACCTATGTTTACAGATTGGAGACTCTTGAAGATTCGTGCTCTTCAACTATAAAACACACTCATCAAGTTTTCTAATCAATTTCTTCATGAGTCATCAGTTATTCCAATTCGTTTTGCAATACATCGAGGGTAATATCGAGGAGGAACACGAGGATAGATAAGAGGATTGTCGAGACATGCTCACAGCCGTCAAGTGGAGGTTCATTTGAAGGAAAGGTCAGTTTGAATTAATGTAATATCCCAAATTTTTGGTTAGTGACCAAAATGTAAATTTTGAAAGTTTAGGGGTTAAAGTGAAAACTTTAGAAAAGTTTAAGGACCAAAGTGTAATTTTCAAAACTTGTGTATTTTAACCCCGTAAATGAATAGTTTACCCCCAAGAATGACGTTTTCGTGTTACCTGAATTGTTTATACGGAGTTTGTATTAATGGCTATAAAGCGATAAAGTTCGGAAGAATATTCAGATAATCGGATCGAATCGAATATCCAGGATATTTTGAAGGATGATAAGCCACGGTTGAGTATGTCATTTTACATGTCTAAGATATTTTCTTTGTGTTGGAAGAATATGAACCCTTGGATTTAAGTTGATTTTCCATGCTAAATATGAGCTGTTGGATGAAAAATGGCAAGATCGTAATTTTGGAAAATCACAAGGGCAAAGTTGATAAACTACTAATTCAAGATTAAATTTAGGTCATTGGATGAAGGATGATGATATGAGGAATATTATAGAAATATAAAATTTTCAGAATAGATCCGATAGCTCGGTAAAGGTAAAATCGTAGCAGGAGTATTTTGTGAATATCGGGAAATCGTATTGAATTGAAATTTCAGAGGGTGTTCCATAATCCATGGAAAATCATAAAATAATATTTATGGAATAGTGGTCGGTTGAGGAGAAACTAATTTAGTTAGATTATAATGGAATGTCAATTTTGAAACAAACTAGTAAATAAAGACTAGTTTGAGGGCAAATTGATCTTTTGGCAGGGATGGAAATTTTGAAATATTTGAAGTTACAAGGGCTATTTTTGGAAGAAGAAATTTGAAGTTTAAACCTTGGCCCTTGATTGATGATAAAATCAATCTCAACCGTTGGATAAAAAGGCACTTTTGTAATTTCCCTATTTGAATGAATTTAAAATTCATTTATATAATACAAGAGGCATAATTGGAGGAATTGAAAATTAAAAGGCAAAAAGATGAAGCATTCTTCATCTTTTACATTTTCGAAAATATGGGGGAAAAGGGAGAAAATTTTCCAAGATCGATTTAAGCCCCGAAACTCGATTTTCAGGTAATCTTTCGAACTGCAAAGTTGTTATACTCTTCAAGCTCTATCTTTTGATGTATTTAATTCATGGAATACATGCTTGATTGATGAGAATTTTACATGAGAAGGAAATTAGGGTTTATGAATAAAATTGGGGCTTTTAAGATTTTATGATTCAGTGGTTGAATTTAAGTTGGAATCAAGCTTATATGATGTTAAAATCATATTTTTGAGTTAGGATTTAAACCCTACATATTTTGAGTTGTATGGAGAAAATTAGGGTTTATGGATTTAAGTCTAACTTAGGGTTTATGATGTTGGATTAATGATCTAGTAAGCTTGATTTGTTGTTTGGAAGTAAAACCCTAAGTTAAATATATGAGGACCAATTCGGAAAGCTTCAAAGTTAAGGGACCAAATCTGAATTTTTTGAAATTGGAGTGTTTTTATGTAATTAATGATGTTGGAGATGTGAAATTGATGTTAGAATGCTAAACCGATGTTGAATCGAATTAGTGACCATTTTGACACTTTGTCAAAATCAAGTGACCAAATAGGAAATGAATTCTTGGATGGGGATTAAATCCGATTTTTGGTTGAAATAATAGAATTAAGGCAATAGTGTTGATTTGAGGACTAAATTGCAAAGTTAAGAAGTTTGAATCTTACCTTTGCATTTTAGTGACTATTTTGGGCAAAGAAAGAAAACTAGAGGGAATTATTTTGAATAATTATTTGATGAAGAAGATGATGAATTGGTGGTTTGAAGCAAGTGATGAGACTAAATTGACAAGTAGAAAAATAAGAAGAAGTGAGTATAAATTAGAAGTTTATTATGGAAAGTTATGTAGAAGATTGAATTTTGGCAGTAACTTCGAAAATTCACCATAAATTCTAAAAAAATGTTTAGATGATGAATTTTATACCGTTGTAAAGATTTGTTCGTCTAGTTTCGTTTCCAACAAACGGAAACTAATTTCGAGTTCCGAGTTAAAAGATATGAATTTTTAATCGAATGAAGGTCAGAAAATTTACAAAGCAGTTTCGGTTAGAACAGCACTGTGATGGGAGTTTGAAGAATTTTCATAATTTTTGTAGATTTTATTAATTTTTTGGCTGATACCTTTAGAACCGTTATCGAATCTAGTTTTTCCAGAATAAAGTAAATTAAGATCCGGTATGTATTCTGCCCGGTCTAAGAAAATCTTTGAAGGTAGCGCAAGCTGTCAGGAAATGAAATTTGAAACATTTTGTATTTGAATGTGAGTTAGCAAACTCGGAAGAATTATTGGAAGTTCAAATTGGTCACTAGGGACCATAATGAATTTTTTGAACAATATAAGGAAGAAAGGAAAAAATATTTGGAAAATTTTTTATTCAAATAATTATATTAGACAACGTGTTTAAAGTATTGTTAGATTTGTTTGAATCTAACAAATATTTTATCTTATTCATGTGATTAATGAAGTCAAGTCCGAATCAAAGAAGGTTCGAGGTTCTATAAAGGAAAGGATCGAGTAGAATTTAGTGAGGCATGCTAATAAATGGCCCAGGTGAGTGCAATGCATACATAACATGATACATGGATGTTTTATACCTCATTGGTAAGACTTGCGATAAGTCTACCTGGTTTATATATTGGCATGATATTTATGTCATTGGTCATATATTTGACATATTTTAAATATGTAAAAGGTTGTAAACAAATGCATTGATCACTAGTTATTGATGATGGTATGCTACGAATGTTGTTTTGGGTATGAACTGCCCAATGTTAAATAATATTGATATACATTGCCATGGATGAAATAAATACGGAAATTATGCCCAAATAAGTCATTGAGGGACAGGATATAGTTGGCATGTCATAGACTCCAGCAGCACGCTGCATAATCGGGAATTCGGGATAGCACTATAGTGTACATAAATGACACTTAGTGTATGGTTAGCACAACCTTATAAATGTGCGGGAATTAGCAATTCGGTGCATACTTGACTCGTGTATGGGGTCCTCAAGGTTTAGTTTGGGCTATAAATAAACGGATAATAAATAGTAAACAAGTTAGTGTATATTCGGGTATCCGTTTATGTAAACACTCGGGACAAATGACAAGTATATTGGTAAGAAATTTATATCCGGTTTATATTATGTTGATACATGATTAATATGATGGTATACTTATCTAGTGATCACGATACATTTATTCATATAAGGCATGTTATGACAAACAGACAAGCATGAAAATCTTATGACATTGGCATATAATAAATAATTACTACTGCAATGTGAAAGTTGATACATTGACATATATCATGCTATATAAATGTAGCTGTGAAGTTGAATAAAGTTTAAATTATTGTTATTAACTTCATTTATTGCCTCACTAAGTTCGTACTTAGCGTGTGTTTGATTGTACACACGTAGGTAAATCAAGATGAGAGGGAGAAAATCATTACATCAATATTGGAAAGCTCAACAGGTAATCATAGTAATGACATCCTAATTAAGGTTTGATTATTATAGTGGCATGTATACTTGCTAAACCTATTTGAGTGTGATTGACCTTTAAAGTTCGTTATGGTTTCAAGATAAGTGGCATTTTTGGAAATATTCAAGGTTAAGAATAACCTTAAGTGATTAGTTGCATGCTAAGATAATTGATTTATGATTGGAACTCGAACAAATAATTTAAGTCGGTTTTAAATAAAGTCAAGCGTGCTTGGGCTAGAGAAATTATAGGATGGGTGACCATCGGGAAGTTTTCTGAAAATTTTAAATTACCCTAATTATTTTTGGGTTTAAGAAGTCGTAACATTTTCGACTCGTACCCGATGTACGGATACGAGAAATGGGTGTTACAATGAAGTAAGAAGGTTGTTGCACTATTGCAACATTTTGTGGGATAATTATGAATTTGAAATCCCCAGGAGAGTCCACTATTCGAGCGACTTCCAGCGTTCCACTAACGACTGATCGTAGTTCCTTTTGCCACTTTATTGTTTGGAAGTGGGATTTCATCTCCCATTGTACCTTTTTGTAGCAGGGTTTGAAAGACTACGATATTGCTTCTGGTCCGTTAACTGAGGCATCGTTGTGGATTTTGATCGGCTACTTACTTATATGAAGGGAAAAAGGTTGGTTACCATCTATGGTCATATTTAAGAATCTCTTTTCTTTGATCAGAGCCCGTCATAAGACATGTGACAGATTATTTCACTTTAAGCGGAAGCAATAAACATGTTTATTACAATACATTGAATACATGGATTTCTCTGGCAGACTTACCTCCACCTATTCTCACTTCGGCCCGGGATGGGCTTTCCTCTACTCGTCGTGATAGACTTACCTCTGCCACCAGCAATAGGCTCACCCCTATTGCAAGAAACCGAAGTATACCATCAGCCCGAGTAGCCATATCACTATACCTCAAAGCCGCAGAGCGATCGACTTTATATTATAATACACTTTTAACCCTATGGCATGCCAACTATATCCGATACTTTCTCATTTATGTCACATATCCAACATATCATTTTCAAATACATTTACTTACTGTTTTCCAAAGCATTTCACAAAACCGTTTCATATGCAAAACCATATTGCCAAAGACAACAACATATTCCTTCTAGGAACAAATCTCAATGCTCATATGCATCCATAAAATTTGATATACATTGGATATTAATCCAAAATGATGAATTTACAGTAAGTAAATCAAACCATGCTTTTAAAACCAAAAACATGAAATCTACAAGCTCATATCAAACTGATACTCAAAGGCAAAATAGGAAAAACTTACGCTTGAGCTTAGTTAAGCTTTTTAGGCTATAACTAAACCCCCATGATCTATCGATCAAACATTTAAAGAGCTTTAATGCCTTTATACATTCACCGATACACTTCGCTTTGCTCGCCAATGAGAATCGAGCCACCGAAAAAGTGATGTACGCAACTAGGCAACCTTGCATTGATAGTCTCTGATTTTAACAACATAAAACCAAAGGGAAAATGCATCATTATGCTTTCTATTCACTGCCAAACAATAATCCCCTGCCTATTCGTTTGGGCATGATAAGAATGAAACCTTGCTTTTTTAGAAAACTGCCTATCCGTTCGGACATGAGGACAATGAAACCTTGATTTTTAGCAAACTACCTATCCGTTTAGGCACGAGGAGAATGGAACCTTTCTTTTTAGCAAATTGCCTATCCATTCGGGCATGAGAAGAATAGAACCTTGCTTTTTTAGCAAACTGCCTATCCGTTCAGGCATGAGGAGAATGAAACCTTGCTTTTTAGCAAACTGCGTACTCGTTTGGGCATAAGGAGAATAGAACCTTGCTTTTAGAAAACTACATATCTGTTTGGGCATGACAAGAATAGAACCTTGCTTTTTAGAAAACTGCCTATTCATTTGGGCATGAGGAGAATGAAACCTTGCTTTTTAGCAAATTGCCTATCCATTCGGGCCTGAGAAGAATAAAACCAACTTTTTAGCAAATTGTCTATCCATTTAGGCATGAGGAGAATGGAACCTTGCTTTTTAGCAAGCTGCCTATCTGTTTAGGCATGAGGAGAATGAAACCTTGCTTTTAGCAAACTACCTATTCGTTCAGGCATGAGGAGAACAAAATCTTGCTTTTTAGCAAACTGCCTATCTATTTGGGCATGAGGAGAATATGACCTAGCTTTTTAGCAAACTGCCTATCCGTTCGGGTATGAGGAGAATGAAAACTTGTTTTGATGTCCAACGAGTTTGCGATTAGTGAAAATCCGTGCCTTTTTTCTTTGCTCTATCCTTATTTCACCGGAATGAGCAAAGATGGGCAACTATAGTCACTAGATTTTCACCCACTATTGTATATTATTATTATTATTATTATTATTATTATTATATATTATTATTGTTTCTATTATTATTATTATGGTATTATTATTAGTCATGTATAAATAATATAATATTAATATTATTATTAGTTATAAAACCCAATAAAAACAAAAAAGGTTCATTAATATTAAATAGGAGTCCATATTCAATAATGACCCAATTTGGCCCAAAAGTAGGAGTAAAAAAAACCTAGCTGATCACTTATTTTTCCTTTGTGCAACCATTTTTCAACTGTTGGATCTATTTAAGATCCAACGGTCTAGATTTGGACTGAGGAAGCAGCTCCCAGCCATATGGCGCGTGCGGACCACGTGCACAAGATTCTTAGGCGGTGTAGCTCCTGCGTATGCGGCACCACGCCACTGGCAACCGTCTCACCCTCCACTGGCCCTCACTGTGACCCATGCCGCACTGCCGCAACCCCCTATCCGACTGAAAACCTGTAGCGACAAAGAAGAAAAAATGAGTTATTCATGAATCAAATATGAAAAAGGGAAAGTCAGCCCCAAATCTGTGCAAATTCAAAATAAAAATAAAAGGGGAAGGGAATCAATCCAATATGGCAAGAAGCTCACCAGATTTTAAAGATTTGGAATCCGGATTTCTTTGTATTTTTGGTATGAAAATACCTATATAAATCACCATTTTCGTTGTAATTGGACACACATGAATTTCCACTCCGAATTGTAGACTGGAAATTCTGGAATAATAACCAACTTAAGTAATTTTTAGATATTTTTATCCTATTGTCTTTTCATTTTTATGTATCTATTTCGAAAATAACAAAGGAAAAAGGTGGAAATCATACCCATTTGGTTGAGCCACCGCCGCTGCTATCGTGTTCGACATTTTTGAGGTCACACCCCTGATGATGGGTGAACGTCCCAAGCTTGCCGAATTTTGATCGAGCCGCCGGAAAATCTTTTTTCAGATTAAAAAATTTAAGGGATTTTGGGTATTCAAAAGTTTTTTTTCGGTATTTTAAGAGGATTCAGATTGGATTTTAAAAGATATTTTAAAAAGTGTTTTTTAAAAAATTCCACCGCCAGTGGACGGCGGCCAGCGCCGGTGGAGGGCGGCCAGCACGATAGAGGTTCATCGGTTCTTCAAAAAATGATGAACATGTTGAACACATGAGAGAAATTAGAAAGGAGGTGTTTGATCCAAAAGTTTTAAAAGGAAAAATTAAAGAAGTGTTTGTGAAGTTGGGTTTTATACCCACACGTTTTAAAACAAATTGGGTATATTGCACTCGTTAAAGCCCTCCGCCTCATTCCTCTTTATTCTGCAAGATACCGAGTTTTCAATTGTTTCAAAATGGTCACTAATTTCTTTGAATTTGGCTTCTGGTTTTTAAGTCACTGTTTTTAACTTCATTAATTCTTTGTAAATTCAAATTTTATTCAATATTTTAACTAGCTTCTTACCCTTTTTTATTTATTTGCACCCCACTTTAAATTTACATTTTCTTACAAAATCGACACGTACATCATGTGTTGACCTGATTCCGGAAGGATACACTTTTTTAAATGATATTGTTTTCCTTTTTTTCTCTTGTCACTCAGTTAATTTATTTCATGTATTTATTTAATTTTGTAATTTAATTTTGATTTTCATGTATCTTATTGTCTTTTAATTAAATCTTTAGATTAGATGAAAACCCCTAAAATTAGGTTGTTTAATTTAAGCCTTAATTAGTTTAGAGCCTTTAATTTTGAGCTCTGTAAAATAGTATTTTCTTTAATGTAAAATTATTAATTAACACTTAACTAAACTTTAACCCCTCTAGTCTAAAATTCATTTTAGACTCTCTTTTTAGGAGAATATTTATTAACATAGAATAATACAAACACCTTAACCCCTAATTTAAATATATTTGTTTCATTGATGCCATGTTTAATAACGAATAATAATTTGCAATGGGGTGTCTCATCAAAAGGGGTAACGGGTTAGCGCCAGAAATGTTGGCAGTGATTATAGTTTATTCCCCGGATGGTGAGACCGTTAAAATGAATTCATATTCATAAATGGACGATAAATTAAATTTCACACGAACTTGCAAATTTTGGCAAATAGACAACTTATAATCGGATAGGTACCAATTTGTGGGCGTTGTGGGGGTGCTCACCCTTCCCCACGTATAACCGACTCCTAAACTCGTTTTTGTGTTTTCGCAAACCAAATTTGTTGTTTTAATAAAATAAAATGTTTTATTAAATGACCCATTTTTAGGTGATGCAGTCACACCTCGAAAAAAAGATTGGTGGCGACTCCGTTGTTTTTGTTTAATATTTTTTAAAAAAGTTGTGCTCGAAAATTAGCTGTGACAAGAGGATCTTGCTTTCCCGCTATCTTTAGTGAGTTTCATATCCAAAGAGAGTCCACGTAGGTCAAAGGTAGATTTATCTCTAACTCTTCTTGCCTCGTCAGCTCCGTTCGAGAGATCTGCTATCTTTCCGCTCCAGCATTCATTCAGCTCTAATGGATCTTGTGTATGCACCACGAAACACTACATTTCCCATTAAAAGCACCAAATTATATGACAATTCAGCACATGCAGTGTAACTCCCTAACTACATGCAAACTATATGCAAACTACTCCTACATGCAACTAAATAAGCTTAAATAAATGCAAAAGCTAAGCTAAAAGGGTATGCAAAATAGCTTATTTACACACTCCTCGAAAAGCCCCTTTTTAATTTGGATAAAAAAACAATCTTAGATTTTGAGTCCAAGACAAAGTGCAACGCTGATGGGACCATAAAAATTGTTAGTGTTTGATGATTGCGTAGGTAACCCATTTTGTGTACCTTTTTTTTTACTTTTGTATGTGTTTAAGCTCATATAATTGCATTTAGGAGTAGTTTGCATATAGTTGGAGAGTTATACCGTCTGTGCTTAAATGTTTATATATTGATGTGTTAATGGGGAAGGTAGTGCGTTTTAGTGGTGCTTTCACAGAAAGCTGTTGGAGCTGGAGGAACGCTGGAGCAGAAGATGTCATCCCTCTCATGTTGAGTTGTAAACGCAGTAGAGTTAGAGATGAATCAGACTTTGACATACGTGGATTCTAACTTTATACGAAACTTAATAAATGAAGCGGGAAAGCAAGATCCTTTTAAAGAGGCTTTGCGTGCTTTAGGGTTTCTAAACCCTAGCTTTTCTGCCTATATAAAGAACTTGGGCCATAAAAAAAGGGAGTTTGATCTTAGAAAGCAACCCTTAGTCTTCAACTATCGGAGAACCACTGGAGTCGAAATTCTAGAGGAATTTCCACACAACGAAAGCCATCGAGAGAGGCTCGAGGAGTGCAAACCTAAAGCACAATTAGAGAGCTCGGAGGAGAATGTCGAGGATGCTTGATTCTTTCTTTTTTCTTGCTTGATAAACTTCCATGTTTCTTAATGCTTTTATTATGGATGTTTTAGGCCCAGACATGAGCTAAATACTTTTGTTGGGTTTATTGTTTTTAGGATATTATGTTTTGATTATTTGTTAAATGCTATAATTTTTTTACTTTATCTATTATGTTCATCCTTCTTCACGCGTAGTTATTGCAAGAGCTATCAAGAGAGGCTTTTTAACTCTTGATTTGTGGCTTAATATCGAGAGAGTTAGGTTATACAAATGTGAATAGCGGGGCTAAGCTGTTAACTTGGTCTTAATCCGGCTTAGACATAAGTTTAGGATTTAATGGCTAAGAAGAGGAACTTGAATAGATAATAGAGTTGTTAGGATTCACATAGACATGTATTCCCTTAGCTTCATTGTTATCAACTTCCAGGCATCCAGAGAGTTAGAAGTTAGTTAGAAAACCCTGTCGAATAGGTAAAGACTTAATTGGTTTATGCAGACATATATTTCCAACCGCTATAACATTCAAATAAGTAATCAAAATAACTCCTAGGCAATAAACCCAGCTTCCATAATCATTTGAATATCTGCTACAATATATTCTTGTCTTGATCATTGCTATCCTTTATTTTATTTTCATTTAGTTTTGATAATCAACATCAAACCAATACTTTCTCACCAACCCTTAAGTACGTTCGCTTTGTGTTTATTGATCCAATCTCTGTAGGTTCGACACTCTACTCTATCACTTTATTACTTGACTGAAGAGTATACTTGATCTAAAGTGCATATCTATTTTTCAAGTATCAGTGTTCCTAGACTTTGGCGTTTTGATCAAGAAGAGTTTAAACAAGCACTCACTGAAATGGTGATTATTGATGAGTTGTCATTTAGTTTTGTCGAACATGAAGGATTTTGTATGTTTTGCAAGATTGTTATTCCCAACTTTGTTCCTCCATCACGTGCTACTATTATAAGAGATTGTTATGTATTTTTTATTGAAAAATAAAGGCGTTGAAGAACTTTTTCAATAATTTTTCCTCTAGGGTATGTCTTATGAAAGACACGTGGACATCTGGTTAGAACTTATCATATATGTGCCCTACTGCCCATTTCATAGATGATGCTCGAAAATTGCATAATATGATCATCAACTTTTTCCTAATTGCTTTTCATTTTGGAGAGCTTATTGGTAGGGCAGTTGAAAAGTGGCTACAAGAGTGAGGTCTTAAGAAGATCTTGATGTTAACAGTTGATAATGCTAGTTTAATGATCTAGCAATCAAGTATTTAAAGCAAATTCTTAACTTGTGGGATGGAAATGTGTTGAATAGTGAACTTTTGCATATGAGATGTGCTGCACACATTCTTGATTTGGTTGTTAAAGATGAGCTGAAAGATGTTGATGCTTCTGTTATGAAAGTTTGTGTTGCTGTAAAATATGTGAGGTCTTCCCTTGCAAGATTTCAAAAGTTCTAATCTTGTGTTAAAGAGGAGAATATAGATAGCAAAGCTCTTGTTTGCTTGGACTTTGAAACAAGGTGGGGTTCCACCTATTCCATGCTCAAAAGTGCTGTAGTGTTTAAGAAGACATTAAAAAATATGAAAACTAAGTACCTTCCTTACACAAAGGAGCTTAGGAAGGTTGGTGGTGCTCCGGATGATGAGGATTGTGACAAGGTTCCATCTATTCCAAGCTCTTGTTTGCTTGGGATTTGCCTAAATTGTCTTTTCCATTGTTTAAAACAAAACATTTACATCCAAAAAGATGAAAATAGCTAATGTTAGGCTTTTTATTTTTGAAAAGCTCATAAGGTGATTTCTTTAAAATTGGCCTAATTATTACTCTATTAAAAATATAGCAACCGTATTAGTGGCTTTTGCCCAAAAATACTTAGGCAAATTGTTTTCACAAAGCATGGTTCTAGCCATTTCTTCTAAACTTCTATTTTCCTATCAACAACCCCATTTTTTGAGGTGTATAAGGAGCCAAAAAATATGGCTAATTCCATTTGAGTTGTAAAACTCCTCAAAACCAAGATTTTGAAATTCGATTCCATGGTCACTCCTAACATGAAAATTAGAGTAACTAACATCATTTTGGTTTACTTTTGAAAACGTGATGAATTTTTCTAAAGCCTCATCCTTGGTACTAAAAAATAGAACCCAAGTAAATCCAGAGTAATCATCAACTAAAACAAAAGCATATTGTTTTCCACCTAAGCTCATAGTTCTAATAGGGCCAAAAAGATCTATATGGATCAACTATAAAACTCTACTTGTAGATACATCATTAATAGATTTAAAAGAAACTCTTTTGTGTTTGCCTTTAGCACATGCATCAAATTTTGTCAAGAGAAAACTTGATTTTTGGCAAATCTCTTACTAGATTTTTTGAAATCAATTTTTCCAAAACACTCATGCTTGCATGTCCTATTTTTCTATGCCATAACCATGAATCATGCTCATCTTTTGCAGCAAAACATGTATTTGAAATATGAATGTCATCTAGATGCACTGTGTAAATACTTCCTATACAATGGCCAATAAGCACAATTTTGTTGGATTCAATGTCAATGATTTTGAAACCATTTAAATCAAACATGACATTGAAACCTTTATCACATAATTGACTTATGCTTAAAAGATTATGCTTAAGACCTTTGGCATAAAGAACATTATTAATGAGTATAGAAGAGTGATTATCAATAGAACCAATTCCTTCAATGTGGCCTTTGGAGTTGTCACCGAAAGTTACTACTTCTCCACTTTTTTGTTTTATCTCTAAGAATCGACTCTTTTCACCGGTCATGTGTCTCGAGCATCCACTATCAAGGTACAATGAGTTTGCACTGGAAGTTTTGGCCTTGTAGCAATGCTCACACTACAACCATAGAATCAAGTTGATTTTTGGTACCCAAATTCTTTTGGGTCCATGAGTATTAGCCCACAAAATATTGGTTCCCTTGGGAATCCAAGAAGCAATGGCATCAACATTATTACAAGTGACAAGTTCCTTAGGAACTCAAACACTCCTAGCTCTCTTATTGTTAAATGGATTTTGGAAGCCTCTATGTTTGTACCCGTTAAAGTTTCTTCTTACATGGTTAGGTTTTGAATGATTTTCTTTTTTCAAAATGAGGTGTCCCAACCTTGTTCAAAGAAGCTTTAAGATCACCCACTTTCTTTTGGTGATCATTGTGGACTTTTGAAAGTAGTTATACAAGTCTTGATTTTCTTTTTAGAATCTTTTTGTTTTGCTTGCATATCTACAACTTTCCTTTCAAGTTCTACATTGGTTTTGGATAAAGAATCATTTTGGTTTTTCAAATCAAAAATTATTTTCTTGTTTTTCAAAAGTGATTTTTTATACCTCAAAACCAACTCATCATAAACATCTTGCAACTCATCATAAGCTTCTTGAAGCTCACCAAAAGTAAAATCTAAATTAGATAAGTTTGAGGTTACCTTAGAGTCCTCCTCAATTGCCATGAGACATAAGTTATCTACCTCTTTCTCTTCTCATCGGATGAGTCTTCATCGCTCCAAGTAGCTACATGCTCCTTGAGCTACTTCTTCTTCCTGAAGCTCTTCTTTTTTAGTTGGGGACAATCAAACTTGACGTGCCCCTACATTTTGCACCATAGCAAACGATTTGGTCCCTCTCTTCTTCCTTTGAGTTGTTCTTGAAACCCTCTCTCCGTTGGAACTTTTTTCCCAGGTTGGATTTCATGAACCTTGTGAATCTCTTGGCTAGCATAGTCATTTGTTCATATTCTTCCTCACTTTTATCGCTCTTCTCATGTGAAGCTTTGAGAGAAATTCCCATATTTTTTTCTCTTCCTTCTTTTCTTTCTTCTTCTTTTCATTTTCTCTTCCTTTCTTCATAAGCCCATGAGTAAGGAGAGGCCCTAAAAAAGCATCAAGCTTCAAGGTCTTGAGATCCTTGGCTATGATGATGTCGGTCTTCTTTGAGTCCCATGACTCAAGAAAAAGTAGATAAGCTTCTGAGCACGCTTGTCTTCTGGAATGACTTCTCCATATCCTTTAAGCCAATTGACTATTACGGAGAATTAATCAAACATCTGCATGATGCCTTCATGCGGTTATATTTTGAAGTTCTCGTAGCTTAGATTGAGGAGTCCAATCTTGGTCTCCTTCACTTTATTTATGCCCTCATAAGTAACTTCAAGCTTATATTTTTGCACTTGTGCAAGAAGACATCTTGGCGTACTTGTCCGGTCCAACAGCACAAAAGAGAATGTGCATGGATTTGTCATTGTTTTACATCTTCTTCCGATCTTTACCGGTGTATTCTTGCCTTGTCTTAGGGACACGCCGGTCTCTTTCTTCTTTTATCAAAATGAATTGTCCATCTTCCAGTACATTGTAGTCGTTGGATTTGATGAAGAGCCTCACTCTATTCTTCCAATATGGATAGTTTTCCCTATTGAAATAAGGTGATTTGGAGATAGATTGTGATTCGGTGAAGTAGTTTCCGAAAGCAGAGGCTATGGCTTGACTTGTGAATTGATTGAGCTCCGGTAAGATCTACTCAAGAGGATGTGAAGCCTTCCAATAAGTGTAGCTCGGATACCAATTGTTGGGTTGAACAATCAATTGCAAATGGCTAAGAGGGGGTGAATTGGAAATTAAAAATTTGGTGGAAGCAAAAAGATAAAGACACAAGAAATTTAGAGTAGTTCAACCTTGTTAATAAGGTTTACATCCACTACCTTAGCTATCCATACTAAGGATTTCTCAAACCCACTAGATTTACTTTCTTTTTGAGGCTCAAGGAGATAACCGTACAACTCTCTTAAGGTTTATACCCCAAAACCTTAAGAGCACTCACAAAGAGAAAATTACAAATTTAGCAAACTGAAAATCCTCACAAGGCTGAATGTTTGCACAAATTAAGGGTCACTAAAACCCTAACACTTGAATAAAAGAAATATAATAAGGATCACTCAAGTTGGTTTACAAGAATTTGACAATTAAGGCTTAATGATGTTGGATGTGTGCTTGAATTCTTTAGACCTGTTGAATAGTTGTTGAAGAAGCTTTGAAGACTTGGTTTTATACCCCATATTGATTTCCAGCCATTTGGGTAGTTGGGATATTGATTATACCCGCTAAGATGATTTTTTCCCATAATAAATGTTGTTTGGAAACACTAGGTATCGGTACTCGAGGACTCGTATCGGTACCTGCCATAAGAAGAAAGAGTCGTTGCAATAAAAGGGTATCGATACGCGACCAACCGTATCGATACCGATTTTGCTCACTAGAATCCTTGGAAGTTTTGGTAAAAAGTATGTATCGATAAGACTAAGATGGTATCGGTATGAGTTGGAGAAATGCTGGTATAGCCCATGGCGCAGTAAAAAATTATTCGGCAAATTTCGCCAGTGATCCATGTACGAGGAACGAATTTGGGGTGAAAAAGGGATGAAACGTTACCTCAATTAAATTTGATAACTGCAGGGACATAGGAGAATCTAATTCTTCAAGCAAGATGTCGAGTCCAAGTCATCAAAACAGTGTTCCGACCTTTTCGCAGTCCACCCGAATGAAAATGAACAATATTTTACTTCTCTAACTGCTAGATAGATTTTTAGCAATGAGCATATTTTTTGTTGGTAGACCTTATGCCTTTATATAGCGCTCAAAACCCTAATCCTAATTAAATTCAAATTCATTAAATATACAATATAATTAACCGAATATAATTAAATATGTAGAATCTAATTCTACTTTAATTAGGTTTCCTTAGGGATATTTCTATTTTAATAGTATTTGATAATTAAAATAATTATCTACTATTAAAATATATATAACCAAAATTATTTATATAATTACAATAATTATAATAATTTTGGTTTTTAAATAATTTTGTGTACAACAAGTTTGCACACATGCTATCTAGTCGATATTTGTTCGTTTCAATCATTGGGTGTGACCCTTGGAGGTTCATGTAATGTTAGCAATAATATCTAGAACAATTCTAATATTACAAGCAATGGGTAACATCTAGCAATACATCATTGCTACCTAAGTTACAGGAAGTCATGGTTCGACATGACCTCTTCACGATTAACTATTTTTCATGTATTACATCCTTTTGTCCTTTATATCTAGATTGGACACAAGTCATGGAATAGTCACACTTGTATAGCCCGTCTAATATTTTTTGATATCTTGAGAAGACTACTATAAACGAATAACTATGATATCTCATATCAATTTATTTGAGCATGGCCATGCATTTCTAGTCTCACTCAATCAAGTGACATGTGATATTACTCATATTATGTAGGAGGGACAAATCCTATCTTGATCAACCATATCCCGCTACATAGATTGTGACATATCCAATATCAGTCTTTAAGTGTAGATAGTTACGACACACGTTTGACTGTATCAAAATATGTCACTCACAATGTTGAAATAATAATGATCTTAAGTCTGAGGATCATACATGTAGTTATCACTATGAGCAATGTTGTGACTGACACATAATAATACAAGAAACATGCTCATAGCGGGTCAGTCCAGTATGTCGTTCTCTAACACATACCTATGTATTAATTTTGACATCCCCATGTCTATGACAACACTCTGTCATCAATCAACCACATATTAGTCTTAATATATTATTGTTGTTCATGCCCACAATAATACTCGACTAAGGACATTCAAGAATAACCATATTATTCTAAGGATTTTATTAGAATTCAGTTTATTTATTTATGAGAAGAATAATGACTGCAATAATAATAATAATGGCTTTATATTAATAAACAAGATAAAATAAATATATCTTTTACAATCATCTTATGATTGGTGTAATACCCGTATTTTGTCCAGGGTAACCGTACACTAAATAAATAAGGCCAATAAATAAATAATAATAGATAAATAATATACCATAAATAAATAAATAAAATTAGTCCCAAATGTCCAAATAATGTCCATTTACACATAAAAAGCCCAAATTACATATAGAGCCCAAGTTACATTATAAAAACCCGAATCCTATTATCCTTCCAATATGTTTACAGCTAAAATTGAACAAGAAACATAAATAGATCAAAAAGTCCATTTTTCCTGCCCAAACTGGTCCACGTGGTAGCTCCTCATTGGCCCGAACCAAAGCACACAGATTGTGCTTCTTTTTCCTATTCAACTGGCAGTGCTGATGTCATCCTCCATTACCCTATATAAATGGAAGAGAAAGAAATGTTAGATAATAATTAGGAACCCTAATTAATACCATAAATAATAATAATAATAATTAATAAAGATGAGATAGAAGCTTACCTCGGGGAAGCCGAACCGCCTCTGTGGAGGTGAACCGCCAGTAGCTGAACAGTAGCTGCCGGGGAAATGCAATCGTCGCCGAAACTTGAAGAGTCACCGAAGAAAGGCCGGCCATCAGAATCTCGCCGCCGAGAAGGTAATCTCTTGTTTCATTCCGAATCCTGCAAAAATCAAGAAAAACAAGAAAAATGTTAGTTTGTTTTTAAAAGAAAAAAATGAAATAAATATACAAACTCGAATCAGAAAGGGAAGTTGGTGGTCGGAGTTTGGATTTCATGGCGATGTTGAAGAAGGTTTGGGCTATGGGTAGTTTTAGACTCCTAGGCGGGGGAAGAAGGGTGGATTCGGTCGAATTTGGGGTTAGATTAGGGTTTAGGATCGAATTTAGATAAAATTTGGTTTTTAGGGTTCTGACCGGCGGCTGGCCGGAAATGAGCGGTGGTCAGAATTTGGGATGCTAACCGAGGAACACGTCAGAAGTGGTTGAGTGTGGTGGTTGAAGATTGAAAGGCGGTTAGAAGGGCGGAGCTTGGCCGAAATTATTAGGCTTTATCTGATTTTGGATGAACTTGAATGAAGTTCATCTCAAAACCCATGATTTCGATCCAAAGTGGAAGGAATTTCTGGGCATTTGGTGTTTTAGTGTAGAGAATTGGGAGAGGTGAGAGAGTAGGAGAAAGAGTGAACATTTGAGAAATGGGGGCTTGGGTCAAAAAATGGGCTTTTATAATCTAAAGGGTGCGACGTCGTTTTGGAGTCGGGTCAAGGACGACCCACGCGTTTTCAAGTGGGTCGGGCTCTTGACCCGACTCCAAAACAACGTCGTACCCTTTAGACTATAAAAGCCCATTTTTTGACCCAAGCCTCGCGCATCTTTGTTCGGATCCCTTTGGTTTTTTTCCCAAAGTTTTGCATTCTTTCAATTTAACCCCTCTCCCTTAAAATTGATCCTGAAAGTTTTGTAATTTTCTCAATTTAGTCCCCCATACCCCTTAATTGAACCCAGAGTTTGTAATAGTTTTAATGGGTCATCTGGATTTTGTAATTGGGTTTTAGTTTTGTATTTCTTTCAATTTAGTCCCATATTATGAAGATCAATTTTAGTATTTCAATTTGTTTCAATTTATTTTTCTTTATTGTTCTATTTAATTAAATGTAATTAAATTATATGTTTGATGCATGTTTTAGTCTTAGCATATAGCATATTTTGTTAGACAATTAAATACATTTAATTTCACTATGACTAGAGCCTTTAGCTTTGGTTTCTCTAATTAGGATTCAATAATTAAATAAGATAAAAAATTGTAGTAATTAAGTGTATATTAAATATAATTTTAAAATTCCAATTTGGATGATGTTCCATTGTTTCCAATAGGGTGTTATCTCAACATGAATTTTAATGAATTATATTTAATATAGATGACACTTATAATTGAATTTTAACTTAGTTCATTAATTGGAATTAAAAAATAATTAGGATACATTGCAGTTAATTAAATGTATATTAAATAGAATCTTTGGGTCTCAAATTTGGATGGTTTTCCATTGTTTACAATAGGGTATTATCTCAACGTTGGTTTTGAAGATGTATATTTAATATACATTTCCATTTATAATATTGACTTAATTAATTGCTAGAGCCCTAATTAGGACTAGAACTTTAATTAATTAGAAAGATTAATTAATTAGGAATATGATTAATTTAAGGGCTTTAGATATATGGAAGGTGTTCAAGCAATTGACATTTTCTCATAAAAGCCATTAAATTAATTAATATTCATAGTTTTAAATAATTAATTAATTAGAGCATTTTTAGGATAATACTTAAAATCAACAAGACAATAAAATGACATTCATTAAAAACCTTTTATGTTGGGAATTCATTTTTAAATATGAATAAGGGTGCTACTTAACGAGGTGTTGTTAATCTCATATTCGAACAAAATGAATTTCCTTATAAAAGGATATATGCATTTGGAATTTAAATTCAATTAATAATTATGGGGTAAATTAAATTAAAATAATTATTCGAAATGCCAAAATGCCACGTAAAGTTAAGGTACCGATAACAGGCGTTTGTGGGGGTGCCAATCCTTCCCCACACGTAACCGACTCCCAAACCCAATTTTAAAGTAAAGAATCTCTGGTTTGTTTTTCGGTATCCGGTCTACCTTGAAGTGATCGGTGGCGACACCAAAATGTTTTTTAAGGATAAATAAAAGAAATCCAATTTTATATAAAAAACCCTAAATTTTCAAGATTAAATAAAAATGGCCAGAAAACCCTAATTTTCTAAAAGATCAATCATCAGGCTATTTTTCACACTCGATTTCAAAAATGGTCGCGACAGCTTGGCAACTCCGCTGGGGACTTTTAAAAAATCGAGAGTCAGGCCTAATTAATTTTACGTGGCATTTTAAGACAGTAATTTGAATTTAATTTTTTCCATAATTATTGGATGAATTTTTGGAAAGAATGCAGGTAGCTTTTTCTTGTGTGATATAAATTGTCATTCATGCATAAGCCTTCTACCCGGGCTTTTCCACCCTTAAGTGGGAGTGATGCATGATCTTACATGAGTTATTCAGCTCCGTGATCGGAATTTTGTCCTCCTTCCAGTAAACCAACCTTATACACCGTAAGGTTATGCCTCCGCTATAAGGGGACGTATACTCCCGAATCGATATCTTACTAGTCCAGTAACGACAGTTCGGGTACCCAGAGTCTAGATCGAAACCCACATGCTGTAATAGAAGCCTACCTCACTAGAGCCAGACAGGGACCTAGGACGGGTGTGGCTGATTTAAATACACTTCATTGGTTATTCTTGTGTGCAAAATAAACTATTCTTTGGTTAATTTTACGCAATATAAATTGTTTTTCCTAAAATAATTATTTTTGCTTACAATATTAATTCACCATATTAACACAATTTTTGTCGTGTTTGTTGTTTTTGTGTGGGTGTGTTTTATTCGATAAATGTTGCATCACATTGCATTCATGAGAGGTATTGGTGTAAGGATTAGTCAAATAGGCAGTGTCATAAAAACTGAAGGGTCCAATAAACAAGTGGGGGACAATATGTCACAGTGGACATGATTCGAGAGGACTCAATACAAGAACGAAGACAATATGCGTGCAGGCCAGGTGTCATTAATGCAAGGTTTTATCGGAAATTTCTGAACGTGATGAAGTTTTGCCATAACCAACTTTAATTTGAGAACTATAGGGTGGGAATACGAAGAGTCATTTCAAATAAATTTCTGAATTATAGCATTGCTGTCAGACAGTCAAATGAATTAATAGTTGTTTAGGGCCATGACCTGTGTATGAATCTCGGTAAAATTATTCGCATATCAAGAGGATACGTGTAACACCAACAATAGAGAAATACGAGGCTTTTGTGGGGTCAAAAAAAAGAACAAGGTTCATGGCTTACAAGTGATCATTAACCAAGTTCCACTTTACAAAATATAACATCAGATTCAACAAGTGTTCCCAACACTTCATGCCATCTCAACCGAAATTAAAAAACTATCAAAACCAGGTACAATCACAACCCCAAACATCGATTAGATGCATAACCCACTAACGGGAGTCTTCGGTACAAAGAGCAAAACCCCTCGACCGTTAGGGTACTTGGATGGAGTTTTGGTACACCGGATCAAAACCCCTCAACATCCAAGGTGACTTTTTACGATGCACTATCAATCCTATTGCCAACCAACTATATCCGATAACATATATAAACCACATTACTTGCCAATGTAATTCATTTCATTATATTAACTCATTGTTTTCATATGCATCATCAAAACCATTTAACCAATGCAATCAACCTTGTATTCACCAACGTTCAACAATATTTACAAAACATGCACTACCTCCAAATGCATCATCAATATTATATAACCATTTTCAGCCTTAAACCATGCCCAAAACATGCATATACAATGAGTAATCAATTCATTAAAATAAGTGCATAAAAACCAATTGCCAAACCGAATTCAAGAGAGAATTCATCTTTTACTTACTTCCGATCTTAGACCAGCGTTTCAAGCTTGATCTAAATTCCCAAACACAACTTTCAAACCTTTGAAAAGCTATAAATCTTTCTCACTCACCGAAATGCAAAGCCTCGCTTGCCGATACGGTAAACACGCCTCCAAAGCTTCCAAAACGTTCGTTCAAGCTTAAGGATCAACTTTCCCTGCTTTATCCATACAAAAAATAGGTTTTAATGCATACAAATGCATTCAAAGCCACATCACAACTAACCCTCAACAAATCTAACCAATTTCACTCCACGACGCCTGAAATAAACATTAAACATCTTCCAAACTTAACCCAGCCACAATCTAACGTTTTAATCCATCAATTAACATCATATAACATCCAAAAACACATTAACATCATCCTTATACTTCCAGCATTCAATAAACCTCCACAACTCCTCAAAAACTCATAATTAACAACCTAGAAAATTAGAGATTCACATAGTTTCGGGATTCCAATGTTAAAGCTCACTCATCAACATTATTAAACATCAAAATCATGATTAGAATCTAGCAAGAACTCAGCAAAATAGATCCCATAAGAAATCCATCAATCTCATCATTTAAACCTTGATTTAACCAATTTTCCATAATTAAATCATCAAATCAAGTTAGAAAACATTAATCAAAGATTATATACTTGAGAATTTCAATAAAGAATCATTCATTAAAGTAGAAGAACGAACCTTACCTCTAATTTGTGATTTCCCTCTCAATTGGATGTTTTTAATCTTGAAAACAAAGAGATTTCAATGAGGTTTTGAAAAACAAGATTAGAAAATCAATTGGGAAACTAGAATCTAAGGAATCAAGAGTGTTACCTCAGATTTTTGATGAAAAATTTAGTGTTTGGCTGAAGAACATTGAGAGAAAAGTTTGGGAGAAAAGTTGCTTCAAATTTTAGTTTTAAGAAAATAACTTCCTTTTTGTTAATCCAACCTTTTAATTACCCAATTAAAACTCATTTAAAATAATCCTAAATGAGAGAAAAATCTGATATTAAATTTTGGTAAAATAGCTCCTTAAGGATTCTGACATTTGACCCTTTTTCAAAATAGTCACTAGAAAAAAGTTTTGCAATCTTTACATTTTGGTCACTAACCAAAATGTCCAATTTTGAAACCTCTTTTTGTAAAATTGATTTCACCAAACCCTTTAACATATTATTTAATAATTTTAGAATGCTTATCCATAATTTTTCCTTAATAAAAAATATTTATTTCAATTTAATCTTGAAACTAACTTGAATCCTCTAATCCGATCCATCGGACCGTCTAGTTAACCTAGGCCCAAAACCAGGGCATTACATTCAGTACTTTGTATCTATTGGGTTTCATAGGAAATTAATTGATCTAATCAGACATATAAACACAACGGAAAAATATCCTATGAAGAATTTCCAGGATCTCATGCAATCATATTAATGCATGAAGAGGAAATCAAGAATTACCTTATCTTTTGATTCAGGAATCCGGTTGAGTTGAGGCATTGCCTTTCTGAAAGACAGCCGCCATCTACAAGTATCCACACGCGAATGGATGACGAACGGCTATTGGAATGCTAGTTCCAATCAAGATTTCGAAAAAACCAATTTTTGTAGTTTAGTGGCTATTTCGAAATCACTCTACAAAAACCCCTTGGCATACATACATATATATATGACTTGATTGAGGTTAGATTGATTTCACTTATTATAATTTAATTAAAACTCTTTTAAATAAATTATAAAATAAATTCCTTTATCTGATAAGGAATTCAAGTTCAACCAAAATCTAGATGATGTGATTTATTTAATAATATTATTTATTTAAAATAAATAAATAATATATTAAAAAAACAGATTCCTTATCCAATAAGGAATTTAAATCCAATCAAATCTAGATAATGAGATTATTTAATATTATTTTTTTTCAAAAAATAATAAAATAAATAAAATATTCTATCACAAGAATACGAATTTAACTTCTTTAAATTCGAATAAATAATCTCTTTCAATATAATTTAAAATAATCACATTATCTTAAATTTATTATTGGGAGTAATAACCACAACCATTCTTATCCATTCTTAGTGTGTGACCCTATAGGTTCAATTAACGTTGGCAGTAGATGAAATCACATTTTATTCTACAAGTCATAAGCGGCCTCTAGCAAGACATTATGACTACCCAAGTTAAATGAAAAGCTCATAATTCGAGACAACCTTAATTCAGTTTATGTCATAATCCTTTCATCTCACGATATCTTGATAGAATATAAGGCATGGAAAATGTTAACCTTATATCGTTCCATCTTTAGTTTCTTGATGCCCAATTGAACTGATTAAACAAATGACATTGATCTCTATCAACTCATTTGAGCACGGCCATGCATTTCTCAGTCTCAATCATCGAAGGGCCCAAAGATATCTCTCTTATGTTAAGAGGGATAAATTCCATCTTAATTACTCACATCTCACTACATGATTCCTTATTATGTTCAAGCATAACCTTTATAATCGTCTGATTAAAAACGATGTTTGACTATGTCAAAACATAATAGTTATCATGTTGAGAACCGTAGCAATTTCAGGTCTAAGGATTCAATGTCACAACTATTTAAAATTAATATATAACTTTAATCCATGTATTAATCTTAAGACGAGTCGATCCTAATATTTGTTCTCAACAAATACATATATGAATTTGATTTGAATCTCATTCACATATTCATCTTATGAATATCTATCAAACTTCATACTAACTTGTCTTATTATTGTTCCTACAATAATAACTAATTAGGGATATTTAGAATAATAATATTCAAGGATACAAAAGCATGCAAATTTATCATAACAATAAATTCAATAATCAAAATATCATGTCCATGCAATAGGCCTTAGGGCACTATCGCTAAAAGTATCATCCGCAAACGGATGGTCAGTCTGAATGCGTTATCCAATGTTGAAAGATATGTTGCGGTGTTGCATCATTGATTTTCAAGGAACGTGGGAGAAACAACTACCTTTGGTGGAGTTTGCCTATAATAATAGTTATCAAGCTAGTATTCAAATGGCTCTGTATGAAGCTTTGTATGGTAGAAGGTGTCGCACGCCACTTTGTTATGCGGAGGCAGGAGAAAAGTATGTTTATTTACCTGATGTGTTGAAGGATACCAATGAGAAGGTGAAGCTTATTAGTGATCGGTTGAAGGTAGCTTCGGATCAGCAAAAGTCATATGCTGACTTGAAGCATTGGGAGATTGAGTTTGCAGTTGGAGATAGAGTGTTTCTTAAGGTTTCGCCTTGGAAGAAGGTGATGAGGTTTGGAAGGAAATGCAAGTTGAGTCCAAGGTTTATTGGGCCTTATGAGGTGTTGGAGCATGTTGGTCCAGTTGCTAATAGGTTGAGGTTGCCTGCAAAGTTGGAGAAGATACATGATGTTTTCCATGTATCGATGCTTCGGAGATATAGATCAGAGACATCGCATGTGATGTCTGTTGAGAAGATTGAGTTGAATCCGAATTTGACTTATGATGAGGAGCCGGTGAGAATTTTGGATTCTAGCAGCAAGGTTCTTCGTGGAAAGACCATTGAGTTGGTGAAGGCATTGTGGCGACATCGTGGTATAGCCATAGATTCTAGATAGATCGATTAGACGGTTCAAGGGAACCGAATTAGGCTATTCGAGCTAGTTTCGGAAATTAAATCATAATAAATATCTTTTGGTTAAAATAAAATATAGAAAAATATTATAAAATGTTTAATTAATATTCTACGAGTTTTGGAAAGCTCAATGTGAAGAAATAAAATCATATTTTGGGATATTTCGATCTGGTGACTAAAATGTAGAGTTTCAAAACTGTTTTGGTGACTATATTGTAAAAGGGTCAAAACTTAGAATCATTAAGGAGCTAATTTACCAATTTTTTTAATTGTATTTTCCCTTTAATTTAGTTTTAAATGTTTTTAAAACGGTTTAATAAATAAGAATAAAGGATATTTATTAAAAGGATTTTAATAACTAATTTTATTTTCTCACGTAACTACTTTTGCTATCAACTTTTCTCTCAACTTTCTCAGCAGCCAAACTATCAATTTCACTATAAAATTCTCAAGAATCATTCCTTTTAGTTTTCCTTTTGATTTCATATTTCATTCCTTTGATTTGTACATCAAATTCTAATTGCTTTCTTGGAGGTTTCACTCAAATCTTGCCAATTTAGGGAGAAATCAGCAATTAGAGGTTATTTTCATTTTTATCCTCTGATTAAAGGTTCTTTATTGAAATTCCCAAGTTCTTGAACCTTTACAACTGATTTTTGTTATGTGTTTATGATTTAATCATGATTTTATAGATTTAATTGGGTTTTGATGAGAAAATGGGATGAATCTTGTTATGGATCTATTTTATATTAATTCTAATTGATTTAGATCATTTAAAATATATTTTTTAATTTTATGAAAAAAGATTAATAAAAGGAATCTAAAAAATAAGTGAATTGCTAATTTCTAGGTTGTAACTAGTTAGATTTTGAGGTGATCTTAATGTTAGAAGCATGCTGGAGATATAAGGGTGGTACAATATTGTTTTTGGATGTTAATTGATGTTGTTAAGATGTTGGATTAGTTAGGTTTTGACCGGGCTTTGTTTAGGTGGAGTTTGGTGATGTTTTCGTCTGTTTTAAGGAAGTGATTGATTGTTTTTAGTGAGGCAAAATGGTGGAGTTGTGTTGTTGTGTTTAGAGATGCATGGAAATGCATTAATTCTCTGTTTTGTGTGGGAAAACATGGGATATAGATCCTTCATCCTTTGGAGAGGTTTCGTAGGCTTCGGAAGCTTGATTGTGCACCGGCAAGTCGAACATGTAATTTTCGGTGAGTGGAAACATGTTTTACTACTTTTAAAAGGTTTGAAGATGGTTTTTGGGAGCTTAGATTAAGTTTGAAACACTTATCTAAGCTCAAAAGTAAGTATTGTTTGATCTCTCTCTCGATTTTAGTTTTGCAAAATACAATCTCATGCACATACTTATGATTTGGATTACCTACTGTTATATGCATATTTTAGAAATGAAAGGTGCTACAAATGTTCATATATGATGATTATTGAGTATTATAAATGATTTATGGGAAGATTTTAAGAATACTAGAATACATGGTTTGATGTGTTTGAAATTGGTTTGATTTGATGCATATGTAAAGCGGTGAGATAATGTGGTTTTTATTGTGTATATTGGCAAGTGGCTGAGATTAAAAGTTATCGAATATTGTTGGCTATCCATAGGGTTTAAAGTGTACTATAATAAGTCGCCTCAGGTGTATCGAGGGGTCAAGAGTGTGCCATGCTCCAATATGAGAACCGAAGTGGTCGAGGGGTCAAGAGTGTGGTGGATTTATACATCATAATCGTTGAGGGCTGCTCAGGTTAAAAGATACATGTAAAGTGGCCGAAGGAACCACTTGGGAAATCTGTGTATCCGATGTGTTTTTATAAATAGAATGGAAATGTTTTTTGGGTCACTTGAATCCCAATATAAGATATAATGTATCATGAGAAGTGGATTATATTTTGTATAATATGGTTTATACATGAGATGCTCTTTAAGCTCGCTATTTAGAGATTTGGGCATGAGAAAGCTTAAATCGAGGTTTGTACTAGAAATCCATGATACATGTGTTGCAATTGTTTAAAGGTGCATTTGAAAGATTGTAGAATCATGAAATGTTTTGGCATGAGGTTTAAACATTTATTTGAAAGAAAAATGGTTTTCATTGCATTGATGAGTGTTTTTGAGATTCCCTCACTAGGTTTTATAAGCTTACACTCTTCTTTCTCATCAATGGATTAAACCATGAGTTATCTACCACTAGGCTTTGAACATAACTTCCCTTTGCAATCCTGATTTAGCTAGAAAGTTTGCCATCTCATTGTTTATCCTCTGGACATGCTGAAATTGTACATGATTAATTTTAACGATTAGGCAATCAATTTTATAGAAAAGTTTTCACCGCCTCCAGGGCCTTTGCGCTGAATTTAGAATCCAATTCAGAGCCACTTACGAGTTTGATTCAATCAATAAATGAGACTTCCCTAGCTAGTTTGCCTTAATAAAAACCTCCAAGGCCACAAGAATGGCCATGACTTTCACAAAATCCACGCCTTGAGGGGAGGGAGGGCCTAAGAACATTGTACGAATAGAGCCAGATTCTATGCGAAGAACACCAACACACCCCGTCGAATTAGATTTCGCAGCACCGTCTACGTTGAATTTGACCGAACCTGATAAAGGTGGGCACCAATGTTTCGAGGAGGTTGCAGGGGAGACACCAGAGATGCACTTGATTAGGTTGTCTCACAAATCAACTTCCTGCATTTGAAAGTCATCTTTTGTCTTCTTGATCCAAAATAAAGCTCGTAGTTTTGAGAAGATTAGATCTGTCAATGATGTTGAATTGTCATCAAAGATTAAATCATTTCTCGCCAGCCAAAGGCTCCAAAGTGCAGCAACAGTCGCGATAAGCCAAGCACTTCTGATAGAGTAGCAAAAATCTAAATAAAAAACAAACCAAAAATAAAGAACAAATCTGAAAATTCATATTTGCTTATGGTGGTGGCATCAATGGAGAAAGCTTGAATATGTGGAGTTGGTGTGATGAATTGATAGTTGTCCTCGACACCCTCTTAGACGCAATTATCTAAGCAAGCAACCTCAACCGGCTCTAACCCACCCTTCCAAACGCGATTGTATGGACAAGCAGGAGTTTGAAGATCCTCAACAACAAATCACAAGAACTTGAAGATTGATTTGCTTCTAAAAAAACAAGATAAACTTCTTGCAAGTATAAACTCAAAGAGAACTTTATTTTAATCCAAGGAATTCTTAATTACAATGTGGGTGAAGCCTTCTTTATATAGGACTTGGAGAAGTTCTAATCCTACTAAACTTAAGGAATTAAATACAATAAATAAATGTTGATATCTAATCTCCTAATTAGATAAGTAACTTCTAATAATAAATAATTGTTTAAAATAAAATCATAATTAAATAAATCTGATCCTAATAGATATTGGAGAATCCTATATCGATTTAAATTACAAATAATCAAATAAAATCTTGAAAATTCGTAATTATCCAAAAATTTTGTATTAATCTGTATAGGAATTTCTGCATGCGCTGCCTTCACTAAAATGGATGTATCATGAGTTCCAGATGTCCTATTGAGGCGTTTCAAGATGATTTGAAAAGCTAATTGACAACTGGACAAGTTTCAAGAAGACATGTCGACCCCGAAATGCCTGGATCCCATCCAAAAATGCGTTGCAAGTTAATTGACGTTTCTGACTTGTAAAGCAGTTTCAACTTCTTTACCAAGATGATTATTTTGACCCCTCTTGTAATGCCCCGAGTTTGGGCCTAGATGCTAGATATATCGATTAGATAGTTCGAGGGAACCAAATTAGGCGATTCGAGCTAGTTTCGGGAATTAAATCATAATAAATAGTTTTTGGTTAAAATAAAATATGGAAAAATATTAGAAAATGTTTAATTAATATTCTAAGGGTTTTGGAAATCTCAATTGGCCTGGTGACTAAAATGTAAAGTTTCAAAACTATTTTGGTGACTAAATTGTAGAAGTGTCAAAACTTAGAATCTTTAAGGAGCTAATTTACAAAGTTTTTAATCAGATTTCCCCCTTAATTTAGGCTATTTTAAATGGTTTTTAAAAGGTTTAATAAATACGAATAAAGGAGATTTATTAAAAGGATTTTAATAATTAATTTCATTTTCTCACGTAACTACTTTTGCTCTCAACTTTTCTCTCAACTTTCTCAGCAGCCAAACTATCAATTTCACTCTAAAATTCTCAAGAACATTCCTTTTGATTTCCTAATTGATTCCTTTGATTTCTACATTAAATTCTAATTGCTTTCTTGAAGGTTTCACTCAAATCTTGCCAATTAAGGGAGAAATCAGTAATTAGAGGTGATTTTCATTTCTCTCCTCTAAATAAAAGGTTCTTTATTGAAATTCCCAAGTTCTTGATCATTTACAACTGATTTTTGTTATGTGTTTATGATTTAATCATGATTTATGGATTTAATTGGGTTTTGATGAGAAAATGGGATTAATCTTGTTATGGATATGTTTTTTATTGATTCTAATTGATTTAGATCATTTAAAATATATGTTTTAATGTTATGAAAAGAGATTAAAATAAGGAATCTCGAAACTAAGTGAATTGCTAATTTTCTAGGTTGTAACTAGTTAGATTTTGAGGTGATATTAATGTTAGAAGCTTGCTGGAGGTATAAGGGTGGAGAATGTTGTTTTTGGATGTTAATTGATGTTGTTAAAATGTTGGATTAGTTAGGTTTTGGTTGGGCTTTGTTTAGGTGGAGTTTGGTGATGTTTTCGGGTGTTTTAAGGAAGCGATTGATGGTTTTTAGTGAGGCGAAATTATGGAGTTGTGTTTAGAGATGCATGGAAATGCATTAATTCTCTATTTTTGTGAGGGAAAAATAGGGGAGATAGATCCTTCATCCTTTGTAGTGGTTCGGAGGATCCAGAAGGTTGATTGTACATCGGCAAGAAGAACGTTTGGTTGTAGGTGAGTGGAAACGTGTTTTACTGCTTTTAAAAGGTTTGAAGATGGTTTTTGGGAGTTTAGATTCAGTTTGAAACACCTTTCTAAGTTCGAAAGTAAGTATTGGTTGATTTCTCTCTTATTTTCGGTTTTGTAGAATACAATCTCATGCACATATTTATGATTTGGATTACCTTCTGTTATATGCATATTTTAGAAATAAAAGGTGTTGCAAATGTTCATATATGATTATTATTGAGTATTAAAAATGATTTATAGGAAGATTTTGAGAATACTTGAATGCATGGTTTGATATGTTTGAAATTGGTTTGATTTGATGCATATGTAAAATAGTGAGGTAATGTGGTTTTTATTGAGTATATTGGAAAGTGGCTAAGATTAAAAGTTATCGGATATAGTTTGCTAGCCATAGGGTTTAAAGTGCACTATAATAAGCCACCTCATGTGTGACGAGGGGTTAAGAGTGTGCCATGCTCCACCATGAGAAACGTAGCGGTCGAGAGGTCAAGAGTGTGCCAATTCTCCCGCTGGTGGATTTATACATCATAACCATTGAGGGCTACTCCGGTTTGAGGATATATGTGAAGTGGTCAAAGGAACCACTTGGGAAATCTGTGTATTCGATGTGTTTTTATAAATAGAATGGAAATAGTTTTTGGGTCAATTGAATGGAAATATATGATATAATGTATCATGAGAAGTGGATTATATTTTGTATAATATGGTTTATAAATGAGATGCTCTTTAAGCTTGTTATTTAGAGATTTGGGCATGAGAAAGCTTAAATTGAGGTTTGTACTAGAAATCCATGATACATGTGTTGCAATTGTTTAAAGGTGCATTTGAAAGATTGTAGAAGCATGAGTTGTTTTGGCATGAGGTTTAAACATTTATTTGAAATCAAAATGGTTTTAAATGTTTTGATGAGTGTTTTTGAGATTCCCTCACAGAGAGGTAGACCTTTCGGACAACAAGCAAGCAAGAGACAAACCAAGGGAAAAGTAATTTCAAGTATGGTTTTACAAATACTATGTAGTAATAAGAGGCAATGTGATCAAGCTGTAATTGGTAGGGTTGGTTTGGTTACTCTCGGGTTTGGACAAGTTACATTTGATGTTTTGGACTTGTATGATGCTTACTATTTTGTTTTGAGGGGTTGGGATTCATTTTGCATGCTTGGGTAGAGATCATGCATATAGGATCTTTACTTGGTTATGTGATGATGTGAATGATCCATTGCTATGCCTAAATGTTTGTAGGAATGATGCTAGAATTGTTGTATGATGATTAGGTAATGTTTATAGTTTGTTAGATTGGGCCAAAGTGTCACATTTTGGGATCCAAGGGTCGGGCTTAATCGAGGCATGGGCCTCATATTTGGGTCATGTTATTGGGCTTATAGAAGCCTTTTGGGCTAGCTTATGTGTTGGGCTCATGTGGTTGTTGGGTTGGGTTGAGAACAGAGGAAAAAGGGTAATATGGTAAATGCTTAATTTGAAGAGCTAGGGGAAAGGCTTATTTTTTGCATTGTGCAGAGAGGTGAGATCACCTAGTTTTAATTCTTTCTTCTTCCTTTTCAAACTCTCCCTCTCACCCAAAACACCACTAGTAAAGGTAGAATTTTGTGAGTTTGTGTTGTGGAGGGAAGTTTTACCAGCATCTAAGGATCTACATTTCAAGGTAAGCTTTGCTTGAGTTGGTGGAAGGAAGAGTTGTTGGAGGTTAGGAGAGTTGAACAAGATTGGAGTTTTGGAAGCTCTAATCTTGGGCTTAGATTATGTTTTTAATCTCTTTAAACCCTCAGCAACGTTATAGTTTGTTTTACAATCTTCCCATGTAGTGAAAGAGGTGGGGAGTTCATCAAAGGTTCAAGAAGGGAAGAAGGCATGAAGATTGGAGGAAGGCTTCATTTCAGCTGCTAAGCTAAGGTTAGTACACTGCTAACTCCTATCGTTTCCTGGAAATCATAAAAATAGGCTTTGTTCATGATTTGGGTGTTTATGGTTGGATATGCTTTGGTTGAACCCTTTAATGGTAAAATGTGGATTTGACGTTGTTAAGGCTTAAAATTGGTAGTAACTCACTTAACCATATAGGAACGATTTGGGGATAACCATATAGGTTAAGTGGGATTTCTAGGTGAATTCCAAACCCAATTTTTGAGTTCTAGGATTGCGTACTGATACAGGGTGCTCATTATCGGTACGCCTTTGTAAAAAAAATGAGACGAGTTGTGAGGGGAGTACTGGCACGGCTTCCCGTGTATATGTACCCCTTGCATAATAAGAATTCAGTAACGTTTTCTTGTATCGGTATGCTAATAGGGCATATCGTTACTACTGTTACATTTCTTGAGGAAGGCTTTCGCGTACCAGTACGCAAAGGTATGAGTACCGGTACGGGTAGGGATCGGTACGACGTGGATCACGTATCGATGATTGGTACCGATATAGAGGTGGACATAATGGTACAACTTGTCATACCAATTCTTTCAATCCTAAATTGAGTATCGATACTCGTGGAAGAGTACCGGTACCTAGAGAGACGTACCGATACCCATATAAGAGTATCAATACTCGTTGGGCAATCTGCCCAAGAAATTCGGGTTTGCGTTCAGGGGTTCTATAATTCGTGGTAAAGGTCCCAAGAGGTCTCTTAAGGTATAAAATGAATATTAAAACTGAGAAGCGGAGATTTAAACCCCATATGAGATATAAAAGGCTAATGATGTGGTAGATATTGGTATTTTTGTATGGAGTAGAAACCCATGGGGATTCTAGGTGGATCGATCGATGTTGTGTGTTGGTTAGGGCCCTTGCTATCTGTTGATGGGTTACCAAGGTAGTTGAGTCATCCATTGTTATTGGGATTTGGATACCCATAAAAGTGTGCTGCAATACCTTAAAGACTCCAGAATGTGGGATCTCGATGCTTTATGGATGCAGGCCTCATTCGAAGATGCTTGATGAGAGATTTCGAGCATAGATGTAGAATCTCGATGCTTTATGGATGCGGGCCTTGCTCGTAGTGTAGGATCCTGATGCTTTGTGGATGTAGGCCTTACTTAATGTTAATGGTATTATCTGCGTGATGCTATATAAATTTATGAGGTACATGTATGTGCTGTGTGCGTGATCATACATTTATGATGCTATGTGTTTAGGCGATTATGGTAGCGCCATGGTTATCTTGACATGATATAATTCATGTTGCATTCTTTTATTTATGATTTGCATGAAGTATGGTTGAGTGGCGGTGTATCCACTGAGCTTTGTTAGCTCAGTGTTCGGAATCGTTGTTTCCGTTCGCAGGTAAGTAGGTCACTGCGAGGCTAAAAGGAGCATCATCAAGGCTTGGATTTCAGCATCGACTTTAGTTGTTGAGTACAATTGCTCGATGTAATGGGCTATGTATTTTGTAGGACCCTATATGTAATTTGTAACTCTTATTTTGTATTAAGTGGTCAAATTTGAATGTTTTTAAGTATTTGAAATTGGAGCTCCATTAATACTATTTTGAATACTTGGATTTTACTATGTTTTAATCGTATGAATTTATGTTTTATTGGACTCGTTATTATTTTGGGCTTAGAAATGAAAATTTTATTTGAAAGGGGTTTTGGGCTTAGGGCCCAAATGTAACATCTGGGTCAAGGGTGTTACATTTAGAGGTATCAGAGTCTAGGTTTAGTTGGTTCTTGAAAGTCATCGGGGATGTCTAGAAGAGTATATAGGTGTCTAGCGATACATTCCCATGAGTCAAAGTCGTACTTGTTGTAATACTGAAATTTGATGGTGTGACCTCGTTTGTTTGTTATGCAGAAAAGAACCATGTCGAGGAGGGCAGAAAACAATAAAGAAAGTTTGGGTTCCCGAGAAGGGAGCTACGATGAGGAATATATTCCCAGCGCAGAGGAGGTGTCGAAGGATACAGTCGACTGAGGAGTCAACTATTTCTTATATTTGAAATGGGTGTTGCACCGCATTGTGAGGGCTATACTGAGGGCATTTGCTACCCCTCAAGAGGCACCTGTCGAAAGGGTGAGAAGCCAGTGTGCTACGGACTTTCATGGGTCAGGGTAAGATAACCTAGTGCAAGGAGAGCAATGGTTACAAGATACACGTTGGATTATAAGACTAATGAGGTTGAGATCGAAAGACAAGCTGTCAGGTATCCTGTCCTTGTTGAAAGGCAATGCTAGTGAATAGTGGGAAACAATAGAGCTTGGGTGGTACCCCAATCGACCAACATGGGACGACTTCCTCGAGGAGTTCAAGAAAAGGTATGTGGGAGAGGCTCACATTGACACCTTGAGAAAACGGTTTAATCATCTGGTGCAAGAAGCCGATAAGTCTTTGAGTATGAGCAAGAGTTTCTCCAGTTGAGTAGGTATGCCCTGAGTTGGTCGCCACTGAAAAGATGAGGTGCAAGAGGTTCTTGAAGGGCTTGAGGAAAGAAATCCAGGCCTATCTAACCGCTGCGCCACGAAGGTGTTCTCAAAGTTGACTTCGAGTGCCAAGTTTCTTGAGCAAGTGCAGGTCTTAACATATGGCCCGTCTGGTGGGCAAAGAAGTTTCGGTGGGAGGAACAAGAATCTCTCCAACAATAACTCTCAGACCTACTGTAGAAGGAGTAGGAATTGGTAGAACCATAGTATAGGAGCCTCAAATCGGAGTTCGAGATTAGACTGAAGATCTGAGCCAGCTGGCCGTAGGAGGCCATCTACGTCTTCATTCATGATGAGCCTGGAGGGTTCACAAATGAGTATGGGTGCACCGGTTTGCAATCAGTGTGGACGCAAACACAAAGGCAAGTGTTGAGGAGCAGTAAGAGTTTGTTACCAGTGCAGATGTAGACTCTCTAGGTGAAATGCTGGCAAAAGGGGCAGAAGATATGTTGGAAAAGTATAAAACAATGCTAATATGTGTCTTTTACGTGCAAGTATACACGGTCTGCAAGTAATACAGCAGTAAGTTGAGTATCGATCCCACAGAGATTGGCTTGGAATTCAATTGCCTTAATTGTTACTTGCCTTGAGAAAAAGTTGTTTTGTTTCGAAGTGGTTTTGGAAATAATTGAAATGAAACAAAATAAATGAAAATAAAGTAAGACGTTGGCAAGGAAGGTGTTTTAATGAATGATGAGCGTTGGCAGGGAATGCCTGGTTTTCACGCTATTCATGCAATGCCAACCTTTAATAACAACCTGTCTTGGCATTGTTTGCCGAGCAGATTCAAAATTAGCAAAGCCTCTCTCGATGGTCATTACCCTAAATTGATCATGTAAAACCCCTATATCTCTATAGTGCATGCTTTTAAAAAAACAAATTTGATTAAGATCCAATCTATACTCCTAAGGGGTAGATTTCACTCCCGAAGTAAGTTAATCTACTTGAACGACTTCTCTCGAAGCTTCCCTCCTCAGTATTCAACAACTTAATCGTTGCCACCCCAAGTCTGTTAAGATATTGAGGAGCAATAGGCCAACAATGTCAGGTCTCACTTGGCATGTTATTTAGAAAACATTAAAGTCTGTCGAAGAGATAAAACAATGCCGAAGACAGATTTCATTATTAAAAACTAAACATGAAAACAGTGTTTCAACGCAAACATCCCCACCAACTATTGAATTAGTTTATGGGGAGGGATTTAACTGAAAAACCATAAACGTTTTCAAAATACATCATCATTAAATAATAAAAATAACTAAACAAAGAGAATAGGCAAGAAGGGGGTCTCTCGATGCAACCATTCAATGACTCCAAGCCCTCAGTCTAGCTGGTCGAACCATGCAGCCTTTCTCTTCCGATCGTCAATGAATGGCCCTATAAATGCTTGCTTGGTTGGTGTTTAAATAGGCGTGCGATGAAGCCTTAGGATGAGCCTTTGAGTTTGAACAAGGGATAAGAGATGTGATCATCTTATCCACATTTGAAGTGATAAGTTGATAAGGTGATAAGCTAATCAGGTTTCCACTAGGGCTGACGCCATATGTCGTCGATCCTTTGGCAACCGAGCTTGGCATCGTTCGATCCATCTGTGCCAGACAGACTTGGCATCCTATTTTTTCACCATTCTATTTTTTTGGAGTTTGATCAAATGTTATTTTTTCGCAGCCTGATCTGGTCCTATTTTTTCGGGCTGGCATTGCCAAGGGTTCTTGGCATAACTCTTCTGGAATCCTATTGCCAATGGTGCTTGGCATTTCTCTTATGGTCTTTCGCTGCCAACAGCAACTCGGCATTCTCTCTGGCATTCTTTCATGTGTTTCATTTTTGGGCCAAATACTATACCAAACCTACAAAATTTTCAACAAAACAACCATTCACACTGCTATAGACAAAATTCTAAACTCCTTATGCAAATGCTTGATTTTAACAACCTTATGCAACTAAATGTACCTAAAAACAAGCAAAAGCATTGTAAGATTGGCATTAAAAATAGTAATTTTGGAGAGGTAACACACCTCCAAACCTAACTCATTGCTTGTCCTCAAGTAATGCAAACAAATAAAAACAAAAAACTGTGAAAATGTTACATCGACAAAATTTTGGTTAGAATGCCAACAAGTACTGGCAAGCAAATTTTGGCTCTATTTCTGTCCTAGTATCTTAGTGCAATAATGCCAAGCAGGTAGTAATTCAAGTGCAGCAATATAACTCTAATCTAAGTTTATGAAGAGTGCATGATGTGTAGGCAATATGCATCAAGTATCTTTTCACTCTCTTAGACAATCTTACTACCTAAACTCAGTTTCTCTTCTCTTTTTTTCTTTTTTCTCTTTGCCAAGGGTTTCTGTTGGCATTAATTTAAGCTTGCTTTGTGACACTATTTAGCGTGAGAGATAAGAGGGAGCATACCACGAATCCCCACCTTAATCTAGACATCACTAGGCTTTCTCTTCAACTCATACCCTAAAGTTTTGGAATTGAGAACTAAGAGGGAGCAAACCATGAAGTCCCAAGTAGCTTATTATCCCTAAGGTAAAGGAGAGTTCTATTTTTCTTGCCTTGGTAGAACATTGCTGCCTTATTTACTTCTTTTACCCTGACATCATTTTTTTTAAAATCTGAGCATAGTTTCAAAAGGTCTAAGTTTGCTAAGGAACTAGATACATACTACTTGTTAAGTGTAAGTTCAATTCCCTAAACTAGAGATCAGTTACCAAGCAAACCTAGCATAACTATTCTGCTGGCATGGCATTGCAACTAAAGATTAAAATTTCTTCATTGGACAGACACCTAGATCAAATTAAACTTGCATAACAAGTGGTGACATTCTTAAAAATTAAACTGAGGCAAAAAAAATTCTTTTTTAGTGGTTCGGTATGCATCTATTCTAAATGACCTAGATGGCATGGCAAATGGCATGGCAACAGAAATGTAAACATGAAATGCATGGCGTGGCATAAATGTGAGGAAACATACACCCCCAAACCCAAGATGTGCATTGTCCTCAATGCATGAAAATAACACATATATACAAGAAAATATAAAAATAACATGTATGATCATGTAAATGCAATGGAATGACATGTAAAAGAGTTTAGAAGAGGAGAACTCCCCTTCGTAGACTTCTTCTCGTGTGGATTGGCTGGCATGGCATCATTGCTGGCAGAGGGCTCAGCAGGGAAATCTGAAAATACTTTCACAAAATCATGGGACATTTTATTCAAGAACCTCCCTAATAATAACGTCTTTCTCCTTTGTGTAGTACCTTATCTTATCATTGAGTTCCTCGGTTGTCTCTAACTTTTAGAGAATGATCTCCTAGCGATGGTAAATTTGAGACAGCACTGCCAGTGAACTCGCTAGCATGGTGGCTAGCATGGTGTCTAGCTCTGCCTGTGACACCTCTGGCTTTGGCGTGGGCACTTTTGCCTTCTCCTTGTCTTTGTCTTTTGGCTCGACAACAGTGAGGTTTCTCCAAATACCAGCTGTGATTGTTGTTCCCTTGATCCTTTGACCTTTATCTGTATCAAGCTTTGGCACACCATGGAGCATGCAAATGTTAGAAATTAACAAAGGAAAGAAAAAATGCCATTACCTCTTGCTGCACATTTATAAGTTTCATCGATGATGAGCTTGCCAATGTTACTTTTGCGCCCCATCATGATGGAGTGCAATAAAATCAGCCTTTATTCTGAGATGGTCTCGTTGTGGGTTGTAGGCATCATATTGGCCTTCAAAAACTGATTCTATCCTCTTGGTTGATGTTTCAATGCCAATCGTTTCACCATTCGGTGGCCCTTCGATGATACTATCCATGATGTGTCAGGCTCACACGAATCTGTCAGCAACTTCTTTCTCTTGGCAGTATTCATCGAATTGGCATACTCAAAATATTCATCCCCTGCACCATCCAAATCAAACATAGTGTTAATATATCCTTCATCAAAACACACACACGTACCTCTAATCATCAAGAAGGGTGAATCTTTGGTCACAAGATGGACATAGAATTCTTGAACAATGGTGGCAACAGACTGGGTCAGCGCGTGGACAAAGTGTGGTATGGCTGGCATGTCATCCTTGGCAAGGAGGTCTGTAGGGAACTCAAAAAAATGCTGGCAGTGTGTGGATAGACATGTCCTTACGTGTTTTCTTCATGGCATGGTCCTTGACATGAACATACTGCTAAAGCATCAAGTTTCGATCCTTGGCTTTTTTTAATTTCTAGAGGATGACCTCCTGGCGTTGATATATCTGGGAAATCATTGCCAATGAACCAAATGGCATCGGAGTCTCGTGTACTACCTTTGGCGTCCTGGCCTTTGGCACAGACTCGACAACCTTTCCCTTGCCTTTCTCCTTGGTAATGAATTACCTCTACAGGGCAGGAGTGATCGTCGTTCCCTTGAGCTCTTGAGCTCTTGAGCTTTATCTATATCAAACTTTGGCACGCTATGTTGTATGCAAATGTTAGAAATAAATAAAAGGAAACATAAACTCCCATTATCCTTACTGGCGCATTTATAAGTTTCATAAATAATGATACGGCCAATATTGATCTTGCGGCCCATGATGATTGAATGTAACAATGCCAGTCTTTTAATGCCAGCCGCTTCAATGTCCGATGGCATTTTGATGACACAGTCCACTTAGTGACAAGTTCACAAAGTTCCTTTAACATCATCTTCCTCTTGGCATCATTCAAGGCTTCCGCAAACTTGGTGTGTTCATCCTCTACAACAATTTCATTCTCCGCATTTTGTTCAATCACCCCATGCCAGTCCTTGCCTTGGCATTTTGCTTGGCAACAAAATCCTGCATTCACTCAAATGAACCTTTGAAAATAGAAAAAAAAATAAACGAAAAACTAAAAATTTAAAACTGAGATATCCTAAGTACTGAAAAAAACAATTCTCCTAAATTATTCACAATGATCAAACTAAGTTGGCAAAGAGTTACTAAATTTTCCCAATGAGAATGGTCTCTTTGGCATTATTCCGATTTCAGTATGTGGCAATCTTTTGTTTGAATAACCAACATAGAAAGCCAAAGAATTGCTTACCTTTGAGTATGCCGAACTCTAGATTGCTAAAAAAAGGAGAATGTTTTACCATGAGGGTTTTGAATAACCACCTCAAAAAACCAAAATACATTTTCCCTATAGGCCTATAAAATATTTGATTGAATTCAGCACAATGCATCCTGTTAAGGATTGGGTTGTTGAAGCTACAAGTAACCTATCCTCGGAAACATTTGCAGGTTTCATAATTCTTCTATACAATGTTTGGAATCGTCAAAACACGAGAGTGCATGATAACTTGCTACATGATGCTAGGATAGTTGTGAATAGTGCTTTGATGTTGCAGTCAGAGTTTTGTCTAGCGAATGCAAGAGTTCCTCGACCTCCGGTGCTCCGACTTGCGCCTCTTTGGAGAAAACTTGGTGTTGGGCAGGTTAAAATAAGTGTAGATGGGGCTTTTAATCCGGCTACTGATCAAGCTGCTATCGGAGGGGTTGCTCGTGACCACGATGGTTTTATCCTGGCTGGTTTTGCTCGTAAGTTGTTCGGACCACACACAACTGCCTCAGCTGAGGCTTGTGCCTTCCTTGCAGGTCTCCAGTTAGCATAGGTCAAGGGTTGGTCGAACGCAGTTATTGAGGGTGACACTATTGATGTAATAAACCGGCTGGCAAAACCCGATTCTGGATTTGTCAACACTAGGAGTCCAACTCTAACCGGCTCGGCAACTTCTTAGTAAAGTAGCTCATGACCTAGCTAAGTGGGCTATAGATCCGGATTGTTTATAGGCTTCAATGATTAATTTTATAAAAGTATATTTATTTAAAAAAATTAAACATGGTTTAAAAGATTAAATATTGTAATTATTTAATTTTATTTTTATATCTCATAAGCATAAACATAAAAAATAAGAATAATAACTCAACAATTAACATCAATATTATTTGATTGTTTGAAAAAGGTAAGTGAATAACATTAGGTTAATAATAAGAGAAAAAATTGTGTAAATTTTAATTTACACATGATTGTTAAATTTAGGGATTAAGATTTTAGTTTAGATTATAGGGTTTAGAATTTAAGATTTAAGTTTAGGGTTTAAGATTTTACTGTTAAAATTTTAAATTTTAAAGAATAATTACATAATATTTATTATATTTATTGTGTATAAAATATAACCCTAATAATAATTAACGAGTTTTTAGCTTACCAAAATTTATTTTATCGAACAACACAACTTTTAACTACCAAAATAAAAATTTAGGAGACAAAATATAAATATACCATATTATCAAAACATTTATTGTACTAAAGGAATTTAAGAAAGATGTAAGGGACAGGACACAATATATATTTTTTCGACAGTTGAACAATTGACAGTTGAGACTCGCCAGCCCCTTGGCTACTCCTCTCCAACTCATGGATTGTTAATGGTGTAACCAACTACCACTCCCATTCAAAACCGACAGCTGAACAATTGACCAACTCTACGGTTTTACTTGGTTGGATGGAAAAATGAAAGGGAAGTAGGAGGAAAAATAAAATTGGAAAGAAAATGAATATAATGATTGTTTGGTAGAGTGAAAAATTAGAAGAAAAAAAATAGAAGGGGTGTAGTTTTCCTTACTCTTATACAAATAGCCTTCTCTTTAAAATTGGGTGAAAATAGAAAAGAAAAGTGAAAGCTAACATATTTTAATAAAAAAATTATCAAATTATATTTAAAATAGTTTCATCCAAAATTTTTATTATGATTTAATTTTATTCAATTTGCCCCTAAAAATTATATTTTATCTAAAATTTACCCTTATTTGTTTTAAATTTTATTATTAAAGTCAATATTATTAATATAATAATGTTTTGCTCACTTTAGTAAATAAAATATTTATTTAATCTAAAATTGACTCATATTTTTTTTAACTTGTATAATTTTATCTAATATTTTTACCCTGGTATTATTTTTGTTCAATTTAATCCCTAAAATTTTATTTAATTTGGAATTGACCTCTATTTATTTCTATTTTATAATTTAATCCAATACCTTATAATTGCAAACTTTACATTTTAGTCACTAATTTTATAATTGCAATTAAGGACTCATTTTAGCTCGGATTAACCTAAAACTTGGTCTATATGTTAATGATGATATTGATTTCATAAAAGAATGTTTAATTTCACTTTTTGAAAAATTGGCCCCTGTATTTTATAAATGTTTTCAAAATGGCCCATGAACTATTTAATTTTTCAATTAACACTCTATTTTAAATTTGATTTCTACAAGAATTTACCATTAAGTTTAATTGGAAATAATGAGTCTAAAATAGATCTGAAACTGAATTTTTAACTTAAAATCCAACTTATAAATTATTTATATTTTAGTCCCTAAATCTTGATTCGGTTAAATTTACTTCAATTTGAACTTATTTTTATTAGCAAAATAGAGGTATATGATGTTTCTAATTATTTAAAATTTGTATTTAAGCTTTGAATATTTTTTGGGTTTAAATCTTGTAAAATTACCAAAATGCATTTTGTTAAATCGTTTGTTTTTCTAAAATTTTTAAAGATTTATTTTCTCAAGTGACTTTAGTTAATTGTTTCCTCTTTATGTTCATGTTGATTGTTTACTTTTATGCAATCGGATATGCTTGTTTTTTAAAATATGTTTTTAGGCCACAAATAGGCCATTTGTAGCATTCGATATTTAGGTTGAATTAGTTTGTACCGGGTGTTAGGTGTTGCATTGATAGTGAAACTCTCGAGATTAAATTATAAAAATATTAAACTAAATTATAAAAATTAAAAATAAATAGAGGTTTTGGATTAAATGAAAATTTTATGGACTAAACTAGACAAAAATAAAACCGTATTAAAAATATTGGACTCAATTATAAAAAAATATAAATACATATATGTCAATTTTGAATTAAAGAAAAAATTAGGGATTAAATTGAACAAAAATAAAACTATATTAAAAATATTAGATTAAATTACAAATATTAGAAACAAATAGGGGTAAGTTTTAAATGAAATAAAAATTTTAGGGACTAAATTGAATGAAAATAATCATATTAAAAACATTCGACTAAATTATAAAAATTAAAAATAAATTATAGTTTCCAAAGCTTAATTTTCTTTTCTCTCACCTTTTTATTGTACCAAACAATAGAGAGAAAATAAACTTATTTTCTTTCTAGTTTTCTATCCTCTCAACCAAGCACACCGATGGAAAGAAAAAATATATTTTTCATCCTTCCATTCTTCTATCACCTTAGTTTTCCGTCTTTTTAATTTTTTTCCTCCCTACTAAACAATACTTCATCTCGTTCCATCACTATCAATCTTATTTCTTTTACAGTGCAATAACTTAAATAAAATGGCCCAAATCGATCTCTGTAGAAACGATCTTTAAACTATACTATCACTTACTGACATGTATATTTGTACCATTTATGTAGTACTTAAATCACACAACAGTTCTCTTTGATTCATTCCATGTAACCCTTAGGCTTTATAACTAAGATTATGCTAAAGTTTGTGTGATTTAAGTGTTGTGCATATTGTGAGAGTGTACACTTCAGCAAGTGATAATATAGTTCAAAGATCATCTCTGCAGTAATTGGTGGACCACTTTACTTGAATTATTGCACTGTAAAAGAAAATAAGATTGATAATGATGCAACGAGGTGAATCATTGCTAAAATTATGCTAAAGTTAATGGCAACTAAATGAATTCAAATGACAAGAGAAAGAAAAACTAAATTTTTATGAAGAGGTAAGCTGTTTTGGATGTTGCAATGATGTTGTCTGACTTGCCATGGCAGTTTAACTTATTTAGATGCTCGACAAAATTTTCCTCTATGCCTTCTTGAATGCATATCAAGCATTTATGTCTAAACTACTTGAATCGTTATGAAGAACAAGATATTAGATAAACATCTCAAATAAATTAAAAGCCAAAGATAAATTATTTGTTTGCAACATCAAAATTCAAGCTAATTTAATTGGTTCATGGCTGAGTATGAATAAATCGACATAAAAACCCAAACATTGAATCGAATAAAAAGAAAAGAAAAGATGGAATATGGGTGATCAGAACGAATCTCCTCGGTCTATTCCTTGCCAGGATTGAGTGGTGCGAATAAGTTATGCTTCTGCCGACAGTCTAGTGTAGTGGGTGCTCCACCTCATTTCCGATTATAATGGTTAAACCTCAAAGAGAAAAATGAAGCTAGGGTTTCTCCCTTTACGTCGTGGTGATAGCCCCCTCTCCCTTGAATTTACGATCACTCTTTTATAGAGGGGATAATTCCATTTGAAATTAAAAAGGTTTGTTTTATCCCTTTATCTTCCGCTGCAACAACTTCTCAAATTGAAATCTTCACAATTCAGGAGGTATAACCGAATCGGTTAGAGATGATTATGACTTGGCAGATTCTCGACTTGTCGTGGCAACTTCTCTTTTTTGGGTCGGCAATTATCTTGAAAAAAATAGAACAAAAACAATAGCATTTCCTACAAAAAAAAAAATACAAAACAAGGCCCACAAAACGAAAAACTACAAATACATGCTATTATGCAACAAAAATACCCAAAATCCAAGCAATAATCTTCATAAAAGGTACAAAATATATTAACTTTTTCCACGTATTAAGAACCGAAGCAACATTGCTACACAATTACCCACTAATGCAAATTTCATGGTACCGCTGTTTCGAGTCTTATAAAATGATGTTATATGTTTTATTTTTTAGTTAAACCTCGTCATTTTAAGTCTACCGTTAGGATTCTCAAAAAAGAAAAAAAAATTCTACCGTTAGGTTGAATAATTTAGTTTCAACGTTGTTGTTTTAGTGTTTACGGACAGTAATGTGGTTAATTCTAAAGGGCTTCGAAAATCGGTAACCGGACTTCTTCAAGAACCTTTGTTGAAAGGAACCTTTGCTGTGAAGTTTTACAAAGTTTATCATGGTAACCAGCTAATTTGTTAAAAGGATTTATTTCCAAAGTTTGTAACCATGACAAACATTACAAAGGTTCTTTCACTAGTACTATGAGTAATGTGGTTAACCTGTAGAATCAACCACAAAGGGCAATATTCATGTTAAACTTATTGTACTATGAATCACATTTGATGGCCCTGAAAATATCAGTGAAAGAACCTTTGTTGTCATATTCTTCTTCTGGGCTGCTCTTACATTGATTACTGCTACACTTGTTCTCTGCTCTTGCATACACACATGTTGAAATGTTTTGTTGCTTATATCGAAATTATATAAGCAAGTAGACAAAGAGATGCTCTTCATATATTATATAGTTATTTAGAACAGCATGGTTCACATTCTGCCGTGACGATAGCAAGAAACTTATATATACAGGCATACACCAGTTGGTGATGGTTTCTTCACTTATTGGTAGTATTAGTTTAATAACGAAGAACAATCATTCAATTTCTTTCTCAAACAAAACGGCTGAGATATTCCTCCACGGTTGTATATTTCACATCGGGGTACAGCTGGGAAGCTTCGACTCCGAATGACGGATTGATCTCAAAGTTGGTTTGATCTCCCTTCACAAAGATTGAATGTCTGATTGCCAACGAAACATTGTTCGGAATCGGAGCCTCTGCAAGAATTGATGAAAACATTCTTTGATTAGCAGTAGTTTTGAATAAGAAGAACGAGCAGGGGATTCATTTCACCAACCTTGGATCTGTTTGACAAATTGGTCCTCGGGAACATACGTTTTCTCGAGTGTTTTGCCGATCATTTTCTCCCACAAAGCAACAACCTCATTGAATGAGTAGGTGTTTTTAGGTGGCTTGATGTATAGGATCTTGTTTAATGTTATGGGGTCATCAACAGCTTTGATTGTGTATGTGCCGATATCGCCTTCGTAGTTGAAAACAGCTGCAAACAGACCTTCATTAATTTCCAACTTAGCTCTCCCTAATATTGATGACCTGATAAGCACAATTTACCTTTAGGATATCCGTCCCCCGGGATAACCACCTTGTCCCGTGGCGGAGCAGTAGCTCCTGGCTGTGCCAAACCGGGAAGAAAATAACCTGCAAAGCAGTTACTGACCACATAAGTGTAAGGGATTCCCTCAGCCTCAATAGCACGGCGGATTTGAGCCTTGGTAGCGAATGCAGTTTTCGCAGGCTCAACGGCATGAACCCTATCCACATCGTTTCCGAATTCTGAAGGGAAAAACCTCTGATCAAACAAACTAAAAACCATTAGATTCACAGGTAAGTTATTCTTCAGAATTAAGTGGGAAACACTAACCTTGACATTCCCAGCTTCTTTAATGGCAGCAATGATCTTAATTTGATCTTTCAACTGCATGTGATCTACGGTGGATATCACCACATCAGCTTGTTTTATTGCCTTAACCAAACTCTCATGATCGTAAAGATCCCCCTGCATGCCCACAAAACAACATCAAACTAACAAAATAAGATCATCACCGGAAAATTTGGCAGCCATGATTGTTTGTTCATGTTTCACATCACAACAAGAACTGAAAAATACTTACGTACAACAGTTGGACCCCTAGGTTCTTGAAGTTGTCAATAAGCTTTGCTTTAACGGTATCTGAAACGGAACTCTCTCTTACTAAAGCAAAAGTGGGATGACCCTGTTTTGCACTGGCTTCAACTATGAACTTCTCGATGTATCCGGTGCCTCCGATGATTAAAACCTTGCTCTTTCCGGCCATTGAAGAATGATTCAGCAACAGAAACGAGAGCCAGTCAAGTGATGAGAAGTGAAAGGGAGCATTATTTATGGATGTAAATGAAGGATGGGAAATGCTACCGAACCTATTACTGTAATATCATATGCAATTCTCTTATCATTGTACCTATAATTACTGTTAAATAATTATCGAAATTCACCTGTCGTGGCTCAGCCTTTGCATCATTGAAAAATTCCAGATGAACGCCAGGATTTCTCCCCTCCAGAGAACTTTCGAACATAATCGAATTATTGATGCTCTGTGTGTTACTATTGACATATGCTTTGGGTGCTGCATTTTCTTTGATCATTGAATCCATAGGACCCCTTCCCCTTGAGCTTTCTTCTCCGTCACTCGAAGAATGACGGCGGATGTGGGCTAATCCATCCTTGTCGGTAGATTCCGACCCAAATCGAAAAGATGCTCCATTGTTTTCTCCAGCTAGAGTTATAAAGCTCACCGGTTCTTCATCTGTAGTCAGCTTTGTTTTCCCAGTGACCAGCTTACGAACAAACTTGGAAACCTCTTCCCTGATCTCTTTGTGCAGGGGAACTTGTTCAGCTTTAGAATCACCATGCTTTTCACAAGAATCACTCGGCCTGCTACGATCTTTAGGATATGTTGAACTTACAGTTTTGATTTGCTTTTCGTCGGTGCTTGAGGTTGTCCATGTCTTCTTTCTTTCAACGCCTTCTTTTCTCGGATGTCTCTTCCCTTTTTCCTTAGCAGCCCCCAATAGCTCTTTGGCTTTCGTCCCGGCTTCTGTCGCTGCCGCAAGAAGTTTAGTAGTAACTGTTGGCGTTTCTTTAGCAGCTGTAGTGATTGGTGCGACTTCTTTTGGTTGGGTTGATTCCTCTAAAGGCTTTGCAGCAACGCCAAATGGTTTAGAAGCGGATTCTCCATCACGGGATGGAATTTGTTGCCTCGAGTCTGCCTGCACCGTCGATTCGGGCTTTGGAACAATGCGAGATGAAGGCGGAGACATAGAGGCAGCCCTTGCTGGTATGGGAGCACGAGATGGTACTGGCTGAGGTTCGCCATTTTGTGGTGGTGCTTGAACCTGAGTGGGAGTAGGCTGTACTGGTGTGATCCCTGCAGGTCGAAATGGTGGGCGTATGATCGGGACGGTAACTGCTGGCCGGGAAGGGATTTGTGTTTGAGCTGCAGGTTGAGGTTGTGTTGGGGTGATCCCTGCAGGCCGAAACGGCGGACGTTGGATCGGGATGGTAACAACTGGCTGGGAAGGAGCTTGTGTTTGAGCCGCAGGTTGAGGTTGCGGTTCAGCAGCAGGACGAGGAGAAGGTGCAGGTGCAGGTGCAGGAGCTGCCGCCGACAGCCAAGGCAATCGGAAACGAAAAAACTGCCTCTGTTCTCCCATATTTGGTAAATTAAAAATCAAAATAACAGTGAAATATGAAAGGCAATGAGGGTTTTTGCTGAGGATTACTCACATTAGATATAAGGGGCTTCATATATAGGTTTGAGTCCAATGCCTTGAAAAGTACACTACATCATAACTTTCTTCAGATTTACAATCTCAACTTTCTTGTTTCTTTTGTGAAGGGACAAATATTATTCTATGAAAAATTCAGCAATCTTTACAAAGATATGTCTTGTCTGATAGGGATAGCATCTAGCGATATGTTCCATTTCTCTGTTTTCCAAGACATGGAGGCTGGAATTGTGTTATTCTTTTCTTAAAAGGCTTCCCCAGTTTATACTTGCCTCAATCTCAGCTAAAAGAACATAGTCATACTTCATTTTGAAAGAGACAAGTGTTGAGAGAAAGTTTCAGACTTTGATCTCAAGTCCCAACAAGGAAGCAAGGAACAACCCAACAAATTGTCTGAAATTGAATACATCAAGTAAAGAATTCCTTTGAATATAAAACCAAGACAAGAGCAACAGGACTATATATAAGTTCTTGCCTGTTTCACCATGGAAAAAGATCAAAGACACCAAGTTCCTAGCTTCATAATGAAAGGAGCTCCGACATAAGCAATATCAGCTGTTCTTCTAAGGTAGCTGTAGTTCTAACTTTATTTTACTGCCATTTAATTCTTTAAGCATTATAAATCTGTGTATACACTTTAAAAAGTGTCCTTTGCCCATCGATGTATATACATTGTTTTAACTTGGGTTTAAGCAAAATGGACTCACAAATGGCATCTAGCGCAGAGTGTTTCCGGGCGTGCACTACCTTGCTTGATAACAGCACCGGGCTGGTAGCACCACTCCTTGCAATAGCATATGACATGATTTGCGGTCCAACAAGCAAGCTCCACAAATGTTAAAGCTGTGGAGCAAATAAAATAGAAATCATCTATCCCTATTTATGCCCCATATTAAAAAATTAAATTTAGAATCTAGAAAATTGAGTGCATAATGTATTTTAAGATTGGTTTGGAATTTAAGATTAAATCTTAAAATTTAAATTCTTAGTGTTGAGGTATTAAAAAAATAAAATTTTTATCCGGGCCTCCTATAGGGTTTGAACCCAAAGACCTGTGGAATGAAATCAAACGCCTCAACCACAAGACCAACTTAATTTTAAAACTTAAATTTTACAACAAATTATTTGTAGGCTTTCATGTTCTTAAACTCTGCTCTCTTCTTTGATCCAGGAAGAAGCAAATGACTTGATTGAGTGAAAAATTAAGAATCAAATTTTGCCTCCTATAGGGTTTGAACTCTCGTAGTAGTCCACAGCTTTAAAATTATAAAAAATATTAAAAAATTATGAAAAAAACTACGTTAAAGTATTCATTAACTGACTGACAATATTTATTTTATATTACATGTCGATAAATATTTTAAAATTATTAAAAATTAATAGATTATAAAAAATTGCATGTATAAAAGTATTCAGCAACTAACACGTCAACATCGTTAAAAAATTAACATTTTATCCAATATTTTTGTATTTTGAAACTCTATAAATTAATCTCTTTGATCAATATTAATCATTAAAACTAATGACTTTTGATTGGTTGATGCCACAAATCACGTCTCGATATTGTCACATGACATTTAAATAAATCATTTTGAAAAAAAATATTTTTCATAATCTAATTATTAATAGACACAAAATATTGATAACCAATAAAATATTCAAACAAGTATTGAATATAATTATGTCTTTATATGTCATTTTACTTGTTTAAATAATCAAACAACTATCAGCTAATTTTACCAAACACTTTTATACAATTAGTTAATACAATCTACTAGTCAAATCAGCTAATCTAATCGTTATCAACTATCAGCTAATGTAATCAGCTGTCAGCTATCTGCTAATTGCCAAACATGGCCTTAGAATTTGTAAAAAATATATATATAAGGGATAACTATATATTTAGTACCCCACCTATTCTCACATTACTACTTTAGTGCCTCACCTATTTTTTTGGCCAAATGGTACATAACGTTACGTTTTGTTTTTATTTTGGTACACGCCGTTAAAAAATTAATGACAGACAGACTAGGAGATAGAAAATCACACGTGGTAGGTTGCCACGTCATTCTTCTCTCCTAGTCAGCATGCCATGTCGACTAAAATTATAAAAAAGCACACGTGGCACGCTGACTAGAAGAGAGAGAAAATGATGTGCCAACCTACCACATGTGATTTTCTCTCTCCTTGCCAGCATGCCACGTGTGATTTTCTCTCTTAGTCAGAACTACTATTAATTTTTTAATGGTGAGTACCAAAATAAAAATAAAACGTAACGTTAGGTACTATTTTGTCAAAAAAATATGTGAGATATTAAAAGTGTAACGCGAGAATAAATGGGTATTAAATATTATCCCAAAAATTAATTAGTCAGCATTGAAACGCAGAGTGAATTATGTTCAAAAAGAAACATAGAGGGTGAATTAGTTTCCAACCACTGAAAACCTTAAAACACGATCTCACCCCGACTATGGTGGAGATAAAGATGTCCGTACCTTATGTCTTGTCAGCCACGAACGCTATAAATCTTCCCCGATTTTTCAATCTTTAGTCGTTCACATCGACATTTGTTTTAGTGTTTTTTTTACGAAATTCATAAGTTTCCTTATTTTCATGCAAAAATATGGCAAAGATTGCTTTACTTCTTTTATTCTCATCTATTCTGGTTCTATCAATCCAGCCCACCGTAGGAGATGACAACGACGACGAGAATGAGAATACTTCGGAGTTTCCAGACGCCACCGGCGAACGCCTAGCGAATTCTTTAGATAAAGCGGCGGAAAAGGTGAAGCGCAAGGCTGCCTCATTGACTGAGTGGGCTGAGGAAAAACTCAAGTAAGCCAAAAAAAAGAATAAAAAGAAACAATATTGTTTTGCTATTCATGATTGTGTGTTTGCTTTCAGGATAAAGGTTCATCTCCTAAGACATCAAGACTTGTGCCCATTGACGACGCTGCAGATTCAGAAAGTGGAGGACAAAAAGAAACCACCATCGACCAAGGTGGTTTGCTTCCACCAACATCAAGTTCAAGACCTTTTGGACCCGGGACACCTATCCAAATCGACAGCGGTGGGTTGAATCCAGAAGGTACGGCACCAGAAACTGCCATTGACGAGGGTGGGTTGATTCCACAAGATATCGCACCAGAAACGGCCATTGACGAAGGTGGGTCGATGCCACAAAATCTCGCACGAGAAACAGCCATCGACGAAGGTGAGCTGATGCCACAGAATCTAGCACCAGGAAACCCCATCGACGAAGGTGGGTTAGTTCCACAAGATGTCGCACCGGGAATGGCAATCGACGAGGGTGGGTTAATCGCGCCAGGAATGGCCATTGACGAGGGTGGGTTAGTTCCACAAGATATCGCACCAGGAATGACCATTGATAAAGGTGGGTTAACAGCGGATATGCCCAGTGCGGAAGGTGGGTCAGCGGCAGATGCCCCGGCGGAGGAAGGTGAGTCAGCGACGGAAAACTAGCAAGGCATAGTAGCACTACAAATGTATTTTTTTTTTCAGTTGTCGTCCAATAAATTTGGATCATACACTTTTGGTTTACTTTCCAAGTCTGCAATTATCCTGTTGGTTCTGGTAATTAGATTTAAATAAAGTTGTCGGTACATACAACGTAGTGATCGATATTTTACAATTTTGTACTCGCATTCATCATTAGTTGAATAATAATTAACAGAAAAAGGCGAATATTGCTTGAATCTTCCATTTCCTTTCTTTTCTTATTATAGTGATCGACGCGACGGGTGAGTCTAACGTGCGATATGTCTAGGGTATGACTAAAAGATAGTAAGTTTCGAAATTTGTTCTTGAACTAAAAATATTAGACTTTTTGATAATATTTTTTGTTGATTTTTTGAATTTTTCCAGCAAGTATCGATACTAATTTTGTAAGTTTCGATACTTTATCCCAAACTGAAAATTTATCAAAAGAAAAATATGTTGCCGGTAAGTTAAAAAACACAGAACTTAAAATGTTACTCACCAACATAAATGTTATCAAAAGATATATCATTTTAAGTGATATGGTAAGTTTCAAAACTTACTAACAAGTATCGAAACTTACCATAATTTGTAACATCTTTTGTTGCAACTTAAAATGTACCATTATATATAACATTTTAGGTTGCAACCTAAAATTTAGAAACTTTGATAATATTTTTGGTTGCAACTTAAAATGTTAACATGTTGTCGATGCCTATAACATTTTAGGTTGGATGTTGTAAGTTCCGAAACTCATTGTGAAATGTCTCTGTTCATGATATTCTCCATTGTTATCAATCAAAAGATGAAATGCTTCAATGAGAGGAAGCAATTCGAGAAATCTACAAAAAGTTTAAAATTTTAAATTGGGATTTCAAAATTTGATTTTTTTTCTAAAAAAACTTATTTTCAAGTTCTTAACTCTTTAATAGTGATTTTGTTAATTCTGAACTAAACCTAAGATTTTCTATTGGGTAATGAAGATTTCTTATAGTAAATGAGAAATCTAAACTTGGTTTTAACAAATAAAACTCGGAATTAGGTAATTGATGAAAAAATAGCTTATTGTCAAGTTCTTTAATGCTTTAATGGTGATTTTGTTAATTTTGACATAAACCTAAGATTTTCTATTGAGTAATGAAGATTTCTTATAATATATGAGTAATATAAACTTGATTTTAACAAATCAAATTCGGAATTAAGTAATTGATGAAATCGTGATATTGTTTTTAAGCTAGAATTTTTTATTTTGAGTAAAACATGAATTTAGGTTGGGAAGTTTCGAAACACAGAACAAAGTTTCGATACTTATTGTGAAACCTAAAATGTAACTACTATGGCTAACCCTTTATGTTGAGATGTGTAAGTTTCGAAACTTCCAACCAAGTCTCAATACTTGTCGTGAAACCTAAAATGTAACTAGTATGTAAAACATTTTAGGTTGGAATGACAAAAAATTTTGTGAGCTTCAAAACTTCCGACTAAGTTTCGATACTTGTCGTGAAACCTAAAATGTAACTAGTATGTATAACATTTTAGGTTGGAATGACAAAAATATTTTGAGTTTCGAAACTTCCAACTAAGTTTCGGTACTTGTCATGAAACCTAAAATGTAAATAATATGTATAACATTTTAGGTTGGAATGCCAATTTATTTTGTAAGTTTTGAAACTTCTGAGTACGTTTCGATACTTGTTGTGAAACCTAAAATGTAACCAGTATGTATAACATTTTAGGTTGGGATGACACATTTTTTTCGTGAGTTTCGAAACTTCTGACTAAGTTTCGATACTTGTCGTGAAACCTAAAATGTAACCAATATGTATAACATTTTATGTTGGAATGACAATTTTTTTGTAAGTTTCGATACTTCTGGTTGCAACCTAAAATATTACCTAATATTTAGGTTAGAGTCTAGCCGCGTGTTTCAAGTTCTTTAACTCTTTAATGGTAATTTTGTTAACTCCGAATTAAAGCTAAAATTTTCTATTGTGTAATGAAGATTTCTTAGAGTATATGAGTAATCTAAACTTGTTTTTAACAAATTAAACCATAATTAGGTATTTGAAGAAATAACTTATTTTCAAGTTCTTTAACTTTTTAATGGTGCTTTTTTTAATTCCGAACTAAAGCTAAGATTTTCTATTGGGTAATGTAGATTTCTTAGAGTATATAAGTAATCTAAACTTGATTTTAACAAATCAAACTCCGGATTAGGCAATTGATGAAAAAAATAGCTTATGTTCAAGTTCTTTAACTCTTTAATGGTGATTTTGTTAATTCCGACCTAAACCTAAGATTTTGTATTAGGTAATGAAGATTTCTAAAAGTATATGAGTAATCTAAACTTGATTTTAACAATTCAAACCTAGAATTTGGTAATTGATGAAAATTGTAACATTGCTTTTAAGCTAGAATTCTTGATTTTTAGTAAAATTTAGAGCAAAGTTTCGATACTTTTCGTGAAATATTTTTATTCTAGAACGATCAAATATCATATAACAATTTAGGTTGAAGTGAGTAAAATTTTAAGTTTCAACCTAAAATATTAAACAAAATCATAACAATTTAGGTTGCAATCTAAAATGTTATCAATTTAGGTTGCAACCTAAAATTGAACCGTAAACTTGAAATGTTACCCAAAATCATAACAATTTAAGTTGCAACCAAAATTGTTACCAATATATATAACATTTTAGGTTGGTATCCGGGTAAAGAAAAAGAACGATCACGACGTATATTAATCGCATTTAAAACTGTCAGACAACAGACCTACCCTGATTGACGTTGATAGGTGATTCAATAATTAATATTCTTTGTGTAACATATTTATGAAATGTTTTGTAGATCTAAGAATTTATTTTTCTCTATTTAATAAGTATTCATTTTTTACAGAAAATATTGAGAGTTTTTTATCTCTACAATTCTTTTGTATTATCTCTACAAGTTTTTATCTTGCTTTTGTAAGTTTTCTTTCTTTTTGGTTAATTTCAATGTAGCCTTCTAATTGATGGATGTACAATTCTTTTCTAACGTATCTATTTTTGTTGAATCTAGTGAAGTACTAACAAGGGGTTGTAACACCCTTAACGTATATTCGATATTCGAATACACACTAAAGATGTTACTAACTGATTTTACACTAATTTTCAAACTTGTAAATTTTTTTTATTAGTATGCAAAACTAATTTGATTAAACAACCCTTTCACGGTTTTCATTAAATTACAAATCTGTCTAGAGTCACCTAGTTTCGACACTGAATTGGTTTATAAAATAATTTAAGCAGTTATTAAAATGAAAATATAATTCAGGGTGAAAACTATGTGTGCTGTCTAGACCCTTTCTTAAAATCGCTACGCGATAATCAACCAACTAAGTTTAAAATCATTTGAAGTATCTTTTCTAATATTCTTAATTCTTCAAACTAAGTCATGCTTCTAGATCATACAAAATAGCTATGTATTTTACATCTATACATGCCCCACTATACTAGGATGTGGTGATACTTACTGATAATACTGACTAACTTGATCCAATGATGTGCAGCTCATCATCTGCAATCTATTCCAAAGTACCTACGTGTGATACAAAACACACGTTAAATATAACTTAATGAGGCATAATCATAATAATGTAAAACAATGATTATAATAACACAGCTCTGCAGATTGGCAAGCGATTTCCAATTGCAGCTGATAACATTTTAAACATGTATAGAACTAACTTGCATGTATAATTTATTTAACCAATATAATATTAAAATCATAGGATTCCATCTATCTTATTAGTCTTGTATACATTAAGCTTTTTAGCTTAACTAATTGCATACCTGCATTTCAAGTATTATAGCCAAAGTATAAAATCATGCCATCTGTAATGCAGGAATAATCATATATCATGACTATCTTAAGAATCCTGATATCAATGGTTCATGATCATCAAGTAGTCGTGCTTTCTTGACACAATCATTCACATATCGTATTCTCTAATATAGTCATACTTTCATCATACAATCATTTGCATTTCATATTCTCTAATATAGTCCAAAGTACAAAATCATGTGATGTCATAGTACGCGAGTCATCACGACACCGTAGAATCTGCATCGCCGAAGTGATTGAGATGAGTACGTACTTGAAGACGCCCTTTTGTTCCTCGCACAACATTTTATTGTCTATCTCAGCACCGTAGTGCCTACATTATCTCAGCACTGAAGTGCCTACATTGTCTCAACACCGTAGTGCCTACATTGTCTCACTAGTACTTGGGCATGACAATATAATACTTTCACCTTCAATATCCAATTCATCAATACTATCAACCATAATTCGATAATGAACATTTCATACCTAAAATCTGTAATCCGATTTATCTCAAATAAATTATTATGCTAAATCCATGTATCACATATGTTATTTAATATTTCTTTGATCAACATACATTTTCATTATTATCAAAGTTGACTGATTGCAAGTCTTCTTCACATCATATATATATAAACAGATAAAAATGTATTCATTCACCTTACATATATAATAAATAAATAAAAATTACACTCACCTAGGCCATTTATTAGCATGCCTCACTAAATTCTACTCAATCCTTTCCTTCATAGTACCTCGAATCTTCTTTGATTCAGATTTGATTTCATTATCCACATAAATATAAACAAACATTTGTTAGATTCATTTCTAACAAAATTTCAATCAAGCTATCTAATCATTTAACATAAAAAATTTCCATAATTAACTTCTAATTTATACTAACTTCTTCTTATTTTTCTATTTGTCAGTTTAGTCTCATTACTTACTTCAAACCACCAATTCATCTTCTTCTTCATCAAATAGTTATTCAAAACAGTTCTCTCTAATTTTCTTTCTTTGCCAAAATAGTCACTAAAATGCAAAGGTAAGGATTCAAACTTCTCAACATTGCAATTTAGTCCTCAAATCAACATTACTACCTTAATTCTATTATTTTATCTAAAAAATCAGATTTAATACCCATCCAAGAATTCATTTTCCTATTTGGTCACTTGATTTTGACAAATTGTCAAAATGGTCACTAATTCGATTCAACATCGGTTTAGCATTCTAACATTAATTTCACATCTCCAACATCATTAATTACATAAATACACTACAATTTCAAGATTCAGTCCCTTAACTTCGAAGCTTGCCGAATTGGTCCCTATGTATTCTAATTTTAATTCTAACTTCATACAACATATTCGATTCATAAAATCTCATAATCATAATTTTCATAAAGTTTTCCCATTATTCTTCCATGTGGCCGAATTGGTCACTTGGCTTCTCTAGGCTCATTTTTCATCCAACAACATTCTAACATACTTAAATAAAATTTTCCAACATATATTCTTCATTTCCAAGAATTAACATTTAAATCCCCAATTTATTCCTACTTGCCAAATTTGGGTGTCTAAACTTTTCAAAGACTGTATTTTAGTCCAAATGCCATAATCAAGCTTCTAAATTCATAATCTCTTCAAATCCATCACTAGGATAATTTTCACAATATTTTCCCTAATTTACCAAGCATGCCAAAATAGTCACTTAAAGGACTAGTTGAGGATTTTTCATTCTAGCATCAAAATCAAGCTTATAATATCATCAATCTTTCATTTTCATCATCAATTTCAAAACCCTAAATAAAATCCCAAATTCTAGGGTTAGGGTTTTAATCCTTAAACATGAAATTAATCACAATCTAAGCTTGATTTCATCTCTACAACACTAAATTTGCATAGTTCAAGCTTCAATATAAACATGGAACATGAAACCCTATTTTCTCTCTCTTCAAGAACATAATCAAATCTTCATAACTCTTGATAAAATTACTATCAAATGAAAGAGAATTGAAAATAGATCAACTTTCTATCAAAACATACCTTGAATCTTGTTCGGGGAGGAAGATTTTTTGTGTATTTTCCCTCTATTTTTCTCTATTATTTTGAATTGAAGGGGAGGAAGATGAAAATTTTTGTTCATCTTTTTTTTTTAATTTATGCCACATGTAATAATAAATTGAATATTTTTATTCAATTTAGTAATTTTTTCCAAAATTAATCTCCAACTGAATCATAATTTACAAGTTACCATTCTAGTTCAGTTCCAACCAAATTCCATTCAACTCTAACCAAACTAGAGTAATGCATTCACATGGGAAATTACCATATTACCCATGATACTTTAAAAATATTTCAAAATTGCTATTGTGACCAAATTACCAAAACTAGTCACTTAAATCACTAATTTTGCCATTTTGTAAAAATCCAACTATTCTAGTTAGATCACAATCCACCAATTAATAATTTATTCATAAAACAATATTTTATGAAATTTCCATGACTTATGGTGCAGCCTCTGAAATTTTGATTCGATCTGATTTCCTGATATTCACTTGCTACTTCTTTTGCAATTCCCCTTCACCGGGCTATCAAATAAATTCTAAAAATTCCTTATTTCCATATCTAAAAAATAAATAATATTATCAAATAAAATATTCCATATATATGAAGACAAACTTAAAATTTTGACTCGGTCCAATATACTGATAATTATACCAGAAATCTTTATCGGATAAAAATTCTCTTAATAATTCTTTATCAGATATCCATACGAATAATATTAACTCGAATTGATTCCTTTTTATCAGTCTCAAGTACTGACATAAGACCTTCCCAATAAGTCACCCATCCTATTCCTTGAGCACGTTTAACTTTGCAGTTCAATCGAAATTCGATTTCTTATACTGTATTTTTATTCTCAGGATCTACATCAGATTTTTCTCCATGATCTGTTTAATCTATGTACATAATAAAATAATTACTGATAAATTCTCCAAATAGTCATAAAATAATATGTTATAACTCTTCCAAAGTTTATAGAATCATCTCCGAAATTTTAGCTTGATCCGATTTACCGATAAATGCCAAGAATTTTATCGGTTACTAATTAAATTCCTTAATCAAACTAATTATAGGATTCATCCTGAATCGAACTAAAATATTTCTAACACTTGGAAATGACTTCTATAACCTTTCTCTATCATATGGTAAAATTTCATAATTTTTCAGTTTGATCCGGATGTCTAGATTCTACTTAAACTTTGATTGCGATTTCCCAATAATCGAAATATCGGATCAAATCAGTAATTCCTCATTCGATCCACACCAATGGGTGTTCTATCTATTTATGAAATAAAACAACTAACTTTTCATATTTCAACTTGTACCACCCAAGTTTTAAAAACTTATCATTTTGGTCACTAAACTGTAACATTGAATTCCCATTCAAAATTTCCTTGTATTTTAACAAAATTTTGCGAGTATCTTATTTTACTTGTTCTTTATCACATGACACCTTAAAACCTCAGAAATTTCTTTTCTACAGTCCATAATTGAGAAAATCCTAACATTTGCATTTTTGTCATTTTAGTCCCTAAGTACGCTTTTAAGCCCTTATTTAGTACTAAATGACCCTTAATCAACGTAGCAAATTTTGGGGTATTACAATTCTTCCCCCTTAAGAAAATTCGTCCTCGAATTTTCAAAATGTACTTGTTTTAAATAGTTTTAGGTATTGCTCTCTCATTTTCTTCTCGGTCTTCCAAGTTGCCTCATCCACTTTGTGATTCCTCCAAAGGACTTTGACCCATGGAATTTTCTTATTCCTTATACCTTTTATGTAACACCCTTAACGTATACTCGTAGACCGAATATACATTAAAGATGTTACGAAATCATTGGAAGAAATCTTGACTTGTAAATTTTTTTATATCAAAATTTAATTTGTAGTTTAACCTTTTCTCGGTTTTAAATTTAAAACTATGTCGTCTAGGTGTAGCTAGTTTTGACTCTGAATTGGTTTACAAAATTTTTAATTGAATTATTGAAATAAAAATATAATTCAGGGTGAAAACTACGTAAGATGCCTAGACCCTTTCTTGATTTTTGAAATTTTTACGCGATTAGGGCTAAACAACATCTTAACCATACCAAATATTTTGCTATTGTTAACAATTCATATTTCTAAGCTTATCCATCCATAAAAGCATATAATTACGTTGTAAACTTATGCTGCAGACAGTTCTACTTTAAAATACTTACATGCCCACTAGTCTATCAAATTATGGTAAAGACGTACTTACTGAACTTATTGTAGTACCTCAAATTTTCCCAAGTTTCTGTTCCTCCTCGATAGACGATTTCCAGGAAACTTACATGTGACATAAGATACACGCTAAGTACGAACTTAGTGAGGAATTCAAAAACAATTTTAAGAAAACATGAAGTAATGCAATTCAACATATCATGTATAAAGTGCAATACACATTTTCTATATCTAGCAATCATGTCACAATGTCAACTTTCCATGTATCATCACTATCATGCGAAATATCATTATCATGTATAACATGAATCATCTCTATTCTGTATCAAATAACATCTCTATCATGCATCATGTAACATTTCTATCATATATCATGTAACATTTCTATCATGTATCATGTAACATTTCTATCATATATCAATAACATTTCTATCATGTGTGTCATGTACTTCTCTGTCATGTAACATGTAACTTCTTTTTCATGTATCATGAAATCATGTAACATCTTTTTCATGTATCATGTAATCATGTAACATTTTGTTATTATTATCATCGTGTCTGGCTAGAGGCCCATGGAAACCTCGTAGCCTATCTGCACCGTAGTGCCATGTAGAGTACGTACTCGAGAGGACGCTCTTTGCTCCTCATATAAGGACGCTCTTTGCTCCTTATATAAACACCTCGTTAGTGCATTTTGCACTATGGGCTTGGATCCCCAGGGTGTATCTTGTTTCATTTTAATCTTGTTTCATTTTAATCTTGTCATTTTCTTATGTGAACATGATTCATCATTATTTATGCAAACAGTAGTACGTACCTTGTACTCCATCTAGCTTGCCATGTTGAATCATGCATCATATCACGTATTATGAAGAAATGCAATGTATATTTAAAATTAGGGTCGACTTATCTCAAGTCTTCCCTTTTTTCAACATAATGCAAACATATAGAAATGCACTCACCTGGGCCATGTAATAGTATGCCTCACTAAATTCTACTCGATCCTTTCTTTTATAGTATCTCGAATCCTCTTTGATTCGTATTCGGCTTCATTAACCACATGAATATAAATAAACATTTGTTAGATTCTCTTATAACAATATTTCAATTAAGCTATTTAATCATTCAACATAAAACATTTCCACAAATTTCTTTCCTTCCTTATACTGTTCACAAACTCATTTTTGGTCCCTAATGACCATTTCGATCTTCAAATAATTCCTCCAAGCTTGCTAACCAACATTAGACACAAATTGTCTCAATTTCCATTTTCTGTCAACTTGCACTACCATTAAAGATTTACTTCTACAGGGCAGAATACATACTAAATCTTAATATCCTTTACACCGTAGAAACTGGATTCGATAATGGTTCTAACGGTATAAGCCACATAATTTAATAAAATCTACAAAAATTATGAAAATTCATCAAACTCCCGTTTACAGGGCTGTCCTGACAGAAACTGTTCTGTAATTTTTCTGACCTTCATTCGATTAAAAATTAATATCTTTTAACTCGGAACTTGAAACCAGTTTCCGTTTGTTGGAAACGAAACTAGATTCGATAATCTTTTCAACCATATAAACTAATAACCCAGATTCAATTTGTACGATTTATGGTAAATTTTCAAAGTCGAATTCCAGTATTGAATTTCGGAAGAGACTGCTATTTTGTATTCTAACCTTTCATCACTTAAAATTCATATCTTTTGATATATGAATCGAAATCAATCATCGTTTGTTTTAAACGAAACTAGACGAATAAATATTTACATCGATATAAAGTTCACCATCTAACTATTTTTGTAGAATTTATGGTGAATTTTCAAACTTACTGCCAAATCCAGTTTTCCTACACAACTTCCATAAATAACTTCAAACTTTATACTAATTTCTCCTTACTTTGCTATTTGTCAATTTGTTCCCCTTAATTGATTCAAACCACTAATGTATCACTTTATTCATCAAATAATTATTCAAAAATAATTCCGTCTATTTTTTCGTTCTTTTCGAAATAGTCACTAAAAATGCAAAGATGAGGATTCAAGCTTCTTAACTTTGCAAACTAGTCCTCAAATCAACATTACTACTTGAATTCTATTATTTCAACTAAAATCAGATTTAGTCATTCTCTAAAACCTCATTTCTGAATTGGTCACGTAACTTTGACAATTTGTCAAAATGGTCACTAACTCGATTTAACATCGGTTTTGCATTCTAACTTCAATTTCATATCTGCATCATCATTAATAACATAAATACACTTCTAATCATAAAAATCAAATTAGTCCTCTAACTTTCAAAATTTCCGAAATGGTCTCTATACGTTTAATTTAGGGTCTTGCTTCCAAACAACAATTCAAGCTTACTAAATCATTAATTCAACATCACAAACCCTAAATTAAACTTGAATTCATAAACCCTAATCATCTTCATAATAATCAAAACATGTAGAACTTAAATCCAAACTCAATATCATGATTTTAACATTATACTAGCTTGATTCCAACTTGAATTCAATCATGGAATCATAAAATCTCAAAACTCCTAATTTAATCCATAAACCCTAATTTCTTTCTCATGTAGATTCTCATCAATCAAGCATGGATTCCATGAATTATTGATATCAAAAGATAGAGCTTGAAGAGTAGAAAAACTTTGTAGTTGATGAGATTACCTGAAAATTGAGTTTCGGGGCTTGAATCGAACTTGGAAAATTTTTCTCCATTTTTCTTTCTTTCTCCCCCTCATATTTCGAAATTTGAGGATGAACAATGGTCTTTATATTTTGTTTTTCATCCAATTTGGCCACTTGTCTTGTATAAATGAATTTTAAATTCATTTAGATAGTGAAATTACTAAAATACCCTTTTAATCCAACGATTGAGATTGATCTTATAATTAACCAAGGGCTAAGATTTACTCTTCCATTTCCTTCTTCCAAAATTATCCTTGTAAATTTTAAATATGTCAAAAATTCCATTGTGGCAAAATGACTAATTTACCATCCAACTAGTTTTCACTAACTAGTTTGCCATTCTCGTAAAAATTCAACTAAGTCTAGTTGGAATCCAACCAACTATAATAAAATATTCATAAAATAGTATTTTATGACTTTCCCATGGCTTTTGGACCAGTCTTTAAAATTTCAGTTCGATCTGATTTCTTGATATTCGTAAAATACTTTTATTACGATTTTACCTTTGTTGAACTATCAAATTTATTCCAAAAATTCTATGTTTCCATATTTGGGAAATAAACATTATCATCTCATAAAAACTTCATTTCTTAAGTACTTAGACTGAATTTTTTTTAACTCAGTCTATTATCCCGATAATTATCGAAAATCTTCATAGAATAAAATTTATCTTAGAAATCCTTTATCGATAATTCATTCGAATATTATTTACTCTCACTAAGTCCAAAATATCGATCAGAAACACTTTTATGGGACCTTCCTGAAGGTCACCCATCCCTATATTTCTCTGGCCTAAGCACGCTTAACAATTTCATTCGATCCAAATTCAGTACTTTTTCTGCATCTTAATTCTTAAAACCAATATCAAGGTACCTATTTCGATCTGATTCACTCTTATATTGAATAAAATTACTTGTTGGGAAAATTTACACTTTATTCCCAAAACTTTTCCAAAGTTTATACTTTAACCCCCTAAACTTTCAAAATTTACAATTTAGTCACTAGCCAAAATTTGGGATATTACAATTCTCCACCTCTTAAGAAAATTCATCCTCGAATTTTCAATATTTACATGTTTCAAACAATTTCGAGTATTACTCCTACATTCTCCTTTCAGTTTCCCATGTGACTTCTTCCATTTTATGATTTCTCCAAAGGACTTTAACTAGTGGAATTTTCTTGTTCATTAACTATTTGACTTCATATGCCAAGATTTTCACTGATAGTTACTCTTATATGGAAGTAACGCCAGTTGATAAACCACTAGTTCAACTCCTTTTTGAATCCTGTATGGCCAAATAATTCTGGGACTAAGCTTTCCTTTTTTGACTAAAACATAACACCTTCTTCCAAGGTGAAACCTTTAAAAACACTTTGCCCTCAACTTCATACTTAACATCTTTCTATTCTTGTTTGTATAAGCCTTTTTGTCGATCCGCGACATCCTTGAGATTATATTAAATTATTATTACTTTATCCTCTATTTCTCTTGTCAAATCAACCCCTCCAACTTTTGGGTTATACCAAACATTTCGATCCTGTAGCTCAAACCAATAATGAAGAGTTCAGCATATTCTTCCATACAATATTTCAAATGGTGTGATCTTAATATTTGTCTGATAACTATTGTTATTGGTAATCCTATTACAAATTCCATTGTCACTCGTTCTCACTTCTATTGGGGAATAGAAATAGGCTGAATCAATTCAGAAGGTACTTGATGTTTGGCTTTTACTTGTTAGCATGTCAAGCACTTTGTCATAAATTCCAAAATTGTCCTTTTTCATTCCTGGCCACCAATACCGAGTCTTTAGATGTTAATACATTTTGCTACTTCCAGAGTACATAGTCAATGGACTATGACAAACTTCAGTCAAAACTTCTTTCTTCAAATCACCATCATTAGGAAAGTAAACTTTTTCTTGATAATATAAGCAACCATTTGACTTAATTTCATAGTCCTGTGTTTCTCTTGTTTCAACTTATTTCTTTTCTTTTCTCTTATTTTTATGAGTTTTGAGCTGCCTTGATGCATAGGCTACTACATTAATCTTTTCGAAATGATAATCTATAACTACATTGTAGTCTCTTAGGAACTCAACCTATCTTTGTTACCGTAGGTTCAATTCTTTTTGCATCATTAGTTGCTTTAAACCTTTGTAATCAGTGTAACTAGGACACTTCTTACCATCCCAATGGAATATCTTTTTACGATAGTTGAGTAAGAAGCAGAGTAATAATAGATAAATTCTACACAAAACATTTATAATATCCAGCTAATTTCCAAGAAACTCTGAACTTTAGAGACATTTTTCGGTGCCTCCTATTAAAGAATAAATTGTACTTTCTTAGAATTCAACTCTTATTCCTTCAGCCGATACTACATGTCTAAGGAAAATTACTTCTGATAACCAAAATTCATATTCAGAAAACCTTACATAAAGCTGCTTATCTCTTAATGTTTGTAATACCACTCAAAAATGGTAATCATGTTCAGCTTCTATCTTTAAGTATACCAGATATTGTCCATGAAGACTACTACTACAAACTGGTCTAAGTGGTATTGAAATACCCTATTCATCAAATCCATGAACACAGCAGGGGCATTTGTAAGTCCAAATGGCATTACCAGGAATTCATAATGTCCATAACGAGCCCTGAATGTTGTCTTTGATACATCATCTTCTTTGACCTTGAGTTAATAATAACCCGATCGAAGATCTATTTTTGAGAACACTATTGCACCTCTAAGCTGATCAAATAGATCTTCAATCCTTGGTAGTGAATACTTGTTGTTAATAGTTACTTTATTCAACTACCGATAATCTATACATAATTGTTGAGAACCTTTTTTCTTCTCTACAAATAATACTGAAGTACCCCATAGTGATACACTCGGTCAAGTGTAATCCAAGTCTAGCAATTCTTAGCTCAATTGACACCATCCTATATGGTGCTATCGATACTGGTTCAATTCTAAGATAGACATCAATCCCAAATTGTACCTCTCTATCCGGAGGTAGTCCTAATAACTCATCCGAAAACACATTTGAAATTTTTCCACAATCGGGATATCTTTAATCTTCTTGGGTGACATTTATAATCACCACGTAAATTAAACACGCCTTACATCCATTTACTTAACAACCTCTAAGCTGTTGTTGTAAAAATCACTGATTCTAAACAGTTAGTTCTTTCTTTCACATTTACTTCAGAACCATCAGGTTCTTGAAGCACTAACCCCCTTTTTTACACAAAACTTCTGCATCATATGTAGATTGCCAATTCATTTCAAGAATAACTTCAAATTCATGAAATGGAAGTTCCACTAAATTCGCTGGGAACTTAATCCACTGAATTACTAATGGACATTTCTTATATATTCTAGTCACCCATACACTATGTCCAAATGGATTACTAAAAATCACATCACTAGAAATAGTTTCCTTAAAAATCTTTCTTTGTGCCATTATCTTAGTACTAATGTATGAGTGAGTCAAATCCGGATCAATTAAAGTAAATACAGGCTCTCTCCAAAGCCTTTGCTTTATTTAAAGAATTCTGATAAACCGATAAACTCATACCTAACAACATCTCTTTATTAAACTGATCACCCATATATTTGGTTTTAAACACTTTTTTAAAGAATTTCCAAATCACTTCCTTAATAGGTACTAACTCCGTGGCATTAGACCACTAAATACGAACGTGTTCCTTTAGCAGGATACAACTTCTTCTAACTTCTTATTACATATGCAGTTTAATTCCTCTATAGCATGACTTTAACATCTTTATGCCACAAATTGGCAATTATCAGACCACTTTCTCCATTAAATTCAGGAGCTCCTAACTTTTAAGCTCTTTAACAATCGACATCCTTACTGGTGCAGGTACCAGGCTGGTGCAGGCACAAGGGTCTTAATTCTATTAACCACAGCCTTTAAAGCTCATACTAAGGTTTCATATTATTGTTCTAGAGTTCTCTGCTATACAAGTGGCTCTACTGAGGTAAGAGCCAGAGATGGAACATTCTGTATTTCACTACTTCTACTTTGGACCTTCTTTTGGTCTCAATTATCAGATGTCTAACACAGTCCAACAATACTTGACATTACATATTTCTACTATAACTTATTCATGTTATTGAGGAGCATAATCAAGTTACACAACAGTATGTCAGTAACATGACATCCTAGGGGCATGTATTTAACATCAAATCATATTAAACTTGGTTTAGTCTCCAGAATCGGCTAAACCTGTAGCTCTGATACCAATAAATGTAACACCCTTAATGTATACTCGTAGACCGAATATACATTAAAGGTGTTACGAAATCATTGGAAGAAATCTTGACTTGTAAATTATTTTTATATAAAAAATTAATTTGTAGTTTAACCCTTTCTCGGTTTTAAATTTAAAACTATGTCTTCTAAGTGCAGCTAGTTTTGACCCTGAATTAGTTTACAAAATTTTTAATTGAATTACTGAAATAAAAATATTATTCAGGGTGAAAACAACGTAAGCTGCCTAGACCCTTTCTTGATTTTTAAATTTTTTACGCGATTAGGGCTAAACAATATCTTAACCATATCAAAGATTTTGCTATTGTTAACAATTCGAATTTCTAAGCTTATCCATCCATAAAAGCATATAATTACGTTGTAAACTTATGTTGTAGACAGTTAAACTTTAAAATACTTACATGCCCACTAGTCTATCAAATTATGGTAAAGACGTACTTACTGAACTTATTGTATTAACTTGATTTTCCCAAGTTTTTGCTCCTCCTCGATAGACGATTTCCAGGAAACCTACGTGTGACATAAGACACACGCTAAGTACGAACTTAGTGAGGCAATCAAAAACAATTTTAAGAAAACATGAAGTAATGCAATTCAGCATATCATGTATAAAGTGCAATACACATTTTCTATATCTAGCAATCATGTCACAATGTCAACTTTCCATGTATCATCACTATCATGAGAAACATCATTATCATGTATAACATGAATCATCTCTATTATGTATCAAATAACATTCTATCATGCATCATGTAACATTTCTATCATATATCATGTAACATTTCTATCATGTAACATTTCTATCATATATCAATAACATTTCTATCATGTATGTCATGTACTTCTCTGTCATGTAACATGTAACTTCTTTTTCATGTATCATGAAATCATGTAACTTCTTTTTCATGTATCATGTAATCTTGTAACATCTGTATCATGTATCATGTAACATCTTGTTATTATTATCATGGTGAATTTTCAAACTTACTGCCAAATCTAGTTTTCCTACACAACTTCCATAAATAACTTCAAACTTTATACTAATTTTTCCTTACTTTGCTATTTGTTAATTTGGTCCCCTTACTTGATTCAAGCCACTAATGTATCACTTTCTTCATCAAATAATTATTCAAAAATAAGTCCCTCTATTTTTCGTTCTTTCCGAAGTAGTCACTAAAAATGCAAAGATAAGGATTCAAGCTTCTTAACTTTGCAAATTAGTCCTCAGATCAACATTACTACTTGAATTCTATTATTTCAACTAAAATTAGATTTAATCCTTCTCTAAAACCTCATTTCCGAACTGGTCACTTAACTTTGACAATTTGTCAAAATAGTCACTAACTCGATTTAACATCGGTTTTGCATTCTAACTTCAATTTCACATCTGAATCATCATTAATAAAATAAATACACTTCAAATCATAAAAATCATATTAGTCCTCTAACTTTCAAAATTTCTGAAATTGTCCCTATACCTTTAATTTAGGGTCTTGCTTCCAAACAACAATTCAAGCTTACTAAATCATTAATTCAACATCACAAACCCTAAATTAAACTTGAATCCATAAACCCTAATTATATTCATAATAATCAAAACATGTAGAACTTAAATCCCAACTCAATATCATGATTTTAACATTATACTAGCTTGATTCCAACTTGAATTCAATCATGGAATCATAAAACCTCAAAACCCCTAATTTAATTCATAAACCCTAATTTCTTTCTCATGTAGATTATCACCAATCAAGCATGGATTCCATGAATTATTGATATCAAAAGATAGAGCTTGAAGAGTAGAACAACTTTGTAGTTGATGAGATTACCTGAAAATCGAGTTTCGGGGCTTTAATCGAACTTGAAAAAAATTTCTCCATTTTTCTTTCTTTCTCCCCCTCATATTTCCAAATTTGAGGATGATGAATGGTCTTCATCTTTTGTTTTTCATCCAATTTGGCCACTTGTCTTTTATAAATGAATTTTAAATTCATTTAGATAGTGAAATTACTAAAATACCCTTTTAATCCAACGGTTGAGATTGATCTTATTATTAATCAAGGGCCAAGATTTACTCTTCCATTTACTTCTTCCAAAATTATCCTTGTAACTTTTTAAATATTTCAAAAATGTCATTAGGGTAAAATGACCAATTTACCCTCCAACTAGTTTTTATTTACTAGTTTGCCATTCTCGTATAAATTCAACTAAGTCTAGTTGGAATCCAACCAAGTATAATAAAATATTCATAAAATAGTATTTTATGACTTTCCCATGGCTTTTGGATCAGTCTCTGAAATTTCAGTTCGATCCGATTTCTGATATTCGTAAAATACTTCTATTACGATTTAACCTTTTTTGATCTATCGGATTTATTCCAAAAATTCTATATTTCCATATTCGGGAAATAAACATTATCATCTCATAAAAACTTCCTTTCTTAAGGACTTAGACTGGAATTTTTTAACTCAGTCTATTATCCCGATAATTATCGAAAATCTTCATAGAATAAAATTTATCTTAGAAATCCTTTATCGATAATTCATTCGAATATTCTTTACTCTCACTGAGTCCAAAATATTGATCAGAAACACTTTTATGGGACCTTCCCGAAGGTCACCCATCCTTGTATTTCTCTAGTCTGAGCACGCTTAACAATTTCTCTAGCCTGAGCACGCTTAACAATTTCATTTGATCCAAATTCGATACCTTTTTTCTGTATCTTAATTCTTAAAACCGATATCAAGGTACCTATTTCGATCTAATTCACTCTTATACTGAATAAAATAACTTGTTGGGGAAATTTACACTTTAGTCCTCATACTTTTCCAAAGTTTATACTTTAACCCCTAAACTTTCAAAATTTACAATTTAGTCACTAGCCAAAATTTGGGATATTACATTTTAATTTCATATGCTAAGATTTTCATCGGTTCTTCATACGTCAAATATCGAGTTGTAACTCAACTTCATTTGGGTTGATAACGTGAAAGGGGTCTGATCGATACCTTTGAAGCAAATTCACGTGAAATATATCGTGAGTCTTGTTCGCCTCCAAAGGTAAAGTCAATTAATAAGCCATTTGTCCATCTTTCTTTCGAGAGTTTCACACGGTCTAATGAATCTGAGACCAAGTTTCCTTTTGACCAAAGATAGTACCTTTTTCCAAGGCGAAACTTCCATACATACTTTGTTTCTGAATTTAAACTCAATATTCTTTTTCTTTTTATCCGCATGTGCCTACTGTCGATCTGTAGATGCTTTAGGATTATTTTAAAGAATACTCACTTTATCTTCTAATTCTCGAATTAAACGTCAATATCGAACTGCACCTCTTTATCGGGAGGTAATCCTAGTAATTTATCCGAAAACACATTTGAAAATTCCCTTACCATCAGAATATCATCTATCTTCTTATAATTACTGTACCAGTTCTCTATTATATAGATAACTCATTCTGAATAGGAGTTAACTATCATATTTATTTCACTGTATTGTATTAACTATGGGTCTTTTCTTAACCCTCGAAATTCGTCAACTGACGAAATCTAACAATATCTTATTTTTCTTATAACCATTAGAGTTTCATTCATACTATTGAGGAGCCACATCAAGTTATGCAAGCAATACATCAGTAACATCACATCCTAGGGGCATGTACACTTTAGCAAAATCATATTGGACTCAATTTAACCTCTAGAATCGGTAAACCATTGCTCTGATACCAACTAAATGTAACACCCTCAACGTATATTCGATATTCGATTGCACATTAAAGATGTTACTAACTGATTTGCACTGATTTTCAGACTTGTAAATTTTTTATATATTCATTTGATGCAAAACAAATTTGATTAAACAACCTTTTCTCGGTTTTCACTAAATTACAAATCTGTCTAGAGTTACCTACATTGTCTCAGCACCGTAGTGCCTACATTGTTTCAGCACCGAAGTGCCTACATTGTCTCAGCACCGTAGTGCCTATATTGTCTCAGCACCGAAGTGCCTACATTATCTCAGCACCGTATTGCCTACATTGCTCACTAGTACTTGGGCATAACAATATAATACTTTCACCTTCAATATCCAATTCATCAATACTATCAACCATAATTCGATAATGAACATTTCATACCCAAAATCTGTAATCAGATTTATTTCAAATAAATTATTATGCTAAATCCATGTATCACATATGCTATTTAATATTTCTTTGATCAACATACATTTTCATTATTATCAAAGTTGACTGATTGCAAGTCTTCTTCACATCGTATATATATAAACAGATAAAAATGCATTCATTCATCTCGCATACATAACAAATAAATAAAAATTACACTTACCTGGGCCATTTATTAGCATGCCTCACTAAATTCTATTCGATCCTTTCCTTCATAGTACCTCGAATCTTCTTTGATTCGGATTTGGTTTCATTATCCACATAAATATAAACAAACACTTGTTAGATCCATTTCTAACAAAATTTCAATCAAGCTATCTAATCATTTAACATAAAAAATTTCCATAATTAACTTCTAATTTATACTAACTTCTACTTATTTTTCTACTTGTCAATTTAGTCCCATTACTTACTTCAAACCACCAATTCATCATCTTCATCATCAAATAGTTATTCAAAATAATTCTCTCTAATTTTCTTTCTTTGCCAAAATAGTCACTAAAATGCAAAGGTAAGGATTCAAACTTATTAACTTTGCAATTTAGTCCTCAAATCAACATTACTACCTTAATTCTATTATTTTATCTAAAAAATCAGATTTAATCCCCATCCAAGAATTCATTTTTCTTATTTGGTCACTTGATTTTGACAAATTGTCAAAATGGTCACTGATTCGATTCAACATCGGTTTAGCATTCTAACATCAATTTCACATCTCCAACATCATTAATTACATAAATACACTCCAATTTCATAAAATTCAGATTCGGTCCCTTAACTTTGAAGCTTGGGAATTGGTCTTTGTGTATTCTAATTTTAATTCTAACTTCATACAACATATTCGATTCATAAAATCTCATAATCATAATTTTCATAAAATTTTCCCATTATTCTTCCATGTGGCCGAATTGGTCACTTGGCTTCTCTAGGCTCATTTTCATCCAACAAAATTCTAACATACTTAAATAAATTTTCCGACATATATTCTTCATTTCTAAGAATTAACATTTAAATCCCAAATTTATTCCTACTTGCCAAATTTGGGTGTCTAAACTTTTCAAAGACTTTATTTTAGTCCAAATGCCATAATCAAGTTCTAAATTCATAACCTCTTCAAATCCATCACTAGGATAATTTTCACTATATTTTCCCTAATTTACCAAGCATGCCAAAATAGTCACTTAAAGGACTAGTTGAGGATTTTTCATTCTAGCATCAAAATCAAGCTTATAATATCATCAATCTTTCATTTTCATCATCAATTTCAAAACCCTAAATAAAATCCCAAATTCTAGGGGTAGGGGTTTTAATCCTTAAACATGAAATTAATCACAATCTAAGCTTGATTTCATCTCTACAACACTAAATTTGCATAGTTCAAGCTTCAATCTAAACATGGAACATAAAACCCTATTTATCTCACTTCAAGAACATAATCAAATCTTCATAACTCTTGATAAAATTACTATCAATTTAAAGAGAATTCAAAATAGATCAACTTTCTATCAAAACATACCTTGAATCTTGTTCGGGAGCCTTCAAAATGCCTAGGAAATTTTTTTTGTTCCCCCCCCATTTTTCTCTATTATTTCGAATTGAAGAGGAGGAAGATGAACATTTTTTTTCATATTTTTTAAATTTATGCCACATGTAATAATAAATTGAATTTTTTATTCAATTTAGTCATTTTTCCAAAATTAACCTCCAACTGAATCATAATTTACAAGTTACCATTCTAGTTCAATTCCAACCAAATACCATTCAAACTAACCAAACTAGAGTAATGATTTCACATGGGAAATTACCATATTACCCATAATACTTTCAAAATATTTCAAAATTGCCATTGTGACCAAATCACCAAATTACCAAAACTAGTCACTTAAATTACTATTTTTGCCATTTTGTAAAAATCCAACTATTCTAGTTAGATCACAATCCACCAATTAATAATTTATTCATAAAACAATATTTTATGAATGTTCCGTGACTTATGGTGCAGCCTCTGAAATTTCAATTCGATCCGATTTCCCGATATTCACTTACTACTTCTTCTACGATTCCCCTTCACCGGGCTATCAAATAAATTCTAAAAATTTCTTATTTCCATATCTGAAAAATAAATAATATTATCAAATAAAATATTCCTTATTTATGAAGTCAAAATTCAAATTTTGACTCGGTCCAATATACTGATAGTTTTACCCGAAATCTTTATAGGATAAAAATTCTCTTAATAATTCTTTATCAGATATCCATACGAATAATATTAACTCGAACCGATTCCTTTTTACCAGTCTTAAGTACTGACATAAGACCTTTCTAATAGGTCACCCATCCTATGCCTTGAGCACGCTTAACTTTGCAGTTCAATCGAAATTTGATATCTTATACTATATTTTTATTCCCGGGATCTACATCAGATTTTTCTCCATGATCTGTTTAATCTATGTACATGATAAAATAATTACTGATAAATTCTCTAAATATTCCTAAAACAATATGTTATAACTCTTCCAAAGTCTATGGAATCATCTCCGAAATTTTAGCTTGATCCGATTTACCGATAAATGCCGAGAATTTTATCAGTTACTAATTAAATTCCTTAATCAAAATAATTATAGGATTCATCCTGAATCGAACTAAAATATTTCCAACACTTGGAAATGACTTTTATAACCTTTCTCTATCATATGATAAAATTTCATAATTTTTCAGTTCGACCTGGGTGTCCAAATTCTACTTAAACTTTGACTGTGATTTCCCAATAATCGAAATATCGGATCAAACTAGTAATTCCTCATTCGATCCAAACCAATGGGTGCTCTATCTATTTATGAAATAACACATAAATTTTGGGAAATTACAACTTTGGTCCTTCAACTTTTTATATTTCAACTTGTTCCACCCAAGTTTTAAAAACTTATCATTTTGGTCACTAAATTGTAACCTTGAATTCCCATTCAAATTTTCCTTGGATTTTAACCAAATTTTGCGAGTATCCTATTAGTTCTTTATCACATGACACCTTAAAACCTCATAAATTTCTTTTCTATAGTCCATAATTGAGAAAAACATAATTTTTGCATTTTTGTCATTTTAGTCACTAAGTAAGCTTTTAAGCCCTTATCTTAGTACTAAATGACCCTTAATCAACATAGCAAATTTTGGGGTATTACAGGGGCTCATTGCCTTGCTAGGACAATCTTATCTCAAAAAGATTGACTAAACTGAAAAGTAATTCCTCATAGTATTCTAGTTGTTGCTAATGATGATAATTACTTGGATAATACTTATTCTTCCCAAGGGCTATTTTTTGACCAAAAAGAAATCATTCATTCATTCAACACAAACATTACAAAGGCAAAAAAACCTTAAAAAATATAGGCACACCTAGGGATTTAAAAAGCGTTTGCGGTTATGTCGCTTTTATCGCTGTTGCGGACATAACATATGCTATTGTAGCCACTACGGGTGTTGCGGTCGTGAATTTTTTTTTAACTCGCACAACTTATTGTAAATTATAATAGATATAAATATAAATATAAAAAATCATTTTATGATTTTTAGAGTGTTTTCTAAATGAAAATGGACATATATAATATAGTTTAACTAAATAATAGACTTTTACCCACTCTCTATCTTTTCCCTATTCTTTTTCTTAGCCGCTCGACAATTCTTTCCCCTAGCGCATCAAGTTTTGTTTTGTAGCCAGCGGCGACACCGGTTTTACTGTCAGTTGTCGACCTCCAGATCTATTTTTATTTTCTTGTTTAGTTTTTTTAATAAAATAATTCTGTCTTTGTGACACAGTTTTTGTACCTTTATGGCATGTTTATCTCTATCTATTGGCATGTTTATCTCTGTCTTTTGGCATGTTTATGTCTGTCTTTTGGCATGTTTTCTTTTGCTCCTTTGGTCAGTTTGGTTGTTCTTTATTTTATGTTTTTATCAGGGATGGATTTGACGACGCCACGACTGATCAAGTTGGCACTTATTTGTAATCCTGCTGATCTTTCGTACTCTAGACCTTCGGTTTAAATTTGGATACGTGGTTTGCGCTTGTGAAGAGTTTCTCACGGTGCTCGGCTCTGATTTGTGTTTTTTGATGTTCTATCAATAGCTTCATCCCCTTTTGTGGTTCGGTTTGCCGATGCAGTCAGGTTTCATATCTATTTTTTGATCGAGTATTTGGATGAGTTTATAACCTTTTCATGTATAGTTCATGTCTGATCTAGAGTGGCTAGTTTTAGGAGAGTGTCCAAATTATGTATTTAGTTTACAACGATAGTTTATAAACCCTTATTGTAATTTTGGGTTTTTCTCGTTAATAAAAGTAGTGGCTTCTTTTAAAAAAAACTAAATAATAGACTTTAAAAACCTGGTGCATAAGATAAGAGAATGAATTAATTAATAATGATATTGTGCTTATAGGAGCATAGTTGATGCCGTTTCAGAAGTTACATGGGTGACAGCTGTGCTAAATGATTCGTGCATATCGTCAGTTTTCGAAAATGGTGAATACTCAATTTAGGGTTGAAATAAAGGAGGTCCAAAGTGATTGGGGTGGCGAGTTTAGGAGTCTATCTCCTGTTTTAGTTGTATTTTGTGTCAATCATCGTGTAACTCGTTCCCATACGTCCGAATAAAATGACATAGTTGAAAGAAAATATCACTATATCATTGAGCTTGCTCTTACTCTCTTAGCACAAGCTTCAATGTCGTTACAGTTTTGGGCATATGCTGTTGTGAGTTCGGTTTACTTGATAAATTGTCTCCCTACGGATGTTTTTTGGTGGCGTGTCTCCGTTCGAAAGGATACTCAACAAGCTGCCAGATTATAGTTTCTTGCGGGTGTTTGGGTGTCGGTGTTTTTCGTACTTGCGACCGTTTCAAAAACATAAACTCAAGTTCCGGTCGCAGTCGTGCATCTTCCTTGGCTATAGTCCACAACACAAGGGTTATCAATGCTTGACTCCCCAAGGAAAGGTGATCATTTCGCGTCATGTGGTTTTTGACGAATTTAATTTTTCTTTTGCAGAAAATGTGTCACACCGAATGCCTGCATCAGTCCCTAAAGTACCCAACAGAAATTTTTAATCTGCGCCTTTATGTGTAGTGCCTGGTGAGAAATTGAGATCTAATGTATCACAGTTAGATTTATCAGCCTCTAAGGAGTCCACTGAGAATTTATCTCCTGTACCAAGTCCAAGTGTTGAAGTTCCAACAGCTTCAAATCATGCTTTTGATGAGTCAGCCCACAGTCCAGTTTTTTCTACTAGTGATTCTAATTTCCAGCACTCGTTGAATAAAGATCAGAATATTCGCGAGTCTCTTATTCTAGCTTAGCCTATTGGTAGTTTTAGTGAAGAGATAGATTCGTTACATGCTCCTGGTGATGATGTTGTAGATGAGAACCTCGAAGATAATAACTCTTTAAAAATACCTACTGACAGCGGTGTTCTGACTATGCTTAGTGATCAAGAATTGCCTTATGTCTCCACCAACAATCATCCCATAATCACTAGAAGCAAACGGGAAATTTTTAAACCCAAAGTGTACACAGCAACTACTCAATTGGTGGAAGATGTCCCGAATAATATTCAGCAAGCGTTGGCCTCACCATTGTAGAAGAAAACTGCTTTCGTTGAATATAATGCGTTAGTGAGAAATGGTACGTGGAAGTAGGTCCCGTTACCAGACAGCCGATGAGCAGTTGGTTGCAAATGGATCTTTCGGGTAAAGTATAGCCCCGATGGTTTTGTCTCGAGATATAAGGCACGCCTTGTTGCAAAGGCGTTTTCTCAAATACTGGGACAAGACTTCAAAGATACTTTCAGTCATGTTATAAGGTTCTCTACGCTCAATATAATACTTGCATTGGCTGTTACAAACAAATGGTGTCTACTAAAAGTGGACGTGAATAATGCATTCCTAAACGGTAATTAAGTGAAGAAGTTTTTATGGAACAACCACTAGGGTTTGAATTGTCGGTGGCTGATGGTTCTAGGCTGGTTTGTTGCCTTCAAAAAGCGTTATATGGGTTACAACAGGCACCACACAACTGGTACAATAAACTTCGCGCATATTTGCTAAAAATCGGTTTTTGAGAGTCTAAAGCTGATGCGTCTCTGTTTGTTTGCGATAGAGACAATGTTGTTACATACTTGTTAGTGTATGTTGACGAAATTATTGTTACAGGACAATTCTCTCCGTGTGATTACTAGTTTGAGCAGCAAGTTCGCTCTCAAGGATCTTGGTGACTTGACGTTCTTCCTTGGGATTAAAGCTGTTCGGGTTGGTGAATCCCTTGTTCTTAGCCAAAAGAAGTTCATTTTTGAGCTTCTTCAAAAGGCTAAGATGGATCAAGCGAAACCCACTCCTACTCCAATGTTGTCTTTAACCAAGCTTATTTGAGATGGTGGCGGTAACGACCCGAATTTTAGAAATCCATGTGTCAGTTTAAACTCGAGTTATGGGATCAAAGTTTTGGGCCATGAGTTGGGCCTTCGGGTGTCTCAGGAATGCCTCAATGGGCTTCAACCATGTTGTTGGACTAGAAGCTTGGGTTGAAGGGAGATGAGGGAAGGGTATTTGGGTAAATGCACCATTTTGAATGAGATCGATTGAGCAAAAGCTCATTAATAGGCTGCAAAAAGAAGAGGTGGTGACTTCACTCTTGTCCCCTCTCTTCTCCATCTTTCTTCCTCATTTTTTGAGTAAGAATTCAAGACAAAGGTGTAATCTTTGCTGTGTAGAGTTGAAATCCCAAATTGTGGCTTGAGGAGGTTAGATTTAGCATCAAAGGATCTCTCCTTTGAGTTAAGGAGGTTGGAGAGCACTCAAAATCTCAAAACAAGGGAAAAGCTTGAGGCTGGTGCAAGGAGACTCTTTTTCAGTGCTTGGAGGAAGGTTAGTACACTTCCAACTCCTTTGTTTCCCTCCAACTCCTTTGGTGTTCTGGTACTTGAAATGTTGAGTATGAGTGCTAATGGTGAAATTTGGATTTGATGTTAAAATGATAAAAATGATAGGAAACCACTTAAACTACTTTCCATAACCTGTAGGTTTGTTTTGGGCTTTAACATGAAGGTTAGGGGAAGTTGGGCCAATTTGAAAGCTCTAGAAATTGGGTTATAGGTTCGTGTATCGATACCAGATGAACTAGTATCGGTACCCTATTGTTTTTATGGCCAAATTCAAGCAGAGTTTGAAGAGGGTATCGATACGCATAAGTGAGTACCGATACCCTTTGTTCCACCCAAATTCCAGTAGCATTTTTGGACATCGGTACGCTTTGGGGCGTATTGGTACCTATAGAGTATTGATACATGACCCCGTGTATCGGTATCCAGTGTTGGTTAAACCCCTTCCGTATGCAGATAGGGTATCAATATGCATAAATGAGTATCGGTACATATGGTTGTAACACCCTAAATGTATATTCGATATTCGAATACACATTAAAGATGTTACTAACTGATTTGCACTGATTTTCAGACTTGTAAATTTTTTTATATATTCAGTTGATGCAAAACAAATTTGATTAAACAACTTTTTCTCGGCTTTCACTAAATTACAAATCTGTCTAGAGTTACCTAGTTTCGACCCTGAATTGGTTTATAAAATACTTTAAGCAGTTATTAAAATGAAAATATAATTCGGGGTGAAAACTATGTGTGCTGCCTAGACCTTTTCTTGATTTGTGAACCGTTATGTGATAAACAACCAATTAAGTTTAAAAAAAATCGTTTAAACATTCTTTTCTAATATTCTTAATTCCTCAAATTAAGCCATGTTTCTAGATCACACAAAATAACTACTTATTTAATATCTATACATGCCCCACTAGACTAGGATGTGATGATACTTACTGATAATGCAGGCTAACTTGTTCCAACGATGTGCAGCTTCTCTTCTGCTATCTTGTCCGAAGTACATACGTGTGATACGAAACACACGCTTAGTATAACTTAGTGAGGCATAATCATAATAATGTAAATAGCTGTATTAAGCATGATATTTGGTAAATCATGATACCCATGTAATGAACCTGTACTGTAATAAGTCTGTAATGCAGGAATAATCATGTAAGAAATTTGTACTGCAATAATTTTGTACTGTAAAGTCTTATGGCCCAAGGTAAATATCAAGTCTTACCTCTGTCATATAACAGTACAATACAGTTTCTGCAAAATGGCAAGCGTGTCCCAATTGCAGTTGATAACATTTTATCATGCATAGAACTACCTTACATGTATAGTTCATTAAACCAATATAATATTTAAATCATAGGATTCGATCTGTTTTACCAGTCTTGTGTATATTAAGCTTTTTAGCTTAACTACCTGCATAATTGCATTTCAAGTATTATAACCCAAAGTACAAAATCATGTGATGCTATGGTACGCGAGTCATCACGACACCGTAGTGTTTACGACGCCGTAGCGTCTGCATCGCTGAAGCGACTGAGATGAGTACGTACACGAGGATGCCCTTTGCTCCTCATACTCGCACATTTTATGCTATGTAACACTGTAGTGTTTGAACAAACTCCGTAGAGTCTAACTCGAGTCGGTAGAGTCTATCTCGACCCTGAAGAGTCTATCTCGCACCGTAGTGCTATGACACAGCTGCTAAGACCCTATGGATATCCAACTATACCAAAGATTCTCATGTGAACCTATGGTATACGAGTCATCATAACGACACCGTAGTGTCTGCAATGCCATAGCGTCTGATGGTGAGTACGTACTCGAGGACGCTCTTTGCTCCTCATTATCGCACTTTTTGTACTAATCAACATCGAAGTGTCTAAACATCACCGAAGTGACTGCAACGCCATATCGTCTGAGATCAACATCGAAGTGTCTAGATCGTACCATAGAGCTGGACTGCAGCTGCTAGGACTCAATGGATATCCAGTTATACCAAAGACTCTCACACTAGTACTTGGGCATAACAATATAATATTTTCTTATTCAATATCCAATCCTTCAATACTATTATCCATAATTCGATAATGGGCAGTTCATATTCAAAAATCTAAAATTCGATTTACCTTGAGTAAATCATTATGCTACAACCATTGTATCAATATACCACTTAATATTTCATGCTATTTGCATAAATAAGCCATCATATATTTTTATTTATACCAAGGTCGGTTCATCGCAAGTCGTCCTATTTATTAATATGTCATAAATACATATAATGCAATCACTCATATCACATATAAAATAAATAAGTAAAAATGCGTTCACTTATATCATATATATAATAAATAAGTAAAAATGCACTCACTCATATCATCACATATACATATAAATAAGTAAAAATGCACTCACCTGGGCCATGCATGATATTATCCTCACTAAGCTATTTTGATACTTTTTTCTTGCTTTCTTTTGATATGGTACCTTTAGCCTCATCAATAGCTGTACAGTACCATTTGAACATACATAACAATATTCATGTTAGATTTTTAACCTAACATTGCTTAACTATACTATACTAGTATAATTATCCGAATATAAAATATTTCCAAAAATTTTCACTTTTTCCTTTAATAATACCGAATTGTTCATTATGGTCCCTAGTGACCATTTTGCGCATTTTACAATTTATTCCAGCTCGAATCACAAATTATTCAATAATTCCATCATTTTCACTAAATTTTATTCAATACCCCTTTCATCCACTAACTTTTACCAAAGTGACGTTTTAGTCACTAATTTTACACATAAACTTGTAAACTTGTATCGAATAATTAATCCAACATTTCTATAATTTTTCTCACATTTTCCCCCAACTTTTAGACCAAAGCTGAATTGGTCCTTGAACTATCCAAGACTGTCAAAATGGTCCATTGCTATTTCTTTTCTTGTCAAATTAGTCCCTTGGATTCTAATTTCAATTCTAACTTTATACAACATATTCGAATCACAAAATCTCATAATCATAATTTTCATAAAAATTTTCCATTATTCTTCCATGTGGCCAAATTGGTCACTTAGCTTTTCTAGGCTCATTTTTCATCCAAACAACATTCTAACATGCTCAAATTAATTTTTCCAACATATATTCTTCATTTCCAAAAATTAACACTTAAAACCCCAATTTATTCCTACATGCCACATTGAGTGTCTAAGCTTTTCAAGGACTTTATTTTGGTCCTAATGCCATAATCAAGCTTCTAAGTTCATAATCTCTTTAAATCCATCAATAGAATAATTTTCACAATATTTCAACAGAATTCCCCATGTATGCCGAAATGGTCACTTAAAGGACTAGCTGAGGATTTTTTATTCTAACATCAAAACCAAGCTTCTAATTTCATCAATCTTTCATTTTCATCATCAATTTCAAAACCCTAAATAAAATCTCAAATTCTAGGGTTAGGGTTTTTAACCTTTAACATGAAATTAATCACAAACTAAGCTTGATTTCATCTCTACAACACTAGATTTGCATAGATCAAGCTTCAATCTAAACATGGAACATGAAACCCTATTTTCTCTCTCTTCAAGAACATAATCAAATCTTTAGGGGTGTATTCGGTTCGGTTTGGTTTTTTTAACAAAATATGAACCGAACCGCAGTCTGCGGTTTTTTAAAAAGAAAATCGAAACCGAATTACCAAAAACCAAATTTTGCGGTTCGGTTCGGTTAAAAATCGCAGTTTTAACGGGTTTTTTTTCAAATAAAAAATAAGCAAAACACATAACATATTTTAATTTATCATTAGACACTCCAATGTCAATTTTTTGCCATTAAGAACAAGAAAACACATGTCTTGAGCTCTTGACAAATCTAAGATTTCAAATAAAAATGAATTAGAAAATAAAGATGATTACAAAATTGACAATCTATCTAAAAAATAAATCACATAAAATATTCATTTAATTAATATCCATTCGATGATTCTACATCACCAACTTAGAACACAAATATGTAGTCTAATATATTGTTTGATTAAAATCAAACTCAAATATTCAACATAGTAAAACAACTCTTGAATAGTAAATATTATAAAAAAACATTCCAATTTGAAACACAATATTCAATCAACTTAATATTATAAAAATATATCCAAATATTCCAAGAAAATGTCTTAAAAAATCAAAATATTTCAAGAGACTATCTTTAAAATATATTTGATATGGATCATAATGTATTTTTTAATTCGGGTTTATATGGAATAAATGGGTTCCATATGGAAAACCCGAAACCGAACCGTATTGAGAACCTTGAGTTTTAAACCGAACCGAAAACCGAACCTCAACATGCAAACCCGAACCGAACCAAACCGCATAGCCCAATTCGAGTCAGTTTTTCGGTTTTCTCAATTTCGTTGCTCACCCCTAAAAATATTCATAAATCTTGATAAAATTACTATCAAATGAAAGAGAATTGAAAATATATCAATTAACTACCAAAAACATACTTTGGATTCAATTTAGTCCTTATTCCAAAATTAACCGCCAACTGAATCATAATTTACAAGTTGCCATTCTAGTTCAATTCCAACCAAATAACATTCAACTCTAACCAAACTAGAGTAATGCTTTCACATGGGAAAGTACTTTCAAAATATTTCGAAATTGCCATTATGACCAAATTACCAAATTACCAACACTAGTCACTTAAATCACTAATTTTGCCATTTTGTAAAAATCCAACTATTCTAGTTAGATCACAATAAACCAATTAATAATTTATTCATAAAATTATATTTTATGAATTTTTTGTGACTTGTGGAACAGTATCTGAAATTTCGATTCGATCTGATTTCACGATATTCACTTACTTCTACTGCGATTTCCCTTTCACCGAGCTATCAAATAAATTCTAAAAATTCGTTATTTCCATATCTGAAAAAGAAATAATATTATCAAATAAACTATTCCATATTTATGAAGCCAAACTTAAAATTTTGACTCGGGCCAAATATACCGATAATTACCCGAAATCTTTATCGGGTACAATTTATCTTAATATTTCTTAATCAGCTATCCATATAAATAATATTAACTTAGACTGATTCCTTTTTATCAATCTAAAGTACTAACATGGGACCTTCCCAATAGGTCACCCATCCTAGTGCTACTCTAGCCTAAGCACGCTTAACTTTGCAGTTCGATCTGGGTATCCAAATTCCACTTAAACTTTAACTGTGATTTCCCAATATTTAAAATATCGGATCAAGCCAATAATTCCATATTCGGTCTACACCAATAGGTGCTCTATCTATTTATGAAATAAAACACCTAACTTTTGGGAAATTACAACTTTGGTCCTTCAGCTTTTCATATTTGGACTTGTACCATACAAGTTTTGAAAACTTATCATTTTGCTCACTAAACTTTAACCTTGAATCCTCGTTCCATTTTTTTCTTGGATTATTACCAAACTTTGCGAGTAACCTAATTTGCTTATCCTCTATCACACAGTACTCTAAATTCTCAGAAATTCCTTTCTTAGAATCCATAATTAAAGAAATCCTAACTTTTATAATTCATCATTTTAGTCACTAAATTAGCTTTTAAGCCCTTATCTTAGTACTAGATGACTCTTAAACAACTTAGCAAATTTTGGGGTATTACAATTCTCCCCTTAAAAAAATTCATCCTCGAATTTTCAAGATGTACCTGTTTCGAATAAATGTGGGTATTGCTTTTCCATTGTATCCTTAGTTTCCCATGTTGCCTCTTCAACTTTGTGATTTCGATCTGATACTATAAATATTGGCACTCCACTTGTTTCATCTTTGCTATATAATCTTCATCTTGTTGCTGACTTTCTTTATTTCGACTAGGCAATGAAGATCTTAATTGCATCTCTACTAGCAACGAACCATCATTTTCATGTCAGTTGAGCATTTAAAGTTCATAATGTAATAAATGTCTTCCGATTTAAGGTATCGATTACGATATTTGCTCAGCCTGAATGGTAATCAATGATCAGATCATAGTCCTTTATTAGTTCCAACCATCTTTGTTGTCGTAGATTCAACCCTTTCTGTGTCATCAAATAATTTTAAACTCTTATGATCAGTATACACGTTGTAGCGTTCACTATAGAGAATGTCGCCACACTTTTAGATTAAAAACTACAGCCACAAGTTCTAGATCATGAGTCGAATAATTCATTTCATGTGGATTTAGTTTTCGGGAAGCATACGTGATCACCTTCCCATCTTGCATCAACACGCACCCTATTCCATTATAGGATGAGTTACAGTACAGAGTAAACTTTTTTCATGACTCTGGTTGTACCAGCCGGAGCTTCTATTTAAAATTTTCTTTAACTGATCAAAGCTTTCATGACACTTCTCGGTCTATACGAATGGAACATTCTTTTTCAATAGCTTTGTAAGTGGAGCAGCTATCATCGAAAAGTAGTTCGCAAACCTTCGATAATATCTAGCAAGTCTCAAGAAATTGCAAACCCCGTTAATATTATTATGAACCTTCTATTTCCACAGTGGATTGTATCTTTTTAGGATCGACATGGATCCTTTTGGTTAAAACAATGTGACCCAAGAAAGCCACTTCTGATAACCAAATTCACATTTTGAGAGTTTTGCATATAACCTTTTTCCAAGGTGAAACTTCCATACATACTTTGTTTCTGAATTTAAACTCAATATCCTTTTTCTTTTTATCCGCATGTGCCTATTGTCGATCTGCAACTGCTTTAGGATTATTTTAAAGAATCCTCACTTTGTCTTCTATTTCTCGAGTCAGATCAACTCCATCCACTTTTGGATTATTTCGAACATTTCAATCCTTTCCCACAATCATGTGTTCTCAATAATATAGGCTCGTAACTTATCTTCAAAGATCAGAATAGTCCAACTGACTATCCTTCTATTTAAATTTTCTTTCTTCATTTCATCATTATAAAATTTTCCTTAATAGCATTCCATCAGATTTGTTTTCATAATCTTAGGCTTCTCTAGATTCAACTTGCTTTCTCTTTTCAAGGCATTCTTCATCTCTTAACTTACTCCCATCATACTCTAAATTTTCATATTTTCAGCCTCCAGCTTATCTTAAGCAGGCTGCCAGATTACATTGCCAGTAATCTCCAACAATTTTATGTTCAGCCATTTAACAAATACGTATTTCCAGAATAAGAATACTTCTCCTCTTTTTTTAACTTTTCATATCTGACTATCTTAATTTATTAATAACATTCACAATTCTATTTAATCATAAGCTTACCATCCTATGACTACCCTTTTACTTGAAATGTTTGTATGAGCCCTTACTCTCTAAATTTCTTATAACTTATGCTATTATAAGCGTAAGTGAAAATACATATGTTAGAGACTAACATCTTATAATTACTGTACCAGTTCTCTATTATACAGATAACTCATCATGGATAGGAGTTAACTATCATATTTATTTCACTGTGTTGTATCCACTATGGGTCTTTTCTTAACCCTTGAATTTCGTCAATTGACGAAATCTAACAGTATCTTATTTTTCTTATAGCCATTAGAGTCTTATTCATACTATTGAGGAACTACATCAAGTTATGCAAGCAATACATCAGTAACATCACATCCTAGGGCATGTACACTTTAGCAAAATCATATTGGACTCAGTTTAACCTCCAGAATCGGCTAAACCTTTGCTCTGATACCAACAAATGTAACACCCTCAACATATATTCGATATTCGATTACACATTAAAGATGTTACTAACTGATTTGCATTGATTTCCAGACTTGTAAATTTTTTTATATATTCATTTGATGCAAAACAAATTTGATTAAACAACATTTTCTCAGTTTTCACTAAATTACAAATCTGTCTAGAGTTACCAAGTTTCAACCTTGAATTAGTTTATAAAATACTTTAAGCAATTATTAAAATGAAAATATAATTCAGGGTGAAAACTATGTGTGCTGCCTAGACCCTTTCTTGATTTGTGAATCATTACGCGATAAACAACCAATTAAGTTTAAAAAAATCGTTTAAAGCATCTTTTCTAATATTCTTAATTCCTCAAATTAAGTCATGTTTCTAGATCATACAAAATAGCTACTTATTTAATATCTATACATGCCCCACTAGACTAGGATGTGGTGATACTTACTGATAATACAGGCTAACTTGTTCCAACGATGTGCAGCTCCTCTTCTGCTATCTTGTCCTAAGTACCTACGCGTGATACGAAACACACGCTAAGTATAACTTAGTGAGGCATAATCATAATAATGTAAATAGCTGTATTAAGCATGATATTTGGTAAAGCATGATACCCATGTAATGAACCTGTACTGTAATAAGTCTGTAATGCAGGAATAATCAGGTAAGAAATTTGTACTGCAATAATTTTGTACTGTAAAGTCATGTAACTGTAATGTAAAGTCTTATGGCCCAAGGTAAATATCAAGTCTTACCTCTATCATATAACAGTGCAATACAGTTTCTGCAAAATGGCAAGCGTGTCCCAATTGCAGTTGACACATTTTATCATGCATAGAACTACCTTACATGTATAGTTCGTTAAACCATTATAATATTCAAATCATAGAATTCGATCTGTTTTACTAGTCTTGTGTACATTAAGCTTTTTAGCTTAACTACATGCATAATTGCATTTCAAGTATTATAGCCCAAAGTACAAAATCATGTAATGTTATGGTACGCGAGTCATCACGACACCGCAGTGTCTACGACGCCGTAGCGTCTGCATCGCTGAAGCGACTACCCCTGCTGCATTTATGGACCTGATGAATAGGGTATTCTAACCCTATATGGATCAGTTTGTTGTGGTCTTCGTAGATAATATTTTGGTTTATTCGAAGACCAAAGTTGAACATGATTACCATCTTTTTGTGGTACTACAAACTTTAAGAGATTAGCAGCTTTATGCCAAGTTTTCTAAATGTGAGTTCTGGTTTTCAGGAAAGTTTTGAAAAAATTAAAGAAAGTTCAGATTGAAGCACCAGTTCTAATTCAACTAGAACCAGGAAAAGAATATGCTCTATACAATGATGTATCTCTTTATGGATTAAGTTGTGTGTTGATGCAAGAAGGTCGTGTCATAGCTTATGCATCAAGGCAGCTCAAAATTTATGAAAGAAACTATTCAACACATGATTTGAAAATGACAGCTATGAATTTTGTTTTAAAAAAATCTGTTGACATTATCTATATGGTGAAAATGTCACATTTACACGGATTATAAGAGTTTCAAGTATCTGATCACGCAAAAGGATCTGAATCTGCGATAATGAAGGTGTGTTGAATTTTTAAAGGATTATGATGTAGTTATCGATTACCACCCTGAAATGACTAATGTAGTCACAGATGTTGTTAGCCAAAAGACATTGTCTGTATTGGGTATGATGAATGCACAATTGTCTGTGGGACGAGATGGTTCCTTAACAGCAGAATGTCAGTTAAAGCCAACTTTATTGGATCAAATCAAGGATTTGCATTCTATGGATGAAAGATATCTTGAAAAAAGGAGACAAGCTGGAATTAGGAAAATACAGGACTATGAAATTAAGTCAAAGGGTTGATTATATTATTCAGGTAAATTATATGTTTCTAACAATGATAATCTGAAGAAAGAAGATATTAATAGAGACCCAAGGTTTACTTCAAGGTATTGGGGTACGTTATTTGAAGCTTTAAGTGCTAAATTAAATTTTAGTACACTTTTTCATCCGCAAACAGATGGGTAGTCTAAGCGGATCATACAGATTCTGGAGGATATGTTACGAGCTTGTGTTATAGAGTTTGCGGGATCAGGGGAAAAGTACTTGCCTTTGTTTGAATTCTTTACAACAATAGTTATCAAGCAAGTATCAAGATGGCATATGGAAGAAAATGCTGAACTTATCTAAATCGGTTCAGGTTACGAGATAGACATGTTCAATGTTCAGTATAACTCAAACGTTAAAGGAGTTGAATTAACACAAGATATGGAGGATAAAGTAAGGATTATTTAGCAAAATTTTAAGGTCTTCGTGGATTGACAAAAGGCCTATGCAAATAAGAAGAAAAAGGATATTTAATATGAAGTTAGAGAAAAAGTGTTTTTAAAGGTTTCACCTTGGAAGAAGGTGTTACGTTTTGATTGAAATGGAAAGATTAGTTCTAGATTTATTGAGCCATATGAGATTCTAAAAAGAAAGGAACCAATGGCTTATCAATTGGCTTTACCTCCAGATAGGAACAAGACTCATATGTGTTTCATGTATCATGTATTCATGTTTCGGAGGTATTGATCGGATTCTTCACATATAATTACCTCTGAGGAGGTCGAACTGCAACCAGGTTTGGTGTATAAAGAAGAACCAGTGAAAATCCTAGCATATGGAGTCAAAGAATGAGAAAATATTACTGGTTAAAGTCTTCTAGAGAAATCATAAAGTAGAGAAAATCATTTGGGAAACTGAAGAGAGAATGAATAAGCAAAATACGAAATTGTTTGAAAATAGTATATGTTAAAAATTTGAGGACAAATTTTCTTAAGGGGAAGGAATTGTAATATCCCAATTTTTGGACTAGTGACTAAAATAAAATTTTTGAAAGTTTAGGAGTTAAAGTGTAAACTTTGGAAAAGTTTAGGGACCAAAGTGTAATTTTAAAAAGTTATGTAATTTAACCCCATAAATGAATAGTTCACCCCCAAAAAAGGTATTTCTGTGTTACCGGATTTTTCATACGATGCTTATATTATTTGAATTTGGATCGAATGAAATTGTTAAGCGTGCTCAGGCTAGAGTAGCCCAAGGATGGGTGACCTTCGGGAAGGTCCCATAAAAGTATTTCCGATGGATATTTTGGACTCAGTAAGAGTAGAGAAAATTCGTATGGATTATCGATAAAGGAATTTTAACAGAAATTTTATTCTATGAAGATTTCCGGAATAATAGACTGAGTTAGGAAAATTCAGTCTAAGTCCTTGGGAAAAAGGAAATTTTATGGGAAAATAAAGTTTATTTCATGGATATGGAAATATAAAATTTTCAGAATAAATCCAATAGTTCGGAAAGGGTAAAATTGTAGTAGAAGTATTTTATGGATACCAGTATATCGGATCGAATTGAAATTTTAAAGACAATTCCAAAGATTATGGAAAATTCATAAAATATTATTTTATGAATATTTTGTTAATATTGGTGAGATTCTAACTAGATTTAGTTAGAAATATGGTGGAGAGGTTATAAAGCTCAAAGAAAGCAAATTTAGAAATCGTAGTGAATGAAATTCGAATATTTGAATTTGGGGAAGGAGGCTAGTTAGAATGGAACCAATTTGGTTCAATTTTTATGGAATGGCAATTTTAAGTCATTTAAGTAAATAAAGTCTAGTTGGAAGGCAAATTGGTCATTTGCCATGGATGGCATTTTTGAAATATTTTGGAACATTAAGGGTAATTTTGGAAGAACATTTACACATGGATTAAATCATGACCATTGATTTTGATGAGATTGAATCTTGGCCATTATAATAAAAGGGCAAATTATTAATTTCACTAGTTAAATGAATTTAAAATTCATTTAACCTTTACACATGGATTAAATAGATAAAAAGATGATAAAAAAATCATCTTATGAACCCAAGGGGCTGTTCGAATTCAGCAGCAAAGAAGGAGAAAAAAATATCAAAAAAATTCCTAGCCATTTTCAAGGTTTTTGATCAAGAATTCAAGCAAAGTTGTTTGAGGTAAAGTGATCTAATCTTCATTCTCTATATTTTGATAGTAAAATTGCATGGAATTATGAATTTTAAGTTAGGGTTTAAAGAGAGAGAAATTAGGGTTTCATGGAATTTTGTTAGAAGTGATATAGTAGATGATGAATTAAGCTTGGTCTTGATGAAAACAAGCTTGAAACCAAGTTATAAACCTAACCCTAAGATTTGGGGGTTTTAATTAGGAAGCTAAATTAAGGATGAAATTAATTGAATTATGATGTTAGGAGAACTATTTTGATGATATGTTAAATAATTTCCCAAGTTGTAAATTTAGGGACCATTTCGAAAATTTGGAAAAAATTAGGGGAAATTATTGTAAATTTTATTTTAGTATTGGAATCATTGAATTATGGTGAAAGTAGCTTGAATTGGTGATTAAGGACCAAAATGAAAATTTTGGAAATTCAAGGACCAATTCGGCAATTTTAGAAAAATAAAAGATTGATCTTGAATTGATGAATAATTGATAGAATTGAAGATTCAAGCATGATAGGAAGTTAAAAGGATTTAAATGGTAAGAAAGGAAATATGAAGGACCAATTTGAAATAAAAGCTTTGGTGAAGGACTAAATTGGTCAAAGTTTAATAGTTGAAGGAAAATTTCTAAGGATGTTAGAAATAAATGAATGGTTTATTTGTCCATGAAGTTTTGTACAAAAGTAAAGTAATGACTAAAATGTCACTTTTATGAAGTTGAGGGACTAAAAAGGAAATAATCCAAAATAAGAAATTAATTATGGAAAATTGTTCAAAAATGGATTTGAACAATTGTTTAATGTTCAAAATGGTCACTAAAGACCTAGGGACCATTTCGGAAATGATGTAAAATATTGGAGAAATTTTTAGAAAAATTCTATATTCGAATAGTTATGTTTAAGAATCAAATTAATAATGTTAGATTTAAGTCGAATATGAGAATGGTAATGTATATGTTCGATTGGTCTTATACAATTCTAAAAGAGATCGAAAGAGAACCAGTGATAAAAAGAAAGATAAGAACCTCGAGTAAGCTTAGTGAGGCATACTATTCATGGCCCAGGTAGGTGCATTTATATGTTTTAAATTGCAATTAGGAAGACTAACGAATAGTCGACCTTAATTTAAAAATAGTATTGTCATATATATATATATTTAGCTTCTACATGTTACAATAAAGGTAGATTAAATAGAATATGAAGTATGAATTATTATTCTGAGAAATGATGATGATTTATGTTTGCCATGACAAATTATGTTGAAGTATGAGATATGAAATGTTTATTTATATGATGATTTATGTTTACCATGAACATTTATGATGAAGCATGAAACATGAAATGTATATTTATATGATTAATTATGATTACCATGAACAATTACGATTAAATATGAATATGAATTTCCTATCTATATGATTAATGATAATTGATTGGTAATGAAAGAAATGCCCAAGTATTGAGTATGAGAGTCCATGGTATAGTTGGCATGCCATAGAGTCTTTAGCAGCTGCACCCTTATGTTCAAGTTATTAAACAGAAATTTTGACAAAATGATTGTGTCACACGCACCGTGGGGATTTACGCCCACTATGCCCGAGTGTACTACCGAGGTGCCGCACCCTGGGGATCTACGCCCACTGTACCCGAGTGCACTGTCGAGGTGCATTATGTTTATGGGGAGCAAAGAGCGTCCCTGAGTACGTACTCATCTTTACGTTTACATTTGACACTATGGTGTCATTTCAAGATGACTCACGTACCTCTATCTCATATAGCATACTTTGGGCAATGATAAAGAATCATGATACGTATATGAATCATGACATGTATATGAATTATGCTATGAATCAGGCCAAGCACATGAATTATGCCATGTATACGAAGTATGTCATATATATAAGAAATATGCTATGCATATGAATCATGCCATGTATACAAATATGTTACATGTATGAACTCTGCCATACATATGAAGTATGCCATGTACATGTGTCATGATATGTATATGATTTAAGTCATGTATATATGAATGAAAACACGTACATGAATCATGCCACGTATGAGAATCATGTCATGCAATTGAAATATGTCACGTATAAGAAAATTATGTTATATAAATAGATCACGCCACGAATATGAATCGTGTTATGTAAATGAACCATGTCATGTATATAAATCATGTTATGTATATAAATCATGTCATGTATGTGTATCATGTTGCTTATGTGAATTTACCATGTATGTGAATTATGTTATGTATACGAAACATACCATGTATATGACTTATTTTATGATGATAAAGCATTGGAACCATGAGCAAGTTAGGAACTTATAATATGTAGATGAAAATTTAGTGACTATGGAAACCTTGATAGTACTATCCTATCTTAGGTGGAGAACTTGATATGATATCATATAATAAGCATTACTTTACTTTATGTTTATTAAATGAGATTATTGCCTCACTAAGTTCGTACTTAGCATGTATTATTTCACACGTAGGTTCTCCCAAGTAGAGTAGCAAGAGGAGCTGTTAAAACGAGAAATTCAAGTTACAATAGTAGTCACGGTATGTACATCTTAAACTATTGTTGATGCTAGTGGGCATGTACATGTATCTATGTGGGTTTTAAAGATGTAAACTATTTTGCAAACTTAAGTTATAATGTGTTTACGTACTACTATGAATGTATGGACTTAGAATATGATTTACTACAAACAATTATGATTTATGACATAATTAAATATAGTTTAACCTTACTCGCGTAGTAATTTTAAAATCAAGAAAGGGTCTAGGCAGGGTACATAGTTTTCTCCCTGGATTATATTTTTATTTCAATAACATATTCATAAGTTTTATAAAATAATTCAGGGCCGAAACTAGCTGCTATAGACTGACGTGGTTTTTAATTTAAAACCGAGATGGGGTTAAACTATAAGATATAGTTTGGTAAAAAAAAGGTCAAGTCAAGTTTTTCCTTAACAACTTTGTAACATCTTTAATGTATATTCGGTCTACGAGTATACATTAAGGGTGTTACAGTTAATAATTTCATTATCCTTCCCAAAACTGAGACTCCATTCACGCATGCCTTCCTCTAGACTTGACATGTGTATGAACTCTCATGTAAATTTTATTTAGCATGCAATCCCCTATTTAGCATAGCATTCGGTTTAGCCCACTTTTTCTTCACTTCAATTTTGGTCTTAGGTTCACTTAATTGATTCTAAATTCACTATAAAGAAAGTCTAAACAATTCAACTAGCATTTGATTTAATAACATACTTCTAAACTGATTTTTTTGGGTATTACAACTCTCCACCCCTAAAAGAAATTCATCCTTGAATTTACCTCAGGCAAAAAGATGAGGGTATTGATCCTTCATAGCTACCTCAGGTTCCCAAGTAGCCTCTTCAAACTTGAGATTTTTCCATAGCACTTTTACAGGGGGAACAGACTTGTTACGAAGTCTTCTAACTTCATGATCTAGGATTTGGATCGGTTCTTCTTGATAAGATATATATGGATTAAGTTCCACTTCTTCAGTTTCTAACACATGGGAGGGATCTGATAGGTATTTACGAAGCATGGAGACATGGAACACATTATAAATCGTGTTAAATTCACAAGGAAGAGCCAAATGATATGCCACATGACCAATTTTCTCAACAATCTCAAAAGGTCAAATGAAACGAGGGTAGAGCTTTCCCTTCTTCCCAAATCTGAATACCTTCTTCCATAGAGAGACTTTCATAAATACATATTCTCCCAAGCGTACTTAATATCCCTCCTTTTAAGATTAGCATAAGATTTTTGCCTATCAAAGGCTTATTTTAATCTGCTATGTATGATGTTTATTTTCTCTTTAGTTTCTGTGAGAAGTTCAGGTCCTAAACTCTTGTTTTCTCCCAATTCTGACCAGCATAGAGGAGTTCTACATTTTATTCCATATAATGCTTCAAAGGGAGCCATTTGAATGGATGCTTGATAATTGTTGTTGTAGGCAAACTCATCCAAAGGTAAGGATTTCTCCCAATTCTTTCCAAAGTTAATCACACATGCACGGAGCATGTCTTATAGGATCTGAATTACCATCTCTGATTGGCCATTAGACTAGGGTGAAAAGCTGTACTAAGATTGATCCTAGTTCCTAAAACCTTTTGCAACAAATTCCAAAATCTAGATGTGAACTGAGGATCTCGATATGAGATTATTGATGTGGAAACACCAAATAAATGTATAATTTCTCGGATATACAATTCAGCTAACTTGTCCTAACTCAAACTCATTTGAATTGGTAAAAAGTGTGATGACTTGGAAAATCTATCAATTATCACCAAAACTGAATCATTCTTCTTTGGAGATAAAGGTAAACCATTTACAAAGTCCATAGCTATACATTCCCATTTCCATCAAGGTAACACAATGGGTTGCAAGATTCCTGTAGGAACTCGATGTTCAGCTTTAACTTTTTGACAAATCAAGCACTTAAATACAAACTCTGTAATAACTGCCTTCATTCCTAGCTACCAATATAATTCCTTTAAATCCCTATACATCTTTACTGACCCGGGATGGATCAAAAAGATATTACTATGAGCTTCATGAAGCATTTCCTTCTTAAGGATTTCTTCATTGGGTACACATACTCTATTTCAAAAATAGTGTAATCCATCAGAATTCAAAGAGAAATCTAGATTAGGCACATCCTTTATTTTAAGCATAATGATTTGAAGCTCAGGATCTGAATGTTGAAGGATCTTGATTCCTGAAATCAAATCAGAGTGAACTTGAAGTTCAGCTACAAGCTTTCGATTCCTTTGAAGTCTAAAATGAGCATTAAATGTAGTAGAAGCTACAATACAATGAAACGTTTTTAGATAATAAGATCTATAATTTTCTTAGGGCTAAAACATAACTCATTTGAGATCTTACCAGTTGAATGTTTGCGACTGAGTGCACTAGCCACCACATTTACTTTTCCTGGATGATAATCAATGACTAAATCATAATCCTTGAGTAACTCCATCCATCTTATTTGTCTAAGTTTCAGATCTTCCTGAGTCAAGAGGTATTTTAGACTTTTATGGTCCGTAAATAGATAACATTTCTCTTCAAAGAGATAGTGCCTCTATATCTTTAGTGCGAAAACAATAGCAGCAAGTTCAAGATCATGAGTTGGATAATTCAGCTCGTGAGGTTTTAGTTGTTGTGAAGCATAAGCCACCATTTTCCCTTCTTGTATAACTGCACATCCCAATCCAAGATGAGATGCATCACTGAATACTGTAAAGTCCTTTCCCGATTCGGGTTGTGTCACAACTAGAGCATGAGTAAGAACTTGCTTCAGTTGATCAAAACTTCATTGTTGGCTTTTTGACTAGAAAAAAGGTACATCTTTTCGAATGAGTTTAGTCAAAGGTGTAGCTAAGACAGAAAATCCTTTAACAAACCCCCGATAATAACCAACTAACCCAAGAAAACTCCCAACTTCTCTAACATTTCTCGGAGGTCTCCAATCAATAACCAATTGAATTTTCTTAGGATCAACCTTAATCCCTTCTTCTAATATTACATGACCAAGGAAGGACACTTTAGACAACCAAAATTCACATATGTTGAACTTTGCATAGAGTTGATTGTCTTGAAGGGTTTGTAGAACACTTCGAAGGTGTTTCGAATGTTCATTCTCATTTTTGGAGTAGATAAGAATGTCACCAATAAAGACTACAATAAACTTATCCAGATAGGACCTAAAGACTCGATTCATAAGGTCCATGAATGTGGCTGGAACATTTGTTAAGCCAAAAGGCATCACAAGAAATTCACATTGACCATATCTAGTCCTTAACGCAGTTTTTGGCACATTAGATTCCTTAACCTTCATCTGGTAATATCCCGATCGAAGATTGATCTTGAAGATTACACTAGCATCCTTGAGTTGATAAAAATGTCTTTAATTCTTGGCAATGGATACTTGTTTTTGATGGTGAGCTTATATAATTATCGATAATCAATACAAAGCCTCATTGTTTCATCTTTCTTCTTTACGAACAAAACCGAGGCTCCCCATAGGGATGGACTAGGCCTTATGAATCTTCTATCTTGAAGTTCTTTCAACTGTTTCTTAAGTTCCTTAAGCTCAATTGGAGCCATCTGGTAAGGGGTGATGGAAACTGAAGTAGATCCTAGTTGAACTTCAATCCCAAACTCAACTTCCCGAGTCGCAGGTAATCTCAGAAGTTCCTCGAAAAATACATCAGGAAATTAAGAAATAGTTAGGATAGTTTCAAGTGTAAGTTTGGTCTCATCTACTTTAGGTACATCAACAAACACAGAAATTGGTTCAGAAGGTTTCTTGTCTAACAAGAGTATATATTCTTTTCCTAACCCATGAAGGAAAAGTATTTTCTTACAATAGTCTACCCAAGCTGTAACGCCCCAATTTTGGGCCTAAGAGTTTTCTAGGCGGTTTAGACGGTCTGTTGATCGGATTAGGGGATTTGATTAATTTTGAGATTTAAATTGGATTAAATATTTTTGAAAGGGATAAAAGTATGGAAAAATTATCTAAAATCATTATTTAATATGGAAATGATTTTGGTAAAATCAATTTTACAAAATGGGGTCTCGAAATTGGACATTTTTGTTATTGACCAAAATGTAAAGTTTTCAAAACTATTTTTAGTGACTTTTGTAAAAGGGTCAAAACTTAGAATCTTTAAGGAGCTATTTGACCACTATTTTCATCAGATTTTTATCTTAAATTCGGCTATTTTTAAAGAGCTTTTAATTGGTTTTATTATTAAAATAAATTAGGATTTAATAAAATGATTTTTAGATATACAAATCACTTTCTTACGTAACTACTTTTCTCTCAACTTTTCCAGCAGCCAAACTAAGATTTTCACTCCAAAATTCTTAGGAATCAATTCTTATTAATTTCCTTTTTGTTTCCTAATTGATTTCTTTGATTCCTATTGTTAAGTTTACTTGGATTTCAACTAATCATTGCCAATTAAGGGAGAAATCAGTAATTAGAGGTGATTTTCGTTTCTCTCCTCTAGTTAAAGGTTCTTTATTGAAATTCCCAAGTTCTTGATCCTTATGATTTTTAACTAGATTTGATCATTTGATTGAAGGAAAATGGTTAAATCAAGGTTTAATTGGTGAAATTATTGTGAACCCGTAATGGTTCTATTTTATTTTATTTAGATAATGATTTTGACGTTGAAAGATGTTAATAAGATGGTTAAATCATAGGAATCCCGAAACTAATTGAATTCCTAATTTTCTAAGTTGCTAATTAGGAGTTTTTGATGAGTTGTGGAGGTTCTATGAATGCAAGAGATATAAGGATGTTAGAGTTGTGTTTTTAGATGTTAATTGATGTTAATTGATGGGTTGAGATGTTAGTTTGAGGCTGGGTAATGTTTGGAAAAAGTTTGATGTATGTTTTGAATGTTGAGGGATGTTTTTGGTAAACGATGCTGAGCATATGTGTTGCTATGTTGTTGATTGTATTTTGATGCGATGTACTCTCTATTTTTGTGTGGATAAAATAGGGGAAGTAGGTCCTCAAGCTTGAGCTTTGGTTTTAAAAGCTTTGGTGGCCAGATTACCGTATTGGCAAGCGAGGCTTTGCGTTTTGGTGAATGAAA